>OX451739.1:1149938876-1151236591 GCA_948472305.1 Vicia faba | reverse complement strand
AACACAGATAATTATAAATCACTCAATCAACAAATAATTATAAATTGAAGAATATATAAACACCCTATCAATTTTGCATGAATCCTTGCAAAGTTAACAACAAATATTAGACAATAAAATATCAAAATTATAAATAAGTCATAAAATTATCTTACTTGGATTTTACTATTTTTCTAATAACCTTCTTATTAGATAATATCAGTTACTTGTTATGAATTATGATAAGGTTGAAATTTATTTTTCTTTATTAATATCAGAGTCTGAACTCCTTTGTATTTGAATTATGACAAGGATGAGGTTTATTTTTCTTGGTGAATGACGGTTATAATAGTATTCAAAAGTTGTGTATGTCTATACAATATGGATATTAGAAAATAGCAGCAGTTTTAATTTCTATTGCAGGGACAGCACATAACTAAATGGTTGAATGAAGCAGAATCCAACTCACCAACTCTTGTATGTAGTTACAGTCACATCACAGAAGGGAAAACTCCAATAAAATACATGAGAAAATTCGTAAAATTCAGTGTTTTCTAACTCTTGTATGTGCCCTTCAACTAAACCTTTTTTAAGTTAGTGTTTTTTTTGAAATGTCAAAGTAAATTTTTTATTGAAAATATACTTTTGCTTTGCACTTTCTAGGAGTCATTGAAATTGTATGTGTTTTCTTATGGTAAACAACACTAGTCATAGTTTGAAAGTGCTTAAGTGTCGGGATGAGTCAACATTTTAAATGATAAACCAAAGACACGGGAGCTATCTGAGTAGAAGAGTTCATTGTCCAAATTCCAAAAGTATATGCTCTATAAATTTGTCAATTAAATTAATGGTCATTTCTTTTCCTATCTTTACAAAAATGTATGTCAAGTGACAAATTATGTGATAGAAAACTTCTTAAGGGCAAAGAACAATGTGGACATACACGTTTTCTAGTGCAAACTCATATTTGTTAATGTATTAATTGGTGTACTAGATAATTTTGTAAACATACTTTGGACATGATGATTACTTCATTATGATAATATTGATGACCAGCTAATAGTGACTAAGGCAATAGATAACAATAGATCAACATAAATCAAATCATTCTACGTGTTTCTCGCTTGAGTGTGGAATATTCCCTCAAATTCACACACTTTTGTAGTCCCTCATTCCTCATATAAATTCATCCTTCCAATCATTTCAAATAAATAAAAAAGACTCTAACGAAACTCGTCAAAATTCCCCTTAAACCCTATCTTAAAAGAAACTCCCATAGAGTCTTCTTGAGCTTCAAATTGAAGCTCACCTAAGCTGAGTTTAAACTACACAACATACCGTAGAAGCCGAACGAAGGAAGGCCAGAGTAAAGCATACCTGGAGAGAAGCTGTTTCATTTTATTGTTTGTGGACTTGAAGACATTCCTATGCTGGAATCACTTGATTGTTAAGGAGACTGGTTCTTTTTTGTGTTGATTATGTGCATTTTGATGTTGTTGCTTTCATTTTCGTGTTGATTGTGTGCGTATTTGATGATGTTGTCTTCATTTTCGTGTTGATTGTGTGCGTATTTGATGATGTTGTCTTCATTTTCGTGTTGATTGTATGCATATTTGTTACTGTTGCTTTCGTTTTCGCATTGATTTTCATGCGGGGGTGAAGGATTAGAGGTTTGATTTGCAGATTTAGGGGTTTTCGTAACCTAGGTTTTCGAATTAGGGATGGCTTCGATCTGCCATTTTTGTTTGTGTTGAGCAATTTCCAATGCAAAATTAATGAGAATGGTTAAAATCTATGAAGAGTTTGTGTTTTGGGTTTCATGATTCTTGAAGGTTTGAAGTTTGATTTTAATGGTTTTTTTTCCTGTTCGGTGAAAAAGAGAGATATGGATGATGAGGGAGAAGAGAGATCGTGGGAGAAGGAAGAGAGAAAGGAGTTAGGGTTTGTACTTTTATAACCCAGTCTGGTTAAAGAAGGGCTTCAGGTCCGGTTTGACCCGGTTCGGTCCAGATTTCCTTTTTTTAATCTTAAAAAAAGTTAGAAAAGATAATAATTAACGAGAGGGAAACTAAAAAAAGAGGGAAATTCTAGCAGGGTATATTTTGTTGGACTTGGGCCATAGTTTGAAGTGAAAATTATAATGCCACGGTTTTTCTTTGTGGCTTAAACTATCTAAGTGTGGCTTAAATATAAGTGTGATTTTATAACTGTGACAATTGAAAAAAAGGCCACAGTTTCACACTCTGGATTCATTATTTTAAAACATATGTCTACGATTTGAAAACTATGGCCAAAGCTTGTATGTGGCTACAATTTTTGAGTTGTGGAAAAATTTAGTGTGGCCATAGGTAAAAAATGTTGTAGTGAGATTTTGCTGCACAATTAGTGCATCACTCAGCTTATGGATCAAGAAACTTCTGGACTCAGAATTCGAAGCCCATGGATTGTAGAGGAGTATTTAAAGGGAAATCCTAACCTAATGTAATTTAACTTTCAACAATTGTAAAATTAAGGGAAGAAAAAATAGTTTTAGGTTTTTAGAGTCTCTTGTGTACTATATGGTGTAAGTCACCCTTGTATCTTTAGATTAAGGAAGTGAGATGGCGATTTCTCATATTTAGGAGGTTCCTAGGTAGAAGTTGCATGGGTAGGTATTAGGTGAGAAGTTATAAACTGAATTTGTTTAACTTTGAACTAATACTACTAATAGAGGACTTCCTTCCTGGCTTAGTGTTATACCCGAATTTTTTCCCCTAAGATCCCTCATCACCTCATATAATCACAATGAATCAAGATCACACATTAGGGTTGGTTCTCATTTCTACTCTCTCCTATCTTTTATTTTACTCTTTAGAGATCACCAAACACCTTGAATTGTGTATCTTGTATATGTATTTTATGTTTATTAACCTTTAACCAAAATCCAAAAAATGTATGTTTCCTCTCTATGCTTTGTACGTTGTAGGTATTAAGCCAAGTACATCCCTCTCACCTCCTAGGCTAGGGTTTTTAAGGATTATCCTCAGTCAATTAGATATTTAGTTGATTTTAAAGGCTTGAAATTCAATGTTATGGTTATGGAATCAAAGTTCTATGGTTTGAGGACTCACTCAATTTCATTTGGTCAAGATTATCACAAAGTTAGTGGTTGAATTCATCAAGAAACTTCATAGGGTAATGTGTTTATTTCCATGCCTTCTTCAACAAATTTCATCAAGCATTAAGCCTTATCATCAAGTGTGCTTCAATATAACATCATTTCAAGTCCTAATGTGATTCATCATGCCTTAAATTGCAGGAGAAATTTAGAAGATTCAAAGTTGATCTAAGTGGTTTGACCTAATATGGACAAGTCTTTGATTCTATAGTCATAAGTGCATAACTCTCTCAATTTTCAATATTTTGAGGTAGTTATTTTTGTTATGGACTCTTCTTATCATTTACAACAACTTCTCTTCATACGACAAGGTCCAATTGTGCAAGAAAAATCATCAAAAATTTGAAAAGATTACAAGTCCTTTGAAAAAGCTATTGAACTATTTGATTTGACTTTAAAGGATCATAACTTGGTCAATTTTTATATCCTTGAGCTTATTATTTTTTCAAAATAAACTTGAGGATGTCTACTACAACTTTGAATCAAAGATCAAGATCTAAAAATGTGTAGAAAGTTATGGAATTCAATGAAACTTTATAGGTCATTTATGGATTTCTCCAGAAATTTTCATCATCTTCTAAGAACCATAACTCTCTCATTGTTTATGATTTATGATTATTTCCAATTCCATAAATCCATTCAAGGAGTCTACTTTATTTCATCTTCAAGGATCAAGAGCTAATTTTGAGTGGAAGGTCATTTAACTTTGCAAGACATTATATGTCATCTTTGGTCCTCAAGAACATGAAATTTTTCTAAGTAAAATGTGCAAAATTTAGTCAACTTTGAAGAGCTATAACTTTTGATCCAAGTATCTAAATTGAAACTTTCAAAGCATATTGTCAAGCTTGATAATTCAGCTTTCTAAAGAATCTAAGATTGAATAATAAAGGTCCATGAGTAGCGAGCTATGCATTATTGAAGTTTGCTCCATGGAATCTTTTTGTTGCTTTGAGTCAGAGTG
The DNA here is from genome assembly GCA_948472305.1 of Vicia faba. Classification (NCBI taxonomy): domain Eukaryota; kingdom Viridiplantae; phylum Streptophyta; class Magnoliopsida; order Fabales; family Fabaceae; genus Vicia; species Vicia faba. Next base: position 1,151,232,491 of record OX451739.1, on the reverse strand, counting down.
TTGATTATGCCCGAGTTGGCTTTACCTAGTTACTCCCAGTGTTATATGTTTGTTTTGTCAGCATACACATGATAACACTCATACATTCATACAAACATCATGCATAGTTAAATTTAGCAAATCATTTCTCATTCACATTCGTTAATATTTTGTTGACATATTACCCTGTTTTGCAGAGTTGTGTTGCCCTCTCTCCAATAGAGTGTCGGCCTTAAGAAGAAAGTGTATATTCTTTCAATTTCCCCACTGAGTTATCCCTCGTGGAAGATTTTTGCTTTAGCCTTCCTGTACAGCTCTTTGTCTGGATAGATTGGGTTTCCCTCTTGAGTTTATTTCTCAAAGGATGTATTTTGGTTGACTGTTTCACTTTAGTTTATTTCTGGTTTGAATCTTTGTTTCCCAGCAATATTATTACTTTGGATTTCTGCAAGCTTAGAGCATTGGTTTGATAATGTGCATTTATTTTGGCACGAGAAAATTTTTATCTCCTCAGCAGGAATATGTTGTCATTTCCCCAGGAATTCATATTTCTTTCCCCAGGAAGCGATATTGCTTTCCCTAGGAAGTCATATTGCTTTCCCAAGGAAGCCATATTGCTTTCCCCAGGAAGTCATGATTCATTCCCCAGGAAGTCATATTGATTTCCCCAGAAAGTCATTTTTACAATCCTTCCTATAACAACAAGTGGTAGTCTCTTTATTTGAGACAGCTTATATATTACCATTTCCAGGAGGAATGCTTTGGTTAAAGAAGAAGTTGCGACCCGTTCTAGGTGAAACGCCAGAATTTTGGAGAAACTTGTTATCTTTTTGCTACCTTCAGTGAATGTTGGTAGTTCACCGTCAGTGAACGTCGATGCTATGATATTTATTTTCTCTCTACCTTCAGTGAAATTTGGTATTTCACCATCAGTGAACATTGGTGATTGTTATCGTTTTGCTACCTTCAGTGAACGTTGGTAGTTCACCGTCAGTGAACGTTGGTAGTTCACCGTCAGTGAACGTCGATGCTATGATATTTATTTTCTCTCTACCTTCAGTGAAAGTTGGTAGTTCACTGTCAGTGAAAGTTGCTGATTGTTATCTTTTTGCTACCTTCAGTGAATGTTGGTAGTTCACCGTCAGTGAACGTCTGTGCTATGATATTTCTTTTCTCTCTACCTTCAGTGAAAATTGGTAGTTCACCATCAATGAACGTTGGTGATTGTTATCTTTTTTCTACCTTTAGTGAACGTTGGTAGTTCACCGTCAGTGAACGTCAATGCTATAATATTTCTTTTCTCTCTATCTTTAGTGAAAGTTAGTAGTTCACCATCAGTGAACGTTGGTGATTGTTATCTTTTTGCTACCTTCAGTGAAAGTTAGTAGTTTATCGTCAGCGAACGTCGATGTTTGTCTCTCTACCTTCAATGAATGTTGGTAGCTCACTGTCAGTGAACATTGGTGTTGTTATTATTTTCTCTTTCTACATTTAGTGAACGTTGGTAGTTTCGCCTTCAGTAAAAGTTGGTGTATCTTTTTGATCTTCTATCTCCGACATATATAGTTTGGTAGTTCACAGTTGGTTGTCAATCACTTTTATCCTGTACTATCTCCTCTTTAGCTGAGTTGATGCTACCTTATCTCTTCTTTGGGTGTTATACAAATAGAGTCATGTCTTTTTTATTCACCATCGATTTATTTTTCTGGTCGGGTTTCTCTTTTGATCCTTATTTCCTTTGTTACATCGCCAATGGTGTTTTGCGTCCCTTTGAAGTTGTTCATATGCATTCATACTCATAAGCATTGCATGGAATCTTAGGTCCAAAAATAGGGTTTGTTTTATATTTAAGTATCTTCGATCACATCGACACGAATATTTTTAACCTTTGTATCTTCGGATAGAAGAAGCTTAAATAAGGGCAGCTGTTATACCCCAATTTCCCCCCCTAAGATCCCTTCATCATACCATATTGATTCAATCACAACAAGATCATATTAGGGATTTTGGTTCTCCTCTCTATCTTTAGCTTTGCTCTTTGAGGAATCACCAAACACCTTGACTTGTTTTTCTTTTGTGGTCATGCATATTTTGTTTTGAATTTCCTTTTAATTAATAAAATGCAATGTTGGTTTGTCTTACTTGTTAATAAAGTAGGTAAAAGAAATTTGGCTTAGCAAGTTGATCCATCATGAGTTTATTTCCATGCCCTAGTCAATAAAGCTTGAGAAATTCAAACCTCGCCATTGAATTTGTTTTGGAAGAAATGGCATGGCAAGGTTTATTTTGGTTCACCGCATTTCAAATTTATCAAGATTGATTCAAAAGTACAAGGGGTTGATTGAAGAAGTTGTCATGGTTGGACAAGGCCTTGTTCCCATTGGTCACAAGTGCATATTTCTCTCAATTCGCAAGATATGGAAGTGGTTTTGGTTTCTATGAGTTCTCATTATTATCCTTAACAACTTCTATCTACAAAGCAAAAGTGTTGGTACAAGAAGGTTGTTTAAAATTGTCAAAGTTCCTCAAAGCATTTTCTTGATCTAGGAGCTAGGTTTCAAACTTCAAAGAAGTATATCTTGCTCATATTTTGGTATTTTTTAGTGATTCCAAAAACTTCCTTCTCTTCAAAGGGTTATTAACAAATCACTTCAAAAGTTTCAAGGATTTTTCATGTGGAAGAAACTTGATGATGAAGAAAGATTACAAGTCCTCTAGATGAACTCCCAACTTCCCATGTGTGACTTCAAATGATCATAACTTGGTCAATTTTTATCACCTTGAGCCCACTATTTTTCCATAATGATCTTGGGGAGGTGAACTTTATTCCTTCTTTTATATGCAAAGTGTGAAAATGGATGGAACATACCCTAAGGATACAAAAGATTATAGGTCATTTCATGATTTTTTGCCAACTTCAACAATTCATAACTCTCTCAATTTTTGGAGATTTTGAATGGTTCAAGTTTCAAAATGTCATTCAAGATGTCTATTTCATGCCATATTTTTTGGTCAAGAGCAAATTCCAAGAGGAAGGCCATGTTTGGATGTAAAACATTATAGGTCACTTTTGAAGAAAAACATGAAATATTTCTAAGTATGGAAAGTCAACCTCTTTTTCCTAACTTTGACTCATTGCAACTTTCATCTCAAACATCCATTTGATTCCATTCTTTTCCTATTTCAAAGCTCGTAATCTCATCTTTCTAAAGCATCAAGAACCATGCCTTAAGACCCCTTGAGCTGGGAATGCCATTGTTTCAAAAATGGTAACTTGGAATTGAAGTTTCATCGCAAGTCAGAATTTGAATTTCATGTTACAACTTCTAACCCTCAAATTAGCACACGTTTTGGGTCTAAACATGATTAGCCAACTTTCCCAAGTGGATTACTGCATTAAAACACGCTTTTTGATGAGTTTTGACAAAAGAGAAGTCACATGTTCTTCATGATGTAGATCCACACGAATTCCCTCCAAATTGCATCATTCACCCTTCCTTTTGATCCCATTTGCTTCTCCTATAAATACATGAGCTATCCCATTCGTTTTCTCAAGCTTGAACAGCCAAAATCACCCTGCCAAACTCGCTCCATAACTCACTTTTCTGCAACTTCGAAATCATTCTTCAAGCCTTTTTCAATCCATTTTTTCTATCAATTCACCTTCCTTGATCTTCCCTGAATCTAACAGAAGAAGAATTGAGCCTTGAAACCTTCTGAATTGATCCGACCAAGTCCATTTACAGAGCTCTACAACTGAACTTCAATAGGTAGATTTCTCCATCAATTCTTCCAAACTTTGATATCATTGTGAAGCTCTCATTGCCCTGGTTCTAGTCACAACACTTTCTTTTAATTGGAAACACGTTTTGGCCATGAATTTTCAAATTTCTTTTCAAAACTTTCCTTCCAAATTGCTTGAGCTACAATTTATATAAATTTTTCGCGAAGGTGTGGTTGTCTTCGTCTTAATGAGACGAAGCGAATGGTACCGGTCTTGTGCTCTAATATTATAGTTTGAGTAAGCTCGATTTGAGACTGGCTGGAGGTTAAAGATGACCAATGTGTCATCCTTCAACCAATGAAATAACGCCATTTGAAATTTTTGAATATTTGATTTAATTAATGATCATGTGTGTTATTCACTAATGACCATGATATGCACAACGCGTCTGATCCATTAGATCAACTTACTAACGTGTTTTGATTCTTATCCATTGGTCCACATTTTTTTGACTTTATTTTATTTTCTTATTTTTATATTTAAATTGTTCTAAACCTCAAAAAATCATAGAAAATTCATTTTAAGTCCAAAAAATCTGAAAAAATTATGAAAAATATTTTTGATTTTTCTCTTTCTAATTTTTATTTTTTTACAATTTTATTTTGTTTTTTGATATTTTTTATAAATTTTCAGTTTATTTGAATTATTTTAAATGTTTAAAAATACTTTTATGCATTTTTAAATTCTAAAAAAATATGGAATGATCCAATGATATTGTGACAAACATTGGTGACCTCATTTATTTTTTATTTCTGACTTTGTTATTTTTTTATCATTTTTGGTTTATTTTACTCATTTCTTTTAATTTTAAAAATAGTTTTTGACTTTAAAAAATTACCAAAAATTTTATAAAAAGATTTGAGTTCATTTCTGATTTTTCTATGGTCTTAATATTTCTTGATTAATTTGAACATAGTTGATATTTTTCTCTCTTATTTCTATTTTGAAACATTTTAAAACCCTTTTTAATGCATATATTAAATGTAATATTATTTTGTATTATCTTCTGGCTGATCTTTGGTTGAATTTTGTATCATGAACTTTATTAACATCATTGGATCCATGGTGTTAAGTCTAACTCCATAAAAATGGATGAATGATTTTAATAATAGTTTGATTAAATTTTAATTTAAAAATGGTTTGTATATTCTTTCCCACCCTTCTTCATCACATTCCTTTCTTATTGCACTAAGTGTTATTGGAGCATGATCTCTATATCTTGTCTTAAAACAAATGGTGCATAGATTGCTATTGACCAGCCTTAAAATAGGTGCGACTTCTATATAAGTCCACTTACGATTGCTTAACATAGCGCTAAATTTTGTCCCGATTCGAGAAAATAACCATTCGTGGCCCAAACTTATAATTGCAAGCCCAAGATGTTAATTTGAACCCTTTGATCCAATAACCTTGAGATTCATTGTGTAGTTGTTTTGGTTCCACAAATCTTCTGATGGATCTTCATCAATTTTGGTCAATGTGGATCACTTAAACATCATTGATCATTATATGTTACATTGAGGATTCTTAAATGGATGATATACTTGACATAAAGCAAATGCAATTCATTGTGTAAGACTTTGGTTATACAAATCCCCTAATGAGTTCCAAATACAAGTTTCAAGATGGCCATCCAACTAACCACTAATTAATAATAATTGACTTTATTTTGTGTTTTTATTTTATGCTCTTTTATTTTATGCACCATTTACTTTAACATTTACATTTCATGCTATTTTTCATCTTTGCTCACTTGAGCATTTACTTTCTTGTCATTTTTATTTTGCTCACTTGAGTTTTTCTTATTTTTAAGACACCTAATAATCAACATGAACCATAAAAAACTTTAATGATACTTGGACTATTTTGTTACTATCCTTGGCATTATGAAGTATTGGACTTATTGGACTTAGGATTAGAAACCTTGGCATATGTTGGAGATCTTGTGACCTTAATTAATATTTTGTCTGGAGTTCTTGAGGTTTACATCAAGACATTGGATTGTTTGTTTGTTTTGTATGCAGGTTATTGTGATTACATACTTTGTTTGTAATCTGGAATTCACCCATATACAGTTGTTACTCTGCCTAATTTTTGCGAAGACTTAATACACTTGAAGTTTGGTTCTCTCAAGAGGTCTAGTATCTTTGCTTGCTTGGTTTCAATCCAAAGAATGAGAATTCTATCTTGACTCATAATGTCAAGTATTGGCTTCTTGTTGGTTAGATGGTTCTTCTCCTTAGCTTTTACTTTATACTTTAGGATAGTCCCTTCATCTCCTCCCATCTTCTTTAATTTCAAAAATCTTCTCACTCCTTTTGAAAACTCTTTTTTTTTTAAAACTTGAACCACTTTCATAATAAACTTGGACTTATGTCCATGCATTTTCAAAACACTTTTCATAAATAAACTCCAATTAATTTAATAATACCATGACATTTTTTGTGAGAAGACTAAAAGTCAATCAATCTCATTTGAAACCATTTTCCCACTTTGGTTTTTTACTTTAAAAACTTTTCTCAAAAGATTAGACTCTTGCCAATCCTTATAATGATGCAAGCAACTATACTTCTACAATATATAGTGAAGAGAGATATTTTCCACTTGAGTGTTGAGCGAGGCATTGTTGATTTTAAAATCCAATCCATATCCTCCACTTTGAGATGATGCAAATTTTCCTTTCTCATGATTGTGGATAGTAAGTATATTTTCCACACGGACAATGACGATGATGTCTTATCTCATAAAATCAACCAACACACTTGTGTTTTAATTTTTTTTTTAAAGGTGAACTATGTGTACCCTGATCCCCTATTGCACGAAAGGTGGTACGTAAGCCCTAAAGGTTCAAAACCGCAGCGGGTGCAAAAATCATAAAAAAAATATATATACTTATTTTCTCACCTCCACCATCTATTTTTATATAACATTTTATAGCCAAAATATACAGATTTTTCAAAGAGGTTCCTGCAGAGTATCGTAGATGCTTAGGGTGCTAATGCATTCCCTTTGCATAACCACCCCCTTACCTAGAATCGTTCCCCCTCTTTTTGGGTTACTCGCTCTTTTCCCATTTCTTTGGAAACAACAAAGCGCGGTGGCGATTTTTATTTTGATTTGTATAAGTCTAGTCAATCCAATGGCTTAGTCTTAAAAATTTCTATCGCTACAGTAAGATGTAACATTTGAGATGATTGTCAGGCTACATAAGCAGTTAATGGTGTTTGTTGATTGATCTTACCTGAAAAGATAAAGAGTTAGTCGTGTGCAATGTCATGATGTATGAAATGCATCGTGAATGATGTTCTCAAAATAAATGAGATTGTGATGTATGTAATATGTATACGCATGCCATGATGTATGAACATGGAATGTTGTTGCGAAAATTCCTAGTCTAGAAAAATAAATCCATGACTGCTGCTAGAGCGTACTGGGAAGGTGATTCTTTCATTTCTACTGGGGATGATGAATGGAGATAATTTTCCAGGGATTTCCTCTTTCCGTTTGAGGATACTCTGCTGGGGATCTTTGACTTCTGCTTGAGAATGCTCTTCTAGGGAGAAGATGCTCTGTTGGAAGATTTTACCAATGTAGACAAATAAACTCTATAGAGGGATGAACTTCCGCAGCTAGAGCAATAAACTCTACATGGTATGAGGCTTTATAAACTGTTTGAGATTATAAAACTTATCTGGGGAACATGGATTTCAGCTCTCTGAAGGAACTTTGCTGGAGAAAGTAATTCCTACTTGGGCAAGAAGAGGTCAAAACTTTGGTTGTTTTCACTCTGCGGGGACATAGACATCACTAGGGCGTATGATGAGGATGTAGCGGTGACTTTGCAGTAGGACATCTCTACCTTTGTACCTGCTAAGAACATAACTGTGGGGACTACAAATGGCTTTTTAGACTTGGTCCCGTTTCTTAAAGTCATTAGCAAATGTCTTTATGTTTTTCATGCAAGTATTTATAAATAGTAATCATATTCAAATGCATATGTCAAAAATAATCACTGGACTTTTTTTGCAAAACAAAACAAAAAAATGAAAACAAAAAGTTTTGTACTTTCAAAGAAGTCTTTTGTATTGATTTTGAAGTTTGCCTATAATAGACATTTTTTTATACAAAGAGACTGACATTCTAGTAGGAGAATTCCGTCGTGAAAATGAAAACTATACAAAATAATATACAAAGAGAAAACAACTATGTGTAATAATATATTTGAGTTTCAATCCTGCTATTTCCCTTATGTCCTTGAGCGTCTCATCACTTTGCTACTTGTCTGAAGTTGACTGGATTGATTGGTACCGTTTGAGCTTGATAGTTGATACTAAAGTCTGATGGCAAGGTGATCCAACGGGACATAGTTATATGCTTTAAATCCCTAAATTTTTCCTAGACCGACCTTTCGGGTTTTCAGTCCACCGGGATACCCTTTTTTTGCCCAAGCCGCCTTTTCAGGTTTTCGACTTGCCAGGTGTATATTTTTTTTTTTGTATTTATCCCTAATTTTTGCCCGAACCCTTTTGGTTCACCGGGATGCACTTATTTTTGCCTAGGCCGGTCAACCTATCGGGTATTTATTCATGCGTAGTATCTTTTAACTATGTCCGCATTCACAGGGTGAGGAAGGTCGTCATCGTCCATAGTGGTTAAGATCATGGCTCCACCATAAAATATGTTCTTGATCACAAATGGCCCTTTGTACGTGGGAGTCCATTTTCCCCTAGGATCACCTTGCAGTAGAATGATGCGTTTGATTACCAGATCAACAACTTGATATACCTGATGTCTGACCTTCTTGTTAAAAGCCTTGCTGATACGCTTTTGGTACATCTGACCATGACAAACAGCCACGAGCCTTTTTTCATAAATCAGGTTCAGTTGGTCAAGTCGGGTCTGGATCCATTCATCTTCGTTCAAGCCTGCATCCTTCATGATTCTCAAAGAAGGGATCTGGAACTCAATAGGTAGGACAACCTCCATACCATACACAAAAGAGAAAGGTGTTTCTCCTCTTGACGTACGTGCCAAGGTGCGATAACCATGAAGAGCAAATGATAACATTGCATGCCAGTCTTTATATGTCATTGTCATCTTCTGGGTGATCTTCTTAATATTCTTATTAGCAGCCTCCATAACGCCATTCATCTTCGGCCGGTAAGGAGAAGAGTTATGATGCTGGATCTTGAATTGCTTACAGAGCTCAGTGATCATAGTGTTGTTGAGATTTGTACTATTATCTGTAATGATTCTTTCGGGGATACCATATTGACAGATAAGGTTATGCTTGATAAACCACGCCACAACACTTTTGGTAACAATAGCAAAAGAGGCAGCCTTAACCCACTTTGTGAAGTAATCAATGGCAACAAGGATGAAGCGATGCTCGTTTGAAGCGGTAGGTCTGATTTCTCCGATCATGTCAACGCCCCACATTGCAAAGGGCCAGGGAGCAGTTAAGACATTCAAGGGAACCAGAGGCACATGTACTTTGTCAGCATAGATCTGGCATTTGTGACAAGTTCGAGAATGATGATAACAATCTCCTTGCATAGTGGACCAATAATATCCTGCCTTCACAATCTTCTTTGCCATCGTATGCCCACTAGAATGGGTACTGAATGTGCCTTCATGTAAATCCTTCATAATCCTCTCTGCTGCGCTCTTGTCTACACACCAAAGTAAAGTAGAGTCATGGTTGCGATTATAGAGGGTTCCATTATTGAGGAAGAACTTCACAGAGAACCTTCTCAAAAAATTCTTATCATTGACAGATGCCCCCTCAGGGTATTCTTGAGCTTCGAGATACCTTTTCACTTCATGGAACCAAGGTTTTTCTGTTACCCCTTCAATATCGATCTCATAGCAGTAGGCTGGTTCATCCAATCTCTCAATAGTGATTTGAGGAGCCTCATTATCCCACTTAACCTTGAACATGGATGACATAGTAGCTAACGCGTCCACTAGCTGGTTCTCTTGTCGTGGAAAATGTTCAAAGGTGACTTTTTCAAAGTGTGGAAGCAATGTCGGCACATGCTCTCGATAAGGGATGAGATTAGGGTGCTTCGTGTCCCACTCTCCTTTGATTTGACTTATCACCAAGGCCGAATCTCCAAAAACACTCAAGAACTTGATTCTTAGGTCAATAGCAGCTTTGAGACCCATGATGCATGCTTCATACTAAGCCATATTGTTGGTACAGTTGAAACATGGTCTGGCGGTGAAAGGAGTATGACAACGCTAGAGAGATATGATTACAGCACCGATGCCATTGCCGAGTTCGTTGAAAGCTCCTTCAAAAAACATAGTCTATCAGGATCCTTTCTCAGGTCCTTCATCTGGTCCAGGTTCTTCATAATTAGTTACTAACATAATATTCTCATCCGGGAATTCAAAGTTCATGGATTGGTAGTCGTCCATGGCCTGATGAGCCAAATGATCAGCTAGTACACTTCCCTTGATTGCTTTCTGGGTTGTGTATTGAATGTCGTATTTGGTCAGGATCATTTTCCATCTTACTATTCTTCAGGAGAGAGTGTGCTTCTCGAAGATGTACTTGATAGGATCCATTTTACAAATCAACAAAGTAGTGTGGGTCACCATATACTATCTCAGTCGGCGAGCAGCCCATGCCAAAGCACAACAAGTTTTCTCGAGCAATGAGTATCTTGTTTCACAGTCGGTAAACTTTTTTCTAAGGTAGTATATTGCATTCTCTTTTCGACCAGACTCGTCATGCTTCCCCATCACACACCCCATTGAATTATCTAATACTGTCAAGTACATTATCAAAGGTCTTCCTTCAACTGGCAGCATTAAAATTGGAGGCTGTTGAAGATATCCTTTGATTCTGTCGAAGTTAGCCTGGCATTCGTAATTCCACTTTACCACTTGATCTTTCTTCAGGAGTTTGAAGATTGGCTCACAAGTAGCAGTTAGATGGGAAATGAACCTGGCAATGTAATTTAAACGTCCTAAGAAACCTCTTACTTCCTTCTCAGTGCGAGGAGCCAACATCTCTTGTATATCTTTTACCTTTGTAAGGTCTACTTGAATATCCTTGTCACTGACAATGAAACCTAGGAGTTTACCAGACCTTACCCTAAAGGTGCACTTGTTCGGATTCAGCCTCAATTTGTACGTCTTCAGTTTATCAAACAGCTTTTGCAAGTGATCAAGGTGCTCTTCTTCTATTTGAGATCTGGCTATCATGTCATCAACATAGACCTCTATCTCATGGTGAATCATATCATGGAACAAAGATACCATAGCTTGCTGATAGGTTTCCCCAGCGTTCTTCAACCCAAATGGCATCACTTTGTAACAAAAAGTGCCCCACTGTGTGACAAAGGTTATTTTTTCCATGTCTTCGGGTGCCATATTGATCTGATTGTAACAAGAGAAACTGTCCATGAAGGAGAAGATCTTATGTTGTGCTTTGTTGTCAACTAGAACGTCAATGTGGGGAAGCGGAAAGTCATCCTTGGGGCTTACCCTGTTCAAGTCTTTGTAGTCCACACACATCCGTACTTTGCCGTCTTTCTTAGGCACCGGAACTACGATAGCAACCCATTATGGATAGGAGGTGACAACTAAGAAACCAACGTTGAACTGTTTCACAACTTCTGCCTTGATCTTCTCTGACATTTCGGGGAGCATACGATGAACCTTCTGCTTTACTGGAGGGCAGTCCTCTTTTGTCGGCAGGCGATGAACCACAATATCAGTGTCTAGCCCTGGCATGTCTTCATATAACCAGGCAAAGATCTCGACATAATCACGTAACATCTGAATCAATTTCTGTTTGATACTAAGCTCCAAATTTGCACCTATCTTGACTTCTTTTATGTCCTCTTCTGTACCCAAGTTTACTGTCTCAACTGGCTCTTCATGAGGCTGTATAGATATTTCTTCTTGCTATAACAGTCTAGCAAGCTCTCCTGGTACCTCAAAATCTTCCTCACCTTCGTCCTCTGCTTGGTTGATCGGATATTCAAAATCATAATTGGAAATAGAAAAATCGTTATCAATGGGATCCATAGTGGATATGGATCTGCAGTTTGATACGTGAGTGTGTGTAAGAGCATAACTGTATTGATAAAGTAAAAAGCAGAAAAGAAAGACAGAGAGTGTAAAATTTGTATGCAAAAACGTCCAATGCTTTATTAATGACATATGAGATTGAAATAATGATAACCCTCACAAATAAACCATTGTGCCTCGGGTAAGACACAAGGCTATATAGTTTATATTGTTCATTTATTACATATCCATAAAAACAAAAAAGACAATTACTCCTGAATAAAAGTAATCAGTACAAAGTCTTTAGCTGTCCAATTACTGGGTCCACTGATAGTAGTAGGAAAGATCCAGTTGTCCATGTCATATTCATCATCACTGCCTTCTAAAGCGTTGACCCTATGATTGCTGATGCATAGGGGAGGTCCTCCGCCGCGAGCACGATAAACAACCCTTTGAGCCCCTAAAGTGAAACCCGAACCAAACTTATCAGATTTATATGGAATGTCGGGGAGTTGGCCCCAAATGCTACACCCACCTTCTTCAATTACTGCCTTGGCGTCTTTGAGAGAAGCCATCTTCAATGAAGGTCTGGTGATCTTTGGCATACTGGTAACAGTCTCGGCTACAGCCATGGTTTGAGGCACCTTTTCAAAGTTCTGACAAGGGGTCTCGATGAACTTGCCGTCCATTTCGACATACCTGAAAGAGTTCAGGTGGCTTACCATGTGTTGTTCCCCAAAATTTTCCATCTCATTTTACTCAATACATACTTCTAGAGATTCTCAATTTGCTCAAGGAAGTCCAAGAGTTTACCAGACAAACTCTCTCCTAAGGAAGTATACTTCAAATCAGAGTTTCCCATTTCATCAAGATGTGTGGATCATAAAGGCCCCAAATTCTTTCCAAGCTCCTAATATGTTCCAAAGATTCTCCATGTCAAATTTCAAGCCTTACACAAGAAGTTTGCTCAGTCAACTGCTCAGATGCTTGAGAATCAACTGAACTAGGTCAAAAGTCAACTGTGGCCCACATATAGTCAAACTTTAAGATTTTTGGTAAACATCCACATTTTAAATTAATTTTCATCATTTGATCAAGGGTTGATCATGATTCTTCAAGGAATGCGTAAATTCATCAAAACCCAAAAGTTCCTAAATTAGGGTTTCTTAGGAAAAGTCAACCAAACTTTGACCAAGCATAACTTCTTCATACTTTATCAGAAATTTTCCATCCAAGGCTCATTTTGAAGAGGATGCAATCATATACAATTCATCTTCATCCCACAAGTTCAAAATATGCACTCATCAAAAGATATGAATTTTTACATTATAGGTCCTTTTGAAAAGTCAACAAAAACACCTTTTGGGTCAAAGCTTCATACATGAACATAGAAGAACCAATTGAGATGAAACCAAAAGTTTTGTTTAGGGGACATCCTAAGCTTTCTAAAAAGTCAAAGAACACCCTCCTAGGGTCAAAATTGAGAGAGTTGTGCATTGTCAAAGTTGGAAAATTTTTGGAAAATTGTCAAAAGTCAACATTGATCAAATTGGCATTTTTTCCAAAGGGGCCCATGTTTTCTTATTTGAAACATGTTTCTAATAAGACCCACAACCCCTGAGCTTTTGCACCTATTATTTTATTATTTTTATCAGTTATTTTGATTTTTATTCATTTAAATCAAAATAAATCAAATTAAATGGTAAAATAATAAAAGCAAATCAAATCTTGGGATTTTTGTGCACATTTGGAGTTTATGTACAGCTAGCATGATGATCAATTCGTGCAAGACTCATTAGGATTGGAAAATATTGGATTGAAGCTTGTTTTGGAAAGATATCATACATGAATCAAATCAAATCACATTTTCATAATTCTCAAAGATATGATGCAATTTTATTGACCTAATATGCTCTACTATATGTATACAACAATTCCAAATCATAAAGACAAGGGTTGTAGTCGTGAAAAGGCCACAGCAAACTCAAAATTTTTGACGAAAAAGTGAGGTTCAAATTCTGGGATAGATGGCTATTCAAGACGATTCAAAGCCAGAAATCAATTCCTTGGCATCTCAGGAAGCATTCCCAACCATTTGCAGGCTTCAAAACATCAAGAATCCTTGCATATAAGTATCACGGTTTTCATCCCAAACTCAAATTCGATTTCTATGTTTTACGCATTATAAATCCATTCTATTCATATATTTGTAATCCTCATCATGTTAGCAAGCTAACTGCATTATTTAATTGCATTTTTGAAGCCTATACATACTGTTGCCATTGTTAGGGTTTACATGTGCAATTTAGAGCTTTCTTACACAGGTGAAATTAGCCAAAGAGAAGGATACCATGGTGTTCACGAGATCACCACGAATGGATCTATGTAATTAGAAATCATTTATCGTGCGTATTGTGCATTTTCGAAATTTGCAAGGGCTATGGCTACGAACATGTGACTGTAGGTAAAAGTCATATGTCTAAAACGACGGAGAAAGGAAGAAGACGGCTATGTGTCAGCCAACCATTCTCTCGATTGAACCAGCGTGCGTGTTTCTTTGTTTTTTCCACTAACCACTTTATTTCATATATAATATTGTGTTTGTATTTTACTTACAACAAAAGCGCGCAGCTCAGATGGAAATAAGGCATTGGCAGAAGACATGAGGACCTGGGTTCGATCCCAAGTCCAGACAACTTTCTTTATTTTCTTTTCCTTCCACAGATCCAGTGCAAATCTCTCTTGTATGCCTACCATGCGCCTCAACGTCCAGCCACAGGATGTACTGCTACCCAAATCCAACACGTTCCAGCCTGAAGGAATATGATGCACCTCAAGTCAATGCCACACAAGATCCAGCATGGTCAACCTGGGCTCAGCTTGGTTGGGCCTGGAAATTCATCTTTGCACCCCCTTCAGCAATCCATCACAAGCCCAAGTTATTATTTTTTTATCTTTTTTAATTTCTTTATTTTCCTTTTTTTATTAACACAAATTTTTTTTATTTATTTAATCACAAAATTAACAAATCACAAAAATCACAAAAATCACAAAAGATCACAAAAAAAAGATTTTTTTTTAATAATAAATATTTAATTAATTTTTCCCAAAAAATACACCAAAATCATTTTTCTCATAAAATACTTCTTTTTAATTTAATTAGTAAATTAGGTTAATTAGTGTCTTTCTTAATTAAAAAACAATTAGAAATTAGGTTTAATTAATTTGTAATTTAATTGTTTTCTCAAATAAAATTCCACAAAAAATACTTTTCCTCACTTAGAGTTTTAGGTTGTTTTTTTTTTCAACCGTCCTCGTATTTAATTCGCTGCGCGCTTGTTAATTATTTTGCCATTATTCTGTAACTGCTAAGGGTTTGTAATAGCTTTAAATTAGGGTTTTTATTTATCGCTTTTCCCCCATATTTGGTTATGTAATTAATCCCCCTCCCCTAAGCCTTGTAATAGCTAGGTTTTATTTTCCGCACTTTAAATTCCCGCAATCTTTAACTGTCTAGATGCATGGCTAATAGGATTGTATGGCAAGAATATCTAAAAATTAAAATGGTAGATAACCTAATGTGCAAAGACTAAATAACTGAAAAATTCACATGCATATATTCACTCCTAGGGTTTACCTCATTTCGGTTGCCTTCGGTAAACAGTCATTAAGCATAGGAGATTTTAGTGGTTTCCCTCCAGTCTAAAGATCAAAATGTCCCATTCGAATGTTGCCTCGGAAATGTTGCCCCAGAAAGATCTTAAGACTCTAGGGTTACTACTAAAGTTTTCTAACTATTGCTTTGATGATTGTACTTGTCCCTTTCGAACGTCCCTTACAAACTCCAACGACGGGGCTACCTACTCCTTAAATAGTAGGATAGCGCTGTCTAAAGGAAACGAGAACGAACAATCTTTTTTTCGAGTAGGTAGAATCTTAAGTACTTGCTCAATAAAAACTTTTCACACAAACACGTTTCAAAATAATTTCCAAAACAACTTCGTCACATCCTTGAGGACTGATACAAGGGTTATCACGAAGTAAAACATTTTCAAGACACACACAAGAAATTTGAAAAAATAAGCAAGTACCTAAGAGCCCGTGGAAAACCACGGATAGAAAGGGTGCTAACACCTTCCCTTTCTATAGTCTACCCCCTGCACTCAGAATATCTCGAAAAAAAGGTTTTTCTGTTCTTTTTCCTTTTCCAAGATTGGATGAAATAAAAGTCGGTGACGACTCTTGCTTACCGCGATATTTTGCAAACAAAAAAATGAAAAACGCAAACCAGTAAAAACAGTCAGTTCTGCCACCATATCACATAACTGGAGACTCTGCTGGGGAAGTAAATAAGTGAGGTATACCTTAGGATTTAGGTCATTTTTTAATTGCTTTCTTGTTTGTTTGTATACTTTATTCTTAAAGGGTTTTGCTTGGGCATTGTTAAAAATCCTACACCCGGATCTGGGGACACTTTTTAGGTAAACAACAATAGATCGTGGAGACTATACGGTGTAGATCGATATGGTTTAAGCGATGGTTGTGTTGGTGTGGAACTTTGGTTAGTACCGGTATCCTTCGTGGGGAAACGAGGAGAATACGGGGCTGCCGCGTGGTGTCGTGAAGCACTAACAGACCTTAGAACCTTAGTTGAACAAACTTGGCCATTAGAAAGTAGTGAGATAGCCGGCCTCGGTATAGAGATGAGGATTGGTTGATACTCGATGCTACACTCATTGAGACCAGACTTTTGGGATATTTTGGCCGCAAGAAAAGATTGATTGAGCTGAAATAATGCCCGATAAAGGATGGCCAGTGATATTGAGATCCTCTAGAACCCGGTTACTTTTTAAGACAGGTTTGAAACCAACTAAACTTCAAGAGGGTACTACCTTTAACCTCATGCAAGCCTTAACCCTAAGGACTTGGTGTGACTTGACTATGTTTGCTATACTTGTGTTTGATATACCTGTGGTTTATCATAACATCATGCATCATAACATGGCATCCATTTTTATTGTACTAACCATTTCAAAGACCAAGGGAATTTATCTTTGTTCTGTTTTGCAGATCATGGCTTCCGTTCGTAGAAACACTATCCAAATCAGCTTTGTGAAGATAACTTCCCAACTCAAAGAGCTAACATCAAGGGTTTCTGAGACTTCTGCGTTCACTAAGAGACATGGTCACCTTCTCAACCTGGTTACTTAAAACTTTGATGAAAAGATGATGAGTGTACTTTTTCAGTTCTTCGATCCCAAGCACCACTGCTTCACTTTCCCAGACTATCAGTTGGTACCTACCTTGGAAGAATTCTATCAGCTATTGGATATACCCATTCTTGAACAGTTTCCCTTCACAGGTCTAGAAGAAGTTCCTAAGCCAGAAGTCATTGCCTCAGCTCTACATCTGAAACAGTCCGACGTGGTATCCAATTGGGAAACTAGAAGCGGAGTCAAGGGTTTTCTAGCTAAGTTTCTGATAGACAAGGCCCAACTTTTTTGGGATGATATGGATTTTCAGGCTTTTGAGGAGGTCTTAGCTCTTCTAATCTATGGGTTAGTCATATTCCCTAATCCAGACTCATTCATAGATGTGAATTCTATCAAGGTTTTTCTCTCCTGCAATCCTGTGCCTACCTTACTCAGAGATATTCTGCACACTCTCCATACTCGCACCATGAAGAGAAGAGGGATTCTTATGTGTTGTATGCCATTGTTGTCGAGGTGGTTTATTTCTCACCTTCCTAAGTCCATACTAAAGAATGAAGAAGGTTTGGGTTGGCCGCAAAGGATAATGTCGCTCGCTCATACAGATATTCTTTGGTGTTCTCGAGCTATAGAAAACACTGCTATTATTGACCACTGCGGGGAGTACCCTAATGTCCCATTGCTTGGTATCAGAGGGGGTATAACCTACAATCCTTATTTAGCTCTGCGATAATTTGGTCACGCTCGAAGGGATGGTCCCCATGAGTTACTTATCGAGGGAATTGTATTTAACTATGAGGATGATGTTAAAGAGTATCGACGGAGGTTCATACGAGCTTGGGGCATGGTAAACAGATTTGGCGCCAGGGCTTTGGGGCCAAAGACTTCCATTCCTATGGAACCTTATCTCCAATAGGTACGAGCTCGTGCCCAGAAGCTTATGATGCCCTATGTGGCTGTTTTTCTAGTGATTGTGGAACCCACTACAGATGAGGGTATTCCTTACATGGTTCTCTATCCTTATATGCCCACTGATCTTGGGGAATTACAGATGTCTTGGATTCAGATGATGAAGGAGCGGGATACTTACAGGGATCGGTTACATGCTCAGGAGAGGAAGGTTCTAGAGCTCACAAAGCAACTGCATGAAGAAATAAGACTCAATGACTATCTCGGCACAAAGAGGAAGCATCCATGGGAATTTTGATGTATTTTATAGTTTCAGATTTATTTTTATTTGCAATGCCTAAAAGGCATTTGAACTTCAAATTAAGCTAATAAAATCTTTGTTTGTTTTGGTTTGAAAATTTAAATTTCCCAAAGTCTTTGAAATCATTACATACGTATCCCATTCATAACATCGCATGTACAGGTACAATTACAGGTTTCTCATCTGCTTCTCTATTTATTTCAGCACGAGATGTCTTCCGAACAAAGCATTAAGGACCTGCAGGCCCAGAACGCCCAGTTCCAAAAATGTTCACAAGTCTGGCAAAAGGGCAGGAGGATCTGAAAGCCCTTATCCTGAAGGAAAAGAAGAAAAAGAAGAAGGTTGCCGGTATTCTGAATATGGGTAGAAGTTTTGGAGAGCGGTTGAAGCGACAAGTCGATCTAACCTCTTCATCTAAGGAAGGGTAGAATCAGGAAGAAGAAAAGGACCCCGGTCCTGTAGTTTCTGACAATGATACCGACTACAATGATGAGCAGTATCCTCCCACTGAGGATATATACAAGCAGTTGGAAGATCGCTTGAATGCTATGGAGGTCCAGAGGATACCTGGGTTGGATTTCGAAGAATTGGGATGGGTGTCGGGAGTGGTCATCCCGTAGAAGTTCAAAGCTCCAATTTTTGCAAAGTATGATGGGGTGTCCTGCCCAAAACTCCATCTCCGTTCTTATGTCAAGAAGATTCAGCCTAACACCGCTGATAGGAACTTGTGGGTCCATTTCTTTCAGGACAGTATGTCTGGGACTCAACTTTAATGGTTCTATTAACTAGAGGGAACCAATGTCCATAATTGGGAAGATCTGACTGCTACTTTTTACAAGCAGTATCAATATAACGCTGACCTTTCCCCTACCCGTACTCAACTCCAGAGTATGTCCATGGGCGCAAGCGACGGTTTCAAGGAATATGCGCAGAAATGGAGAGATTTGGCAGGGAGAGTCCAACCCCCTTTGTCTGATAGGGAGTTGGTGGATATGTTCCTTGGTACGTTGTCTGGTCCTTTCTTTAATCACTTGATTGGTAGCTCCTCAGCTGGTTTCACCGAGCTGATATTGATTGGAGAAAAAGTAGAAGCTGGGATCTGGAGTGGCAAGATACAGAAAAATACCTCTTCGAGTACAGTGAAGAAGTCATTTGGTGGCAAGAGGGAAGCCAATGCTGTGCACGGCCAGAAGGGGCGTAACAAGTAAGACTACCACAAATATGTGGGGGCAGTGCTGATCTCTAATTTAGCACGCGCATAATGACCACAACAACGAAACAATCAGCCAAGGGTGGAAAGATCTCAAAGTCAGTTCACCCAAATCAATATGCCACTATCACAAGCATTGCAACACATGTTGAAGATGAAGCTGATTACGGTGATAAACCCTCATCCGAACCCGAAGACTTCCTCTCCTAACTATAATCCGGAGGCAAGGTGTGCTTATCATTCTGACAGCCCGGGGCATGATACTAACGATTGTTGGGCGCTGAAATACAAGATTCAGAATATGATAGATGCCAAGGAGATCGAATTCGACCCTCCTGAGACTCCCAACGTGATCACTGCTCCCTTGCCAAAACATGGCTAGAATTGAAAGCATTTTTGTTCATTTAAATTATGAAGTTGTATTTTCTTTGCTTATTTGAACAATTATTGTCATGTCAAACTCTATTATTTCATTAATGCATTACACATGTCTGTCTTGAATTAATTTGTTTTCATTATGCTTAAATTGCTTTATATTTCCTTTTCGTGATATTCAACTCTCGACTAAAAAAAGGTAAGCCTTTAGAGGGAGGATGATGAAAACGATACCATAATCTATACAATATGCTTTTGAACAGACCCTGCTAACGATGTACATGCGTTGTTTCAAATCCTAAACAGTGGAGTTATAAGGAAGATAATCCCTAATCAACCCCTTTGAGCCAAAGAAGTAGGAGTTTTTCTTTTCACACAAATTAAAACCCTTAATCATAACCTGGGACAGGGTAGTTTTCTCAGTTAATTAAGAGGCGCATTCAGTCACAATCTGCCTCTTCGTACACAATGAATGGCATCGAAGACGTCCTTCCCAAACTGAAGACGGTGATGGTTCCGTATAATCGTCAAGACAGGCAGTCATTATCTCTCGAAATAAAAGCCATTAAGTCAAAACCTATGGAGGAGACTTAAGAAAAAACACTGGGGCATCCCGCTGACTGTAATCACAAAAAGAAACAGCTCAGGCAAAAGACAGGGATAATAAAATAAAAAAGAAAGAGGTCCTACAAACCCTGAACAAAAAAGAAATGAATGCCTATTCAAAATAAAATGTCAGTATCCGAACCATTACTGTAATATCAGAGCAAAGACTCAAACAAGATCTAAATGCACAATTAGTTGAGTTTAGGATCGAAGAACATCACGAAGAAAGGGTGGGTACAAATAAAATTTAAGCCTTTATCATTTGTTTCTTAAACCGTGAACCAGGCCACGTTATAACCCTTAAAAGTCTTAGCTGAAGCACGGGTTAGTTCGAAAGCATACTGTTACAAAAGGTATCCTGACTCCTAAAGGTCCGTTACAAATCCTGAGTTGATATCACATCTTTGCAAAATTCTATTTTTTCTATAAAAAAAAACAGCATTTTCAAAACTTCAAGACAGACGTAAGCTTTGCATTCTTAAAATAACATTGTTTGCATATGACTATTTGTTCAACAGCAGAGAAATTCGCATGACAAATATCTAGTGAAAAAAAACCTTCTCAATAAAAAGGATCACCTCAAGTGGAAAAACACTTTCAACCAAGGGGCACGGCATGATCATTGTCCATCATCTGGGGCAGTCAAGTCAAGATTCAAGGAATCTCTCAAAGATTCCAAATAGCCAAAGGCAGATCTCCATCTGAATCACTTGGGGGCATTGGGCATGAATTCTAGCAACGAATCCTGTATGATCAAACAAACATCTTCTGGTAGTGTGGCAATACAACACTACCGACAGTGACAACTTCCTACACCCTGAGAGCGTGGACATAGTCAGAAAATACTGCACATGAACAAAGACATGCTAGGCTGACTGGCCTAGGCAAAAATAAGGGCATCCCGGCGAACCAAAAGGGTTCGGGCAAAAATTAGGGATAAAAACAAAAAAGATATGTACACCCGGCAAGTCGAAAACCTGAAAAGGCGGCTTGGGCAAAAAAGGTATTCTGGTGGACTGAAAATCTGAAAAGACAGTCCAGGCAAAAGTTAGGGATTAAAGCGTACGACTATGTACTGTCATCTCGTCACTTTCCTATCAGTAGAAGACTTATAATTTCGATCGAAAGTTACAAAGCACCTCATAAGTTGGCATAACACTCAATCCATAAGGCCTCCGCAGGCACTTTCTCCAGCAGGTACAGGGGCAGAAAAGTCTTGATACGAAGTCATTATCGTATCCTCAGCATGCATCCCAGTAAAATCTACACTCCCCATAGAGTAGAGGCAACCAAAGTTTTGATCTCTGCCTCCCCAAATAGGAGTTACTTTCCCCAGCCAAGCTCTTTCGGAGATCCGACGTCTATATTCCCCAGCTGAATTTTGTAATCGCAAGTGGTTCATAAAGTTTTCTCCCGAACAAAGTTTATTTCTCTGAATACAGAAGCTCAATCCCTGACAGAGTTTATCCCTTCAGCTATGAAAGCTTCTCTCTCCAACAAAATTATTCCCCCACAGAGTTATTCTCAAGCAGGGTCTCTCCTCGGTAGAATATCCATAAATAAGGGGTAAATCCCCAGCATAGTCATCTCTGGTTCACCATCTCCAGCAGAAGTAGAATAACCACTTTTTATACGACAGTCAGGAACTCAATTTCCATTACTCTCCAACAACAGTCAGGGATTTATTTTCCCAAACTCGTACGTGCCACAATAGCATTTCATGTTCATATATCATGACGTGCACTTACATATTGCATACGGCATAATCTCATTTATTTTGAGAACATCATCATATAATGCATTTCATGCATCATATACGATTAATCATGTACCTTTTCAGGAAAGATGGTTATCATCAACAAATTCCAGCAACTTCAATATTAGCTCCTGAAACTAAATAGAGTAATTATCTGCACGATTAAATGCAGCTTTACACGGGTTCGTCACGAAGCAATCTTACACGAGTTTCTCCTAAATGCAGCTTCACACGGGTTTATCCTAAAAAATCTTACACGGGTCTTTTCTCATACATTTCCAAATAAAGTTTTACACGAACTTATCACAAAGTAATCTTACCCAGGTTCCTTCTGAAGTTTTACACAAACTTATCACAAAGTAACCTTACCCAGGTTCCTTCCGAAGTTTTTACACGAACTTATCCCGAAATAACCTTACCCAAGTTCCTCCTAAAGTTTTACACAAACTTATCACAAAGTAACCTTACCCAGGTTCCTCTTGAAGTTTTACACGAACTTATCACAAAGTAACCTTACCCAGGTTCCTCTTGAAGTTTTACACGAACTTATCACAAAGTAACCTTATCCAGGTTCCTCTTGAAGTTTTACACAGACTTATCCCAAGGTGACCTTACCCAGGTTCCTTCTGAAGTTTTACACGGACTTATCCCAAAGTAACCTTACCCAGGTTCCTTCTGAAGTTTTACACGAACTTATCCCAAAGTAAGCTTACCCAGGTTCCTTCTGAAGTTTTACACGAACTTATCACAAAGTAACCTTACCCAGGTTCCCCCTAAAAGGACTACACAGACTCATCACGAGAAACCTTACCCAGGTTCCTTCTGAAGTTTCACTCAGACTTATCCCAAAGCAATCTTACCCAGGTTCCTTCTCGGTTCAGATGCAGTTTTACCCAAACTCCCCACGAAGCAACCTTACCTAGGTTCCTTCTCAGTTCAGATGCAGTTTTACCCAAACTCCTCATGAAGCAACCTTGCCCAGGTTCCTTCCCATAAGCCCTACTATCTAGGGCATTCATTTCAAAGAAACCCTACAACCCAGGTTTCTTTTCTCTTACCTCTAGACGACAATTTATAACATTGTAAGACCTGGACCTGATCAAACACGATTAGTTTCACATTTCCCCAATAAGTCGCGATGCAGCCTGTACACTGACCAAATATGCAGTTCACCTCCGGAGTTAATTCCCCAGTAGAGTAACGGACAACTGAAGCTCCTAAAATTCTATTTCTCCCAAGATAAATACCAACATTCCTCAGCAGATTCCTCATCAACAACAGGAACAAGACTCAAGGAACATCTCAGGAAATCAACATCCTCTAGATGGCATCTTTAAGCCCATCTCCAAAGATTCTCCGTTATATCTTCCGGATGGCATCTTTAAGCCAATCTCCAACGATTCTCCGTCATATCCTCCAAATGGAATCTATAAGCCCACTCCCGATATCACAAATCAAGTGCCACTTCATGCGAGTGCAAATTTCGAGGCACTCCAGTGTTCAATCATCTTCCACCTTCAGATCACGAAAGGCAGACGGGCCAATCTACATCCTCAGGTTTAAGAAGATTGAACAGGGGAAGTTTTTGTACCCCAAAATTTTCCCTCTCATTTTACTCAATACATACTCCTAGAGATTCTCAATTTTCTCAAGGAAGTCCAAGAGTTGACCAAACAAACTCTCTCCTAGGGCAATATACTTCAAATTAGGGTTTCCCCTTTCATCAAGATGTGTGGATCATAAAGGCCCAAAATTCTTTCCAAGGTCCTAATATGTTCCTAAGATTCTCCATGTCAAATTTCAAGCATTGCAGGAGAAGTTTGCTCAGTCAACTGCTCAGATGCTTGAGAATCAACTAAACTAGGTCAAAAGTCAACTGTGGCCCACATACAGTCAAACTTCAAGATTTTTGGTCAACATCCACATTTTGAAGTAAATTTCATCATTTGATCAAGGGTTGATCATTATTCTTCAAGGAATGCCTTAAATTCATCAAAACCCAAAAGTTGCTAAATTAGGGTTTCTTAGGAAAAGTCAACTAAACTTTGACCAATCATAACTTTTTCATACTTTATCATAAATTTTCCATCCAAGGCTCATTTTGAAGAGGATGAAATTCACTACAATTCAACTTCAGCCCCCAAGTTCAAAATATGCACTCATCAAAAGATATGAATTTTTACATTATAGGTCCTTTTGAAAAGTCAACAAAAACACCTTTTGGGTCAAAGCTTCATACATGAACATGAAAAATCCAATTTAGATGAAACAAAACGGGTTGTTTAGGGGACATCCTAAGCTTTCTAAAAAGTCCAAGAACACCCTCCTAGGGTCAAAATTGAGAGAGTTGTGCATTGCCAAAGTTGGCAATTTTTGGAAAATTGTCAAAAGTCAACATTGATCAAATTGGCATTTTTTCCAAAGGGGCACATTTTTCTTGTGTGAAACATGTTTCTAATAGGACCCACGACCCCTGAGCTTTTACACCTATTATTTTATTATTTTTATCATTTATTTTGATTATTTATTCATTTAAATCAAAATAAATCAAATTAAATGGTAAAATAATAAAAGCAAATCAAATCTTGGGATTTTTGTGCACATTTGGAGTCTATGTACAACTAGCATGATGATCAATTCATGCAAGACTCATTAGGATTGGAAAAGATTGGATTGAAGCTTGTTTTGGAAAGATATCATACATGAATCAAATCAAATCATGTTTTCATAATTCTCAAAGATATGATGCAATTTTATTGACCTAATATGCTCTAGTATATGTATACAACAATTCCAAATCATAAAGACAAGGGTTGCAGTCGTGAAAACGCCAAAGCAAACTCAAAATTTTTGACAAAAAAGTGAGGTTCAAATTCTGGGATAGAGGGCTATTCAAGACGTTTCAAAGTAAGAAATCAATTCCTTGGCATCTCAGGAAGTATTCCCAACCATTTGCAGGCTTCAAAACATCAAGAATCCTCGCATAGAAGTATCACGGTTTTCATCCCAAACTCAAATTCGATTTCTATGTTTTACGCATTATAAATCCATTCTATTCATATATTTGTAATCCTCATCATGTTAGCAAGCTAACTGCATTATTTAATTACATTTTTGAAGCCTATACATACCGTTTCCATTGTTAGGGTTTACGTGTGCAATTTAGAGCTTTCTTACATAGGTGAAATTAGCCAAAGAGAAGGGTACCATGGTGTTCACGAGATCACCACGAATGGATCTATGTAACTAGAAATGATTTATCGTGCATATTGTGCATTTTGGAAATTTACAAGGGCTATTGATACAAACATGTGATTGTAGGTAAAAGTCATATGTCTAAAACGATGGAGAAAGGAAGAAGACGACTATGTGTCAGCCAACCATTCGCCCGTTTGAATCAGCGCGCGTGTTTCTTTGTTTTTTCCACTAACCACTTTATTTCATATATAATATTGTGTTTATATTTTACTTACAACAAAAGCGCGCAACTCAGGTGGCAATAAGGCATTGGCAGAAGGCATGAGGACCTGGGTTCGATCCCAGGTCCAGACAACTTTCTTTATTTTCTATTCCTTCCAAAGATCCAGTGCAAATCTCTCTCGTATGCCTACCATGCGCCTCAACGTCCAGCCACAAGATGTACTGCTATCCAGATCCAACGCGTTCCAGCCTGAAGGACTATGATGCACCTCAAGTCAATGCCACACAAGATCCAGCGTGGTCAACCTGGGCTCAGCTTGGTTGGGCCTGGAAATTCAGCTTTGCACCCCTTTCAACAATCCATCACAAGCCCAAGTTATTATTTTTTTTTATCTTTTTTAATTTCTTTATTTTCCTTTTTTTATTAACACAATTTTTTTTTATTTAATCACAAAATTAGCAAATCACAAAAATCACAAAAAAAAGAATTTTTTTAATAATAAATATTTAATTAATTTTTCCCAAAAAATACACCAAAATCATTTTTCTCATAAAATACTTCTTTTTAATTTAATTAGTAAATTAGGTTAATCTGTTTCTTTCATAATTAAAAAACAATTAGAAATTAGGTTTAATTAATTTGTAATTTAATTGTTTTCTCAAATAAAAATCCACAACAAATACTTTTCCTCACTTAGAGTTTTAGGTTTTTTTTTTCCAACCATCCTCGTATTTAATTCGCCGCGCGCTTGTTAATTATTTTGCCATTATTCTGTAACTGCTAAGGGTTTGTAATAGCTTTAAATTAGGGTTTTTATTTATCGCTTTTCCCCCACTCGTGGTTATGTAATTAATCCCCCTCCCCGAAGCCTTGTAATAGCTAGGTTTTATTTTTCGCACTTTAAATTCCCGCAATCTTTAACTATCTAGATGCATGGCTAATAGGATTGTATGGCAAGAATATCTGAAAATTAAAACGGTAGATAACCTAATGTGCAAAGACTAAATAACTGAAAAATTCACATGCACGTATTCACTTATAGGGTTTACCTCACTTCGGTTGCCTTCGGTAAACAGTCATTAAGCATAGGAGATTTTAGTGGTTGCCCTCCAGTCTAAAGATCAAAATGTCCCGTTCGAATGTTGCCTCGGAAATGTTGCCCTGGAAAGATCTTAAGACTCTAGGGTTACTACTAAAGTTTTCTAACTATTGCTTTGGTGATTGTACTTGTCCCTTTCGAACGTCCCTTACAAACTCCAACGACGGGGCTACCTACTCCTTAAATAGTAGGATGCGTTGTCTAAAGAAAACGAGAACGAACAATCTTTTTTTTCGAGTAGGTAGAATCTTAAGTACTTGCTCAATAAAAACTTTTCACACAAACACCTTTCAAAACAATTTCCAAAACAACTTCGTCACATCCTTGAGGACTGATACAAGGGTTACCACGAAGTAAAAAATTTTCAAAAAAAAACACACACAAGCAATTTGAAAAAATGAGCAAGTATCTAAGAGCCCGTGGAAAAACACGGATAGAAAGGGTGCTAACACCTTCCCTTTCTATAATCTATCCCCCGCACTCAGAATATCTTGAAAAAAGGTTTTTTCTATTCTTTTTCCTTTTCCATGATTGGATGAATAAAAGTTGGTGACGACTCTTGCTTACTGCGACATTTTGCAAACAAAAAAACACAAAATGCAAACCAGTAAAAATAGTCAGTTCTGCCACCGTATCACACCACGTACTCCTCCTCACCACGTACCTTGACAATCTTTCCCCTCACTGGGTACTTTAACATCTGAAGTTGAGTGGAAGTAACAAATCCATCCCCATAGATCCAAGGGCGTCCTAACAAACAGGAATAAGGTGGTCGGATGTCCATCACGTAGAAGGTGGACTCAAAGGTTTGGGAACCAACTTTGATAGGGATGTCCACTTCCCCGTGCACCATTCTTTTCGAACCATTGAAATCCCTCACCACAATGTTATTGGGTTTCAGATTCAAACCTTCATAATCTAATCTATCAAGAACCTTCTTGGGCAGAACATTCAGCGATGAACCGCTATCCACTAAAACGTGGGCCGAAATGGTTCCCATGCATTTTATAGAGACATGCAGCGCATCATTGTGTTTTCTTCCTCTAGGTGTAAAATCAGCAACAGAAAAACCCAGTCCATTATCAGCGGTTAAACTAGCCACAAAATCTTCGAATTGATCAGCGGAGGTTTCCTGTGGCACATGAGCAGTCTTGAGGAATTTTACCAAAGCCTTTGCATGAGCTTCAGAGCACAACAGTAAGGCCAACATTGAAATCTTGGAAGGGGTCTGCCCTAGATGTTCGACCACATTGTAGTCGCTCTTTTTAATTATTTTAAGGATTTCCCATTTCCTTCTTAGAAGCCTCAGGAATGGATTTTGATTGTGCCTTCGTCTGGACAGGCACAACCAATATCTCTTTACCCCGAGTCTCAGTCGACTCGGTGAAAGGGGTGGCAACAGGGCTAATCACAAGAGTGGTAGTGGTAGCATTAGTAGGAGCCGTAGTAGGAATGATCACAGTAGTAGTAATGGTTTTAGGAGGAGAGATCTTGGGAGAGAACACTCTTCCACTTCTTGCTATTTTACTGGTCCCAATGATATTGCCGACGTCAGGATCAGTACTTCTAGTAAATTCATCTTCAGCAACCAACAGGTCTTGCTTGATGCCATGGTAATAGACGCCATCCCCATAATTCCAGGGAACAACTTTGTCCGAGGAATATGGTATTGGCTCTGGCATAGTGATGATCAGGGAGCCAACTTTGGAGCAGATGTGATCTTGACGGGTCTTTTTGTGGAGACCCTGGGAGGATTGGCGGAAATGGTTATAATAGAAACATCTTTACATGAAACAGTTGTGACGGGAGTCTTCTCAAATAAAATTTCTTCATCATCTATCAGGCGCTAAACACCTTCTTTCAACAAATAAAAACCAGTTGGTAGAGATAAACATAAGTGGCAACCTTCACCACAACCCAGAAATAGACCAGCTTGCAACAAATTCCTTTTAACAGTCATGAGAGGAGTAACAAGTTCCTCAACGGAAGCAACAGACATATCATTGTCAATAGCATTAACACCATGGTCGTGCTTGGGCATGGGGGAAGTTATAACATTAGGAGTTTCTGGAGCATCAAATTCAATCTCCTTTGCCTCGATCAGATCCTGCACCTTGTTCTTTAAAGCCCAACAACCATTTATATCATAGCCTGGACTTTCATAATGGTAGGTGCAACGAGCCTTTGGATTATAGTGAGGAGATGCAGTGTTGGGATTTTTGGGAGCTTCTCTCAAAGTTACCAGATTGGATTTCAGTAAGTGTGGTAAAACTTGAGACAAGGTCATATTGATCCGGGTGAACTGTCTCATAGGCCTTTCTGGTCTGGGTTGATTGTTCCGCTGTTGAGTAGCTGCAGGCTTGGATATCATTGCAGCCCCTACCGTTGGACGGAGTTCAGTTCTTCCCTGATTTCTTTGACTGTAAGCAACACTAACCTCTTTCTTTCCCATGACAGGTTTCTTTCCTGCACTTGAAGAGGTATCTTTTTGAATCTTGCCACTTCTAATACCGACCTCCACTCTTTCTCCAGTTAAGATCAACTCAGTAAAACCTGCTGAGGAGCTTCCAATCAGATGATTGAAAATGGACCAGATAGAGTACCCAAAAACATGTCTACCAACCCCCTATCAGATAGAGGGGGTTGGACTCTTCCTGCTAGGTCTCTCCATTTTTGGGCATAATCTTTAAAACCCTCACTAGAACCCATGGACATACTTTGGAGTTATGTACGGGTCAGAGCAAGGTCTGCATTATATTGGTACAACTTATAGAAAACATCATCTAGGTCTTCCCAATTACTAATATTGGTTCCCTCCAGTTGATAAAACCACTCTAGCTGAGTCTCAGATAGACTGTCTTGGAAGAAGTGGGCCCACAAATCCCTGTCAACGGTGTGAGGCTGTATCTTCCTCACATAATATCAGAGATGCATCTTGGGACACGAGACCCTATCATACTTAGAAAACACCGGAACTTTAAACTTATGCGGGATGATAACCCCATAAACCAAACCCAGCTCTTCAAAATCTAGCCAGGTATCCTCTGGATTTCCATTATGTTCAGACGATCCTCCAGCTGTTTGTATTTATCATCAACAAGAGGATACTGCTCCTTATTATAGCCAGATTTTTTATCATATTCCTTCAGTATGAGGTCTTTCTCTCTTGTCTCCCCTTCCTGATTGTCTCCTTCTTTTGACGAAGTTGCTAGCTCTGAAGCTCGCCGCACTGGTCCTCTGATCCTTCTTCCCAAATTCATTACACCAGCTGGTTTCTTTGGCTTATTCTTTTCCTTGATGATCAGGGCTTTCAGCTCTTCTTTCCCCTGGCCAGAGCCATAATAATTTGTTGAAATTGAGCATTTTGTGCCTGGAGATCCTTGACGTTTTGTTCAAGATATATTTCTTTACTTGCTGAAATAAACAGCGAAGAAGATAAGAAGCCTGCTTTTAAACCTGTTTATGCAATGACATGTATGATATGCGTATGCAATGTTTTCAAGGACTTTGGGAAATTTAAAATTGTGAGCCAAAATGAAACAAAGATCTTATTAGTAGAATTCAAAATACAATTGCCTTTTAGGCTTACAATTGAAAAATTCTAAAAATTAAGAAATCAGGTTTCCCATGGGCGCTTCCTCTTTGTGCCGAGATAGGCATTACGACCTTTTTCTTCGTGAAGTTGCTTCGTGAGTTCCAACACTTTCCTCTCATGGGCATAGAAATGATCTCTATAGGTATCCCGTTCTTTCTTCAGCTGAATCCAGGATCTCTGCAGCTCTTCAAGATCAGTGGGCATGTCAGGATGGAGAACTGTATAAGGAACATCCCCTTCAGTAATGGGCTCCACAATCATTGGTAAGATGGATATATATGGAATCACAAGGTTCTGAGTGTGAGCTTGTACCCATTAGAGATAAGGTTCCATAGGGATGGAAGTCTTCGGCCCCAAAGTCTTGGTATCAAATCTGTTTACCATGCCCCAAGCTCGTACGAACCTCTGATGATACCCTTGAACATCATCCTCATAGTTAAACATAATTCCTTGGATAAGCATCTCGTGAGGACCATCCCTTCTAGCCTAACTAAATAGTCGCAGAGCAAGAGAAGGATTATAAGTTATGCTTCCCTTAGTGCCAAGTAGTGGGACATTAGGGACTTCCCCGCAACGGTCAATAATATAAATATCCCCCATAGATCAGGAATACCAGAGAATATCTGCATGAGAAAGTGACATTATCCTTTGCGACCAGCCCAAACCTTCTTCATTCTTCAGTATTGATTTAGGGAGGTGAGAAATAAACCACCTTGATAGCAATGGCACACGGCACATAAGAATCCCTCTTTTCTTCATGGTACGAGTGTGGAGGGTATGCAAGATGTCTCCGAGTAAAGTGGGCACAAGGTTGCGAGAGAGGAAGACCTTGATAGCATTCACATCTACGAGTAAGTCTGGATTAGGGAACAGTACTAACCCTAGATTAGAAGGGACAAGACCTCCTCAAAATCATGGAAGTCCAAATCATCCCAAAATAGCTGAGCCTTCTTGTGATACGGTGGCAGAACCGACTGTTTTTACTGGTTTGTGTTTTTTGTTTGCAAATGTCGTGGTAAGCAAGATTCACAACTGACTTTTATTTCATCCAACAAAGGAAAAGGGAAAAGAACAGAAAAAATCTTTTTCGAGATGTTTCTGAGTACGGGGGGTAGATTATAGAAAGGGAAGGTGTTAGCACCCTTTCTATCCATGGTTTTCCATGGGCTCTTAGGTACTTGCTCATTTTTGAAAATGCTTTCGTGTGTTTGAAAAAGTTTTGAAATTTGCCTTAGTGCGGATTCCACTTTATGGTAACCCTTGTATCAGTCCTCAAGGGTGTGATAAAATGTTTTTAAAAACTTTAGTTTGAAAAGTTTATTTGAAAGTGTATGTGTAAAAATTTTTTGTTTTGAGCAAGTACCTAAAAGTTTCTACCTACTCGGAAAAAGGCTGTTCATTTTCTTATTTCCTTTAGAGAGCGCTACCCCACTATTAAGGAGTAGGTAGCTCCATCGTTGGAGTTTAAGGGACAATCGAAAGGGACGAGAGGGACAATTACGATCACTAAAGCAATGGTTAGGAAACCTTAGTAATTACCCTAGAGTCCAAAATATCTTTCCGAGGCAACATTCGAATGGGTCATTTTTGATCTTTTGGGACTAGAGGACAACCACTAAGACTCCCTATACTTCATGATTGTTCACCGAAGGCAACCGAAGTGGGGCAAACCCTAGGAGTGAGCATGTGCAAGTGTTTATTTTTCAGTTTGTTTATCTTTGCACAATTAGGGTTTTCTATGTTCATTTAATCGTTATCTTTCCATACAATCCTATTAGCCATTAATCTAGACAGTTTATATTTGCATAAAAAAGTGGAAAAGTAAATCTACGCTATTACAAGGCTTCAGGGAAGGGGTTACTAACCAAAAAAAACTGGGGATTGAACAATAAAATAATAAGCAGTAAAATAAACCCTAATTTAAAGCTATTACAAACTTGAAGCAAATACAATAATTGGAATAAAAAATTGCGCGCGCGACGACTTAAATACGGGAATCAAAGGAAATCAAGGAAAATATTTTTGTTATTTTTTGATTGAGAAAATTAAATATTTACAAATTAAACCTATTTTTCTAATTGATTTTAATTATGAAAAAAAAAGAATTTGAATTTCCCTAGTTAAATTAATCAAATTAATTAATGAAATTAATAAAAAAAACCTAATTCTAATGTTTGATGATTTTATGATTTTAAGATTTAGTAAAAAAGATATTTTGTTATTTTGTAAAAATAATTAAACAAATAATTAAAACAAATAAAAGAAATTAAAAAATAAAAAATGGGCCTGGTGGGGGTGCAACCCAGATTAAAGGGTTGTGAGCTGAATTCTATCCAAAAAGCCCAATTCAATGGTCTAGCACATCGTTGGATTTGGTGTGATTATGCCAGGGATGTCCATCATGAGCTGCAGCCTGGGAGCGTTAGATCTGGGCCATGTGATGATCCAAGGCGTGAGATCTTGAGATGCATGGTAGGTGCTTGGTTGTGAGGCATATGGAATCTGCAATGAACAATTTGGAAAACAAGAAAATGTTGAGACCTGGGATCGAACCCAGGTCCTCCCTCTCAAATACCTCGTCCTTTTCCATCTGCGCTGGAGTGCTTGTTTGCACAAATAACAACATAATAGAATTATATATGAAAACAAGATGAATATTTGGAAATAAAGAAAAACACGCACCAGATTCAAACTGACCAGTGATAGGCTGCCACATAGTCGTCTTCTTCACATAACTGTCGTTTTAGACACAAGGCTTTTACCTACGGACATGTCCATTGCTATAAACCTGCAATCCTCAAAAATCATATCCAGGCACATAAATCAAATCCAATTACACAGATCAATTAAGTTTGATCTCCTGAATGCAATGATATCCATCTTTGGCCCTGATTTTTCCTGAAACGCAAAGCCCTAAAAAGCAACCTTAAACCCTAACAATCGCATTTCATCACACATGCATCAAAATACGTAATTAAATATGCAAAAACATTCTATAGGATGATATAGACATGAATATATACTTATAAATCATTTATCATGTGTGAATTGCAAAAATCAATTTCAAGAATATTAGCAAACTGTGGCACTGATACGTGCGATTTCTGAAGGTGTTGATGTGTGAAAGTGATGCTGTTAGCTTCAGGAGGTTGCCAGGAATGAATTTATGGCCTCGAAATACCTTGAATCTCCTTGTAGAGCATGATCCGATTGCCTCTTTCTTTGTCATAAGTTGAGTTTTCTTCTCTTAATCCATGCGGCAAAAAACCTTCTTTTTTGATCTGGGAATGTTATGGATATATAGTAGAAGTAACTAGGTCAACAAAACTGAACACAATCTTTGAACATTTGTGAAAAAAGATTTGATTTTCTTCATGTATCTTTGATTTCTAAATTTGGCCAAATTATGCTATATTTGTTTCAATCATTCCTTGCACGAAAATCTTGAGTTGCCAGCTGCTCATTGACTCATAATATGCTTATAAAATCAAATCTTAGATTTTATTTCATTATTCCATTATTTAAATTGATTTATTTTGATTTAAATGAATAAAAAATCAAAACAAATAATAAAAATAGTAAAATAATAAGTGAATAAGCTTAGGGGTCGTGGGTCCTATTAGGAACAAGTTTCAAAAAAGAAAACATGGGCCCCTTTGGGAAAAAAATCAATTTTGATCAATGTTGACTTTATGCAAATTTCCAAAAATGGCCAACTTTGACAATGCATATCTCTTTCAATTTTGACCCTAAGAGGGTGTTCTTGGACTTTTTAGAAAGATTAGGATGTCCTCTAAATAACCCTTTTGGTTTCATTTCAATTAGATCTTCCATGTTCATGTAAGAAGCTTTGACCCAGAAGGTGTTTTTGTTGACTTTTGAAAAGGACCTATAATGTCTGATTTTATAT
Organism: Vicia faba; assembly: GCA_948472305.1. NCBI lineage: Eukaryota > Viridiplantae > Streptophyta > Magnoliopsida > Fabales > Fabaceae > Vicia > Vicia faba. The sequence continues at coordinate 1,151,198,311 of OX451739.1, read as the reverse complement.
CTTATCATGAGTGCATTTTTTGAACTTGAGGACTGGAGATGAGTTGTAGGGAATTGAATTCTCTTCAAAATGAGCCTTGGATGGGAAATTTCTGATAAAGTATGAGAAAGTTATGCCTGGTCAAAGTTTGGTTGACTTTTCCTATAGAAACCCTAATTTAGCAACTTTTGAGTTTTGATGAATTAGGAGCATTCCTTGAGGAATCATGATCAACCCTTGATCAAATGATGGATATAACTTCAAAATGTTGATGTTGACCAAAAATCTTGAAGTTTGACTATACGTGGGCCACAATTGACTTTCAGGCTTCTGAGTAGTTGACTGAGTAAACTTCTTGTGCAAGGCATGAAATTTGGCATGGATGATCTTGATAACATATTAGGGCAATGGAAGTCATTTAGGATCCTTGGAACTCAAACATATTGATGAGGAGTGAAACCCTAGTTTTAAGCTCATTGTCTTAGGAGGAGGATTTGTCTGATCATCCTTAGTCAACTTGAGCAATTGAGGACCTCTAGGAATATGTTTTGTCTGAGGAATGAGAGGGAAAATTTTAGGGTACAATAGCTGCCCCTGTTCAATCTTCTTAAACCTGAGGATGTAGATTGGCTGGTCTGCCTTTCGTGATCTGAAGGTAGAAGATGGTTGAACACTAGAGTGCCCAGAAATTTGCACTCGCATGAAGTGATATTGATCGATAATATCGAGAATGGGCTTATAGATGCCATTTGGAAGGCGACGGAGAATCGTCGGAGATTGGCTTAAAGATGCCATCCAGAAAAGATATTAGTTGCATAAGAAATTCCTTTGCGAGAATTCCTGTATCTGCCGTTGAGGAGGACTTCACTGGGGAATGTTGATTTATGTCTTGGGAAGTAGAGTCCAGGAGCTTCGGTTGTCCATTACTCTACTGGGGAATTAACTCTTGATTGAGGAGGCGGAAGTGAACTGCTTATCTGATCAGGGTCCAGTCTGCACAGCGACTTATCGGGGAAATGTGAAATCAACCATAACTGGTCGGGTCCAGGTCTTATAGTGTTGTAAACTGTTGTCTGGAGATAAAAGAGAAGGAACCTAGATAGTAGGGTTACTTTGGAATGAAAGTCTGGATAGTAGGGCTATGAGAAGGAACCTGGATAGTAGGGTTACTTCGAGATGAAAGTCTGGATAGTAGGGCTATGAGAAGGAACTTGGGTAGGGTTGCTTCGTGATGAGTTTGGGTAAAACTGCATCTGAACCAAGAAGGAATCTGGGTGAGGTTGCTTCGTGAGGAGTTTGGGTAAAATTGAATCTGAACCGAGAAGGAACCTGGGTAAGGTTGCTTCGTGAGGAGTTTGGGTAAAATTGCATCTGAACCGAGAAGGAACCTGGGTAAGGTGGCTTCGTGAGGAGTTTGGGTAAAACTGCATCTGAACCGAGAAGGAACCTGGGTAAGGTGGCTTCGTGAGGAGTTTGGATAAAACTGCATCTGAACTGAGAATGAGCCTGGGTAAGGTTGCTTCGTGAGGAGTTTGGGTAAAACTGCATCTGAACGGAGAAGGAACCTGGGTAAGGTGGCTTCTTGAGGAGTTTGGGTAAAACTGCATCTGAACCGAGAAGAAACCTGGGTAAGGTTGCTTCGTGAGGAGTTTGGGTAAAACTGCATCTGAACCGAGAAGGAACCTGGGTAAGGTGGCTTCATGAGGAGTTTGTGTGAAAATTTATTTGGAAATGTATGAGAAGGGGCCTGTGTGAGATCTTTTCAAGATAAGCCCGTGTGAAGCTGCATTTAGGAGAAACCCGTGTAAGATTTCTTCGTGACGAACCCGTGTAAAGCTGCCTTTGGTCGCGCAGATAATTACTCTGTTTAGTTTCAGGAGCTAATCTTGGACCTGCTGGAAATTGTTGATGATAACCATCTTTCCTGAAAAGGTACAAGATTAATTATATGCGATGCATGAAATACATTGTTCGATGATTTTCTCAAAATAAATGAGATTATATTGTATGCAATATGTATGTGCATGTCATGATGTATGAACATGAAATGCTATTATGGTATATCCGAGTATGGGAAAATAAATCCCTAATTGCAACTGAAGAGTACTTGGAAATTGAATTCCTGACCGTTGTAGAAAGAGTGGTTCTTCTACTTCCGCTGGGAATGGTAAATGGAGATGACTATGACGTGGATTTATTCCTTTCTGTTGCTGAATATTCTGCCGGGGAGAGACTCTGCTTGAGACTAACTCTGCGAGGGAATATCTCTTTTTGAGGGAGGAGATGCTTTTCTAGAAGATTTTTCAGACTCAGAGAAATAAACTCCGCTGGGGGATTGTTGTACCCCAAAATTTTCCCTCCCATATTCTTCAAAGATTTATCAAGAATCATCTTCAAATGGTTCAAGATCTTCTCAAGGATTGCATAGTCAAACATCCTCCTAAGCCAGTCAAAATTAGGGTTTTGGTTCTCTCAAGGAATTTGAGGATTTCAATGGCTCAATCAAGTCACATGGGCCTATATATATTGTCAAGCATCTACATGTCAAGTCTCAAGTCTCACAATGCCAGTTTGCACAGTCAAAAGCTCCATTTGCTTCACAATTAACTGCAGGGGCAAAATGGTCATTTTACAGTCAAAAGTCAAAAATTTTGGTCAACATCTTATTTTGAGCACACAATCATCATTTGATCAAGTCTTGATCATGATTCCACAAGCATGGCTCAAAAATCATCAAAGATGCAAAAGTTACTATTTTTGGACAGCAGAAAAGTCAACTGTATCTTGACCAGGGCATAACTTTTTCATGGTTCATCATAAAAATCCCATCCAAGGCTCATTTTTAAGGGGATGAAATTTCCTAAAACTCATCTTCACATTCCAAATCCAAGAAATGCTCCCACAAAAATTTATCAATTTCTACATTATAGGTCAATTTCAAAAGTCAACAAAAATGCACTTTAAGTCAAAGACAATAACTTGAGATTGGTAAATCCAAATGACATGGGACCAAAGGAATTGGTTAGAGGACTTAAATACCTTTCCAAAATGTCCAAGAACATGTTCATATGATCAAAATTGAGCAAGATATGCATTGGAGAAGTTGGGAAATGTTTGTGAATTTGCAAAAGTCAACTTTGCTCAAAACACTTTGTTTTTGCTAATGGGCCTCAAATTCCTTCTTGAAACATTGTCCAAGGCTTATGCACGACCCATTGAGATTAAATTGAATTATTTTCTTATTTTTATTAATTAATTGGATTTTTAATTGATTATTAATTCATTTAATTCATTTAATTGTAGGAAAATATCAAGATATGATTTCTCAATCTTTTTGTGAAGCAAAAGTGGTCAACATATGCTGGAGATTTCGTGTATCAATCAAGGGGACCAAAATCTCCAAAATTAGCAAGTTTTGTCAATCAAAAAGATGCAAAAAGATGTGATTGAAAATCAAATATGCAAACCATAATTCCATGGATTTTTGGTCAAAGATTTAACCTAAATCCATTCTACTATATATGCATAACCTAAACCTAATGCCTCACACGTGAGAAGCTGCTGCAAAAAGCCATAACCAATTCCAAAAAATTCAAGAAACTTTGAAAATATTTTTCCACATTCCAAGCCAATTCAAAGCATTATAGTGTTTCCAATACATTGCTGGAGGTGTAAGGAACATATTGCAATCAAAACTAAGCCTTAAAGCTATCAAAACCACCAAGAACAGTCCCACGGTTTGTCAATCTTTTTCAGAATCGTAACTCTAAATTTATGCATCATTAACATGATTTTCTGTGTGTTTTGTGTTGCTAGCAATCATACAAAGCTTTTGGCACGGGTTAATTGGACTGAAACGCCCTGAATCACAAATCACCATTGACAAATATTAGGGTTCCGAAGCTTTGATTTTGGGGCTTTCCCATACAGGAAAAATTAGACCTTCTCACGCATATGGTTGTAATCGTTGCATCAAGAAGAATTTAACCCTACCCTCGCGAACAATTTATATTGCACACAACTCTATTCATTATTTTTTCTTATTGCAGGTTGTGGGGGTTAAAAACCCCCGCTAATTGTTTTTGTTTTACAGGGAATCTGGGGAAGACGAAGGACGTGTTGGTTTGTGATTAGAGCGTTCAAACGAACGCGCGCTTTTTTTTCTCTTTCCAGCATAATTGATATGTTTCATATATTATATTCATTAGCTATTGTAATATCAAATACAGGCGCATGGCTCAGTGGAAGATGATGTGGCTGGCAACCATTGGGACCTGGGTTCGATTCCCAGGTCCCCCCAAACTTTTATTTCTATTTTTTCTAAATTGATCACATGCAGGCTTTCAGAAACGTTCCACCATAAGCCTCACGCTGCAGCATGCCATGTGTCTTATGCACCAATCCAAAGGCCATGAGAGAGGGAACACCATGCTCCCAGTCAACCAACGCACTAGACCATCCAGAAAGTCAAAGCAGGCTTGTGTTAATGGGCCACCAATTTCCAGAATACACCTCCAAAAGGGTCCAACACCCCCTGGTTCTTTCATGATTTTCCTTTTATTTTTCTTTTACTAATTTTTAATTATTAATATTATTATTATTTAATTAACTCAAATTAATTATTTTTATAATAACTTCAGACACTAAAAAATATTAAACATTTTCTTTATATTTTTATTTATTAATTTCACCTTAACTTAATTATTTTTTGTAAATAAACACTAACATGAACTAATTTAGTTTAGTTAGGTTTAATTTTAATTTTCTTTTACAATAAATAAAATAAATTAGACTTAGGGTTTTTTTACTAACTTTTGACCTTTTCTTTTTATTTTCATCAAAAACATAAAAAATACAAAAAAATACTTTTTCTTGTAATTATTTGATTAATTAGTAAATTAGGGTTAATATTTAATTAAATGCAAAAAAGGACAAAATGCCATTCTTTTCTCAAAAAAAGGGTCAAAACCCTAAGGACGTCCCGATTCAATTCTTTCGCGCGCATATTTATTTTTAATTCTTATTTTGATCATATTTATGTAACTGCTCCGAGAATGTAATAGATAATTAGGATTTTATCGCTTTCTTTACTTTCCGCATTTATTTTCAAGGGTTATGTTTTTGGCGATGTAAATACCCGACGCCTTGTAATAACGTAGATTTACTTTCCGCAATTTATTTTCCGCACCACTATTAACTGTTAATTATGCATGACAAGACTTGTATGAAAAATAAAATCAACTTGTAGCTCACAATGATGCATGTTCAAAGATAATTTAACATGAAACCTGACACACATGCACATGCAACTCCTAGGGTACGCCTCACTTGGTTGCCTCGAGGTGGTCATCAAGTATAGGGTGTTTTAGAGGTCGCCCTCCTGTCTAAAGATCCAGTTGCCTCGAAATGGTTGCCTCGGATAAAAAGGATCTAGGACATTAGGGTTACCGCTAAGGCGTCCTACTATTGCTTTGGTGACCACACATATCCCTAATAATCGAATTGACCCGAATAACTCCAACGATGGTGCTGCCTACTTCTTAATAGTGGGATAGTACTGTCTAAAGGACTCTTACACAACTTAATTCCTTAGAGTAGGTAGATTTCTCCTGGGTACTTGCTCTTTCAAAAAACAAAAACATCTTTTCGCACCTACACTTTCAAAAAGTTTTCAAACAAATACTTCATACACTCTTGAGGACAGATACAAGAGTTACCTAGAAGTTTTTTTCAAACTAAACTTTTTCAAAACCCACAAACACTTAAAAAGCAAACAATTTTTGAAAACATAGTGCGCAAGTACCTAAGAGCCCGTGGATAACCACAGATAGAAAGGGTGCTAACACCTTCCCTTTCTATAAATCTACCTCCCGAACCGAGAAACATCTCGAAAAGGAATTTTGCTGTGCTTTTGTACTTTCCATGTTGGAGAACATAAAAGACGGTGGCGACTCTTGCTTACCACGACATTTCGCGAACCAGCTTCAAAACAGTCAGTTCTATTTCCACCGATCACAGAACTGGCGACTCTGCTGGGGACTTTTATAAGTGAGGAGTACCTTAGGATTAGACCACTCTTATGTTTTCAATTGTATGTCTTGATTGCTTTTATATTTGTGGGCTTGCATCGGAGTTTCATAGATCCTAACCCGGATCTGGGGAATACCCTTTAGGTAGCATAAGCTGTGAGGGACCTGTCCGGCGTAGACCGACACGGGTGAAGCAGTAGCTACGTTGGTGTGACACCTTGGTCTGTACCAATATCCCTTGTGTTGCAACGAGGAGAATATGGGTCTTCTGAGGAGTCATTAAGCACCAACCGACCTTAGAACCCTAAATTGACCCAACTTGGCCATAGAATAGTAGCAGTATGCTACACTCATTGAGGCTAAACTCTCGCGATGGTTCTGGCTGCAAGAAAAGGTTGCGACGCTGGAGTTATGACCAATTGAGGGTAGTCAGTGATATTGAGATCCTCTAGAACCCGATTACTATTTTCTAGGATAGGTCTTAACCAAGGAAACTGAAATAGGGTAGTACCTAAACTTCATGCTGGCCTGAAATCTAAGGGCTCTTTCGTGTGACTTGTGTGCCTTCAAACCTGACTACTTGCACCTTCTTGTTATCTGACACATGAGTTTCTTGCAGGTTTTATTTACAGTCCTTAATCTGGGCTTATAACAGGGTTTACTTACATCACTCCATGCATAGCATAACATCATACCATCATACCATTGCATACATCCTGCATAAGGACTAACCCATTTCAAGGATCTCAAGGGTTTGTGATGCAGGTCATGATGAATCAAAATGTCTAGCAAGGGGCAAAAGGGGATTTATTTTCCTCTAGCCAAGGTTGTTTGGAGGTCAAAACATGATGACTTGAGTCAGGGGCTATGACCCACTCGATATGGTGAGCTTTGACTCTTGAAGAAGGACTCTCAACAACATGAAGTTACTTCCATCAAGCTACCAAATTCAAATTCTAACAATTTTCTTGTCTACCCCGCGAGATCCTTGAAAACATTGCATACATATATCATACATATCATTGCATTACAGGTACCCTTTTTACAGGTCACTTATCTTCTTCGCTGTTTATTTCAGCAATCATCATGAATCCTGATCCATCCACTGAACAAGCTATCAAGGCCCTCCAGGCCCAGAATGCCCAGTTCCAGGAGTTGGTTATGAGCCTAGCCCAGGGTCAACAGGATTTGAAGACTCTGCTTCTGAAAGAGAGGAAGAAGAAGAAGAAGAGGACTGTTTTGTTCAACACTAGACACAAATCTAGGAATGGATCACAAAACGAGGTTGATCTGACTACCTCATCTGTAGGCAAAGACAATCCACAGGAGGAAAGAGTTCCTAGTCCCGTAGTCTCTGACAACGAGACGGATTTCAATGATGAACAGTACCCTCCTACTGAGGACAGGTACAAACAGCTGGAGGACCGGTTAAGTGCTATGGAGATTCAACACGTGCCTGGGTTGGATTTTGGAGATCTAGGTTTATCTTTTGGGGTGGTGATCCCACACAAGTTCAAGGCACCTGCCTTTGCGAAGTACGACGGGGCTTTCTGCCCTAAGCTGCATCTTAGATCATATGTAAGGAAGATCCAACCTTACACTGCTGACAAGAATCTATGGATCCATTTCTTCCAGGATAGTCTTTCAGGGACTCAACTCGAATGGTTCTATCAACTAAATGGAGCCAGCATTCGCAACTGGGAGGACTTGGCTACTGCGTTCTACAAGCAGTATTAGTATAATTCCGACCTCGCTCCCACACGTACCCAACTCCAGGGTATGTCACTAGGGACGGGTGAAGGATTCAAGGAATATGCTCAGAAGTGGAGAGACCTGGCTGGAAGGGTACAACCACCTTTGACTGACCGAGAGATCGTTGATATGTTCCTGGGGACCCTGTCTGGTCCGTTCTTCAACCATCTGATTGGGAATTCTTCTGCTGGGTTTACAGATCTGATCTTGATTGGGGAAAGAATTGAAGCTGGTATCAAGGCTGGGAAGATTCAAGAGGCTACACCTTCTGATACTCATAAAAAGCCTTACCATGGAAAAAAAGAGTCTAATGCTGTGCATGGTAAAAATAGTCGTCATGATCAACATGTAGGGGCAACCCAGATCTCCAATCTTATGCCTGCTCAACAAGGACAGGGGAAACAACGTAAGGAGGTCGCACCTAAGAGGCAATTCAATAGGATCAACATGTCACTGGCTCAAGCGCTACAACAAATGTTGAAGGCAGGGCTGATTACCCTAAGGGCTCCTCTTTGGAATCCAAACACTTCCGCTCCTAACTATCATCCCAATGAAAGGTGTGCATACCACTCTGATAGCCCGGGGCATACTACGGACAACTGTTGGGCTCTGAAGAACAAGGTCCAAGACATGATTGATGCCAAAGAAATCCAGTTTGAAGCACCAGAGACTCCAAACATAATCACTGCTCCTTTGCCGAATCATTGAAGGCTTTTGTTTTATTTGAATTTCCTAGTTGTATTTTTCTTTGCTTATTCAAACAACTATTGTCATAGAAAACTCTTTTATTTCATTAATGCATCGCATATGTCTGTTCTGAATCAATATATTCGTATTCACTCTATTCAAATTGTTTTCATTTTTTGTGATGTTCAACGCTCGATTAATAATTCTAAGCCTCTTGAGGGAGGATGACGAAAACGATACCACGATCTTACAGTATGCTTTTGAACAGACCCCGCTGATGAGGTACAGGCATTGTTTCAAATCCTAAACACTGGAGTTATAAGGAAGATAATCCCTCGTCAACCCCTTCGAGCCAAAGAAGTTGGAGTTTTTCTTTTCACAAAAAAATTAAAACCCTTAATTATAACCTAGGGCAGGGTAGTCTTCTTAGTTGATCCAGGTGCACAATGAATGGCATCAAAGGAGTCCTTCCAAAGCAAAAGACAGTGATGGTTCAGAATAATCATAAAGACAGGAAGTCATTATCTCTCAAAATAAAAGCCCAATAAGTCAAAACCTATAAAGGAGACTTACAAAAACTGGGGCATCCCGCTAACTGTAATCGCAAAAGAAACAGTTCAGGTAAAAAACAGGGATAACGAAATCAAAAAGAAAGAGGTCCTACAAACCCTCAACAAAAAAAATGACTGCCTAAATTGTCAACATCCGAACCATCACTGGGATATCAAAGCAAAGACTCAAACAAGGTCTAACGCACGATAAGCTGAGTTTAGGATCGAAGAACATCACGAAGAACGGGTGGGTACAAATAAAATTTGAGCCTTTATCCTTTGTTTCTTAAACCGTGAACCAAGCCATGTTATAACCCTTAAAAGTCCTAGCTGAAGCATGGGTTAGTTCGAAAGCATACTGTTACGAAAGGTATCCTGACTCCTTAAGGCTTGCGGTAAAATAACGAGTTGACATCACATTTTACAAAATTTGCTTGTTTTACTGAAAAATGCCTTTTCAAAAAAAAACTTCAAGACAGACATAAGCTTTGCATTTTTAAAAATAACATTGTTTGCATATGACTATTTGTTCGAACAGCAGAGAAATTCGCACGACGGATATCTAGTGAACAAAGATCTTCTCAAAGGTCATCTCAAATGAAAAAACACTTCCAACCAAGGGGCAGACATGATCATGGTCTATCATCTGGGGCAGTTAAGTCAAGATTCAGAGAATCTCTCAAAAATGCCGAATAGCCTGGGGCAATCTCCGCCTGAGTCACTTAGGGCATTGGACATGAATTCCAGCGAGGAATCTATCATGATCAGACATCTTCTAGTAGTATAGCAACACAATGCTACCGACAGTGACAACGCCCTTCATCCTGAGAGCATAGACATAGTCGAAAAAATACTGCGCATAATCAAAGACCCGCTAGGTTGACACACCTAGGCAAAAATAAGGGCTTCCCGGCGAACCAAAAGGGTTCGGGCAAAAATAAGGGATAAAAAATGGAAAAAATCTGTACACCCGGCAAGTCGAAAACCTGAAAAGGCGGCTTGGGAAAAAAAAGGGTATCCCGATGGACTGAAAACCCGAAAGGGTGGTCCAGGAAAAAATTAGGGATAAAAGCGTACGACTATGTCCCGTCATCTCGTCACTTGCCTACCAGAAGAAGATTTGTCAATCGGCAGTTATCAAGCTCCTCATAGGCTTCCTTCTCCCATAGAAACTGGGGCAATAAGAACTGCCCGAACTGTACAAGCTGCTATGTTCTCCAGGTACAAGGTAGATTCAACTGCAGAATGTGACCAGGATACCTTCACTCCCCGCAGGGTAAGACAAGACTCATCAATACTCTCCCCAAGCAGAGTTGATCTCCCATCAGCCCTAAAAAGGCACAGTATCTCCAGCAAGTCAGTGATACTCTCCCCAAGCAGAGTTAGTCTACTGTCAGCCCTAAGGAAGTTGGGTATCCCCAGAAGATCTCAATATTCTCCAGCAGAGTATACAGATGTTCCTAAGCAAGTATCCCCGACAGTCTTAATATTCCTCGACGGAAATATAAGATTGTTCCCCGACGGAATACCAGACACCCCAGTGGAACCATTCCCCAGTACAGTTCAAAAGTTTCCCCAGGAGAGTGGAATCAATCTCCCCAGTAGATTCTGGAAGCTTATCCCCAGTAGATTCTGGAAGCTTATCCCCAGTAGAGTCTGGAAGCTGGTCCCCTGCAGAGTACAAACATCTCTCCCCGACCATGTTCAGAGGTTATCCCCCACCAGAGCCTATAACTGGGTTATCCTCAGCAAATTGCAACGGAAAGATCGTCCTCAGTGAAGTTCTTTCTATCCCCAGCGGAGTTCATCAAATTCCCCAACAGAGCTTATCAACGGAATCCCCAACGGAGTTATCATCAAAACCTCAGAAAAGTATCTCTTCCCACAGAGTATTTCCCCGCAGAGTAATCTCTCCAACAAGTTTATTCCCCAACGGAGCCATCTTTTCCTACCGGTTTATTCTTGCAATCATCATCCCCAGCGGAAATGAAGAACTCTACTCCTCAGCGTCAGCCCAGGATTTAACTTCCCGGCATTCGTCAAGGATTTATTTTCCTAGACGAAAATACATTCATAAGCATTTCACAGTTCATACCTCCTGCTTACATACATGATAAAGTGCATACGACACTATCTCATTTATTTTGAACATCATGACATCATGCATTTCATACATCATGACATTGCATATAACTGATGTTTTGCCTTTTCAAGAAAAAGGTCAATCCAAAGATGATTACTATCAACTGTCGCAGTTCCAGATTCGATACCCGTATCTAGCCAGGGCATATCTATGAGCGATTGATTGTAGATTCGATACCTGTATCTAGCCAGGGCATATCTGCATGAAGAGTTTGAAGTTCCAGATTCGATACCTGTATCTAGCCAGGGCATATCTGTGAGCGATTGATTGTAGATTCGATACCTGTATCTAGCCAGGGCATATCTGCATGAAGAGTTTGAAGTTCCAGATTTGATACCTGTATCTAGCCAGGGCATATCTGTGAGCGATTGATTGCAGATCTATACCTGAAACCAGACAGGAAAGTTATCTACATTAAAGAGATTTCAGAGATAGCTTGGAAATGCTCCAGATATGGATGCTATTCTTTTGCTTATTCAAAGTTTCTTCTCAGAGATAGCTTGGAAATGCTCCAGATATGGATGCTATTCTTTTGCTTATTCAAAGTTTCTTCTCAGAGATGGCTTAGAGATGCTCCGGACCCGGATGTTATTCTATTGCTTATTCAGAGTTTCCTTTCAGAGATGGCTTAGAGATGCTCCAGATTCAGACGCTATTCTTTGGCTTATTCAGATTCCTCTTCAGAGATAGCTTAGAGATGCTCCGGACCCGAATGTTATTCTATTGCTTATTCAGAGTTTCCTTTCAGAGATGGCCTAGAGATGCTCCAGATCCGGATGCTGTTCTATTACTTATTCAGATTTCCTTCTAGAGATAGTTCAGATGCGACCCAAACATGGCGATATTCTGATACTTATTCCAGATTTCCTTTCAGAAATAGCTTAGAAATGCTCCAGATTCGGATGCTATTCTTTTGCTTATTTAGAGTTTCTTTTCAGAGATAGCTTAGAAATGCTCCAGATCCGGATGTTACTCTATTGCTTATTCAGAGTTTCCTTTCAGATATAGCTTAGAGATGCTCCAGACCCAGATACTATTCTATTGCTTATTCAGATTTCCTTTCAAAGACAACTTAGAGATGCTTCGGACCCGGATGCTATTCTATTGTTTAGTCCAGATTCATTCAAAAGACAAGTCCAGATATGATCCAGATTCGGATGACATTCTGTCACTTGTTCAGATACGGTATGGATATACCCCAGACGCGGCGGTCATTTTACTATTTATTCAGACGTCAGCAATTAGGTACAGACTAGATATGCCTCAAACACGGAAGCCATTCTATTTCTTATTCAGATTCAACTATCCATTACACTTCCAAATGGCATCTGTAAGCCCATTCCCGACAAGATTCTGTCACGTCTCTAGATGGAATCTATAAGCCCATCCTCCTATCCATCATCTCTCCAAATGGCATCTGTAAGCCAATTCCCGACATCACATTGCTGATACTCCACTATGCGAGTGCAAATTTCTGGGCACTCTAGTGTTCAATCATCTTCCACCTTCGGATCACGAAAGGCACGCAAGCCAATCTACATCCTCAGGTTTAAGAAGATTGAACAGGGGCAACTGTTGTACCCCAAAATTTTCCCTCCCATATTATTCAAAGATTTATCAAGAATCATCTTCAAATGGTTCAAGATCTTCTCAAGGATTGCACAGTCAAACATCCTCATAAGCCAGTCAAAATTAGGGTTTTGGTTCTCTCAAGGAATTTGAGGATTTCAATGGCTCAATCAAGTCACATGGGCCTATATATATTGTCAAGCATCTACATGTCAAGTCTCAAGTCTCACAATGCCAGTTTGCACAGTCAAAAGCTCCATTTGCTTCACAATCAACTATAGGGGCAAAATGGTCATTTTACAGTCAAAAGTCAAATTTTTTGGTCAACATATTATTTTGAGCACACAATCATCATTTGATCAAGTCTTGATCATGATTCCACAAGCATGGCTCAAAAATCATCAAAGATGCAAAAGTTACTATTTTTGGACAGCAGAAAAGTCAACTGTATCTTGACCAGGACATAACTTTTTCATGGTTCATTAGAAAAATCCCATCCAAGTCTCATTTTGAAGGGGATGACATTTCCTACAACTCATCTTCACATTCCAAATCCAAGAAATTCTCCCACAAAAAGTTATCAATTTCTACATTATAGGTCAATTTCAAAAGTCAACAAAAATGCACTTTAAGTCAAAGACCATAACTTGAGATTGGTAAATCCAAATGACATGGGACCAAAGGCATTGGTTAGAGGACTTCAAGACCTTTCCAAAATGTTCAAGAACATGTTCATATGATAAACATTGAGCAAGATATGCATTGGAGAAGTTGGGAAATTTTTGTGAATTTGCAAAAGTCAACTTTGCTCAAAACACTTTGTTTTTGCTAATGGGCCTCAAATTCCTTCTTGAAACATTGTCCAAGGCTTATGCACGACCCATTGAGATTAAATTGAATTATTTTCTTATTTTTATTAATTAATTGGATTTTTAATTGATTATTAATTCATTTAATTCATTTAATTGTAGGAAAATATCAAGATATGATTTCTCAATCTTTTTGTGAAGCAAAAGTGGTCAACATATGCTGGAGATTTTGTGTATCAATCAAGGGGACCAAAATCTCCAAAATTAGCAAGTTTTGTCAATCAAAAAGATGCAAAAAGATGTGATTGAAAATCAAATATGCAAACCATAATTCCATGGATTTTTGGTCAAAGATTTAACCCAAATCCATTCTACTATATATGCATAACCTAAACCTAATGCCTCACACGTGAGAAGCTGCTGCAAAAAGCCATAACCAATTCCAAAAAATTCAAGAAACTTTGAAAATAGTTTTCCACATTCCAAGCCAATTCAAAGCATTATAGTGTTTCCAATACATTGCTGGAGGTGTAAGGAACATATTGCAATCAAAACTAAGCCTTAAAGCTATCAAAACCACCAAGAACAGTCCCACGGTTTGTCAATCTTTTTCAGAATCGTAACTCTAAATTTATGCATCATTAACATGATTTTCTGTGTGTTTTGTGTTGCTAGCAATCATACAAAGCTTTTGGCACGGGTTAATTGGACTGAAACGCCCTGAATCCCAAATCACCATTGACAAATATTAGGGTTCCGAAGCTTTGATTTTGGGGCTTTCCCATACAGGAAAAATTGGACCTTCTCACGCATATGGTTGTAATCGTTGCATCAAGACGAATTTAACCCTACCCTCGTGAACAATTTATATTGCACACAACTCTATTCGCTATTTTTTCTTATTGCAGGTTGTGGGGGTTAAAAACCCCCGCTAATTGTTTTTGTTTTACAGGGAATCTGGGGAAGATGAAGGACGTGTTGGTTTGTGATTGGAGCGTTCAAACGAACACGCGCTTTTTTTCTTCTCTTTCCAGCATAATTGATATGTTTCATATATTATATTCATTAGCTATTGTAATATCAAATACAGGCGCATGGCTCAGTGGAAGATGATGTGGCTGGCAACCATTGGGACCTGGGTTCGATTCCCAGGTCCCCCCAAACCTTTATTTCTATTTTTTCTAACTTCATCACATGCAGGCTTTCAGAAACGTTCCACCATAAGCCTCACGCTGCAGCATGCCATGTGTCTTATGCACCAATCCAAAGGCCATGAGAGAGGGAACACCATGCTCCCAGTCAACCAACGCACTAGACCATCCAGAAAGTCAAAGCAGGCTTGTGTTAATGGGCCACCAATTTCCAGAATACACCTCCAAAAGGGTCTAACACCCCCCTGGTTCTTTCATAATTTTCCTTTTATTTTTCTTTTACTAATTTTTAATTATTAATATTATTATTATTTAATTAACTCAAATTAATTATTTTTATAATAACTTCAGACACTAAAAAATATTAAATATTTTCTTTATATTTTTATTTATTAATTTCACCTTAACTTAATTATTTTTTGTAAATAAACACTAACATGAACTAATTTAGTTTAATTAGGTTTAATTTTAATTTTCTTTTACAATAAATAAAATAAATTAGACTTAGGGTTTTTTTACTAACTTTTGACCTTTTCTTTTTATTTTCATCAAAAACATAAAAAACACAAAAAAATACTTTTTCTTGTAATTATTTGATTAATTAGTAAATTAGGGTTAATATTTAATTAAATGCAAAAAAGGACAAAATGCCATTCTTTTCTCAAAAAAGGGTCAAAACCCTAAGGACGTCCCGATTCAATTCTTTCGCGCGCATATTTATTTTTAATTCTTATTTTGATCATATTTATGTAACTGCTCCGAGAATGTAATAGATAATTAGGATTTTATCGCTTTCTTTACTTTCCGCATTTATTTTCAAGGGTTATGTTTTTGGCGATGTAAATACCCGACGCCTTGTAATAGCGTAGATTTACTTTTCGCAATTTATTTTCCGCACCACTATTAACTGTTAATTATGCATGACAAGACTTGTATGAAAAATAAAATCAACCCGTAGCTCACAATGATGCATGTTCAAAGATAATTTAACATGAAACCTGACACACATGCACATGCCACTCCTAGGGTACGCCTCACTTGGTTGCCTCGAGGTGGTCATCAAGTATAGGGTGTTTTAGAGGTTGCCCTCCTGTCTAAAGATCCAGTTACCTCGAAATGGTTGCCTCGGATAAAAAGGATCTAGGACATTAGGGTTACCGCTAAGGCGTCCTACTATTGCTTTGGTGACCACACATATCCCTAATAATCGAATTGACCCGAATAACTCCAACGACGGTGCTGCCTACTTCTCAATAGTGGGATAGTATTGTCTAAAGGACTCTTACACAACTTAATTCCTTAGAGTAGGTAGATTTCTCCTGGGTACTTGCTCTTTCAAAAAACAAAAACATCTTTTCGCACCTACACTTTCAAAAAGTTTTCAAACAAATACTTCATACACTCTTGAGGACAGATACAAGAGGTACCTATAAGTTTTTTTCAAACTAAACTTTTTCAAAACCCACAAACACTTGAAAAGCAAACAATTTTTGAAAACATAGTGAGCAAGTACCTAAGAGCCCGTGGATAACCACGGATAGAAAGGGTGCTAACACCTTCCCTTTCTATAAATCTACCTCCCGAACCGAGAAATATCTCGAAAAGGAATTTTGCTGTGCTTTTGTCCTTTCCATGTTGGAGAACATAAAAGACGGTGGCGACTCTTGCTTACCGTGACATTTCGCGAACCAGCTTCAAAACAGTCAGTTCTATTTCCATCGATCACAGGGATGAACTTCCGTCACTGGAGGAATAAGCTCTGTTGGGGATTGAGCTTCTATATTCATAGAAATAAACTCTGCTTGGGAGACGACTTTATGAACAACTTGCGATTATAAAATTTGGCTGGGGAATATAGACGCTGACTCTCTGAAGGAGCTTTGATGGGGAAAATAGCTCCTGTTTGGGGAAGTCAATGTCAAAGATTTAGTTTCCTCTACTATGTAGGGAGTTGTCACTGTCCATAATGTTGTGTTGTAGTACTGTCAAAAATATTTTCTTGATGGCACATGATTCGTTGCTGGAATGCGTGCGCAATTCCCTAAGTGATTCAGATGGAGATCTGCCCCTGGTTATTTGGTACTTTTGGGGAGACTGCCCCAGGTGTGTTTAGACATCATGCCCCTTGCTTATATAATACCTATTATTGGAAGTGTCTTTCCCGCTGAGGTGATTCTGTCCATTGAGAGGATGTCTGTTCATTGAATATCCATTGTGCGGATTTCTCTGCTGTCAAACAATTAGTCATATGCAAACAATGTCATTTAAAGAATGCAAAACTCATGTCTGTCTTGAATTTTTTTTTTGAAAATGTGTTTTTTGTAGTAAAACAAAATTTGCAAGAATGTGATATCAACTCAGGATTCGTAACAAGTCCTATAGGAGTCAGGATACCTTTGTAACAGTATGCTCTCAAACTAACCCATACTTCAGCTAGGACTTTTAAGGGTTATAACATGGCCTAGTTCACAGTTTAAGAAACAAAGTATAAAGGCTTAAAATTTATTTGTAACCACCCGTTCTTCGTGATGTCCTTCAGTCCTATGCTCAGTTAATTGCGTGTTTAGAATCCCAGTTGAGTCCTAGAGTACTTTCCTTGATGTTCCGGTGATGGTTCGGATACTTGAAGTTTATTTTGAATAGGCAGTCATTTTTTTTGTCGAGGATTTGTAGGACCTCTTTCTTTTTGATTTTACTATCCCTGTCTTTTGCCTGAAGTGTTTCTTTTTATGATTACAGTTAGCGGGATGCCCCCGTTTTTTCTTAAGTCTCCTTCATAGGTTTTGACTTAACGGGATTTTCTTTTGAAAAATAACGACTGCCTACTTTGATGATTATGCAGAACCATCACCATCTTCTGATTTGGAAGGACATCTTTGAGGCTATTCATTATGCGTGAAGCAGAAGATTGCGACTGAATGTGCCTCTGAATTAACTGAGAAAACTATCCTACCCCAGGTTATGATTAAAGGTTTTAATTTATGTGAAAGAAAAACTCCTACTTCTTTGGCTCAAAGGGGTTGACTAGGGATTATCTTCCTTATAACTCCATTGTTTGGGATTTGAAACAACGCTTGTACATCGTTAGCGGGGTCTGTTCAAAAGCATACTGTAGAGATTGTGGTATCGTTTTCGTCATCCTCCCTCTAAGGCTTAGAGATTTTAACCGAGAGTTGAATATCACGAAAATGAAGTATAAAGAAGTTTAAGCATAATGAAAAAAAATTAATTCAGGACAAACATGTGTAATGCATTAATGAAATAACAAAGTTTTGACATGACAATAATTGTTCGAATAAACAAAGAAAATACAACTTGAGAATTCAAATGAACAAAAATGATTTCGATCCTAGCCATGATTTGGCATGGGAGAAGTGATCATGTTGGGAGTCTTAGGAGGGTCGAATTCAATCTCTTTGGCGTCAATCATATTCTGAATCTTGTATTTCAGCGCCCAACAATCGTTAGTATCATGCCCCGGGCTGCCAGAATGATAAGCACACCTTGCATCCGGATTGTAGTTAGGAGAGGAAGTCTTAGGGTTTGGATGAGGGTCTATTATCGTGATCAGATTCATCTTCAACATGTGTTGCATTTCTTGTGACAGTGGCATGTTGATTTGGGTGAACATCCTTTGAGGTATTTCTACCCTTGGCTAATTGTTCCGTTGTTGTGGTCGTTGTGCGCATGCCGAATTAGAGACCAGCACTGCCCCCACCGATTGGTGGTAGTCAGCCTTATTACGCCACTTCTGGCCGTGCACAACATTGGCTTCCCTCTTACCACCAAATGGCTTCTTCTCAGCACTAGAAGATGCAGCCATCGGGATCTTCCCGCTCTTGATACCATTTTCGATCCTCTCTCCTGTCAGAACCATCTTTGTGAACCCGGATGAGGAACTCCCAATTAGAAAATTAAAGAATGGTCCTGTCAGAGTGCCCATGAATATGTCTACCATTTCACGATCAGTCAGAGGAGGTTATACTCTTCCAGCTAGATCCCTCCACTTTTGTGCATATTCCTTGAACCCTTCTTTCGAGCCCATGGATATATTCTGCAATTGCACTCGAGTTGGTGCCAGGTCAGCATTGTATTGGTACTGCTTGTAGAAAGCAATAGCCAAGTCTTCCTAGGTATGTTGGTTCCTTCCAACTGATAGAACCAATTCAGTTGAGTGCCGGCCAAACTTTCTTGGAAAAAATGGACCCATAACTTCTGGTCAGCAGTGTGAGGCTGGATCTTCCTCACATAGGAACAAAGCTGAAGCTTGGGACAAGACACCCCATCATATTTTTCAAATACCGGAGCCTTGAACTTCGGTGGAATAACAACCCCAGATACCAAACCCATCTCTTCAAAATCCAGCCCTGGTATTCTTTGGATCTCCATTGCGCTCAGACAATCCTCCAGCTGTTTATATCTATCCTTGGTCGGAGGATACTGTTCATCATTATAATCAGTATCATTATCAGAAAGCTTTGGGCTAGGGTCCTCCTCATTTGTCTCTCGCTCTTGATTCTCCCCTTGTTTGGACAAGGAGGTTAGATCAACTGGTTGCTTCAACGGTCCCTTGAATATTCTTCCCAGATTCAGGACACCAGCGGTCTTCCTATTTTTCTTCTTTTTCTCTTTCAGAATAAGGGCCTTCAGATCTTCCTTCCCTTTATCCAAGGCTACAAACATTTGCTGAAATTGGGAATTTTATGCCTGGAGATCCTTGATACTTTGTTCAAAGTTCATTATTGCCTAAATAAACAGTGAAGACGACGAAAAACCTATTATGAAACCTGTTTATGCAATGTCATGGATGGTATGCGTATGCAATGATTTCAAGGACTTTGGGAAATTTAAATTTGCGAACCAAAATGAAATAAAGATTTTATTAGTAGAATTCAAAATACAACTGAATTTTAGGCGTTACAATTAAAAATTATAAAAGCTAAAAGAAAATCAAGTTTCCCATGGATGCTTCATCTTTGTGCCGAGATAGACATTAAGGCTTCTTTCCTTATGAAGCTGCTTTGTGAGCTCTAAAAATTTCTTCTCCCAGGCATAGAACTGGTCCCTATAAGTATCCCGCTCCTTCTTCAACTGAATCCAGGACCTCTGTAGTTCTTCAAGATTGGTGGGCATGTCGGGATGAAGATTCGTGTAAGGAATATCCCCTTCAATAACGAGCTCTTTGATACGGTGGGAGAACTGACTTGAAGGTTTTGCGTTTGATCGCAAATGTTACGGTTAGCAAGAGTCACCACCGACTTTTATTTTATCCAAAAGGAAAGGTGAAAAATCACAGGAAAGACCTTTGAGATTATCTCTTGAGTTCGGGGGGTAGATTATGAAAAGGGAAGGTATTAGCACCCTTTCCATCCATGGTTTTCCATGGGCTCTTAGTTACTAGCTAGATAACTTTCTTTTTGTTTGAAAATTTTGCTTGGTGTGGTTTTTGAAAGTATTTTGTAAAGAGGCCATTGTTTAGGCAATCTTTGTAATGATTCTCGTTCGTAAGAATGTATACAAAGATGTTGATCTTTTGAAAATGTTTTCAAGTTTGTAAGATGTTTTGAAAGTGTAGGTGCTTGTTTTGAAAATATCAAGGATGTTTGTTTGAAATTGAGCAAGTAATTAGGAGCATTCTACCTACTCAAATGTCTTTCTTGTTCATTTTATTTCCTTTGACATTGTTATCTTACCATTGATTTGGTAAGTAACCCTATCTTTGGATGTAAACGGGACGGGCGTGGGTCATCGTATAACCATGATTAGCAATGTTGCAAGGTATCTTAGCATTCTCTTTTAGGGACTAAGATCATTTGAAAGGCAACTTAGATAGCGTCATCGAGGGACTATGATCTTGTATTTGCTTGTTTTTGCTAAGATACCTTACATGCGTAATATGGCCATTTTGTATAAGGCAACCAAGTGGAATAACCCTAGGGATTCTTATGTGCAAGTGTATTATTTTCATGCTTGTTTTTGCCTTGAATTAAGGCTTTCTAATTGATTGGTTTTAGTCTTTCCATACAAACCCTAATTACTAGCATTTGTATATAAAAGCGATAAATTGCGGAATTTAAAGTTACTACGCTATTACAACATTTGTGGGGAGGGGGTGTACAAATTGAATGGGGATTGCAAGAATGTAAACCTAGTTAGTCTATTACAACCATATTGAATGGGTATCAATGTACAAGGAATTTAAATGGATACAATGTATAAAAATGAATAAATGTACAAAAATGCAAAATGTGAAGTAAATGGATATATGTTTGATTTTTTAGGAAAAAAAGGATTTTGTCTTAACCTAATTAATTAGGGAAATAATTATTTAAACTTGAATTTATTTAAGAAAATATTTTAAATAAAACCCTAGTTCTATTGATTAATCAAAAGAAAATAAGTTTAAGAAAAGTATTTTTTTAGTATTTTTATCTTGAAAATATTTATAATATTATAAAATATTTTTGGCCTTTTTTTAATATTAAAATAATATATTTAATGGATGTAAAAGAAAATAAGTAAATATCCTAGTTTTAATTAAATTTACAAGATAATAAGTAAAAATAAATAAAGTGTGATTAGTAAAATAATTTTTGTGTGAGAAAATAATAAATAAACTAAGTTAAAAATAAAATCTAATATTTTTTGTACTTTTATGATTTTTTAGTATTAGGAAAATATTTTAAGAAAATAAATAAAATGAAAATAAAGAAATAAAATAAAATTGGGCCAAGGTGCAAATAACCCGCAGGGGGTGAGGAATAGCAAAAAAAACAAAGGTCCAAAGCTGGAGCCCAGCGCCTGCAAAAAAAAGTCAGAAAAAGCAAAAAAAATGTAAAAAATGCACAAAAGGGTACCACTGGGGCTCGAACCTAGTTCCCATAGGTTACAGGCGCGCGCTTCTACCACTTGGGTGGCTATACATCCATTAACATAGGCAAATCAATAAACATGTAAGGAAAAACGCGCCTTGAAGACTTCATCTTCAACCTCCATCCAGATCAACTATAACTTGCTCATTTCTCATAAAAAATGAAAACTGTAAACATGAAACTTGTAGCAAATTTTCTCACGGTTCCAGAAATGTAAAGCATTAAAACTATAGATCAAAGATAAGCATGAATTTTAATGGCCCTAATATGAACCATAAAAATCTTAGAAATTTCAGTTTCAAAATTCTCTAAGCTCAAGCAAAATTAATGGAAACTATGGACATGGTTAGCTTCAGGGCAATGATATCTACATGTTTTGTTCACAAATAAATCATTGATGATGCCTGTATAAAGAGTTCCAAGTTGAGAAAACTTACCTCAAAACTGGAAATCGTGTTTTGAGTTTGAGCTTGTTTCAACTGATGGTGATGACCAGGTTAGCTTCCTTGAGGTCCTAGGAAGCTAATGCAATGATTAGCTTGAACAATGGATGGCTGAAATGGTCTGGAGAAGTCAATGTGCAGAGCTGAGTTTTTGAAAATAGAGGATGGAGTTAATGGTGTTATAGTTTTAAAACAGGGTGTGGGATTGATTCTATGTGATGTTTAGAAACTTTAGAAACCAAAAGGCTAAGAAACGCACGAGTAGATTATGAGTTTCAAGTTTTTGGTCAGTTTGTGTAAAAATGGAAGTGTGTAGTGTGATTCTGAGTTCTAGGTTCTTTGAAGGCTTGAGCATTCATGTGTTTATGTCAAATGGTTTGTGTAAAATGGTTTGTGTATGTATAAACAAAAGTGTTTGAGTGCATTGGCAAGTCAGAAGTACAAGTTTCTAGCTTTTGGGTAGGTTACTTGATTTTGTAGAAAAGAGGGAAACAAGTTTCAAGGAGAGGTACAAGCATGGGATGAGTGATTGTAAGTGTTTGTGTGATCGGTGGAAATAGAACTGACTGTTTTGAAATGCTGGTTCGTGAAATGTCGCGGTAAGCAAGTGTCGCCACCGTCTTTTATTTTCTCCAACAAGGAAAGGACAAAAGCACAACAAAATTCCTTTTCGAGATGTTTCTTGGTTCGGGAGGTAGATTATAGAAAGGGAAGGTGTTAGCACCCTTTCTATCTGTGGTTATCCACGGGCTCTTAGGTACTTGCTCACTATGTTTTCAAAAATTGTTTGCTTTTCTTGTGTTTGTGGGTTTTGAAAAAGTTTCGTTTTGAAAACTTCAAGGTAACTCTTGTATCAGTCCTCAAAAGTGTATGAAGTATTTGTTTGAAAACTTTTGTTCGAAAAGTGTGAGTGCGAAAAGTTGTTTTTGTTTTGAAAGAGCAAGTACCCAGGAGAAATCTACCTACTCTAAGGAATTAAGCTGTGTAAATGTCCTTTAGACAGTACTATCCCACTATTGAGAAGTAGGTAGCACCGTCGTTAAAGTTATTCGGGTCAATTCGATTATAGGGACATGTGTGGTCACCAAAGCAATAGTAGGACGCCTTAGCGGTAACCCTAATGTCCTAGATCCTTTTTTATCTGAGGTAACCGTTTCGAGGCAACTGGATCTTTAGACAGGAGGGCGACCTCTAAAACACCCTATACTTAATGACCACGTCGAGGCAACCAAGTGAGGCGTACCCTAGGAGTGGCATGTGTGAGTGCGTCAGGTTTCAGTTTAAATTATCTTTGCACATGTATTATGGTGAGCTACGAGTTGATTTTAATTTTCAGGCAAGTCTTGTCATGCATAGTTAACAGTTAATAATTTGTGGGAAATAAATTGCAGAAAGTAAATCTACGCTATTACAAGGCGTCAGGTATTTACATCGCCAAAAACATAACCCTTGAAAAATAAATTGCGAGAAAATAAAGGGAAAGCGATAAAAGCCCTAATTATCTATTACATTCTCGGAGCAAATACATAAATATGATCAAAATAGGAATCAAGAATAAACATGCGCGAGAAAAATTGAATCGGGAAAAGTCTTAGGGTTTTGACCCTTTTTGAGAAAAGAATGGAATTTTGGTCCTTTTTGCAATTAATTAATATTAAACCTAATTTACTAATTAATTAAGTAATTACAAGAAAAAAGTATTTTTTAGTTTTTTATGTTTTAATGAAAATAAAAGAAAAGAAATCAAGTCAAAGGTTAGTAAAAACCCTAATTCTAATTTATTTTATTTATTATGAAAAAAAAGAAGTCAAATTTAACCTAATTAAACTAAATTAGTTATATTAGAATTTATTTACAAAAAATAAAGTGAAATTAATAAATAATAATAATAAAAATATTTACATTTTTTAGTTTTCTGAATTTATTGTGAAAAATATTAATTAAGTTAATTAAGTAATAATAATAATAATTAGTAAAAATAAAATAATTAAATAGAAATTAAAATATAAAAGAGAAGAAATAAGAAAACAAAATCCAGGGGGTGTTGGACCCAGATGGAGGTGAACTTGGAAATTTCTGGCCCATTAACGTATAAGCCTGGTTTGACTTTTTGGATCATCTACGCGTGGGTTGACAAGGGGTACCATGATCACCATCTCCTGACCATTGGATTTGAGCTTGTGGACACTTGGCGCCTGGATGTTTGAGCGTATGGTGGACACCTTGTTGGAAGACTGCATATGAACATGTTAAGAAAAATATCAACAATTATTTTGGGGGACCTGGGATTCGAACCCAGGTCCCAATGGATATCAGCCAGCGCACCATCCACTGAACCACTTGCATGCGTTTGATATAATGATAATAAGCAAATATAATATATCAAAATTTATGCCTATGCTATAAGACAAAAAATACGCGCGTTTTTTAAACGAACCAATGATACATCAACACATCATCGTCTTCTCCACTGAACCTGCGAAATACATGTTAGATAGCGGGGGTTTTTAACCCCCACAAACTGTAACAAGGAAAAATAGCGATTAACCCTAGGATGAATATAAATATTTCACGAGGGTTCCACTAGGTTCGTCTTGTTCTGACAGTCTCAACCATATGCATTAGGGGTCTCAATTTTACTGGATTTGGAAAACCCCAATTTAAGAACTCATGAACCCTAGATTTCTTCAATGGCAACTTACGATTCTGTACACTATAATCCAATTAACCAATACCATTAGCTTTGTACAGATTCAAGCAATGCAAAACAATGATTAGAACATGTTAATTATGCATGAAATACGAGTTTCGATTATGGAAAAAAGTATGCAAACCGTGCGACTGTTCTTGGTGGTTTCTTAGGCCTTAGCACTTGGTTTTGATTGCAATACGTTTCTGGGAGTTCTAGCAATGTATTAGAATCCACCAATTGCTTTGAATCGTGCTGGAACCTGGAAAACAGTTTTTGACTTTTCTTGGATTTTTTTGAATGTGGTTATGGCTTTCTTGCAGCAAATTCACGTCCATGGCATTAGGGTTCACTTGTGTACTTATAGAGGAAGAGAATTAGGTTAAATCCTTGGGCAAAGATCCATGAAATAATGGTTTGAATATTTGATTTGCAATCATATATTTTTGAATCTTTTTGATTGGAAAAACTTGCCAAACTTGGAGATTCTTGTCCCTTTGATTTGCACACGAATTGGCAGCATATCTTAAGCTTGTTTGCTTCACAAAAAGATTGAAAAACCATATCTTTGAATTTCCTACATTTTAAATTAATTAAATGAATTAAAATCAATTAAAAATCCAATTAATTAATAAAAAATAAGAAAATAAATTCAAATAATCTCAATGGGTCGTGCATAGGCCTTGGATAAAGTTTCAAGAAGAAATTTGAGGCCCATTAGCAAAAACAAAGTGTTTTGAGCAAAGTTGACTTTTGCAAATTCACAAAAATTTCCCAACTTCTCCAAT
Organism: Vicia faba; assembly: GCA_948472305.1. NCBI lineage: Eukaryota > Viridiplantae > Streptophyta > Magnoliopsida > Fabales > Fabaceae > Vicia > Vicia faba. Next base: position 1,151,172,849 of record OX451739.1, on the reverse strand, counting down.
GCATATCTTGCTCAATTTGGATCATATGAACATGTTCTTGGACATTTTGGAAATGTCTTGAAGTCCTCTAACCAATGTCTTTGGTCCCATGTCATTTGGATTTACCAATCTCAAGTTATGGTCTTTGACTTAAAGTGCATTTTTGTTGACTTTTGAAATTGACCTATAATGTAGAAATTGATAAATTTTTATGAGAGCATTTCTTGGACTTGAAATGTGAAGATGAGTTATAGGAAATGTCATCCCCTTCAAAATGAGCATTGGATGGTATTTTTCTGATGAACCATGAAAAAGTTATGCCTTGGTCAAAATACAGTTAACTTTTCTGCTGTCCAAAAATAGTAACTTTTTGCATCTTGATGATTTTTGAGCCATGCTTGTGGAATCATGATCAAGACTTGATCAAATGATGATTGTGAGCTCAAAATAAGATGTTGACCAAAAAATCTGACTTTTGACTGCAAAATGACCATTTTACCCCTACAATTGACTGTAGATCAAATAGGGCTTTTGATTGTAGAATTTGGCACTGTGAATCTTGAGACTTGACATGTAGATGCTTGACAATGCATATAGGCTTATAAGACTTGATTGAACCATTGAAAACCCCAAATTCCTTGAAAGAACCAAAACCCTAATTTTGACTGGCTTAGGAGGTGGTTTGACTGTATAACCCTTGAGTAGTCTTGAACCAGTTGAAGATGATTCTTGACAAATCTTGAAGAATATGGGAGGGAAAATTTTGGGGTACAACAGTTGCCCCTGGTCAATCTTATTAAACATGAGGATGTAGATTGGCTTGCGTGTCTTTCGTGATCCAAAGGTGGAAGATGATTGAACACTAGAGTGCCCAGAAATTTGCACTCGCATAGTGTAGTATCAGCAATATGATGTCGGGAATGGGCTTACAGATGCCGTTTGGAGAGATGGTGGATAGGAGGATGGGCTTATAGATGCCGTCTGAAGATGTGACAGAATTTTGTCGGGAATGGGCTTATAGATGCCATCCAGGGGTGTCGATCGCGTAAGAGATTCCTTAGCGAGAACTTGCGTACCTGAGAAAGAAAGATAATTTCCTGGCCTGTTACAGGTGTTGATCTTCAAACTTTTCATGCAGATACTTTCCTGGCTAGATACAGGTATAGATCTACAATCAATCGCTCATAGATATGCCCTGGCTAGATACAGGTATCGAATCCGGAACTTCAGAAGGTTGGTCGGGATAGCTTTCCTGGCTGGATATAGGTGTAGACCTCTGACCTGAGAATGAAAGATAATTTCCTGGCCTGTTACAGGTGTTGATCTTCAAACTCTTCATGCAGATACTTTCCTGGCTAGATACAGGTATAGATCTACAATCAATCGCTCACAGATATGCCCTTGCTAGATACAGGTATCGAATCTGGAACTTCAAAAGGTTGGTCGAGATAGCTTTCCTGGCTGGATACAGGTGTAGACCTCTGACCTAAGAATGAAAGATAATTTCCTGGCTTATTACAGGTGTTGATCTTCAAACTCTTCATGCGGATAACTTTCCTAGCTAGATACAAGTATAGATCTACAATCAGTCGCTCACAGATATGCCCTGGCTAGATACAGGTATCGAATATGGAACTTCAAAAAGGTTGATGGGTTGTCTCTACTGACAGGTTATCTCAGAAAAAAATTTAGGAATCGATTTAACTGAACCAGGGGAGGTTTTGTCTTCTTTGACGAGTTGTCTCTTTTAACGGGTTGTCTTCATGGACGGGTTGTCTTTATTAACGGGTTGTCTTCATTGACGGGCTGTCTTCATTGACGAGCTGTCTTCATTGACAGGTTGTCTTTATTGACGGATTGTCTTTATTGACGGGTTGTCTTCATTGACAGGTTGTCTTTATTGACGGGTTTTCTTCATTGACAGGTTGTCTTTATTGACAGGTTGTCTTCATTGACAGGTTGTCTTCATTGACAGGTTGTCTTTATTGACAGGTTGTCTTCACCGACGGGTTGTCTTTATTGACAGGTTGTCTTTATTGACAGGTTGTCTTCATTGACATGTTGTCTTAATTGACAGGTTGTCTTCATTGACAGGTTGTCTTCATTGACAGGTTGTCTTTATTGACAGGTTGTCTTCACCGACGGGTTGTCTTTATTGACAGGGCTGGTCTCCTTTGACTGGACTTGTCTCTTTTGACTGGACTTGAGAATTTGACTGCATCTTTCCCGAAGGATAAAGGTCAGTCATATGCAATGCATGATATGGATTAAGCAATGATGTTCTCAACATAAATAAGATTGTATGATATGATGCGTATATGCATGTATCATGATGTATGACAATGTGATGTATCTTCGTCCGAGAAAATAAATCCTTGACGAATGCCGGGAAGTTCGTTGAATCCTGGGTTGATGTTGAAGAGTAGAGTCCTTCGTTTCCGTTGGGGATGATGACTCCGTTGGGGAATAAACCTAGTGAAGAGATTACTCTGCGGGGAATTACTCTGTGGGAAGAGATGCTTCGCTGAGATTTTAACGATAACTCTGCTGGGTATTCCGTTGATAAGCTCTGTTGGGGAATTTGATGAACTCCGCTGGGGATAGGAAGAACTTCGCTGGGGATGCTCTTTCTAATGCAATTGGCTGAGGATAACCTAGTTAGACTCTGGTGGAGGATAACCTTCTGAATATGGCTGGGAGAGATATTTGTACTCTGCAGGTGATAAGCTTCCAGAATCTGCTGGGGAGATGGTTCAACTCTTCTGGGGAAACTTTTGGACTGCACTGGGGAATGGCTCCACCGGGGTGTCTGGTATTCCGCCGGGGAACAATCTTATATTAAGACTGCCGGGGATGCTTGTTGAGGAATATCTGTATACTCTTCTAGGGAATATTGATATCTTCTGGGGATACCCAACTTCTTTGGGGCTGACGGTAGCCTAACTCTGCTTGGGGAGAGTGTTGCTGACTTGCTGGGGATACTGTGCCTTTTTAGGGCTGATGGGAGACCAACTCTGCTTGAGGAGAGTATTGCTGAATCTTGTCTTACTCTGCGGGGAGTGAAGGTATCTTGGTCACATTCTTCAGCTGAACCTAACTGGTACCTGGTGAGCAGAGCAGCTTGTACAGTTCGGACAACTCTTATTGCCCCAGCTTCTGTGGGAGAAGGTACCTGTGGAGGTCTTGATAACTGCCGATTGACAAATCCTCTTCTGGTAGGTAAGTGACGAGATGACAGGACATAGTCGTACGCTTTGATCTCTAATTTTTGCCTGGACCGCCCTTTCGGGTTTTCAGCCCACTGGAATACCCATTTTTGCCCAAGCCGCCTTTTCAGGTTTTCGACTTGCCGGGTGTACAGATTTTTTCATTATCATCCCTTATTTTTTCCCGAACGCTTTTGGTTCGCCGGGAAGCCCTTATTTTTGCCTAGGTGTGTCAACCTAGCGGGTCTTTGATTATGCGTAGTATTTTTTCGACTATGTCCACGCTCTCAGAATGTAGGGCGGTGTCACTGTCAGTAGTGTTATGTTGTCATATTACCAGAAGATGTTTGATCGTACCAGATTTGTCGCTGGAATTCACGTCCAATGCCCCAAGTGACTCACATGGAGGTCTGCCCCTGGCTGTTTGGCATTTTGAGAGATTTTCTGAGTCTTGACTGGACTGCCCCAGATGACGGACCATGATCATGTCTGCCCCTTGGTTGGAAGTGTTTCTTGTTCACTAGATATTCTTCGTGCGAATTTCTCTGCTGTTTGAACAAATAGTCATATGCAAACAATATTATTTTAAGAATGCAAAGCTTATGTCTGTCTTGAAGTTTTTGAAAATGCATTTTTTCAGTAAAACGAGTGAATTTTTGTAAAATGTGATGTCAACTCAGGATTTTACAGCAAGCCCTACAGGAGTCAGGATACCTTTTGTAACAGTATGCTTTCGAACTAACCCATGCTTCAGCTAGGACTTTTAAGGGTTATAACGTGGCCTGGTTCACGGTTTAAGAAACAAAGGATAAAGGCTCAAATTTTATTTGTACCCACCTGCTCTTCGTGATGTTCTTCGAACCTAAACTCAGCTAATCATGCATTAGATCTTGTTTGAATCTTTGCTCTGATATTCCGGTGATGGTTCGGATGTTGACAATTTATTTTGAATAGGCAGTCTTTTTTGGTTGAGGGTTTGTAGGACCTCTTTCTTTTTTTGATTTTATTATCCCTGTCTTTTGTCTGAACTGTTTCTTTTGTGATTACAGTCAGCGGGATGCCCCAGTTTTTGTAAGTCTCCTTCATAGGTTTTGACTTATTGGGCTTTTATTTCTGAGAGATAATGACTGCCTGTTTTTACGATTATAGGGAACCATCAATGTCTTTTGTTTTGGAAGGACTCTTTTGATGCCATTCATTGTTCACCTGGATCAACTGAGAAAACTACCCCGCCCCTGGTTATAATTAAGGGTTTTAATTTTTGTGAAAAGAAAAACTCCAACTTCTTTGGCTCAAAGGGGTTGACGAGGGATTATCTTCCTTATGACTCCACTGTTTAAGATTTGAAACAATGCCTGTACCTCATCAGCGGGGTCTGTTCAAAAGCATACTGTAAAGATCGTGGTATCGTTTTCGTCATCCTCCCTCAAAAGGCTTAGAATTTTCTAATCGAGAGTTGAACATCAAAAAATGAAAGCAATTTTAAGCATAGTGAACACGATTACTTCAAAACAGACATGTGTAATGCATTAATGAAATAAGAGAGTTTGACAAGATAATTGTTTGAATAAGCAAAGAAAAAATACAATATCAGAATTCAAATGAACAAAAGTCTCTCGATCCTAGCCATGTTTTGGCAAGGGAGCAGTGATCACATTGGGAGTCTCGGGCGCTTCGAACTCGACCTCCTTTGCATCGATTAGGTCCTGAACCTTGTTCCTCAAAGTCCAACAATCGTCTATAGCATGCCCCGGGCTGTCAGAATGATAAGCGCATCGGGCGTTGGGTTTATACCTTGAAGGTGTAGTGTTCGGATTCTTAGGAGGGTCCCTTAGAGTTACCAAATTGGTCTTCAGCAACTGTGGCAATATCTGGGACAAGGTCATGCCGAGGGGAGTGAATTGCCTTCTAGGTCTCTCTTCCCTTTGTTGGTTGCGATGTTGAGGAGCACTGGCCGATTTTGAAATAACTACCGCGTTGACATCTTGGCGGTGTTCGGACCTATTCTGTCTTCTTGAACCATAGACAACACTGGATTCTTTCTTGAATGGTTTTTTCTCAGTGTTCGAGGAGTCACCCTTCTGTATTTTCCCAGACTTGATACCAACTTCTATTCTCTCACCAGTCAAGATAAGGTCTGTAAACCCGGTAGAAGAATTCCCAATCAGATGGTTGAAGAACGGACCAGACAGGGTCCCCAAGAACATATCCACAAGCTCACGGTCAGTTAAAGGTGGCTGCACCCTTCCAGCGAGGTCTCTCCACTTTTGAGCATACTCCTTAAATCCTTCACCCATCCCTAGTGACATACCTTGGAGTTGGGTACGCGTAGGAGCGAGGTCGGAATTATACTGATACTGCTTATAGAATGCAGTAGCCAGGTCCTCCCAGTTACGAATACTGGCTCCATCCAGCTGATAGAACCATTCGAGTTGAGCCCCTGAAAGACTATCCTAGAAGAAATGGATCCACAAATTCTTGTCAGCTATATACGGTTGGATCTTCCTCACATACGATCGGAGGTGCAGCTTAGGACAGGAAGCTCCGTCGTACTTTACAAAGGCAGGTGCCTTGAAGTTATGTGGGATCACCACCCCAGAGGATAAGCCTAGGTCTCCAAAATCCAACCCAGGCACATGTTGAATCTCCATAGCACTTAAGCGGTCTTCCAGCTGTTTGTACTTGTCCTCAGCAGGAGGGTACTGTTCATCATTATAATCTGTCTCGTTGTCGGAGACCACATGACTAGGAACCCTTCTCTCTTGGGGACTGTCTTTCCCTACAGAGGAAGTAGTCAGATCAACCTCATTTTACAGTCCATTCCCAAATCTGCGTCCAGTATTGAACAACACAATCCTCTTCTTCTTCTTCTTCAGAATCAGAGTCTTCAACTCCTGTTGACCCTGGGCTAGGCTCATAACCAACTCTTGGAACTGGGCATTTTGGGCCTGGAGGGCCTTGATAGCTTGTTCAGCGGAAGGTTCAGTAGACATGATGGTTGCTGAAATAAACAGCAAAGAAGATAAGCGACCTGTCAAAAGGGTACCTGTAATGCAATGATATGTATGATATGCATGCAATGTTTTCAAGGATCTCGCGGGGTAAACCAAGAAACTTGTTAGAATTTGAATCTGGTAGCTTGATTAAAGGATCTTCATGGTGTTGAGAGTCCTTCTTCAAGAGTCAAAGCTTACTATTTCGAGTGGGTCATAGCCCCTGACTCAAGTTATCATGTTTTGATCTCCAACAACCTTGGCTAGAGGAAAATAAATCCCCTTTGCCCCTTGCTAGACAGTTGATTCATCATGACCTGCATCACAAACCCTTGAGATCCTTGAAATGGTTAAGGAAATGCTATGGTATGATGTTATGATGCGTATGATGTTATGTACGTGGATGCAAAGGTGTGAGGTGTAAGTAGGCTCTGTTATAAGCCTAGATTAAGGACTGTAAACAAAACCTGCAAGGAACTCATGTTGTCAGATAACAAGAATGTGCAAGTAGTTCAAGTTTGAAGGCACACAAGTCACACAAAAGAGCCCTTAGATTTCAGGCCGGTATGAAGTTTAGGTACTACCCTCTTTCAGTTTCATTTGGTTAAGACCTGTCCTAGAAAATAGTAACCGGGTTCTAGAGGATCTCAATATCACTGACTACCCTCAATCAGTCATAACTCCATCTTCGCAATCTTTTCTTACGGCCGGAACCATCGCGAGAGTTTAGCCTCAATGAGTGTAGCATACTGCTACTGTTCTATGGCCAAGTTGGGTCAATTTAAGGTTCTAAGGTCAGTTGGTGCTTAATGACTCCTCAGAAGACCCATATTCTCCTTGTTCCAACACAAGGGATATCGGTACAGACTAAGGTGTCACACCAACGTAGCTACTGCTTCACCCGTGTCGGTCTACGCCGGACAGGTCCCTTACAGCTTATTGCTACCTAAAGGGTATTCCCCAGATCCGGGTTAGGATCTATGAAACTCCAATGCAAGCTCACAAATATAAAAGCAATCAAGACATACAATTGAAAACATAGAATGATTTAATCCTAAGGTACACCTCACTTATAATAATCCCCAGCAGAGTCGCCAGTTCTATGATCGGTGGAAATAGAACTGACTGTTTGAAATGCTGGTTCGCGAAATGTCGCGGTAAGCAAGAGTCGCCACCGTCTTTTATTTTCTCCAACAAGGAAAGGACAAAAGCACAACAACATTCCTTTTCGAGATGTTTCTCGGTTCGGGAGGTAGATTATAGAAAGGGAAGGTGTTAGCACCCTTTCTATCCATGGTTATCCACGGGCTCTTAGGTACTTGCTCACTATGTTTTCAAAAATTGTTTTCTTTTCTTGTGTTTGTGGGTTTTGAAAAAGTTTCGTTTTGAAAACTTCTAGGTAACTCTTGTATCAGTCCTCAAGAGTGTATGAAGTATTTGTTTGAAAACTTTTGTTCGAAAAGTGTGAGTGCAAAAAGTTGTTTTTGTTTTGAAAGAGCAAGTACCAAGGAGAATTCTACCTACTCTAAGGAATTAAGCTGTGTAAATGTCCTTTAGACAGTACTATCCCACTATTGAGAAGTAGGTAGCACCGTCGTTGGAGTTATTCGGGTCAATTCGATTATAGGGACATGTGTGGTCACCAAAGCAATAGTAGGACGCCTTAGCGGTAACCCTAATATCCTAGATCCTTTTTTATCCGAGGCAACCGTTTCGAGGCAACTGGATCTTTAGACAGGAGGGCGACCTCTAAAACACCCTATACTTAATGACCACGTCGAGGCGACCAAGTGAGGCGTACCCTAGGAGTGGCATGTGCGAGTGCGTCAGGTTTCAGTTTAAATTATCTTTGCACATGTATTATGGTGAGCTATGAGTTGATTTTAATTTTCAGGCAAGTCTTGTCATGCATAGTTAACAGTTAATAATTTGCGGGAAATAAATTGCGGAAAGTAAATCTACGCTATTACAAGGCGTCGGGTATTTACATCGCCAAAAACATAACCCTTGAAAAATAAATTGCGAGAAAATAAAGGGAAAGCGATAAAAGCCCTAATTATCTATTACATTCTCGGAGCAAATACATAAATATGATCAAAATAGGAATCAAGAATAAATATGCGCGAGAAAAATTGAATCGGGAAAAGTCTTAGGGTTTTGACCCTTTTTGAGAAAAGAATGGAATTTTTGTACTTTTTGCAATTAATTAATATTAAACCTAATTTACTAATTAATTAAATAATTACAAGAAAAAAGTATTTTTTAGTTTTTTATGTTTTAATGAAAATAAAAGAAAAGAAATCAAGTCAAAGGTTAGTAAAAACCCTAATTCTAATTTATTTTATTTATTATGAAAAAAAAGAAGTCAAATTTAACCTAATTAAACTAAATTAGTTATATTAGAATTTATTTACAAAAAATAAAGTGAAATTAATAAATAATAATAATAAAAATATTTACATTTTTTAGTTTTCTGAATTTATTATGAAAAATATTAATTAAGTTAATTAAGTAATAATAATAATAATTAGTAAAATAAACTAATTAAATAGAAATTAAAATATAAAAGAGAAGAAATAAGAAAACAAAATCCAGGGGGTGTTGGACCCAGATGGAGGTGAACTTGGAAATTTCTGGCCCATTAACGTATAAGCCTGGTTTGACTTTTTGGATCATCTACGCGTGGGTTGACCAAGGGTACCATGATCACCATCTCCTGACCATTGGATTTGAGCTTGTGGCCACTTGGCGCCTGGATGTTTGAGCGTATGGTGGACACCTTGTTGGAAGACTGCATATGAACATGTTAAGAAAAATATCAACAATTATTTTGGGGGACCTGGGATTCGAACCCAGGTCCCAATGGATATCAGCCAGCGCACCATCCACTGAACCACTTGCCTGCGTTTAATATAATGATAATAAGCAAATATAATATATCAGAATTAATGCCTATGCTATAAGACAAAAAAATACGCGCGTTTTTTAAACGAACCAATGATACATCAACACATCATCGTCTTCTCCACTGAACCTTCAAAATACATGTTAGACAGCGGGGGTTTTTAACCCCCACAAACTGTAACAAGGAAAAATAGCGATTAGCCCTAGGATGAATATAAATATTTCGCGAGGGTTCCACTAGGTTCATCTTGTTCTGACGGTCTCAACCATATGCATTAGAGGTCTCAATTTTACTGGATTTGGAAAACCCCAATTTAATAACTCATGAACCCTAGATTTCTTCAATGGCAACTTACGATTCTGTACACTATAATCCAATTAACCAATACCATTAGCTTTGTACAGATTCAAGCAATGCAAAACAATGATTAGAACATGTTAATTATGCATGAAATACGAGTTTCGATTATGGAAAAAAGTATGCAAACCGTGCGACTGTTCTTGGTGGTTTCTTAGGCCTTAGCATTTGGTTTTGATTGCAATACGTTTCTGGGAGTTCTAGCAATGTATTAGAATCCACCAATTGCTTTGAATCGTGCTGGAACCTGGAAAACAGTTTTTGACTTTTCTTGGATTTTTTTGAATGTGGTTATGGCTTTCTTGCAGCAAATTCACGTCCATGGAATTAGGGTTCACTTGTGTACTTATAGAGGAAGAGAATTAGGTTAAATCCTTGGGCAAAGATCCATGAAATAATGGTTTGAATATTTGATTTGCAATCATATATTTTTGAATCTTTTTGATTGGAAAAACTTGCCAAACTTGGAGATTCTTGTCCCTTTGATTTGCACACGAATTGCCAACATATCTTGAGCTTGTTTGCTTCACAAAAAGATTGAAAAACCATATCTTTAAATTTCATACATTTTAAATTAATTAAATGAATTAAAATCAATTAAAAATCCAATTAATTAATAAAAAATAAGAAAATAAATTCAAATAATCTCAACGGGTCGTGCATAGGCCTTGGATAAATTTCAAGAAGAAATTTGAGGCCCATTAGCAAAAACAAAGTGTTTTGAGCAAAGTTGACTTTTGTAAATTCACAAAAATTTCCCAACTTCTCCAATGCATATCTTGCTCAATTTTGATCATATGAACATGTTCTTGGACATTTTGGAAAGGTCTTGAAGTCCTCTAACCAATGTCTTTGGTCCCATGTCATTTGGATTTACCAATCTCAAGTTATGGTCTTTGACTTAAAGTGCATTTTTGTTGACTTTTGAAATTGACCTATAATGTAGAAATTGATAACTTTTTATGAGAGCATTTCTTGGACTTGAAATGTGAAGATGAGTTGTAGGAAATGTCATCCACTTCAAAATGAGAATTGGGGGATTTTTCTGATGAACCATGAAAAAGTTATGCCTTGGTCAAAATACAGTTGACTTTTCTGCTGTCCAAAAATAGTAACTTTTTGCATCTTGATGATTTTTGAGCCATGCTTGTGGAATCATGATCAAGACTTGATCAAATGATGATTGTGAGCTCAAAATAAGATGTTGACCAAAAAAATCTGACTTTTGACTGCAAAATGACCATTTTACCCCTACAATTGACTGTAGATCAAATAGGGCTTTTGACTGTAGAATTTGGCACTATGAATCTTGAGACTTGACATGTAGATGCTTGACAATGCATATAGTATTATGAGACTTGATTGAACCATTGAAAACCCCAAATTCCTTGAAAGAACCAAAACCTTAATTTTGACTGGCTTAGGAGGTGGTTTGACTGTATAACCCTTGAGTAGTCTTGAACCAGTTAAAGATGATTCTTGATAAATCTTGAAGAATATGGGAGGGAAAATTTTGGGGTACAACAGTTTGAAACATTTCTTATGAGTTATAAGAATTGTTTGATCAGAAGAGAACAAGTGCAAGGCTCAAGAACAAGTTTTGTACAAAAAGTCACTTTATCAAAATGGCAATGTAACCTTTCTTTCAAAAATGGATAAAAAGCATGCCCATGCATTGAATGCTTGAAGTGAGGCCTCTAACAGCTGTGTAAACCATTAATTATGGAGTTCCTAACAAGTTTGAGGCCTGAAAAGTAGTGTTTATACAACATAGTTTGAATTTGAATTTTGTTCATCACTAAAATGACTTGTAATTAAAGTGACAAAACCCTAACTTCATCTATTCGATTCTCCCTACTCAAGAATGATCTCAAGGAGTTCTTTGACATTTTGGAAAGCTTGCAATGTGCTATACAATCCATCTTTGAATTTATTTTGAATATTACCCTTGGAACTATATGAAAAAGTGTTATGAAGTTAGGTCAAAATCCTGGCCAAATTAGGGCAAAATTTCACTAAGTGTTTTGTTTCATGGCCCTATGTTCATAAAATTATAACTTGAGATCCAAGCACTTTCGGAAGGAGTTGTGTAAATAAAAGATGTAGATTTCATGGAGATCTACAACTTTCATGTTGGAATTTTATCTTGAATCATCTTACATCATGGTAAAAAATTTGTTTAAAGTTATGGAAAAAAATGAAATTTCCAACACTTAGAAAAATTTCTATGTTTAGAAATTTTGACTTTTCAAAATGAAATCTTGACTTTTTGATTCCTTGATGAATAAGTTTCATATTTTGACATTTTTTGATGAATTATGATCTTTGGCACTTGAATTTGACCAAAAAGTCAAAGTTTGACTTTTCAGTATACAGTTGACTTTTGATCAGTTGACTGAAAAATTCATCTGTCAATCCAATGGACTTGCAATGTTTTGAACCATGTCACTAGGTAAAAAAGATGCAATTGGAATCTTGATATCATACCTTAAACCAGTTGACCATTTTCTAGGTCAAAAATCAGAAATTGCCCTTTCTCAGTTAAAACCCTAATTTTGACCATTTTGCCCTTTTGGAGATTTGATCAAATTTTTGAGGAATTGTGGTCCAAACTTGATCAAATGATACATATGAGTCTAAAATGTTGTTGTGGATAAAAAATAATGAAGTTTGACTGTGAATTAGCCATAGTTGACTTTTTCCCTAATACAGTTGATTTTTAGGTCAACTGCTCAATTGACTGAGCAAAAGTGTGATCCAAGGCTTGAAACTTGACATGAGTAATCTTGGGGGTCCATAATGATCCATGAAAGTTGTATGGGGCATTGGAAGTTCAAAAATCCTTGTGCAATCTCAAACCCTAATTTTGGATCATCAGTGCATAAGGAGGTGTCTTGAGCTGATCAAACCCTAGTGCAGTCTTGAGCCAAGGAGATCTTGTGAGCAAATTCTTGATGAATGAGAGGGAAAATTTTGGAGTACAAAATCTTCCCCTGTTCAATCTTCTTAAGCCTGAAGAGTTAGATTATCGAGCTTTGCCATTCGTGACTCGAAGGTGGAAGATGATTGGACACTAGAGTGCCCAGAAATTTGCACTTGGTGATGTGACGGTATAGGGAATGGGCTTAAAGATGAAATTTGGAGGGATGATAGAAATTTGTTGGAGATGGGCTTGTAGATGCCATCCAGAAATGATTGATGAATTGTATCTGTAAGCTGAAACTGAATGAATATTAGAATGGCGTCCGTGTCTGGAGCGTATCTGAACTGTATCTGAAAGTGGAATTTGAATGAGTATCAGAATGGAATCCATATTTGGAGCGTATCTGAACTGTATCTGAAAGCTGAATCTGAATGAGTATCAGGATGGCATCCGTATCTGGAGCATATCTGAACTGTATTTGAAAGCTGAATCTGAATGAGTATCAGGATGGCATCCGTATCTGGAGCATATCTGAACCGTATCTGAGAGCTGAATCTGAATGAGTATCAGGATGTAATCCTTATATGGAGCGTATCTGAGCTGTATCTAAAAGAGATTTTAAATGAGTATTAGGATAGCATCCGTATCTGGAGCGTATCTGAACCGTATCTGAGAGTTGAATCTAAATGAGTATCAGGATGTGTGATCGGTGGATCTGGAACTGACTGTTTAAAGCTGGTTTCGCGAAATGTCGCGGAAGCAAGAGTCGCCACGGTCTTTTATTTTCTCCAACATGGACAGGACAAAAGCACAGCAAAATTCCTTATGAGATTATCTCTCGGTTCGGGAGGTAGATTTATAGAAAGGGAAGGTGTTAGCACCCTTTCTATCCATGGTTATCCATGGGCTCTTAGATACTTGCTCATTGTGTTTTCAAAGTGGTTTGCTTTTCAATTGTGAGTGAGTTTGAAAAAAGTTTCTTTGAAAGTTTCAGATCGACTCTTGTATCAGTCCTCAAGAGTGTTTGAAAAATTGTTTTTGAAAGCTTTTTGAAAAGTGTCGGTGTGAAAAGAAGTTTTGATTTGTTTTGAATTAGAGCAAGTATCTACGAGTCATCTACCTACCCTAAGGAATTAGGCTGTGTAAATGTCCTTAAGGTAGTGCCATCCCACCATTGAGAGATAGGTAGTACCACCGTTGGAGGTGTTCGGGTCAATTCGAGGGTTAGGGACAGTGTGGTCACCGGAGCAATAGTAGGACACCTTAGAAGCTACCTTTATACCATGGGTCATGGACATAAGGACTTACTAAAACGTCCTATACTCGACGACCACATTTCGAAGGTAAGGCAACAGTGAGGCGTACCCTAGAAGTGGTGTGTGAATCGGTGTGTTATTTTCATGTTAATATTTGTCTTTGATCAGGCATTGGTGAGCTACGAGTTATTTTTAATTGTCATGCATTCTTTCATACAAGTTAATAGTTAAAGGGGGTGCGGAAAATAAATTGCGGAAACGTAAATCCTACGCTATTACAAGGCGCGGATCTATACATCGCCAAAAATTTACATAGACCCGTTTTAAGTAAATAAGTACGGAAAATAAAAAAACAGTAAAAGGTCCTATTTACTATTACATATCCGGAACAATTACATAATAATCAAAGATAAGGAAATAACATTAAAATGCGCGCGAATAAAATTAAATCGGAATGTTCTAAGGGTTTTGACCCTTTTAAGAAAAGAAATTAATTTTTTTGGTCTTTTTTTGGTAATTAAATGAAATGGAAACTAATTAATTATTTTAATTACAAGAAAATACTTTTTGTTTTTTTTTATATATTTTTTTATGAAAATAAAATAGAAAAAGAACTAAAATTCTAGGTTAACCTAAATCTAAATCTATTTTAATTATTAAAATGCTTAAATGGCCTAATTAAAAACTAGTTCAATTATGATTTATTTACAAAATAATGAATAATAATAATAAAAGTGTTAATTATATTTTTTGTTTTTTATGAAAATGGTTAATTAAATTAATTACTAATAACAAATAAAATAAAAGTGGTTAGAAATTAAATTAAAGAAATAAAATGAAAAGAAAGAAAAATGAACCCAAATGGAGGGGGTGCTGGGCCAATATGGGGGTGAAATGTTGAATCTGGGCCCATTAAGACAAAGGCCTCGTTGACCTTTCTGCTTGGGTGTGCATCCATTGACTGAAGCATATGGTAAGCTCCTTTTGTGGCCTTTGGATATGCCCTGAAGACACCTGGCTTGTTGGATCTGTGAGGCCTATGATGAACCTTCCTTGGGGCGCTGCACAGGAAAGTCAAATGAAAAATAATATGGGAATTGTGAGGGGACCTGGGAATCGAACCCAGGTCCCAGCGTTTACCAAACGGAAGCCTTTCCAGTTGAGCTATTTGCGCGTTTTGGATATAGAATGGAAAACAAATAATATAACACAAAACAAGAATTAGTGATGTGAAACAAAAAAAAGGCGTTGAAACTTTGAATGCCCCAATCATCATGAGCCACGTCCACCTTCTTCCTCATTTGTGTACCTGTAATACAATCAAATAGCGGGGGTTTTAAACCCCCACTAAACACAACCTGCAAAAATAGCGAATAGCCCATGCTTGAACATAAATTGGGCGCGAGGTCATGGAATGATTCGTTTGGACGTCACGAATTCAATGGTACCTGTTTGGTAGCCTAATTTTACCATATGCATAAACGCCTAATTTTGAGCTTTTGAAAACCTAAGGTCCATCAATGGCAACTTTTGATATGGGATGCTATTGTTCAATTGAATGATACCAAAAGTTTCAGGATGTCCCTATGAGTACAAATCCATTCAAAAAAATGTCAAAAAACGCATGAAAGATTATATAGAATTTCAAGAAAAAATGCAAACCGTTTGGCCTGAGTTATAAGATTCTGGGCACGTTTGGATTGGTTCTTGATTGCAAAAGTTTCCTTGGGATACCAGGAATGTGTTTGGATGGGAATGGAGGCTTGAGAGGCGCTGCAACTAGGTTTTCAGATTTGCTTTTTTGCTTGAAAATTTGAAAATGAGTTTGGCCGTTTGGGAGCTCTTTTTGGTCGTGACTTCACTTGTGTTATCTTGTACATGTATTATGTAATGAGTTTTGATCAGAATTAAAGCCAATAATGCAATGCATTCATGTTTGAGATTTGCCATAACCTCCATTGAAGCACTTTCCATTTTTGAGCCAAAATTTGAATTCTTGCTTCATTTAGGACTTTGCATGAAATTGGAATGATCATGATGATGTATCAAAGCATTTCAATACAAAATATTCCCTTTTATTAATTTTCTTGATTTTTATTTGATTTTAAAAGATTTAAAATGAATTAAATCAAATAAAATTAAATAAAAATGGAAAAATTAATTTTAAATCTTGAAATAATTTGTGGGACACGTGGGAAGCATGGCCAAGCTGAATCAAGGGGAAAAAGTGGGCCCCTTTTGTCAAAAATGAAGTTTCAAGGATAATTGATTTTGGCCATTTCACAAAAATTTCCCAACTTCTCCAATGCATAACGTGCTCAATTTTGAAGTTATGAACATGTTCTGGGACATTTTGGAAAGGTCTTGAAGTCCTCTAACCAATTTCTTTAGTCCCATGTCATTTTGATTTACCAATCTCAAGTTATGGTCTTTGACTTAAAGTCCCTTTTTGTTGACTTTTGAAAATGACCTATAATATTGAAATTGATAACTTTTTGTGAGAGCATTTCTTGGACTTGGAATGTGAAGATGAGTTGTAGGAAATGTCTTCCCCTTCAAGATGAGCATTGGATGGGATTTTTCTGATGAACCATGAAAAAGTTATGCCTTGGTCAAGTTACAATTGACTTTTCAGCTGTCCAAAAATAGAAACTTTTGACACCTTGATGATTTTTGAGCCATTCTTGTGAAATCATGGTCAAGACTTGACCAAATGATGATTGTGGCTTCAAAATGAGATGTTGACCAAAATTTTTGACTTTTGACTGCCAAATGACCATTTTGCCCCTGCAGTTGACTGTGGAGCAATTAGGGTTTTTGACTGTGCAACTTGACCTTGTGAGCCTTGAAACTTGACATGTAGGTGCTTGACAATGTGTATGAGCATATGGGACTTGATTGAGCCCTTAAAAACTTCAACTTCTTTGCCAGAATCAAAACCCTAATCTTTGACTGTTAGGAGGCAAATGGACTGTGCAACCCTTGGGAGATTTTGAAGCATGATCTTAGCAAACCTTGAAGAATATGGGAGGGAAAATTTTGGGGTACAACAGTTGCCCCTGTTCAATCTTCTTAGACCTGAGGATGTAGATTGGCGTGTGTGCCTTTCGTGATCCGAGGGTGGAAGATGAATGAACACTAGAGTGCCCAGAAATTTGCACTCACATAGTAGTGTGTCAGCAGTATGATGGTGGGAATGGGCTTACAGATGCCATTTGGAGATTGATGGATGGGAAGATGGGCTTATAGATTCCATCTGGAAGTGTGACTGAACTTTGTCGGGAGTGGGCTTATAGATGCCATTTGGAGACTGTTGGTATGTGGAGTGATGGGCTTATAGATGCCATCGGGAGGTTGTCGATCGCGTAAGAGATTCCTTAGCGAGGACTTGCGTACCTGAGAAAGAAAAATAATTACCTGGCCTGTTACATGAGTTGATCTTCAAACCCTTTATGTAGATGTGCCCTGGCTGGATACAGGAATCAAATCTTTAAACTCTTCAGACGTGCCCTGGCAAGATACAGGAATCGAGTATGGAGAATATAGTCATCAACAGATACATCCTGGCAAGATCCAGGAATCGGATCTTCGAACTCTTCAGACGTGCCCTGGCAAGATACATGAATCGAGTCTGGTAATATTAGTCATCAACAGATACACCCTGGCGAGATACAGGAATCAGATCTTCGAACTCTTCAGACGTGCCCTGGCAGGATACAGGAATCGAGTCTGGTAATGTAGTCGTCAACAGATACACCCTGGCAAGATACAGGAATCGGATCTTCGAACTCTTCAGACGCGCCCTGGCAAGATACAGGAATCGAGTCTGGTAATGTAGTCGTCAATAGATACACCCTGGCAAGATACAGGAATCAGATCTTCGAACTCTTCAGACGTGCCCTGGCAGGATACAGGAATCGAGTCTGGTAATGTAGTCGTCAACAGATACACCCTGGAAAGATACAGGAATCGGATCTTCGAACTCCTCAGACGTGCCCTGGTAGGATACAGGAATCGAGTCTGGTAATGTAGTCGTCAACAGATACACCCTGGCAAGATACAGGAATTGGATCTTCGAACTCTTCAGACGTGCCCTGGCAGGATACAGGAATCGAGTCTGGTAATGTATTCGTCAACAGATACACCCTAGCAAGATACAGGAATCGGATCTTTAGTTGTGACCGTTGATAGCAATTATCTTTGTATTAACTTTCGTCCTGACAAGACAAAACGTTAGTTGTATGCGATGTCATGATGTATGACATGCGTGATGTTCTCAGAATAAATGAGGTTGTATGTTCATGATGCGTATATGCATGCTATAATGTATGAAGATGTGATGTTCATGAATGTATGTTTTGTCTAGGGAAGTAAATCCTTGACAGGTGCCGGGAAGTTAACTCCTGGGCTGCTATTGAAGAGTAGAGCTTTGTTGTTTCCGCTGGGGATGATGGTTGTAAGAATACCGGTAGGAGAAGATGACTCTGTTGGGGAATGAACTTGGCAAATAGAATACTCTGCGGGGAATACTTTGTGTGGAAAGAGAGGTACTTTGCTGAGTTTGATGATAACTCCGCTGGGGATACCATTGTTAAGTTCTGTTGGAAGATTGGATGAACTCCGCTGGGGATGGGAAGACTTCGCCGGGGACGATCTTTCCGTGGTTTTTAGATGAGGATAACCCAGTTATATCCTGGTGGGGAAATAACCTTTGAATAAGACCAGGGAGACGCATTCGCTCTGCAGGGGATAAGCTTCCAGAATCTACTGGGGATAAGCTTACTACTGGGGAGATTGATTGAACTCTCCTGGGGGAACCTTTCAGCTTGGACTGGGGAATGGCTCCACTGGATGCCTGGTATTCCGCTGGGGAACAATCTTAGATCAAGACTGTCGGGGATGCTTGTTAAGAATGTTTGTATACTCCGCTGAGGAATGTTGAGATCTGCTGGGGATACCCAACTTCCTTAAGGCTGACAATAGACTAACTCTGCTTGGGGAGAGTATCACTGACTTGCTAGGAGATACTGTGCCTTGTTAGGGCTGATTGGAGATTAACTCTGCTAGGGGATAGTATTGTTGAATCTTGGCTCACTCTCTGGGGAATTAAGATATCTTGGTTACATTCTTCAGCCGAACTTACCTTGGTACCTTAGTGGACAGAGCAATTAGATCGCTTTAGACAACTCATTATTGCCCCTGTTTCTAATGTCACCTGTAATTAATCCTTTGTTTTGCATGCAAATATTTATGAGTTAGCAATTAGTGTCAAATGCATATATCAAAAATTGAACATTGGACGTTCTTCGCAAAACAAAACAGAAAAAGGAAAAAACAATTGGCAATTGGTCTGAACTGTGAATTTGTATTGATTTTTGAATTTGCCTGTGAATAGGCGTTTATGTACAAGAGGTTGACGTCCTAGTAAGAGAATGCCGCCAAACAACAGAGTTTATACAATTTTGTACAAAGAAAACAAAACAGCTGTGTGAAAAGAATAATCCCACTGGGTTTCAACTCTGCTATTTCCTTTATATCTTCGAGCGTCTCATCACTTTGCTGCTCGGTTGAAGATGAAGCTGACTGATCCATGCCGTCTGAACTTGATGTTGATACCGAATTCTGGATGCAAGGTGATCCAATGAGACATAGTATTACGCTTTAATCCCTAACTTTTGCCTGGACCGCCCTTTCGGGTTTTCAGTCCACCGGGATACCCATTTTTTCCCAAGCCGCCTTTTCAGGTTTTCGACTTGCCGGGTGTACAGATTTTTTTCATTTCATCCCTCATTTTGCCCGAACCCTTTTGGTTCGCCGGGAAGCCCTAATTTTTGCCTAGGTATGTCAACCTAGCGGGTCTTTAGTTCATGCGTAGTATCTTTTTACTATGTCTGCATTGGCGGGGTGAGGAAGGTCGTCACCGTCCATGGTGGTTAGAATCATGGCTCCTCCCGAGAACACATGTTTAACCATAAATGGCCCTTCGTACGTAGGGGTCCATTTGCCCCTGGGATCACTTTGAGGAAGAATGATGCGTTTGATTACCAGGTCCCCAACTTGATACTCTTGTGGTCTGACTTTCTTGTTAAACGCCTTGATCATCCGTTTTTGGTACGTTTGACCATGACATATAGCAGTGAGTATTTTTTCGTCAATTAGGTTTAATTGATCAAGTCGTGTCTGGATCCAGTCATCTTCGCTCAGATCTGCATCCTTCATTATCCGGAGAGAGGGTATCTGGACTTCAATTGGCAAGACTGCCTCCATGCCATAGACCAAGGAAAAGGGAGTTGCCCCGGTTGACGTCCTTGCTGAGGTACGGTACCCATGAAGAGCGAACGGTAACATCTCGTGCCAATCTTTATAGGTCACTGTCATCTTCTGCACAATCTTTTTGATATTCTTATTTGCCGCTTCTACAGCCCCATTCATCTTCGGTCGGTAAGGAGAAGAGTTGTGGTGCTGTATCTTGAATTGCTCGCAGAACTCAGTGATCATCTTGTTATTGAGATTGGTACTGTTGTCCGTAATGATTCTTTCAGGGACGCCGTATCGACAGATCATATTATGACGAATGACACGTGCCATAACATTCTTGGTTACAGTGGCATAGGAAGCTGCTTCAACCCACTTTGTAAAGTAATCAATCGCCACCAGGATGAAGCGATGCCCGTTGGATGCCGTAGGTTTAATCTCGCCGATCATATCTATGCCCCACATTGCAAACGGCCAAGGTGCTGTCAAGACATTCAGGGGAACCGGAGGAACGTGCACCTTATCTGCATAAATCTGGCATTTATGACATGTCCGAGAATGTTGGTAACAGTCAGCTTCCATTGTGGACCAGAAATATCCTGCCCGAAGGATCTTCTTTGCCATGGGATGTCCACTGGAATGTGTTCCGAAGGTACCTTCATGTAGTTCTGCCATGATCCTTTCTGCTTCAGCTTTATCCACACAACGTAATAAGGTCGAATCATGGTTTCGCTTGTATAGAATGCCATTGCTGAGGAAGAACTTCGCTGCGAACCTTATCAGAAACTTTTTGTCGTTGATAGATGCACCTTTGGGGTATTCCTGAGCTTCCAAGTATCTCTTCACCTCATGGTACCAAGGTTTTTCAGTCACTACCTCAGCCTCAAGATCACAATAGTATGCCGGTTCGTCCAGTTTCCAGATAATGACCCGGGGAGCCTCATTGTCCCATTTGACTTTGAACATGGAAGACATCGTAGCTAACGCGTCCGCCAACTGATTCTTCTCTCTTAGGAAATGTTCAAAAGTTATCTCTGTGAAATGGGGGATCAATGTCAACACACATTCTCTGTAAGGAATAAGATTCGGATGTTTCGTATCCCACTCGCCTTTGATCTGATTGATCACGAGAGCGGAATCTCCGAAGACACTCAGAAACTTGATCCTTAAGTCGATCGCAGCTTGAAGACCCATGATGCATGCCTCATACTCTGCCATGTTGTTGGTGCAGTTGAAACATAGCCGGGCAGTGAGTGGAGTATGAGTGCCTTGAGGGGATATGATCACAACGCCAATACCGTTACCCAAAGCGTTGGATGCTCCGTCAAAGTGCATAGACCATCGGGATTCTTCCTCAGGTCCTTCATCCGGTCCAGGTACTTCACAATCAGTCACTATCATGATGCTCTCGTCTGGAAACTCAAAGTTCATTGACTGGTAGTCATCCACAGCTTGGTGCGCCAAATGGTCTGCCAATACACTTCCCTTGATAGCTTTCTGAGTTGTATATTGGATGTCGTATTCTGTCAAGATCATCTGCCATCTTGCTATTCTTCCAGACAGAGCATGCTTTTCGAATATGTACTTTATTGGATCCATTTTTGAAATCAACAGAGTAGTGTGAGTCAGCATATACTGTCTCAGCCGGCGAGCAGCCCATACCAAAGCGCAGCAAGTTTTCTCGAGCAGTGAGTATCGGATCTCACAGTCGGTAAACTTTTTGCTAAGGTAATAAATGGCGTGCTCTTTTCGGCCAGACTCGTCATGCTGCCCCAGCACACACCCCATTGAGTTGTCAAGTACTGTCAAGTATAGTATTAGAGGTCTCCCTTCAACCGGTGGCATAAGGATGGGTGGTTCTTGGAGATACTCTTTGATTCTGTCAAAAGCGGCCTGACATTCATCATTCCAACATACCACCTGATCTTTCTTCAGCAGCTTGAAGATTGGTTCACAGGTGGCAGTTAGGTGCGAGATGAATCGGGCAATGTAATTCAGACGTCCTAGAAAGCCTCTGACTTCTTTCTCTGTCTTGGGAAATGGCATTTCTTGAATGGCTTTAACCTTGGCAGGGTCCACTTGAATACCCTGGTCACTTACGACGAAGCCTAGCAATTTTCCAGATCTTACCCCAAATGTGCACTTATTTGGATTCAACCTCAGCTTGTATAACTTCAGACGGTCAAATAGCTTCTGTAGATGGTCAAGGTGTTCCTCCTCAGTTTGGGACCTTGCAATCATATCATCGACGTATACTTCAATCTCATGGTGGATCATGTCATGAAATAAAGCAACCATGGCACGTTGGTAGGTTGCCCCAGCACTTTTCAACCCGAATGGCATGACCTTGTAGCAGAAGGTGCCCCACTGAGTAACAAAGGTAGTCTTTTCCATATCTTCAGGAGCCATCTTGATCTGATTATAACCTGAAAAACCATCCATGAAGGAGAACACCTTGTGCTGAGCCGTATTGTCAACCAGAACGTCAATGTGAGGTAGGGGGAAGTCATCCTTGGGGCTGGCCCTGTTCAGATCCCTGTAATCGACACACATTCTGACCTTACCATCTTTCTTCGGTACCGGAACCACGTTGGCAATCCACTGAGGGTAAGAAGTCACTGCTAGAAACCCGGCATCAAATTGCTTTATGACCTCAGCTTTGATCTTCTCAGACATCTCTGGACGCATACGGCGGACCTTTTGTTTTACTGGAGGACAGTCTTCCTTGGTAGGCAAATGATGGACCACAATGTCGGTATCCAACCCAGGCATGTCTTCATAGGACCAGGCAAAGATATCCACATAATCATGCAACATCTGAATCAACCGTTGTTTCACGCTGAGCTCTAGATTGGCACCAATCTTGACTTCCTTTCTATCTGTCTCAGTACCCAGATTCACCGTTTCCACTGGCTCTTCATGTGGCTGAATGGCCCTCTCTTCCTGGAGTAACAGTCTTGCAAGTTCGCCAGGCACTTCGCAATCATCTTCACCTTCGTCTTCGGCTAAGTTGATCGTATTTTCGAAGTCATAACTGGCAGTAGCAGAGTCGTTACCAGTGAGATCCAGAGTGGATTGAAACCTGTATGAGTGAGTGTGTGTAAATACAGCTGTTTTGCAATATATAAAGAAAGAAAGGGAGCGCAAGATCTGAAATGCGAAAAAACGTCCAATGCTTTTATTCATGATATATGAAAGTGACAAACAAAATCCCTCACAAATAAAACCACGGTGCCCCGGGTAAGACACCGGGCCATAAAGTTTCAAATTATTGTTTATTACAAATCCAAAACAAAGAAGTTCATTACTGGGTGACAAAAGTAATGGGTATGTGATCTTTTGCACTCCAATTGCTAGGTCCACTGTCGGCCGTCGGATAAATCCAGCTGTTGAAATCAGATTCTTCCACTTCGTCATCATCCCTGATAGCATTCACTCCATGATCAGGCAGGGGAGCTGTCACTACATTGGGTTTCTCAGGTGCCTCAAATTGTACCTCCTTCGCATCAATAAGGTCTTGAACCTTATTCCTTAGGGCCCAGCAATCATCAGTAGAATGCCCCGGGCTATCGGAGTGATAAGCACAGCGGGCATTTGGATTATACTTAGGAGATGCAGTGTTCACAACCTTCGGAGCCTCTCTGACGGTCACCAAGTTGGTTGATAGCAGTTGCGGCAAGATTTGTGACAAGGTCATACTCAGACGAGCGAATTCTCTTCTGGGTCTCTCACCCCTTGGTTGGTTAGGTTGCCGAGGAGCGGCCACAAGCTTAGCAATAACCACCGTGTTGACAGTTTGGCGGCATTCTGGTTTATCTTGCCTTCTAGGCCCATACGCAGCACTGGCCTCCTTCTTGAAAGGCTTCTTCTCAGAACTTGAAGACGCACCTTTCTGAATCTTACCTGACTTCATACCAGCCTCTATCCTTTTCCCAGTCAGAATGAGGTCTGTGAACCCTGCAGATGAATTACCGATAAGATGATTGAAGAATGGCCCGGATAGGGTCCCCAAGAACATATCCACTAGCTCACGGTCTGTTAATGGTGGCTGCACCCTGCCAGCAAAATCCCTCCACTTCTGTGCATACTCTTTAAAACCTTCTCCCGATCCTAACGACATACCCTGGAGTTGGGTACGTGTAGGAGCGAGGTCGGCATTATATTGATACTGCTTGTAAAAAGCAGTAGCCAACTCCTCCCAGTTACGAACCTTGGTTCCATCCAGCTGATAGAACCATTCAAGATGAGTCCCTGAAAGACTCTCCTGGAAGAAGTGGATCCACAAGTTCTTGTCCACTGTATACGGCTGAATCTTCCGCACATAATATCTGAGGTGTAGCTTAGGGCAGGACGCCTCGTCATACTTGGCGAAAGATGGTGCTTTAAACTTGTGCGGGACAATCACACCAGCAGATAAACCTAAGTCTCCGAAATCCAAACCAGGCACTTGTTTAATTTCCATGGCGTTCAGACGGTCTTCCAACTGTTTGTACCTGTCTTCAGCTGGAGGATACTGTTCTTCATTAAAATCAGTCTCGTTGTCAGAGACTACTGGACTGGGAACCCTTCCCCCCTGGGGACTTCCTTTGCCTACAGAAGAGCCAGCTTCCTCATTCTGTAGTGTGTTACCAAATCTCCGGCCCGTGTTGAATAGAACAGTTCTCTTCTTCTTCTTCTTCTTAACCAGCAGAGCCTTCAGCTCCTCTTGACCTTGAGCCAAACCCATGATCAGCTCTTGGAATTGTGCGTTCTGCGCCTGAAGGGCCTTGATAGAATGCTCGGTAGATGATTCAGGGTTCATGATGCTGAAATAAACAGCGAAGAACAGTAAGCAACCTGAAAAGAAGAGTACATGTGATGCACATGATGAATGGAATGCGTATGATTTATGTTTTCAAAGACAATCGGGAATCAACTTTGTAAACAAAAAGGAACACACTTCATTAGATTCAACTTTGAAATTTAAATTGTTCAACAGGTTGCCCTTAGGCGTTACATAAAGAATGGAAATACTAAAAAGGAAAATAAACTGTAAAAGAACATCCAAAGCTCATCATTGATCCCAGGGTCTCCTCTTCTCAGTACGGATGTAGTCATTCAGAGCTCGCTCATTCTCCAACTGCTTTGTCAGCTTCTGGATCTTCAATTCCTGCTCGTTGAACTTTTCCCGATAAGAATCCCGTTCTTCTCGCAGTTGCGCCCAAGACCTCTTTAGTGTATCATAATCAGTAGGTATCTGAGGAGGGAGGACAGTTGGAGGAGCCCCATCTTTATCAGGATACTCAAGAATGATGGGTCTGACAGCTTCATATGGCATACCTAACTTCTGAGCACGGATGCGGACCCATTTGTAGTAGGCTTCCATAGGTAGAGAGGTCTTTGGTCCCAACTCTTGTGGGTCAGCTTTGTGAATTCTTTCCCAAGCTTTGATGAATCTACGGCGTAGTTCGTCACTATCTTTCTGAAACTCAAAACTGATGTGAGGCACCAGCATCTCATGAGGCCCTGCTCTTCTGGCTCTTCCAAACTGACGGAGAGCTAAACATGGATTATAAGAGATTCCGCCCTGAGTGCCAATCAATGGAACATTAGGATATTCTCCGCAGCGATCAATAACAGCCACCTCATCTAAACCTCTGAGAGTCCAAATGATGTCATTATCAGTGAGAGACATTAACCTATGAGCCCAGCCTCTTCCTTCTTGGTTCTTTAGCACTAACTTGGGGAGGTTCGAAATAAACCACCTCACCAACAAAGGAGTACAACACCACAGAGTTCCTCGTCTTCGGGAAGTACGAGCATAGAGTTGTTGCAGGACATCACCCAAGAGAGTGGGTACAGGGTTCCGAGACATGAAGATCCTTATGGCATTGATATTGACAAAGTTATCAGGATTTGGAAATAATACTAGCCCATAGATTAAGAGAGCCAGAATGTCCTTGTACGCCCTGAAGTCTAAGTCATTCCAGAAACTGTTAGCTTTACCAATCAGAAACTTAGCCAAAAAGCCCTTAACTCCGCTTCTAGTCACCCAGTTGTCCATTACCTCCTGGTTGGTCAAGGGAAGGGTTGCAGCAATCTCCTAGAGCCTAAGAGTCTTTTCCCAACCAGTGAAGGGAGTCTGATCCAAGATAGGGATGCCAAGCAAATCAGAGAACTCTTCCAGGGTAGGGACCAGCTGGAAGTCTTGAAAGGTGAAGCACTGGTACAGAGGGTCATAAAACTGGGTTAGGACACTCATCAGTTGTTGGTCCCACTTTGCCGTGACTAAACTGAGAAGAGAACCATGCCTCTGGATGAAGGAAGTAGTATTTGGAATTCTGCTAACCAATTCTTCAAGCAACTCAGGTGGGTGAACAAAGTTGAACCGGATAGTATTCCTTCGCATAGGCATCATGATGTCCTACAAAACAGAGCAAAGGTGAAATCCTCTTGTCTTTGAAATGGTCAGTCCTTATGCAGGATGCATGCAATGTTTATGATGGTATGATGTTATGATAAAGCACACCACAAATATTCACAAAGGCAAACATGATAAGGCACACAAGTCACACAAGACAAACCCTTAGAGTTTAGGCCAGCATGGGGTCTAGGTATTACCCTCTTTCAGTTTGTTGGTTAAGACCTGTCCTATCAGAAGTAACTGGGTTCTAGAGGATCCCAAATCACTGACTACCCTCAATCGGTCATAACTCTAGCATCGCAATCTTTTCTTGCGGCCAGAACCATCACGAGAGTTTAGCCTCAATGGGTGTAGCATACTGCTACTGTTCTATTGGCCAAGTTGGGTCATTTAAGGTTCTAAGGTCGGTTGGTGCTTAATGACTCCTCAGAAGACCCATATTCTCCTCGTTGCAACAAAAGGGATATCGGTACAGACCAAGGTGCCACACCAACGTAGCCACTGCTTCACCCGTGTTGGTCTATGCCGGACAAGTCCCTCACAGCTTATGCTCTCTAAAAGGGTATCCCCAGATCCGGGTTAGGATCTATGAAACTCTGATGCAAAGCCCACAAATGTAAAGCAAACAAACACATCAATTGAAAACACAAGTGATCTTAGTCCTAAGGTACACCCCACTTTTATTTTTCCCCAGCAGAGTCGCCAGTTCTGTGATCGGTGGATCTGGAACTGACTGTTTAAAGCTGGTTTCGCGAAATGTCGCGGAAGCAAGAGTCGCCACCGTCTTTTATTTTCTCCAACATGGACAGGACAAAAGCACAGCAAAATTCCTTATGAGGTTATCTCTCGGTTCGGGAGGTAGATTTATAGAAAGGGAAGGTGTTAGCACCCTTTCTATCCATGGTTATCCATGGGCTCTTAGATACTTGCTCATTGTGTTTTCAAAGTGGTTTGCTTTTCAATTGTGAGTGAGTTTGAAAAAAGTTTCTTTGAAAGTTTCAGATCGACTCTTGTATCAGTCCTCAAGAGTGTTTGAAAAATTGTTTTTGAAAGCTTTTTGAAAAGTGTCGGTGTGAAAAGAAGTTTTGATTTATTTTGAATTAGAGCAAGTATCTACGAGTCATCTACCTACCCTAAGGAATTAGGCTGTGTAAATGTCCTTAAGGTAGTGCCATCCCACCATTGAGAGATAGGTAGCACCACCGTTGGAGGTGTTCGGGTCAATTCGAGGGTTAGGGACAGTGTGGTCACCGGAGCAATAGTAGGACACCTTAGAAGCTACCTTTATGCCATGGGTCATGGACATAAGGACTTACTAAAATGTCCTATACTCGACGACCACATTTCGAAGGTAAGGCAACAGTGAGGCGTACCCTAGAAGTGGTGTGTGAATCAGTGTGTTGTTTTCATGTTAATATTTGTCTTTGATCAGGCATTGGTGAGCTACGAGTTATTTTTAATTGTCATGCATTCTTTCATACAAGTTAACAGTTAAAGGGGGTGCGGAAAATAAATTGCGGAAACGTAAATCCTACGCTATTACAAGGCGCGGGTCTATACATCGCCAAAAATTTACAAATACCCGTTTTAAGTAAATAAGTACGGAAAATAAAAAAAACAGTAAAAGGTCCTATTTACTATTACATATCCGGAACAATTACATAATAATCAAAGATAAGGAAATAAAATTAAAATGCGCGCGAATAAAATTAAATCGGAATGTTCTAAGGGTTTTGACCCTTTTAAGAAAAGAAATTAATTTTTTTGGTCTTTTTTTGGTAATTAAATGAAATGGAAACTAATTAATTATTTTAATTACAAGAAAATACTTTTTGTTTTTTTTATTTTATATTTTTTTATGAAAATAAAATAGAAAAAGAACTAAAATTCTAGGTTAACCTAAATCTAAATCTATTTTAATTATTAAAATTTTTAAATGGCCTAATTAAAAACTAGTTCAATTATGATTTATTTACAAAATAATGAATAATAATAATAAAAGTGTTAATTATATTTTTTGTTTTTTATGAAAATGGTTAATTAAATTAATTACTAATAACAAATAAAATAAAAGGGGTTAGAAATTAAATTAAAGAAATAAAATGAAAAGAAAGAAAAATGAACCCAAATGGAGGGGGTGCTGGGCCAACATGGGGGTGAAATGCTGAATCTGGGCCCATTAAGACAAATGCCTCGTTGACCTTTCTGCTTGGGTGTGCATCCATTGACTGAAGCATATGGTAAGCTCCTTTTGTGGCCTTTGGATATGCCCTGAAGACACCTGGCTTGTTGGATCTGTGAGGCCTATGATAAACCTCCCTTGGGGCGCTGCACAGGAAAGTCAAATGAAAAATAATATGGGAATTGTGAGGGGACCTGGGAATCGAACCCAGGTCCCAGTGTTTACCAAACGGAAGCCTTGCCAGTTGAGCTATTTGCGCGTTTTGGATATAGAATGGAAAACAAATAATATAACACAAAACAAGAATTAGTGATGTGAAACAAAAAAAAAGGCGTTGAAACTTTGAATGCCCCAATCATCATGAGCCACGTCCACCTTCTTCCTCATTTGTGTACCTGTAATACAATCAAATAGCGGGGGTTTTAAACCCCCACTAAACACAACCTGCAAAAATAGCGAATAGCCCATGCTTGAACATAAATTGGGCGCGAGGTCACGGAATGATTCGTTTGGACGTCACAAATTCAATGGTACCAGTTTGGTAGCCTAATTTTACCATATGCATAAACGCCTAATTTCGAGCTTTTGAAAACCTAAGGTCCATCAATGGCAACTTTTGATATGGGATGCTATTGTTCAATTGAATGATACCAAAAGTTTCAGGATGTCCCTATGAGTACAAATCCATTCAAAAAAATGTCAAAAAACGCATGAAAGATTATATAGAATTTCAAGAAAAAATGCAAACCGTTTGGCCTGAGTTATAAGATTCTGGGCACGTTTGGATTGGTTCTTGATTGCAAAAGTTTCCTTGGGATACCAGGAATGTGTTTGGATGGGAATGGAGGCTTGAGAGGCGCTGCAACTAGGTTTTCAGATTTGCTTTTTTGCTTGAAAATTTGAAAATGAGTTTGGCCGTTTGGGAGCTCTTTTTGGTCGTGACTTCACTTGTGTTAGCTTGTACATGTATTATGTAATGAGTTTTGATCAGAATTAAAGCCAATAATGCAATGCATTCATGTTTGAGATTTGCCATAACCTCCATTGAAGCACTTTCCATTTTTGAGCCAAAATTTGAATTCTTGCTTCATTTAGGCCTTTGCACGAAATTGGAATGATCATGATGATGTATCAAAGCATTTCAATACAAAATATTCCCTTTTATTAATTTTCTTGATTTTTATTTGATTTTAAAAGATTTAAAATGAATTAAATCAAATAAAATTAAATAAAAATGGAAAAATTAATTTTAAATCTTGAAATAATTTGTGGGACACGTGGGAAGCATGGCCAAGCTGAATCAAGGGGAAAAAGTGGGCCCCTTTTGTCAAAAATGAAGTTTCAAGGATAATTGATTTTGGCCATTTCACAAATATTTCCCAACTTCTCCAATGCATATCGTGCTCAATTTTGAAGTTATGAACACGTTCTTGGACATTTTGGAAAGGTCTTGAAGTCCTCTAACCAATGTCTTTAGTCCCATGTCATTTTGATTTACCAATCTCAAGTTATGGTCTTTGACTTAAAGTCCCTTTTTGTTGACTTTTGAAAATGACCTATAATGTTGAAATTGATAACTTTTTGTGAGAGCATTTCTTGGACTTGGAATGTGAAGATGAGTTGTAGGAAATGTCTTCCCCTTCAAGATGAGCATTGGATGGGATTTTTCTGATGAACCATGAAAAAGTTATGCCTTGGTCAAGTTACAGTTGACTTTTCAACTGTCCAAAAATAGAAACTTTTGACACCTTGATGATTTTTGAGCCATTCTTGTGAAATCATGGTCAAGACTTGACCAAATGATGATTGTGGCTTCAAAATGAGATGTTGACCAAAAATTTTGACTTTTGACTGCCAAATGACCATTTTGCCCCTACAGTTGACTGTGGAGCAATTAGGGTTTTTGACTGTGCAACTTGACCTTGTGAGCCTTGAAACTTGACATGTAGGTGCTTGACAATGTGTATGAGCATATGGGACTTGATTGAGCCCTTAAAAACTTCAACTTCTTTTCCAGAATCAAAACCCTAATCTTTGACTGTTAGGAGGCAAATGGATTGTGCAACCCTTGGGAGATTTTGAAGCATGATCTTAGCAAACCTTGAAGAATATGGGAGGGCAAATTTTGGGGTACAACAGGATGGCATCCGTATCTGGAGCGTATCTGAATTGTATCTGAAAGAGTTCTGAATGAGTATCAGAATTGCATCCGTGTCTGGAGCGTATCTGAACTATATCTGAAAATTTTGAACATTGTTAATGGTAGATTTTGATTAATCTTATCCTGAAAAGGGTAAAATGTTAGCCAAAATGCAAAGTCATGTTGTATGAAATGCATGGTATGATGTATTCGTGTTATCAATGTTTATGATATATGGATGTGATGTATGCGCATGCAAGCTAATCTGCCATACTGTTGTTGGATTGGGGAAAATAAATCCCTGACTGCTGCTGAGTATATGAAGTGTAAGTCTTTACGTTGTGAATTTAAAGTGTTGATGAATTTCCACTTAGAGAAATAAACTCTGTTGTAAGGGAAATGTCGTGTTCTGCTTGTAAAATCCTGTTGGAGAAATCTGAAAAATTGGACGACTTCTACCAGGGATTGATACCTGGAAGCTTTATTTTGCTGGGGATTAAACTACAGACTGTGGGGGATTTCATGGAGATAGCTTAGAGATATTTCCCTACATCTTAAAGCCATCAATGACTGTCTTTCTATTTTGTTTATTTGTAAACAATAATTATATTCAAATGCATATGTTCAAAAATGAATCATTTGGACATTTTTGTAAACAAAACACAAAAGTAAAGAAAAATATATAGTTTTGCACTTTCAAAGGGGTATCTTTGTATTGACTTTGAGTAAGCATTTTTGTACAATGAGAGAAAAATTCTAGTAAGAGAATGCCGTCGTAAAAAATGAAAATTTTGATACAAAGAAAAGATAACTATGTGCAATAATCCCATGGGGTTCCCATTCTGCTATAGCCTTCGTATCTATGAGCATCTTGTCTATTTGTTGCCTCGTTTGAAGATTATTGAATTGATCAGAACCTCTGAGCTTGTCAGGTTGTCCGTAAGGTGATCCAACAGAACATAGTCATACGCTTTAAATTCCTAAATTTTGCCTGGACCGCCCTTTCGGGTTATCAGTCCACTGGGATACCCTTTTTTGCCCAAGTCGCCCTTTCGGGTTTTCAACTTACTGGGTGTACAAAAAATTTTTTTATCCCTAATTTTTGCCCAAACCTTTTTGGTTCACCGGGATGCCCTTATTTTGCCTAGGTGTGTCAACCTAGCGGGTCTCTTATGTGTAGTATCTTTTGACTATGTTTGCGTTTGCAGGGTGTGGCAGGTCGTCACCATCCATGGTGGTCAAGATCATTTCCCCATAATAGAATATGTTTTTGATTACAAACAGTCCTTCGTATGTAGGAGTCCATTTGCCCATGGGATCACCTTGCGGCAGTATGATACGTTTGATCACCAGATCTCTAACTTGATACACTTGGCGTCTGACCTTTTTGTTGAAAGCCTTGATCATCCGTTTTTGATACATTTGACCATGGCAAACAGAAGTAAGTCTTTTCTCATCAATCAAGTTTAGTTGATCAAGTTGAGTCTGGATCTAATCGTCTTCATTTATCCCTGCATCCTTCATAATTCTCAGAGAGGGAATCTGGACCTCAATAGGCAAGACAACCTCCATGTTGTATAACAGAGAATAGGGTGTTACCCCAGTTGATGTGTGAGCTGTGGTAAGATACCTGTGGAGAGCGAATTCTAGCATCTCATGCCAATATTTGTACGTGACTGTCATTTTCTTTATGATCCTTTTAATGTTCTTATTCGCGGCTTCGACAACACCATTCATCTTCGGCCGGTAAGGGGAAGAATTATGATATTGGATCTTGAATTTTTTGTATAAGGCGGTGATCATAGTATTGTTCAAGTTCGTACAATTGTCTGTGATGGTCCTCTCCGGGATACCATAACGACAGATGAGATTCTGCTTGATGAACCAAGCAACAACATTCTTAGTAACATAAGCAAATGAGGCTGCCTCGACTCACTTTGTAAAATAATCAATGACCACTAAGATGAAACGGTGTCCATTAGAGGTTGTTGGCTTGATTTCCCCAATCATATCGATGCCACACATAGCAAAGGGCTAAGGAGCCGTCAAGATATTCAGAGGAACCGAAGGTACGTGCACCTTGTCAGCATAAATCTAACACTTGTGGCAGATTCGAGAGTGTTGATAGCAATCTGCTTCCATGGTAGACCAGTAATAGCCTTCCCTTATGATTTTCTTTGCCATCGTATGCCCACTAGAATGGGTTCCAAAAGTGCCTTGGTGTAACTCAGCCATGATCCTTTAAGCTTCAACCTTGTCTACGCACCGAAGTAGCACAAAGTCATGGTTGCGTTTGTAAAGAATTCCATTACTAAGGAAGATTTTAGCAGAGAATCTCCTTAAGAACTTCTTGTCGTTGATTGAAGCTCCTTCTGGATATTCCTGAGTTTCGAGATACCTCTTGACTCCGTGAAACCAAGGCTGGTCCACTACTTCTTCAGTATTAACCTCGTAATAGTGTGTTGGTTCTTCCCTTCGTTCAATGGTGATATGGGGAGCCTCGTTATCCCATTTAAGTTTAAACATAGATGACATTGTGGCTAGTGCGTCTGCTAGCTGATTTTCTTCTCGCGGGAAATGCTCGAAGGTAATCTTCTCAAAATGTGGGAGCAATGTCAAAACATGTTCTTTGTAAGGGATAAGGTTAGGGTGTTTGGTGTCCCATTCCCCTTTGATCTGGATAATAACCAAAGCTAAATCTCCGAATACATTTAAAGATTTGATCCCCAAGTCTATGGCAGCTTTGAGACCAAAGATGCATGCTTCGTATTCCGCCATGTTATTTGTACAATTGAAGCAGAGTCTTACCGTAAAAGGAGCATGACATCCTTCTGGAGATATGAGTACAACACCAATACCATTGTCGAGTTCCTTAGATGACCCATCAAAAACCAGGGTCCATCGGGATCCTTGTTCAGGTCCGTCATATGGCCTAAGTTCTTCACAATTGTTTACCATCATGATGTCTTCATCTGGGAATTCAAACTTCAGGGACTGGTAGTCTTTTACAGCTTGTTGAGCAAGGTGATCAGCTAGTATACTGCCCTTTATTGCTTTCTGGGTAGTGTATTGTATGTCATATTCTGTCAGGATCATCTTCCATCTCGTTATTCTCCTAGAGAGAGAAGGTTTCTCAAAGATCTATTTTATCGGATCCATTTTAGATATCAACAAGGTAGTATGAGTCAACATATGCTGTTTTAAGCCGGCGAGCAGCCCATGCCAGAGCGCATAAAGTTTTCTCGAGCAGTGAATATCTTTTTTCACAGTCGGTAAACTTTTTGCTCAGGTAATAAATGGCGTGCTCTTTTCGGCCAGACTCGTCATGCTGCCCCAACACACACCCCATAGAATTTTCCAAAATAGTCAGATACATAATCAATGGTCTTCCCTCGACTGGTGGCATTAAAACAGGAGGCTCTTGTAAATACTCTTTGATTTTGTCAAAAGCAATTTGGCACTCATCATTCCATTTGACTACTTGATATTTCTTCAGTAGTTTGAAGATTGGTTCACAAGTAGCGGTCAGGTGAAAAATGAATCTGGAAATGTAGTTCAAACGTCCCAAGAATCCTCTGACTCCCTTCTCAGTACGAGGAGCAGGCATCTCTTGTATCGCTTTCACCTTGGCAGGATCTACTTCAATACCCTTATTGCTGACGACAAAGCCTAGGAGCTTACCAGACCTTACTCCAAACGTGCATTTATTTGGGTTCAACCTCAGCTTGTACTTCTTTAGTCTCTCAAATAGTTTCTGTAAATGATCAAGATTCTCTTCTTCTGTTTGAGATCTAGCTATCATGTCGTCAACATAGACCTGTATTTGGTGATGTATCATGTCAGGAAATAGAGCGACCATGGCACGCTGATAGGTTGCCCTAGCATTTTTCAGTCCGAATGGCATAACCTTGTAGCAGAATGTCCCCCATTGTGTAACAAAGGTTGTCTTCTCCATGTCCTCAGGCGCCATTTTGATTTGGTTGTAGCCTGAGAAATCATCCATGAAGGAAAACACTTTGTGTTGTGCTGTATTGTCAACTAGGATGTCAATGTGGGGAAGTGGGAAATCATCCTTAGGGCTTGCCCTATTCAAATCTCTGTAATCCACGCACATTCGTACCTTGCCATCCTTTTTGGGCACGGGCACAATGTTGGCAAACCATTGCGGGTAAGAGGTGACGGCCAAGAATCCAGCGTTGAATTGCTTCATGACTTTAGCTTTAATCTTCTCTGACATATCTGGTTGCATTCGACGAACCTTTTTTTTTTACTGGCGGACAATCCTCTTTTGTAGGTAGACGATGTACCACAATATCTGCATCAAGTCCTGGCATGTCTTTATACGACCAGGAAAATACCTCAACGTATTCGTGTAGCAACTGAATCAGATGCTCTTTGACACTAGGTTCCAGATTAGCACCCACCTGGACCTCTTTTTTGTCTTCCTCGGTACCTAGGTTGATTGTATCCATGGGTTCCTCGTGGAGCTGAATGGTTCTCTCTTCTTGTAGTAGTAACCTGGCAAGTTCTCCAGGTACTTCATAATCTTCCTCACCTTCGTCTTCGGCTTGATAAATTATATTTTCGGAGTCACAAAAGGTCATAGCAGAACCGTTACCCATGGGATCCCGAATGGATGTAGACCTGCATTATGAGTGTGAGTGTGTGTAAGAGTATAGCTATCTTTGAAGGAAATGAAAATGTAAAAAGAAAGACAATAAGCACAAAGTTTGTATGCAAAAACGTCCATGATTCATTGATGTCATATGGAAATGAGATAATAACCTTTACAAATGGACCATGGTGCCTCGGGTAAGACACAAGGTTTTAAGAGTCTGAATTATTTTAATATTACAGATCCAACAAAATGTAAAGATAAATTATTGTGGGATAAAAGTGATCAGGACAAAATCTCTAGTCTCCCAATTGTTGAGCCCTCCACTGACAGTTGGGAAAATCCAATCCTCCAGGTTGTAGCTGTCTTCATCATCTTCCACCGCATTGACTTCGTGATTGCTGATCTTCAAGGGTGGTCCTCCGGAACGAGCACGGCGTACAGCCTTCTAGGAACCTGAAGTGAAACCTAGGCCAAACTTGTCAAACTTGTATGGGATATCTGGGAGTTGTCCCCAAATAGTACACCCACCTTCTTCTATCACTTCCTTGTCATCCTTTAAAGATGACATCTTGAGTGGAGGCCTTGTGATCTTGGGAATTTGAGACATAGCCTTGGTTACTTCCACATCTTGTGGGACTTCTTCAAAGTGTTGGAATGGAGTTTCAATAAATTCACCGTCTAACTCCACATATCTGAAGGAATTAAGATGGCTGATCATATACTCTTCTTCTCCATGAACGGTGATGATTTTCCCTTGAATCAGATATTTCAGCATTTGGTGTAGCGTAGAAGTAACAACGCCAGCATTGTGAATCCACGGTCAGCCTAGCAAGCAGGAATATGAAGGGAGAATATCCATTACATAAAAAGTTGAATCAAATGTTTGGCTTCCAACCTTTATGGGGATATCCACTTCCCCATGCACCATCCTTTTTGAGCTGTCAAAGGCTCTCACTACTATGTTGCTTGGTTTCAACACCAATCCCTCACAGTCAAGACTATCAATAGCCTTTTTAGGTAATACATTCAGAGATGAACCAGTGTCAACCAAGACATGAGCCAAGGTTGTGCCTCTGCATTCAACTAAGACATGCAATTCCTCATTATGCTTCCTCCCTCTTGGCATTAAATCAGCATCCGAAAAACCTAAACCATTATCTGCAGTCAAGCTGGCTACGCAGTCTTGGAACTGATCGACAGATGTTTCTTGGGGGTACATAGGAAGTTTTTATGAATTTTACCAAGGCCTTTGCATGCGCCTCAGAACACAATAGTAAAGCCAACATGTAAATTTTAGATGGAGTTTTCCCCAGTTGCTTAACTACATCGTAGTCCCTTCTTTTTATGATCTTTAGAATCTCCTCCATCTCTTTTCGGGAGGTCTCAGGGATAGCCAATGATTGTGCCTTCGTCCGGGCAGGCTCAATCAGAATACTTTTACCTCGAGTTTCAGTTGACTCGGCAGCAGGAATGTTAATAGGAATGATAACAGGGGTTGTATCAGCTTTGTCAGTTGGAGTATTAGTGGAGATGATTGTAGAACCGTGAACAGCCTTTGGAGGAGCAACAACAACATGAATGATTACGGGTCCAGAAACTACTTTTGAGGGAGCAATTTCTGGAGAGAATATCCTCCCGCTTCGGGTAATCTTGCTAGTCCCTGCAATATTACTGATATTGGAGTCAACCTTCTCAGAACTCGAATCTTCAGCAGCTCGCCAATCTTGCTTGATACCGTCGTAGTAGACATCCCCTCCATTATTCCATGATACGGTTTTGTCTGACGAATATGGGACTGGTCCAAGCATTGTGATTATCAAAGGAGCTATTTTTGTAACTGATGTAATACTAACGAGTCTTTTGGTGGAGACCCTGGAAGAATTGTCGGAAATGGTCACGATGGAAACATTATTATAAGAAATAAGTGGAACAAAAGTCTTCTCGAACAAAATTTCCTTGTTATCTATTAGGCACTGGATGTATTCTTTCACAGCCCGGGAATACACCGGCTATCAATAAGTTCTTTTTGATAGTCAGGAGTGGGTTCATAAGTTCATCAACTGAAGTAACAAACATATCTTCCTCAATGTCGTTGGCATTATGGCCGTTGTTGTACCCCAAAATTTGCCCTCTCATATTTCTCCAAACATTGCAAGAAAAATCTCCAAGTGTCTCAAGATTGCTCAAGAATTGGACAGTCAAGATATCTTCTAAGGCAGTCAACCCCAAATTAGGGTTTTATGTTGCATCAAGACCCTTGAGTCCAAATGACCTCAAGTGTTACCCAATGTCCTAATATGTTCTCAAGGTCATCCATGTCAAGCTTCAAGCCTTGCAGAGGAAGTTTGCTCAGTCAATTGCTCAAAGGGTCCAAAAATCGACCGTGCTAGGGCAAAAGTCAAATGTGACCCAAATACAGTCAAACCTCAAGCTTTTTTGTCAAAATTATCATTTTGAAGGATATTTCATCATTTGATCAAGGGTTGATCATGATTCATCAAGGGTTGCTCAAAATTCATCAAGACTCAAAAGTTGCTAAATTAGGGTTTTGTAGGAAAAGTCAACTCAACTTTGACCAAGCATAACTTTCTCATACTTTATGAGAAATGACCCATATAAAGCTCATTTTAAATAGGATTAAATTTCCTACAATCCATATTCATACCCCAAGATCAAGAAATGCATTCAAAAGAAGTTATAAATTTGGACATTATAGGTCATTTTTGAAAGTCAACAAAAACACCTTTTTTTCCAAAGCTTATAAATTGAGCATGTAATATCAAAATGATATGTGACTAAAAGGGTTGGTTAGAGGATATCTCAAGCTTTCTAAAAAGTCCAAGAACACTTCCAAAAGTTCAAAATTGAAGAAGTTATGCATTGTTGAAGTTGGACTTTTTTGCAAAATTACCAAAAGTCAACTATCCCCAAAACTTCAAATTTTGTCAAATGGGCCCATTCTTTTCCACTTGATTTGAGCTTGCATAGTTGCCAACGTGTCACAGCTTCAGCCATGAGCCCATATTTCATTTTTATTATTTAATTTTATTTTTAATTGAATTTATTCATTTTAAATCAAATAAAATCATAGAAAATCCAAATAATTAATAACTCTTGATTTTTTGATTGTTTTAGGCTTTGTTTACAACTAGCACCACCATCAAATTCGTATCAAGCCTAATCATGTGCAAAAAGATTGAATCAAATTAAATTTGGAAGGTTTAATAATGGAGAATCATCAAATATGGCATTTTTTTTCAAATCTTGATCATGGTCTTAAAACACAACATTATGAGGGAGATTCTTTCCATGCTTTCTTGTCTCCTCATTCTCCTCTATAAATATAGAGCCATACAAGCTTGAAAGGGACGAAAATCCTCTCTAAAAATCTCTCAAAAAGCTCTTCAAAAAGTTCTCTAAAAGCTCTTCAAAAAGCTCTCCAAAAATCAAAGAATTGGTGCAAGTCATATCTCGAGGTTCCGGCCTCTCGCAATTGACATCAAGCCTTAAACCATCCTCTTGAAGTCCTCATGAGTCTTACAAGGCCTAAGAGCAATCCATCACACGCCTAGCACGCCCACCGGTTTGTTAAAATTTTAAATTTCGAATCTCTAATTTTAATCACATTTTATGGTATGCTAACGTTTGTTTGAGTTTATGTAGAACAGTTATGGATGGTTGAATCATAGGTACCACGCAAGAATAAAAAAAACACCATAGTTAGAGCATGAAGCTTTCTAAGATCCGGGCTCAGGAATGCTCTTTACACCTCCCAAAAGTGTTGTTTCAGGCCCATTTCTCACTCTTTATTTTATTTTTATTTTTTCAATTTATTTATTTCTTATTTATTTTACTAACCAAATAATTAATCTTCTTTTCATCAAAAAAATTACAAAAATATTTTATATCCAATTAAATTTCAGAATTTTATTTTTTATTAATAAATATTAATTAATTTAATTAGGATATTAATGTTAGATAACTTTAAATGATTTTTACAAATATTTAAAATTAATTAGGAATCAATAGGTTTTTAACACTAATTTAATCATTTTTATTTTCTTTCATAAATTAACAAAACTCCAAAAATATGTCATTTATTATTTTTCATTAATTAATTTATTTAATAATTAATTTAGCATTTAATTTTCAGGACTTAATTTCTTTTCTTAAAAAATAAATAAAAACAACAAAACATTTTCTTTATCAAATTAAATTCTAACTTTTATTTTTGTTAATAAACATTAATTAGTTGATTTAGAATTTTAATTAGAATAACTTTCACATTTTTGTAAAATAATTAAAATTAACTTAGACATAATTAGGTTTTTATTAACATTGATTAATTTTATTTTCTTTCTTTAAATATCAAAAATCAAAAAAATATTTATTTTCATTAATTAATTAATTGATTTATTAATTTAATAATTAATTTAGGATAGTTTCTTTCTTAATTCAAAAATAACAAAAAAAGATACTTTCTTTCAAAAAAGGGTCAAAACCCTAAACTTGCACCCGATTTAATTTCTGCACGCGATTTACTTTATTTTATCCAATATTGTATTTGTTCCCGGAATGTAATAGATAATTAGGACCATTTAATTATTTTATCGCTTTATTTATTTTCTGCATTTAAATTTCAAAGGGTTGCTTTTGGCGATGTAAATACCCGACGCCTTGTAATAGTTAGTTAAATTTCCGCAATTTAATTTTCGCAACTTATATAACTGTTAGATGATTGATAATAGGTATGCACGATAAGATTGAATGTTTAACCTAAAATCAACATAGATAACCATTGACATGTACAAAGACAAAATAACTGAAAACAACACACTCGCACATGCGCACTCTTAGGATACACCCTACTTGGTTGCCTTCGTAACGCGGTCATTAAGTATAGGAAGTTTTAGAGGTCGCCCTCTTGTCCAAAGATCATAGTTGCCTCGAAACGGTTGCCTCAGATAAAATGATCTAATACATTAGGGTTACCGCTAAGACGTCCTAACATTGCTTTGGTGACCGTAAGTCCTTAAATTCGAATTGAACCTTAAACTCCAACAACGGTGCTACCTACTCATTCATAGTGGGATAACATTGTCTAAAGGAAGATAGCATAGAACGATTCCTTTTTCGAGTAGGTAGATGGTTCTTAAGTACTTGCTCTTTCAAAAAAACAAAACCATTTCACACTTACACTTTTCGAACAAAGTTTTTCAAAACACTTCATACGATCGAAGTTTTCAAATAAAAACTTTTTCAAACCCACAAACACAAAGAAAGCAATTTTGAAAACAATATGAGCAAGTACCTAAGAGCCCGTGGATAACCACAGATAGAAAGGGTGCTAACACCTTCCCTTTCTATAATCTACCCCCCGAACCCGAGAAATATCTCGAAAAAGGAATTTTTCTGTGCTTTTTTTCTTTCCTTGTTGGATAAAATAAAAGTCGGTGGCGACTCTTGCTTACCGCGACATTTTGCGAAAACAAACGCAAAACGCAAACCAGCATTCCAAAAAACAGTCAGTTCTCTCCCACCGTATCACAGAACTGGCGACTCTGCTGGGGATGAATTATAAGTGGGGTATACCTTAGGAATAGTTCATAATGTTTTCAATTGCTTCACTTGTATGCTTTATATTTGTGGGCTTGTATCGGAGTTACTATAGATCCTAACCCGGATCTGGGGGATACCCTTTAGGTAAGTAGCAATAAACTGTGAGGGAACTGTACGTCGTAGACCGATACGGTTGAAGCAATAGCTACGTTGGTGTGGCACTTTAGTATGTACTGTTATCCCTTGTGGCGCAACGAGGAGAATATGGGTCTACTAAGGGGTCATTAAGCACCAACTGACCTTAGAACCTTTAAATTGACCAACTTGGCCATAGAACAGTAGCAGTATGCTACACTCATTGAGACCAAACTCATGCGATGATTCCGGCAGTAAGAAAAGGTTACTAAACTGGAATTATGACCGATCGAGGGTGGTCAGTGATATTGAGATCCTATAGAACCCGGTTACTATTTCTAGGACAGGTTGAACCAACTAAACTGAAAGAGGGTAATACCTAAACTCCATACCAGCCTAAACTTAAGGCTGTTTGTGTGACTTGTGTGCTTTCAAACTTGAACTACTTGCACATTCTTGTTATCTGACAACATGAGTTCCTTGCAGGTTTTGGTTATAGTCCTTATCCAATAATTTGGATTTATTGCAGGGTTTACTTACATCACTTCACACTTTTGCTTAAACGCATAGCATACACATCATAACATCATGCCTTAACATTTCCTTAACCATTTCAAGGATCTCAAGGGTTTGTGATGCAGGTTATGGTAAATCAAATGTATATCAAGGGGCAAAGGGGATTTATTTTCCTCTAACCAATGTCGTTTAGAGATCAAAACACGATGGTTTGAGTCGGAGGCTATGACCCACTTGATATGGTGAGCTTGACTCTTGAAGAAGGACTCTTAACGACACGAAGTTTCTTCAAACAAATTCTAACAGTTTCTTGTTTACCCCGCGAGATCCTTGAAAACATCGTATACATATATCATACATATCATTGCATAACAGGTCTCCCGGTACAGGTCTCTCATGTTCTCGCTGTTTATTTCAGCAATGGATTCCCAACCAGACAACTAAGATCTTCAAACTCGAGAAGCTCAATTCAGGGACGTATTCCTAAACCTAGCCAAGGGGCAGGAAGAGTTGAAAACACTCCTCGTTGGGAACTTGGTCAAGAAAAGTCCCGAAGACAATAAGGACGAACGACTGGAACAACTGCAAGCTGAGTTCAGTTCCATGAAAACCCAGATGCTGGGGAAGATGGCTCTTATCCAAGGCTTAGCTCGGGAACAAGAAGAGTTGAGAACCATTATCAACCAGCTTCATCAAGACAGATACAACAGCATGAAGCAAACAATCAAGGCTAGGGACCAAGTCATTGATCAGCCTCCAAGAAGACAAGGGTTTGGTTTGGTAAAGAATGGACCTCTCCAAGTTGCTGCTACCTCACGAGTCCAATAACAACCTCGCCAAGAACAACAGGTTAATCAGAGTAAGCCAAATATGCCCAAGAGGCAATTTACCAAGCTCAACATGTCGATGTCTCAGGCTTTACAACACCCGTTGATATTGAATCTGGTGACGTTAAGGGACCCTCCTAAGAATCCCAACATAGTCTCCCCAAGGTACAATCCTGATGCAAGGTGTGCATATCACTCCAACAGTCCGGGGCATCATACTAACATCTGTTGGGCGTTGAGCAACAAAATTCAAGATCTGATTGATGAAGGAGCATTGGAACTCACACAAGACGGTCAGATTGAATTCTTTTGCCATCCCCCCAAGGTTCACCATTTGAAGTGACAAGTACTGAGACGAGAAGACTTTTTGTTCATTAGAATTTTCAAGTTGTAATTTTATTTTGATTGTTCGAACATTTATTCATGTCAAACTTTATTACTTTATCAATGCATTGCATATGTCTGTTTTGAATCAATCCATTCACATTCACTATATTCAAATTGCTTTCATTTTTTGTGATGATCAACTCTCAATTAAAAAATTCTAAGCCTTTAGAGGGAGGATGACGAAAATGATATCAAAATCTCTACAGTATGCTTTTGAACAGACCCCGCTGACGAGGTACATGCATTGTTTCAAATCCTAAACAGTGGAGTTATAAGGAAGATAATCCCTAATCAACCCCTTTGAGCCAAAGAAGTTGGAGTTTTTCTTTTCACAAATTAAAACCCTTAATTATAACCTGGGACAGGGTAGTTTTCTCAGTTGATCCAGGTGCACAATGAATGGCATCAAAGAAGTCCTTCCGAAACAAAAGACGGTGTTGGTTCCGTATAATCGTAAGGACATGCAGTTATTATCTCTCAAAATAAAAGCTCATTAAGTCAAAACTTATGAAGGAGACTTATAAAACTGGGGCATCCCGCTGACTGTAATTACAAGAGAAACAGTTCAGGCAAAAGACAGGGATAATAAAATCAAAAAGAAAGAGATCCTACAAACTCTCAACAAAAATGACTGCCTGTTCAAAATAAACTATCAGTATCCGAACCCTCACTGGAATATCATAGAAAAGACTCAAACAGGATCTAAATGCACAATTAGCTGAGTTTAGGATCAAAGAATATCACGAAGAGCGGGTGGGTACAAATAAATTTTGAGCCTTTATCATTTGTTTCTTAAACCGTGAACCATGCCACGTTATAACCCTTAAAAAGTCATAGCTGAAGCATGGGTTAGTCCGAAAGCATACTGTTACAAAAAGTATCCTGACTCCTGTAGGGTTTGTTGTAAAATCCTGAGTTGACATCACATTTTACAAAAGTTCACTTTTTTTTATTGAAAACTGCATTTTCAAAGAACTTCAAAACAGACATAAGCTTTGCATTCTTAAAATAACATTGTTTGCATATGACTATTTGTTTAAACAGTAGAGAAATTCGCACGACGAATATCTAGTGAACAAAAAACCTTTTCAATAAAAAAGGGTCACCTCAAGTGGAAAAAACATCTCCAACGAAGGGGCACGGCATGAGAGTTGTCCATCATCTGGGGCAGTTAAGTCAAGATTCAAGGAATCTCTCAAAATTCCAAATAGCCAGAGGTAAATCTCCATCTGAACCACTTGGGACATTGGACATAAATTCCAGCAATGAATCTTGCATGATCAAACATCTTTTGGTAGTATGGCAACACGACACTACTGACAGTGACAACTCCCTACACTCTGAGAGCGTGGACATAGTCAAAAAAGTACTACGCATAATCAAAGACCCACTAGGTTGACCGGCCTAGGAAAAAATAAGGGCTTCCCGGC
The DNA here is from genome assembly GCA_948472305.1 of Vicia faba. Taxonomy (NCBI): domain Eukaryota; kingdom Viridiplantae; phylum Streptophyta; class Magnoliopsida; order Fabales; family Fabaceae; genus Vicia; species Vicia faba. Next base: position 1,151,128,778 of record OX451739.1, on the reverse strand, counting down.
GAACCAAAAGGGTTCGGGCAAAAATTAGGGATGAGAATGAAAATTGTACACCCGACAAGTCGAAAACCTGAAAAGGCGGCTTGGGCAAAAAAGGGTATCCCGGTGGACTGAAAACCCGAAAGGGCGGTCCAGGCAAAAATTAGGGATCAAAGCGTACGACTATGTCTCGTCATCTCGTCATTGGCCTACCAGAAGAAGACTTGTCATTTTGACCGAAAGTTACCAAGCACCTCATAGGTGGGGATAATACTCGATCCACAGGGCCTCCGCAGGCACCTTCTCCCATAGAAACAGGGAAAAAAAGTCTCGATACAAGCCATCGTCATATCCTTAGCACGCGTCCCAGTAACATTCACTCCCCGCAGAGTAAGATAGTAATGATAGCTCTCCCCAGCTGAGACTTGCAACTGTGAATGAATCAGTAATATTCTCCCCAAGCAGAATTTATCTACCGTCAGCACTAAAAAGGCTTGATATCCCCGACAGTCTTAATATTCCCCAACGGAATATAAGAATGCTCCCCAGCAGGGTATAAGATATCCCCAGTAGAGTTAAAATTTTCCCAGCACAGTCTGAAAAAGCTTCCCCAACGGAGTTGGAAGAATCATCCCCAGTAAACTCTGGAAGTTTATCCCCAGCGGAGTACAAAATAAATATCCCCATCTGAATTCAAAGGATCATTCCCAGCAGAATTCAGAGGATTATCCCCACAAAAGTCTAACAGGTTATCCCTAGTAACGTCGCCACTGAGAGATCGCCTCCAGTGGAAGTTCTTCCCTTTCACAAACAGGAATTCAATCCTCAACAGATTCAGTATCACCAGCAACGATAATTCATCCCGACGGAATTTATCAGTGGAATCCTCAGTAGAGCATCTCTTCCCCACAGAGTAATCTCCTCATCAGTATATTCCCCAACAGAGTTATCCTCTTCTGCAGGTCTATTCTCACAATCATCTCCGTGCGTCATCCCCAGCGGAAACGAAGAATTCAACTCTATTCTCCAGCAGCTATCCAGGATTTATTTTCCCCAGCTAGAAACATTACATTTCCATACATCATGATACATGCATATACGCATCGTACCATACAATCTCATTTATGTTGAGAGGATCATTGCTTGATATATATCATGCATTTCATACATCATGACATTGCATATGACTGACTCTTTACCATTTCAGGGAAAGACGAATCAGTAAACACTGCTGACTACTCATATGACCTAGTAGTCCCCTCAAAAGAAAAACTACATCTATGGAAGACTTTTGTTTGGCTCAGCTAAATCGATTCGATAATTTTTCTGATTCTTATCCAGTCAAAGTTAATCCAAGACCTTCTCTGGTTCAGTCAGATCGATGCTAAGATCTCCCTGATTCATATTCCAGTTGAAGATATTCCAAGACTTTCGTCTGGTTCAGTTAAATCGATCCTAAGATTTTTCTGATTCTTATCCAGTCAAAGTTAATCCAAGACCTTCTCTGGTTCAGTCAGATCGACGCTAAGATCTCCCTGATTCGTATTCCAGTTGAAGATATTCCAAGACTTTCGTTGGTTCAGTTAAATCGATCCTAAGATTTTTCTGATTCTTATCCAGTCAAAGTTAATCCAAGACCTTCTCTGGTTCAGTCAGATCGACGCAAATATCTCCCTGATTCTTACTCCAGTTGAAGATATTCCAAGACTTTTGTCTGGTTCAGTTAAATCGATTCGAAGATTTTTCTGATTCTTATCCAGCCAAAGTTAATCCAAGACCTTCTCTGGTTCAGTCAGATCGACGCTAAGATCTCCCTGATCCGTATTCCAGTTAAAGATATTCCAAGACTTTCGTCTGGTTCAGTTAAATCGACCCTAAGATTTTTCTGATTCTTATCCAGTCAAAGTTAAACCAAGACCTTCTCTGGTTCAGTAAAATAGACCCTAAGATCTCCCTGATCCGTATTCCAGTTAAAGATATTCCAAGACTTTCGTCTGGTTCAGTTAAATCGACCCTAAGATTTTTCTGATTCTTATCCAGTCAAAGTTAATCCAAGACCTTCTCTGGTTCAGTCAGATCGACCCTAAGATCTCCCTAATTCGTATTCCAGTTGAAGATATTCCAAGACTTTCATCTGGTTCAGTTAAATCGACCCTAAGATTTTTCTGATTCTTATCCAGTCAAAGTTAAACCAAAACCTTCTCTGATTCAGTCAGATCGACCCTAAGATCTCCCTGATTCGTATTCCAGTTGAAGATATTCCAAGACTTTCGTCTGGTTCAGTTAAATCGACCCTAAGATTTTTCTGATTCTTATCCAGTCAAAGTTAAACCAAGACCTTCTCTGGTTCAGTCAGATCGACCCTAAGATCTCCCTGATTCGTATTCCAGTTGAAGATATTCCAAGACTTTTGTCTGGTTCATTTAAATCGACCCTAAGATTTTTCTGATTCTTATCCAATCAAAGTTAATCCAAGACCTTCTCTGGTTCAGTCAGATCGACCCTAAGATCTCCCTGATTCGTATTCCAGTTGAAGATATTCCAAGACTTTTGTCTGGTTAAGTTAAATCGACCCTAAGATTTTTCTGATTCTTATCCAGTTAAAGTTAATCCAAGCCCTTCTCTGGTTCAGTCAAATCGACCCTAAGATCTCCCTGATTCGTATTCCAGTTGAAGATATTCCAAGACTTTCGTCTGGTTCAGTTAAATCGACCCTAAGATTTTTCTGATTCTTATCCAGTCAAAGTTAATCCAAGCCCTTCTCTGGTTCAGTCAGATCGACCCTAAGATCTCCCTGATTCGTATTCCAGTTAAAGATATTCTAAGACTTTCGTCTGGTTCAGTTAAATCGACCCTAAGATTTTTCTGATTCTTATCCAGTCAAAGTTAATCCAATCCCTTCTCTGGTTCAGTCAGATCGACCCTAAGATCTCCCTTCTTCGTATTCCAGTTGAAGATATTCTAAGACTTTTGTCTGGTTCAGTTAAATCGACCCTAAGATTTTTCTGATTCTTATCCAGTCAAAGTTAATCCAAGACCTTCTCTGGTTCAGTCAGATCGACGATAAGATCTCCCTGATTCGTATTCCAGTCGAAGTCCGGACCACCTGTCAACAGTCTCCAAATGGCATCCGTAAGCCCATTCCCGACATCACAAGGCTGATAGCACTTCATGCGAGTGCAAATTTCTGGGCACTCTAGTGTTCATTCATCTTCCACCTTTGGATCACGAAAAGCACGAAAGCCAATCTATATCCTCAGGTTTAAGAAGATTGAACAGGGGCAGATGTTGTACCCCAAAATTTTGCCCTCTCATATTTCTCCAAACATTGCAAGAAAAATCTCCAAGTGTCTCAAGATTGCTCAAGAATTGGACAGTCAACCTATCTTTTAAGGCAGTCAACCCCAAATTAGGGTTTTATGTTGCATCAAGACCCTTGAGTCCAAATGACCTCAAGTGTTCCCCAATGTCCTAATATGTTCTCAAGGTCATCCATGTCAAGTTTCAAGCCTTGCAGAGGAAGTTTGCTCAGTCAATTGCTCAAAGGGTCCAAAAATCGATTGTGCTAGGGCAAAAGTCAACTGTGACCCAAATACAGTAAAACCTCAAGATTTTTTGTCAACATTATCATTTTTAAGGATATTTCATCATTTGATCAAGGGTTGATCATGATTCATCAAGGATTGCTCAAAATTCATCAAGACTCAAAAGTTGCTAAATTAGGGTTTTGTAGGAAAAATCAACTCAACTTTGACCAAGCATAACTTTCTCATACTTTATGATAAATGACCCATCCAAAGCTCATTTTAAATATGATGAAATTTCCTACAATCCATATTCATAACCCAAGATCAAGAAATGCACTCACAAGAAGTTATAAATTTGGACATTATAGGTCATTTTTGAAAGTCAACAAAAACACCTTTTTTGCCAAAGCTTATAACTTGAGCATGGAATATCAAAATGAGATGAGATTAAAAGGGTTGGTTATATAACATCTCAATCTTTCTAAAAAGTCCAAGAACACTTCCAAAAGTTCAAAATTGAAGAAGTTATGCATTGTTGAAGTTGAACTTTTTTACAAAATTACCAAAAGTCAACTATCCCCAAAACTTCAAATTTTATCAAATGGGCCCATTCTTTTCCACTTTATTTGAGCTTGCATAGTTGCCCACGTGTCCTAACTTCAGCCATGAGCCCATATTTCATTTTTATTATTTAATTTGATTTTTAATTGAATTTATTCATTTTAAATCAAATAAAATCATAGAAAATCCAAATAATTAATAACTCTTGATTTTTTTGATTATTTTAGACTTTGTTTACAGATAGCACCACCATCAAATTCGTATCAAGCCTAATCATGTGCAAAAAGATTGAATCAAATTAAATTTGGAAGGTTTAATAATGGAGAATCATCAAATATTGCATTTTTTTCAAATCTTGATCATGGTCTTAAAACACAACATTATGAGGGAGATTCTTTCCATGCTTTCTTGTATCCTCATTCTCCTCTATAAATATAGAGCCATAAAAGCTTGAAAGGGACGAAAATCCTCTCTAAAAAGCTCTTAAAAAGCTCTTCAAAAAGTTCTCTAAAAGCTCTTCAAAAAGCTCTCCAGAAATCAAAGAATTGGTGCAAGTCATATCTCGAGGTTCCGACCTCTCGCAATTGACATCAAGCCTCAAACCATCCTCTTGAAGTCCTCACGAGTCTTACAAGGCCCAAGAGAAATCCATCACACGCCTAGCACGCCCACCGGTTTGGTAAAATTTTAAATTTCGAATCTCTAATTTTAATCACATTTTATTGTATGCTAACGTTTGTTTGAGTTTATGTAGAACAATTATGGATGGTTGAATCATAGGTACCACGCAAGAATAAAAAAAAACACCATAGTTAGAGCATGAAGCTTTCGAAGATCCGGGCTCAGGAATGCTCTTTACACCTCCCAAAAGTGTTGTTTCAGGCCCATTTCTCACTCTTTATTTATTTTATTTTTTTTCAATTTATTTATTTCTTAATTATTTTACTAACCAAATAATTAATCTTCTTTTCATCAAAAAAATCACAAAAATATTTTATGTCCAATTAAAATTCAGAATTTTATTTTTTATTAATAAATATTAATTAATTTAATTAGGATATTAATGTTAGATAACTTTAAATGATTTTTACAAATATTTAAAATTAATTAGAAGTCAATAGGTTTTTAACACTAATTTAATCATTTTTATTTTCTTTCCTAAATTAACAAAACTCCAAAAATATGTCATTTAATATTTTTCATTAATTAATTAATTTAATAATTAATTTAGCATTTAATTTTTAGGACTTCATTTCTTTTCTTAAAAAATAAATAAAAACAACAAAACATTTTCTTTATCAAATTAAATTCTAACTTTTATTTTTGTTAATAAACATTAATTAATTGATTTAGAATTTTAAATAGAATAACTTTCACATTTTTGTAAAATAATTAAAATTAACTTAGACATAATTAGGTTTTTATTAACATTGATTAATTTTATTTTCTTTCTTTAAATATCAAAAATAAAAAAAAATATTTATTTTCATTAATTAATTAATTAATTAATTAATTTAATAATTAATTTAGGATAGTTTCTTTCTTAATTCAAAAATAACAAAAAAAGATACTTTCTTTCAAAAAAGGGTCAAAACCCTAAACTTGCACCCGATTTAATTTCCGCACGTGATTTACTTTCTTTTATCCAATATTGTATTTGTTCCCAGAATGTAATAGATAATTAGGACCATTTAATTATTTTATTGCTTTATTTATTTTCCGCATTTAAATTTCAAAGGGTTGCTTTTGGCGATATAAATACCCGACGCCTTGTAATAGTTAGTTAAATTTCCGCAATTTAATTTCCGCAACTTATATAACTGTTAGATGATTGATAATAGGTATGCACGACAAGATTGAATGTTTAACCTAAAATCAACATAGATAACCATTGACATGTACAAAGATAAAATAACTGAAAACAACACACTCGCACATGTGCACTCTTAGGGTACACCCTACTTGGTTGCCTTCATAACACGGTCATTAAGTATAGGAAGTTTTTGAGGTAGCCCTCTTGTCCAAAGATCATAGTTGCCTCGAAACGGTTGCCTCAGATAAAATGATCTAATACATTAGGGTTACCGCTAAGGCGTCCTAACATTGCTTTGGTGACCGTAAGTCCCTAAATTCGAATTGAACCTTAAACTCCAACAACGGTGCTACCTACTCATTCATAGTGGGATAGCATTGTCTAAAGGAAGATAGCATAGAACGATTCCTTTTTTGAGTAGGTAGATGGTTCTTAAGTACTTGCTCTTTCAAAAAAACAAAACCATTTCACACTTACACTTTTCGAACAAAGTTTTTCAAAACACTTCATACGATCGAAGTTTTCAAATAAAAACTTTTTCAAACCCACAAACACAAAGAAAGCAATTTTGAAAACAATATGAGCAAGTACCTAAGAGCCCGTGGATAACCACGGATAGCAAGGGTGCTAACACATTCCCTTTCTATAATCTACCCCCCGAACCCGAGAAATATCTCGAAAAAGGAATTTTTCTGTGCTTTTTTCCTTTCCTTATTGGATAAAATAAAAGTCGGTGGCGACTCTTGCTTACCGCGACATTTTGCGAAAACAAACGCAAAACGCAAACCAGCATTCCAAAAAACAGTCAGTTCTCTCCCACTGTATCACAACAGAATTTGGGCATAGGGGAAGAAATGACATTGGGCTTTTCTGGCGCGTCAAATTCAATCTCTTTGGCTTCAAAGAGGTCTTGTAATTTGTTCTTTAGAGCCCAACAATTATTAGTGTCATGGTCGGGACTCTCAGAATGGTATGCATAGCGGGCATTAGGATGATAGTGAGGAGAGGTTGTGTTAGGGTTCTTTGGAGCTTCTTTCAAGGTCACTAGGTTGGATCTTAACAAATGCGGTAATACTTGAGATAGTGTCATATTAATTTTGGTGAATTTCCTGACTGGTCTTTCCATTCTTGGTTGGTTGTTTCTTTACTGATCAGGTGCAGGCTTAGGAATCATAACAGCCCCCACCATAGGACGGCGTTCAACTCTATCTTGATTTCTCTGAGGATATACAACAACCACTTATTTCTTTCTGATGAATGGCTTCCTTACAGTAGCAGAGGATGCATCTTTTTGAATCTTTCCATTCTTTATCCCGGCTTCTACCCTTTCTCCGGTCAATATCAATTCAGTAAAACCTGTCGATGAACTCCCAATTAAGTGATTGAAGAAGGGACCAGACAAGGTGCCTAAAAACATGTCTACAATTTCTCTTTCAGATAGGTGAGGTTGAACTCTTCCGGCCAAGTCTCTCCATTTTTGTGCATAGTCCTTGAAGCCTTCACTTGAAACCATGGTCGTACTCTAGAGTTGAGTACGGGTAGGCGCAAGATCAGCATTGTATTGGTATTGTTTGTAAAAGTCTACATCAAGATCCTCCCAGTTATGAACATTGGCTCTTTCTAACTGATAAAACCAATCAGGTTGAGTTCCAGACAAACTGTCTTGGAAGAAGTGTACCCATAAATCTTTGTCAGCGGTATGGGGCTGGATTTTCCTCACATAGGACCGAAGATGCATTTTAGGGCATGAAACTCCGTCATATTTGGTGAACACCGGTGCTTTAAATTTTGGAGGGATGACAATCCCAGATACTAGACCCAACTCCTCAAGGTCCAATCCAGGCACTTTTTGGATTTCCATTGCACTCAACCGTTCTTCTAGATGCTTATAATTGTCGTCGGCTGGAGGGTATTGTTCTTCAGAATAGTCTTCTTCTTCCTCTTCCTCTTCTGAATTAGACTGAACAACTGTTTCTTTGCCTTCTCCGTCTTGATTGTCTTTCTCACCGGATGTCGTTGCAAAGTCTAAGGCCCTCCTTGTCTACCCTTGGAATCTTCTTCCCATGTTCAAAATTCCGGTTATTTTCTTCGTCTTCTTTTTATTCTCTTCAACCAGCAAGGTCTTCAACTCTTCTTGTCCTTTGGCCAGATTTAAGAAAAACTGTTGAGACCATGCATTCTGAGCTTGGAGGTCCTTCACCGTTTGCTCGAGATCTATCTTACTGAAATAAACAGTAGAGAGATGAGGAGACTTGTTGCAAGAAACCTGCTTATGTTATGATGAATGATAAATGCATATGCAATGATTTCAAGGATCTTAAGGTTCAAATTTGTTTTAGACAAAAAGGAAACACACGTTATATTAATAAGTTAAAGTTTGAGTACATCAATGCCTTCTTGGGTAAAATAATACAAAATCTCTAAGATAAAAAGGTAGTACGCATCCTCTTTGGCGCAATGTAGGCATTCAGAGTCTGCTCCTCATGAAGTAGTCTAGTGAGTTCCTAAACCTTCTTCTCTCTTGCGTAGAATTGGGCTTCGAAAGTATCTTGCTCCCCCTTGAGTTGTATCCAATCTCTTTGTAGGTCTTCAAGAGAGGTGGGCATGTCGAGATGTAGCATAGTGTATGGAACATCTCCTTCCATGACAGGCTCAATGATTACCGGGAGAATGGAGGGATAGGAAATCATAAGACTTTGAGCACGAGTTCATACCTATTTGAGGTAAGGCTCAAGAGGGATGTAATTTTTATGCCTCAAAGTCTTGCTATCTACCTTGTTCAACATCCTCCAAGCTCAGATAAATCTCTGGAAAAGACCTTGATCATCGTTATCGTAGTCAAATACCAAACCTTGAATCAGTATCTCGTGCGGGCCATCCCTTCGGGCGTAACCAAACTGTCTTAAGGCTAAGCAAGGGTTGTAGGTAATGCCTCCCCTAATGCCAAGTAAAGGGACATTAGGAAATTCTCCACAACGGTCGACAATAGTAACATTCTCTATGGATCGGTAACACCAATAGATGTCTGAATGTTTAAGCGTCATCAACCTTTGTGACCACCTTGAACTTTGCTCATTCTTCAATACAGATTGGGGAAGATGCGAAATAAACCATCTTGCCAAGAGAGGAGTACAACACATAAGAACACCTCTTTTCCTCATTGTGAGAGTGTGAAAAGTGTGTAGGATATCCCCTAGCAATGTAGGCACCGGGTTGCGGGATATGAAGATTTTGACGGTGTTCACATCTATGAGTTGGTCAGGATTTAGAAACAAAACCATCCCATAGATGATGAGAGCCACAATTTCCTCAAAAGCTTGCAGGTCCAAAGAATTCCAACAGTTTTGGGCTTTCTCAAACAAAAACTTTGCAAGGAAACCTTTGACACTACTCCTTGTTTCCCAATGAGTTGTGACATTAGACGAGTGCAAGTGTAAAGCTTGAGCAATCTCTTCTGGCTTTGGGTCTCTTTTTGTACCGTTGAAAGGTAGTTGGTTGAGAATGGGAATCCTCAAGAGTCGGGAGAATTCTTCCAAAGTAGGCACAAGTTGATAGTCGGGAAATGTGAAGCAATGGTGTAAAGGATCAAAGAACTGAAAGAGAACCTTCATCATGTCCTCATATGTGTTAGAGGTTACCAAGTTGAGTAGGCGACCATGTCTCTCGGTGAATGGAGAGTTTTCAGGAATCCTTGAAGCTAGCTCCTTAAGTTGTGAAGGGATCCTTACAAGATTAATTGAATAGTTTTCCTGCGAATAGAATCCATGTCCTACAAAACAAGAACAAAGATGAATCCCAAAATCCTTGAAATGGTTAGTAAATGTGTATGATGTTATGATGTTCATGATGTTATGTACAAGTATGTATATACAAACAAAGAAAACAAGTCCTTAGGTTTAGGCTTGCGTGGAGTCTTATAGGTGAGTACCCTCTTGAAGTTTAGTTGGCTTAACCTATCCTATTAATAGTAATCGGGTTCTAAGGACCTCAATATCACTGGTTTGTTTCCTTGGTCATTGTTTCAGCACAAGCCTCTTTAATGGAGACCGAAATATCCCAAGAAACCAAACCTCAATGAGTGTAGTATCGAGTATCTACCAACTTTGGACTGCACCAAAGCCGGTCATCTCACTACATCCTAATGGCCAAGTTGGTCAAGTAAAGGTTCTAAGAGTTCATTAGTGCTTCATGAAATCACTCAGCGGCCCCGTATTCTCCTTGATTAACTCAAGGGCTACCAGTACCCAAAAATATGTCGCACTAACGTAGCTATTGCTTAGACCATGTCAGTATACCCCGCACAGTTTCCACAATGTATTGCTACTTACCTATAAGGTATCCCAAATCCGGTTAGAGGATTCAAACCCAAACAAAGAACCATAATATAAAGCAAACAAGTCAAACAATGAAAGTAAGTAAATGTGATCTAACCCTAAGGTAACCCCACTTTTATAAAATTCCCCAGCAGAGTCACCAGTTCTGTGATACGGTGGGAGAACTGACTTGAAGGTTTTGCATTTGATCGCAATTGTTGCAGTTAGCAAGAGTCGCCACCGACTTTTCTTTTATCCAAAAGGAAAGGTGAAAAAGCACAGGAAAGACCTTTGAGATTATCTCTTGAGTTCGGGGGGTAGATTATGAAAAGGGAAGCTATTAGCACCCTTTCCATCCATGGTTTTCCATGGGCTCTTAGTTACTTGCTAGATCACTTGCTTTTTGTTTGAAAGTTGTGCTTGGTGTGGTTTTTGAAAGTATTTTGTAAAGAGGCCATTGTTTAGGCAATCTTTGTAATGATTCTTGTTCGTAAGAATGTATACAAAGATGTTGATCTTTTGAAAATGTTTTCAAGTTTGTAAGATGTTTTGAAAGTGTAGGTGCTTGTTTTGAAAATAGCAAGGATGTTTGTTTGAAAATGAGCAAGTAATTAGGAGCATTCTACCTACTCAAATGTCTTTCTTGTTCATTTTCTTTCCTTTGACATTGTTATCTTACCATTGATTTGGTAAGTAAACCTATCTTTGGATGTAAACGGGACGGGTGTGGGACATTGTATAACCATGATTAGAAATGTTGCAAGGTATCTTAGCATTCTCTTTTAGGGACTAAGATCATTTGAAAGGCAACTTAGATAGCGTCATCGAGGGACTATGATCTTGTATTTTTTTGTTTTTGCTAAGATACCTTACACGCGTAATATGGCCATTTTGTACAAGGCAACCAAGTGGAATAACCCCAGGGATGCTTGTGTGCAAGTGTATTATTTTCATGCTTGTTTTTGTCTTGAATTAGGGTTTTCTAATTGATTGGTTTTAGTCTTTCCATACAAACCCTAACTACTAGCATTTGTATATAAAAGCGATAAATTGCGGAATTTAAAGTTACTATGCTATTACAACATTTGTGGGGAGGTGGGTGTACAAATTGAATGGGGATTGCAAGAATGTAAACCTAGTTAGTCTATTACAACCATATTGAATGGATATCAATGTACAAGGAATTTAAATGGATACAATGTATAAAAATGAATAAATGTACAACAATGCAAAATGTGAAGTAAATGGATATATGTTTGATTTTTTAGGAAAAAAAAGATTTTGTCTTAACCTAATTAATTAGGGAAATAATTAATTAAACTTGAATTTATTTAAGAAAAAATTTTAAATAAAACCCTAGTTCTATTGATTAATCAAAAGAAAATAAGTTTAAGAAAAGTATTTTTTTAGTATTTTTATCTTGAAAATATTTATAATATTATAAAATATTTTTGGCCTTTTTCTAATATTAAAATAATATATTTAATGGATGTAAAAGAAAATAAGTAAATATCCTAGTTTTAATTAAATTTACAAGATAATAAGTAAAAATAAATAAAGTGTGATTAATAAAATAATTTTCATGTGAGAAAAAATAAATAAACTAAGTTAAAAATAAAATCTAATATTTTTTGTATTTTCATGATTTTTTAGTATTAGGAAAATATTTTAAGAAAATAAATAAAATGAAAATAAATAAATAAAATAAAATTGGGCCAAGGTGCAAATAGCCTGCTAGGGGTGAGGAATAACAAAAAAAAACAAAGGCCTAAAGCTGGAGCCCATCCTTGCAAAAAAAAGTCAGAAAAAGAAAAAAAAATGTAAAAAATACAGAAAAGGCAAAATCAATAAATATGTAAGGCAAAACACGCCCTGAAGACTTCATCTTTAACCTCTAGCCAGACCAACTGTAACTTGCTCATTTCTCATCAAAAATGAAAACTGTAAACATGAAACTTGTAGAAAATTTTCTCACGGTTCCAGAAATGTAAAGCATTAAAGCTATAGATCAATGATAAGCATGAATTTTAATGGCCCTAATCTGAACCCTAAAAATCTCAGAAATTTCAGTTTCAAAATTCTCTAAGCTCAAGCAAAATTAATGGAAACTTTGGACATAGTTAGCTTCAGGGCAATGATATCTACATGTTTTGTTCACAAATAAATCATTGATGATGCCTGTATGAAGAGTTCCAAGTTGAGAAAACTTACCTCAAAACTGGAAATCGTGTTTTGAGTTTGAGCTTGTTTCAAGTGATGGTGATGATCAGGTTAGCTTCCTTGAGGTCCTAGGAAGCTAATGCAATGATTAGCTTGAACAATGGATGGCTGAAATGGTCTGGAGAAGTAAATTTGCAGAGCTGAGTTTTTGAAAATGGAGGATGGTGTTAATGGTGTTACAGTTCTAAAATAGGGTGTGAGATTGATTCCATGTGATGTTTAGAAACTTTAGAAACCAAAAGACTAAGAAACGCACGAGTAGATTATGAGTTTCAAGTTTTTGGTCAGTTTGTGTAAAAATGGAAGCGTGTAGTGTGATTCTGAGTTCTAGGTTCTTTCAAGGCTTGAGCATTCGTGTGTTTGTGTCAAATGGTTTGTGTATGTATAAACAAAAGTGTTTGAGTGCATTGGCAAGTCATAAGTATAAGTTTCTAGCTTTTGGCTAGGTTACTTGATTTTGAAGAAAAGAGGGAAACAAGTTTCAAGGAGAGGTACAAACATGGGATGGGTGATTGTAAGTGTTTGAAACATTTCTCATGAGTTATAGGACCTGTTTGATCAGAAGAGAACAAGTGCAAGGCTCAAGAACAAGTTTTGTATAAAAAGTCACTTTATCAAAATGGCAATGTAACCTTTCTTCCAAAAATAGATAAAAAGTATGTCCATGCATTGAATGCTTGAAGTGAGGCCTCTAACAGATGTGTAAACCATTAATTATGGAGTTCCTAACAAGTTTTAGGTCTGCAAAGTAGTGTTTATGCAGCATAGTTTGAATTTGAATTTTGTTCATCACTAAAATGACTTGTAATTAAAGTGACAAAACCCTAACTTCATCTCTTCGATTCTCCCTACTCAAGAATGATCTCAAGGAGTTCTTGGACATTTTGGAAAGCTTGCAATGTGCTATACAACCCACCTTTTAATTGATTTTGAAGATTCCCCTTGGAACTATATGAAAAAGTGTCATGAAGTTAGGTCAAAACCCTGGCCAAATTAGGACAAAATTTCACTAAGTGTTTTGTTTCATGGCCCTATGTTCATAAAATTATAACTTGGGATCCAAGCACTTTTGGAAGGAGTTGTGTGAAGAAAAGATGTAGATTTAATGGATATCTACAACTTTCATGTTGGAATTTTATCTTGAATCATCTTGCATCATGGTGAAAAATTTGTTCAAAGTTGTGAAAAAATATGAAATTTCTAACACTTAGAAAAATTTCGAAGTTTAGAAATTTTGACTTTTCAAAATGAAATCTTGACTTTTTTATTTCTTGATGAATAAGTTTCATATTTTGACATGTTTTTATGAATTAGGATCTTTGGCACTTGAATTTGACCAAAAAGTCAAAGTTTGACTTTTCAGTATACAATTGACTTTTGATCAGTTGACTGAAAAATTCATCTGTCAATCCAATGGACTTGCAATGTTTTGAACCATGTAATTAGTTCAAAAATATGAAATTGGAATCTTGAGATCATACCTTAAACCAATTGACCATTTGCTAGGTCAAAAATCAGAAATTGCCCTTTCTTAGTCAAAACCCTAATTTTGACCATTTTGCCCTTTTGGAGATTTGATCAAATTTTTGAGGAATTGTGATCCAAACTTGATCAAATGATAAATATGAGTCTAAAATGTTGATGTGGATAAAAAATTATGAAGTTTGACTGTGAATTAGCCATAGTTGACTTTTTCCCCCAATACAGTTGATTTTTAGGTCAACTGCTCAATTCACTGAGCAAAAGTGTGATCCAAGGCTTGAAACTTGACATGAGTAATATTGGGGGTCCATAATGATCCATGAAAGTCGTATGGGGCATCGGAAGTTCAAAAATCCTTGTGAAATCTCAAACCTTAATTTTGGATCATCAGTGCATAAGGAGGTGTCTTGAGCTGATCAAACCCTAGTGCAGTCTTGAGCCAAGGAGATCTTGTGAGAAAATTCTTGATGAATGAGAGGGAAAATTTTGGGGTACAACAGGCTCCATAATCACTGGTAAAACGGCTATGTATGGCATCCCCAACTTCTGAGCACGAGCTCGTACCCATTGGAGATAAGGTTCCATAGGAATGGACGCCTTCAGTCCTAAAGTCTTGACGTCAAATCTGTTTATCATGCCCCAGGCTCGTATGAACCTCTGGCGATACCTCTAGACATCATCCTCATAATTGAACATAATGCCCTGGATAAGCATCTCGTGAGGACCGTCCCTTCGAGCGTAACCAAATTATCGCATAGCCAAAGAAGGATTATAAGTTATACCTCCCCTAATGCCAAGTAGTGGGACATTAGGGAATTCCCAACAGTGGTCAATAATAGAAATATCTCCCATAGATCGGGAATACCAGAGGATATCCATATGATAAATTAACATTATCCTTTGCGACCAACCCAAACCTTCTTCATTCTTCAGCACTGACTTAGGGAGGTGAGAAATAAACCACCTCGACAGTAATGTCATGCAGCGCATAAGAAACCCTCTTCTCTTCATGGTACGAGTATGGAGAGCATGCAAGATATATCCGAGCAAAGTAGGCATAGGGTTGCGAGAGAGGAAGATATTGATAGCATTCACATTTATGAGTAAGTCTGGATTAGGGAACAATACTAACCCATAAATTAGAAGGGCCAAGACCTCCTCAAAAGCCTGAAAGTCCAAATCATCCCAAAACAGTTGGGCCTTCTCTATTAGGAGCTTGGCTCGAAAACCCTTGACTCTTCTTCTTGTCTCCAAATTGGATACCACGTCGGCGCGTTTCAGATGCAAGGCTGAGGCAATGACCTCTGGCTTGACAACTTCTTTTAAACCTATGAAAGGCACTTGGTCAAGAATAAGTATATTCGATAACTGAGAGAACTTTTCCATGGTAGGAACCAACTGATAGTCTGGAAAGATGAAGTAGTGGTGCTTGGGATCAAAGAACTGAAAGAGTACACCCGTCATCTTTTCATCAAAGCTCGAAGTAACCAGGTTGAGAAGTCGACCATGTCTCTTAGTGAACAAAGAAGTTTCAGGAACCCTTGATACTAATTCCTTGAGTTGGGGAGGTATTCTCATAAAACTAATTCATATAGTGTTTCTACGAGCGGAAGCCATGATCTGCAAAACAGAACAAAGATAATTCCCTTGATCCTTGAAATGGTTAGTGTAATAAAAATGGATGCTATGTTATGATGCATGATGTTATGTTCGAACAGAGTAAATCACACACAAGCAAAGCACACAAATAGGCCTTAGGTTCAAAGGCTTGCATGAGTTCAAAGGTAAGTACCATCTTGAAGTTTAGTTGGTTTCAAACCTGTCTTAGAAAAGTAATCGGGTTCTAAGGATTCTCAATATCACTGATCATCCTTTATCGGGCATTGTTTCAGCTCAGGCAATCTTTTCTTACGGCCGAAATATCCCAAAAGTCTGATCTCAATGAGTGTAGCATCGAGTATCAACCAATCCTTAGCTTTATACCGAGGCCGACTATCTCACTACTTTGTAATGGCCAAGTTTGTTCAACTAAGGTTCTAAGGTCCGTTAGTGCTTCACGACACCATACGGCGGGCCCGTATTCTCCTCGTTTCCACACGAAGGATACCGGTACCATCCAAAGTGTCACACCAACACAACCATCGCTTAAACCATATCGGTCTATTCCGTACAGTCTCCATGATCTATTGCTATTTACCTAAAAAGTGCCCCCAGATCCGAGTGTAGGATCTTCAACAATACCCAAGCAAAAACCCTTAAAATTAAAGCAGGCAAAGCAAACAAGAAAGCAATTTAAAAATGACCTAGATCCTAAGGTAAACCCCACTTTATTAATTATCTCCCCAGCAGAGTCGCTAGTTCTGTGATACAGTGGCAGAACTGATTGTTTTTACTGGTTTGCATTTTTGTTTGCAAATGTCGCGGTAAGCAAGAGTCACCACCGACTTTTATTTCATCCAACAAAGGAGAAGGGAAAAGAACAGAAAAACCTTTTTCGATATGTTTATGAGTACGTGGGGTAGATTATAGAAAGGGAAGGTGTTAGCACCCTTTCTATCCATGGTTTTCGATGGGCTCTTAGGTACTTTCTCATTTTTGAAAATGCCTTCGTGTGTTTGAAAAAGTTTTGAAATTTGCCTTAGTGAGGCGTTCCACTTCATGGTAACCGTTGTATAAGTCCTTAAGGGTGTGATAAAATGTTTTTGAAAACTTTAGTTTGAAAAGTTTGTTTGAAAGTGTATGTGTAAAAATTTGTTGTTTTGAGCAAGTACCTAAAAGTTTCTACCTACTCGGAAAAAGGCTATTTGTTTTCTTATTTCCTTTAGACAACGCTACCCCATTATTAAGGAGTAGGTAGCTCCACGGTTGGAGTTTAAGGGACAATCGAAAGGGACGAGGGGGACAATTACGATCACTAAAGCAATGGTTAGGAAACCATAGTAATTACCCTAGAGTCCTAAAGATCTTTCCAGGGCAACATTCGAATGGGTCACTTTTTATCTTTTGGGACTAGAAGACAACCACTAAGACTCCCTATACTTCATGATCGTTTACCGAAGGCAACCGAAGTAGGGCAAATCCTAGGAGTGAGCATTTGCAAGTGTTTATTTTTCAGTTTATTTATATTTTCACAATTAGGGTTTTCTATGTTGATTTAATCTTTATCTTTCTATACAATCCTATTAGCCATTCATCTAGACAATTTATAGTTGCAGAAAAAAGCGGAAAAGTAAATCTACACTATTACAAGGCTTCGGGGAAGGGGTTACATAAGAAAAAAAAACTGGGGATTGAACAGTAAAATAATAAGCAGTAAAATAAACCTTAATTTAAAGCTATTACAAACTTGAAGCAAATACAATAATTGGAATAAAATATTGCGCGCGCGACGAATTAAATACGAGAATCAAAGTCTAAAATCAAAGGAAATCAAGGAAAATATTTTTGTTATTTTTTTATTGAGAAAATTAAATATTTGCAAATTAACCCTATTTTTCTAATTTATTTTAATTATGGAAAAAAATAATTTAAATTTCCCTAGTTAAATTAATTAAAAAAACGTAATTCTAATGTTTGATGATTTTATGATTTTAAGATTTAGTAAAAAAGATATTTTGTTTTTTTGTAAAAATGATTAAACAAATAATTAAAACAAATAAAAGAAATTAAAAAAGAAAAAATGGGCCTGGTGGGGGTGCAACCCAGATTGAAGGGTTGCAAGCTGAATTATGTCCAAAAAGCCCAATTCAATGGTCTAGCACAGCGCTGGATTTGGTGTGATTATGCCAGGGATGTCCATCATGAGCTGCAGCCTAGAAGCGTTAGATCTGAGCCATGTGATGATCCAAGGCGTGAGATCTTGAGGTGCATGGTAGGCGCTTGGTTATGAGGCGTATGGAATCTACAATGAACAATTTGGAAAACAAGAAAATCTTGAGACCTGGGATCGAACCCAGGTCCTCCCTCTCAAATACCTCGTCCTTTGCCATCTGCGCTAGAGCGCTTGTTTGCACAAATAACAACATAATAGCATTATATATGAAAACAAGATGAATATTTGTAAATAAAGGAAAATGCACGCCAGATTCAAACTGGCCAGTGATAGGCTTCCACCTAGTCGTCTTCTTCACAGAGCTGTCGTTTTAGACACAAGGGTTTTACCTATGGACATGTCCATTGCTATAAACCTGCAATCCTTAAAAATCATATTCAGACACATAAATCAAATCCAATTACATAGATCAATTAGGTTTGATCTCCTGAATGCAATGATATCCATCTTTATCCCTGATTTTGCCTGAAATGCAAAGCCCTAAAAAGTAACCTTAAACCCTAACAATGGCATATCATCACACATGCATCAAAACACGTAATTAAATATGCAAACACATTCTATAGGATGATATAGACATGAATATATACTTATAAATCATTTATCATACGTGAATTGTAAAAATCAATTTCAAGAATATGAGAAAATCGTGGCACTGATACGTGCAATTTCTGAAGGTGTTGATGCATGCAAGTGATGCTGTTAGCTTCAGGAGGTTGCCATGAATGGATTTCTGGCCTTGAAACACCTTGAATCGCCTTGTAGAGCATGATCCGATTTCCTCTTTCTTTGTCAAAATTTGAGTTTTCTTCTTTCAATCCACGCGGCAAAAAACCTTCTTTTTTGATCTGGGAATGTTATGGATATATAGTAGAATGAATTAGGTCAACAAAACTGAACACAATCTTTGAACATTTGTGGAAAAATATTTGATTTTCTTCATGTATCTTTGATTTCTAAATTTGGCCAAATTATGCTATATTTGTTCCAATCATTCCTTTCACGAAAATGTTGAGTTTCCAGCTGCTCATTGACTCATAATATTCTCATAAAATCAAATCTTAGATTTTATTTCATTATTCCATTATTTAAATTGATTTATTTTGATTTAAATGAATAAAAATAAAAAAAATAATAAAAATAATAAAATAATAAGTGGATAAGCTTAGGGGTTGTGGGTCCTCTTAGGAACAAGTTTCAAACAAGAAAACATGGGCCCCTTTGAAAAAAAAATCAATTTTGATCAATGTTGACTTTATGCACATTTTTCCAAAAATGGCCAACTTTGACAATGCATATCTCTCTCAATTTTGACCCTAAGAGGGTGTTCTTGGACTTTTTAGAAAGCTTAGTATGTCCTTTAAATAACCCTTTTGATTTCATCTTAATTGGATCTTCCATGTTCAGGTAAGAAGCTTTGACCCAAAAGGTGTTTTTGTTAACTTTTGAAAAGGACCTATAATGTCTGATTTTATATCTTTTCATGAGTGCATTTTTTGAACTTGGGGCTAAAGATGATTTGTAGGGAATTGAATTCTCTTCAAAATGAGCCTTGGATGGGAAATTTCTGATAAAGTATGAGAAAGTTATGCCTTGTCAAAATTTGGTTGACTTTTCCTATAGAAACCCTAATTTAGAAACTTTTGATTTTTGATGAATTAGGAGAATTCCTTGAGGAATAATGATCAACCCTTGATCAAATGATGGATATCACTTCAAAATGTTGATTTTTACCAAAAATCTTGAAGTTAGACTCTACGTGGGCCACATTTGACTTTCAGGCATCTGAGCAGTTGATTGAGTAAACTTCTTGTGCAAGGCATGAAACTTGGCATGGATGATATTGAGAACATATTATGGCAATGGAAGTCATTTAGGACCCTTGGAACTCAAACATCTTGATGAGGGGTGAAACCCTAGTTTGAGGCTCATTGTCTTAGGAGGAGGATTTGTCTGGTCAATCCTTAGTCAACTTGAGCAATTGAGGACCTCTAGGAATATGTTTTGTGTGGGGAATGGGAGGGAACTTTTTTGGGTACAACACTTCTCTATTAGGAACTTGTCTAGAAAACCATTAACTTCGCTTCTTGTTTCCCAATCGGATACAATGTCTGACCGTTTCAGATGCAAAGTTGCTGCAATAAACTCCGGCTTTAGAGCTTCTTCCAAACCGGTGAAAGGCAACTAATCCAAAATAGGTATGCCCAATAACTGAGAGAATTCTTCCATGGTGGGTACCAACTTATAGTTTGGAAAAGTGAAGCAATGGTGCTTAGGGTCAAAGAATTGTAAGAGTACACTCATCATCTTCTCATCAAAATCCGAGGTAACCAGACTGAGAAGTCGACCATAGTTCTTGGTAAATGAGGAAGTATCTGGAACCCTTGATACTACTCTTTGAGTTGGAGAGGTATTCTCACAAAGCTGATTCAGATAGTGTTTCTACGAGAGGAAGCCATGATCTGTAAAACAGAACAAAGATAAATTCCCTTGATCCTTGAAATGGTTAGTTAAATGAAAAATGGATGTTATGATGTTTATGATATCATGATTATGCTTAAATCACAGATAAACACAAGAAAATCACACAATAAACCTTAGGTTCAAAGGCTTGCATGAGGTTTAAGGTAAGTATCCTCTTGAATGTTCAGACGGCTCAACCTGTCTTAGAAATAGTAACCGGATTCTAAGGAATCTCAATATCATTAATCTTTCTTTATCAGTATTATTTAAGCTTAGCAATCTTTTTTTGCGGCCGAAACATCCCGAGAGTCCGATCTCAATGAGTGTAGTATCGAGTATCAACTGATTCCCAGCTTTACACCAAGGTCGGCTATCTCACTACTTTCTAATGTCCAAGTTTGTCCAACTAAGGTTCTAAGGTTTGTTAGTGCTTCACGACACCACACAGAGGCTCCGTATTCTCCTCGATTCAACACAAGGGATACCGGTACCAACCAAAGTATCACACCAACACACAACCATCACTTAAACCATATCGGTCTATACCGTACAATCTCCATGATCTATTTTTGTTTACCTAAAAAGTGTCCCCAGATCCGGGTGTAGGATCCTTATAAATAACCCCAACAAACCCTTAAAAGTAAAGCAATCAACGCAAACAAAGAAAGCAATTTTAAAATGAACTAGACCCTAAGGTAAACCCTACTTTTTATTGTTCCCCAATAGAGTCGCAAGTTCTGTGATACGGTGGTAGAACCAACTGTTATACTGGTTTTGCATTTTGTATTCGCAAATGTGCGGTAAGCAAGAGTTGCCACCGACTTTTCTTTTATCCAATAAAGGAAAGGGTGAAAAGAACAGAAAAGACCTTTTTTGAGACTTTCTGAGTAAGAGGGGTAGATTATGGAAAGGGAAAGTGTTAGCACCCTTTCCATCTGGGGTTTTCCACGGGCTCTTAGGTACTTGTTCATTTTTGAAAATTTCTTTCGTGTTTGTATGTTTTGAAAAGTTTGTTTTCTTTATGATAACTCTTGTATCAGTCCTCAAAAGTGTTGATAAAGTGTTTCTGAAAAAAGGTTTTGAAAGTGTAGTGTGAAAAAGATTATTTTTGAGCAAGTACCTAACAGTTATCTACCTACTCAAAAAAGGAGTTCTTTTCCTCCTTTCCTTTAAATAGTGTTATCCTACTATTAGTGAGTGGGTAGCCCTATCGTTGGATGTTGAGGGACTATCGAAGGGACGTTTACGGTCACTAAGGCAACTGGACAAGAACTTTTAGTAATTGTCCTAAAGTTCTAAGATCACTTTTAACCGAGGCGGTGTCGAAAGGGTCATCGAGAGACTTGTGATCTCTTGAACTAAAGGACAACCACTAAAGTTTCTCACGTTTCGAGAATTATGACCATTTTCGAAGGCAACCGAAGTGGGAGATACCTTCGAGGTGCGCATGTGCAAGTGATTCAATTCAGTTATTTATCTTTTGCATTAAGGTTTGCTAACGTTTATTTTCAATCGTTCCATGCAATCCTAGTTACTAATAATAATATTGTACAGGAAATGTAAAGTACGGAAAATAAAAGCAGAAACGTAAACCCTAAACTATTACAACGCTTTGGGAGAGATACATTATAAAAATGCGGAAAGTAAAATTCTAGTTATTATTACAAACCGGTAGGCAGTTACAATAATCGAAAAATGCGAAAGTAAATAAGCGTGCGCATGAATTGAAAATACGTCTAAAATCCTAAGTGATAGAATTGTTTTTCTCCAGTTTTTGTTATGAAAAGAAATTGAATTAAAAATCCTAAGTCTATTCAATTTTAGTTTTTTAAGAAAATATTAAAATAATTAATTAATTAATTGACAAAATTAATTTAATATAAAAAGCTAAGCCTAATGTTTTTGAGGTTTTTTAATGTTAATTAAAGGTTAGAAGAAATAAGGAAAAACGATCAAAAGAAAGGACAAAATCAAAAGACAAATAAGGTTCTTGGAAGGAAGGCCTGGATTGAAGAGGCTTGGGTTGCCTTTCGATCCAATGAAGAGTCTTGATAGAAGGTTCCTGAGAGACTGCACGTCTGGGGGGTGTTCGATCTGGATGTGTCATCCTTCGATTTGAGATACTTGATCTGCAAGGAATTCGTTAGAAAAAGAAAACAAAACAAAATCCCGTACTTGAATCGAATTTGATCCTAGATTCGATAGCCAAGCTGTGTCACCCTGAATCGAATCACCAGAGTCTGAATCGAATTTTATTGGAAAAATGTTCCTGCCACCTAGTTCAAAGCTTGGCTGTTTTGAAGCCCCACAATATTCAGTTGGGGAAAACTTGAGAAAACTGTTTCCTGCAACATAAACAAACATTAGAGATTCAGGGGGGACTTTATCCCCTTGATTCGAATCCCTCCCATATTCGAATCTCTCTCCAATTCGAATCTAGGTTTGTTTTTCCTGGAACTTCCCATGTGTGATCCAAAGAAAAACTCAGATCGTGCCCTAGTGATGGCACGATCTCATCCCTGCGTTTTAGCTTGCATGCAACACAAATATTGGAAATAACAATACTATACGTGCAATGTATATCTAAATGGCATGAAGGTGCAATTTTGGTTCTGCAAACCCTTACCAATCAAAGGTGTGTGATTTGTGGCTCTGAGCATGGAAATGTTTGTTTAAGAGTTGGTGTGGACTCCTGGAGAGGGGACCTGCAAAATGTGTTTCGAATGGGAGGCTTTTGAATTTGGTGTTTTGATATTTTTGATGTGCTTTCTGAGGCAGCGTGTGTGTATAATCTCTTCATGTGCAATGTGTGATCCTGTGATACAGTATGTGTGCGTGTCAGTCCCCTGATTTATGTTTGAGTCTTGTATTTATAGGAGGTGGAGGAGACAAGGAAATTAGGAAAGAATCATGGCATTAAAGACCAACCATTTAAACATGGCATTGAAAATAGAATCAGACAAATTAAAAGATTTCCATTTTGAGAAATTTCATGCCATTTTGGAATTCTAAGTGAACCTGGACAGGTCAATTTGGCGCCTTGTTCGAATTTGAAAATAATTAGAGTTTCCCTCTTCAAAGCCCCTTTCGATCAACCCTTATTCCCGTGATGATTCTGAGTTCTGATTCGAAGTGTTCAGAACTTCCCTCATCAGAACATTTTAGATTAAGACACCTTTGCATTGATATGCCATTCGAAGGATACTTTGCCCTGATATGCCAATCGAAGGACACTTCGTTCTGATGTTCCAATCGAAGAACACTCTGATGTTCCAATCGAAGGAAACTCTGATGTTTCAATCTAAGGAAGCTATGATGTTTCAATTGAAGGAAGCTCTGATGTTCCAATCGAAGGAAACTCTGATGCTCCAATCGAAAGAAGCTCTGATACTACAATCAAAAGAAGCTCTGGTGTTCCAATGGAAGGAAGCTCTGATGTTCCAATTGAAGGAAACTCTGATGCTCCAATTGAAAGAAGCTCCGATGCTCCAATCCAAAGAAGCTCTGGTGTTTCAATCGAAGGAAGCTCTGATGTCCCAATCGAAGGAAACTCTGATGTTCCAATAGAAGGAAGCTCTTATGTTCTAATCGAAGGAAACTCTGATGTTTCAATCGAAGGACATTTGATGTTCCAATCGAAGGACACCCTGTTGTTCCAATCGAAGGACATTTCGTTCACCTTCAAATTTTACTTTCCTCAAGCCAAACTTTGCAACCACCCATGTAAAAGAAAATCTTGAAAGAAAATGAGATGGTAAATTTTGGGGTACAACAATAAGGAATCATATTAGGGTGTTTGGTGTCCCATTCTCCTTTAACTTGACTGATTTCTAGGGCCAAATATCCGTATACGTCCAAAAACTTGATTCTTAGGCGATGGTAACCTTTAGACCTAAGATGCATGCTTCATACTCAGCCATGTTCTTTCTACAGTCCAAGCAAAGCCTGACAGTGAAAGGTGCATGGAAACCTTCGGGAGAGATGATTACTGCACCTATTCTGTTGCCCAAAGCATTGGAAGCTCCATCAAAAACCATAGTCCATCAGGATCCTTGTTCAGGTCCTTCATACGGTCCAGGATTTTCACAGTCGGTTATCAACATGATATTCTCGTCCAGGAATTCAAAGTTCATGGAATGGTAGTCATCAACAGATTTATTTTCCAAACGATCCACCAATACACTTCCCTTAATTTAATTTTGTGTAGTGTATTGGATGTCATATTCAGTCAAGATCATTTTCCATCTAACTATTCATCTGGAGAGAGTTGACTTCTCGAAGATATACTTGACGGGATCCATCTTAGAAATCAATAAAGTAGTATGAGTTAAAATATACTGTCTTAGACGGTGAGAAGCATATGCCAGAGCGCAACAAGTCTTCTCGAGTAGTGAATATCTTGTTTCACAGGCGGTAAACCTTTTGCTCAGGTAGTATATTGCATTCTCTTTTATGCCAGACTCGTCATGTTGGCCCAACACACACCCCATTGAATTCTCTAATACAGTCAAGTACATATCAGAGGTCTTCCTTCAACTGAGGCATCGGGATTGGAAGTTCTCGTAGGTACTCGTTGAATTTTTCAAAATCTGCTTGCTAGTCATCATTCCATTTGACTACTTGATCTTTCTTTAATAGTTTGAAGATTGGCTCACAAGTAGCAGTTAAGTGAGATATGAATCAGGAAATATAATTGAGTCGAATTAAGAAACCCCTGACCTCCTTCTCAGTGTAGGGAGCTGTAATTTCTTGTATGACTTTGACTTTTGCAGGGTCAACCTCAATACCTTTTCAACTGACAACGAACTCTAAGAGTTTTCCTGACCTTACTCCAAAGGTGCATTTATTGGGATTCAACCTTAGCTTGTATTTCTTCAGCCTCTCAAACAACTTATGAAGATGATCAAGGTGTTGTTCCTCAGTTTATGATCTTGCCATCATGTCATCAACATAGACTTGTATCTCATGATGGATCATGTCATGAAATATAGCTACCATAGCTTGTTGATAGGTTGCCCCTGTATACTTCAAACCGAAAGGCATGACCTTATAGCAGAAGGTTCCCCATTGTGTGACAAAAGTGGTCTTCTCCATGTCTTCAGGAGCCATTTTGATCTGATTGTAACCAGAGAAACCATCCATGAAGGAGAAAACTTTGTGTTGAGCAATATTATCAACCAAAACGTCAATGT
Source organism: Vicia faba (assembly GCA_948472305.1). NCBI lineage: Eukaryota > Viridiplantae > Streptophyta > Magnoliopsida > Fabales > Fabaceae > Vicia > Vicia faba. The sequence continues at coordinate 1,151,103,399 of OX451739.1, read as the reverse complement.
GTGGTAGTGGGAAATCATCTTTGGGGCTCACCCTATTCAAATCCATGTAGTCTATACAAATACAGACCTTTCCATCTTTCTTCGACATCGTAACCAAATTTTCCACCCATTGGGGATATGACATCACTGCCAGGAAACCTGCATCGAATTGTTTCATTACCTCATCTTTTATTTTCTCAGACATGTCTGGCCGCATGCAACAAACCTTTTGCTTGACTAGAGGACAATCTTCCATCACTGGTAGACAATGAACTATAATGTCAGTATTGTAAGTGTTTGTTGGCAGCAATTTTTGCAAAACAATATGTTGTTAATGTTTTGCTAAATGTCTTGACATTTATAGCAAACTGTTTTGAATGATGTCAAAGCAGATGTCTTGACATCTGCCTCCTGAAATGAACTCATCCAACATCAGTTTAAGTTTTCTGTTTCCTGATTTCCTACGCACCATAATTCAGGATTTGTGACTCATAGGCTGCGAAAAATATGGAGGAATATTGTTCTATTTGAATTATCTGCATGGATTTTATCTTGGCCTGTTTTTAAGGATATATTCAAAAGATTTGAATATTTGTTTTTAAGCCCAGGCCCACAGATGCACATATATAAGGACTTGCTTCATTATTCAAATCACTACAACTTTTGAAGAAGAAGACTTTCTTTCTGTTTAAAAAAGTATAAGTCTTTTAATTGTCAAACACTCTAGTATTGAGTTAATACTTGTGTTGTTATTTGGGTTATTAATTGTGTATCATTCATAAGATTTTAAGCATTGAATGATTGAAGTTTTTAAACTTAATATTTCTGTTGTTTCTTCACTGTAAGTGATTAAAGGGATTTGAGGAGGGCCTCATACCTAGGTGAGTCTTATGTAGAAGTATAGCACGGGTAGTGATTAAGTGATTAGATCATAAACTGGTAGTTTACTGAGGGTCTATGAATTGATACTAATTAGTGGACTTGTCCATGGCTTGGTAGCCCCCATAGTAGGTGTTGTTGTACACTTAATTGGGTGAACAATCACTTGTGTTTTTACTGCTTTTGTTACTACCGCTCTTTACTTGTAAACAAATATTTGTGTTGTGACATCTCATTCGATATCACATATCTGATACCAGAATTTCAATTGGTATTAGAGCAGGCATCCTGCTCTTTATCTGGGTGAGATCCAGGGAAAATACTTTCTGGTACTATGGACAAGGAAGGAGGATTTGTGAACAGACCACCCATTCTGGACGGAAGTAATTATGACTATTGGAAACCACGTATGGTGGCCTTTTTAAAGTCTTTGGACAACAGGGCTTGGAAAGTTGTTTTAAAATGATGGAAACACCCTGTCAAATTGGGAGAAAATGGAGAACCTACTTCCGAGTTAAAACCAGAAGAAGACTGGTCTAAAGAAGAAGATGAAATTGCTCATGGAAATTCTAAAGCCTTGAATTCTATATTCAATGGAATGGACAAGAACATTTTAAGATTAGTGAACACATGTGAAGTAGCTAAGGATGCATGGGGAATTATTCAATCTACTCATGAAGGCACATCCAAAGTTAAGATGTCAAGACTTCAGTTTCTCACCACAAAATTTAACAATTTGAGAATGAAGGATGATGAAAGTATTAATGTCTTCCATATGAACATTCTTGAAATTGCTAATGCATCCAGTGCATTAGGAGAGAAAATACCAGAAGAAAAATTAGTGAGAAAAATGCTAAGGTCTCTTCCCAAGAGATTTGATATGAAAGTGACTGCTATAGAAGAAGCTCAAGACATTGACAAAATGAAAGTGGATGAACTTGTTGGATCCCTCCTGACATTTGAATTAAGTATCAATAAAAGATATGAAAAGAAGAACAAAAGCATAGCCTTTGTACCAAATAATGAAGATGAAGAGGAAGACTGTGATTTGGATACAGATGGAGGAATACCAAATGCCTTAGCTATGCTTAGAAGACAGTTTAACAAATTGATAAAAAGAATCGATAGGAACCAAAGATCAAATGTCAAGAACATCTCATCTAACATCCAAAAGTCAAATGGGTTTGGAAGAAAAAGGGCTGAAGAAAAATCCACTCAAGGGAAGGGAGTATAATGTCATCAATTTGAAGGCTTTGGTCACATTAGAGTTGAATGTTCTACATATCTTAAGAAACAAAAGAAGAATATGTTTGTTACTTGTTTTAAAGAGGACTCAGAGAGTGATCTTAAAGAATATTCCAAGTATGTTAAAGCATTTACAGAAAAATATGTATCTGATGAAGAGTATACTGATGGGAAACTAACCTTTGATGAGTTAGCTGATTCATACAAAGAATATATCTCAGAAGTGCAAAAGTGTGCCTTGAAGGGGAGAAACAGAAAGTCATCATAACTCAACTGAAGGCAGAAAGGGAAGAACATTTAAAGACTATTTATAATCTAGAAAGTGAGGTGACTTCCTTGAATTTAAACATTGATAGAATGGTAAAATCTCTCAAGATGCTAAATAATGGATCTAACAAACTAGATGAAATTCTTCAAGTGGGGAAATTGACTAGAGACAAGCGTGGTCTAGGGTTTAATGAGAAAGAGAAACCTAACTCAAAAGAATCTTCATCACATTCCATTCAGGCCAAATCTAAACCAAGAATGTCGAACCAAATGTCTAAACATCATGGTAAGAAAGGACATCATGGAAAGAAAAAAATTAATCACATCAAGGAGAATCCCCATCCTGTGAGATGTCATCACTGTGGAAGGCTTGGTCATATAAGGCCCTTCTGTTTCAAGTTGTACGAGTATCCTAAGACTACTCCTCCTCCCAAGACTGATAAGATTCCATAAAATAGCAAAAAGAAGAAACAATGGATTCCCAAGTCTAATGTTTCTAGTTTCATAGTTCACACCTCCCTTAGAGTATCAACCAAAGATGACTGGTATTTTGACAGTGGCTGTTCTAGACACATGACAGGTGTCAAGAATCTGTTGGTGGATGTCAAACCTCATTCCACCAGTTATGTGTCTTTTGGTGATGGAGCAAAAGGTGAAATCAAAGGTGTTGGTAAGCTTGATTGTTCATGAGTCCCTAATCTTGATGATATGTTACTTGTTAAAGGGTTAAAAGCTAACCTGATAAGTATAAGTCAATTGTGTGATCAAGGATTCAAAGTTAACTTCACCCTGGAAGAATGTCTTGTGAGCAATGAAAATAATGAAGTTATTATGAAAGGAATCATATCTAAAGACAACTGTTATCTATGGGTTCCTCAAGAGTTTAACCTCTCCTCAAGATGTGTTTTAGCCAAAGAGAATGAAGTTAAACTATGGCATAAAAAATTAGGGCACTTGCATCTGAAAGGTATGAAAAGAATTATATCTGAAGAACCTGTGAGAGGGATTCCTAAGCTCAAAATAGAAGAAGGTAGAATATATGGTGACTTCCAGATTGGAAAGCAAACTAAGATGTAACATCAGAAGATCCAACATCTCACTACATCAAAAGTTTTGGAACTTCTTCACATGGACTTGATGGGACCTATGCAGGTTGAAAGTCTTGGTGGTAAGAAGTATGCCTATGTTGTTGTAGATGATTTTTCTAGATACACATGGATAAGATTTATTAGAGAAAAATCAGAAACTTTTGAAGTGTTTAAAGATCCATATCAAAAACTTCAAAAGGAAAAGGAAAGTCATGTCATAAGAATCAGAAGTGATCATGGAAAGGAATTTTAGAACAATAAATTTGCTGACTTTTAATCCTCTGAAGGAATCAACCATGAATTATCTTCTCCCATTACTCCTCAACAAAATGGGATTGTGGAACACAAGAATAGAACTCTCCAGGAATCTGCCAGAGCCATGATTCATGCTAAGAAGCTACCCTACCATTTTTAGGCTGAAGCTATGAATACTGCATGCTATATCTATAATAGAGTCACTCTAAGGAAAGGCACTTCAGCCACCTTGTATGAAATATGGAAGGGAAGAAAACCAACTGTTAAATACTTTCATGTTTTTGGAAGTAAATGTTACATCTTATCTGATCGTGAACAAAGGTGGAAGATGGATCCCAAGAGTGATGAAGGAATATTCCTGGGTTACTCTATAAATAGAAGAGCCTACAGAGTTTTTAACTCCAGAACCAAAGTTATGATGGAGTCAATAAATGTTATTATTGATGATAGAGGATGAAGTGCTGAAAAAGATGTCTCATAAGATGTTGGAACATCTATGTCTGGTATTCCAACAGAATCAAATGACATAAGTATTGATTATAATCCACCTTAAGAAGATCCTGAGCCTAGTCATCTCAATAAAGGACCTTCAATTAGAACCCAAAGAGACCATCTAAATAAATGAGTTATTACCAGATCAAGAGATGGGATATCAAACTCTTGCTTTGTGTTAAAGTTTGAGCCTAAGAATGTCAAAAAGGCCCTAACTGATGAGTTCTAGATCAATTCTATGCAAGAAGAGCTAGAATAATTCAGTAGAAATGAAGTTTGAGATCTTATTCCAAGACCTGAAGGGACAAATGTGATTGGCACAAAATGGGTGTACAAGAATAAATCTGATGAAATAGGAGTGGTCACTAGAAACAAGGCAAGGTTAGTTGCACAAGGGTATACTCAAATTGAAGGAGTTGACTTTGATGAAACTTTTGCCCATGTGGCCAGACTTGAATCCATCAGACTACTCTTGGGAGTTGCATGCATACTGAAATTTAAATTGTTTCAAATGGGTGTAAAAAGTGCCTTCTTAAATGGCTATCTGAATGAAGAAGTTTATGTGGAACAAACAAAGGGATTTGTTGATCCAAGTTTTCCTAAACATGTTTACCAACTGAAGAAAGATCTGTATGAATTAAAGCAAGCTCTAAGAGCTTGGTATGAGAGACTGACATAATTTCTTGTTGAGAATGGATAAAGGAAATGTGGGATAGATAAAACTTTTTTTGTCAAGGAAGATGAAGGGAACATCATGATTGCACAGATTTATGTTGATGATATTGTGTTTGGTGGGATGTCAAATGAGATGGTTCAACATTTTTTCAAGCAAATGCAGTCAAAATTTGAGATGAGTCTTGTTGGTGAATTAACCTATTTTCATGGTGTGCAAGTTAAACAAATGGAAGATTCCATATTTTTATCTTAGAGCAAGTATGCCAAGAATATAGTGAAGAAGTTTGGGAAGGAAAATGCCAGTCACAAAATAACCCATGCTCCCACACATCTGAAGTTGACTAAAGATGAAAAAGGAGTAAGTGTAGATCAAAGTCTTTACAGAAGTATGATAGGCAACCTTCTATATCTCACAGCTAGCAGACCAGACATTGCCTTTGCTGTTGGAGTGTGTGCAAGATATCAAGTTGATCATAAAGTTAGAAATGCCAACCATGTGAAGAGAATTCTTAAATATGTGAATGGGATAAGTGAGTATGGCATGCTCTACTATGATGGATCTAATTCTGCCTTAACTGGTTTTTTTGATGCTGATTGGGCAGGAAGTGCTGACGATAGAAAAAGTACATCAGGAGGTTGCTTCTTTCTGAGAAATAATCTAATATCTTGGTTCAGTAAGAAGTAAAATTGTGTGTCTCTGTCCACTGTAGAGGTTGAGTATATTGTTGTAGGAAGCAGTTGTTCTCAATTGGTTTGGATGATACAAATGTTAACAGAATACAATGTCAAGCAAGATATCATGACATTATTTTGTGACAATTTAAGTGCCATTAAATATCAAAAAATCTCATTCAACACAGCAGGACCAAACATATTGATATTTGTCATCACTTTATAAGAGAGCTTGTTGAAGAAAAGATTGTTGCCTTAGAACATGTAGCCACCGAATTGCAACTGGCTAACATTTTCACTAAGGCTTTGGATGTTAATCAGTTTGACAACTTAAGAGGAAAATTAGGTATTTTCCAATATGAGGGCTTGTAGCAATTAAAGGCCTGTGGGAATATCATTAAAGTGATATTATATTATTTGTGTTTCCAACAAATACAATTTAGAAAGAAATCATTGCAGGACTTCCTCAAAGTGTTTCCCACACGCTACAAAATAACATCCTTCTATTTTCACAAACTCTTCATTCTTCTCTAAAAAAAATAACACTTGCCATTCTTCATCCCTTTGTTCAAAAATTCTCAAACATATCTCAACATCATACATCATCTTCCTCAAAATCTGTCAACCTCCCTGAAAATCTTTCCCTTGACATAGTACTCGATGCTACTCCTCTAACAACCATCCCACCTCTTTATAAAAAGGTCAAGAAACCCAGATCATCACCTACAAATAAATCCAAATATGATAAAGGTAACTCTTCCACTGCTACTGATAATAGGACAGAAGAAAAGATTATTAATGTTGATAGAAACATCGGAAGGCTAGTAGACAGAGTATTAAATGAAGGCTTTTTTGTGCCTGGGATTTCTACTCCCCTTTCTCGCATGCCTCCTCCGCTGACAAAGGAAGTAACCCTAAAAGTGCTGCTGCTGAATCATCCATCTTCAAGAAAGATGTTGCTGAAGGCAAACTTGAGAAGCTTGCTATCTTTGCTCTGAAGGAAGTGGAAGAAGAAAATGTTGAACAAGATGTTGAAGAGAACTCTCCTACTAAGGAAGATGCTCCTGCTTCCAAGGATGGAGAAGGTCACAATGATGAGAATGTAGTCAATGTAGAAGATCTGTCTGACAATGAGCTCATTACTAATGTGGTACTTGGTATTGCAAGAAGGCTAAAATCCAGGAAAGTAAATGATGCAAGTGTCACACCCTCTGCCAAGAAAACCAAGAAGAAAATCATGTATCGACCCCCAAAGTCAGGAAGCAAAGTGGTTCCTCCCTCTAGCAAAAGAAAAGCTAGACCTGTTAGTTCCACATATGATGATGATAAGGATGCTGTAAAAAGATCCAAGAGTAAGAAGAAATATGTGGTTGTTGAAGAAGTTGACTCAGACTATGATGTCGAGCAAGATGTCCAAGACATCTCTCCTATCAAAAATTCTGCAAGCAAGAATATTTCTGTTAGGGTTCCTGATGCCCCACTTGACAACATCTCCTTCCATTCTGTTGGGAATGTTGAAAAGTAGAAGTATGTGTATCAAAGAAGGATTTCCTTTGGAATGTAAAGAAATCATGGCGCTGATATCTTATGCTGGATTGATGAAAATAATTACCAGGTTTTCCAATTTCTATGAAACTCTTGTTAAGGAGTTTATTGTTAATATTCATGTTGATTGTGCTGGCCATAAAAGTAAGGAGTATAGAAAGGTTTTTGTTAGAGAAAAGTGTGTAGAATTTTCTCCTGCCATCATAAATAGATTTTTAGACAGGTCTGAGGATGTCTGTTGTGAGCTACAAGTTACTGATAATCAAGTGTGCAGAGCCATCATTGCTAATCAAGTAAGTGAGTGGCCCATGAAAAATAAACTTATTGTCAGTAAACTGAGTGTGAAATATGCTAATTTACATAGGATTGGAGCTGCTGTTGTACCCCAAAATTTGCCCTCCCATATTCTTCAAAAATTTGCAAAGAACATGCTTCAAAATCTCCCCAAGGGTTGCACAGTTCAAGGGCCTCCTAACAGTCAAAAACTAGGGTTTTGGTTCTGACAAAGAAATGAAAGTTTCCAAGGGTCCAATCAAGTCCCACATACCTACAAACATGGTCAAGCATCCATATGCCAAGTTTCAAGACTTACAGCACAAAATGGCACAGTCAAATGCCCTAATTGCTCAGCAGTCAACTGTAGGGGTAAAATGGTCATTTGACAGTCAAAAGTCCAAATTTTTGGTCAACATCTTATTTTGAAGCCACAAACATCATTTGATCAATTCTTGATCATGATTTTCAAGGCATGGCTCAAAAAGTCTCAAGATGCAAAAGTTGCCATATTTGGACAGTTGAAAAAGTCAACTGTAACTTGACCAAGGCATAACTTCCACATGGTTCATCAGAAAAATTCCATCCAAAGCTCATTTTGAAGAGAAAGACATTTCCTACAACTCTTCTTCACACTTCAAGTCCAATAAATGCTCTCACAAAAAGTTATCAATCTCAACATTATAGGTCATTTTCAAAAGTCAACAAAAAGACACTTTAAGTCAAAGACGATAACTTGAGATTGGTAAATCAAAATGACATGGGACCAAAGGCATTGGTTAGAGGACTTCAATACCTTTCCAAAATGTCTAAGAACATGATCAAAGCTTAAAAATTGAGCAAGATATGCCTTGTGGAAGTTGGGAAATATTTGGGAATTTTGAAAAGTCAACTTTACTTCAAATGCCTCAAAATTGCTAATGGGCCACAAATTCTTCCAAGAATCATCATCCAAAAGCTATGCACGACCCATTGACCCAAAGGGGAGTTATTTTCTTATTTTTAATTAATTAATTGAATATTTAATCTATTTAATTCATTTAATCAAAATTAATTACAAGAAAAATACTAAAATAAGGTTTTCAAATCTTTTTGTGCAGTATAATCTCTCATCAAGGCCTAAGGATTTCGTGCATGCCCAAAGAAGAAAGATTCCATGCAAATTGGCTAGGTTTCATGATAAAAAGATTGAAAAAGATTTCATTAAAAATCAAATATTTGATTCATCAAAACATTGATTTCTTGGCTTGAATCTTCACCCTAATTCATTCCCATACATAAACAGAAGGCAACCTTAATGCATAGAACCTGGAAGCTGCGCCTCAGACCTCATACAAACTTTGCAATTTTTGTCAAAAATTCCAAAACTGAAAACACTTATAGGGCGTGATTCAAAGCCTATAATCCATCCAAAAAGCTTGCTGAGGTCTCCCTGAACCTAACTGAATCTTTTTCCAGTCCCCACGCATCAAGAAGTGGTAGAACAAAGTCCAACTTTCTCAAACTTTTTGCATAATCGTGTCTCATAATTCATGCCATATTTTTTATTTCTAACGCTCGATTTGTACTAGTTTAATCATTCTGAAGCTAACCATGCCATTCAATTGAGTTTTCGTGCCCTATACATGAATCCACCATTGGAGCTCGTTAGGGTTTCAAAGCTGTAAAATTGGGGTTTCTCTCGTCCGGTAAAATTGAGACACAAGACTTATGCCATTAGAATCAGAAGCTTCACAAGAATTCAATACACATGTCGCGCTCAATTTATGAGCAACGGTGGCCTAATCGCTATTTTCCAGTTTCAGGATTAGTGGGGGTTTAAAACCCCCGCTATTTGATTTTCGTTGCAGGTATAACATGGAGAAGAAGCCTGCGTGTCCTCTCGTGGTTGGATCGTTTGAATTTTTAGCGCGTTTTTATCATTAGCGTGACTTATTATTTATTATATTTGTTTTGCATAATACTTACGAATGCGTTGAATGGTGTGGTGGTTGGGAACCTTGTTGGCAAGCCTTGGGACCTGGGTTCGATCCCAGGTCCCCCCTATTTCTCAATGTTTTTCATATTTCCGTGTTCAAGTGATCAACGCGCCCAGAAGTCTACCATGCGCTCTCATCAAGGGATTGCCAAGTGGCCATGAAGATCCATCTAGTGGCCAGGATGGACAGTACACCATACACCCTCAGTCAACCATATGCATACGAACGTGGAAAGTCAATGGGGCCTGTTTGAAGTGGGCCTGATTGTTACAATGATACCTCCAAAAGGGCCAGATAACCCCCATGTTTGTATATTTCTTTCTAAATTTCTTCTTTTATTTTAATTCCTTTTTTTATTTTGTTTTAACTATTTTAATAAATTCACAAAAAATAATTTTACAACATAAAAAAATAACAAAAAATCAAAAAGACAAAAAATATAAATATATTTTATTTAAATGTTTTTTTTTGTAAATAAATTTTATTAATTAATTTAGCTTTAATTCTAGGTTTAATCTTAATGCTTCCTTTTAATAAACTAAAAAATGTAGAATTAGGGTTTTAAACACTTTTATTCTTTTTCTTTTCTTTTACCATTACTAAATATTAATTACTTTTATAAATTGTTGTACCCCAAAATTTGCCCTCCCATATTTCTCAAAACATCTCAAGAAAAATTCACAAGTCCAACCCGGCGCGTCATATTCAGGTGTTCTTTCCCCAAGATATCTCTGATAACGTATTCTCAAATTCAGGTTCGGCTCAAGAGTCAATTCTTTAAAGAAGGTATCCGAATGTGTGAGTTTTCTTGAAGAAATATAGTGAAAAAGTGTGCTGAAAGTGCAGTTTTTACGCGCTAAAAAAATTCATAACTTGAAGATCGTGACTCGTTTTGAACCCGTTCCAGTGGCCAAAATTCCGTCTTGACATTATCTACGTTTTCATCTCTCACGGCTGGAAGCCAATTTCGACCAGAAGGTCTTCAAAAATGTGGATTTATCAAGTATTTTCGTGCAGAAAATTTGTGACAAGTTTATTTGCGTCATGTTCAAAAAATCATAACTTGGTCGATTTTCATCGTATCGAGCTGGTTCTGGCGCCAAAATTTCACAAATTGAGTTGGCTACATTTTCACAGAAGGTATTGAGTTCAAACGGTATTCAAAAGGCCTTCGTTTTTTGCTCAGAGTGCGTGACACGCTGAAAATTCTGAATGCTGAATATTATTTTATCTGGGCCGAAACTTCAAAAATTCATAACTCGGTCAATTTTTATCGGATTGGACTCATATTTTTACACAAGGTCACTGACTCATAGATCTACAACTTTGCTTCAAAAGTCGAGACCAAATTATGCGCCGATCAATACCAGTTTTTTATTGAAGAACGTGTCAGAGTCGACACTGGAGCCCACAATAAGTTTGTCTGAGCTGAAACTTCAAAAATTCATAACTAATTCACCGTTTATCCGATTGAGTCGATTTTCGGACAGGAGTTAGTTCTCGATGCCGGCTACATTTTGTCTTCACATTTCAACTTCAAAAATTGCACTTAAGTCCCTGCGATTTAGCCTGGAAAGTGACGAACTCAAGTGGACATTGGAGGCCCAATTGCACATTCAAAGCCCATTTTCTTTACCCTAATTTCCATTATATAATCACCTTCTTTTCACACAAACCAGAGAGGAGAAAAAAGAGAGAAAAAACCTTGCCACAACACTGCTAGAATATCAAATTCTTTCAAGAACCCTAAAACCTTGAAATCCTTATTACAAATCCCTCTCTCACATTTTCAAAAAGCCATCTCAGTTACAAACCAACATCTTATTACTTCTTCAGTAAGGGTAAGGCTGGCTTGATCTCCATGATTCAAAGGGCATAAAAGCATTCATGTCACTACTTTTCCAGTAAGGGTAAGGTTGATTTGATCTCCATGATCAAAAGGGTATAATCATTCATACATGCCATATTGTGCCTAAACATTAAATTTCTTCATATATTGGCTTTATTTGCATTTTTTATGATTTTATTTGATGTGTTCATGAGATTCAACACTGCAGATTTTAGACAGGATCTCATGCAGGTTCATTAAGGAACGTTGAGGCCAAAAGCCAAATGGCCAAAAACCAAAAGCCAAATGGCCAAAACAGAACATTTTACACATGACACCAATACATGTCGAGGCAGACATTAAGCCAGACATTAAGGAACGTTGAAGCCAGAACACAAATGGCCAAAAGCCAAAAGCCAAAAGCCAAAAGCCAAATGGCCAAACTAGAACAACTTATGCATGAAACTCAATCCAATGGCCAAAGAATGCAGACCACGGTACTCAGGAGTCAATACTTCAAAAAAACCTCCCCTTGGGCCAGACACCCCCTATGGTTTGCTCAATTTTTTAATTTTTATTTGTTTTTCCTTTTTATTCTTTTAATTGTTTTTTAATTGTTTTCTTTTAATTCCATAAAATAGTTTTCATAATAAATATAAAATACAGAAAAATCAAAAAAATGTTTATTTTATTAATATTAATTTCACTATTATTATTTTTGTAAATAAAGTTTAAACAATTAATTAGATTAATTTAGGTTTCAAAACTTTAATATTTTTCTTAATAAATTAAATATGTAGAAATTAGGTTTTTTAACTTTTTCATCATTTTTTTATAAATAATTTTCTCATCATTATTATTATTATTAATTACTAATTTATTTTGTAAATAAACATGTACATAAATTCTTTAGTAAATTAAGTTAAACTTTAACATTTTTCTCAAATAATTAAAAATAACTTAGAATTAGGGTTTCTTTTAATTTTAATTTTAATTTTCTTATTTCATAAATACAAAAAACCTAAAAAACACTTCTTTTATTTCAATAAATAATTAATTAATTTTTAATTTCAATTTAACTTCAAAAGGGTCCAACGCCCTCGAACGTTCAACTTTAGTTTCTTTCGCGCATTTATTCTTATTATTTCTTGTAAATATTAATGTAATTCTCCCAAAGCCTTGTAAACTCGGACATTTTATTTCTCGCACTTTATTTATTTTTCTGTCAAATCGGGTCCTGGATTTTAATTTGGCGATGTGGACCCGCGCCTTTGTAATAGCTTAGAACTTTTAATTTCCGCAACTTTTTAACTGTTAACAAATGCATGCAAGAATGAATGACAAAAATAAAAACAAACGCTTAGATCACCAATAACATGAACAAGACAAAATATCTGAAAACGACACACAAATCACACACCACCCCTAGGGTACGCCTCACTGTTGCCTTGCCTCGAAAGGTGATCGTCGAGTAGAGGATGTCTTAGTAAGTCCTCATGATCCGGGAACCTGGCATGAGGGTAGCTTCTAAGGTGTCTTCCTATTACTCCGGTGATCACACTGTTGCCTTGTCCCTCGAAACGTGGTCGCCGACTATAGGACGTCTTAGTGAGTCCTTATGTTCCATTGATCTAGTTGCCTCAAAACGGTTGCCTCGGAATAGTTGCCTCGGAATAGTTGCCTCAGAATAAAAGATCAATGGCATAAGGGTAGCTCCTAAGGTATCTTACCTTTGCTTGGTGGCCACACTGTCCCTTAATCGAATTGACCCGAACACCTCCAACGGTGGTGCTACCTACCTCTCAATGGTGGGATGGCACTACTTTAAAGGACATTTACACAGACGAATTCCTTAGGGTCGGTAGACAACTCTAAGATACTTGCTCTAAATTTCAAAACAAATCAAAAATACTTTTCACACCGACACCTTTTCAAAAAGCTTTCGAAAGCAACTTTTCAAACACTCTTGAGGACCGATACAAGAGTCGAACTGGAATTTTCAAAGAAACTTTTTAAAACCCACAGTTGAAAAGCAAACAAACCATTTTTGAAAACACAAATGAGCAAGTATCTAAGAGCCCATGGATAACCATGGATAGAAAGGGTGCTAACACCTTCCCTTTCTATAATCTACCTCCCGAACCGAGAGAAATCTCTTTAAGGAATTTTTCTGTGCTTTTGTCCTTTCCATTTGGAGAAAATAAAAGACGGTGGCGACTCTTGCTTCCGCGACATTTCGCGAACCAGCGTTAAACAGTCAGTTCCAGATCCACCGATCACAGAACTGGCGACTCTGCTGGGGACTTAACTTAAAGTGAGGTGTACCTTAGGGTTAGTTCATAACTGTGTTTTCAATTGCTTTCCTTGTTTGCTTTAAATTGTGGGACTGTCTTGGGAGTTCTATAGATCCTAACCCGGATCTGGGGATACCTTCTTAGAAAGTAGCAACAAGGCTGTGAGGGAACTGTGCGGGGTATACCGACATGGTTGAAACAGTCTGCTACGTTGGTGTGGCACTTTGGTGTGTACCGGTAACCCTTGAGTTCAGTCAAGGAGAGTACGGGGCCTCCGCGTGGTGTCATGAAGCATCAACAGACCTTAGGAACCTTAATTGAACTATCTTGGCCTCTTTAGGGTAGTGAGATAACTGACTTTGGTGCAGTCCGAGGTTGGTTGATACTCGATACTACACTCAATTGAGGGTTGCTTTCCTGGAATATTTCGGTCGCCAGTTCAGTGGCTAAATCAAAACGATGAACAATGAAAGCAATCCAGTGATATTGAGACCCTTAGAACCCGGTTACTTCTAATAGGACAGGTTGAGCCCACCAACTTCAAGAGGGTAATACCCAGACCCCATGCTGGCCTAAACTCTAAGGGTTTCTCTTGTGTGACTTGTGTGCCTTCGTACTTGACTATTTGCATGCTTGTTGTCTGACACTTGAGCTTCTTGCAGGTTTTGTTTGTAGTCCTTAATTAGGACTCATAACAAGGTCTACCGAGTTTCTTGCAGGTTTCGTTTATAGTCCTTAATTGGGACTCATGACAGGGTTTACTAAGTTTCTTGCAGGTTTTGGTTTGCAGTCCTTAATTGGGACTCATAACAGGGCTACTCACATTACCCCATGCATCATGACATCATACCATTGCATACATCCTAACCCATTTCAAGGATCTCAAGGGCTTGTGATGCAGGTCATGATGAATCAAACATCTAACAAGGGGCAAAGAGGATTTATTTTCCTCTAGCCAAGGTTGTCAGGGGCTATGACCCACTTGATATGGTGAGCTTTGACTCCTGGAGAAGGTTCCCCTAACCAAGGTTGTTTGGAAACCAAAACTAGACATGATGACTAAAGTCAGGGGCTATGACCCACTTGATATGGTGAGCCTTTGACCCTTTGAAGAAGGACTCTCAACAACATGCAGTTCCTTCAATCAAACTACCGGACCCAAGTTCTAACAAATTTTCTTGTTTACCCCGCGAGGTCCTTGAAAACATTACATGCATATCATACACATCATTGCATAACAGGTACCCTTGTTGCAGGTCACTTACCTTTCTTGCTGTTTAATTCAGCAATGGCTTCCCAACAAGACAACCAGGACTTTCTTGCTCAAGAGACCCGGTTCGGGGAAATCCTCCTGAATCTATCCAAGGGGCAGGAGGAGTTAAGAGCACTTCTCATGGGGACTTTGGTCAGGAACAGTGCTGAGGATGAACGGCTGAAACATCTGCAAGTTGAAGTGGATGTACTGAAAACCCAGATGCTGGGGCAGGTGACTACCATTCAAGGTCTAGCTCAAAGACAAGAAGAGCTCGGAGTTCTCATCAACCAACTGCTTCGGGGTAACCAACTGGGGCAAACATCTAAGGGTAAAGAGCCAGTCATTGTTCAACCACCTTTGAGACAAGGAGGTAAGGGGAGAGCTCCTCAAGTGGCTTCAGGGTCACAAATTCAACATCAACCTCACCAGCGTCAACTAGACAAGCCTAAAAGGCAGTTCACCAAGATCAACATGTCGCTGGATCAAGCACTACAACAAATGTTGAAGGCAGGGCTGATCACCTTAAGGGCTCCTCTCCGAAATCCGAACACTTCGGCTCCTAACTATCATCCCAACGATAGGTGCGCATATCATTCTGATAGCCCGGGGCATACTACGGACAACTGCTGGCCTCTCAAAAACAAGATTCAAGACATGATCGACGCTGGAGAGATTCAGTTTAAAGTACCCAAGACTCCCCACGTGATCACTGCTCCCTTGCCAAAACATGGCTAGGATTGAGAAATTTTTGTTCATTCGAATGTTCAAGTTGCAATTTTCTTTTGTTCAAACATTTACTCATGTTAAACATTGTTATTTCATTAATGCATCGCATATGTCTGTTCTAAAACAATATATTCGTATTCACTAAATGCAAATTATTCTCATATTTTTTCTAATGATCAACTCTTAAATAATAATTCTAAGCCTCTTGAGGGAGGATGACGAAAACGATACCATAATCTACAGTATGCTTTTGAACAGACCCCGCTGATGAGGTACATGCATTGTTCCAATCCCTAAACACTGGAGTTATAAGGATGATAATCCCTCGTAAACCCCTCTGAGCCAAAGAAGTAGGAGTTTTTCTTTTCGAAATTTAAAACCCTTAATCATAACCTGGGGCAGGGTAGTCTCTCAGTTGATCCAAGTGCATAACGAATGGCACCAAAGAGGTCCTTAAATAAACAAAAGACAGTGATGGTTCCGAATAATCATAAAGACAGGCAGTCATTACCAAAATCAAAAACCCATTAAGTCAAGACCTATGAAGGAGACTTACAAAACTGGGGCATCCCGCTGACTGTAATTCCAAAAAAGGAAACAGTTCAGGCAAAAAAGAAAGGGATAACAAAAATCAAGAAAGAGGTCTTACAAACCCTCAACAAAAAAAAGGAATGACTGCCTATTCAAAATAAGTTATCAACATCCGAATCATCACCGAAAAATCAGAGCAAAGACTCAAACAAGGTCTAACGTATGATCAACTGAGTTTAGGTTTGGAGAACATCACGAAGAGCGGGTGGGTACAAATAAAATTTGAGCCTTTATCCTTTGTTTCTTAAACCGTGAACCAAGCCACGTTATAACCCTTAAAAGTCCTAGCTGAAGCATGGGTTAGTTCGAAAGCATACTGTTACGAAAGGTATCCTGACTCCTTAAGGCCTACGGTAAATACGGGGTTGACATCACGTTTTACAAACATTCACTTGTTTTATGAAAAAAAGAATGCATTTTCAAAATCTTCAAGACAGACATAAGCTTTGCATTTTTAACATAACTTTGGTTGCATATGACTTTTTGTTTGAACAGCAGGGAAATTCGCACGATGAATACCTAGTGAACAAAAGCACTTCCAATCAAGGGGCATGGCATGAGCATGGTCCATCATCTGGGGCAATCCAATCAAGATTCGGAGAATCTCTCAAAGGCCAAATAGCCTGGGGCAAATCTCCGCCTGAGTCACTGGGGGCATCCTAGCAACGAATCTTGCATGGTCAAACACCTTCTGGCGGCATGACAAAACACTTCTAACAGGGGCAACTCCCTACTTTCTGAGAACGGACATAGTCGAAAAAATACTACGCATAATCAAAGACCCGCTATGTTGACACACCTAGGCAAAAATAAGGGCTTCCCGGCGAACCAAAAGGGTTCGGGCAAAATGAAGGGATGAAATGAAAAATCTGTATACCCGGCAAGCCGAAAACCTGAAAAGGCGGCTTGGGCAAAAATGGGTATCCCGGTGGACTGAAAACCCGAAAGGGCAGTCCAGGCAAAAGTTAGGGATCAAAGCGTACGACTATGTCCTGTCATCTTGTCATCTGCCTACCTGAAGAAAGTTTGACCCTCAACAATTATCAGCATCCCACAGGTGCCTCCCCCATAGAAACAGGGGCAATAACGGGTGGTCTAAGCAATCTAATTGTTCTATCCTCCAAGGTATCAAGGTAGGTCCCGTGGAAGAACATAACCAATACAGTTCAAAACTTCCCCAAGAGAGTCCAATCCAGCTCCCCCAGGAAAGTTGGAATTCATCTCCCCAAGCAGTAAGCTTATCCCCAGTAGATTCTGGAAGCTTATCCCTCGCGAAGCACGAACGCGTCTCCCGGCTTTATTCAAAGAGTTATTTCCTTGCTAGGATATAACTGGGTTATCCTCAGCCAAAAGCCACGAAAAGATCGTCCCCGACAAAGTCTTCCTATCCCCAGCGGAGTTCATCAAAACTTCCAACAAAACCCAACAATGGTATCCCCAGCGGAGTTATCATCAGCACCTCAACAAAGTACCTCTCTTTCCCCACAGAGTTACCTCCCTGCAGAGTAATCTATTCGCCAAGTCTATTGCCCAACGGAGTTATCTTCTCCTACCGGTATTCTTGCAATCGTCATCCCCAGCGAAAGCAAAATCTATTCTCCAACATCAGCCCAGGAATGACTTCCCGGCACCCGTCAAGGACTTACTTTCCTAGACAAAAATACATTCATAAACATCACATTTTCATACATCATGATACATGCATATGTGCGTCATGTCATACAATCTCATTTATGTCGTTGCTTGATCCATATCATGCACTGCATATGATTGACCTTTACCTTTCAGGAAGGATACAGTCAAATGATCAGCTATGTCAGAGTAGACAAATATAGCCAAAAGAGACCAATCCAGTCAGAGAAGACAAATTCAGTCAAAGTAGACCAATTCAGTCAAAGTAGACAAATTCAGTCAAAGTAGACAAATCCAGTCAAAAGAAGACAAGTCCAGTTAAAATTACTTCCACTCGTCGTTATAGACACTCGTCGTTATAGACACTTGTCGTTATAGACACTCGTCGTTATAGACACTCGTTGTTATAGACACCCGTCATCATAGACACCCGTCGTTATAGACACTCGTCGTTATAGACACTCGTCGTTATAGACACTCGTCGTTATAGACACTCGTCGTTATAGACACTCGTCGTTATAGACACTCGTCGTTATAGACACTCGTCGTTATAGACACTCGTCGTTATAGACACTCGTCGTCATAGACACTCGTCGTTATAGACACTCGTCGTTATAGACACCCGTCGTCATAGACACCCGTCGTTATAGACACTCGTT
Source organism: Vicia faba (assembly GCA_948472305.1). Taxonomy (NCBI): domain Eukaryota; kingdom Viridiplantae; phylum Streptophyta; class Magnoliopsida; order Fabales; family Fabaceae; genus Vicia; species Vicia faba. The sequence continues at coordinate 1,151,085,065 of OX451739.1, read as the reverse complement.
GTTATAGACACTCGTCGTTATAGACACTCGTCGTTATAGACACTCGTCGTTATAGACACTCGTCGTTATAGACACTCGTCGTTATAGACACTCGTCGTTATAGACACTCGTCGTTATAGACACTCGTCGTTATAGACACTCGTCGTTATAGACACTCGTCGTCATAGACACTCGTCGTTATAGACACTCGTTGTTATAGACACTCGTCGTCATAGACACTCATCGTTATAGACACTCGTCGTTATAGACACTCGTCGTTATAGACACTCGTCGTTATAGACACTCGTCGTCATAGACACTCGTCGTCATAGACACTCGTCGTTATAGACACTCGTTGTTATAGACACTCGTCGTCATAGACACTCGTCGTTATAGACACTCGTCGTTATAGACACTCGTCGTCATAGACACTCGTCGTCATAGACACTCGTCGTTATAGACACTCGTCGTCATAGACACTCGTCGTTATAGACACTCGTCGTTATAGACACTCGTCGTTATAGACACTCGTCGTTATAGACACCCGTCGATAAAGACCACCCGTCCATGGAAATAACCTGTCAGTAGAGACAACTCACCAACCTTTCTGAATTCCAGATCCAATTCCTGTATCTTGCCAGGGTGTGTCTGAAGAGTTCGAGGATCCGATACCTGAATCTTGCCAGGGTGTATCCGTTGAAGACTAACATTACCAGATCTGATTCCTGTATCTTGCCAGGGTGTGTCTGAAGAGTTCGAGGATCCGATGCCTGAATCTTGCCAGGGTGTATCCGTTGAAGACTATCATTACCGGACTCGATTCCTGTATCTCGCCAGGGCACGTCTGAAGAGCTCCAGATCCAGCTCCTGTAACCAGTCAGGACACATCTATACCAAGCATCTGAAGACCAGCTCCTGCAACATGTCAGGTACTCATTTTTCTTTTGCAGGTATGCAAGTTCTCGCTAAGGAATCTCTTACGCGATCAACATCCAGATGGCATCTATAAGCCCATCATCCTATCCATCAATCTCCAAATGGCATCTATAAGCCCATTTCCATCACACTGCTACTATGTGAGCGCAAATTTCTGGGCACACTAGTGTTCAATCATCTTCCACCTTCGGATTACGAAAGACACGTCAGCCAATCTGCATCCTCAGGTCTAAGAAGATTGAACAGGGGCAACTGTTGTACCCCAAAATTTGCCCTCCCATATTTCTCAAAACATCTCAAGAAAAATTCACAAGTCCAACCCGGCGCGTCATATTCAGGTGTTCTTTCCCCAAGATATCTCTGATAACGTATTCTCAAATTCAGGTTCGGCTCAAGAGTCAATTCTTTAAAGAAGGTATCCGAATGTGTGAGTTTTCTTGAAGAAATATAGTGAAAAAGTGTGCTGAAAGTGCAGTTTTTACGCGCTAAAAAAATTCATAACTTGAAGATCGTGACTCGTTTTGAACCCGTTCCAGTGGCCAAAATTCCGTCTTGACATTATCTACGTTTTCATCTCTCACGGCTGGAAGCCAATTTCGACCAGAAGGTCTTCAAAAATGTGGATTTATCAAGTATTTTCGTGCAGAAAATTTGTGACAGAAGTTTATTTGCGTCATGTTCAAAAAATCATAACTTGGTCGATTTTCAGTGTATCGAGCTGGTTCTGGCGCCAAAATTTCACAAATTGAGTTGGCTACATTTTCACAGAAGGTATTAAGTTCAAACGGTATTCAAAAGGCCTTCGTTTTTTGCTTAGAGTGCGTGACACGCTGAAAATCCTGAATGCTGAATATTATTTTATCTGGGCCGAAACTTCGAAAATTCATAACTCGGTCAATTTTTATCGGATTGGACTCATATTTTTACACAAGGTCACTGAATCATAGATCTACAACTTTGCTTCAAAAGTCGAGACCAAATTATGCGCCGATCAATACCAGTTTTTTATTAAAGAACGTGTCAGAGTCGACACTGGAGCCCAAAATAAGTTTGTCTGAGCTGAAACTTCAAAAATTCATAACTAATTCACCATTTATCCGATTGAGTCGATTTTCGGACAGGAGTTAGTTCTCGATGCCGGCTACATTTTGTCTTCACATTTCAACTTCAAAAATTGCACTTAAGTCCCTGCGATTTAGCCTGGAAAGTGACGAACTCAAGTGGGCATTGGAGGCCCAATTGCACATTCAAAGCTCATTTTCTTTACCCTAATTTCCATTATATAATCACCTTCTTTTCACACAAACCAGAGAGGAGAAAAAAGAGAGAAAAAACCTTGCCACAATACTGCTAGAATATCAAATTCTTTCAAGAACCCTAAAACCTTGAAATCCTTATTACAAATCCCTCTCTCACATTTTCAAAAAGCCATCTCAGTTACAAACCAACATCTTATTACTTCTTCAGTAAGGGTAAGGCTGGCTTGATCTCCATGATCCAAAGGGCATAAAAGCATTCATGTCACTACTTTTCCAGTAAGGGTAAGGTTGATTTGATCTCCATGATCAAAAGGGTATAATCATTCATACATGCCATATTGTGCCTAAACATTAAATTTCTTCATATATTGGCTTTATTTGCATTTTTTATGATTTTATTTGATGTGTTCATGAGATTCAACACTGCAGATTTTAGACAGGATCTCATGCATGTTCATTAAGGAACGTTGAGGCCAAAAGCCAAATGGCCAAAAGCCAAAAGCCAAATGGCCAAAACAGAACATTTTACACATGACACCAATACATGGCGAGGCAGACATTAAGCCAGACATTAAGGAACGTTGAAGCCAGAACACAAATGGCCAAAAGCCAAAAGCCAAAAGCCAAAAGCCAAATGGCCAAACTAGAACAACTTATGCATGAAACTCAATCCAATGGCCAAAGAATGCAGACCACGGTACTCAGGAGTCAATACTTCAAAAAAACCTCCCCTTGGGCCAGACACCCCCTATGGTTTGCTCAATTTTTTAATTTTTATTTGTTTTTCCTTTTTATTCTTTTAATTGTTTTTTAATTGTTTTCTTTTAATTCCATAAAATAGTTTTCATAATAAATATAAAATACAGAAAAATCAAAAAAATGTTTATTTTATTAATATTAATTTCACTATTATTATTTTTGTAAATAAAGTTTAAACAATTAATTAGATTAATTTAGGTTTCAAAACTTTAATATTTTTCTTAATAAATTAAATATGTAGAAATTAGGTTTTTTAACTTTTTCATCATTTTTTTATAAATAATTTTCTCATCATTATTATTATTATTAATTACTAATTTATTTTGTAAATAAACATGTACATAAATTCTTTAGTAAATTAAGTTAAACTTTAACATTTTTCTCAAATAATTAAAAATAACTTAGAATTAGGGTTTCTTTTAATTTTAATTTTAATTTTCTTATTTCATAAATACAAAAAACCTAAAAAACACTTCTTTTATTTCAATAAATAATTAATTAATTTTTAATTTCAATTTAACTTCAAAAGGGTCCAACGCCCTCGAACGTTCAACTTTAGTTTCTTTCGCGCATTTATTCTTATTATTTCTTGTAAATATTAATGTAATTCTCCCAAAGCCTTGTAAACTCGGACATTTTATTTCTCGCACTTTATTTATTTTTCTGTCAAATCGGGTCCTGGATTTTAATTTGGCGATGTTGACCCGCGCCTTTGTAATAGCTTAGAACTTTTAATTTCCGCAACTTTTTAACTGTTAACAAATGCATGCAAGAATGAATGACAAAAATAAAAACAAACGCTTAGATCACCAATAACATGAACAAGACAAAATATCTGAAAACGACACACAAATCACACACCACCCCTAGGGTACGCCTCACGGTTGCCTTGCCTCGAAAGGTGATCGTCGAGTAGAGGATGTCTTAGTAAGTCCTCATGATCCGGGAACCTGGCATGAGGGTAGCTTCTAAGGTGTCTTCCTATTACTCCGGTGATCACACTGTTGCCTTGTCCCTCGAAACGTGGTCGCCGACTATAGGACGTCTTAGTGAGTCCTTATGTTCCATTGATCTAGTTGCCTCAAAACGGTTGCCTCGGAATAGTTGCCTCAAAATAGTTGCCTCAGAATAAAAGATCAATGGCATAAGGGTAGCTCCTAAGGTATCTTACCTTTGCTTGGTGGCCACACTGTCCCTTAATCGAATTGACCCGAACACCTCCAACGGTGGTGCTACCTACCTCTCAATGGTGGGATGACACTACTTTAAAGGACATTTACACAGACGAATTCCTTAGGGTAGGTAGACAACTCTAAGATACTTGCTCTAAATTTCAAAACAAATCAAAAATACTTTTCACACCGACACCTTTTCAAAAAGCTTTCGAAAGCAACTTTTCAAACACTCTTGAGGACCGATACAAGAGTCGAACTGGAATTTTCAAAGAAACTTTTTAAAACCCACAGTTGAAAAGCAAACAAACCATTTTTGAAAACACAAATGAGCAAGTATCTAAGAGCCCATGGATAACCATGGATAGAAAGGGTGCTAACACCTTCCCTTTCTATAATCTACCTCCCGAACCGAGAGCAATCTCTTTAAGGAATTTTTCTGTGCTTTTGTCCTTTCCATTTGGAGAAAATAAAAGACGGTGGCGACTCTTGCTTCCGCAACATTTCGCGAACCAGCGTTAAACAGTCAGTTCCAGATCCACCGATCACATAAATAAATATGCCATGTAAATAATTAGTGTAAATTAGGTCAAACTAAAAATATTTTTTTTAATAAATAAAAAAACAATTTAGAACTAGGGTTTTAATTAACTTTTTAATTCCAATTTAATTTTCTCATTAAACTCCATAAATACAAAAACACCAAAAAAAAATTCTTTCTTTTATTTAAACTTAATTAATTTCATAATTTTAATTTTAATTTCTTTAAAAGGGTCCAACGCCCTCACTTTCGATTATAATTTCGTTTCGCGCGCTTATTTTATTTCCCTTTTTTATAAATTTCATGTAATTACTCCAAAGCCTTGTAATAGATTAATTAGGATATTTATTTTTCCGCATTTTTATTTTTCAAATCGGGTCTTGGATTAATTTGGCGATGTAGACCCGCGCCTTTGTAATAGCGTAGGACTTTTACCTTCTCGCATCTTTTAACTGTTAATAACTTGCATGAAAGAATGAATGCCAAAAATAAAAACAAAGCGTAGATCACCAATGCATGAACAAGATAAACATAATTGAAAACGACACACAAATCACACACCACCCCTAGGGTACGTCTCACTGTTGCCTTGCCCCTCGAAAAGTGGTCGTCGAGTAGAGGATGTTTTAGTAAGTCCCCGTGTCCATGAACATGGCATGAGGGTAGCTTCTATGGTGTCTTCCTATTGCTCTGGTGACCACAATGTCCCGAACCCTCGAATTGACCCGAACACCTCCAACGGTGGTGCTACCTACCTCTCAATGGTGGGATGGCACTACTTTAAGGACATTTACACAGACGAATTCCTTAGGGTAGGTAGACGACTCGTAGATACTTGCTCTAATTTCAAAACAAATCAAAAACTTCTTTTCACACCGACACCTTTCAAAAAGCTTTCAAAAGCAACTTTTCAAACACTCTTGAGGACTGATACAAGAGTCGAACTGAAATTTTCAAAGAAACTTTTTTAAACCCACTCACCTTGAAAAGCAAACAAACAATTTTGAAAACACAAATGAGCAAGTATCTAAGAGCCCATGGATAACCATGGATAGAAAGGGTGCTAACACCTTCCCTTTCTATAAATCTACCTCCCGAACCGAGAGCAATCTCTATAAGGAATTTTTATGTGCTTTTGTCCTTTCCATTTGGAGAAAATAAAAGACAGTGGCGACTCTTGCTTCCGCGACATTTCGCGAACCAGCGTTAAACATTCAGTTCCAGATCCACCGATCACAGCTGCAAATTGAGTTCCTACTAATCACACTTCAACCATCTCCATTGGATTAGGAAAGTTAGTTTATGCTATTGGAAACCAGAAACATTTTGATTATGGGACTTACATCTTTGATAAGAACATTAAGCATGCAGGAACTTGTGCCATTAAGACGCCAATTTCTTTTCCTTACCTCCTCGGTGGAATTATCCTTAATCATCATCCTGGAATCCTAAGTGGAAATGATGTAGTATGCAAGATGGGGTCTGCCCTGACCCTTCATTTTAAGCTCTTTTCAAGAAAACATGCCACGGACATTGTTTTGACATCTGCACCTGCTGAAAAGACCTCCGCCAAGGATGATATAATCAAAGAATTAAGAGAAGCCTTCAAGGACCTACAGAAGGACAACAACCTTGATGATATAGTGAACTCTGAAGGTGAAGACTCTAGTGAGGAAGGATGTTCTGTCTCAGCCAAGTCAACTGGTCTTGATGACAGTTAGACTAATTGATGTCTCTTTATTTGACCCTTTTGTTTCTTTTTAGTACTTGCATGTGCTTGATATTTGATTTCTATGGTTTGTACCTAAATTATTGATACACTCTTGAATGCATCCTTTTATTTGGCATACTATGACTAAAAAGGGGGAGAGAAAGTGACTGACTGACCACTGACCACTGAATGACATCTGATTGAGGGGGAACTAATACTTGAGGGAGAGACTCATGTCTCAGAAGATGCTTTGACATCTTCCCTGCTAACAGCTAACTGCTAACTGTTTTTTTTTTATTTTGCTTGTTGCTGCTCTAATTTTGCTCTGATAATATATTACTCTGATAATGTTTTAGCTAAAATTTGCCAATGGGGGAGTTTGTAAGTGTTTGTTGGCAGTAATTTTGGTAAAACAATATGCTGTTAATGTTTTGCTAAATCTCTTGACATTGTAGCAAACTGTTTTGAATGATGTCAAAGCAGATGTCTTGACACCTGCCTCCTGAACTGAACTCAGCCAACGTCAGTTTAAGTTTTTTGTTTCCTGATTTCCTGTGCACCATAATTCAAGATTTGTGACTCATAGACTTAGAATAATATTGAGGAATATTTTTCTATTTGAATTATCTGCATGGATTTTATCTTGGCCTATTTTTAAGGAAATATTCAAAAGATTTGAATACTTGTTTTTAAGCCCATGCCCATAGCTGTACATATATAAGAACTTGCTTCATTATTCAAATAACTGCAACTTTTGAAGAAGAAGACTTTCTTTATGTTTTAAAAAGTCTAAGTCTTTTAATTGTCAAACACTCTAATATTAAATTAATACTTGTGTTGTTATTTGGGTTATTAATTGTGTATCATTCATAAGCTTTTAAGCATTGAATGCTTGAAGTTTTTAAACTTAGTATTTATGTTGTTTCTTCACTGTAAGTGATTGAAGGGATTTGAGGAGGGCATCATACCTAGGTAAGTATTAGGTAGAAGTATAGCACGGGTAGTGATTAAGTGATTAGATCGTAAACTGGTAGTTTACTGAGGGTCTATGAATTGATACTAATTAGTGGACTTGTCCCTGGCTTGGTAGCCCCTAGAGTAGGTGTTGTTGTACACTGAATTAGGTGAACAATCACTTGTGTTTTTACTGCTTTTGTTATTACCGCTCTTTACTTGTAAACAAATATTTGTGTCGTGACATCTCATTCGACATCACATATCTGATACCAGAATTTCAAGTATTAAGTCCTGGCATATCTTCGTATGACCAAGCGAACACTTCAACATAGTTGTGAAACATATGGACCAATCTGCCTTTGACATTGTCTTCCAAGTTGGCGTCGATCCTGACTTCCCTCTTGTCTGCCTCAAAATCTAGGTTGATCATTTCAACGAGTTTTTCGTGGGGTTGGATGGCCTTTTCTTCTTGAATCAGAAGTCTGGCTAGTTCCCTAGGTATTTCACAATCTTCTTCGCCTTCTTCTTCAGCTTGGTAGATTGGATGTTCCAAGTCATAGATGGCAATAGCAGAGTCGTTGTCAATGAGATCATACTACCCAGGTTCCTTCTCATGGCCCTACTACCCAGGCTCCTTTTCGTGAATTACTTGACACAGTTTTGCATGGACTTATCCTGAGAAAGCCCTATACAGGTTCCTTCTCTTTTATCTCTGGACAACAGTTTACAACACTGTAAAACCTAGACCAGACTAGATGCGGTCAATTTCACATTTCCCCAGTAAGTCGTTGTGAAGCCTGGAATACGACCAGATAGCAGTCAACCTTATCATTCTCAACCAGTCATTGTGAAGCTTGGATCCTAACCAGATAAGCAGTTCACTTCCGTCTCCGCAATCAAGAGATAACTACCCAGTAGAATAACAGACCAGTGAAGCTCCTAGACTCTATTCCCCAAGTCAGAGACAAACATTCCTCAGTGAAGTCCTCCCTAACAATAGGAGCAGAAATTCCCACGAAGGAATATCTCACGAAATCATCATTATTCTGGATGGCATCTTTAAGCCCATCTCCGACGACTCTCCGTCACATTCTCAGGATGGCGTCTTTAAGCCCATCTCCGACGAATTTCAGTCATCTTCACCAAATGGCATATGTAAGCCTATTCCCGATACTACCTATACAAATCAAGCATCATTTCAGACGAGTGCAAATTTCTGGGCACTCTAGTGTTCAATCATTTTCCACCTTCAGATCACGAAAGGTAGACCAGCCAATCTACATCCTCAGGTTTAAGAAGATTGAACAGGGGCAGCTGTTGTACCCCAAAATTTTCCCTCTCATTTCACTCAAAGACATGCCTCTAGAGATCCTCAATTGCTCAAGGTGGACTAAGGGTTGACTAGACAAATCCTCCTCCTAAGGCAACAAGGCTCAAACTAGGGTTTCAATTTCAAGCAATATGCTTGAGTTCCTAGGGTCCCAAATGGTCTCCATTTCCCTAATATGTCCCCCAAGATCATCCATGCCAAGTTTCATGCCTTGCACTACAAGTTAGCTCAGTCAACTGCTCAGATGCCTGGAAATCAACTATGATAGGTCAAAAGTCAACTGTGACCCACATACAGTAAAACTTCAAGATTTTTGGTCAACATCACCATTTTGAAGTAACATCCATCATTTGATCAAGGGTTGATCATGGTTCCTCAAGAAATGCTCCTAACTCATCAAAAGTCAAAAATGGCAATTTAGGGTTTCTATAGGAAAAGTCAACCAAACTTTGACCAAGCATAACTTTCTCATACTTTATCATAAATTTTCCAACCAAGGCTCATTTTGAATAGAATCAAATTCCTTACAACTTCTCTTCATCCCTCAAGGTCAAGAAATGCCTCAATAAAAAGATATAAGTTCCTACATTATAGGTCATTTAAAAAAGTCAACAAAAACACCTTTTGGGTCAAAGCTCCTTACATGAAAATGGAAGATCCAATTGAGATGAAACCAAAAGGGTTATTTCGAGTACATACTAAGCTTCCTAAAAAGTCCAAGAACACCTTCTTAGGGTTAAAAAGTAGAGAGATGTGCGTTACTAAAGTTGACCAATTTTTGTAAATGTGCATGAAGTCAACATTGACCAAAATGACTTTTTTTTCTCCAAATGGGCCCATTGTTTCTTGTTTGAAACTTGTTCCTAAGATGACCCATGACCCCTGAGCTTATCCACCTATTATTTCATTATTTTTATTATTTATTTTGATATTTTATTCATTTAAATCAAAATAAATTAATTTAAATAATGGAATAATCAAATAAAATCAAAGATTTGATTTTGTGAGCACATTATGAGTCCATGAGCAGCTAGAAAATCAGGAAAATTCGTGCAAGGGCTAATTGATTGGAAAAGATCATGATTTGGTTGGATTTAGAAATAAATCATACAAGGCAAAAAAATCAAATCTTTTTCAACAATTTGCAAAGATTGAATACAGTCTTGTTAACCTAATTCCTTCTATTATATATAGACAACAATTCCAAAGCATGAAAACAAAGTTTTGGCCACGTGAATTAAGAACACAAAACTCAAATTTTGAACAAGAAAAAGGCAATCAAATTTCCTTCTACAAGGAGATTCAAGGTGTTTCAAGGCCAACAATTCATTCCTGGAAGTATTTGGTAGCTGTTTGGACCATTACCAGGCCTCAACACGCCCATAAACGCTCTACACGAGTACCACAATTTGCCTTCCTTATTGAAATTGATTTTTTCAATTTACGCCTGATAAACGAATTCTGGCTATACATTCATGTTTGTATCATTATTTAAAACATATTTGCATATTTAATTGTGAGTTTTGATGCGTATTGGACAACCTGCCATTGTTAGAATTTAAAGTTTCTTTTTAAGGCTTTTCGTTTCAGGCAAAATCAGAGCCAAAGATGGATACCACTGCATTCAAGAGATCAAACCCAATTGATCTGTGTAATTAGATTTGATTTATATTGCCCGGATATGATTTTTGAGATGCACAGGTTTGTAGCTACAGCCTATGTCCGTGGGTAAAAGTCTTGTCTAAAACGACAGTCCCAGCGAGGAAGACGATGGCGTTTCCAAGTCGGGTTGGCCAATTCGAATGGCGCACGCGTTTTGTCTATTACTAATGACCATTATTCTATATAATATATTATGTGTGTTTTAGATAATGAATGATCAGCTTGGCTCAGTGGCAAATGGGAAGGGTTTAAAAACGCGCGTGTGTAGGAGGTCAGGGGTTCGACCCCTACCTCTTCATATTATTTTTCTCACAATTTCTCTGCAGATCCAGTAGTACTATTCCAAACGCACTCACTGTACGCCTCAAATTCATCACCATTAGATCATTCCTTTCCCAAATCTCACGCCTCCAATGAAGCTCCCCATGATGGATATTCCTGGCACAATCACACTGGATCCAGTGCTGCTTGGGCCAACAGGATTGGGCTTTGGACAAGATTCAGATTGCAACCCCTCCAATTTGGGCCTACACCCCCTCAGGCCTAATTTCTAACCTTTTTTTAGTTTTTTATTTATCATCATTATTTTGTTTAATTATTTTTATTAATCAATTTTTTTTACAAAATCATAAAATCAAAAATCACAAAAATAGTACTTAGTTTTTTTTATAATAAATTAACTTTTGTAAATAAAATAATTTCATCAACTTTAATTTATTTTTCATTAATTAAAATCAATTAGAAATTAGGTTAAATTCAAAAAAAAAATTTCACAAAAAAATCCAAAAATATTTTAATGATCAAATTAGGGTTTTTAGGGTTTTAAACTTTTTCCAAGCTTTATTCTCACGCTGAATTCTTTTTGCCGTATGATACTTTTTCAATATTGATGTAACTGCGCTCAGTTTGTAATATATTAATTAGGGTTTAGTTTCCGCAAATTTACTTTCAGTAAATTCTTTATGTATCTGTCCAAAAGCCTTGTAATAGCGTATGACTATTTTACTTTCTCGATTTTATATCTTATTCTTGTATATAATTGTTAGCAACATTGGCTTGTATGCTCAATCAATTAATCAGTAGATCACTTAACTTTAAGATAAATATCTGAAAACAAACACTGCTGCACACTTGCACCCCTAGGGTATTCCTCACTTGGTTGCCTCAGAAACAATGGTCATGTTCCTCAAACATAGGGATATCTTATAAAAGACCCTCAATTCAAAAGTCGTCATAAAGATCATAGTCCCTTACTGTCCCTCGAGTTGCCTACAAGAAATGATCTTATATGATAGTCCCTTAGAAATGCTAAGGTATCCTTACATGTTGCCTTCAATGACCATTACGTCCCTTTTGATAGTCCCTCAACATCCAACGACTAGGGTTACCTACTAATTAATAGTAGGATAACACGGTCTAAAGGATAGGAGGAAAATAACGCCTTTTTTCGAGTAGGTAGATAACTGTTAGGTACTTGCTCAAAATAATCCTTTTACACCATACACTTTCAAACATACGTTTCAAATTGAAATTTTCAAAAACACTTTATCACACTCTTGAGGACTGATACAAGAGTTACCATAAAGTGAATCTCCGCACTAAGGCAATTTTCAAAGCTTTTCAAACACACACAAAGACAAACAATTTTAAAAATGAGCAAGTACCTAAGAGCCCGTGGAAAACCATAGATAGAAAGGGTGCTAACACCTTCCCTTTCTATAATCTACCCCCCGTACTCAGAAATATCTCAAAAAAGGTTTTTCTGTTTTTTCCCTTTTCCTTTGTTGGATAAAATAAAAGACGGTGGAGACTCTTGCTTACCGTACATTTGCAAACAAAAAACGTAAAACCAATAGTAACAAAAAATAGTCAGTTCTGCCACCGTATCACAGTGTGCATGTAAGGTCACATGGCTATTTTGAAAATCCAATAAAGTGAAAGAAAGGCAACGAGCACAAAATTTGAATGCAAAAAGAGTCCAATATCTTTTCATTAAATGATCATATGGCATATGAAAATGAACAAACCCTTAGCAAATGGACCATGGTGCCCCGGGCATGGCACATGGCTTAAAGTCATTGTTTCAATAAAAATTACAGACAAAGTTCTCAAATTAATGAAATAGTAAATGGTAATTACTCATTGTTGAAGGAGATGGGAATGAAATCCTTGGCACGCCAGTTGTTGAGTCCTTCATCGATAGTCTGGTAGATCCAGTCATTAAAGTCACAGTCATAGTCAGAGTCCTCAAGAGCGTTCACTTCATGATTACTGTTGCGAAGAGGTGGTTTTCCTGTACTCACGTCTGACCTCCTTTTGAGCTTTGGTAGTGAAGCCCAAACCAAATTTTTTTGTCTTGAAAGGGATGTGAGGGAGTTGTCCCCAAATGGTACAACCTCCATCTTCAATGATGATGCGAGCATATTTAAGGGAAGCCATACTTGGCACATCTTTAGCAGCTTTTGGAATGTCGGGAGAAGCTTTGGCGGCAACAACCATGGGAGAGACCACTTCGAAGGCTTGACATGGAGTTTCTATGAACTCTCCGTCCATCTCAACATACTTAAATGAATTTAGATGGCTAACCATAAACTCTTCTTCACCACATATGGTAACAATCTTTCCCTTGACTGAATATTTTAATTTTTGATGTAGTTTGGAAGTTACTGCTCCTTCCCAATGTATCCAGGGGCGTCCAAGTAGGCAAGAGTAAGAAGGACGAATATCCCTCACATAGAACGTAGAGTTGAAAATTTTAGAACCAACTTTGATGGGGAGGTCAACTTCTCCATGAACCATCCTCTTTGATCCGTCAAAAGCCCTCACCATTATGTCACTTGGCTTCATAAGCAAACCTTCACAATCCAACCGATCCAGGGCACCTTTGGGTAATACATTCAGAGAGGACCCAATATCCACCAATACATGGGCTAAAGTGGTTAATTTGCATTCGATGGAGACATGCAAAGCTTTATTGTGATTTTTTTCGGATGGAGTTAAGTCAGCATCCGAGAATCCCAAACCATTATTGGCGATCAAACTCTCTACGTAATTTTCAAACTGATTGGTCGTAGTTTCTTGAGGAACACGTGCATTTTTCAAGAATTTAATCAACATTTGAGCATGTGCATCAGAGCATAGCAAAAAATATAGCATAGGAATCATCGAGGGGGGTTTTCCCCAACTGCTCTACTATCTTGTAATCACTTTTCCTTATAATCTTTAAAATCTCTTCCATTTCTTGGGTAGATGGTTCCTCAATGATAATGTCTTTTGCAGGCGCCTCCATCCTGGCAGGCTCAGCCATCTTTTCTTTTCCCCTAGTGTCAATACTAGGTTTATCAAGAGTAATGCGAACAGGTGTAGTTGTGGTGGTTGGAGGCGAAATGTCAGAAGAGAAGATTCTCCTCGTCCTTGTCACTTTGCTAGAGCCAGCAATGTTGGTAATGTCAGCAGTTTCATCTTGATCAATTCAGGAGTCTTGTTTAATACCATGGTAGTACACTTCAGCCCCATAATTCCAAGGTACTGCCTTATCAGAAAAATAAGGGACTGTCCCCAGAGTGGTGATTATCAACAGATCTTTCCTCGGTATAATGGGAATCCTAATAGGACCTTTTGAAGTGGTCCTAATAGGTTTGTTTGAGATAATGATGATGGATATGTCTTTAACTTCTTGAGGTACAACTTCAGTCAAACTTTTTATGGATGGAGTTCTTTCTAATAGAATCTCATAGCTATCTATTAGGTTTTGGACACCCTTTTTTAGCCATTCATAGCCATTATTTTGTAGAACACAACAATGACAGTCTCTAAGGAAACCAGGGAACATCTCAGTTTTCAACAAACTTTCTTTAACATTGGTCAGAGGAGTGGTCAAGTCATTAACAGAGGAAACAAAAGCAGAATCTTCAATAGCGTTGACACCCTTGCCATGATTTGGAATGGGTGCTGTGATTACATTTGGAGTTGGAGGAGGATCAAATTCAATGGTCTTGTTGTCGATGAGGTCTTGGATTTTGTTCTTTAAAGCCCAATAATGATCAATGTCATGTCCGGGACTATTGGAGTGGTAAGCAAATTTGGCGTTGGGATTGTATTTTTGAGATGAAACATTGGAATTTGAATGGGGGTCACGCAATGTTACCAAATTAGTCTTCAACATGTGTTGTAGGGCTTGAGATAGTGACATGTTGATCCTTATAAATTGTTTTCTCAGGATATCAGGTATTTGGTGATTAGCTTGTTGTTGTGGTCTTTGAATAGAGGTTAGATTGGAGATTAGAACTACATTTACAAATTCACGACGGTCCTTCTTGACATGACCCCTTGATCCATATACGACATTAGTTTCCTTTTTTCCAGTAAATGGTTTTTTCATAGCTTTTGATGTAGAAGTAGAGGCCATGGGTATCTTCCTGTTTTTAATACCGCTATCAACCCTTTCACCAGTCAAGATTAACTCACTGAATCTAGATGATGAGCTCCCAATCAGTAAGTTGAAAAATGGCCCAGTCAACGTCCCCATAAAAATATCCACCAATTCTCTATCAGTTAAGGGTGGCTGCACCTGGCAAGCCAGGTCTCTCCATTTTTAGGAAAACTCTTTGAAAACCTCGTTGGAACCCATGGTCATTGTTGTACCCCAAAATTTTCCCTCCCATATTTCTCAAAATATTGCAAGAAAAATCTCCAAGTTGCTCAAGGTTGCTCAAGGGTTGGTCAAACAAGCTATCTCCTAAGGCAGTCAACCCCAAATTAGGGTTTTGTGTTGCATCAAGATCCATGAGTCCAAATGACCCCAAGTTCTCACCAATGTCCTAATATGTTCTCAAGATCATCCATGTAAAGTTTCAAGCCTTGCAGAGGAAGTTTGCTCAGTCAATTGCTCAAAGGGTCCAAAAATCGACTGTGCTAGGGCAAAAGTCAACTGTGACCTACAAACAGTCAAATTTCAAGATTTTTTGTCAAAATTCTCATTTTGAAGGATATTTAATCATTTTATCAAGGGTTGATCATGATTCATCAAGGATTGCTCAAAATTCATCAAGACTCAAAAGTTGCTAAATTAGGATTTTGTAGGAAAAGTCAACACAACTTTGACCAAGCATAACTTTCTCATACTTTATGATAACTGACCCATAAAAAGCTAATTTTTAAGAGGATGCAATTCCCTAAAATCCATCTTCACACCCCAAGTTCAAAAAATGCACTCACAAGAAGTTATGAATTTGGACATTATAGGTAACTTTTGAAAGTCAACAAAAACACCTTTTTTCCAAAGCTTATAACTTGAGCATGCAATATCAAATTGAGATGAGACAAAAAGGGTTGGTTAGAGCACATCTCCAGTTTTCTAAAAAGTCCAAGAACACTTCCAAAAGTTCAAAATTGAAGAAGTTATGCATTGTTGAAGTTGAACTTTTTTGCAAAATTGCCAAAAGTCAACTATCCCCAAAACTTCAAATTTTGTCAAATGGGCCCATTCTTTTTTACTTGTTAAGTTTGCATAGTTGCCCACGTGCCCTAGCTCCACCCATGTGACCATGCCTCATTTTTATTATTTAATTTGATTTTTATTTGAATTTGTTCATTTTTAATCAAGTAAAATCATATAAAATCCAAAGAATTAATAACTCATGATTTTATGATTATTTTAGGCTTTGTTCACAGCTAGCATCACCATCAAATTCGTATCAAATCAAATCATGTGCAAAAAGATTGAAATGAATCAAATTTTGAAAGGTTTAATGGTGGAATCAAATCTAATTCATGTGCATTGATATGGAGAGATTTGGACCATGATTCTTACCCTAATGCAAAGCATAATACATAAGGAAGCTAAAGCACACGAAATAGGGGTTGGAAAGTGTTGGAACAGGCAGAACAAAAGTGCAAAAAATCTCAAAAAAGTGAGAGATCAGAATCCAGGTTAGAGGCGTTTTCAAGGATCAAGACCTGTCCCAATCGATTCATGGACGTTCATACAAGCTAACTCGATCAAAACCACGCATCCTCAGGCTTCCAAATGCAGTTTAAGTCTCACGTAACACAGCCATGTTCTTGAATTCGATTTGACTTGTTCTTGCATCATTTGAGAAAACTAATGGCACATTCATAATCACAAGAACAATTCCAAACTTTCTGCATCATTTAATTTCATTCATATGACCTCTTTTGCAAAATGCCATGGCTAGGGTTTTGTTGTTGTTTTTAGGGACTTTTGTTTCAGGTAAAATTGAGACTCAAGAAGAACATGGTTTTGACCAGGAGGCCATGACGAATTGACCCATGTTCTTGGAATGGATTTATATGGCCTGGAGAGAATTTTAGAATAGACCTGCGCTTTTAGCTACGGATTCAAATCTGCATGTATTTTTTTTACAGGTCCGAGGACAGGGACGATGAGGTGTCCTCCGTCCACTACTCCATTTCAAATCTTGGCGCGTTTTATTTTTTTCTGACCAATAATTCTTGTTTTTATTATATTATTACTGATTTGTGTTAATATAACAAATGAAGCAGTGTGGTGTAGTGGCAAACGTGTAATGCATTCTCCTTTAGGACCTGGGTTCGAATCCCAGGTCCCCCACTTTCTCAATAATTTTGGTTTTCAGGTTATCACATGCATACGCTGGCTTGCAGTACACCATACATCCTCACCCATCCAAGCGCCAGATGGCCAAAGGCCAGATCTGAGGGTCCATGATTGGAGGTCCACCAAGGCGCCAGTCAACGCATGAGCATCAGATCCAAAAAGTCCACAAAGGCCAGCTGCTAATGGGCCTTCAAATTGCTCCTTACACCTCCAAACAGGCCCAAGTCCTCATTCCCTTTATATTTTATTTAGTTATTTTATTTACTTTATTTTTATTTTATTGATTTTCTAACCAATCAAAATTCTTTTTTATCCAATAAAAATCACAAGAAATATTTCTTTTTATCCAATCAAATTTTAAAATTTTATTTCATTAATAATTACTAACCAATTAATTTAGGTTCTAATTCTAGAAAACTCTAACTTATTTTTTGTAAATAATTAAATTGATTAGTTTTAATTAGGTTTTAATTATTAATTTAATTAATTTTATTTTCTTTCTTAAAATAACAAAAATCCAAAAATATATCATTAATTTATTTTCTTCATTAATTAATTTATTTTATAATTAACTTAGTAATTAATTTAGGTTTAATTTCTTTTCCTTAAATAAAAACAAAAAAAATATTTTCTTTAACCAAAAGGGTCAAAACCCTAAATTTCACCCTCGATCTAATTTCCCGCACGTTGTATTTATTTTATCATATTAATGTACCTGCTTCCGGATTGTAATAGTTAAATAGGACATTTTACTATTTTTATCGCTTTATTTTATTTTCAAAGGGTTTGTCTTTGGCGATGTAAATACCCGACGCCTTGTAATTTAAATTCCGCATTTTATTTCCGCAAATTATAATTGTTAGATGTTTGATAATAGGGTTGCATGACAAGACTGAATGTTTTAACCTAAAATCAAATTAGATCACCCTTAACATGTATAAAGATAAAAATAACTAAAAACGACACATTCACACATGCGCACTCCTAGGGTACACCCCACTTGGTTGCCTTTGTACACGGTCATTGAGTATAGGTCGTTTTAGAGGTCGCCCTCTTGTCTAAAAGATCATAGTCGCCTCGAAATGGTTGCCTCGGATATTGTTGCCTCAAACAAATGATCTAAGACATTAGGGTTACCGCTAAGGCGTCCTAACATTGCTTTAGTGACCGAATGTCCCTCATTCAAATTGACCCTCAAACTCCAACAACGGTGCTACCTACTCATCAATAGTGGGATAGCATTGTCTAAAGGAAAACAGCATAGAACGATTCTTTTTTCCGAGTAGGTAGATGGTTCTTAGATACTTGCTCTTTCAAAAACAATACTTTTTCACATTTACACTCCTTTTCGAACAAAGTTTTCAAAACACTTCATTACACTCTTGAGGACAGAAGCAAGAGTTAAATCGAAGTTTTCAAACAAAAGACTTTTTCAAACCCACAAACACAAAGAAAACAATTTCGAAAACAAATGAGCAAGTACCTAAGAGCCCGTGGAAAACCACAGATAGAAAGGGTGCTAATACATTCCCTTTCTATAATCTACCCCCCGAACCCGAGAAATATCTCAAAAAAGGAATTTTTCTGTGCTTTTTTCCTTTCCTTGTTGGATAAAATAAAAGTCGGTGGCGACTCTTGCTTACCACGACATTTTGCAAATACAAATTGCAAAACGCAAACCAGCATTCCAAAAAACAGTCAGTTCTTCCCACCGTATCACAGAACTGGCGACTCTGCTGGGGACGCTTATAAGTGGGGTGCACCTTAGGAATAGTTCATAATTTTTTCAATTGATTGACTTGTATTCTTTATATTTGTGGGTTGAATCAGAGTTACTATAGATCTTAACCCGGATCTGGGGGATACCCTTTAGGTAAGTAGCAATAAACTGTGAGGGAATTATACGACGTAGACCGATACGGTTGAAGTAGTAGCTACGTTGGTGTGGCACTTTAGTTTGTACCGATATCCCTTGTGGCGCAACAAGGAGATTATGGATCTTCTAAGGGGTCATTAAGCCCCAACTGACCTTAGCACCTTTAAATTGACCAACTTGGCCATAGAATAGTAGCAGTATGCTACACTCATTGAGACCAAACTCTCGCGATGATTATGGCCGTAAGAAAAGGTTGCTAAACTGGAATTATGACCGATCGAGGGTGGTCAGTGATATTGAGATCCTCTAGAACCCGATTACTATTTCTAGGACAGGTTTGAACCCACTAAACTGAAAGAGGGTAATACCCAAACTCCTTGCCAACCTGGAATCTAAGGGCTATCTGTGTGACTTGTGTGCCCTTACCATGTTTGCTATTTGTGGATACTTGTGGTATGTTTTCTATCATGACATCATGCATCATAAACATTGCATACATCTTGCATTGGACTAACCCATTTCAAAGACAGAGGGGATTTATCTTTGTTTTGTTTTGTAGGTCATGGCACCCATGCGTAGAAACACTATTCAGATCAACTTTGTCCAGATTCCCACACAACTTAAGGAATTGGTTGCAAAGGTTTCAGATACTACCTCCTTTATCAGAAACATGGGCACCTCCTTGGTTTGGTCACCTCTAAGATGGATGAACAGATGATGAGTGTCCTAGTCCAATTCTTTGATCCACTGTACCACTGCTTTACTTTTCCAGACTACCAGTTGGTCCCTACCTTGGAAGAATTCTCTGATCTGCTTGGCATCTCCATTCCGGAGCAGACCCCATTCACAGGTTGGGAGAAAGTCCTTAGACCAGAAGAAATTGCTTCAGCCCTCCATCTGACAAAGGCTGAGGTAATGTCTAATTTGGAAACTCGTAGTGGAACAAAGGGCTTCTTGACTAAGTTCTTGGTTGGTAAGGCTAATCAGTTCTGGGACAGTCTAGACCTTCAGGCATTTGAAGACATTCTGGCTCTTCTCATATATGGTTTGGTGTTGTTTCCTAACTCAGATTCCTTCGTCGACGTGAATGCAGTAAAGATTTTCTTGTCCGGTAATCCAGTACCCACTCTCTTGGGTGATATCATGCACTCTCTTTATGCTCGTACTGCTCGGAAACGGGGAACCCTTATGTGTTGTGCACCATTGCTGGCGAGGTGGTTTATTTCTCACCTCCCCGAATCAGTTTTGAAGAATAAGGAAGGCATGGGTTGGGCCTACAGGATTATGTCTCTCTCTCATAATGACATCATCTGGAATATCAAGGGTATGGAAGACATAGCTATTATTGATCGCTGTGGGGAATACCCCAATGTTCCACTGCTAGGAACCCATGGAGGAATCATCTATAATCCGTGTTTGGCCTTACGTCAATTTGGGCGAGCTAGGAGGGAAGGACCTCATGAGTTGCTAATGCCGAGCATTGTCTTTGACTTCCAAGGGGATAGTGACGAGCAACGCTGCAGGTTCATATGATCTTGGGATAGAGTACACATGTCTGATTCGCACGAGCTAGGTGCAAAGACTTCTCTTCCGATTGAGCCATATCTCCGATGGGTTCGAATCCGTGCCCAAAAGCTAGGAATTTCGTATGAAGCCGTCTTTCCTATAACTCTTGAAGTTGCTGATGAAGAAGGGGTTGCTCCTACCATCCTCCACCCGTACATGCCTACTGACATTGGGGAATTAAAGAGGTCTTGGATGCAGCTAAGGGAGGAACAGGATACTTACAGAGAGTAGTATCACGAGCAAGAGCAGAAGATTCAAAAGTTGACAAGGCAAATGGAGAATGAGAAGATCCTCAATGACTATGTCCGCACTAACAGGAAACGACCATGGGAGCACTGATTATCTTTTGTTATTTCTAGTTTTGCTTTACTTTTCAGCTTTTATTTCTTGTAACGCCTTAAAGGCATTTGTTGAACAATTGAATTCAAAGTTTATCTAATAAAAGTGTGTTTCATTTTGGTTTACGAATTTGAATCTCTAAAGTCTTTGAAATCATATCATGCGCATTTCATTCCATGCATCTCATAACATGTACCCTTACAGGTTTTCTCATCTTCTTCGTTGTTTATTTCAGCACATCATGTATGCTGAAACATCAACTGAACAAGCCATCAAGGCTCTGCAAGCTCAAAACGCCCAGTTCCAGGAATTGTTCATGAGTTTAGCCAAGGGTCAGTAAGATCTGAAGACCCTTATCTTGAAAGATAAGAAGAAGAAGAAGAAGAAGACAATCCTATTTAATATGGGTCGTAGATTCAGAAATGATTTGCGAGAAGAGGTTGATTTGACCCACTCATCTGGAGGGGGAGATAATCAGGAAGAAAGGAGGGCTCCTAGCCCAGTGGTTTCAGACAACGAGACCGACTTTGACGAAGACCAGTATCCTCTGGCTGAGGATAGATATAAGCAACTGGAAGACCGGTTGAGCGCGATGGAAGTTCAGAAAGTGCCGGGTCTGGACTTTGGAGTCTTGGGTCTGTCATCTGGGGTGGTGATTCCCCATAGGTTTAAAGCACCAATCTTTGCTAAATACGACGGGGTTTCTTGCCCAAAACTGCATCTCCGTTCGTATGTTAGGAAGATTCAGCCGTACACCGCTGACAAGAATCTCTGGATCCACTTCTTTCAAGACAGTCTCTCAGGGACTCAACTCGAATGGTTTTACCCTCTAGAAGGAGCTAGTATCCGTAATTGGGAGGATTTGGCTGCTGCTTTCTACAAGCAGTACCAATACAATGCCGACCTCGCTCCCACGCGTACCCAACTCCAGGGTATGTCTATGGGTGCGAGGGAAGGTTTCAAAGACTATGCTCAGAAATGGAGGGACCTTGTTGGAAGAGTGAAACCTCCCTTGGCTGATAGGGAGCTAGTGGATTTGTTTTTGGGGACCTTGTCGGGTCCGTATTTCAACCATCTGATTGGAAGTTCATCGTCCGGGTTTATAGAGCTGATTATGATCGGGGAAAGAATTGAGGCTGATATCAAATCCAGTAAAATACAGAAGGGTGCTTCGTCTGGTGCCGAGAAGAAGCCTTTTAAGAAGGAATCCAGTGTTGTTTATAGCACAAAGAGCCACAATAGACCTGAACGCCGCCAAGCAGTCAATACGGTGGTTATATCAAGACCTGATGTTGCTCCTCAGCGCAACAATCAGCCAAGGGCCGAGAGACCTAGAAGATAATTCACTCAGCTCAACATGACTTTATCCCAAATTTTGCCGCAGTTATTGAAGACCAACTTGGTGATTCCGAAGGAGGCCCCAAAGAATCCCAATACAACATCACCGATGTATAATCCGAATTCCCGCTGTGCTTTTCACTCTGATAGCCCGGGGCACGACACGAATGACTGCTGGGTTTTGAAGAATAAGGTACAAGACTTAATTGATGCTAAGGAGATTGAGTTCAAAGCTCCTGAAAGACCTAATGTTGTGACTGCTCCTATGCCCAAGCATGGAGTGAATGTTGTAGATGAAGACTTGTTTGTGGTTTCTGTGAAAGTCATTTCTACTCCATTAATGACTGTGAAGAAGAACCTTCTGTTAGCCGGTTTATTTCCGGGCTGTGACGAAGTTTGTCGTATGTGTTCCGTCCTAATTACTGGTTGCCCTCTTTTGAAGTCAGGTGTCCAACGCCTAATGGATAATAAAGAAGTTATGTTTGAGAAAACTGTTGTCCCTTTGGTTCTTGTTGGAGAAGTTGCTATAATCACCATTTTCGACAATTCTTCCAAGGTTTCCTCAAGAAAGCCTGTTAGAATTACATCTATTCCGAGAATCGCTCCCTTTATCATTACTGTTCCTAGGCCTATCTCTTATACATCCGATAAAGTTGTCATGTGGCACTATGGGGCTGACGTGTATTATCACGGGGTTAAACAAAATTTGAATGCTTAAGAGGCTGATACTGACGTCAGCAATATTGTTGGATCTAGTAAAGTCACCCGCAGCGGAAGACTTTTCTCCCCTGAGATCTCTCTAGCAGTTGCTCGGAAGCCTGTTGTTATTACACCTGCCAGTACACCTGCTGCTGTTCCTGTTCAAGTTCCCATTCTTACCCCTGTTGCCGAGTCATCTGACACTCAGGGCAAAGAGACCACCAGTGAGCCTGCCCAGATGGGGGCACCGAAGACAATTACTGTTGAAGCCTCTAGACAAAAGATGGAGGAAATTTTGAAGATCATCAAAAAGAGAGACTATAATGTAGTCGAACAGCTAGGGCAAACCCCGTCTAAAATCTCTATGTTATATTTGTTGCTATGCTCAGAAGCCCATGCCAAGGCTCTGATTGCCTTCCTGAAAACAGCGCACGTGCCGTAGGAAACGTCAATTGATCAGTTTAAAGATTGTGTGGCTAGTCTGACATCAGATAATGGGTTGGGTTTCTCCGATGACGACTTGACTGCTAAGGGGAAGAATCACAATGACGCCCTGCATGTCTCCATTGAATGCAGGGGCACTACTCTTGCTCACGTATTAGTGGATACTGGATCCTCGCTGAATGTTTTACCTAAGAAATCTCTAGACTGGTTAGACTGTGAAGGGTTGGAGCTGAAGCCGAGTAACATTGTAGTCAGGGCCTTTGATGGGTCCAAGAGAATGGTACACGGAGAAGTGGATATTCCGATTAAGGTTGGTTCTCAAGTTTTCGCATCTACATTCTATGTGATGGACATTCGGCCATCTTATTCTTGTTTGCTGGGTCGTCCGTAGATCCATAAAGTTGGGGCAGTAACCTCAATGCTTCACCAGAAGCTAAAGTACCCGGTGAAAGGAAAAATTGTGACGGTACAAGGAGAGGATGAGTACATGGTGAGCCACCTTAACTCTTTCTGATATGTAGAGATGGATGGGGAGTTCATTGAAACCCTGTTTCAACATTTTGAAGAGGTTCCCCAGACGCTGGCATCAACTGAAACTATTGTTGAAGATCCTCCAATGAAGATGGCTTCCTTCAAGGATGCCCGGGCTGTTGTTGAGAAAGGTGGGTGTGAAAATTGGGGCCAACTCCCTGATTTTGCTCATAAGACTAACAAGTTTGGTTTAGGTTTCACTGCAGAAGCTCAAAGGGCTGTTCGGAGTGCGTGGATCGGAAGACCTCCCCTGTTTATCAGCAATTCAGGAGTGAATGCCATTGAAGACGATGTGGAAGAATCTGAGTTCGACAGTTGGATCTATCCTACTACTAATGGTGGACTAAGCAATTGGACGGAAAAGGACTTCGTCCCAATTTCTTTTATTACCCAGTAATGAGACTTTTGTTTTGTATTTGTAACAGACAATGTTTTAAACTTTATGGCCCGGTGTCTTACCCGAAGCACTGTGGTTTTGTTTGTGAGGGATTTATGTGTGTCATCTACATATATCATTAATAAAAGCATTGGACGTTTCTTGCATTTCAAATTTTGTGCTCTTTATCATTCTTTTATTATATATTGCAAAACAACTATTTTACACACACTCACATATACAGGTCTACATCCACTCTGGATCCCACTGATAACGACTCTGCTACTGCCAGTTATGACTTCGAAAGTACGATCAACTTAGCCAAAGACGAAGGTGAAGATGATTGCGAAGTGCCTGGTGAACTTGCTAGACTGCTACTTCAGGAAGAGAGGGCCATACAACCACATGAAGATCCGGTGGAATCAGTAAATATGGGTACAGAGGTAGACAAGAAAGAAGTCAAGATCGGTGCAAATCTGGAGCTTAGTGTTAAGCAACGGTTGATTCAGATGCTGCGAGACTATGTTGAAATCTTTGCCTGGTCTTATGAAGATATGCCTGGATTAGATACCGATATTGTGGTTCACCACTTGCCTACCAAGGAAGACTGTACTCCAGTGAAACAGAAAGTCCGCCGAATGCACCCAGAGATGTCTGAGAAAATCAAGGCTGGAGTGATGAAGCAGTTTGACGTCGGTTTTCTAGCAGTTACTTCTTACCCGCAGTGGGTGGCCAATGTGGTTCATGTGCCGAAGAAGGATGGTAAAGTTCGAATGTGTGTTAACTATAGGGATCTGAACAGGGCAATCTCCAAGGATGATTTCCCTCTGCCTTATATTGATGTTCTGGTTGACAACACCGCACAGCATAAGGTCTTCTCCTTTATGGATGGTTTCTCCGGTTATAATCAGATTGAAATGGCTCCCGAGGATATAGAGAAGACAACCTTTGTTACTCAATGGGGTACCTTTTGCTACAAGGTCATGCCTTTCGGATTAAAAAATGCTGGGGCAACGTATCAGCGCGCCATGGTCGCTTTGTTCCATGACATGATCCATCATGAGATTGAGGTATACGTCGATGACATGATTGCAAGATCCCAGACTGAGGAAGAATATCTGGACCATCTTCAGAAGCTATTTGATAGGTTGAAGTTGTACAAGCTGAGGTTAAACCCGAACAAGTGCACCTTCGGGGTGAGATCTGGTAAACTGCTGGGTTTCGTCGTAAGTGATAAAGGTATTCAAGTGGATCCTGCAAAGATGAAGGCTATACAGGAAATGCCAATTCCCCGAATAGAGAAAGAAGTCAGAGGCTTTCTGGGACGTCTGAACTATATTGCCCGATTCATCTCACACCTGACTGCTACTTGTGAGCCAATCTTCAAGTTACTGAAGAAAGATCAAGTGGTAAGATGGAACGATGAATGTCAGGCCGCTTTCGAAAGGATCAAAGAATATCTCCAAGAGCCTCCTATTCTGATGCCTCCAGTGGAAGGGAGACCTTTAATCTTATACTTGACAGTACTCGAAAATTCGATGGGGTGTGTGCTGGGGCAACATGACGAGTTTGGCCGAAAAGAGCATGATATTTATTACCTTAGCAAAAAGTTTACCGACTGCAAGACACGGTACTCGTTGCTTGAGAAAACTTGTTGCGCTTTGGCATGGGCTGCTCACTGGCTGAGACAGTATATGCTGACTCACACTACTCTATTGATATCAAAGATGGATCCAATCAAGTATATCTTTGAAAATCCTGCCTTGTCCAGAAGAATAGCAAGATGGCAGATGATCTTGACGGAGTATGACATCCAGTACACGACCCAAAAGGCAATTAAGGGAAGTGTGTTGGCAGACCATTTGGCACATCAGGAAGTGGATGATTACCAGTCTATGAACTCTGAATTCCTAGATGAGAGTATCATGATAGTGACTGACTGTGGGACACCTGGACCGGATGAAGGACCTGAGGAAGGATCCCGATGGTCTATGTACTTTGATGGAGCTTCGAACGCTTTGGGTAAGGGCATTGGCACCGTTATCATATCTCCTAAAGGATCTCATACTCCATTCACCGCCCGACTATGTTTCAACTGTACCAACAACATGGCGGAGTATGAAGCATGCATTATGGGTCTTCAAGCAGCAATTGACCTAAGGATTAAGTTTCTAAGTGTTTTCGGAGATTCCGCCCTCGTGATCAGTCAGATCAAAGGTGAGTGGGATACGAAACACCCTAATCTTATTCCTTACAAGGAGTATGTGTTGACATTGCTTCCATATTTCAAAGAGATAACTTTTGAACACTTCCCCAGAGAGGAGAATCAGTTAGCGGACGCACTGGCTACGATGTCTTCTATGTTCAAAGTCAATTGGGACAACGAAGCTCCCCGGATTACCATTGAAAGGTTGGACGAACCTGCACATTGCTGTGATATTGAGATTGAAGAGGTAACAGATAAACCCTGGTTTCATGAAGTGAAGAGGTATCTTGAGGCTCAAGAATACCCTGAGGGTGCATCTGTTAACGATAAGAAGTTTCTGAGAAGATTCGCAGCGAAGTTCTTCATCAGCAATGGCATTCTTTACAAGTGTAACCATGATTCGACCTTACTGCGTTGTGTGGAAAAGAATGAAGCAGAAAGGATCATGGCAGAGTTACATGAAGGTACTTTCGGAACTCATTCCAGTGGACACACCATGGCAAAGAAAATCCTACGGGCAGGATATTTTTGGTCTACAATGGAAGCCGACTGTTATCAACATTCTCGGACCTGTCACAAGTGCCAAGTCTATGCTGATAAGGTGCACATACCTCCAGTTCCTCTGAACGTCTTGACAGCACCTTGGCCTTTTGCAATGTGGGGCATAGATATGATCGGAGAGATCAGACCTACGGCATCCAACGGGCATCGTTTCATCCTGGTAGCAATTGATTACTTTACAAAGTGGGTTGAAGAAACTTCCTTTGCTACTGTAACCAAGAAATTCGTAGCACGGTTTATTCGGCATAATCTGATCTGTCGATATGGTGTACTAGAGAGGATCATTACGGATAATGGTACAAATCTCAACAATAAGATGATCACCGAGCTCTGCAAGAAGTTTAAGATACAGCATCACAACTCTTCTCCATACCGGCCGAAGATGAATGGGGCTGTAGAAGCGGATAATAAGAACATTAAGAAGATTGTGCAGAAGATGACGGTGACATACAAAGACTGGCATGAGATGTTACTGTTTGCTCTTCATGGGTATCGTACCTCAGCGCGGACGTTAACAGGGGAAACACCTTATTCCTTGGTATATGGCATGGAGGCCGTATTGCCCATTGAAGTTCAGATACCCTCTCTTCAGATTATGAAGGATGCAGGTTTGAGCAAAGATGTCTGGATTCAGACCCGACTTGATCAACTGAACTTAATTAACGAAAAGAGACTTACTGCTATTTGTCATGGTCAGACGTATCAAAAACGGATGATCAAGGCATTTAACAAGAAAGTTAGACGACAAGAGTATCAAGTTGGGGACCTAGTCATCAAGCCCATCATACTACCTCAAGGTGATCCCAGGGGCAAATGGACCCCTACTTACGAAGGGCCATCTGCGGTTAAGAACATCTTCTCAGGAGCAGCTATGATTCTAACCACCATGGATGGTGACGATCTTCCTCACCCCGTCAATGCAGATATAGTGAAAAATACTACGCATAATCAACGACCCGCTAGGTCGACTGGCATAGGAAAAAATAAGGGCTTCCTGGCGAATCAAAAGGGTTCGGGCAAAAATAAGGGATGAAAATGAAAAAAATCTGTACACCCGGCAAGTCGAAAACTTGAAAAGGAGGCTTGGGCAAAAAATGGTATCCCGGTGGACTGAAAACCCGAAAGGGCGGTCCAGGCAAAAATTAGGGATTAAAGCGTAACACTATGTCTCATTGGATCACCTTGCAACCAGACTTTGGTATCGACTATCAAGCTTAGACATCACTAATCAATCTGATCTACCTTGAACAGAGTAGCAAAGTGATGAGATGCTTAAGGATATAAAGGCAATAGCAGAGTTGGAACCCAGTGGGATTATTCACATAGCTGTTTTGTTTAGTTTTTCACAAATTGTGTAAATTCTATTATTCAGCGGCGTTCTCTTACTAGGACGTCAGCCTCTTGTACAAAAACACCTATTTACAAGCCAAACTTCAAAATCAATACAATTCATTTTCAGAGAAATTTCAAACTGTTTGTCCTTTTTCTGTTTTGTTTTGCAAAGAACGTCCAATGTTCATTTTTGATATATGCATTTGACATTAATTGATGCTCATAAATAATTACATGTAAAACAAAAGATGATTACTTGTAATATCAGAAACAGAGGGCAAATAAGAATTGTCCAAACTGTACAGTTGCTTTATCCATCAGGTACAAAGGTAGATTCAGCTGAAGAATATGGCTAAGGTACTTTCACTCCTCGCAGAGTAAGACAGTAATGATAGCTCTCCCAAACTGAGACTCACAACAATGAATCGGTAATATTCTCCCCAAGCAGAGCTTATTTACCATCAACACTGAAAGGTCTTAATATTCCCCAGCGGAGTATAAGAATATTCCCCGGCAGAATGCAAAATATCCCCCAGTGGAGTCTAAAATTTTTCCCAGCGCAGTCTGAAAAGCTTCCCCAGTAAACTTTGGAAGATTATCCCCAACGGAGTTCTTTCCTTTCACAGACAGGAATTCAATCCCCAACAGGATTCAGTACCACCAGCAATGGTAATTCATCCCCAACAGAATTTATCAGTGGAATCCTCAGTAGAGCATCTCTTCCCCACAGAGTAATCTCCTCATCAATTTATTCCCCAACGGAGTTGTCCTCTCCTGCAGGTTTATTCTCACAGTCATCTCCGTTCGCCATCCCCAGCGAAAACGAAGAATTCAACTCTTTTTCTCCAGCAGCTATCCGGGATTTATTTTCCCCAGCTAAAGACATTACATTTCCATACATCATGATACATGCATATATGCATCATACAACAATCTCATTTATTTTGAGAACATCATTGTTTGATACATATCATGCATTACATACAACTAACCTTTACCTTTCAGGAAGGATGCAGTTAAATTCAAAGCTATAAAGCTTTTACCTCCATCGAATTACCGACAGTTCTTAAATCTCAACGGAATTATCCTCGGTTGAATTACAGACAAGTCCTAAATCTCGATGAAGATGTTTCCCTAAAAATCAAACTACTGACCAGTTCTTAAATCTCAACCGAATTATCCTCAGTTGAATTACATATAAGGTTCTAAATCTCGACAAGTTCCTCCGTCGAATTACTGACAGTTCTTAAATCTCAACGAAATTATCCTCGGTTGAATTATAGACAAGTCCTAAATCTTGATGAAGATGTTTCCCTAAAAGTCGAAGTACTGGCCGGTTCTTAAATCTCAACCGAATTTTCCTCAGTTGAATTACAGATAAGGTTCTAAATCTCGACAAAGTTCCTCCGTCGAATTACTGACTGGTTCTTAAATCTCAACCGAATTATCCTCAGTTGAATTACATGTAAGGTTCTAAATCTCGACAAAGTTCCTCCGTCGAATTACTGACAGTTCTTAAATCTCAACAAAATTATCCTCGATTGAATTACAGACAGGTCCTAAATCTCGATGAAGATGTTTCCCTCAGTCGAAGTACTGACCGGTTCTTAAATCTCAACCGAATTATCCTCAGTTGAATTACAGATAAGGTCCTAAATCTCAACAAGTTCCTCCGTCGAATTACAGACAAGTTCCTAAATCTCAGCAGAGTTCTCTCGGTTGAATTACGGGCATGTTCTTAAATCTCGATGAAGATGTTTCCCCCCATTTGAATTATGGAAAAGTTCTTAAAACTCAGCAGAGATGTTCTCTCAGTTGAAGTACAGGCAAGTTCCTAAATCTCAGCAAGATCAGACTTCCCTAGCGGAATCTTCTACAACAACAGGTATGCGAGCTCTCGCTAAGGAATCCCTTATGCGATCGACACTCCTTCAGATGGCATCTTTAAGCCCGTCCTCCCGCCAGCAACCTCCAAATGGCATCTGTAAACCCATTCCCGACATCACAAGGCTGATACCACTTCATGCGAGTGCAAATTTCTGGGCACTCTAGTGTTCAATCATCTTCCACCTTCGAATCACGAAAGGCATGAAAGCCAATCTACATCCCCAGGTTTAAGAAGATTGAACAGGGGCAGCTGTTGTACCCCAAAATTTTCCCTCCCATATTTCTCAAAATATTGCAAGAAAAATCTCCAAGTTGCTCAAGGTTGCTCAAGGGTTGGTCAGACAAGCTATCTCCTAAGGCAGTCAACCCCAAATTAGGGTTTTGTGTTGCATCAAGATCCATGAGTCCAAATGACTCCAATTTCTCACCAATGTCCTAATATTTTCTCAAGATTATCCATGTCAAGTTTCAAGCCTTGCAGAGGAAGTTTGCTCAGTCAATTGCTCAAAGGGTCCAAAAATCGATTGTGCTAGGGCAAAAGTCAACTGTGACCTAAAAACAGTCAAATTTCAAGATTTTTTGTAAACATTCTCATTTTGAAGGATATTTCATCATTTTATCAGGGGTTGATCATGATTCATCAAGGATTGCTCAAAATTCATCAAGACTCAAAAGTTGCTAAATTAGGGTTTTGTAGGAAAAGTCAACTCAACTTTGACCAAGCATAACTTTCTCATACTTTATAAGAAATGACCCATCCAAAGCTCATTTTTAAGAGGATGAAATTCCCTACAATACATATTCACACCCCAAGTTCAAAAAATGAACTCGCAAGAAGTTATGAATTTGGACATTATACACTACAAGAAAAATGATAGATTGGGACGGTTATTTTGGCTGATTACGACGGTTAAAACCGTCGCAATTTACAATCTACGACGGTAGAAGTACCGTCGCAGAATCGTGCGTCCCCAGCCTATTTCGCGACGGTTGCAAAAACTGTCACGCACAACAGATAGCGACGGTTATATACCGTCGTGAATTTGACTTTATTTTTTGTTTTTGTTGTTGTTTGCGACGGTTATTCTACCGCCGTAGGTTAGAAATTGCGGCGGTTTTAACCGTCGTAATCTGATTTATAAATTTCAAATAATATTTTTATTTAAATTATTATTTAGTAAAATAATTTTAAATATAATATTATTTTACTATAATATTTTACTATTATATTTAAATTATTATTTACTTTAATATTTTTTTTTATAGTATTTTTATTTTATTTTCTCTCACTTTTCAACATAATAAAGTTAATTACATTAAAAACATTTAATATCAAATAATCATCAATAATATCAAAAAAATGTGATCAAAGGTAAAAAGAAGTGCAAATTTTACCAATAAACAAGAAAAATTCAAATATCATCAAAGGCCAAATTTCATTTTAATATTTACATTGGTTTGCTACAACTTGAGAGAATTACAAAAAATGTTTCAATATTCTACAAAATTCATGAAAGTCCTTTACCACATTTTGTATGTTTCTTCACACGCGCACCGCACAATACTACTCTTCTAGCTAACTCATCCATGATCACATTCTCTGCATCATTTCCTTTCAAATTTTTTTCTCTTGCAAGTAAAAGTGCTGTTTCATGTCTTTCATTCTTAATATCACATTTTGCTCCATGAGATATCAAAAGGCCACACATTTCTCCATTACTTTCTCTGGCAGCTAACATCAATGGTGTATATCCATTTTCATCAAAACCATTCACATCGTAATTCCCTTCCTTTAGTAGTTTTTCAACCATGTTTATATCTCCATAACAAGCTGCACGGTGAAGAGTATTCGCTTCGGCTAAAGTACTAATATTCAAACATCCCTTTTTAAGTGCATATTCAAACATCACCTTATGACCATCTTCACCATTTTGTTTCAAATCTATGATATCTAGAGCTGTTAAACCATCTTTGTTTTTAAGATTGGTTACATCAGCTCCAGCATGAAGAAGCAACTTGAATGCCTCCACGCTACCCTCTGAAGCAGATATCATGACAGCTGAAAATCCACTCTCATTTTGCTCATCTAGATTTATGTTTCTGTTTTCAACGACTTTTTTCAAAGCCTCTATGTCATTCGCGTGAGTGACGAATAACAAAGATGAAAATCTAGACGCATTGCTAGACTTAACAACCTTTCTGGCTCTAATTATATCCAAAACTGCTTTCTGATATTCTTTAGTCCAATGAATAGAAGTTGATGTTGAAGTTGCGCAATAACCAAACGAATTTACTATCCCCAAATCAGCTCCTGATGATACTAAAACTCTTAGACACTTCTCATGTTTATACCTTGTGCAAACCATCAACGCCGTGTCACCAAGTTTTGTTTGCGAGTCCAAGTTACAGTTACCATTAATCAAACATTGAAGAATGTTGCATAGTCCGAGGCGTGCAACCATGTGAATAGGGTATAGATTGGTTTCTTCTTCAGTAGTTTGAAGGGCCAATTCTGTATCAACCCCATTATTCAGAAGTACATTCAATGCTCTTTCATTGTTGCAAATGATGGTGTGGTGCAAGAGAGTTCTTCCCATGTGAAAACTATTAGGTGAGAGGTGATGGAGAAGCATGTTGAGTATAGTGCCAGTGGATTCAAAATATTCTACAGCACACCATGTGATTGGAAAAGGCTCGGCTAGTCCGACACCAACACGGAATTCTTCTCCTGTATCTGTTTCCCAAGACCAAGCTCCTAATTTGACCTTGATATCAAGTCTTACACCAACCTGCAAAAGGAGTTTAACAACATTTATCTGCCTGCTGACCACAGCAGCAAATAATGCATTGCAATCAACATTAGTGTGAAGAAATGGCTTTGAAGATTGAAGCAAAATTCTATCGATTGCATTGATATCCACTCCTTGCTGCAAACAAACCAAAGAAAAAGTGACACTTAGTACATGAATTGTTTGTACCTAGCAAAATTACAACCAGAGAACTTGAGAGGAGCACGCTCTCAGGACCTAAGCTTTTACCGCTAGGCCAACCCTCATGTTTTCTCAACTTCCTCCTTTTTCAAAAGAAATGAAGGAAGAACTTGTTATTCTATACAAGCATCACACAGTTCAACTTTCTTTCTTACTAGCCTGAATTTAACAAAAATAACTTTCTAATGCTACTAAAATTCAACTTTCTAACAATGACTCATTACCTCTTTGGTATCTCTAATGCGTAGGAGTTCCAATCTTTCTGAAGGCCTCCGATTGGAGAGGGTAGCCAACTGTAATCATGATACAATTAGTACATAGCAATAAATACAGCAAATGCTGTTGTTTTTACCAACAAAGTAAAAACTTTAAATCACATGGAATAATCACCCAAAAACTAAAGCGCTCCGGGTCTCTTAATGAGGGTATCATTCCTTCAACATTCACGAATTTCTCTAATCTTCTTTGATCTGTAAATGATATATTCCTTTAGTTTAGTACTGCAGCAGTATTTTCATTTGTAAAGGTGAAAAAAGAAGAAAGGTTCAGTAAAATGGGATAAAACAAACTAAGTATAACTCAATAAAATGAGCAAAAAAATTTAGGTGAACAGTGGTTACCATGTCTTGCTGCTTCTTTAGCTCTTCCTATCCATGATCGAGCACTTGCTGCTGCATTATCTATCAATTCCTGTAACTATCATAGTATACAAATAAGTCAATTGAGGAACTTCACTTTTGAGAAACTTAGCATTAGAAAAAAATAAAGCATTGGGGAACTTCACTTTTGTAGAACATTCGAACATCAAAAGTTTCAAGATTCCCTATTTCAAATTTTGGCAAGAGTAAAAAGCATTTCTTGCATATTTGTGCTAAGGAATAAATACCTACCTTTTGCAGCTAAACCCGAGTCTATCAAAACATTTTAATTCACAAGCAATACCCAAAAATTGAAGTGTTACCGGTAGCAATTACTTTTAGTACAAGAAAGATACAAAGAGAACGCTATATTCCATTTATAAACCAATGCACTTGTATCGACCGCAGAAATCCCAAAACAAAATTGACTACATGATAATATTCTGAAGAGTAAACTGAAATCTACAACTTCAATACAAGCAGATCATAGATCGTGGGAATAGCGGTTTGATCAAATTTCGTTACGCAATAATGCTATAGTGCATGAAAGTAAACTAGTTTGGTTGGCCTCATATTTTAGATATTTCATAAATAATATGCCATTAAAGAAGTTGCCCATAAGATCTCAAGATATGCATATATCTCAAACGAAGCATACGAGTAATAGTTTTTATCAAATGAAAATAACTGCACATGCCTGAAGTCGTCTTCCTGCTGAGACCTTGCTCCGGTATTCTGAGTTTGAACATTTTGGATGCGTAAGAGAGTGACAGGGAGATTCTGAACTTCTTGCTTGCACACATCACATGTCTTGTTACCCCTGATACTGAACCACTTGATAGCGCATTCTTGGTGAGCCAATGCAAGTTCACCTTTGCAACTGCATTCCATCTTCAGCGTCTCACCTCCTTCACATAGCTCAATCAGACAAATCCTACACACAGCTTCCTCTTCAGCTATATCTTCACCGTCATCACCGCCATTTTCTGAACCATGAAAAAATTTTAAGTCGAGTTAATGAAAATGTATCAATCAGCTTTTGTATTGTTAGACTTAATACCTGTATCCTTTTCTGCAGAAGCTTTTAACCATTCTTTAACTTCCTTTGCACCTGGGGTGGAAGGAATAATGCGGAAAAACTTATCCATTTTCCTTATGATTTTTTCTTTGCTATCTACCGGCTCTGAACGAGTACGAGCTATCGATCCCTGGCTTCTCTGCAAAAGGATCAAATTGGTTAAAACAAAGGATATACATGCAAGATTTGGCAACCACTAAAGAATATAAGAATTAGGACTAGAAAGTGGAAAGCATGCTCATTCACACAAACACATTTAATTAAACTGTTCATCAAAATAGGACTTAACAAGTTAATCAAAAGACAAAATAACCACTATTTCAAAATTGATATTATAAGTTAAAAGCCTTACATATGGAGAAGCACCAAGACATCCACCAAAAGCAAACTCATTATTAACACGCCCGATTTCTTCAACCGGTAGCGAAGAAGTTCTATAAATCTTAGGAGCAAACAGCTTACTCAAAGACACTGATCCTGATCCAGAGACAGAAGGCTTCTCACAAGGACTTTCCGGAGCCAAACTTATCGCCTTTTCAACATCAGATGATGAAGTCCTATTATACGGAAAGTTCAATTTCGGCATAATACTTCTAGCACTCGACGATTTTCCTCTTGTGGTCAAATTCCCTAGATTGTTACTATCACTATCCACAATTGGAGCAGCATCAACAGAACGTGAAGTCACAAGAAAATTCACCTTCTTGTGAGTCGGAGTTGGACTCGGTGTTAATGGCATCTTAATCGCAACAAATTCGTTCGAAAATGATGATGATGAAAATAAGTTTCTAGAAGGTGATTATCAAATGATTAAGTCTGTTATCCGCAATTCAGATGCAACAGAGCACAAACCACATCCACCAAAGTTAAACGGAAATAAATGTACCGATTCAATGTTTAAAAAGTGTATTATTATTAATGTTTTCATGCAACAATTTAAAAGGATCAAAATCAAAGAGACATGCCTTTCGCTTCTTCAGCTTCCCGTGCTTCCCATTTCTTCTACTACCCATTTTGAAGCCCATTGTTTGCTCACCAGTATCATCTTCAAAGGGTAAACCTTTGATTTCATCAAATAAACTTTCTGTTAGGCCTTGTATCCTGGAAAAAATAAACACAGATGTAAGTGTGAGTAAAAAATAAGTAAAAGTGTCATCGTGCATTTGATGCTTTTTATAAAGGCAAAATATCAGGCATTCCCCGTACCCATTGGTTGCTTTCTTCATGTGCTTCTCTTTCTTCCTCTCCTGTTTCGTCATAGGAACACGGGTGAATAGTTCCTCCTCTTGCCTAGACCGCTCATCCGCTTTGCTAACATACTTATCCACTTCTCTACTAGTTCCCATAAAATCTCGTATCTGTGTAGTAAGCAGCAAACACGAACCATTACATAAACACATTAAGTTGTTATGATTCCACGCCCAAAATACACTAATAATTTCGCCAAAATACAATAATTATATCACCTCTTCAGGTCTCCCCTCCATATCATTCACCATTGTTCTGATAAAATCACTTTGCTTAGCCTGTTTCAGAATTTCTCTATCTCTTCGGATGGCATTTCTTTCTTGCTTCGAAGATTTATCCATATCCATAGAAGTAGGAGCAATTCTAGGAGGACGATACACATCGTCACCATCATCATCCTATAACATAAATGAATTAAGTTAGAGAAACAGAAGACAAATATATTTTGCATCATACTATCGCACCTCAAATTTTCAACGATATTATTAAATAAACTCACTTGTGCGGTTGGTTCTATTTTACTAATAAGATTGCCAGGAATTGGACGATACTTTGAAACGTCCTTACTCTTATCAGATGCAGCCGGCACCTTCTCATTGGCATTACTTGTTGCACTTTCACTCGCTTTAATAACTTTCTGGATCTGGTATTGCTGTTTCTTATCAATTGGACGAATCTGCAGCAAAAAACTGTATGTCAGATACACCAAGTCTAACACAAATATACAAAGATGATACACAAGAATAAAACAGACCTTTTCTAAAAATAATCTTATCTCAACTATACTTCGAACAACAGGATGTTCTTCTATAGAATATCCCTTAGCCTTTCGCAATAGATAATAAACAAGGGATTGACAATAATTCAAAAGCAGCAAATTTTTAGCTTCGAGATAACTGAATCCATCTGCCGTAGAACTCTGAGCTTTCACCTGATATAAGAGACACACAAATAATGAAACTCACCAATAACAGAACCAAAAGTCCAAAAAAAAAAGCGCATTCCGACCTTGGCAGTTAAAGTTTGAATTTTGCGGTTAACATTATCAAGACCTTCCTTCATTTCTTTCAACAACGCAGCAAGCTGAGATGCTTCTCTGAAAACAGATTGATAAATAAATAAATTGAATGTTGAATGACGTAACCTAATCTTACAGAGTTCTAATTGGTTGACCTAATTATGTATTGTGATGAAAATAAAGCTTACTTTTCAGTGATATCGTCATTATTGAGATGATTTTCAGGATTCTCCATGTTTTAGTGACAGTGTTCAACAACCTCCAAAGCTGTAGCCAGGGATCGTCAACGAACCTTAGCTATTCGTTGGATCCGTCTCTAGCCGCATTAAAGCCCGGATGGAAAACCCCAGGAAATACCTGGCAAGCCCCTGCTAAACCGCATCTGTTTCGGGTACAGGGGCTTAGAGGGGTGCTAACCCGGCCACCGGAAAGAAGAAGAGCTCAAGGCCGCCACAACATTAGATGACCTTCCACGGGGTGGCAAGCTTTAGAGAATAGGGAAGTTTTGTTTCTCTTTCAGTTGGTGATTGGGGATTGGCATAGTTCTCTTTTCTCGTATGCCCCGAAAATCAAATTGCGGTACAACTCAGCTTTTTTTAACTTTTTTACGGCGACGGGTGTTTTACCGTCGTGCCCATGAGAATTTTTAAAGGTTTTGGGTGCGACGGTTGTTTTACCGTCGTGAAATGAATTTTAGGACGGATAATTTTACCGTCGTGAAAGGTTTAAGGGTGCGACGGGTGCTTTACCGTCGTGATATGCCTTTTAGGACGGTTAATTTTACCGTCGTGACTAGTTGTTGGTGAAAAATCAATGTTAAAAGTGTTAAATGGGGGCCGACGGTTGTTTTACCGTCGTAATAATAATATTATGATGGTTAAATATACCGTCGCAAAATAAATATTAGGGACGATTGGTGTCAACTGTCGTAAACACTGTCTCTATATGTCAATTACGACAGTTATCACATAACTGTCGCAATTTTTGTGTCGTTAAACACTAATTTTCTTGTAGTGATAGGTCATTTTTGAAAGTCAACAAAAACACCTTTTTTGACAAAGCTTATAACTTGAGAATGGAATGTCAAATTGATATGATACCTAAAGGGTTGGTTAGAGGACATCTCCAGCTTTCTAAAAAGTCTAATAACACTTCCAAAAGTTCAAAATTGAAGAAGTTGTGCATTGTTGAAGTTGGAATTTTTTGCAAAATTGCCAAAAGTCAACTATCCCCAAAACTTCAAATTTTGTCAAATGGCCCCATTCTTTTTCACTTGATTTGAGTTTGCATAGTTGCCCACGTTCCCTAGCTCCAGCCATGTGCCCATATCTCATTTTTATTATTTAATTTGATTTTATTTGAATTTATTCATTTTTAATCAAGTAAAATCATATAAAATCCAAAGAATTAATAACTCATGATTTTCTGGTTGTTTTAGGCTTTGTTCACAGCTAGCATCACCATCAAATTCGTATCAAATCAAATAATGTGCAAAAAGATTGAAATGAATCAAATTTGGAAAGTTTTAATGGTGGAATCAAATCCAATTCATGTGCATTGATATGGAGAGATTTAGACCATGATTCTTACCCTAATGCAAAGCACAATACATAAGGAAGCTAAAGAACATGAAATAGGGGTTGGCATGTGTTGGAAGAGGCAGAACAAAAGTGCAAAAAATCTCAAAAAAGTGAGAGATCAAAATCCAGGTTAAAGGCGTTTTCAAGGATCAAGACCTGTCCCAATCGATTCCTGGACGTTCATACAAGCTAACTCGATCAAAACCATGCATCCTCAGGCTTCCAAATGCACTGTAAGTCTCACGTAACACAACCCTGTTCTTGAATTCGATTTGACATGTTCTTGCATCATTTGAGAAAACTAATGGCACATTCATAATCACAAGAACATTTCCAAACTTTCTTCATCATTTAATTTCATTCATATGACTTGTTTTACAAAATGCCATGGCTAGGGTTTTGTTGTTGTTTTTAGGGACTTTTGTTTCAGGTAAAATTGAGACTCAAGAAGAACATGGTTTTGATCAGGAGGCCATGACGAATTGAACCATGTTCTTGGAATGGATTTATATAGCCTGGAGAGAATTTTAGAATAGACCTGCGCTTTTAGCTGCGGATTCAAATCCACAGGTATTTTTTTACAGGTCTGAGGACAGGGACGATGAGGTGTCCTCCGTCCACTGGCCATTTCAAATCTTGGCGCGTTTTATTTTTTTCTGACCAATAATTCTTGTTTTTATTATATTATTATTGATTTGTGTTAATATAACAAATGAAGCAGCGTGGTGTAGTGGCAAACATGTAATGCATTCTCCTTCAGGACATGGGTTCGAATCCTAGGTCCCCCACTTTCTCAATAATTTTGGTTTTCAGGTTATCACATGCATACGCTGGCTTGCAGTACACCATACATCCTCACCCATCCAAGCGCCAGATAGCCAAAGGCCAAATATGAGGGTCCATGATTGGAGGTCCACCAAGGCGCCAGTCAACGCATGAGCATCAGATCCAAAAAGTGCACAAAGGCCACCTGCTAATGGGCCTTCAAATTGCTCCTTACACCTCCAAACAGGCCCAATTCCTCATTCCCTTTATATTTTATTTAGTTATTTTATTTACTTTATTTTTATTTTATTGATTTTCTAACCAATCAAAATTCTTTTTTATCCAATAAAAATCACAAAAAATATTTCTTTTTATCCAATCAAATTTTAAAATTTCATTTCATTAATAATTACTAACCAATTAATTTAGGTTCTAATTCTAGAAAACTCTAACTTATTTTTTGTAAATAATTAAATTGATTAGTTTTAATTAGGTTTTAATTATTAATTTAATTATTAATTTAATTAATTTTATTTTCTTTCTTAAAATAACAAAAATCCAAAAATATATCATTAATTTATTTTCTTCATTAATTAATTTATTTTATAATTAACTTAGTAATTAATTTAGGTTTAATTTCTTTTCCTTAAATAAAAACAACAAAAAACCAAAAAAAAAGATATTTTCTTTAACCATAAGGGTCAAAACCCTAAATTTCACACTCGATCTAATTTCCCGCACGTTGTATTTATTTTATCATATTAATGTACCTGCCTCTGGATTGTAATAGTTAAATAGGACATTTTACTATTTTTATCGCTTTATTTTATTTTTCAAAGGGTTTGTCTTTGGCGATGTAAATACCCGACGCCTTGTAATTTAAATTCCGCATTTTATTTCTGCAAATTATAACTGTTAGATTTTTGATAATAGGGTTGCATGACAAGACTGAATGTTTTAACCTAAAATCAAATTAGATCATCCTTAACATGTATAAAGATGAAAATAACTGAAAACGACACATTCACACATGTGCACTCCTAGGGTACACCCCACTTGGTTGCCTTCGTACACGGTCATTGAGTATAGTTCGTTTTAGAGGTCGCCCTCTTGTCTAAAAGATCATAGTCGCCTCGAAATGGTTGCCTCGGATATTGTTGCCTCAAACAAATGATCTAAGACATTAGGGTTACTGCTAAGGCGTCCTAACATTGCTTTAGTGACTGTATGTCCCTCATCCGAATTAACCCTCAAACTCCAACGACGGTGCTACCTACTCATCAATAGTGGGATAGCATTGTCTAAAGGAAAACAACATAGAACGATTCTTTTTTTCGAGTAGGTAGATGGTTCTTAGATACTTGCTCTTTCAAAAACAAAACTTTTTCACACTTACACTCCTTATCAAACAAAGTTTTCAAAACACTTTATTACACTCTTGAGGACAGAAGCAAGAGTTAAATCGAAGTTTTCAAACAAAAGACTTTTTCAAACCCACAAATACAAAGAAAACAATTTTGAAAACAAATGAGCAAGTACCTAAGAGCCCGTGGAAAACCACAGATAGAAAGGGTGATAATACCTTCCCTTTCTATAATCCACCCCCCGAACCCGAGAAATATCTCGAAAAAAGGAATTTTTCTGTGCTTTTTTCATTTCCTTGTTGGATAAAATAAAAGTCAGTGGCGACTCTTGCTTACCGCGAAATTTTGCGAATACAAAACGCAAAATGCAAACCATCATTCCAAAAAAAAGTCAGTTCTTCCCACCGTATCACAGTTATTCCTTACAACTATACTCTAGTTGGAGCCAGATTGACATTATATTGATATTGACGGTAGAAAGTGGTGGCCAAGTCCTCCCAAGTATGGATGTTGGAACCTTCTAATTGGTAAAACCACTCCAATTGAGTCCGAGATAGACTTTCTTGAAATAAGTGCACCCACAACTTCTTATCAGTGGCATGCGGTTGAATTTTAAAGACGTAAGATCTCAAGTGAAGCTTTGGGCACGAGATACCATCGTACTTGGCAAATATTGTAATCTTGAATTTGTGGGGGATAACTACCCCAGAAACCAAACCCAAGTAACCAAAATCCAGGCCAGGCACAACTTGAATTTCCACAGCCTTCAATATGTCCTCTAGTTGCTTATACTAATCTTCGGCCAATAGATATTATTCGTCAAGATAATCTTCTTCCTCAGAGACTTGATTGTTTCCAGCCCAAGCATGGGTGCTCTTTGTATCTTCATCTTGATTCTCATCCTCTTAGGAGGAGTCCTCTTCAACTTGAATTTGTCGGACGGGGCCTTTGAATCTCTTCCCCATGTTGACTACAACTCTCTTCTTGGTCTTCTTCTTCGTGATGAGAAGCTTCATCATTTCTTGTTGACCCTTTGATAAGTTGAGCTGAGTCTCTTGGAATTGAGAATTTTGAGTCTGCAAGTCCTTCACAGTTTGCTCGAGATCCATCTTGTACTGAAATAAAAAGTAGAGAGATGAGGAAACCTGTGTTGGAAAACCTGCTTATGATATGATGCATGTTATGCATATGCAATGTTTTCAAGGGCCTTTAAGATTTAAATTTTCTTAAACAAAGAGGAAACAAAACATTAATTATATTAATAAGTCCAAAGGTTACAAATTGCTTCTTGGGCTTACAATGAAAGGAAAACAACAAAAATGAACTAACACAAAAAAGACTCAGGTCTCCCATGGATGCTTCCTCTTTGGAATAATGTAGGCATTCAAGTTCTACTCCTCGTGAAGTTACCTCGTGAGCTCCAAACACTTTCTTTTTGCCTGCATAGAATTGGGCTTCAAAGGTGTCTCGCTCCCCTTTGAGTTGAATCCACGAACTTTGTAATTCTTCGAGAGTAGTAGGCATGTCAGGATGAAGAATGGTGTAGGGAACATTTCCTTTGTAAATAGCCTCCCCAGTGATAGGTAAGATGGACACGTATGGCATCATTAGGTTTTTAATGCGAGCTCGCACCCACTTGAGTTAAGGCTCCAAAGGAATGGAGTTCTTATGCCCCAAAGTTTTGCTATCAATTTTGTTCACCATGCCCTAAGCTCGTATAAATCTTTGACGAT
The DNA here is from genome assembly GCA_948472305.1 of Vicia faba. Classification (NCBI taxonomy): domain Eukaryota; kingdom Viridiplantae; phylum Streptophyta; class Magnoliopsida; order Fabales; family Fabaceae; genus Vicia; species Vicia faba. Next base: position 1,151,042,592 of record OX451739.1, on the reverse strand, counting down.
AACCTTGGACAAGCGCGTCATGAGGACCATCCCTCCGAACATACCCAAAATATTGTAGAGCCAAGAAAGGATTATAAGTGATACCTCCCCTAATGCCAGGGAGAGGGACATTAAGGAATTCCCCATAATGATCAATAATGGTAACATCCTCCAAAGATAGAGAACACCAATGAATATTCGAATGCGAGAGTGACATTAACCTATGAGACCATCTCATGCCTCGTTCGTTCTTCAAAATTGATCAAGGAAGGTGCAAAGTAAACCACCTAGCCAAAAAAGGAGTGCAACATATAAGTATCCCTCTTCTCTTCATGGTGTGAGTGTGAAGATAATGCAAAATGTCTCATAGTAAGGTAGGCATTGGGTTACGAGATAGAAAAACTTTGACCGTATTTACATCTATGAGTTAGTCCGGGTTAGGGAACAACACCATCCCATATATTAGAAGAGCCAAAACTTCTTCAAAAGCTTGAAAATCCAGAGCATCCCAAAATAGTTGAGCCTTCTCAAATGGAAACTTGGCTAGAAAAACCTTAACACCACTCCTTGTTTCCAAATTGGCCACTATGTTGGACCATTGCAAATGCAAGGCTAGATCAATCTCCTCGGGTCTTGGGTCTTTCTTAATACCGGTGAAAGGTATTTGATCAAGAAAAGGTATTCCCAACAATTGATAGAACTCCTCTATGGTGGGAACTAGTTAGTAATAAGGAAATATGAAACAATGGTGTTTAGGATCAAAGAATTGAAAGAGCACTTTCATCATGTCTTCATCAAGGCTTGAGGTAACCAGATTGAGAAGTCAACCACGTATTTTGGTGAACAGAGAATTATCAGGAACCCTTGATGCTAACTCTTTGAGTTGAGGGGACACTCTTACGAGGCTGATTTGGATAGTATTCCTGGGAATGGAAGCCATGTCCTACAAAGCAGAACAAAGATAAATCTCCAGGTCCTTGAAATGGTTAGTAAAAATGCTATGGTATGATGTCATGATGTTATGTACAAATAATAATATAAAAGCATACAAACAAGTCCTTAGGTTAGGCTTGCATGGCGTTTATAGGTAAGTACCCTCTTGAAATTTAGTTGGTTCAACATGTCCTAAAAAGTAACCAGGTTATAGGGAATCTTAATATCATTGATCTTTCTTCATCGGGCATTATTTCAGCGCAAGCCTCTGTTTTGGCAACCAAAATATCCCGGAAGTCCGATCTTAATGAGCGTAGTATCGAGTATCAACCAACTTCAGACTGGACCAAAGCCGGCTATCTCACTACTTCCTAATGGACAAGTTATTCAATTAAAGGTTCTACGGTCAGTTAGTGCTTCATGACACCACACAACGGCCCCGTATTGTCCTTGACTAGACTCAAGGGATACCGGTACCAACAAATGTGTCACACTAACGTAGCCATCCCTTCAACCATGTCGGTATACCCCACACAGTCCCCACGATCTATTGCTACTTACCTAATAATGTTCCCTGATCTGGGTAGAGGATCAAAAAAAATCCAAACAACCATTTAAAAGTAAAGAAAGCAAATCAAACAATGGAAGCATTTAAATGTGAACTAGTCTCTAAGGTAACCCCACTTTTAAGCATTCCCCATCAGAGTCGTCAGTTCTGTAATACGGTGGGAGAACTGACTCTGTGTTTAGTGTTTTATCGCAAATGTTGCGGATAGCAAGAGTCGCCACCGACTTTTCTTTTATCCAAATAAAGGAAAGGGTGAAAATAACAAGAAAGACCTTATGAGAATTTTCTTGAGTTCGGGGGGTAGGTTATGAAAAGGGAAGGTGTTAGCACCCTTTTCATCCGTAGTTATCTACGGGCTCTTAGTTGCTAGCTCATTTTGAATTGCTTTGTAGATGTGTTTGTGTTTGTTTGAAAGTATTTTTGAAAAGTGCCTTCGTTTAGGCAAACTTTGTAATGATTCTCATCTCAATAAGAATGTATACAAAGTGTTGACTTTTGAAAATCTTTCATGAAAGTGTTGGTGTGTTTGAAAGACGTTTGTTTTGAAATATTTGTGAGCAAGCAACTACGAGCATTTTACCTACTCAAAAGAAGTCTTTGTTGTTTTCCTCCTCCTTTAGATAGTGCTTGTCTACCATTGATTGATAGAAAGCCTTATTATTGGATGTGAAGAGACAAGCATGGGTCATGGTACAGTCATAGAAGGCAACATTGTAGGATACCTTAGAATTTTGTCGTAAGGGACTAAGATCATTTAGTGAAGGCAACATTTGAAGGATCATCGAGGGGCTATGATCTTGTAATCGAGGGTCTTTGCTAAATTATCCCACGTTTGAGGGACATGACTGTTTATTCTTAAGGCATCAAGTGTGGGTTAACCCTAGAGGTGAAAGTGTGCAAAGTGTTTTGATTTCAAGCATTTTTGTCTTTGAATTACGATTTTCTACTTGTTGATTTAATCTTTCCATACAAACCCTAATTATTAGCATTTATATTGAAAGCGATAAATTGCGGAAAATTAAAGTTCTATGCTATTACATCATTTAGGGATGGGGGTACAAATTACAAATGGGGAGTGAAAGCAATTACACCCTAATTACTATTACAACCATATTGAATATTACAAAATAAAATAAGCAACAATATAAAAATAACATACAATAAAAGAAAATTGTTTTAGTTTTTTACGAAAGGTCTTGATTTAATTAAACTAATAAAAAAAAGAATTTAATTAATTAAAATTCCTAAACTCTAGATTAATTTAACTAGAAAAGAAAATTAAAATAAACTAAGCCTATATTAATTTAATAAAAAAAAGAATTTGTTAAGGAAATGTTTTTGTTCTTTTTGTCTAAAAAAAGTAAAATAAAAATTTACTAAATATCTAAACAATAAATATAAAATATTTTTGGTATTTTAAAAAAAATAAAGAAAAATAAATAAAAAAATATATAAAATATAAAAATTAAGTCAGGGGGTTTAGAAAGTGGAAAGGGAGTTTGTAAGTAAAATTGTTTTTGTTTTGAGTTTAGGCCCAATGTTGGTTTTTGTAAGTCAAAATAAAAATAAAATAAAAAGGTTATGCGGGTTGTGTGGCTTGTTAGTATACAGGGGGGTGATGCTGAGTAAAAGGAGGGATGCACAAAGGAGGAAGGCCAACGCGCTAGTAAACAAACAAAAAAAAAGAAAAAGAAATAATATAAAAAATCACAAAAGGTCTCGCTGGGGCTCAAACCCAGGATCTTCCATAATAATGCCTTACGCGCGTGCTTGCTGCCACTGGGGTGGCCTGATTCATATGTTAGTAAACCATATTGCAATAAGCTTAAAATAAAACATGTTCATAGCTTCACTTCATCTTCAACCTCGTGTCATAAACACATAACCAATTTGAATCATGTAACTTCTTCATCTATCAACCATTTGCAAATATGTAAACATCAAACTTGTCCCAAATTTCATCACGATTTCAGAAATGTAAATAACTTAAACTATAAATCAAAGATGAGCATGAATTTCTAATGGTACCAAATCTTGACCTAACTTTTTCAGAAAGTTCAAACCTAAAATTCTCAATACTCAAGTAATATAAATGAATTCTAAGGACATGGTCAGCTTCATGGCCATGATGTCTACATTTTATCTTTGAAAACGGAAAGCTAACAATGCCTATATGAAGAGTTCAAAAATCAGAAAACTTACCTAGAAAACAGATTTTGTGTTTTGCAAATGAGCTTGTTTCAAGGTGCTGCAATGATCATGTTAGCTTCCTTGAGTCCCTAAGAAGCTAATGCAATGCTTAGCTTGAGTTAGGAGTGTCCATGCTTGTGATTGAAGGTTCAATTTATAGGCAAAGGGTTTGGAAGCTTGGAGAAGTCATAAGTACAAAATCACATGTTATGGATTTTGACTTGTTTGTGAAGCAAGCTTAGACAAACATGGTTTCAAGGCAAGGTAGGGTGGCTAGCAACTTTAGACATGCTTGTTCTGAGTTTATATAGGATGCTTGTGCAGAAAGAACAAATACAAAGCTCAAGGAGAGTGGCCTTTGTGATTAAAGTCACTTTTCCAAAATGGAAGTGTGAACTTTCTTCCCTAAATGGAAATTTGATTTGGATAATGACTCAAACACTTGGATAATGGCTCAATCAATTGTGTAAACAATTATTATGGACTGAAACATAAGTTTGAAGCCTGCAAAGCAAGATTATGCAACATGGCTATGAGATTTGAATTCTTATTCATCACAAAAATGACCTATAATTCAAGAATGAATGTCCAACTTCTTGCCTTCGATTCTCTTAGCTAAAAAATGATCTCATTGAGTTCTTGAAAATCTTGAAAATCTTGAAAATATTGGAACATTATCTACAACTTTCATGTTGGACATTTTGACAAAATCCTCTTGGAGTTTGGTGAAAATTGGCCAAGAAGTTAGGTCAAAAATCTGCCTAAACTAGGTCAAAAATTTACTAAGTGTTTAAGAAAAGGTACATGACTTCATGGATTCATAATTCAAAATCCAATAATTTCTAGGAATTTATCAGTAAATCAAACTTGTATATCTCATCAAAATCTACAAGTTTCATGTTGAAAGTTTTCTTTGAATCATCTTGCATCTTGGTGAAAAAATGACATGAAGTTATGAAATTATCATGCTTAAATCACTTAGAAAATTTTCTAAGTCTTGAAAAGTTTGACTTTTCAAATTGAATTTTGACTTTCTTGATTTCTTGATGATCAAGTTTCATATTTTTGAATGTCTTTATGAGCTGTGATCTTTGAAACTCAATTTTGATCAAAAAGTTAAAGTTTTACTTTTGGTGTATCAGTTGACTTTTCATCAGTTGACTGAATTTCAACTATCAATCAATTGATCTTGAGAAATTTTTTGAGTCATGAAATTAGGTCAACAAGTTTTATTTTAATCCTTGAGATTGTTCTTCAAGCCATTAGATCATGCATTAGGTCAAAAGTCCCTGATCAGTCAAATACAGTCAAAACCCTAATTTTGACCATTTTGCCCTTTTGGTAAATTGAGTTCCTTTCTTGAGAGATTGTACTCAGTACTTGATCAAATGATGAATAGGACTTTAAGATGTTGATGTTGGCCAAAAATCATGAAGTTTTACTGTAGGTTGACCATCGTTAACTTTTTACCCAATATAGTTGATTTTCAATCATCTGAGCAATTGACTAAGAAAATTTGTGATACAAGACTTGAAACTTGACATGAGTATTATTGGAGGTCTATAATGACCCATGAAATTCATTTGAGGAATTAGAAGTCCAAATATCCTTGTGGAAACCAAAACCCTAATTCGAAGCATCAGTGTTTAGGAGGTGGTTTGACCTAGTCAATACTTGTGCAAGCTTGGACCATTGAAGATCTTGTGTGAAATGTCTTGAGAAAAGAGAGGGAAAATTTTGGGGTACAATAGGGTTTAAAGTAAAATAAGAGTATATTGATACAAAATAGACTATCAGTATATGATAACCCATTATATATTTTAATCAAGTTCAAGTTAAAAAGGCTGGTGCATTGTTATATAAGGGTTTATGTTTTAAGCTGGTGGGATTTCTAAAAATCAGAAAGACTCGTTTGAATCTTTTGGCCCATCAGGTTATTTTTGTATGACCCATTGAAGTATTTTAAACAGGACCATTAAAGAGAATATGGGGCTGGTTTTTGTTTAAATTCATCAATAGCTCATATCATTTTGTAAATCCCAATTAAAATATATATGGGATTGGCCCAATTTGGAGAGACCCATTGAGTTAGGGTTGACTAGAAGTCAACTTCTGACATTTGGTTATTTAGTCATTATTTCTCACGATTATTATTTATCCTTCTATTATCATTACTATTATTATTAATTACTTATTATTTTATTATTAAGTTTAATTAAGATATTATATGTGAGTTTGGATTATCTTAAGCAATAAATAAAAATCCGTTACCAAACATCACATGCTCATTTCTTTAAAATTTCTTTTGTTACAAAGAATAACTAGACCCAATAACACAAATCAAGTTGGCCCATTACAGGACCTATATTTCCGGCCCAATCTAAATCAAGTAGCGCATTTTCAAGCCCAAAATGAAGAAATATGTATTGTTTAGATTGAAAGTGAAAAATGCATTGTTTTATAGGCTAACAACTACTGTTGAGATCAACAAGTTTATATGTATCCAGAAATCTATACAGAGACAGAATCAGATGAAAATGGAAACTAATCAAAACAGATTAAAATTGTATAAATCAAATCGGGAACATAATCATACAAATACAGAAACACAGTTAAGCTCGAATCAAAGAATGGCATCGATTTACAAACAAAATCATTTTCTGAATTCAACCATAATTAAAACCTGAAACAAATATACAGACAAACTTATCTTTTTCCTAATTTACAATTACTAAAAAAAATATACAAAAAACCTAAAATTACAGTAAAGAAAAGAAATGAGAATCTTTGACAAAAATGTTGGACAGAGGAAAAACGGGTAGGAGCTTTTACATAAGGGAAGATTCACGGAGAAGAAGATATCAGCTCTCTCGTTGCGCTGCCAGCTCGCGTGTACCACCGCTTAGGACAAACATAGGGTTTCAACATCTGAAACCATAGTCCTTCTTCATCCTCTGTCGGCAACCATTACTTGTAAAACGCATGAAGGAAGAAAATCAGCCGCGAACTCAAACACAAAATGGAAGAAATTACGATCGGAGGTAATGATTTCATCTTAGCTTTTGGGGTTATTTGGGGTTTGATTTACAATAAAGGGTTAGATTTAGGAGCACCATCGCATCATGGTTGATTTGGGTTGGGTTGCGCCGCCGCGGGTTATGGTGTTATTAGGGTTGTTGTTGAAAGAAGAGAGTGAGGTTAAGAGAGAATAGAAAAAGGAAATGGTTGAAATGATGTAGAAAAATGAAAAATATAACTCTGTTTCGATCCAATGCTAGCGATCCCTTTGATATACCATGCACCCTCATTTTACATCTGTTTGATCATTATCACATGATCCTGAAACGCACGCTCACCATACTATCATGCGCCTCCCATCATACTGCCAAACGGGCTCTCCCAAGCATTTCTGGGCCTAGCCCATTACCAAACGCACCCTTGGATTGTTTATTTTTGCTGTTATGTTTGAAATTAACACCCCTTGGCTTACTAGGCCCAGTCCAAAATCTGTACTTGGGCCCTAACTCCTAACTCCTCCCAGTTAAGGGTGTTCGCGGTGCGGTTTGGGCGGTTTTGAAGTAAAAAATCACCCGAACCACAAGAGAAAAAAACATGCGATTCGGTTTGGTTCGGTTGGCTTTTAAAAATAAATCTGAACCAAACTAAACCAAACTAATGCGGTTTGGATTGGTTCGGTTGGTTCAGTTTTTTACAAAAAAAATTATGAAGTCATACAAACAAATATAGAGTAAAATATAATTTTATATTTAATTGTTCGTACATTACCATAAAAAAATTTATAATTGTCAAAATAAGTTTATAATTTGATACATAAAATTGCGTATTATAATTTTATCTAAATCTAAAGAATGATATAAACAAGATTGCATTCTTAAATAAATATTATACAAAGAATACGATAAAATATATTTTGTGAAAATAGTATTTATAAATGAATAATATTTTATTTTTTTATGATTTGTAAATTAAAATGAATATAATACAAAGTATGATAAAATATACACATAATACATGTTTATTTCTCTAAAGAATTAAAGAAATATATATTGGTTAGTAAGATTTTATAACATAATGCGGTTTTGTTTGGTTTGGTTCGGTTTGTAAAATACAAACCGCAAACCGAACCGAACCGTGCGGTTCCGCGAGAAAATGACCCAAACACATCCAAACCAAATGCGGTTTTTTGCGGTTTCGGTTTGGTTCGGTTCGGTTTTGCGGTTTTCTATTGGGCCGGTTTGGTTTTGAACACCCCTACTCCCAGTTTTCCTACTCTAATCTAATATACACCCCCTGCGCTTTTGGACCTGAATTCAATATCTGAATTCAGGCCCATGTTGTTAGCTCCCATAATTTTACTACCCTAACTATAATTATCCCCCCCACGTTTATTTGATTTTTTATAATTTTTATATTATATATTTCTTTCTTTTATGAAAATATTATTATTAATTATTATTATCACATTATTATTTTTTTAACTCGTTCAAAATCATATTTTTTTATTATTTATTTATTACATTAAAATATTTTTAATCATGAATTTGAATAAAGATGTTTTCTACGATTAACACATAAAAAATATTCAACCAACAACAAATTATTTTTCATAACTAAATTAATTCAAAAATTAATTTTTGAAAAGGATTACAAAGCACATTTTAATTAACTGCGCGCTTTGTCTAAATATCTCCGCTATTTACACACCTAGACTAAGTATGCAGAAAATTCAAATATCTTCGAAATCCATAAAAAACACAAATCAACTGTGAACTATAAATTGGGACTCTGATTCCTCCTAAGAGGATACATAGGCATACAACTAAAATCGTGGCGAGTTCCCTAATAAAAATTAAAACCCTATTTCCTAAAATCGCGCTTCTAACCCTAGTATCCTTGTGAACAAGGTAGGTGAGGGGTGCCTAACACCTTCCCTTCGTCTAGAACCGAGTCCAAAAAACCTATAATCTATGACTTTTAAGGGTTAACCTTTATATTCCCTTCCTTAGGATAAAAATTAAGGGTGACGACTCTCAAATTTAAAACTGGTTACAACAGCTGGGGACTCTGCTGGGGACTCAATCCTAGGTTTAGTAGCCTTACCTTTAGTTTTAAGGTTTAGGGGTTGTTCTTTATTTTAAAGTTTTAATATTTGTTTATTTATTTATTCATTTATTTTTGGTTATTGCATTTTGTTGTAGCCCAAAATTTGCCCTCTCTTTTTATCAGCATTTCTCATCACAAGGCTCTTGGAACTCAAGACTAAGCTAGGGTTTACACTGCTCAAGACATCTCCTTGCACGGATGACCTAAACTAGGGTTTGAGTTTGCACAAGGATTTTTGGACCTTCAATGCTCAAATTGACTTTCATACTTCATATTAGACTCTTAAGTTTGTCCATACCAAGTTTCAAGCCTTGAATCAAAATTTTGCCCAGTCAATTGGACAATTGACCTAGAAATCAACTGTATTGGAGAAAAAGTTAACTGTGGCCAATTTACAGTCAAACCTCATGAATTTTGACCCACATAAACATTATTAACTCATATGAACCATTTGATCAAGTTTGGACCACAACTCCACAAGAAATTTGATCAGATCACCAAAAGGGCAAAATGGTCATTTTTAGGGTTTTGACTGTACAAAGGCAATTTCTGACCTTTTGACCTAGCCAATGGAAAATTATGTCCAACCAAGGACTCAATGGAATCATCTTGACCTATTCAACAAGTTCAAAAAATCTCAAATGCATGGGATTGACAGATGAATTTTTCAGTCAACTGATCAAAATTTGACTGTACACTGAAAAGTCAAACTTTGACTTTTTGGTCAAAATCAAGTGCCAAGGGTCATTTTTCATCAAGATGTGTCAAATTATGAAACTTGTTCATCAAGAAACCCAAAATTGCAAATCAGGGTTTGAAATTGAAAAATTTCATAACAGGATTTTTCTAAGTTATGAAATTTTCTTAATTTTTCCTAACTTTATCCCACATTTTCACCATGATGAAAATGGATTCAAACAAAACTTACAACATGAAAGTTTTATTCCTCTAACAAGTCTACAACTTTTATTCACAAAGTTTTCTCAAAAAAAGCTTGGATCTCAAGTTATGATTTTTGGAACAAGGGTCCCTAAAACTTTTAACTTAGTGAAATTTTGCCTTAGTTTAGGCAGGATTTTGACCCATCTTCTTGGCCATTTTTCACATAGTTCCACTTGGAGTCTCAAGTTTCTTTTCAAATATGGATTATAGAGCACGTTGCAATCTTTCCAAATTGTCCAATAACTCCTCAAACATATTTGTGGTTAGGGAGAATCGAATGCTTGAAGTTGGAAAAAACTCATTTTGTATCCATGGCAAAATTGTGTTCACTCAAGTTGCATTTTCAAACCAGCATGCCTTGTACTAGTTTGCAGGCCTCTAAACCATTTCACACTCCATAATTTAATGCAAATACATTGAGCTAATACATTGTCTTGGTCATTAGGGTATTGTACACAAGTTTAATCCCTAAATGGTAAAAGGCACATTTCCATTTTTGCAAAAGTTTGCATTATGTCAAACCACTAATCCTTGAGCATAGAGCCAAATCTCTTGCAGCTAAACAAATCCACTAATCAGAGTGGCCAAGAGGATTGTATGAAAGGTGATAAGATGGCCTGTACAGGCCTGTAACCACAAGTTCACTTTCTTACTTCAAAAACAAGAAACTTGGCCAAATCCTAAGAACTTGAAAACCAGTCAATGCTAACTTACACAAACACTTCAAACATATTTCTCACAACCCTTTGAGCTAGAAACACAAGTGCTTGAGCCCCAAAACACCCCATAGCCAGAAATCACACTTCTTTGGCAAAACAGGGCAAGTGATGCAACTTGAGTTCCCCAGCTCATTTGGCTCGTGCGTTTTACCTCATTTTGCTTCAAACACTTTCCATTCAACTCACTCAAGCTATCCCAAACCTCCATTACCAACTGTAACTCCATTTACAGTGTTCACCATTTTCATTTCAAGCTTGTGCAGGTTGAGTTCTCTAGGCTGATTCAAGGACATTCAAGGCAAGCTAGCTATTGGAAAAGGTCAAATGGAGTTCAAGCAAGCTACCAGACATCTCAAAACTTGTTGAGAAGCACTGCATTGCCCTACACGAATCCAACTGAAACAGGTTTTTCTTCACTTTCTATCTCTCTATTTAGGAACATTTAGCCTTAGGTTTGTGAATAAAAAATGTAGTGCTCATTGCTAGGAAGCCATACATATGCTCAGCTTTCATTTATATTAAGTGTGCTAGGAGAATTTCATCCATGAACAGTTTAAAAAAACTAGGTCAGGTTTTAGGGCCAGAGAAATTCTCTTTGGTCTTTGAGAGTTAGGATTAGTTTTTATATGGTTGGAATCGTCTTGAAATTCTCTACAAGTTTGATGTTGTGTGTTTTTGCAAAAGATCGCGTATACAGGATCTAGTGTTTGAACAGGGAACGCGCGCGTTTTCCAGTCTGGAGGTTGAAGATGAAGCTGACTTGGGCTGGGCCTGGCCTGGCTTGCTTCTAACACCTCCCATTTTCATTTTTGCACCGCCTGACCCATTTCCTTGTATTTTTACATTTTTGCATTTTTGTTTTCTTTTCTGATTTTGTTTATTTATTTCCAAGTATAAAAAATGCTCAAAAAATATTTTCATAATTTTTTACATTTATTTGGCATTTTATTTTAATTTTTTTCTAACATTAAAAGCATAATTACTTTTATATTATTTATTTAAACTTGAAAATAGTATGTAAATCATACCTTTATTTTTAATTTCTTATTTTTATTCACACTGAAAATATTATTATAAATATAATTTATTTTTGTACATATTTTATTTTATATTATACATATTTAATATATTTAATATACATATATATATATACATATATACTTTTATTTTATTAAATACTTTAGAATAAAAATATAAAATATTACATTTTCACTTTTATTATTATTTACAATAAAAAATACCTTTTTTAAATATATTTTATTTTTGTACATATTAATATATTTTATTGTATATAAATAATATATTGTATTTATTTTCTTAAAGGAATTAGGGTTTTACCCTTAAACAATTAAAATAAATCTTGTATTTATTTCTTTATTTGTTACATTAAATACTTTTACCTACATAAACAAATAAAAACCTTTTTTTTTGCATAATACATATTATTTGATATTTATTTATTTTGTTATTGTCCATTTAAATATTTATGAATTGTAATTCAATTTGGATGTAATAGTAAACTAGGGTTTATATTTCTTGTCCAATACCCCCATTCAAAATTGTACCCCCATCCCTATAATCATGTTGTAATAGCTTAGAATTTTAAATTCTCACACTTTACGCTTTCAATTATGCCATGATTAGAGAATTAGGGTTTGTATGCAAAAATCCAAATCAACAAATAGCTTGACCTAATCAAAGACAAATATGTATGAAAATCAAACACAATGCACACTTGCACCCCTAGGGTTACAATCCACTTGTTGCCTTCAAAAATGGGCCATGGTATGCATGTTAGGTACTTTGGCAAAACAAAAGCAAAACAAAAGATCATAGTCCCTCGATGACGCTATCTTGGTTGCCTAAATAAAAATGATCAAGTCCCTCAAGAAAATTGCCAAAGATACTTTACACAATTGCTATCATGGTCTATACGATGACCCGCGCCTGTCCTGTTTAACATCCTAACACAAGGTTGTTCACCAAATGCAATGGTGAAACAACACTGTCAAAAGGGTTAAAAGCATTAGGAAAGATCTTTGAGTAAAATAGGGTAGATAGCTCTTAGTTAGTTGATCAAAAATCTTGCAAAAACATCCTTGATATTTTCAAATACACTTCACAACACAATTTCAAAATATTATCCAAAACAAACTTTCAAACTTTAAAATCTTTTCAAAAGACAAAAACACCTTTGTATACATTCAAACAAGAATCATTACAAAGGTTGCCACAACGATGGCCTCTTTTCAAAACCTCTTTTAAAACCACTCACAAAGCACCATTTCAAACAATTGGATAAGTAAAGCAAGTGATCTAAACAAGTAACTAAGAGCCCATGGATAACCATGGATGAAAAGGGTTCTTGCATCTTCCCTTTTCATAATCTACTCCCCGAACCCAAGAAAACATCTCAAAGGTCTTTCCTGTGCTTTTTGACCTTTCCTTAGGATAAAATAAAAAGTCGGTGGCGACTCTTGCTAAACCGAAACATTTGCGAATACAAAACGCAAAACTTCAAGTCAGTTCTCTCACCGTATCACACATTTGATCATGTTATTATATTTGTGGTGGGATTTAGATTTTGCAAAAAATATTTTAAAAAACCCTTAGAAAGAAGGTTCGTCTATTAGCCAAGGTGATACATCATCCCAATGAGTTTATTTGATAACTTCGCCTAGAGTCGGTGGAATTCTACAAAAGGAATACCTCTCAAGAGACATCCTCTATGGAAGTAGGACTTTGGAGTGACACCTATGGCTCTTTGTACAACCTTTAAAGCAAAATCTCATGAAGAGACCTTTTATGACCTAGAGACAAAAGTTTCGGTTTATAATAAGGCTCCACTTAAGGGAGACCCTTGTGCCTTTCCCTCTAGTGTTATTCATGACACTCTTAAGGAAACCACCTTATAAGGAGGGTAGAATATCCATAGGCCCAAGCTAAGAGCCTACCTTCTAAGGGTATTGTCCATAAAATCCTGTCATTTAGCCCTACATTCATGCATTCATACATCTTTACATATCATATATTCGTTATTCTCCATTTTCTTTTATTTGTCTTATTCACGAGGTTATAAAAAATATAATAATCAAAGGTTTTGGTGAGTTCCTAAAAATGAGTACTAAAGGGAAATAACTCGTCTGCATCAATGCTATCAAACCAAACGTAACAAAAATTAAGGCTGTAAAAGAAATATTATCTGAAAGGGCTCTGAAAACATTCACTCGTCACTATGAGGATATCCTGGACTTGACCAAAGTAGAAGTACAGTTGGATGTTTTTTCCTCTCTAATTCAGTTTTACGACCCTCCGCTAAGATGCTTCACCTTTCAAGATTTCCAGCTAGCACCAACTATGGAAGAATTAGCTAGAATTATGAATTTTTCTAAAGATAAGGATTATGTGTGTATCGGGCTTATTATCGACATCAAAATCCTAGCATAATGCTTAAAGATACCTTATCCTGAATTATCTCTTAATTACAAAGAAAGAGGGAGACATACAGGGGATTAAGAGATGTTACTTAGAAACTAAGGCTCTTGATATAACTAATAACACGGAATGTGAGTCTTGTGTTGATTGTCTAGGACTGCTTGTATTTAGTGTTATCTTATTTCCACTAACTATAGACTATATTAACCCTACAACTATCAACGTGTTTTGGGGTACAAAAACTTTCAATACAGATCCAACTCCCACTCTGCTTGCTGGCATCTATTACACAATTCATACGCGGTACAAAAAAAGAATATGTACTATAAATTGATGTACTCCATTGTTGTATTCCTGGTTTATGACTCATATTTACAAGGAAGATTACATGATCCCGAATTTGACAAGGTATGAGTGGCCTCAGAAATTAAGGTCTCTTACTGCTAATACTGTTTTATGGTATGCAAGGAAGATGGACATCAGTGATATTGTTTATAGTTGTGGGGAATTTCCTAATATTCCATTTATCGGATCATAAGGTTGCATTAATTACAACCCTACCTTGGCCCTACGACAACTAGGGTATCCCTTGGAAGATAAACTTTCAGATGAACAACTCCAAGAGTTGATTGTTCATGACATGGACAAAAATGACCGAGAATTGCTCAGCAAAATTATCAAGGGCTGGAGTAGGGTTAACAAAAGAAAAGCTGAAAAGAAGAACATTGTGGCAAAAGAACCATACACTCGATGGGTGCTGGACAAGGTACAAATTATTATGCTTCCTTTTGACATAGATCCTGAATACAAGCCAGAGGTCCCAATAGCTCCGCCTATGTCCTTGGAAGAAATAGATTATATGAAGAAAGCCTTGAAATAAGCTCAGAAGGAAAAAGAAGAACTAGAGCTCAAACTTCTTAACTTAACCAAAGAAAAAAGGCAAATGCAGCGTATACTTGAATCAAAAGACCAACAGATTCAAAGAGATCGCGAGGCATTTGAAAAGGAGAGTCTCAAAAGGAAACGTTCGACTGAAGGGTTGTTGAGTGCTACCTTTAATTTGGATTCCCACAACCAAAGGCTGGAAGATGCTGCTAGTGAAATTGGAAGATTAACTAGGTGGTATGAAAAGACGGTGCAAGACAAGAAGGTGCTGAAAGAAGATCTAAGGGCCCAAATCGAGAGTTTGGCACAAGCCTCTCTAGATCAAGAAGAGAAAATGAAG
Organism: Vicia faba; assembly: GCA_948472305.1. Taxonomy (NCBI): domain Eukaryota; kingdom Viridiplantae; phylum Streptophyta; class Magnoliopsida; order Fabales; family Fabaceae; genus Vicia; species Vicia faba. The sequence goes on along the minus strand of OX451739.1, from coordinate 1,151,027,477 downwards.
TATCTTACCATCAGACTTTAGGATAGCCAAGAATCAGAGATAAAGGAACTCCTTGCAAAGATGAGGGAAAAATATTTCTTTCCCAAAAACCAAAGAGTACGAGCAGATATGCCTTGACCTATAAGGCTTCCGAAAAGATTTCCTGATACAACGAAGACTTTATACGGAGATGAGGGCTGAAAAGATATATTGGGAGGAGCAGTATGCGAAGATCGCATAAGCAGGAAGGGATAACCACAAGATAATTCCTAACCTCTACCGAGAGTACCGGTACTATAAGGACAGGCATGAGAGACTCACCTTAACAATCTCATGGAAAAGATTCCTAGAAGTTTGAGAGACGCAGAAAGTGTAATGGTCACTCTCCCAAAAGACGTCGACGAGTTCCTCTAACTTTGCAGAATAATGGTCAACCGTTTCAGAGTAGACATCTGCAAGCGTGCTTAGAAGAATGTTCCCCTTTGATTATTTTATTTCAGCAAGTTTATTGTTTTAAAGTTGTAATATCTTTCAGTATCTGAATTATGTTCTCTTTTAATGACAATTGTTACCTTCAATAAAGGCATTGTGTTCTGTATTCTGTTTGCGTATTCATTTTCTAGATACTCACCGATGGAAAAAGAAAAACCTAAAAAATAATATATAAAAATATATATGTATCCAAGTGAATAAGACATTCAAAACGAAATTCTTAGCATTGTTCATACACATTCATACATTCATTAACATTCGTATCTCATAAATTCACAACACAAAAACTCATTTTTCAAAATCTTCTCCAGTTGAATCATTTGTAGAAGAAAACCACCACCTCCCTGGCCACCGAATCGAACAAGAGCTCACCAACTAAAGGCAATGGAACAAATTGAAGGAAATCAAGCAGCTTTCAAAGTGGATTTAGAATAATTAAAAAGAAACATTGACTCAATGAGAGGGGATATAAGTCAGGTTCTTCTAGCCTTGAAGAGCATCATTGATAGGCAAGAGCAAATTCCTAGGATAGCCTTTGAGGAAATAACTCAGGCCATTGGTGCATCGAGCAGTCACCAACTGAGAAGAGGATCGGAGACGGGACCACAAATATATGTCATGGCTCAGAAAGAGACAAGACAAGAAACTAAAGGGTTTGTCCAATCTCCACCAAAGGCAGGGGCAACTCATACCCTGCAGATTTTGATTAACAATGCAAACAATTACTTGGACTTACAATATGGAGACCACGACCCAGAGAATGTCAATCAGGTGTCTTAGAGAATGACCAATACTCATGATGCTGAGAATCCACTAATGCTAAATCAGTATAAAGCTTTAGAAGAAAGATTAAAAGTTATGGAGGATATGATGCTTTCGACGTTGATGCTCTCAAGATGGGTCTTGTTCCAGATGTAATAATCCCGCCAAAATTCAAAGTACCCGCCGACTTTGGAAGATATAAAGGGATCGGTTGTCCAAAGAACCATTTGTGCATGTATTGTAGGAAGATGCATGCTTATGCTCAAGACCAGAAACTAATGATTCATTACTTTCAAGACAGTTTGAGTGGGGCATCTCTGGATTGGTACATGCAGTTAGAAAGACTGCACATCCATGCATGGGAAGATCTTGCTAATGCTTTCCTAAAATAGTATAAATACAATTTGGACATGGCGCCTACCCGCATGCAACTCCAGAACCTATCTCAGAAGAAAGAGGAGTCCTTCAAGGAGTATGTCCAAAGGTGGAGAGAGATGCCATCCCGTGTACAACCGCCACTTCTTGAAAAAGAACTAGTCGACATGTTAATAGGGACCTTGCAAGGGGACTACTATGAAAAGATGGTGGGAAGCATCTCTTCGGGATTTTATGACCTAGTAACTATCAGAGAAAGGATTGAAGATGGAGTAAAAAATGGAAATATCCAAGGGGATCATCAAATCCTCCTTTTACAATGCAAAAAGACCAGTTCCTAACTTCACAAAAAGGAAAGAGGGAGAAATTAATGATGTGGCCTCACAACCAAGCGCACAACAACCACTAATAATCCCGTGAGGACAGAAACATAACAAGTTCGAAAGGCCGAAAAGGAAGTTGGATGCATTTCCTTTGCCGCCCAGTCAACTATTACAACAATTGATCAAGGCATCGTTGGTAAAGCTGAAACCTATATCTCCTCTAGTTGGGCCACCTTCACCAAAATACAATGCCAATGCCAAATGCGAATATCATGCCAATTCTCCAGGGCATACTATAGATCAATGTTAGGCCTTCAAACATAAAGTTAAGGACTTGTTGGACTCCTAGGACATCACTTTCGAGAAACCGAACATCAAATCAAACCCCATTCCCCCACATGGTGGAACAACGATAAATGCGATCAAAGTAGTCACTGACTGTGTGGCAGCCAGATGAGTAAAGGCCCCAATAAATCTGCTGAAAGAATATCTGTTGGAATGTGGATTCCTTTTGTAACATAATGAAGCTTTCGAAAGGAGATTACAACAATTGGTGGACCAGGAGATAGTCCAATTTGGACTATGCCCTGAAGGTGAATATGTAGCAGCAATTGAAGAAGGTGAAAAGAAGCCATTGGTATTTCCTTGCCAAGGGACGAACCATAATAAGAAGACTCTTGTGATCCCTTGGGGAGATTCAACAAAAACTCCCACAATGACACCAAAACAAACTCTAAGGATACCGGTAGTTCTAAAGTCTACAATGGTAATTAGGGGGTAATCTCCTACCCCTTGCAAAACTGGAAAAGCAGTACCATGGATTTACGATTCGACTGTGTATGTTAATGGCCTAAAACAAGAATGTAAGCCATCATCAAGTCAAGGACTTATAATCTCAAATATAGTAGGAACAGGAGGCATGACCCGCAGTGGTCGAGTGTTCGGATATGAACCACCAAAGTAGAATGATAATGTGGTGAAGAGTAAAAATGAAACGTCAACGAAAGATAAAGGGAAAGCATTAGTGAAGGTAAATCAAGAGCCTCAAAGCAAAAACTTTATTGATCAAGAGGCAGACGAATTTCTGAAAGTAATTAAGAGAAGCGACTATAGGGTGGTGGATTAGCTTCACCAAACCCCAACCAAAATTTCCATACTCTCGTTGCTCATCAATTCAGAGGCGCATCGAGATTAACTGATGAAAGTTTTAAGTTCCGCTCATGTCGTAGAAGAGATTACTGTGAACCAATTTGAGAACGTTGTAGCAAATCTAACGTTTGGGTCATATCTGGGTTTCAATGACAATGAGTTACCTCCAGAAGGACGAGCTCACAACAAAGAGTTACACATGTCAATTCTGATAGGTACTACAAGCTTGTCCAAGGTGCCTACCGATACTGGTTCTACCCTCAATGTACTAACAAAATCCATTATGATGATGTTAACACTAGATGGGGTTGTGACAAGACCATGTTCCATGATAGTTAAAGCTTTCGACAGTTCTTAGAGTATGATATTTGGATAAGTAGACCTTCCTATCAAGATCGGCCCACATTTGTTCTATATCACATTTCAAGTCATGGATATAGAACCATCATATGCATGTTTACTTGGACGACCTTGGATTCATGCAGCAGGGGCAATCACTTCGACTTTACATCAGAAACTAAAGTTCTTTGTTGAGGTAAGATTGGTCATAATTGATGGAGAGGAGGGCATCTTTGTAAGTTACATTGAGTCCTACAGGTATATCAATGCTGAAGAAGATTGCATAGCCACGCCATTTCAGTCTTGGAGGTTGCTTCAATGGTGACCTTACCAGTGGAAAAGATCATGAAACCTACTGTAACTACATGGGGTGGATTTACAAATGGAAATGGAGAGTGGCAACTCAAAGGGTTGGGGAAAGATCCCAAAAATATCTGAGAAGAAGAATCGCTTTGGTTTGGGTTACAAATCATCAAACGCTACTCTGAAAGGCAAAGCACAGTTTCCTCCAATCCAGGAAACATTTGTCATCAAAGGGGTAGAGCATGGCAAACAGGTGGAAATGATATCCAACAAGAACAACATTAGAAGAGCATCTGACTTCATCCGTGAATGCGCCTCAGGCGAAGAACTTAAAAACTGGACAAATATGGAGATTCCTGAGATTTTCTTTCAAAAGTAATTTTCCTTGTTTTTGAAAGAACATATGTCAAGCCTGAGGCATAGGGGTTGCTTGTAATGGTCACCCGTTTTTTCATACAATATTCACGATTAATAAAAATTATATTTTGTATTCAATTAAGATTCATGTTTTTCTTTTTCATTTATATTTCATATTTAAAATGGCAATACTTTCCTTCATATGCATTTTCCAAATTCACATACCAAAAAGAACTACACAAAAACATGATAATGTGCAGATCCATGCCCAAAAACACCAATAATGTTAATGTTGTTATCCGATATGATTTTGATGCACCCATCAACCAAGATGAAGATGAAGATGATGAGGATCTTGAACTTTTTAAAGAATTGGCGAGAGGGATAGAACAAAAAGCTGAGAGTATACAACCATACCAGGAATCTATTGAGACCATTAACCTCGACACAGAGAAAGATCCAAAAGAGATCAAGTTGGGGGCAACATTAGAGAAAAACGTCAAAGAAAGGTGTTGCACCCCAAAATTTGCCCTCCCATTTTGTTCAGGGCATGCTCATTAAGGTCCCCAATTGCTCAAGGTTGACCAAGAATTGATCAGATAAATTCTCCTCCCAAGCAGTGGCCTTTCAACTAATTTCACTTTTCACCAAGATGTGTGAGTTCTAGAGCTTCAAAAGATTTTCATGGTACCATATAGGCCTCAACATAATGGCATAACTGAAAGAAAGAGAAGAAGTGTGCATAACAAAGTGTAAGTCGAAGGCTGAAAATATGCCTAAGGGCTTTTGGGTCAAACCAGCTTCGACAGTAGTATGCAAGCTAATTTGAAGGATCAAAGGAAGGCTAATTCGAAGGGAAATGTGAGGAGGCTTTTAAGGAGTTTTCAATTGGAAGAGCTAATAAAGAGCTTCAAAGGGTTCGTTTTCGAACCACTGAAATATAAGCTATTCGAAATGTCCAAGGAAGGCTGGATCGAAAGAAAGCGCGTGAGGAGGTTTTTTTTTGAGGTCTTCGATTGGAAGAGCTAGTAAAGGCATCAAAGGGTGTTATTTTCGAATCATGGAAATATAAGCTAATCGAAGCACTACAAGAAAAAAATATTTTGATTGACACGTTGTTTTAATGGGAATTTTGAAAAGAAGAATATTTTGGGAATAAAAAAAGATTTTATTTTATCCAAAGAAACATGTGAAAGGCTAATGATTCGAAGGACATGCAGCCTTCAAATATGGCGTGATCGAAGGACAACTAGAAATGAGTCAGCCAGATATGAGTCATCTTATAGTTTTAGGATCAATATGACTCAGGCATGTGCCTGAACATACAATGGAGTTGGGTGATCGAAGGTACTCATAAGTTATCCTTCGATTGGTGCAATATAAGTTGTATTCAGTAATCGAAGGTGAACTAAGGGTCTATAAGGATGGATTGGTAAACGAAAAAAACAAAAGTAAGGATTGGAGTCAAAACTGTGTTCGAATGAGGTGAACAAAAGGAAACTCCAAGAAAAGGAAATCGAAGAGAATAAGAATGGAGTTCGACTAGGAGAATTTTCTAGGTCAAACAACCAATGTAGATGGACTCAATCGAAGGAGCCATGAGAATGAAACTGTAAGAAAATCGAATTGAAGCCTAGAGCCATCGAAATGAGAAATTCAGAGCCAATTGAAGAACAAGGTTTGAGGGCATTCGAATGTGCCATGAGGATGAAATCGTGAGAAATCAAATTGAAGCCCAAAGCCATCGAAAGGAGCAATTCAGAGCCAATCGAAGAACAAGGCTTGAGGGCATTCGAAAGAGCCATGAGGATGAAAGCATGACCAAATCGAATTGAAGCCCATAGCCATTGAAAGGAGTAATTCAGAGCCAACCTAAGAACAAGGTTTGAAGTCATTTAAAGGAGTCAAGATGAGAAACCTATCCAGGTTCATTCAAAACCCAAAAGGGTAGAAAATCATCAAAAAAGGCAACCTTTTAAGGCTCTTGATTCTGCCTTCAAATCCATGATTAATGGCCGATTCATGACATATTTATTCACCATCACACTCCTATAAATACAAGACTAAATCAGTAGCAAGGGGGGATCACACATTTCCTATTGAAGCTGCACACACACTACCTCATAAAGCCACACCAAAAATCTCAAAATCTTCACAAAGTGATCCAAAATCGAAGGAGCATCACTAACACAATCTCTCTGTTGGTAATTAGCTTTCGATCTCAAACTATCTAAGTATGTAGTTTTTAAATTTATATTAATCATACATTCATGTTATTGGTGATCTTTGTGATTATTTCCATGTGTTACATACAAGTTTAGGTACAGGGATGAGATCGTGCCATTGCTAGGGCACAATCTGTATCTTACTTGGAATCTCATGATTCATGATGTTTCAAGACAAATATCTTTCGATTAAGACTCAATGGATTTGAACTAGGATGATGCAGCCACAAGCTGTCGAATCCAAGACCAGATTCAACCCAAGTCTGGGATTTTGTTTTGTTTCTCTAACGAATTTCCTATATATCCAGTGTTCCCACATCAAAGGAGTATATCATGCACCAACATTCCCCTGCTTCCAGATGCTGGCCAATCCAGATCCAGTGCCCCCAAATGTGCAGTCCATCATGCACCTTCGACCAACTTCTTCATTGGATCGAAAGGCAATTCTAGGCCTCTTTTTGATATGGGCATGCGTTCTATAATTTGCACCCTTTCTTTTTTTTACTGCTTAGTCCATTTATTTTGTTTTTTTTTCATTATTTTATTTCTTCTAGTTTTAATCAATATTAAAATCAAAAATCATAAAAAAAACATTAGGCTTAGTGTTTTCTTTTTGAATTAAATTTTGTTAATTAATTAACTATTTATTTTAACCTTTTCTTTATTTTAAATCTAAATAGACTTAGGATTTTAATTAAATCATATTCCCAAAATAAAAATAAATAAAAATATTTCCTTTCACTTAGGATTTAGACGTTATTTTCAATTTGCTTGCATTTATTCACTTTCGCACTTTTTCATATTATTGTAACTGCTTACTGGTTTGTAATAGTTTAACCTAGGACTTTTACTTTATTGCTTTATTTTCTTCCCCATTTTGGACTTGTAAATTCCCCCTCCCCAAAGCCTTGTAATAGCGTAGATTTAAATTCCCACATTTTTATTTCTTGTACATATATTAACTGTTAGATGTATGCCTAATAGGATTTCATGATAATACTAAAAGTGAATGCTAGCAAACCTAACATCAGAATAAATAACTGAAACCCAATACAATTGCACATGCGCACCTTTAGGGTACTCCCACTTTGGTTGCATTCGAAAAAGAGAAAAAAATCAGTCACATCTCTCAAAACGTGAGAGTTTTTAGTGGCTACCCTCCGGTTCGAAAGGTCATAAGTCCCTCGATGACTCTCTCGAAGCTACCTCAGTAGATTGATCTTAAAAACCCTAGGGTAATTACTAAAGTTTCTTTCCCAGTTGCCTTTGTGACTGTATAAACGTCCCTTCGAATGTCACTCAAACATCCAACAAGAGGAAAAGAATAACCTTTTCGAGTAAAAAGTAGATAGTTCCTAGATGCTATGCTCAAACACTTTTTCACATCTCACACATTCAAAAACATTTTCAAAACGCTTTATCAACACTCTTGAGGACTGATACAAGAGTTATCATAAATCAAGTTTGTCTTACTATTAGCATTTCAAAACTTTTTTTCAAACACACACAAAGCACAAGGTATTTCAAAATGACCTAAGCATCTAAGAGCCCATAGAAAACTATGGATGGAAAGGGTGCTAACACATTCCCTTTCCATAATCTACCTCCCTTACTCAGAAAACTCTCGAAAGGTCTTTTTCTGTTCTTTTCACCCTTTCCTATGTTGGATAAAAGAAAAGTCGGTGGCCACTCTTGCTTACCACAACATTTGAAAACAAAAACGCAAAACCAGTATAACAGTCGGTTCTGCCACCGTATCACAGAACTGACGACTCTGCTGGGGATTTACTTAAAAAGTGGGGTTACCTTAGAGGTTACTACTTTTTTAAATTACTTTACATTGTGTGTTTGTATGCTTTATCTTTGAGGGCTTGTTTGGGTTGTTACTAAAAGATCATACACCCGGATCTGGGACACCTTTTAGGTAAGCAACAATAGATCATAGAAATTGTACGGCGTAGACTGATATGGTTGAAGCGATAACTGCATTAGTGTGACACATTTGCTGGTACTGGTATACCTTGTGTTAAATAAAGGAGAATACATGACCGCTGTGTGGTGTCATAAAGCACTAACAGACCTTAGAACCTTAGTTGAACAAACTTGGCCATTAGAAAGTAGCGAGATAGCCGGCATCAGTATAAAGCTGAGGATTGGTTGATACTCGATGCTACACTCATTGAGATTGGACTTTCGGGATATTTCAGACGCGAGAAAAGATCTCCTGAGCTAAAATAATGCCTGATAAAGAAAGATCAGCGATATTGAGACTCCTTAGAACCCGGTTACTTTTCTAAGACGGGTTAAACTAACTAAAACTTCAAAAGGGTACTTACCTACAAACTCTTTGCAAGCCTGAACATAAGGCTACCGGTGTGACTTGTTTTCTTTCATTATCTAATAACATGACTTCCTCGCAAGACTTGTTTATAGTCATCTGAACCTCTCGCAAGACTCACTTGTCTTCATCACCTTACACTTTTGTTTGATGCATAGTGTAATGCCCCGTTTTATTTAATAATATATTATATTAATATTTTTGAGTTACCGTTTGACGTTTATTTTTGTGACGAGAATATTTAAATTAACGGGTATATCTGTTAATATATTCGGTGACGTTTTATTCGGACCGGTAATTATTTTATTCGGTCCGGTATTTGTTTTGAGGGACCGATAATTATTTTATTCAGTCCGGTATTTGTTTTGAGGGACTGGTAATTATTTTATTCGGTCCGGTATTTGTTTTGAGGGACCGATAATTATTTTATTCGGTCCGGTATTTGTTTTAAGGAACCGGTAATTATTTTATTCGGTCCGGTATTTGTTTTGAGGGACCGATAATTATTTTATTCAGTCCGGTATTTGTTTTGAGGGACCGGTAATTATTTTATTCGGTCCGGTATTTGTTTTGAGGGACCGATAATTATTTTATTCGGTCCGGTATTTGTTTTAAGGAACCGGTAATTATTTTATTCGGTCCGGTATTTGTTTTAAGGGACCGGTAATTATTTTATTCGATCCGGTATTTATTTTGAGGGACCGATAATTATTTTGTTCGGTCCGGTTTTTATTTCGTTCGGTTAGGTAAAATATTATTCGGACCGATATTTAATTATTCCGAGTTATTTTAATTATTTGGAGTTATTTTGATTAAGTGGCCTTTTGAATTATATTTTGGGTTAGTAAGACTAGTGGAGGGTAGTATGGTATTTTCATGTTGTCTTAAGACCAAAATTCAAACAAAGGCATTAGTTGTTGTTTTATGAGAGATAGAAGTATCATAACACAAAACACACTTAGAGAGAACTAGAGAGAGTCTTGGAGGAAGAGAAGAACAAGAACACAAAGCTTGGGTTTTGGGTTGGTTGGAACATCAAGAATCATTCAAACATCTAAGATAAGGGGTTTGATTTTCCAATGCTTATAGTTAGGGTTTGATTTGGTATATTTTGACTTGGAATAAAATTGATGTTAGGGTTCTTGAGATTTATTGAGATAAATTAGGAGAGTTAATTTAGGTGTTAGTGTTGTGAGATTATTGTTATGTTAATAGAAATTAAATTAGAAAAACTAAATTATATTAATTAAGTTTAGTTTATAAAATAGCAGTATGTATGAAATATGGAACTTGTTTCATTTATGTATATGTACAAATACATAGTTACAAGATGTGGAATTAGTAGCTGTTGGAAATGTTCCTACTTTCTATGCAGTATGGAAATTAAATGAAGTTGGAAACTAAACTAGCATATATTACTTGAATTAAGGAAAACAAAAAATAGCAGTAAGTATAGTTTAGGAAAAAGCTAAAGAACTAGAAGTACATTAAATTTACTGAGAACTAGCATTATTTAATTGAACCAAGCTTCTAACATATGCAGTATAGAAATAACAGTATATTCAATTAAATGGAGTTTAGAAACTAGGCTAGCAGTAGAATGAAGTTTTAGAAACCAAACGTAATAGCAGTATGAAGTAATTGAAATTAAGTTTACAAATTAATTAATTTATGTTTTTTTTTCTTTTCTTAATTTAATATATTAAATATTTATATTAATTAAATACAAATATGACATAAGTTAGCCGATTTAATTTGAAACTCGATTATGTTCCGATTTCCCGATTTCGACAATTTCGGCGACGGATCAAGTTGCTCCAAATTTAACGAAAATTTACGTGCTAGCTAATTTTGACATTTAGAACATCGTGGCGAGGTTAGTTTTTCGAGATTACGAGTTTTTAACGGAGCGATCCGAAATAAGTCAATTTACGGTTAAGTTAAACCGGGTTGCGTTTTAGTCGGTTTAAGTCGCGTATGGACAATCCGATTGCGACGTTAATGATTATAATTGATGTTGATTATTGTGAATGACTTTTGCGACGATTATTGATGTTTGACTATTTTTCCGTGTTTGAAATTTAGTGAATTATTTGATAATGATGTGGTGTGATTAAATATGATGTTTGCGACGGTTTATTTATAATGAATACTTGATGATATGCGATGCGATGATATGTTTATCTTGATGTGGATGAATATGGCGACGTAGGTTTTATACCAATTTTGATGTGCGATGATGATGTTTTGTTGTGTCGTGTTTGTGATGTCGTGTTGTCGAGTCACATATATTGCATTGGCGACGAGGGCTTTTATGCCAAGCGACAAGGGCTTTTATGCCAAAGCGACGATGGGCTTTTATGCCGAATATCCCTAATTATGGACAAAGCGACGAGTACCACATGCATAACATAGTCGTGTCTCATGGAGCCGGTTATGTTAATTTTTGAGTCTTTTGGCATTGATTTTTATTTGATGGATTATAATGAATTGTGATGTTATATGATACCTTGTTTTGTGATAATTTCATGAAAATTACGCGATGGATATAACATGACGGTAAAGCGACGATATGAGTTTATGGCGATGGAGTTTATGTCTTGTTTTGACATGATTATGGTGATTATGTGATGATATTAAAGTGTTGATCTTATACACTAAATGATGATTTTAAAGTATGTGAGATTTGATATTTGTTGACATATTCTTATTAACCTATATCATTTATGATTCCAAAACTATTTATATATTTTATCATGCCTTTACTTATATGTTTTGGAGTATCTCACCCTTTACTTGTTTCGCCGTTGCCTTTATATTGGTAACGTGCAGGTGATCTGCGAGGATGATGAGGATTAGCTCGAGTCTCTTTATTTTGAGTCGCTCTGCTCTGATAGTAGTAACACTCAGGATTTGGGCGACGTTATTATTTTGATAGGATAGTTTATGTATATTATCTTATGACTTTATGTATTGATGATAACATCATGATACGTACATTTTGTGAACACATCCGCTGTGCTGTGATTAGTCATATGTTTATATGATGATTTATGTTATGAATTAGTATATCCGACTTTTGATTTTGTGATGTGCATTATAATGCAAAGTGATGAAAAAACACGAATATGTGATACCTCAATTTATGTTTGGATGAAATTTTGAAACTTTGATTTTATTATTAATTACGAGGGGTAGAATTGGGGTGTTACACATAGCATACAGATCATAACATCATGCCATAGTATTTCCTTAACCATTTCAAGGATCTCAAGCGCTTGTGATGCAGGTTATGATGAACCAGATGTCTAGCAAGGGGCAAGGGGGTTTATTTTCCTCTAGTCGATGTTATCAAAAGACCGAAGCGCGAGAGCTTGATTCAGAGGCTATGACTCACTCGACACGGGGAGCTTGATTCTCGTAGAAGGAACTTCAACGATACAAAAGTTCTTCAATCAAAGCTGCAGTTGGATTCTAACATTTTCTTGTGTTTACCCCGCGAGATCCTTGAAAACATTGCATCCACACATCATGGATCACGTCATGATAGGTTTCCCCTATGCAGTTTTTCTCATCCGCTTGTGTTTATTTTAGTAGAAATTGCTCTCGAGCAAACTCTCTAAGATCTCAAAACTCAAGATGCTCGGTTTAAGGAAATGTTCCCGAATCTATCCAAGGGGAAAGAAGAATTGAAAGCACTCCTCAATGGGAACTAGATCAAGAAACATCCTGACAACAACAAGGATGACCAGTTGGAATAATTGCAGGCTGATATGGGAAGGATGAGAATCCAGATGAGTAGTCAGATGGCTCTTATCCAAAGTTTAGCTTGGGAACAAGAAGAGTTGAGGGTTCTCATCAGCAAGCTTCATCAAGACAGATACGACCGTCTGGAGAAAACTGCTAGAGCTTGGGGCCTAGTCAATGATCAAACTCTTTGGCTAGATAGGGAATTTGGTGACAAGTTCATGCGGGAGCATGTTGAAAATAAACTCAGGAGCGGTGAAATTCAGGGGATTTCATCTTCCAGTATTTAGAAGAGATCATACAATGTAAAGAAAGAGTCAAGTACTCTGTACAACCAGAAGGATCGTAATAAGATCAATCTTAACCAATTTGTGGGGGAAGTACGGATCTCTGATCCAGTACCAGCGCAACAACAACAACAGGGTAATCAGTGTAAGCGGAATACATCTAAAAGACGCTTTACTGAAATAAACATGTCATTGGCTCAAGCATTGCAACACATGTTGGAAGCCAAGTTGGTTACGTTGAAGGATCCTCCTCAAAATCCCAACATCACCTCTCCAATGTACAATCCAAAGGTAAGGTGTGCGTACCTATCCAACAGTCCTGGACATGACACTAATAGCTGCTGGACATTAAAAAATAAGATTCAAGACTTGATCGACGAAGGAGTGCTGCAGTTCACACAAGATGGTCAAACTGAACTCTTCTGCCATCCCTCAAAGGCACATCATCTGAAGTGACAAGTTCAGAAGAAAAGGCTTTTCGTTCATTAGAATTTTCGAATTGTAATTTTCTTTTGTCTGTTCGAACACTTACTTATGTCGAAATTTGTTATTTCATCAATGCATTGCATATGTTTGTCTTGAATTATTTCATTCGTTGTCACTATACTGAAACTGTGCTTTTACTTCCTTTTTGTGATATTCAACTCTTGATTAAAAGCTATAAGCCTTTAGAGGGAGGATGACGAAAAAGATACCATAATCTCATACAATGTGCTTTTCAACAGACCTTGCTGGCGATGTACAAATGTTCTTTCAAATCCTAAATAGTGGAGTAATAAGGAAGATAATCCCTAGTCAAACCGTTTGAGCCTAAGAAGTAGGATTTTTTCTTTTCACACAAATTAAAACCCTTAATCATAACCTGGGGCAGGGTAATTTCTCAGTTAATTCAATGGCGCATTCAATCACAAGCTTTTTCTGCGTACATGACGAATAGTGTCGAAGATGCTCTTCCAAATCAAAGATGGTGATGGTTCCACATAATCATTAAAACAGGAAGTCATTATCTCTCAAGAGAAAATCCCGCTAAGTCAAAACCTATGAAGGAGACTTGAGAAAAAAATTAGGGCATCCAGCTGACTGTAATCACAAAAGAAACCGTTCAGGAAAAAGGTAGGGATAATAAAAAAAAAAAGAGGTTGCTACAAATCCTCAACAAAAAGAAAATATTACAAAAAATGACTGCCTCCTCAAAATAAACTTTCAGTAACCGAACCATCACCGAAATATCAAGGCAAAGATTCCAGACTCGATTGGGATTTAAACGCACAATTAACTGAGGATCAGACTGAAGAACATCATGAAGAACGGGTTGGGTACAAATAAATTTCGAGCCTTTATCCTTTGTTTCTTAAACCGTGAACTAGGCCACATTACAACCCTTAAAAGTCCTAGCTGAAGTATGGGTTAGTTTGAAAGCATACTGTTACAAAAGGTATCCTGACTCTTGTAAGGTTTGCTATAAATCCCGAGTTGATATCACATTCTTGCAAATTTTGCTTTACTAAAAAATGAATTTTCAAAAAAACTTCAAGACAGACATGAGCTCTGCATTTTTAATACCACTGTTTGCATATGACTAATTGTTCGATAGCAGAGAAATTCGCACGACAAATATTCAATGAACAAAAATCTTCTCAATGAACAGAATCACTTCAGATGGAAAGACATTTCTAATAACAGGCCTTTCATAATCAAAGGGCATGACATGGTGTCCAACTGATCTTGAGGTAGTCGATTCAAGATTCAAGGAATCTCTCAAAAGTGTCGAATATCCAAGGACAGACCTCTGTCTGAATCACTTGGGGAATTAGACATGAGTTCCAGCAAAGGATCACGCACGATCAAGCAAACACCTTTATGGCAGTACTACAACACTTACTACTATGGACAGTGACAATTTTCCGCACCCTGTGAACACAGACATAGTCGGAAAATATTATGCATAAAAAAAGACCCGCTAGGTTGACTGGCCTAGGCAAAAATAAGGGAATCACAACAAACCAAAAGAGTTCGGGAAAAAATTAGGGATATATAAATAAAAGTGTACATCCGATAAATCAAAAACCTAAAACAGCGGCTTGGGCAAAAAAGGGTATCCAGGTGGACTGAAAATCTGAATGGACAGTCCAAGCAAAAGTTAGGGATTAAAGTGTACCACTATATCACATCATCTCGTCACTTGTCTATCAATAGAAGGCTTATCACCCTGATCAACATTTACTCAAGACTCCAGAGTTGGGATAACATTCAAACCATCCAAAAATCCCCTCAGAGTAATCACCCCTAGGGGACTATCTTCATAGAATTCATCATCAGTAAGGATACATTCCCCTGTAGGTACAGAGACAAAGACGTACTCCTACAAAGTCATTGCTACGTTTTCAGCATACAACCTAATGATGTCAGGTGTTCCAATACCCCATGTAAAGCAAGAATCTCCAATTATTCCCCCAGTGTATGAAAGAATTCCTTAGCCTGGTTCACAAGTTTCTTGGGTTTCCCAACAGGGTTTCATGAAAATCCCCAAGCGGATTATGGAGTTTCCCTTCCCCAACATAGTTTACTTCTCTAACAACGGAAATCTGTCTCCCAGCATTTCAACTTCAACAAAATTTGAAGACTTACATTCTTCATCCCCAGCAACAATCGGGGATTTATTTTCCCTAGTTCAACAACACTGTAATAGAACAACTGATACATTCATATATTGCATTCATACATTATTTTACAAACGTTATAGCATATGCAGTACAAATGCATATATCACAATCTCATTTATTTTGAGAGCATCGTGCAATTCATACATCATGACATTGCATGAAACTGACTTTACCTTTTCAGGTTGAATTTGCAGACAGACAAATACTATTAACTTATGCATAGAAGGTCAAAGATTAATGCCCGAAACCAGACGGGGAAACTATCTATAAGACCATGTGGTATGAACTCCAAGAGAAGGACGGGTTTACCAACAAATATAGCAGGTCAAAGATTAATGCCTGAAACCAGACGGGGAAACTATCTACACGACCAAGTGGTATGAATTCCCGGAGAAGGACGAGTTTACCAATAAATATAGCAGGTCAAAGATTAATGCCCAAAACTAGACGGGGAAACTATCTACACGACCAGATTGTATGAACTCCCGGAGCAGGAAGGGTTTACCAACAAATACAGCAGTTCCAGATTAATTCCTGAAATGAGACAGGGTAACTATATGTGAACGGCTAATTGAAGATAAACTCTTGAAACAGGACAGGGAAAATATATTTATTTCTCTTAGGTCAGAGATTAATTCCTGAAACTAGACAGGACAACTATCTCAACGACCAACAAAAACAAGTTCCAGATTAATACCTGAAACAAGACAGGACAACTATTTGTGGACGAGTGATTGTAGATTAATACCTGAAACCAGACAGGACAACTATCTACATAAGTAGATTAAAGATTAACTCCCGAAACAAGATGGTGAAACTATCTTTATTTCTCTTAGGTTAGAGATTAATTCCTGAAACAAGTCAGGGAAACTATCTCTACGACCAGCAAAAAACAAGTTCCAGATTAATACCTGAAATAAAACATGACAACTATTTGTGAACGACTGATTGTAGATTAATACCTGAAAAAAGACAGGACAACTATCTACATGAACAGATTGAAGATTAACTCCCGAAACAAGCCGATGAAACTATATTTCTTTCAAGTAGGTCAGAGATTAATTCCTGAAACTAGATAGGGCTACTATCTCAACGACCATAAAAAACGTTCTAGATTAATACTTGAAACAAGACAGGACATCTATCTGTGAAAGACTGGTTGTAGATTAATACCTGGAACCAGACAGGACAACTATCTACATAAGAAGATTGCATATTAACTCCCGAAACAAGACGGGGAAACTATCCTTCTTTCTCTTAGGTCAGAGATTAATTCCTAAAACCAGACAGGGCAACTATCTCAATGACCAACAAAAGCATATCCCATGTTAATACCTGAAACAAGACAGGATAACTATCTATGAGGTTTTCTTTGAGGTCTTAGATTGGAATAGCTAGTAAAGGCATCGAAGGGTGTTGTTTTCGAATAATATAAATATAAGCTATTTGAAGCATTATAAGAAAAAAAAACCTTTTGATTGACACGTTGTTTGAATGGGAATTTTGAAAAGAAGAATATTTTGGGAATCAAAAAAGCTTTTATTTCATCCAAAGAAACATGTGAAAGGCTAATGATTCGAAGGACATGCAACCTTCAAATATGGCGTGATCGAAGGACAACTAGAAATGAGTCATCCAGATATGAGTCATCTTGTAGTTTTAGGATCAATATGCCTCAGGAATGTGCCTAAACGTATAAGGGAGTTAGGTGATCGAAGGTTCTCATAGGTTATCCTTCGATTGGTGCAATACAAGCTGTATTCACCAATCAAAGGTGAACTAAGGGTCAATAAGTATGGCTTGGTAAACGAAAAAAACAAAAGTAAGGATTGGAGTCAAAATTGTGTTCGAAGGAGGTGAACAGGAGGAAACCTCAAGAAAAGGAAATCGAAGAGAATAAGAATGGAGTTCGACTAGGAGAATTTTCCAGGTCAAACAACCAATGTAGATGGACTCAATCGAAGGAGCCGTGAGGATGAAACCGTGAGAAAATCGAATTGAAGCCCATAGCCATTAAAAGGAGCAATTCAGAGCCAATTGAAGAACAAGACTTGAGGGCATTTGAAGGAGCCATGAGGATGAAACTGTGACAAATTCGAATTGAAGCCCAGAGCCATCGAAAGGTGCAATTCATAGCCAATCGAAGAAAAAGGCTTGAGGGCATTCGAAGGATCCATGATGATGAAACCGTGAGCAATTCGAGTTGAAGCCCATAGCCATCGAAAGGCATAATTTAGATCCAATCGAAGAACAAGGCTTAAAGGCATTCGAAGGAGTCGAGACGAGAAACTTGTCCAGGTTTATTCAAAACACAAAAGGGTAGAAAATCATCAAAAAAAGGCAACCGTTTAAGGCTCTCGATTATGCCTTCAAAGCCATGATTAATGGATTATTCATGCCATATTTGTTAACCATCACACTCCTATAAATACAAGACTAAATCAGAAGCAAGGGGGGGTCACACATTTCCTATTGAACCTGCACACACACTGCCTCAAAAAGCCACACCAAAAATCTGAAAATCTTCAAAGTGATCCAAAATCGAAGCAACCTTTCCATACCTCTTCAATCTAAAACAAGCGCTCCACTCACTCCCAGAAGGTTCTAGGAGATGTTTCCAAGCACTAGGCAGGTCCAACGCACGTAGGAGCATCACTAACACAATCTCTTTGTTGGTAATTTGCTTTCGATCTCAAACTAGCTAAATATGTAGTTTTTAAATTTATATTAATCATAAATTCATGTTATTGTTGATGTTTGTGATTGTTTCCATGTGTTACATACAAGTTTAAGTGCAGGGATGAGATCGTGCCATTGCTAGAGAACGATCTGTACCTTCCTTCGAATCTCATGATTCATGATGTTTCAAGATGAAATAGCTTTCAATTCAGACTCATTGGATTCAAACTAGGATGATGCAGCCACATGCTATCGAATCCAAGACCAGATTCGACCCAAGTCTGGGATTTTGTTTTGTTTCTCTAATGAATTTCCTACAGATCCAGTGTTCCCACATCAAAGGAGTATATCATGCACCATCATTCCCCTGCTTCCAGATGCTGGCTAATCCAGATCCAGTGCCACCAAATGTGCAGTCCATCATGCACCTTCGACCAACTTCTTCATTGGATCGAAAGGCAGCTCTAGGCCTCTTTTCAATCCGGGCCTGCATTCTACAATTTGCACCCTTTCTTTTTTTTTACTGCTTGGTCCATTTATTTTGTTTTTTTTCTTCATTATTTTATTTCTTCTAGTTTTAATCAACATTAAAATCAAAAATCATAAAAAAAACATTAGGCTTAGTGTTTTCTTTTTGAATTAAATTTTGTTAATTAATTAATTATATATTTTAACCTCTTCTTTAATTTAAATCTAAATAGACTTAGGATTTCAATTAAATCATTTTCCCAAAATAAAAACAAACAAAAAGATTTCCTTTCACTTATGATTTAGACGTTATTTTCAGTTCTCTCGCATTTATTTACTTTCGCACTTTTTCATATTATTGTAACTGCTTACTAGTTTGTAATAGTTTAATCTAGGACTTTTAATGTATTGCTTTTTTTTCTTCCCCATTTTAGACTTGTAAATTTCCCCTCCTCGAAGCCTTGTAATAGAGTAGATTTAAATTCCGACATTTCTATTTCCTGTACATATATTAACTGTTAGATGTATGCCTAATAGGATTGCATGATAATACTAAAATTGAATGCTAAGAAACCTAACATCAAGATAAATAACTGAAACCCAATACAATTGCACATGCGCACCTTTAGAGTACTCCCACTTTGGTTTCCGTTGAAAATAAAAAAAAAGTCACATCTCTCAAAACATGAGAGATTTTAGTGGTTACCCTCCGGTTTGAAAGATCATAAGTCCCTCGATTACCCTCTCGAAGTTGCCTCAGTAAAATAATCTTAAAAACCCTAGGGTAGTTACTAATGTTTCTTGCCCAATTGCCTTTGTGACTGTATAAACGTCCCTTCAAATGTCCCTCAAACATCCAACGACTAGGGATATCTACTCACTAATAGTAGGACGACACTGTCTAAAGGAAAAAGAGGAAAAGAACAACCCTTTCGAGTTAAAAGTAGATAGTTCCTAGATGCTATGCTCAAACACTTTTTCACATCTCACACTTTCAAAAACATTTTCAAAACGCTTTATCAACACTCTTGAGGACTGATACAAGAGTTATCATAAAGCAAGTTTACCTTACTATTGGCGTTTCAAAACTTTTTTTCAAACACACACAAAGCACAAGGTATTTCAAAATGAGCTAAGCATCTAAGAGCCCGTAGAAACCTACGGATGGAAAGGGTGCTAACACTTTTCCTTTCCATAATCTACCCCCCTTACTCAGAAAACTCTTGAAAGGTCTTTTTCTGTTCTTTTCACCCTTTCCTTTGTTGGATAAAATAAAAGTCGGTGGCGACTCTTGCTTACCGCAAAATTTGTGAACTCAAACGCAAAACAATATAACAGTCGGTTCTTCCACCGTATCATAAAAGGCTGATTAATTTATTACATGAATACGTCGATATATTTTCCTGGTCTTACAAAGATATGCCATGGTTGGATATAGACATTATGATACGTAGACTACCTCTCAAAGAAGGTTTCTCTTCGGTCACGCAGAAGCTCAGGAGAACTCGTCCAGACATGTCCAACAAAATTCAAGAAGAAGTCCTTAAACAATTTGACATAGGGTTCTTAGCAGTGGTAGATTATCCACCTTGGATAGCTAACATCATGCCAGTACCCAAAAAGGATGGAAAAGTACGTATGTGTGTAGATTATCGGGATTTAAACAAAGCAAGTCCTAAAGACGATTTCCCGCTATCTCACATAAATGTTTTGGTGGACAATACAACTTAAGCTTCGGTATTCTCATTCATGGATGGTTTCCCAGGCTATAATCAAATCAAAATGGAACCCGAAGATATGGAAAAGACTACCTTCATGACGCCTTATGACACTTTCTTCTACAAAGTAATGCCATTCGGTCTAAAGAACGTAGGGGCAACCTATCAACGGGATATGGTCACACTATTCCATGATATGATTCACAAAGAAGTTGAGGTGTACGTAGATGATATGATTGCCAAATCTCATACGGAGGAGGATCACATCATACATTTACAAAAGTTATTCGATCGTTTGCTAAGGTTAAAACTAAGGTTGAATCCAAAAAAGTGTACGTTTGGTGTCAGATCCGGCAAGTTACTGAGTTTTATCGTAAGTCAGCATGGTATTAAGGTGGACCCCGATAAAGTAAAAGCAATAAAAGAAATGCCAGCTCCAAAGAAAGAGAAAGGGGTTTGTGGTTTCTTAGGACGATTGAACTATATTTCAAGGTTCATATTGCACCTAATTGCTACATGCGAGCCCATATTCATATTACTGCAAAAAGATCAGACGGTAGTATGGAATGATGATTGCCAGATAGATTTCAAGATAATAAAGCAATATTTACTAGAGCCACCAATTTTAATGCCACCAGTTCCTGAAGACCACTCATAATGTACCTAATGGTACTTAAAGGATCAACGGGATGTGTATTGGGCCAACAGGATGAAACATATATAAAAGAGCATGCGATCTACTATCTCAGCAAGAAATTCACTAACTGCAAAACCATGTACTCACTCCTCGAGAAAACTTGTTGTGCATTGTCTTGGGCTACTAAGAGATTAAGGTAATACATGTTAAATCACACCACGTGGTTAATATCAAAGATGGACCCTTTAAAGTATGTGTTTGAAAAACTGGCCTTTATAGGAAGGATTTCCCGTTGGAATGTGTTACTATCGGAGTACGACATACAATATGTTACTCAAAAGGCCATCAAGGATAGTGTACTAGCATATCACATAACTCATCTACCGTTTCCAGAATATTAACCAATGAAGTTCGACATTCTAGATGAAGATGTCATGGTTATAGGCGACTACAAAATACTAGGGCTCGAAGGACCAGAACCATGGGTGTGTTGGACACTAATGTTCAACGGAGCTTCAAATGCACTAGGGCCCAGTATCAAGGCAGCTTTGACTTCTTCGAAGAATTATTCCAAACCTTACATTGCAAGGTTATATTTTGATAGCACCAACAATGTCGACAAATATGAAAATTGTATCCTGGATCTGGAAGCTGCCATTGATCTAAGAATCAAATATCTCAAAGTATTTTGAGACTCTGCACTAGTCATATACCAAGTCAAAGGAGAATGAGACATTAAACATCCCAAATTGATCCCATATCAGGATCATGTTTTAAAGCTAGATACGAAATTCACCGAGATTACCTTTAGTCATATCCCACGAGAAGAAAATCAGATGGCAGACGCCTTGGCAACCCTATCAGATATGTTCAAGGTAACTTGGCCTAACCACGAGTTGTTGTGATACGGTGTCAGAACTGAATGTTATATTGGTTTTGAATTTTTGTTTGCAAATGTTATGGTAAGCAAGAGACGTCACTGACTTTTCTTTTATCCAAATTAAGGAAAGGGTGAAAAGAACAGAAAAAAACCTTTTCGAGAATTTTCTGAGTAAGGGGTAGATTATTGAAAGGGAATGTGATAGCACCCTTTACATCCGTAGTTTTCTACGGGATCTTAAATGCTTAGCTCATTTTAAAAGTACCTTGTGCTTTGTGCGTTTTGAAAAAATTGTTTTGAAATGCCTTAGTGCGGCAATTCGCTTTATGATAACTCTTGTATCAGTCCTTAAGAGTGTTGACAAAGCAGATGTTTTTTTGAAAGTTGTTTTTGAAAGGTGTAAGTGTAAAAAGTTTGTTTTGAGCATTGCATCTAATAACTATCTACTTATACTCGAAAAGGTTGTTCTTTTCCTCCTATCCTTTAGACAGTGCTATCCTACTATTAGTGAGTAGGTATCCCTATCATTGGATGTATAAATGATATTTGAAGGGACAATTTATAGTCACAAAGGCAACTTGGCAAGACGTTTTAGTAACTACCTTAAGGTTCTAAGATCATATTTTTACCGAGGCAACGTCGAGCAGGTCATCGAGGGACTTATGATCTTTTTGAACCAGAGGGTGTCCACTAAAACCTCTCACGTTTTGAGAGTTATGACTATTTTTCTGAAGGCACCCGAAGTGGGATACCCTAGAGGTGCAAGTGTGCAATTGTGTTTGTATTTAGATATTTGTATTTGAATTTACGTTTGCTAGTGTTTTGATTTTAATCTTTGCCATACAATCCTATTAGCATACATTTAAGTAGTTAATATATGTACAAGAATTAAAAGTGCGGAAATATAAATCCTACGCTATTACATGGCTTTGGGGATGGGGTATTTACATATCCAAATGGGGAAAGAAAATAAAGAAAAGCGATAAATACCTAGTTTAATCTATTACATACTGTCAGCAGATACACTATTATGAGAGAACAAGATTATGCGCGCGAAATAGAGACGAACGTCTAAAGACACTAAGAATTTGCTAAGTAAACATAAAAATCATTTTTTTGGTTATTTTTGTGGTTATTAAGAAGATACTTAAAATTATCTTAAATCTAAATTTAATTAAGAAAATAAATATCAAATGAAATTAAACCTAACTCTAATATTTTTTGTATTTTTTGTTAAGAAAGGTTTGAATGAAATAAATCTAAGTCTTTCATTTTTATTTTAAGAAAAATGTTAAATTAATTAAATTAATTAGTTAATAATTTTAATTAAAAAAACAAACTAGACCTAATTTTTGTGATTTTTTTAACGTTAATAAAAAGAAACAAGAAACAAAAGAAATAAACAAAACCAAAAATAAGACAATGAATAGAGATCCTTCGATCTAGGGAAGGAACTGTCCAGTTTGACCCAGGGTATGAGCTTCCTCCTTCGATTCAAGGTATGATTTATCTCCTTCGATCCAGGATAGGAGTTGTCTCCTTCGATCCTGGATAGGAGCTGTCTCCTTTGATCCAAGATATGAGGTGATTTTAGACCTAGACCTGGTGTCAAAACCCAGGCTCTCCTAGCTTACACACACATCCTTCACCAGTGGGCCATCTGTTCAATCATTAAGACAAACAACAAGAATATAGTATATTTTAAATATCATAAAATATTGAGGTGTTAAAACCATAGCACTGGTTTGGACTGAAGGTGTTTGTACAGGGAGATACGACCAAAACATCACAGGCTACCCTAACAATGGTGTTTCTGGATTCCTTCCTTAACCTGGCATGTGCTATGTCAAAACAAGTCTAAACAACAACATGAGTATGGATTTGTGCATCGAATTTATTTAAATTGCATGAACTGAGAGATTAGAGCGTGAGAAATTTACCCTACCAGAGCAACAAAATCTGCTTGTTTTAAGATGATTTAAACGTCAAGGAGGGATGGTAGGCCCTCCTGGGATCCTCAAGGTGATGATGGGATGCCTGGAATGGACTGAATGTGGCTGGAATGGGTTGTTCGAATTTCACTACTTTGCTAGATTTTTGGCAATTTTTGGTAGCTCTCTAGGAAGTGTATATGCGTGTATGAGGCTGCCCCTTTGCGTCTGGAATTATTGGGTTTATATAGGCAAAGATTTAGGTCAACATTTGTGTACCAAATCTTTGGCCATCACGAGGGAGATATTTATTTTTATTTTTCATAAAAACTTGCCATATTTGATCCAATCATGTGTTTCAGCCAGCTTGCTCTGAGTTGTTTTGGGCCTCCAACTTGATGGGAATCGAAATCCTGGGATACCTTTGGTCGAAGCTTGATAAATATGGAAAGAGTCAAGTCTTTAACCTGGCCTTCAAGAATTTGAAAATCAACCATTTATGTTACATTCTTGCCATTTTCGTAGGTTGCATGAACCTGGACACTTTGGCTCCTTCGAATGCCCTTCAGCAATGCTCTTCGATTAGCCTAGAGTTTTGATTCAAAGTGTTCAGAAACTTCTTTATTAGCTTCTTCGATCAGTCATCTTCTGCATTGATTGCTTGATTATCTAGATACATCTTGCTCTGATATACCAATCGAATGACACTTTGTTAACATGCCTTCGAAGCACACCTTATCCTTGCTCTTCGATTGGGTCTATCTACATCAATTCAAATTGCCTAGATCTTTGATGACTCTAAATTCAAATTTGCTCAGAGTTTCCCCTATCAGGGCTCCTTCGAAAGCCCCTCATATCTTTGCTCTTAGATTGGTTATGACTTGCTCCTCATGGATCCTTCGATTGAACCCATCTATTTGCCTTAGCTTCTTGATTCAAATAACTTTAAATGAAAACTTGATTCTGGACAATCAAAGCCTCCTTTATCACAACCTTCGAATGACATTGTACAAGAGGCATGGGCCTGGCCACATGTAGGACCAAGACCCATCATAAGACAAGCTTGTATTCAGTAATCATGTGTCTTTCAAATGAACCAATGAATGCTTCGTTGAAGGGACCTCAAGAATGCGCCTTTGAAGGGACTATCATGGGTGTCGAAGTGCGAAAAACTGTTTCAAAGGGGAACATTGCCCAGTCGAAGCTGGCTGTGATACGGTGGCAGAACCAACTGTTTAATACTGGTTTTGTGTTTGTGTTTGCAAATGTTGCGGTAAGCAAGAGTCACCATCGACTTTTCTTTTATCCAAATTAAGAAAAGGGTGAAAAGAACAGAAAAAGACCTTTTTCGAGATTCTTCTGAGTAAGGGGGGTAGATTATGGAAAGGAAAGGTGTTAGCACCCTTTCCATCCGTAGTTATCTAAGGGCTCTTAGAGGTTTGCTCGTTTTAAAAATACCTTTGTGCTTTGTGTTTGAAAATGTTTTGAAAATGCCTTATTACGAGAACTTTGTAATATTTCTAGGGATAATGGAGAAAGTATACAAAGTGTTTGAAAATGTCTTTTGAAAAATAGTATTTGTGTGTAAGTGCAAAAATAGTTTGAGCAAACTTCTAACAGCTATCTACTTTTGTACTCGAAAAGGTTTTTCTTTTCCTCTTTTCCTTTAGATAGTGTTATCCTACTATTAGTGAGTAGGTAGTCTTGTTGTTGGATGTTTGAGGGACAATCTAAGGGACGATAGGGTCACGAAGGCAACTTGGTAAGAAATTTTAGTAACTATCCTAAAGTTCTAAGATCACTTTTAACCGAGGCAACATCAAAAGGGTCATCGAGGGACTTGTGATCTTTTGAACTAGAGGACAACCACTAAAAATTCTCACATTTCGAGAATTATGACCGTTTTCGAAGGTAAACAAAGTGGGATACCCTAGAGGTGCAAGTGTGAGAATGATTGATTTCAGTTCATTTATCTTTGTAAATTAGGGTTTGCTAACGTTTTAATTTCAAGCTTGCCATACAATCCTAACTACTAGCAGTTTAAATTTTGCAGGAAATGTAAAGTGCGGAAAGTAAAAGTCTAGACTATTACATGGCTTAGGGGATGGGGTATTTACAATGTACAAAATTGGGAGTTCATAAATTAAAAGCAGAAAATAAAATCTAGTTACAGTCTATTACATCCAGAAGGCAGTTACAATAAAAAAAAAGCGAGAAAATAATAACGCGCAAAAGGTTAGAAAATACTTCTAAGAACCTAAGGCAATAAGAAATCTTTTTGTTTATTTTTGATTTAACAGAAAAATTAAATTAGTTTTCCTAAAGTCTATTTAGAAAATAAACTAAACTTTTTGTGGTTTTTTTATATTTATGAAAAGAAAAATTAAAATTAAAATAAGTCCTAAATTCTAGTTTATTTAAAATTAAGAAAATAATTAAATTCGATTAATTAATTAATTAAGAAATTAACTATTTAATCAAAATATCTAAACCTATTTTTTTGAGTTATTTTTTATTATTATATTTGGTTAAAAAGAAGACAAAATAATTAAAACAATACAAAAAAAGTTAAATGGGCCTAATGTATTTAAAGCAAAATGGGGGGGGGGGATCTGAATTTCGCTGGGCCCAAATGAAATGAAGCCCAAACTGGTTTCTGGATTCAATGAAGATAACTCTTGAGGGTACATGGTGGATATGAGCGCTTGTCGCCCTTGGATTTAGATCAGGCAAGATTTGATGGGTGTGAGTTGGAGGCATACGGTGAACTTGCATAGCCCATGTGTACTGAATCTGATTGAAAAACGTTATAAAACAAAATGTTGGACCTCGGACTCAAACCCAGGTCCTCTCCTTCACAAACGCGCTTCATTACCAACCGTGCAACCCATTCAATCATGCATATAACAACAATACTATATTATATACAAAAAATGTTAATATCTGGAAAATTTAAAAAAAAACGCGCGCGGTTCATACTGGCCAATAAGTGGCTGCCACACTTCGTCTTCTACCTCCCTCCGTCGTATTAGACAACAAGACCTAAAGTGACAGTTTTATGCTTGTCACTATAGCCTTTGCATCCTGAAACAAACAAAATACGCAATATAAATTTTATATGACGCCATGGATCGACTGGTCTCACTCTTCTGAGCATGATGGCGCCCCTGTTTAAGCCTAATTTTGACTAAATCTACAAACCCAAATTCTAAGGTTCAAACCCTAGAAATGGCCAATCACGATACCTGCACCAAAACTGTAATCCAGCTATACCAAAAGCTTGCAAATACTTAAATGAATAAATATGCATGGTCAAAACACATTGGTATTACGTGAATTGTATAAAATGAATTTAGAAAATGAACTAAACCGTGAGATATGGTTGACGCGTTTGGCAATGCTTCAAGGCTTGATAATGGCTGGAAATGTGTCAGGGAACCTCTATGAGTATGTTTTGATCCTTTGTTTGTGTTGAAACAGACTGGAGCTGTGTTTTTGAGTTTAACAACTTTGATATTTTCTTGCAAAATCGTGTAGAGTTTTCAGATCGTGTCCCCCCATTTGATGCTTGCTAATGCCTTCTTTATATAGAGAGGAGTGAGGAGACATGAAAAGTAATGCTTATAACAGCCATAGACAAATATTTGAATGCCCTGAATACCAATATGTAACCTTGGCCAAAAGTGTGGGATCTTGTCCATTTTTGAATTTTGAATGAATATAGACATGATGGCCTTGTTGTACACGAAAATTAAGGCCTCCTCATGCATTAAACCAAACCCAAATATCAATGGCCCATATAAATTGCATATTTTTTTATTTATTTGACTTTAATTAAATAAAAATTAATATAAAATGCAAATAAAATAAAAAATATTCAAAAATGGTTTTAGGGGTCCTCTATGATCTTAGGAAGACATTTGAAGTCCAAAAGAATGAGTCGTTGCCTTAAAATTTCAAATTTGCTCAAATGCATAATTCTTGAAAATTCCCAAATTTTCCCAACTTGGGCAAGCCATAAATTGCTCTATTTTTATCTCATGATGATGCTCTTTGATTTTTTGGAAATCTCAAGATGTCTAATTAAATCCCTATTTTGATCAATTTTGCATTTGAATATGTTATATTGATGTAAAAGGTCTTGGCAAAAAGTGGCTTTTGTTGACTTTCTAAAAGTGACATGTAATGTCTGAGCTTGTATCTTTCAAATGGTGCATTTCTTGGACTTGAGGGCTTAATAGAAGATGTAGGGAATTTGATTCTCTTCAAAATGAGCTTTTTTTGGGAAACAATGGATGAAGTATGAGAAAGTTATGCCTAGTCAAAGTTTGGTTGACTTTTCCTATAGAAACCCTAATTAGCAATTCTTGACTTTTGATGAATTAGGAGAATTTATTGAGGGATCATGATCAACCCTTGATCAAATTATGGACATCACTTCAAAATGTTGATGTTGACCAAAAATCTTGAAGTTTGACTGTATATAGACCATAGTTGACTTTTGACCTAGTACAGTTGATTTTCAAGCATTTGAGCAATTGACTGAGCAAACTTGTAGTGCAAGGTATGAAATTTGTCATGGATAATCTTGAAGACATATTAGGACCATGGAAGACATTTGAGACCTTTGGATATCCCACATCTTGGTGAAAAATGAAACCCTAGTTGAAGGCCAATGCTTAGGAGGAGAATTTATCTGATCAATTATTGGTCAACCTTGAGCAATTCAGGACCTCTAGGAGTATGTCTTGTGTGAAAATGGGAGGGAAAATTTTGGGGTACAACAGCTGCCCCTGTTCAATCTTCTTAAACTTGGGGATTTAGATTAATTTGTCTGCCTTTCGTGATCTGAAGGTGGAAGATGATTGAACACTAGAATTCCCAGAAATTTGCACTCGCATGAAGTAATACTGATGGTTGACGATGCTGGGAATGGGCTTACAGATGCCATTTGGAGAAGATGACTGAAAGTCATCAGAGATGGGCTTAAAGATTCCATCCAGAGAATATGACGGAGATTCGTCGGAGATGGGCTTAAAGATGCCATTCAGAGTAGATGTTGACTTCATAAGGGGTCTCTTTATGGGGATTCCTGTTCTTGTTGTCTGAGGAGAAGTCCACTGGGGGATGTTGATTTCTGTTGTTTTCCTATTTGAGGGAAAATCTGTGGGGAATAGAGTCTAGGAACTTCAGTTGTCCATGGCTCTACTGAGGGGTTATCTCTGGATTAGAGAGATGAAAGTTTGCTATTTTCTGGTTGAAATCCAGGCTTCATGGTAATTTGCTGGGGAGAATGAAATTAACTGCTATCTGGAAATGTATCAGAAGAAACCTGTGTAGGGTTGTTTCAGGATGAGTTCGGGTAAGACTTCATCTGGAAGTGTATGAGAAGGAACATGGGTAGGGATGTTGTAGGAGATATATGAGAGGGAGCCTGGGTAGGGAAGCTTCAGAATGAGTTAGGTTAAAACTGCATCTGGAAATTGTAAGAAGGAACCTGGGTAGGGTTTCCTCAGGATGAGTCCGTGTAAAACTGCATCTGGAGATTGTGAGAAGGAACCTGGGTAGGGTTACTTCAGGATGAGTCTGTCTAAAACTACATCTGGAAATTCAAGAGAAGGAACCTGGGTAGGGTTTCCTCAGGATGAGTCCGTGGAAAACTGCATCTAGAGATTGTGAGAAAGAACCTGGGTAGGGTTGATTCAGGATGAGTCTGTGTAAAACTGGATCTGGAAATTCAAGAGAAGGAACCTGGGTAGGGTTTCCTCAGGATGAGTCAGCGTAAAACTGCATCTGGAGATTGTGAGAAGGAACTTGGGTAGGGTTTCTTCAGGATGAGTACGTGCAAAACTGCATCTAGAGATTCAAGAGAAGGAACCTGGGTAGGGTTGCTTCAGGATGAGTCCGTGTAAAATTGCATCTGGAAATTCAAGAGAAGGAACCTGGGTAGGTGTTGTACCCCAAAATTTGCCCTCCTCTTTTTCCACAAGAAATCACGGCTTCAGGCTTTTCCTGATTTTTCAGACTGGCTCAAGAATCAGTCAAATAGACTTTTCTTGTCAGTCAGACAAAATTTAGGGTTGTCATTGATTTTAAAACAGTTCAAGTAGATTGCTTAGGGTTTGGTTGAGTTTGGCTCAAAGTTTGATCATACAGGCATTTCTCTAACATTAAGTCAAGAATTAGAGTTTTTGTGCGCGCAGAAAGAATTAAGTCTACAGTGCTTCTCAGTTTACTCTGGAATATAGACTGAGGTTTCTGACTGGGAGCTTCCAGTGTTTGATTGAATTATTAAGAGAAAAGGCATGTGGACGTTTTGTTTGATTAACTGTGCATTGCTTTGGATAATTGGAGCGCCGGGTTTATTATTGATTGATGCTAAGACCACAGTGTTTATCAATTGTTTATTTATTTTAAGTTAGAATAATTGGAATTTATTTCCATTTTATTATAATTTAAGAATTATAAACAATTAGATAAGCATTTGAAGAAGAATTAAAAATTAAAGTCAATAAAAAGACTTTTTTATTTATCCTTAATTATTTGTACAATTGTTATTTAAATACAGTAATTATTTACAAAGTATTTACAATAATAATGTTACAATGACTAAAAGGAAAATAAAACTATGTCCTAAAAATTCCTAAGTCTTCATCTTCTATCCAATGCTCCCTTGTTGCTCAATTATTTTTTTCATCTGCAAAACAAAGAAAAAGAAAAAGTCAAAAGCTGATGAAATGAAATTAAAAGCAGATAAAAATTGGATTCATCATTAAAAGCAACTGACCGGAATCAGTTTGCCCTCTCTGCAAATCGCGAGATTGCTCTCGGTTCACAAAGAGGGATAGAATGTCTTGCAAAAAGGTGAAATGCACAAATTCAAATTTTCAAACATACTGCATAAATCCAAAAATTGTCAACCAAGTTTCCAAACAGCATGTACAAGTAAAGGCAAACTGAATTACAATTTCAAACTAAGCCAAAGCTGTCAAAATTGTCCAAGGATATCAAGATATCAACAAATCCAAAAGCTGTCAATAAATTACACAAAGTATGCAAGAAATATGGAATTATGCAGAGGAAAACAATATTGCAAGCATATTCAAATCATCACTTTCCAAAGGCCAGTTTACTTTTTCAGAAAGAAGACAAATTTAAGCAATAAAATGCTTTTCTTTAATCTGGAGAGAGAAAGAGAGAGGAAAGCAGCTTACAGTACAACAGGCTAGAGGCTAAACAAAAGATATAAACAGGATGTATCAGAACACATAGAGGAAAGAGGCAGAACACATACAGCAGAGGATATCATAAAGCGTGAAAACCTCAAGCCTTGCAAACCTGTCCAAGCATTGACCAAATTCGAAAGAGAACAAATATACATAAAGAATATATCAGCTCCTGCCTTTCAAAAAGGCCAAGACCCTGGAAGATATAAAACAAAAGCCATCAACCTGCATAACATAGAGATTACAAGCCAAAAAAGCCTAACAGCCTCCAAGTTCATTAAGCCTCATAAACTCAAAACTTCAACCAAAACACAAGCTTTAAACCTGTTAGCCTGAACCACTGTAAAACAAAAACAGTATCAAGATAACCATCAAACCGCTCAAGCCTTAACTTGCCCCTAAACAAACATCAAGCCCAAAGCCTGTAACCATTCAAAATTGTAATATACAAACAGTCTAAAAACAAGCCTTAACCATCAATAAACCTCAAAACCATGCCTGTAACTTCAAAACCATGCTTGTAACTTCAAAGCCTACTGTAACATAAACCTGCCTCAAACACTAAAGCATCACAACCAACCAAACCCTCAGAAAAATTTCATCATAGGGTGCAACAAATACCAACACTATCAAGCTCAGAGCAAACAGATACATCATTAAGCAAATATCTCATATCAAGAATATCAGCAAGCAACTATACTCAGCAACACCATCATCAAGACAACTCAGAAGCGAGGCAAACAAAGAAGAAGAAAAGAAACTCAAAGCATACAAGCATACAGAAGCAAGGCAAATAGATAAAAAGAGAGGTAACTGTCAAAAGGTTTTCAGATATCATCACTAAACCTAGAGGAGGCGAAATACAAAAGTACCAGGAATTCCAAAGCGCACATCATCACCAAACCTCCGCCTCCGGCCATCCTACGCGCCTCCAAATTCGCTCCTCCTCCATTCCAAAAGTCTCTGTCTCCAAAAGGTAGTATTTCTCTTCTTTTCCCTTCTTTCCACAACCTCAATCAGAAACAACAACAAACATATAAAAATTAGAGCTTGCCAAAACAAAACTAAAAACATGCGAATTTCGAATACAAAGATATAGAAACAGAAATCAAACCTCGTAACCACCGCCTGGAGGAACCTTGTGGAGAGAGGAGAAATGGAGATGGCGCTGGTTGGCCCGGGCGAAGGACGTTGTTCAGTGACTATGGCATGAGAAAGCGAAGACAAAGAAAGAAGTGATGAACGACGCCTCAATCTGAAACCCTAAATCCCCAAAGTGAAACAAATCCAAGTAACCCTAAACAAAAACTTGTGTCAAAGCATTGGGCCTGCCTCTGCCAAACACGCCTGAGCCCATTCATTTTTCCAAGCGCACCCCCCCTTATCTTTTTTATTCTGCTTCATTGGTTTGGGCCAAACAAGTTCACACCAAGCCCATTTAACTCCTCCCCATTTTTATTTATTCCCTACCTTTTATACTAACACTATATTATTTTCTTTATAACATAAATTGTTTATTTGTAGATAAAATAATACGCTTTTTTTTTCTTCTATAAAAATGTTCTTATTTATTTTTATTACATTTTTAAGTGAACATATAAACCTTAATATTAATTTTCTCAAAGTGAAACAATTTTTTTTCTTCTTTTCTTTAGTTAAAATTTTGTGCATAAAGAATACTAACATAAAAACAATAAAATACCTAAAAATAAATTAGAATTTAAAACATTTCCTTTTCTTTTCTTAAAATATTTTGTTTGTACATACTTAACAAAAATCCAAAAAGAATAAGCAATACTTAATCTTTCATTAAGTTAAACATCATTCTCACTTGTAAATAAATCACATACACATTTACAATACACAAATACATTGGTACATTTACATTTGCTTATCTTGTATATTTGATACATATTACATTTGAGATCGCACTTCGATTTGGTTGTAATTATTTAGACACTACTCTCCCATATAAGTCTCATTCCCATTTGTAAATTTGTACCCCCACCCCCGGATACTCAATTTTAATAGTTTAGGACTTTAAATTCCCGCAATTTATCGCTTTCGAATTATGCCATGATAGATCTAGGGTTGTATGTAAATAAAATCAAACGCTAGATAACCTAATACAAAACAAATGCATGAAATCAATACACAATCACAATTGCACCCCTAGGGTAATCCCGCTTGTTGCCTTCCAAAATGGGCCATGCTTGCACGTTGAGTATCTTTGGCAAAACAAATCAAAATGATCATAGTCCCTCGATGACGCTTTCGAAAGTTGCCTATCAAAATGATCATAGTCCCTTAAAGCAAAATTTCCAAAGACACTTGGCATCATTGCATTCATGGTCCATACGATGACCCGCGCCTGTCCCGTTAACATCCTAACGCAAGATTGTCCACCAAATACAATGGTGGAACAAAATTGTTAAAAGGGTTAAAACATGAGAAAAACCTTTGAGTAAATTTAGGGGTAAACAAACTCTTAGTTGCTTGACAAACTTGCAAAAACACTTGCCTACTTTTCAAACCACACTCCACCATACACTTTCAAAACAAACCTCCAAAAACATTTGAAACATCTTTTCGAAAGGATACACACCTTTGTATATACTCAAACACGAGTCATTACAACGGTTGCCGAGACGAAGGCATCTTTTTTCAAAACATTTTCAAAACACACACACACACACACAATTTCAAGCAATTTGAAAATCAAGGCAAGTGATCTAAAAACAAGTAACTAAGAGCCCATGGATAACCATGGATGAAAATGGTGCTAATACCTTCCATTTTCATAATCTACCCCCCGAACCCACGAAACATCTCAAAAGGTTTTTCCTGTGCTTTTTTAACCTTTCCTTTAGGATAAAATAAAAAGTCGGTGGCGACTCTTGCTAAACCGAACAAGTGCGAATACAAACGCAAAACCTCAAGTCAGTTCTCCCACCGTATCATAGAATTGGCGACTCTGTTGGGGACGAATTTAAAAGTGGGATTACCTTAGGGTTTTTTAGATCACCCTCTTGCATGATCAATTGTTTGCTTTGATTGCTTTACCTTTGTGGTTCTCTTGTTTGGGCTTGAAATCCTACACCCGGATTTGGGAAATATTCATAGATAGAAATACATTGTGGAAACTGTGCGGGGTATACCGACACGGTTGAAGTAATAGCTATATTAGTGCGACATATTTGTGAGTACCGGTAACCCTTGAGTTTAATCAAGGAGAGTACGGGGCCGCTGAGTGATGTCACTAAGCACTAATGACCTAGAACCTTACTTGACCATCTTGGCCTTTTATTAGGGGTAGTGAGATGACCGGCTTTTGTGCAGTCCGAAGTTTGTAGATACTCGATACTACACTCATTGAGGGTTGTTTTCTTGGAATATTTTGGTCGCTAGTTAAGTGGCTAAACCAAAACAATGAACATGGAAAACAATCCAATGATATTGAGCTCCTTAGAACCCGGTTACTATTTATAGGACAGGTTTTTAAGCCAACTACACTCAAGAGGGTACTTACCTATGAAACCCCATGCAAGCCTGAAACTAGGGTCTTGTGTGATTTGCTTGTACATGTGTTTTTGCATACATCATAAACATCATAAAGCATCATATGCATCCGCTAACCATTTCAAGGGTTTGGATCTTCACCTTTGTTCTTGTTTTGTAGGTCATGGAAATTTCTCGCAGGAAAACTATCCAAGTCAACCTTGTGAGGATCCCTCCTCAACTCAAGGAGCTCACATCCAGAATTCCCGAAAGCTCTCCCTTCAGTGAAAGACATGGTAGACTGCTCAGCCTAGTCAACACCAGCATTGAAGAGGACATGATGAAGGTTTTGTTCCAGTTCTTTGACCCCCTTCACCACTATTTCACATTCCCCGACTACCAATTGGTGCCCACTTTGGAGGAATTTTCTCAACTTCTGAGAATTCCTATTCTTAATCAACTACCTTTCAACTGTACGGAAAAGGAACCAAAGCCTGAAGATGTTGCTCAAGCACTACACTTGCAACCATCTGACATCAAGGGGCATTGGGAAACTAGAAGCGGTGTCAAAGGCTTCTTGGAAAAATTCTTGTTTGAGAAGGCACAAGAGTGTTGGAATTCCTTGGATCTATAAGCCTTTGAAGAAATTGTGGCACTCCTCATTTAGGGGTTGGTCTTGTTCCCAAATCCTGACCAGCTTATAGATGTCAACGCCGTCAAGATCTTCTTATCCAGGAATCCAATACCAACATTGCTTGGGGACATCCTCCACTCATTTTACACACGAATAATGAGAAAGAGAGGTGTTCTCATGTGTTGTACTCATCTCCTTGCAAGGTGGTTTATTTCGCACCTTCCACAATCTGTTTTGAAGAATGACCAAGGCCTAAGGTGGTCACAACGATTGATGACCCTCACTCACTCTGATGTACATTGGTGCTCTCGGTCCAGAGAAAATGTCATTATCGTCGATCGTTGTGGAGAGTTCCCTAATGTTCCATTGCTTGGCATTAGAGGGGGCATTACCTACAACCCTTGTCTAGCTTTGAGACAGTTTGGATATGCACAGAGGGATGGCCCTCATGACATGCTGATTCCTGACATAGTTTTTGACTTCGACAACGATGCGCAAGGACTTCGCCAAAGATTCATCAGAGCTTGGAGGATGCCTAAAAAGGTAGACAGCAAGACACTGGGGCACAAGAATTCCATCCCTCTTGAGCCTTATCTCAAGTGGGTACGAACCCGAACCCAGAGTCTAATGATGCCTTACCCGCATGTTCTCCCTGTGATTAAAGATCCCGTTGAGGAAGGTGAGGTTCCCTACACCATCTTATATCCTGACATGCCAACGTCATGGGAGGAGATGCAGAAGAGTTGGATCCAACTCAAGGAGGAACTGAATACTTTTGAAGCCAGCTTCTACGCCAGTGAGAAGAAGGTTTTGGAGCTTACCCGCCGACTCCATGAGGAAGAGACCCTCAACACCTACATCGCGCCAAAGAGGATGCGCAACGTCTTTTTACCATAAGAAGTTTTTGTAATATTTGGCCCATGGGGCATTTATGTACTAACAAAATTTCTTCTTATTAATATGACGTGTGTTCTTTTTGTCTGCAACAATTGTGAATTTCTAAATCCTTGAATGCGTTGCATAAATAAACATATCATTCATCATGTGCATAAGTAGGTCTCCACACCAGGTTTCCTTATCTTTCTGTTGTTTATTTCAGTAAGATGGATCTCGAACAGACGGTCAAAGATTTGCAGTCTCAAAACTCACAGTTTCAACATCTCCTGATGACCTTGGCAAAGGGTCAGGGGGATCTAAAAGCCCTGCTTGGGAACAAAGAGAAAGTTAAAAAGAAGAAGAAAAGAGTCGGGGTGGCTACCCTGGGAAGAAGGTTTGAGGGTGAAGCCAGAAGAGTTCTTGAATTTCCCCCATACATCTGAAGAAGGAACCAGTAAAGGAAAAGGGGCTGCAGTACCTTCTGAATCCGAAGCTGAAGAGGAAGAGGCTGAAGAAGATGAAGACTACTCAGAACAACAATACCCGTCGGCCGATGACAAATACAAGAGTTTGGAGGACAGGTTAGCAGCTATGGAGCTGCAGAGAGTTCCCGGCTTAGATTTCGAAGATTTGGGATTAATTGTTGGAATTGTGATCCCTCAGAAGTTTAAAGTGCCAGTTTTTGCAAGATATGATGGGTTGTCTTGCCCGAAGATGCATCTAAGGTCGTATGTCCGAAGAATCCAACCTCACACATCTGACAGAAACCTTTTGGTACACTTCTTTCAGGATAGCCTGTCTGGCACACAGCTGGATTGGTTCTACAATCTTGAGAGATCAGAGGTGCATAGTTGGGAGGATCTGGCAGCTGCTTTTTACCGCCAATATCAGTATAACTCTGACCTGGCACCAACCTGTACTCAACTACAGAGTATGGGGATGGCCTCAGGTGAGGGATTCAAGGAATATGCCCAGAAGTGGTGCGATCTGGCCGGGAGAGTGCAGCCACCTCTTTCTGATAGAGAGCTTGTTGATATGTTCCTGGGGACCCTGTCTGGTCCATTCTTTAACCATCTGATCGGTAGCTCTTCCGCAGGGTTTACCGAATTAATTCTGACTGGCGAGCGGGTAGAAGCCGGTATCAAGAATGGGAAGATTCAGAAGGATGCCTCTGCATCTACAACTGTTAAGAAATCATTTCCGACGAAGAAGGAAACGACTGTTGTGTATTCTCAGAGAGGAGCAGGAAGAAATGAGCGCCAGCCGACTGTGGGGGCCGTGATGATCTAGAATCCATCAAACGATCAGCCTCGCAATAATCAGTCCAGACCTAAACAACAATGGGGAGAACGGCCACCACGGCAGTTTACCCGCATCAATATGACACCTGCGCAGGTTCTTCCACATTTGTTGAATTTGAATTTCACCAAGATTAGGGAAGCACCGAAGATTGTGAATACTGCTTCACCGCACTATCATCCCAATGCTAAATGCGCCTACCATTCTGATAGCGTCGGACATGACACAAACGATTGTTGGGCGCTAAAAAATAAAATTCAAGACTTGATAGATGCAAAAGAGGTGGAGTTCGATGCTCCAGAGAAGCCAAACATGATATCTGCTCCGATGCTGAAGCATGGTCGAAATGTCCATGCTATTGAGGAAGATTTGTATGTGTCTGATGTCAGTGACCTAATGACTCCACTGTTAACAATCAAGTTAAATCTGCTAAGAGCCGGGATTTTCCCGGGATGCAAAGAAGACTGCTACTGTTGTTACTCTCTGCCATTTGATTGCCCATTACTGAAGAAAGGCATCCAAGGCCTGATGGACAGTCAACAAATTCTGTTTGAAAAGGTTCCTGCTATTCCAACCCCTACTGAAGATGTTTCAATTATCACCATTTCCACCAATCTTTCCAAGGCCGTCAGAAATCCTGTTAAGATTACGTCAGCTACAAAGATTGTTCCCTTGAAAATAACTATGCCTGGGCCTGTCCCCTACAGTTCTGACAAGTCAATTCCATGGAATTACGGTGGAGAAATCTACTACCATGGTGTTAAACAAGTTGAAGTAACCGAAGGAAACTCTGATGAAGAAGAGGCCAGCATTGGAAACATTGCTGGTACGAGCAAGATCACCCGAAGTGGGAGAATATTTTCTCCAGAGATTGCCCCCCCCCCCAAAGGCAATCTTTGGACCCTCAGCTGCTGCCAAAGTTAATCCTGCACCAATAAAGCTTTCCGCCGAAACTCCGTTGATTGAAGAAACTGTTATTCCCGTTGTTGTCCCTCCTACTTCTGCTGATAAAGGTAAAGGGACCCAAGATGAGCTCGTCAGAACGAGGCCTCAACCTTTGGCCATCCCAGAGACCTCTAAGAAAGAGATGGAGGAGATCCTGAAGATAATTAAAAAGAGTGATTATGACGTGGTAGAGCAACTGGGGCAAACCCCCTAGAAGATCTCCATGTTGGCATTACTGCTTTGCTCTGAGGCGCACGCTAAAGCATTGATAAAATTCCTGAAGACAGCCCATGTGCCCCAAGAAACCTCTGCAGACCAATTCCAAGATTGTGCGGCTTGCCTTACCGCAGACAACGGTTTAGGTTTCTCTAATGCTGACCTGACCTCAAAAGGAAGAAAGAACAACGACGCATTACATGTGTCAGTAGAATGCCAAGGAACTACTATGGCCCATGTTCTGGTCGACACTGGTTCTTCTCTGAACGTGCTGCCTAAGAAGGCTCTCGACCGATTAGACTGTGAAGGCTTGGAGTTGAGGCCAAGTAATATCATTGTAAGGGCATTTGACGGGTCAAAGAGAATGGTACACGGGGAGGTAGACATTCCCATTAAGGTTGGCACAGAAGTGTTCCCCTTAACTTTCTATGTGTTGGACATCCGTCCATCATACTCTTGCTTACTGGGAAGGCCATGGATACATAACGCTGGGGCGGTTACCTCCTCCTTACATCAAATGTTGAAGTACCCTGTCAAAGGAAAGATCATAACCGTCCACGGTGAAGAGGAATATATGATCAGCCACCTGAACTCCTTTCGGTATGTAGAGGTAGAAGGAGAATTCATTGAAACACCATTCCAGCACTTCGAGGAAGTCTCTCCTGAGGTGGCAGTAGCAAAATTGGTAGCTGAGGTACCAAAGCAGATGGCCAGGATGGCATCTTTAAAAGACGCGGAAGCTGCAATGAAGGAAGGGAAGAGCTCAACATGGGGTCAGTTGCCTGATATTCCTCACAAAACAGACAAGTTTGGATTAAGTTTCACTACTGCGGGACATAAAGCTATGCGCCGCTCAAAGGTTGAAAGAACGCCCATCAAGATTTCTCCTTATGGAATCAACGCTTTGGAGGGTGAAGACAAAGAGGCCAACATTGAAGATTGGATCTACCCAACCGTCGAAGGAGGACTACGCAACTGGGAGGCAAAAGACTTTGTCCCCATTACTTTTATTAATTAGTAATTATCTGTCAAACATTTCCCGTTGGTTTGTAATAATTACTTTTGAACAATCCGTACACTACTTTTTCACCTCATGCCTTGCCCGGGGCATGTAGGTCCATTTGTAAGGGTTTTGATTATCTTCATATCCATATGCCATGTTTAATGATTCATTGGACGTTTTTCATTGATAAACTGCTGTGTTCATTTTCTTTCCTTTTTGCATTTTGCTTGTTTAAGGATGGCTATCCCTTACACACACCAACACTCACAAATGCAGGTACCCATCCACTCTGGATTCTATGGGTGACTATTCTGCTATGTCCTTCAATAACTCTGAAGATCTGGTCAATCAGGCTGAGTATGAAGATGACGAAGATTGTGAAGTACCGGGAGAGCTATCCAGACTTCTACAACAAGAAGAAAGGGCCATCTTGCCTCACGAAGAGTTGTTGGAAACTGTCAACTTAGGAACGGAGGAAGACCGGAAGGAAGTACAAGTGGGTGCCAATCTGGAGCCAAGTGTCAAGGAACGCTTGATACAGCTGTTAAATGAATACGTTAAAATCTTTGCCTGGTCTTGTGAAGACATGCCGAGTTTAGACACAGATATAGTGGTTCACCGTCTCCCTACAAGAGAGGATTATCCACCGATCAAGCAAAAGGTCCGCCGAATGAGGCCAGACATGTCTGAGAAGATTAAAGCAGAAGTAATGAAACAATTAAACGCGGGCTTTCTGGCTGTTACATCCTATCCATAATGGGTTGCTAACATTGTGCCAGTTCCTAAAAAAGATGGCAAGGTCAGAATGTGTATGGACTACCGGGATTTGAATAGGGCTAGCCCTAAAGATTATTTTCCGCTACCACACATCGACATTTTGATTGACAACACAGCTCAGCACAAAGTGTTTTCCTTCATGGATGGCTTCTCGGGCTATAACCAAATTAAAATGGCCCCCGAGGACATGGAGAAAACAACCTTTGTTACACAATGGGGTACCTTCTGCTACAAGGTGATGCCGTTCGGACTGAAGAACGCAGGGGCAATTTATCAACGCGCCATGGTAGCTTTATTTCATGATATGATACATCATGAAATCGAAGTTTACATAGACGATATGATAGCTCGGTCACAAACAGAGGAGGAACACCTTGAACATCTGGAAAAGTTGTTTTCCAGGTTGAAAGAATACAAACTCAGGCTGAATCCGAGTAAATGCACTTTTGGAGTTAGGTCCGGTAAACTTCTAGGGTTCATTGTCAGCAACAAAGGCATTGAGGTCGATCCAGCAAAAGTGAAAGAAATACAAGAGATGCATGCTCCCCGTACTGAAAAGGAGGTTAGAGGATTCTTGGGGCGCTTGAACTATATTGCCAGATTTATATCTCATCTAACTTCTACCTGTGAGCCGATTTTCAAACTATTAAAGAAAGATCAGGTAGTCGAATGGAACGATGATTGCCAAGCTGCTTTTGATAAGATCAAGGAGTATTTGCTAGAACCTCCTATTCTGATGCCGCCTGTCGAGGGAAGACCATTGATCATGTATCTGACCATCTTGGATAACTCAATGGGGTGTGTTTTGGGCCAGCATGACGAGTCTGGTCAAAAAGAGCATGCTATTTATTACCTTAGCAAAAAGTTTACCGATTGTGAGACTCGCTACTCACTGCTCGAGAAAACTTGCTGCGCTTTGGTATGGGCTGCTCGCCGACTAAGACAGTATCTGTTGACTCATACCACTCTGTTAATTTCCAAAATGGATCCTATCAAGTATATCTTCGAAAAGCCCGCTTTATCTGGAAGAATCGCTAGATGGCAAATGATCCTAACTGAGTATGACATCCAGTACACCACCCAAAAAGCTATAAAAGGGAGTGTACTAGCTGACCATCTAGCTCATCAAGCTATCGAAGATTATCAATCCATGAGATTTGACTTCCCAGACGAGGACATCATGAATTTGGACAACATTGAAGGTAACGGACCGTATGACGGACCTGAAAAGGGATCCCGATGGACCCTGTACTTTGATGGTGCTTCAAATGCACTTGGAAACGGTATCGGTGCGGTACTCATTTCCCTGGAAGGTTGCCACACACCTTTCACGGCCCGACTTTGCTTCAGCTGTACCAACAACATGGCTGAATATGAAGCTTGCATTTTTGGTCTCAAGGCTGCTATAGACTTGGGGATCAAATCTTTGATCGTATTTGGGGACTCGGCTTTGGTTATCAGTCAAATCAAAGGAGAGTGGGATACCAAACATCCTAATCTTATCCCATACAAAGAACATGTCTTGACATTGTTGCCTCATTTTGAGCAAATCACCTTCGAGCATTTCCCGCGAGAAGAGAATCAGCTAGCAGATGCTCTGGCTACAATGTCTTCCATGTTTAAACTCAATTGGGATAACGAGGCTCCCCAAATAACCATCGAGCGAATGGATGAACCTGCGCATTGTCACGAGATTAATACCGAAGAAGTAGTGGAACAACCCTGGTTTCATGAAATCAAAAGGTATCTCCAGACTAGAGAATATCCCGAAGGAGCTTCAATAAATGACAAGAAGTTCCTAAGAAAGTTTGCTGCTAAGTTCTTCCTGAGCAACATCATCCTCTACAAACACAGCCATGATTGTGTTTTACTCCGATGTGTGGACAAAGCTGAGGCAGAGTTGATCATGACTGAGATACACAGCGGTACTTTCGGCACCCATTTGAGCGGACACACGATGGTTAAGAAGATTCTAAGGGCAGGCTATTACTGGTCTACCATGGAAGCTGATTGCTATCAACACTCCCGTACCTGCCATAAATGCCAAATCTACGCCGATAAGGTGCACATTCCTCCGGTTCCTCTCAACATGCTGACAACTCCTTGGCCATTTGCAATGTGGGGCATTGACATGATTGGAGAGATCAGGCCCACTGCATCCAATGGACGTCGCTTCATCCTGGTCGCCATTGACTATTTCACCAAATGGGTCGAAGCGGCTTCCTTCACCTCTGTTACAAAAAATGTGGTTGCCCGCTTCATCAAGCAAAACCTCATATGCCGATACGGTGTCCCCGATAGGATAATCACAGACAACGGAACCAATCTGAATAATACCATGATCACCTCTCTATGCGAGCAGTTCAAGATTTATCATCACAATTCATCTCCCTATCAGCCGAAGATGAACGGTGTTGTTGAAGCTGTGAACAAAAAAATTAAGAAGATCATTCAAAAAATGACAGTCACCTACAAAGACTGGCATGAGATGTTACTGTTTGCTCTGCACGGATACTGTACCACAGCACGTACTTCAACCGGGGCAACCCCATTTTCTTTGGTATACGGCATGGAAGTTGTCCTGCCCATGGAAGTTCAGATTCCTTCCTTAAGGATTATGAAAGACGCAGGTTTGAATGAAGATGATTGGATTCAGACCCGACTTGATCAACTCAATTTGATCGACGAGAAGCGACTCGCTGCTATTTGCCATGGTCAGACGTACCAAAAACGGATGACCAAGGCTTTCAACAAGAAAGCCAGACATCAAGTATATCAAGTCGGAGATCTCGTGATCAAGCGGATTATCTTACCGCAAAGTGACCCCAGGGGCAAACGGACTCCTACTTACGAAGGACCATTTGTGATCAAAAGCATGTTTTCTGGTGGTGCAATGATTCTGACCAGCATGGACGGTGATGATTTGCCGCACCCCGCGAACGCAGACATAGTGAAAAGATACTACGCATAAAATAACCCGACAAGTCAAAAACCCGAAAGGGAGGCTTGGGCAAAAATGGGCATCCCGGTGAACCGAAAACCCGAAAGGGCGGTTCAGGCAAAAGTTAGGGATAAAACAAAAAAACCTGTACACCCGGCAAGTCGAAAACCCGAAAGGGCGGCTTGGGCAAAAAGGGGTTTCCCGGTGGATCGAAAACCCGAAAGGGCGATTCAGGAAAAAGTTAGGGAATTAAAGCGTATGACTATGTCTCGTCGGATCACTTTAAGGACAATCTTTTCACCAACCAGCACCAAGCTTCTGGTCAATTCTGTCACCGGCAGGCGAAGCATTGAATGGACAGATATTTAGAGTTGTGAAGGCTATAGCAGAATGGAATCCCATGGAGTTGTTTCACATAGCCATCTTTCTTTTGTATAAAATTTTCAATTTTTACGACAACACCCTCTTACAAGGATGCCTGTCTCCTTTGTACAAAGATGCTCATAGAAAGTTAATACAAATACTTTCCCAAATACACAAATTTGCTTTGTCTTCCTTTTTTCTCTTTTGCACTTATGTTTATTTGAGAAACGTCCAATGTTTTGTTAAGTAGGCATATGCATTTGAACATAGTCATTTCCTTACAAATCAGGAAAGGATGATTACTGATAGGTTGAAGATATGGATAGATATCTCGATGCCCTTTCAGAAGGATCCCCCAAACAGAGTTAAACTCCAGGATCCTCAGCAGAACAAGAGCTTTCTCAAAGCTGATTTCCCCAGCCGGAGAACCTTCCAGAACTTAGTCCCCCTCAGAGCTAAGTTTCAGCACCCCCAGTGGAGCCCTAAAATCTGAAAATCCTATCCCCAGCGGAGCTTAAACTTCCAACTATCAATCCCCAGTGGAACTAGACCAGTGAACATTCTCCCCACAGAGATACTTCCCACCAGACTAAAGATTCTCAGTCATACCTCTCCAGCATAAGTCTAACAGGTTCTGAACTCCCCAACAGAGATCATCAGAATTCTCTCACCCCGCAAGTCACCGAGTTCCGATCCCCAGCGTTGGTCCTAAGATCCCTCAACAAGTGAAGATCTTGTTCCCCAAGCAGTTAGCAGACAACAAGGATTTCTCATCCTCAGTAACCCCAGAGTTCTTCTATCCCCAACTTTGGTTATAGGTTTATTTCCCCAACATTTGTCCAGGATTTATTCTCCAAAACAAATTACATTTCAGATTGATCGGTCTTTCAAAAGCTCCTTCATCATCTGTTGGAAGCTACAATCGTCAAAGATCAAATTCTCACAAGATTCAAGTTACAAAGCCCGGATTTGACCGGATAGTATCTTAATCCCTACAACATATTGTGAAGCCCGGAGTACGACCGGATAACAATGCCAGACAACCATCAAGCCTGGATTACGACCAGATAAGGATGTCCCCTCAGAGCAAGCTATGAAGTCTGGATTCGACCGAATAATAGTTTAATCCCTAACCGAGCTATTGTGAAGCCTGGATTACGACCAGATAACAATACAAATTTCTGTGAAGCCTGGATTACGACCAGACAGCAGTCAAGAATACTACGAAGCCTGGAGTCGACCAGATAGTGGTATATCTTTACCACAAGC
Source organism: Vicia faba (assembly GCA_948472305.1). Taxonomy (NCBI): domain Eukaryota; kingdom Viridiplantae; phylum Streptophyta; class Magnoliopsida; order Fabales; family Fabaceae; genus Vicia; species Vicia faba. The sequence continues at coordinate 1,150,982,778 of OX451739.1, read as the reverse complement.
CGTGAAGCCCGGATTTGACCGGATAGCAGCTTAGTAAAGCTATTGTGAAGCCTGGATTGCGACCAGATGACAATACAAATTTCTCTGAAGCCTGGATTACGACCAGACAGCAGTCAAGAATACTACGAAGCCTGGAGTCGACCAGATAGGGGTATATCTTTAACACAAGCCGTGAAGCCCGGATTTGACCGGATAGCAGCTTAACAAAGCTATTGTGAAGCCTGGATTGCGACCAGATGACAATACAAATTTCTCTGAAGCATGGATTACGACCAGACAACAGTCAAGAATACTACGAAGCCTGGAGTCGACCAGATAGTGGTATATCTTTAACATAAGCCGTGAAGCCCGGATTTGACCGGATAGCAGCTTAGCAAGCTATGGAGAAGCCTGGATTACGACCAGATGACAATACAAGCTTCTGTGAAAGCCTGGAGATCGACCAGATAACAGTTAAGCATTAGCAGAATGAAGACTCTCATTCTCAGTTCCTCAAAGAATATTCGAATATTCTCCGGTGAAGATCTCCTCAAGACAGGAATCCCCAGTAGATTGGCATACAATGCAAACTCCTGATCCCCCAACAGTGGTCCCAGGACTTCTCATTTTCAACGATCAAAAGATTCTTGCCCTCCCCAGCAGCAATCAAGGAATTATTTTCCCCGGCAGCAGTCAAGATTCTTTTATCTTCAACCATCCAGGATTCATCTATCTTCAGCAGGACAGCTCATCAACATACATGCATATTCATTACGTTCATATCATAAACATTGATATAACATACATTGCATCATACATTTCATGCAACATGACTTTGTGTTTCAGCTAATACCTTACCCTTTTTCAGGATAAAGATTAGTAAGCTTCAGATTCAAGAATTCTGAAAACAGTTCACGGGTTCTCCAGTAACGGATGTTAACCTATCGCTTGTTCATATTCTTCTCAACTTTTGAAAACAGTTTACGGACGCTTCCCCATCAACGGATGCTGATCTATTGCTTATTCAACTTCAACTCCTGAAAACAGTTTACGGATTCTCCAAACATGGATGTCAATCTATTGCTTGTTCAGACCCCCAGTTCAGAGATGTTCCAAAACATGGATGCCTTCCTGATACTCGTCCACTCACCAATGACATACAGTTCAACATTCCCAGATGGCATCTCTAAGCCCATCACCAAATGGAATCTTTAAGCCCATTCCCTCTACCATCACATCACCGAGTGCAAATTTTTTCGGGCACTCTAGTGTCCAATCTCCTTTTACCCTCGAGTCGCGAAAGGAAAACTTGCCAATCTAACTCTTCAGGTTCAAGAAGATTGAACAGAGGCAACTGTTGTACCCCAAAATTTGCCCTCCTCTTTTTCCACAAGAAATCACGGCTTCGGGCTTTTCCTGATTTTTCAGACTGGCTCAAGAATCGGTCAAACAGACTTTTCTTGTCAGTCAGACAAAATTTAGGGTTGTCATTGATTTTAAAACAGTTCAAGCAGATTGCTTAGGGTTTGGTTGAGTTTGGCTCAAAGTTTGATCAGACAGGCATTTCTCTAACATTAAGTCAAGAATTAGAGTTTTTGTGCGCGCAGAAAGAATTAAGTCTACAGTGCTTCTCAGTTTACTCTGGAATATAGACTGAGGTTTCTGACTGGGAGCTTACAGTGTTTGATTGAATTATTAAGAGAAAAGGCATGTGGACGTTTTGTTTGATTAACTGAGCATTGCTTTGGATAATTGGAGCGCCAGGTTTATTATTGATTGATGCTAAGACCACAGTGTTTATCAATTGTTTATTTATTTTAAGTTAGAATAATTGGAATTTATTTCCATTTTATTATAATTTAAGAATTATAAACAATTAGATAATCATTTGAAGAAGAATTAAAAATGAATGTCAATAAAAAGACTTTTTTATTTATCCTTAATTATTTGTACAATTGTTATTTAAATATAGTAATTGTTTACAAAGTATTTACAATAATAATGTTACAATGATTAAAAGGAAAATAAAACTATGTCCTAAAAATTCCTAAGTCTTCATCTTCTATCCAATGCTCCCTTGTTGCTCAATTATTTTTTTCATCTGCAAAACAAAGAAAAAGAAAAAGTCAAAAGCAGATGAAATGAAATTAAAAGCAGATAAAAATTAGATTCATCATTAAAAGCAACTGGCCAGAATCAGTTTTCCCTCTCTGCAAATCACGAGATTGCTCTCGGTTCACAAAGAGGGATAGACTGTCTTGCAAAAAGGTGAAATGCACAAATTCAAATTTTCAAACATACTGCATAAATCCAAAAATTGTCAACCAAGTTTCCAAACAGCATGTACAAGTAAAGGCAAACTGAATTACAATTTCAAACTAAGCCAAAGCTGTCAAAATTGTCCAAGGATATCAAGATATCAACAAATCCAAAAGCTGTCAATAAATTACACAAAGTATGCAAGAAATATGGAATTATGTAGAGGAAAACAATATTGCAAGCATATTCAAATCATCACTTTCCAAAGGCCAGTTTACTTTTTCAGAAAGAAGACAAATTTAAGCAATAAAATGCTTTTCTTTAATCTGGAGAGAGAAAGAGAGAGGAAAGCAGCTTATAGTACAGCAGGCTAGAGGCTAAACAAAAGATATAAACAGGATGTATCAGAACACATAGAGGAAAGAGGCAGAACACATACAGCAGAGGATATCATAAAGCGTGAAAACCTTAAGCCTTGCAAACCTGTCCAAGCATTGACCAAATTCGAAAGAGAACAAATATACATAAAGAATATATCAGCTCCTGCCTTTCAAAAAGGCCAAGACCCTGGAAGATATAAAACAAAAGCCATCAACCTGCATAACACTGAGATTACAAGCCAAAAAAGCCTAACAGCCTCCAAGTTCATTAAGCCTCATAAACTCAAAACTTCAACCAAAACACAAGCTCTAAACCTGTTAGCCTGAACCACTGTAAAACAAAAAAAGTATCAAGATAACCATCAAACTGCTCAAGCCTTAACTTGCCCCTAAACAAACATCAAGCCCAAAGCCTGTAACCATTCAAAACTGTAATATACAAACAGTCTAAAAACAAGCCTTAACCATCAATAAACCTCAAAACCATGCATGTAACTTCAAAACCATGCCTGTAACTTCAAAGCCTACTGTAACATAAACCTGCCTCAAACACTAAAGCATCACAACCAACCAAACCCTCAGAAAACTTTCATCAAAGGGTGCAATAAATACCAACACTATCAAGCTCAGAGCAAACAGATACATCATTAAGCAAATATCTCATATCAAGCATATCAGCAAGCAACTATACTCAGCAACACCATCATCAAGACAACTCAGAAGCGAGGCAAACAGAGAAGAAGAAAAGAAACTCAAAGCATACAAGCATACAGAAGCAAGGCAAATAGAGAAAAAGAGAGGTAACTGTAAAAAGGTTTTCAGATATCATCACTAAACCTAAAGGAGGCGAAATACAAAAGTACCAGGAATTCCAAAGCGCACATCATCACCAAACCTCCGCCTCCGACCATCCTACGCGCCTTCAAATTCGCTCCTCCTCCATCTCCAAAAGTCTCTGTCTCCAAAAGGTAGTATTTCTCTTCTTTTCCCTTCTTTCCACAACCTCAATCAGAAACAACAACAAACATATAAAAATCAGAGCTTGCCAAAACAAAACTAAAAACATGCGAATTTCGAATACAAAGATATAGAAACAGAAATCAAACCTCGTAACCACTGCCTGGAGGAACCTTGTGGAGAGAGGTGAAACGGAGATGGCGCTGGTTGGCCCGGGCGAAGGACGTTGTTCAGTGACTATGGCATGAGAAAGCGAAGACGAAGAAAGAAGTGATGAACGGCGCCTCAATCTGAAACCCTAAATCCCCAAAGTGAAACAAATCCAAGTAACCCTAAACAAAAACTTGTGTCAAAGCATTGGGCTTGCCTCTGCCAAACACGTCTGAGCCCATTCGTTTTTCCAAGCGCACCCCCCCTTATCTTTTTTATTCTGCTTCATTGGTTTGGGCCAAGCAAGTTCACACCAAGCCCATTTAACTCCTCCCCATTTTTATTTATTCCCTACCTTTTATACTAACACTATATTATTTTCTTTATAACATAAATTGTTTATTTTCTTTATAATATTTTTCTTTATATAAAAATGTTCTTATTTATTTTTATTACATTTTTAAGTGAACATATAAACCTTAATATTAATTTTCTCAAAGTGAAACAATTTTTTTTTCTTTAGTTAAAATTTTGTGCATAAAGAATACTAACATAAAAACAATAAAATACCTAAAAATAAATTAGAATTTAAAACATTTCCTTTTCTTTTCTTAAAATATTTTGTTTGTACATACTTAACAAAAATCCAAAAAGAATAAGCAATACTTAATCTTTCATTAAGTTAAACATCATTCTCACTTGTAAATAAATCACATACACATTTACAATACACAAATACATTGGTACATTTACATTTGCTTATCTTGTATATTTGATACATATTACATTTGAGATCGCACTTCGATTTGGTTGTAATTATTTAGACACTACTCTCCCATATAAGTCTCATCCCCATTTGTAAATTTGTACCCCCACCCCCAGATACTCATTTGTAATAGTTTAGGACTTTAAATTCCCGTAATTTATCGCTTTCGAATTATGCCATGATAGATCTAGGGTTGTATGTAAATAAAATCAAACGCTAGATAACATAATACAAAACAAATGCATGAAATCAATACACAATCACACTTGCACCCCTAGGGTAATCCCGCTTGTTGCCTTCCAAAATGGGCCATGCTTGCACGTTGAGTATCTTTGGCAAAAAAAATCAAAATGATCATAGTTCCTTGATGACGCTTTCGAAAGTTGCCTATCAAAATGATCATAGTCCCTTCAAGCAAAATTGCCAAAGACACTTGGCATCATTGCATTCATGGTCCATACGATGACCCGCGCCTGTCCCGTTAACATCCTAACGCAAGATTATCCACCAAATACAATGGTGGAAAAAAATTGTTAAAAGGGTTAAAACATGAGAAAAACCTTTGAGTAAATTTAGGGGTAAACAAACTCTTAGTTACTTGACAAACTTGCAAAAACACTTGCCTACTTTTCAAACCACACTCCACCATACACTTTCAAAACAAACCTCCAAAAACATTTGAAACATCTTTTTGAAAGGATACACACCTTTGTATATACTCAAACACGAGTCATTACAACGGTTGTCGAGACGAAGGCATCTTTTTTCAAAACATTTTCAAAACACACACACACACACACACAATTTCAAGCAATTTGAAAATCAAGGCAAGTGATCTAAAAATAAGTAACTAAGAGCCCATGGATAACCATGGATGAAAAGGGTGCTAATACCTTCCCTTTTCATAATCTACCCCCCGAACCCACGAAACATCTCAAAAGGTTTTTCCTGTGCTTTTTTAACCTTTCCTTTAGGATAAAATAAAAAGTCGGTGGCGACTCTTGCTAAACCGAACAAGTGCGAATACAAACGCAAAACCTCAAGTCAGTTCTCCCACCGTATCACAGTAGGGTTGCCTCAGGATGAGTCTGTGTAAAACTACATCTGGAGATTGTGATAAGGAACCTGGTGTTGGCTCCTAAATTCGACACCTACGTTCTATTATCATATAGATCATTAATTATGAGTTAGAAGAGTTTGCTACACAAGAAGGCTTCGATCAACTGATCACATCGAAGGCTTATCAAAGAATAACAAGATACTTAGAGAAATTTCTCTAATTTGGAATCATGTTGTTTTCAACGTCGAAGGAGAAACCTTTCGACCAAGGTCCCTGATGCCCAAGATCGAACGGTTTGAATTTCGAATTGTTGGAGGGAAAACGGTTCCCAGCAGTTACCAAGCGCAACATGGCGTGGAAGTAGGCGTCGAGGTTTGTGAATGTGCCATGTGGTGTCACCTCGAGGCGATGTAACTGTCCAGCAATTGCTTAGGATTTTTAGTATAAATACTAAGTGTTCACGTAGTTATTAAGGGTGTTCATCATTGTATACAAGTCACTAATTTAGATTCAAGTACCCAGCGTGAGAGAAAGAATCATTGAGAATGTATGTGTGAAACACCATTTACATTAATAGAAATCTTTTACATTCAAGCAGTTTATCGCTTTCACTTATTTATCTCAGTCGAAGTCATTTATTTAACAAGCCTTTAATGCTTTTATTTACTTTACCAAGATTTTCTCCATGCAATTTACTTAAAGTGTCTCTACCTTACTTGCGTTAATCACCATTAGGATTAGTCGAAAACTCTCTATTTCAAAGCAATTAAACGATAAAAATCAACCATGTCTTAGGATCAATCTGATCGATCCTGCGAGTCACCAAATAAGTTACCTTTTGGAATATCAGCGATTGTTTACCATTTTTCACGGTAAACAAATTGCACACCCAGTGGGACCTTGTGTTGATTTTACGAGTTTAATCGTTTTTTATAAAATATACTCCTTTTTCGAGAGTATTGCATGTTATTGAGAAGTGGTAGAATATACACCAACGAAACCAATACTAGGAGAAGAAGTAGAGAAATGGCGAATCCGCCAAACAATGGAGAAAACCCATAAACAAACATGGGAGCGACGGTTATCCCAACCGTAAGCGAAGTGGTAACCGTTGGTTCAACGCCAGCAGTAACGGTTACACAAACGGGGCCAATACCTTCATTTGCAGGCCCCAGAATGCCTTTGGGAACTCCCCCACCAAGGGGAAACCAAGGAACCAGACCATATGTTCCCCCAGGTTTTTTGACAGTCTGGATAAATCGAGAACCACCCTACGGCATGCCAACTTCTGAATTGACTAGCCTGGCGAACGTTGCGTCCACCTTTTCAGAACCTTTAGTGAGCGCCTCTTCGCCACTCCAAGGCTCTGGAGTTGGTATGGCGAACATGGGTAGGAACCAACTCTTAGGAGGAACGTCCCACGTAATGCATGGCCTTACAAATGCCTCGACAACAGTCTTGAGGCAGCAAATGGACGAAAGCAACCACGACATGGTTCAAATGTTGGCCCAAACTTTAAGTACAGTGCTAAATCCTCTAATACAGAATACCACCCAGTCGAATCAGCAAATGATGACGCAAATGTCGCATCTGGCTGACTTTTTTGGGGTACCCCAACCCATTCGACAGCCCCAAAGGGCACAGATAAGGGGAAACCAAGGCATACTTCTAGAGGAAGAAACCACTATTAACCAAGTCCAGCAGCCTGTCGAAGAGAACCTTAGGGTACAAATGGAACAACCCGGGGTCGAAGAGCCGAGAGTCGTAGCCCCAGAAATAAGGATGGTTAATAGAAACCAAAATGCTGACGAAGTAGTTCAGCAAATCCAATAGCAGAATGTTGGTTTGGAGAATAACTTGACAGCCATGATTGAAAGAATCATGATGCAGAACGGGATGAATACGGGCTTCCGTAGGCCCAACTTCACATCCCCGCTGTCGGAATATGTGTTACAAACGGACTTTCCTCCTAGATGCAAAGTCCCTAAGTTCACTAAGTTTTTAGGGGACACGATAGAATCCACTATCGAACATGTGGCAAGATATTTAATCGAAGCGGGATAAATCTCAAACAATGAGAACCTAAGGATTAAGTATTTCCCAAGTTCCCTAACATAGAATGCGTTTACTTGGTTCACAACTCTCCCCACCCAATTCGATCCACCATTGGACCCAGTTGGAGAGATTGTTCCATGAGCAATTCTACATGGGTCAAACCAAGATAAGCTTGAAAGAGTTGGCTAGTGTAAAGAGGAGATTCACTGAGCCTATAGACGAATACCTAAATAGGTTTAGATTGCTCAAGGCAAGATGCTTTACGCAAGTGCCAGAGCACGAGTTAGTCAAAATAGCCGCTGGAGGTCTAGATTACTCCATTAGGAAGAAATTAGACACTCAGTACCTGAGGGACATGGCCCAATTGGCCGATAGGGTTCGACAGGTAGAACGTCTTAAAGCTGAAAAAGTTAGGGCGACAAAAACTCATAAAAGAGAAAAGATAGCATATGTCGAAATGGACGATGAAGATCCAGAAACATTCGACGAACTTATAGCCTTCGAGGAGAGTGAGGTCGATTTAGCTAAGTTAAAACGAGGGCCACCATACTCTTGCAAATTACTAGTCCCCTCAAGTGGAAAAAACCCCACTAAGTCTGAAAAGGCCAATGATAGGTTCCCTAAAAAGACTTACAGTTTCGATATTACGAAATGTGATGAAATTTTTGATTTACTTGTAAAATATGGCCAAATGATAATACCCCCAGGGGTAAAAGTGCCTCCTCTTAATCAAAGAAAGAAAAGAGGCTATTGTAAATATCATAACTTTCTGGGCCATAAAACATCTCAATGTTTTCTTTTCAGGGATCTCGTGCAAAATGCTATCAAAGAAGGGAGGCTGAAGTTCGCTGACAAGGCCCCCGTGAATGTGGATTCAAGCCCTTTGCAGGCGGAAGCCCACTATGCTGAACCCTCAGGGGTAAACGTGATCGAAGCTTCCAGGAGTCAGGCGAAAAGGCCAGGGATAACTATGGTCGAAGTCACCAAAGATCATATCAATATGCCAATATTTGGTAGTTTTTCTGGGAACCTTTCTAGAAAAACAATCGAAGCAGTTCAAAAGGCGGCTGAGGGCCCAAAACTGGAAACAGGTGGAGTCTCAAAATGTGGAACTAAACCCACTTCCTACTTGGCTGCGGTGCAAGGCCAAACAAAAGACCTGGAGGCTCAAATGAAGCAAATGACTCTTGCTACTAAAGACAACATGAATGTCAACATGGTCGAAATCTCTGAATCAAAAGTTTCAGAGGAAGCCATCAGGCAAGAGCAAGCAAACAGAACAGCGTTCCCCCGAGAGAACGAAAATCTGGCAGAATTCTTGCAATGATGCCAGAAGAAAAAATCAGAAGTAATGTTGTGTCCTCGATGCAGCTCTATTTTTGACAAGAAAGTTGTTGAACACATCGAAGGTGTGAGATTAACAAACAAAAAATGGAGCAGAAATGCTCAACAAGTGCAGGCTCTGATGTTTGACACGATCCTAGAAGAACCTATCAAAAGGGTTCAAGTCAGGAAAATAGGCCACTAACTTTCAGGCCTCCAACCAATGTGCCAGTCGATACATGGCTCAAAACATCGAGTCTAAAGAGACCCAACGAAGAAAGGTGGCATTCCTTTGAAGTTCCAAGAGGTTCATCTTTGACACTCAAGAAAGAACCTCATGTAGGTGCCACCAAAGTTGCTCAAGTATCGAGTAACTACAAGGGAAAGAACCCAATGTCTCGATCCCAGTGGAGAAGGTACCAAAGGCGGCGCAAGGCTGAGAGAGAGGCTTCCAACGAACCAAAACCAGAGTCGAGCTCAAATGTCCCCCAGCGAAAGCAAAGAAAGCCTTTGGAGAGGGAATTAGTGGCCAATAAATTGGTATGGCCTGATCAAGACGAAGCTGGTGACGAAGATAGCTCCGAGTCCGACGACACATTAGACATCATGATAAAAGTAGTTTCGGTCTTGCCAAGAGAATTCGACCGCCAAATGGAAGTCGAAGCAAACGACTGAGAAGTCGAACAAGAGATGGCCAAGCATAGGACAATAGGCTACTTTGTCATGGGTAAGGGCCGACTGAAGAGCAAAATGGTTTCTTCCAACCACCAACTGAGGCGATGAAAAGTCACCTCAAGCCTTTATTCATAAGGGCAAAGCTCGAAGAGGCCACTGTAAACAAAATCTTGGTGGACTGTGCGGCGACTATCAACATAATTCCCCACTTCATGCTAAGAAAAGTAGGCAAGAATGATGAAGACATTAAGCCTCATAATATGGTCCTATCGAACTACGAAGGCGGAATAGGGACCACCATGGGTATGATTCAACTAGACCTCAAAGTGGGATCCATCCTTCAACCAACCATGTTCATGGTCATATCGGCTAAACCAAATTACAACCTACTGTTAGGCCGAGAATGGATACATGGTGTCGGAGCAGTACCATCGTCGATGCACCAAAGGGTGATATTATGGCGTCCCGATGGGATTTTCGAGAATATAGAAGCAGATCAGAGCTACTACTTAGGCGAAGTTAATCACCTAAGGAGAGCTGACTTCGACAAAAATTTGGCTCACATTGGGCCATGTCCAGCACCTGACTTCGACATGGCGCCAGCGCCAAATGCTTTTTGTTCCTTGTACCTGCATCCTGATCATGGGTTTCAATGGGATAAAGAAGACTTGTCTCACATTGATTTCAGTGGGCTAACTGACATCCAGCCAACTGGTTGGGGAAGCGAATTCAGTGATAATGACTGAGTCGCAAGCGTTACAGCGAATTTCGGCGTACGTAGACGAAACAAGAATGATAGCGGCTCTAGAAGCTGAAGTAAAATATATAGCCACCAAGGCCAATGACCAAGTACTACCTTCTGCAGGTCCTGGAAAAGATTTCGACCCAGAGCCACCTGATATAGGTCCTGGAAAAGATTTTGACCCAGAACCTCCCGATATCTCGACAGAAGGAGTGCAAGAACAGAGGCTCGACGCTGTTGTACCCCAAAATTTTCCCTCCCATATTCTTCAAGATTTGCCAAGTCAAAGCTTCAAAATCTCCCCAAGGGTTGCACAGTTCAAAGGCCTCCTAATAGTAAAAAATTAGGGTTTTTGTTCTGACAAAGAAAATGAAGTTTCCAAGGGTCCAAACAAGTCCCACATGCCTATAAACATGGTCAAGTATCCTCATACCAAGTTTCAAGACTTACAGCACAAAATTGCACAGTCAAAAACCCTAATTGCACTACAGTCAACTGCAGGGGCAAAATGGTCATTTGACAGTCAAAAGTTCAAATTTTTGGACAACATATTATTTTGAAGCCACAAACATCATTTGATCAATTCTTGATCATGATTCTCAAAGCTTGGCTCAAAAAGTCTCAAGATGCAAAAGTTTCCATATTTGGACAGTTGAAAAAGTCAACTGTAACTTGACCAAGGCATAACTTCCACATGGTTTATCAGAAAAATTCCATCCAAAGCTCATTTTGAAGAGAAAGACATTTCCTACAACTCCTCTTCACACTTCAAGTCCAAGAAATGCTCTCACAAAAAGTTATCAATTTCAACATTATAGGTCATTTTTAAAAGTCAACAAAAAGGGACTTTAAGTCAAAGACCATAACTTGAGATTGGTATATCAAAATGACATGGGACCAAAGGCATTGGTTAGAGGACTTCAATACCTTTCCAAAATGTCCAAGAACCTGAGCAAAGCTTAAAAATTGAGCAAGATATGCCTTGTGGAAGTTGGGAAATTTTTGGGTATTTTGAAAAGTCAACTTTGCTTCAAAAGCCTTAAAATTGCTAATGGGCCACATTTTCTTCCAAGATTCATCATCCAAAGCATGTGCACGACCATTTGGCCCAAAGGTAAGTTATTCACCATTTTTATTTATTTATTTGAATTTTTAAATTGCTATTAATTCATTTAATAAAATAAATATGTGAAAAATACCAAAGCAAACTTTTTAAATCTTTTTATGCATGAAATATCTCCAAGATTTCGTGCAAATCAGATAGGGAAAGAATCAATGTGATTTGGACATGATTGGTATCAAATATGCATGAAAAAGATTGAAAAATTATGCCATGAAAATCAAATATTCTCTACATCAATGCTTTGATCCTTTGGCTCATAATTTAACCCTATTACACTCCATACATAAGCCACAAGCTAGACCTAAAGACGAAGACCTGAAAGCTGCGCCAGAAAACAAGAAAAAAGTTTGAGTTTTTGTCAAAAAATTCCAAAACTGAAAACTACATTCCAGTGCGATTCAAAGGAAAATAATCATTCCATTACATTCCTGAGACTTCAAGGAAAGTTTTCAGATCAAAACCATCAACTCTAACGTCAAGAATTGGTAGAACAACCTCATTCTGTTCATGCTTTTTTTTGTATTCTTGTATCATAAATCATGCATTGTTTGCAATTTTTAATATTGGATTTGTATTCAGTGGATCATTCTAAAGCTAACCATGTGTTTTGATTGAGTTTTTATGCATCGTATACGATTTCGCCATTGAAGCACGCTAGGGTTCTTCAAGCTTCAAATTGGGTATTTTTGAATACTGTAAAATTGGGACTTCCCAATACCATGACTGAATTCAGGAAGCTTGGACGAACATAATGCACTAATCGCGCCCAATTTATATAGCAAGATGGGCTAATCGCTATTTTTGAAAAGCTTGCATTTTGGGGGGGTTTAAAACCCCCGCTAACCTTTTTCTGTTTCAGGCATAATTGAAGAAGATGATTAAGTGGAAGGACATGATAGGACAATTTGAAACTGGCGCGCGTTTTTGTTGTTTTTTAGGCCACTAACCAAATTTCGCTTTTGTTATTTATTCATTATTATATGTATAACATGCATTGATGGTTCAGATGGTGGAAAGAGGCGCTGGCAAGCTTTGGGACCTGGGTTCGATTCCCAGGTCCCCTCACTTTATTCATATATTTTGTTTCAATCTAATCCCATGGAATTCAAGCCTCAGCGTCCATAATAAGCTCACAATCCAGGCGCGCCACTTGTCCTATAGTCCTAATCCAAGGGCCATTGTTTGAAGAACACCATGTGCGTTGGTCAACAAAGCCACATGCTACCCTGGAAAGTCAACAAAAGGCCTCCAAAGATGGGCCAAAAATGCTAAATTATACCTCCAATTTGGGGACAAAACCCCCCATGGTTTGCCTTTTTTATTCTTTTTCATATTTTGCTATTTTATTTGTTTTGTTTAATTTTTATTTAAATCTTTAAATTAACTTATTTTCGTAAAATATAAAAATAGTAAAAAAATCAGAAAGTCACAAAAATTAAAATATATTTCATTTAAACTTTTTTTTTTGTAAATAAAACCTTTTTTAATTGATTTAGTTTTAAATTCTAGGCATAATTTTAAACATTTTCTTGATAAACTTAAAAATTGTAGAATTAGGGTTTTAATTATTTTTATCTTATTTTCTTTTCTTTTATCATCCCTAATAATTAATTATTTATTTTTATAAATCAAATTATATTAATTAATTAGGTTAACTTTAGGTTTAATTTTCATATTTTCTTAATAAATTAAAAATAGCTAGAATTAGGTTTAAATTTCATTTAATTCTCTCATAAAAAAAATCATAAATACCAAAACTCAAAAATCTTTTCTTTTTTATTTTAATTTAATTAATTTGTTAAGTCGTAATTTAATTTCATTAAAAAGGGTCCAACGCCCTCGCATTCGATCGTAATTCCAATTCGCGCATTTATTTCCTTTCTTTTAAATATTTATGTAATTCTCCCGAAGCCGTGTAAATTCGACATTTATATTTTTCGCTCTTTATTTTATTTTATGTCAAATCGGGTCCTGGATTTAATTTGGCGATGTGGACCCGCGCCTTTGTAATAGTTTAGAACTTTATATTTCTCGCACTCTTTTAACTGCTAATAAATTGCATGCAAGAATGAATGTCTAAATAAAAACAAAAGCGTAGATCACCCATGACGTGAACAAGACAAAATATCTGAAAACGACACACAAATCACACACCACCCCTAGGGTACGCCTCACTGTTGCCTTGCCTCTCGAAAGGTGATCGTCGAGTAGAGGATGTCTTAGTAAGTCCTCATGATCCGGGAACCTGACATGAGGGTAGCTTCTAAGGTATCTTCCTATTGCTCTGGTGATCACCATGTCCCGAACTTCGAATTGACCCGAATACCTCCAACGGTGATGCTACCTACCTCTCAATGGTGGGATGGCACTACTTTAAAGGACATCTACACAGACGAATTCCTTAGGGTAGGTAGACGACTCTAGATACTTGCTCTAATTTCAAAATAAATCAAAAAATACTTTTCACACCGACACCTTTTCAAAAAGCTTTCGAAAGCAATTTTTCAAACCCTCTTGAGGACCGATACAAGAGTCGAACTGGAATTTTCAAAGAAACTTTTTTTAAAACCCACAGTTGAAAAGCAAACAACCAATTTTGAAAACACATTGAGCAAGTATCTAAGAGCCCATGGATAACCATGGATAGAAATGGTGCTAACACCTTCCCTTTCTATAATCTACCTCCCGAACCGAGAGCAATCTCTTTAAGGAATTTTTCTGTGCTTTTGTCCTTTCCATTTGGAGAAAATAAAAGACGGTGGCGACTCTTGCTTCCGCGACATTTCGCGAACCAGCTTTAAACAGTCAGTTCCAGATCCACCGATCACAGAACTGGCGACTCTGCTGGGGACTTAACTTAAAGTGAGGTGTATCTTAGGGCTTAGTTCATAACTGTGTTTTCAATTGTATTGACTTGCTTGCTTTAAATTGTGGGTTGCTTGGGAGTTCTATAGATCCTAACCCGGATCTGGGGGATACCTTCTTAGAAAATAGCAACAAAGGCTATGAGGGAACTGTGTGGGGTATACCGACATGGTTGAAGCAATCTGCTACGTTGATGTGGCACTTTGGTGTGTACCGGTAACCCTTGAGTTCAGTCAAGGAGAGTACGGGGCCGCCGCGTGGTGTCGTGAAGCATCAACAGACCTTAGGAACCTTAATTGAACTATCTTGGCCTCTTTAGGGTAGTGAGATAACTGACTTTGGTGCAGTCCGAGGTTGGTTGATACTCGATACTACACTCAATTGAGGGTTGCTTTCCTGGAATATTTCGGTCGCTAGTTCAGTGGCTAAATCGAAACGATGAACAATGAAAGCAATCCCGTGATATTGGGACCCTTAGAACCCGGTTACTTCTGATAGGTCAGGTTGAGCCCACCAACTTCAAGAGGGTACTACCCAGACCCCATGCTGGCCTAAACCCTAAGGGCTTGTCTTGTGTGACTTGTGTGCCTTACATGTTTGTCTTTGTAAATATCTGTGGTGTGTTTAGTCATAGCATCATGACATCATCCAGCATCATATGCATTGACTAACCATTTCAGGGGTTCGAATCTTCATCTTTGTTCTTGTTTTGTAGGACATGGAAACTGTTCGCAGAAAGACAATTCAAATCAGCCTTGTAAGGGTCCCTCCTCAGCTTAAGGAGCTTATATCCAGGATTCCCGAGAGCTCTTCATTCAGTGAGAGACATGGAAGACTCATCAGCTTGGTCAATACTAACATTGAGGAAGACATGATAAAGGTCCTGTTCCAGTTCTTTGACCCTCTGCATCACTGTTTCACCTTCCTGGATTATCAGTTGGTACCTACATTGGAGGAGTTCTCCCGGCTCCTGAAGATCCCTATCCTTGATCAACTACCCTACAACGGTACAGAAAAGGAACCCAAGCTTGAAGAGATTGCTAAAGCCTTGCACCTACAATCATCTGACCTCAAGGGACATTGGGAAGTTAGAAGTGGTATCAAAGGGTTCTTAGCCAGGTTTCTGTTTGAAAAGGCCCATGAATGTTGGAACTCCCTTGACTTACAAGCTTTTGAAGAAGTTGTGGCCCTCCTTGTCTATGGTTTGGTGTTGTTCCCTAACCCAGATCAGCTTATAGATATCAGTGCTGTCCAGATCTTCATGTCCAGGAATCCTATACCTACATTGCTGGGGGACATCCTTCACTCATGTTACACTCGAACCATGAGAAAAAGAGGTGTCCTTATGTGTTGCACTCCTCTCCTGGGAAGGTGGTTTATTTCGCACCTTCCACAATCAGTTTTGAAGAACGAGCGGGGTTTGAGATGGTCACAACGGTTGATGACTCTTACACATGCAGATATACATTGGTGCCCTCGGTCCAAAGAGGATGTCACTATCATTGATCGTTGCGGGGAGTACCCTAATGTTCCTTTACTTGGAATCAGAGGAGGTATTACTTACAGCCCATGCCTGGCTTGGAGACAGTTTGGTTATGCTCGGAGGGATGGTCCTCATGACATGTTAATTCTTGACATAGTTTTTGACTTCGACAACGATGCACAGGGACTTCGCCAGAGATTTATCAGAGCTTGGAGGATGCCTAGTAGGATAGACAGCAAGACACTGGGGCACAGGAATTCCATCCCATTGGAACCTTATCTCAAGTGGGTACGTGCCCGCTCCCAAAAGTTAGTAATGCCTTATCCTCATATGCTCCCTGTGATCAAAGAGCCAGTCTTGGAAGGAGAAGTGTCCTACATCATTCAGCATCCTGATATGCCCACATCCTGGGAAGAGATGCAGAAGAGCTGGATCCAGCTTAAGGAAGAACGGAATTCTCTTGAGACCAGTCTACATGCTAGTGAAAAGAAGGTCTTGGAGCTCACCCGCCTATTGCATGAGGAGAGGAATCTCAACACCTACATAGCTCCAAAGAGGATGCGTAGTGTCTTTTGGGATTGATTTGCTTTGTATTATTGTGCCCATGAGGCTTTGATGTACTGAACAATTATTTCCTTAATGATAACGTGTGTTTCTTTTTGTCTACAACAAATTTGAACTTTCGAACCCTTGAATGCATTGCATAAACACATATCATTCATCATGTGCATAGCAGGTTTTCTTCTTTTCAGGTTGCTTACCGTTCTTCGCTGTTTATTTCAGCATCATGAATCCTGACTCATCATCAACTGAGATGTCCATCAAGGCTCTTCAGGCGCAGAATGCGCAATTTCAGGAACTAATCATGGGTTTGGCTCAGGGCCAAGAAGAGCTGAAGGCTCTGCTCCTGAAGAAGGAGAAGAAGAAGAAGAGGAGAACTGTTCTTTTCAACTCGGGCCGAAGGTTTGGCAACACTCTGCAGAATGAAGAGGCTGGTTCTTCTATAGGCAAGAGTAGTCCCCAAGGGGGAAAAGGTCCTAGTCCGGTGGTCTCTGACAACGAGACTGATTTTGATGAGGAACAGTATCCTCCTGCAGAAGACAGATACAAGCAGCTGGAGGACAGACTGAATGCTATGGAGATCCAACAGGTGCCTGGGCTGGATTTTGGAGACTTGGGTTTGTCTACTGGTGTGATTATTCCTCATAAGTTCAAAGCACCATCCTTTACCAAGTATGACGGGGCATCTTGTCCCAAGCTACACCTCAGGTCTTACGTGCGGAAGATTCAACCGTACTCAGTGGACAAGAATTTATGGATCCACTTCTTCCAGGAGAGTCTTTCAGGGACTCATCTCGAATGGTTCTATCAGCTGGATGGGACCAAGGTTCGTAACTGGGAGGAGTTGGCTACTGCTTTCTATAAGCAGTATCAATATAATGCCGACCTTGCCCCTACACGTACCCAACTCCAGGGTATGTCGCTAGGTTCAAGCGAAGGTTTTAAAGAGTACGCACAGAAGTGGAGGGATCTGGATGGCAGGGTGCAGCCTCCGTTGACGGACCGGGAGTTGGTAGACATGTTCTTGGGGACCCTATCTGGGCCATTTTTCAACCATCTCATTGGTAACTCATCTGCAGGGTTTACTGATCTTATTCTGACTGGAGAGAGAATAGAGGCTGGGATGAAGTCTGGCAAAATTCAGAAGGGTGCATCTGCAAGTTCTGAGAAGAAACCCTTTAAAAAGGAGGCTAGTGCTGTATATGGGTCTAGGAGACAAGAGAAACCTGAGCGCCGCCAATCTGTCAACGCGGTGATGATTGCTAAGCCTGCTGCCGCTCCTCGGCAAACCAATCCTCAAAGGGCTGAAAGACCTAGAAGGGAGTTTACCCGTTTGATTATGACTTTATCGCAAATCTTGCCGCAGTTGCTGTCCACCAACCTAGTGACTGTCAGAGAGGCCCCGAAGGTTGTGAACACTGCCTCTCCCAAATACAATCCAAATGCCCGCTGTGCTTATCACTCCGATAGCCCGGGGCATTCCACTGATGACTGTTGGGCCTTGAGGAATAAGGTACAAGACCTTATTGATGCAAAAGAGATACAGTTTGAAGCGCCTGAGAGGCCAAATGTGGTAACTGCTCCTATGCCCCAGCATCGAGTGAATGCCATTGATGAAGATGTATACGCCGTTTCTGTGGATGATGTGGCTACTCCCTTAATGACTGTCAAGAGGAATCTATTGTTGGCCGGTTTATTTCCGGGTTGTAGTGAAGGTTGCCTTTTCTGTGCTGTTTCCCTCTCTGGTTGTCCTTTGCTGAAGTTGGGCATCCAAAGCCTAATAGACAGCAAAGAGATTCTGTTCAAGAAGTCCGCTGTTCAGTTGGTTCCGGTAGAAGAAGTTTCTGTGGTTACAATCTTTAATAATCCAATCAAGGCTCTCCCAAGGAAGCTGGTTCAAATCATGTCTGTCGCACCTGTTGTCATTACTGTTCCGGGGCCTCTCCCCTACGAATCTGATAAGGCTATCCCCTGGCACTATGGGGCAGATGTGTATGTGAATGGAATCAAACAAGAGTTCAACACTGGCACCAATATCAGCAATATCACTGGTCCAGCAAAGGTTACCCGCAGTGGTAGGCTCTTCTCGCCTGACATTGCACCGCCCACTATTCGAAGACCCCTCACTATAACACCTACAAGTGTACCTATTCCTGCTTCTGATCAAGTTGTTTCCCCTGCTGCCGAGTCATCTAATGCTCGGGGCAAAGAGATTGAAGATGAGCCTGCCCGGATGGAGGCACCAAGACCTGTAAATGCTGAGGCCTCCCAATAAGAGATGGAGGAAATCCTGAAAATAATCAAGAAGAGTGACTTTAATGTTGTCGAGCAGCTGGGGCATACGCCCTCCAAAATCTCAATGCTCTCCTTGCTCCTGTGCTCAGAGGCCCATGCTAAGGCTCTGATTTCATTCCTCAAGACGGCCCATGTGCCACAGGAGACATCTGCAGTTCAGTTCACTGATTGCGTAGAAAATCTGACAGCGGACAATGGCTTGGGTTTCTCAGATGCCGACCTTACTGCCAAGGGAAAGGACCACAATGACGCCCTGCATGTCTCTATTGAATGCAGGGGCACTACTCTGGCGCACGTGTTGGTGGACACTGGTTCTTCCCTAAATGTGCTACCCAAGAAGGCCTTGGACCGTTTGGATTGTGAAGGCCTGGAACTAAAACCTAGCAATATTATCGTCAGAGCCTTCGCCGGTTCCAAGAGGATGGTTCATGGAGAGGTTGACATTCCTATTCGTGTGGGCTCTCAAGTATTTGACTCTACCTTTTATGTGATGGATATCCGTCCATCGTATTCTTGTCTACTGGGTCGACCTTGGATCCACAAGGCTGGGGCAGTGACCTCTACCTTGCACCAGAAGCTAAAATACCCTGTCAGAGGGAAGATTGTCACTGTGCAGGGAGAGGAGGAGTATATGGTGAGCCATTTGAATTCCTTCAGGTATATTGAGATGGACGGGGAGTTTATTGAAACCCCCTTTCAGCATTTCGAGGAGGTATTTCCAACTTTAGCAGCAGCAGAAACAGCGGTCGAAGAGGATGTTCCTTTGAAGATGGCTTCCTTAAAGGATGCCCGGGCTGTGGTTCAGAAAGGTGAATGTGCTAACTGGGGCAGGCTCCCTGATTTTACACAGAAAACTGACAAGTTCGGACTGGGTTTTACTGCAGAGGGACAGAAAGCTATGCGGAAGGCAAAGATCAGAAGACCTCCTGTGCTCATTACCAATCCAGGAGTGAATGCTGTTGGGGAGGATAATGAAGTGGATGAAGTTGAGTTCAATAGCTGGATCTACCCGACAACTGATGGCGGATTGACCAATTGGATTGCCAAAGACCATACTCCTGTTACTTTTGTTACGCAGTA
The DNA here is from genome assembly GCA_948472305.1 of Vicia faba. Classification (NCBI taxonomy): domain Eukaryota; kingdom Viridiplantae; phylum Streptophyta; class Magnoliopsida; order Fabales; family Fabaceae; genus Vicia; species Vicia faba. The sequence goes on along the minus strand of OX451739.1, from coordinate 1,150,963,025 downwards.
ATAAACTTCTTTGTTTTGTTATTTGTAATAAACAATTAAAACTCTATGGCCCGGTGTCTTACCCGAGGCACCGTGATTTCATTTGTGAGGGCATATAAATTGTCATTTCATATATCATGAATAAAGATCTTGGACGTTTTCTCGCATTTCGAATCTTATGCTCCTTTTCTTTCTTTCCTTCCTTTATATATTTCAAAACAGCTGTATTTACACACACTCACTCATACAGGTTTCAATCCACTCTAGATCTCACTGGTAACGGCTCTGCTACTGGCAGTTATGACTTCGAAAATCCGATCAACTTAGCCGAAGACGAAGGTGAAGATGATTGCGAAGTGCCTGGCGAGCTTGCAAGACTGTTGCTCCAGGAAGAGAGGGCAATTCAACCACACGAAGAGCCAGTGGAAACAATAAACCTGGGTACTGATACAGACAGAAAGGAGGTAAAAATTGGTGCCAACCTAGAGCTCAGCGTGAAGCAACGATTGACTCAGATGCTACATGATTATATGGAGATCTTTGCCTGGTCCTACGAAGACATGCCCGGGTTGGATACCGATATTGTGGTACATCACTTGCCTACTAAGGAAGACTGCCCTCCGGTTAAGCAAAAGGTCCACCGTATGCGTCCAGAGATGTCTGAGAAGATCAAAGCCGAGGTTATGAAACAGTTTGACGCCGGGTTTCTTGCTGTGACTTCTTACCCTCAGTGGGTTGCTAATGTGGTGCCGGTACCAAAGAAAGACGGTAAGGTCAGAATGTGTGTCGACTACAGGGATCTGAACAGGGCCAGCCCCAAAGATGACTTCCCCCTACCTCACATTGATGTCCTTGTTGACAATACAGCTCAGCATAAGGTGTTCTCTTTCATGGATGGTTTTTCAGGTTACAATCAGATCAAGATGGCTCCTGAAGACATGGAAAAAACTACCTTTGTTACTCAGTGGGGCACCTTCTGCTACAAGGTCATGCCTTTTGGACTGAAGAACGCTGGGGCAACCTACCAACGTGCCATGGTTGCTTTATTTCATGACATGATCCATCATGAGATAGAAGTGTATGTTGACGACATGATCGCAAGGTCCCAAACTAAGGAAGAACACCTAGATCATCTGCAGAAGTTATTTGACCGTCTGAAGTTGTACAAGCTGAGGTTGAACCCGAACAAGTGCACCTTCGGGGTAAGATCTGGAAAGTTGCTAGGCTTTGTTGTAAGTGATAAGGGTATTCAAGTGGACCCTGCCAAGGTTAAATCCATTCAAGAGATGCCAGTTCCTAAGACAGAAAAAGAGGTCAGAGGCTTTTTAGGACGCCTGAATTACATTGCTCGGTTCATCTCACACCTAACTGCTACCTGTGAGCCAATCTTCAAGCTGCTGAAGAAAGATCAGGTAGTACGTTAGAATGATGAATGTCAGGATGCTTTTGACAGAATCAAAGAGTATCTCCAAGAGCCACCCATCCTTATGCCACCGGTTGAAGGGAGACCTCTGATACTATACCTGACAGTACTTGATAACTCAATGGGGTGTGTGCTGGGGCAGCATGACGAGTCTGGCTGAAAAGAGCATGCCATTTATTACCTTAGCAAAAAGTTTACCGACTATGAGACCCGATACTCACTGCTTGAGAAAACTTGCTGCGCTTTGGTATGGGCTGCTCGCCGGCTGAGACAGTATATGCTGACTCACACTACCTTGTTGATCTCAAAGATGGATCCCATAAAGTATATATTTGAAAAGCCTGCTCTGTTTGGGAGAATAGCAAGATGGCAGATGATCTTGACGGAATACGACATCCAGTACACAACCTAGAAAGCCATCAAAGGTAGTGTATTGGCAGACCACTTGGCACATCAGGCCGTAGACGACTATCAGTCAATGAACTTCGAGTTTCCAGACGAGAGCATCATGATTGTGACTGATTGTGAAGTACCTGGACCGGATGAAGGACCTGAGGAAGGATCCCGATGGTCTATGCACTTTGACGGAGCCTCCAATGCTTTGGGTAACGGTATCGGCGCCGTGATCATATCCCCTCAAGGCACTCATACTCCACTCACTGCCCGGCTATGTTTCAACTGTACCAACAACATGGAGGAGTATAAGGCATGCATCATGGGTCTTCAAGCTGCGATTGACTTAAGGATAAAGTTTTTGAGTGTCTTCGGAGATTCCGCTCTCGTAATCAATCAGATTAAAGGAGAGTGGGATACGAAACATCCGAATCTTATTCCTTACAGAGAATGTGTGTTGACCTTGATCCCCCACTTCACAAAGATAACCTTCGAACACTTTCCGAGAGAGGAGAATCAGCTGGCGGACACGTTAGCTACAATGTCTTCTATGTTCAAGGTCAAATGGGATAATGAGGCTCCCCGGATCATCATCTGGAAACTGGACGAACCGACATACTGTTGTGATCTCGAGACTGAAGTGGTGACTGAGAAGCCTTGGTACCATGAGGTGAAGAGATATTTGGAAGCTCAGGAATACCCTGAAGGTGCATCTGTCAATGATAAAAAGTTTCTGAGAAGGTTCGTAGCGAAGTTCTTCCTTAGCAACGGCATCTTGTACAAGCGAAACCATGATTCGACTTTACTGCGTTGTGTGGATAAGACAGAAGCAGAAAGGATCATGGAAGAGCTACATGAAGGGACCTTTGGTACACATTCCAGTGGGCACACTATGGCTAAGAAGATCCTTCGGGCAGGGTATTTCTGGTCCACAATGGAAGCTGACTGTTACCAACATTCTCGGACATGCCATAAATGCCAGATTTATGCAGACAAGGTGCATGTTCCTCCAGTTCCTCTGAATGTTCTGACTGCGCCTTGGCCGTTTGCAATGTGGGGCATAGACATGATCGGTGATATTAAACCTACAGCATCTAACGGGCATCGCTTCATCCTGGTAGCGATTGATTACTTCACGAAGTGGGTCGAAGCAGCTTCCTACGCTACGGTAACCAAGACTGTTGTGGCACGGTTCATTCGGCACAACCTGATCTGTCGATACGGCGTCCCATAAAGAATTATTACAGACAACGGTACCAATCTCAATAACAAGATGATCACTGAGCTCTGCGAGCAGTTTAAGATACAGCACCACAACTCTTCTCCTTACAGACCGAAGATGAATGGGGCTGTAGAAGCAGCAAATAAAAATATTAAGAAAATCGTGCAGAAGACGACAATGACTTATAAAGATTGGCACGAGATGTTACCGTTCGCTCTACACGGGTACCGTACCTCAGCCAGGACGTCAACCGGGGCAACTCCTTTCTCCTTGGTCTACGGTATGGAGGCAGTCTTACCGATCGAAGTGCAAATACCCTCTCTCCGGATAATGAAGGATGCAAATCTGAACGAAGATGATTGGATCCAGACACGACTTGATCAATTAAACCTTATTGATGAAAAGAGACTTGCTGCTATCTGTCATGGTCAGACGTATCAGAAACGGATGATCAGGGCATTTAACAAAAAGGTTAGACCACAGGAATATCAAGTTGGGGATCTGGTAATCAAACGAATCATCCTTCCTCAGAGTGATCCAAGGGGCAAATGGACCCCTACGTACGAAGGGCCATTTGTGGTTAAACATGTGTTCTCAGGAGGAGCCATGATTCTAACCAACATGGATGGTGACGACCTTCCTCACCCCGCCAACGCAGACATAGTAAAAAGATACTGCGCATGAAAAAGACCCGCTAGGTTGACATACCTAGGCAAAAATTAGGGCTTCCCGACGAACCAAAAGGGTTCGGGCAAAATGAAGGGATGAAATGAAAAAAATCTGTACACCCGGCAAGTCGAAAACCTGAAAAGGCGGCTTGGGCAAAAATGGGTATCCCGGTGGACTGAAAACCCGAAAGGGCGGTCCAGGAAAAAGTTAGGGATAAAGCGTAATACTATGTCTCATTGGATCACTTTGCATCCAGAATCCGGTATCTACATCGAGTTCAGACGGCATCGATCAGTCAGCTTCATCTTCAACTAAGGTCATCAAGTGATGAGACGCTCGGAGATATAAGGGCAATAGCATAGTTGAAACCCAGTGGGATCATTCATTTCACACAGCTGTTTTATTTTCTCTTGTACAAAATTTGTATAAACTCTTTTGTTCGGCGGCGTTCTCTTACTAGGACGTCAGCCTCTTGTACATAAACGCCTATTTTACAGGCAAATTCAAAAATCAATACAAACATACTTTTCAGTTAAAATTGCCAATTGTTTTTCCTTTTCTGTTTTGTTGTGCGAAGAACGTCCAAGGTTCAAATTGTGATATATGCATTGACAATAATTTGCTAACTCATGAATATTTGCATACGAAACAAAGGATTAATTACAGGTAACATTAGAAACAGGGGCAATAAAGAGTTGTCTAAGCAATCTAATTGTTTTGTCCTCCAAGGTATCAAGGTAGGTTCAGCTGAAGAACATAACCAGTACATCCCAATTCCCTAGAGAGTGAGCCAGCAAGTCAGTACACTCTCCTCAAGCAAAGCTATTATCAACCTTAAGGAAGTTGGATATCCCCCTGCAGATCTCAACATCCCCCAGCGCTAGATACGAATATTCTTAACAAGCATCCCCGACAGTCTTGGTCTAAAGATTGTTCCCCGGCGGTATATCAAACATTCAGTGGAGTCACTTCCCCGATACAGTTCAAAATTTCCCCAGGAGAGTCCAATCTAGTTCCCCAGGAAAGTTGGAATTCATCTCCCCAAGCGGTAAGCTTATCCCCAGTAGATTCTAGAAGCTTATCCTCGTAGAGCACGAACGCGTCTCCCGGCTTTATTCAAAGAGTTATTTCCTTACCAGGATATAACTGGGTTATCCTCAGCCAAAAGCCACCGAAAGAGCGTCCTCGACGAAGTCTTCTTATCCCCAGCGAAGTCTATCAACACTTCCAACACAACAAGGGTATCCCCAGCAAGTTATAATCAACAACTCAATAAAGTACCTCTCTCCCCACAGAGTATTGCTTCCCAGCAAGATCGCTAGAGTACTTTTCTCCCCGCAGAGTAATACATTCGCCAAGTTCATTCCCCAACGGAGTTATCTTCTCCTACCGGTATTCTTGCAACTATCATCCCCAGCGGAGGCAAAAATCTATTCTTCAACCTCAGCCCAGGATTGACTTCCTGGCACCCGTCAAGGATTTTACTTTCCTAAAAGACAAAAAGATACATTCATAAACATCATATTCTCATACATTATAGCATGCATATACGCGTCATATCTTACAAATCTCATTTATGTTGAGAACATCATTGCTTGATTCATATCATGCATGACATATGACTGACCTTTACCTTTCAGGAAAGATCCAGTTAAGTTCTCAGCTATATTCAAGACCTAGACCGGTTCAGTTAAATCGACCCTAAGATTTTCCTGTTTCTTATCCAGTCAAAGGCCTTCTCTGGTTCAGTCAGATCGACCCTAAGATCTCCCTGTTTCTTATCCAGCTGAAGATTTCAAGACCTAGACCGGTTCAGTTAAATCGACCCTAAGATTTTTCTGTTTCTTATCCAGTCCAAGGCCTTCTCTGGTTCAGTCATATCGACCCTAAGATCTCCCTGTTTCTTATCCAATTGAAGATTTCAAGACCTAGACCGGTTCAGTTAAATCGACCCTAAGATTTTCCTGTTTCTTATCCAGTCCAAGGCCTTCTCTAGTCCAGCTAAATCGACCCCTAACAGATTTTCCTGATAAAGACTCAGTAGAAGATATCCAAGATTCTCTCAATGATACTGTTGAGGTTGAAGTCGCCTATGGTTCTCTCCCCGTTACTGCGGAGGTAGTAATCGTCCCCAGATTCTCTCAGCGTTACTGCGGAGGTAGTAATCGTCCCCAGATTCTCTCAGCGTTACTGTTGAGGTTGAAGTCGTCCAAGATTCTCTCAATGATACTGTTGAGGTTGAAGTCGCCTATGGTTCTCTCCCCGTTACTGCGGAGGTAGTAATCGTCCCCAGATTCTCTCAGCGTTACTGTTGAGGTTGAAGTCGTCCAAGATTCTCTCAATGATACTTTTGAGGTTGAAGTCGCCTATGGTTCTCTCCCCGTTACTGTGGAGGTAGTAATCGTCCCCAGATTCTCTCAGCGTTACTGTTGAGGTTGAAGTCATCCAAGATTCTCCCAATGTTACTGTTGAGGTTGAAGTCGCATATGGTTCTCTCCCCGTTACTGCGGAGGTAGTAATCGTCCCCAGATTCTCTCACCGTTCCTATTGAGGTAGTAACCATCCCTGGTTCATTCATCACCTTTTGAAGATCCAGATCCAGCTCTTGTAACCAGTCAGGACACATCTACACAAAGAGTTTGAAGACCAGCTCCTGTAACAGGCCAGGTAATCATTTTCTTTTACAGGTACGCAAGTTCTCGCTAAGGAATCTCTTACGCGATCGACATCTAGATGGCATCTATAAGCCCATCCACTCATCCATCATCTCTCAACATGGCATCTATAAGCCCATCATCCTATCCATCAATCTCCAAATGGCATCTATAAGCCCATCATCCTATCCATCAATCTCCAAATGGCATCTATAAGCCCATTCCCCACATCACACTACTATGTGAGCGCAAATTTCTGGGCACTCTAGTGTTCAATGATCTTGCACCTTCGGATTACGAAAGGCACGTCAGCCAATCTGCATCCTCAGGTCTAAGAAGATTGAACAGGGGCAACTGTTGTACCCCAAAATTTTCCCTTCCATATTCTTCAAGATTTGCCAAGTCAAAGCTTCAAAATCTCCCCAAGGGTTGCACAGTTCAAAGGCCTCCTAATAGTAAAAAATTAGGGTTTTTGTTCTGAAAAAGAAAATGAAGTTTCCAAGGGTCCAAACAAGTCCCACATGCCTATAAACATGGTCAAGTATCCTCATACCAAGTTTCAAGACTTACAGCACAAAATTGCACAGTCAAAAACCCTAATTGCACTACAGTCAACTGCAGGGGCAAAATGGTCATTTGACAGTCAAAAGTTCAAATTTTTGGTCAACATATTATTTTGAAGCCACAAACATCATTTTATCAATTCTTGATCATGATTCTCAAAGCTTGGCTCAAAAAGTCTCAAGATGCAAAAGTTTCCATATTTGGACAGTTGAAAAAGTCAACTGTAACTTGACCAAGGCATAACTTCCACATGGTTTATCAGAAAAATTCCATCCAAAGCTCATTTTGAAGAGAAAGACATTTCCTACAACTCCTCTTCACACTTCAAGTCCAAGAAATGCTCTCACAAAAAGTTATCAATTTCAACATTATAGGTCATTTTTAAAAGTCAACAAAAAGGGACTTTAAGTCAAAGACCATAACTTGAGATTGGTAAATCAAAATGACATGGGACCAAAGGCATTGGTTAGAGGACTTCAAGACCTTTCCAAAATGTCCAAGAACATGAGCAAAGCTTAAAAATTGAGCAAGATATGCCTTGTGGAAGTTGGGAAATTTTTGGGTATTTTGAAAAGTCAACTTTGCTTCAAAAGCCTTAAAATTGCTAATGGGCCACATTTTCTTCCAAGATTCATCATCCAAAGCATGTGCACGACTATTTGGCCCAAAGGGAAGTTATTCACCATTTTTATTTATTTATTTGAATTTTTAAATTGCTATTAATTCATTTAATAAAATAAATATGTGAAAAATACCAAAGCAAACTTTTTAAATCTTTTTATGCATGAAATATCTCCAAGATTTCGTGCAAATCAGATAGGGAAAGAATCAATGTGATTTGGACATGATTGGTATCAAATATGCATGAAAAATATTGAAAAATTATGCCATGAAAATCAAATATTCTCTACATCAATGCTTTGATCCTTTGGCTCAGAATTTAACCCTAATACACTCCATACATAAGCCACAAGCTAGACCTAAAGACGAAGACCTGAAAGTTGCGCCAGAAAACAAGAAAAAAGTTTGAGTTTTTGTCAAAAAATTCCAAAACTGAAAACTACATTCCAGTGCGATTCAAAGGAAAATAATCATTCCATTACATTCCTGAGACTTCAAGGAAAGTTTTCAGATCAAAACCATCAACTCTAACGTCAAGAATTGGTAGAACAACCTCATTCTGTTCATGCTTTTTTTTGTATTCTTGTATCATAAATCATGCATTGTTTGCAATTTTTAATATTGGATTTGTATTCAGTGGATCATTCTAAAGCTAACCATGTGTTTTGATTGAGTTTTTATGCATCGTATACGATTTCGCCATTGAAGCACGCTAGGGTTCTTCAAGCTTCAAATTGGGTATTTTTGAATACTGTAAAATTGGGACTTCCCAATACCATGACTGAATTCAGGAAGCTTGGACGAACATAATGCACTAATCGCGCCCAATTTATATAGCAAGATGGGCTAATCGCTATTTTTGAAAAGCTTGCATTTTGGGGGGGTTTAAAACCCACGCTAACCTTTTTCTGTTTCAGGCATAATTGAAGAAGATGATTATGTGGAAGGACATGATAGGACAATTTGAAACTGGCGCGCGTTTTTGTTGTTTTTTAGGCCACTAACCAAATTTCGCTTTTGTTATTTATTCATTATTATATGTATAACATGCATTGATGGTTCAGATGGTGGAAAGAGGCGCTGGCAAGCTTTGGGACCTGGGTTCGATTCCCAGGTCCCCTCACTTTATTCATATATTTTGTTTCAATCTAATCCCATGCAATTCAAGCCTCAGCGTCCACAATAAGCTCACAATCCAGGCGCGCCACTTGTCCTATAGTCCTAATCCAAGGGCCATTGTTTGAAGAACACCATGTGCGTTGGTCAACGAAGCCACATGCTACCCTGGAAAGTCAACAAGAGGCCTCCAAAGATGGGCCAAAAATGCTAAATTATACCTCCAATTTGGGGACAGAACCCCCCATGGTTTGCCTTTTTTATTCTTTTTCATATTTTGCTATTTTATTTGTTTTGTTTAATTTTTATTTAAATCTTTAAATTAACTTATTTTCGTAAAATATAAAAAAAGTAAAAAAATCAGAAAGTCACAAAAATTAAAATATATTTCATTTAAACTTTTTTTTTTGTAAATAAAACCTTTATTAATTGATTTAGTTTTAAATTCTAGGCATATATTTAAACATTTTCTTGATAAACTTAAAAATTGTAGAATTAGGGTTTTAATTATTTTTATCTTATTTTCTTTTCTTTTATCATCCCTAATAATTAATTATTTATTTTTATAAATCAAATTATATTAATTAATTAGGTTAACTTTAGGTTTAATTTTCATATTTTCTTAATAAATTAAAAATAGCTAGAATTAGGTTTAAATTTCATTTAATTCTCTCATAAAAAAAATCATAAATACCAAAACTCAAAAATCTTTTCTTTTTTATTTTAATTTAATTAATTTGTTAAGTCGTAATTTAATTTCATTAAAAAGGGTCCAACGCCCTCGCATTCGATCGTAATTCCAATTCGCGCATTTATTTCCTTTCTTTTAAATATTTATGTAATTCTCCCGAAGCCGTGTAAATTCGACATTTATATTTTTCGCTCTTTATTTTATTTTATGTCAAATCGGGTCCTGGATTTAATTTGGCGATATGGACCCGCGCCTTTGTAATAGTTTAGAACTTTATATTTCTCGCACTCTTTTAACTGCTAATAAATTGCATGCAAGAATGAATGTCTAAATAAAAACAAAAGCGTAGATCACCCATGACGTGAACAAGACAAAATATCTGAAAACGACACACAAATCACACACCACCCCTAGGGTACGCCTCACTGTTGCCTTGCCTCTCGAAAGGTGATCGTCGAGTAGAGGATGTCTTAGTAAGTCCTCATGATCCGGGAACCTGGCATGAGGGTAGCTTCTAAGGTATCTTCCTATTGCTCTGGTGATCACCATGTCCCGAACTTCGAATTGACCAGAATACCTCCAACGGTGATGCTACCTACCTCTCAATGGTGGGATGGCACTACTTTAAAGGACATCTACACAGACGAATTCCTTAGGGTAGGTAGACGACTCTAGATACTTTCTCTAATTTCAAAATAAATCAAAAAATACTTTTCACACCGACACCTTTTCAAAAAGCTTTCGAAAGCAATTTTTCAAACACTCTTGAGGACCGATACAAGAGTCGAACTGGAATTTTCAAAGAAACTTTTTTTAAAACCTACAGTTGAAAAGCAAACAACCAATGGATAGAAAGGGTGCTAACACCTTCCCTTTCTATAATCTACCTCCCGAACCGAGAGCAATCTCTTTAAGGAATTTTTCTGTGCTTTTGTCCTTTCCATTTGGAGAAAATAAAAGACGGTGGCGACTCTTGCTTCCGCGACATTTCGCGAACCAGCTTTAAACAGTCAGTTCCAGATCCACCGATCACAGACACAATCTACGATGATGAGCCTTTGGGTTTCGAAAAGGACCCCCTGGCGAACAACATCAAAATGTTAGCACAGGATCCTTTAGAAGAAATCGACTTGGGCGAAGGGTTAGATAAAAGACCCACTTACATCAGTGCCAAAATAGACCCAGAGCTCAGGGTCGAAGTGATCCAATTACTGAAGGAGTTCAAGGACTGCTTTGCATAGGATTACGACAAGATGCCTGGTCTCGACAGAAGATTGGTAGAACTTCAGTTTCCAATCAAACCTGGGAAAAAGCCTGTCAAACAAACTCCAAGACGCTTCGCTCCAGAAATACTGTCGAAGATCAAAACGGAAGTCGAAAGACTGCTGAAGTGAAAATTCATACGAACTACGAGGTACGTCGAATGGATTGCAAACATTGTGCCAGTTATTAAGAAAAATGGTACATTGAGGGTGTGCATAGATTTCAGAGATCTGAATGCTGCAACACCCAAAGATGAATATCCTATGCCTGTGGCGGAAATGCTTGTCGACTCTTCCGCTGGCCACGAGTACCTGAGCATGCTCGACGGTTACTCAGGATACAATCAAATTTTCATTGCTGAAGAAGATGTGTCGAAAATAGGTTTTCGATGCCCTGGGCCTTAGGCACTTACGAATGGGTAGTAATGCCTTTTGGCCTAAAAAACGCTGGGGAAACATATCAGCGAGCAATGAACTCTATCTTCCATGATTTTATTAACACTTTCATGCAAGTATATATTGACGATATTGTTGTAAAATCTGTTTCCAGGAAGAACCATATAGACCACCTTCGACAATCATTCGAAAGAATGAGAAAGCATGGTCTGAAGATGAACCCTTTGAAGTGTGCGTTCTGTATGAAAGCTGGAGATTTCTTTGGCTTCGTCGTCCACAAGAAAGGAATCGAAATCAACCAGAACAAGACGAAGGCAATCTTGGAAGCGAAAGCACCAACGAACAAGAAGGAATTGCAATCTCTGTTGGGCAAGATAAACTTCTTAAGGAGATTTATATCTAACCTAAGTGGAAAAGCGCAAGCCTTCTCACCCTTACTTCAATTGAATAAGGAAGGGTTCGAGTGGGGGCAAGAGCAACAAGAAGCCTTCGACAAGATCAAAGGGTACCTCACCAAGCCACCTATTTTGGTGCCTCCTTGTAGAAATAGGAGTATGAGATTGTACATAGCTGCATCCGACAAAACTTTGGGAAGCATGTTAGCCCAAGAGGATGAAAATGGAGTCGAAAGACCCATTTACTACCTTAGCAGAGTTTTGAACGATGCAGAAACTAGATATAGCGAAGTTGAAAAATTATGTTTATGTCTTTATTTCTCTTGTACAAAGCTCAAACAATATATAAAACCAGTTGATGTGTATGTTTCATCCCATTGTGATGTTTTCAAATACATGTTGTCGAAACCTATCTTGCACAGTCGAATTGGCAAGTGGGCGCTAGCATTAACTGAGTATTCGTTAACCTTTATGCCTCTCAAGGCAGTAAAAGGACAAGTGGTAGCAGACTTTATAGTCGACCACTCAATTCAGGTACAAAATATAAATTACTTGGAGATAGAACCCTGGAAATTTTACTTCGATAGTTCCAGCCATAAAGATGGAACGGGAGTAGGGGTCTTAATTATTTCTCCAGAAAAAATTCCAACAACATTCAAGTACAAGATAGAAGGTACTTGTTCGAACAATGAGGTTGAATATGAAGCTCTAATTACTGGCCTTGAAATATTGTTGGAATTGGGGGCAACTCGAGTCGAAATAATGGGAGACTCAGAGTTAGTCATTAAGCAAATCACAAAAGAGTACAAATGTATAAGAGAAAATCTCATTATGTACTTTGTGATAACAAATCGTTTATTGAAAAAATTTGAAGTGGTTAATATTCGACACATACCTAGATTGGAAAACCAAATAGCCAATGATTTGGCACAAATTGCATCTGGGTATAGGATTTCAAAAACGAGATTGCAAAGAGCAATCGAAGTACGAGAAAAAATGACAGCAACCAGCTTGTCTCCAACTGATTTGGAATTGACAAGACTAGGATATGCCGATCAAAGGGATTTCGAAATTTCGTTCATATACAATTTATCGAAGCAAGATTGGAGGAAACCCATTGTAGATTATCTACAAAATCCATCAGCTTTGACAGAACGAAAAATAAAATATAGGGCGTTAAGTTACGTACTCATGGGGAGTGAGTTGTTTAAAAAGACGCCTGAAGGGGTATTATTAAAATGCTTAAGCGAAACTGAAGCATACATAGCCCTTTCGACTACGCATGCTGGAGCATGTGGGGCTCACCAAGTAGGTCATAAGATGAAATGGTTGTTGTTTCGACAAGGACTATATTGGCCCACTACCTTGAAAGATTATGTCGAGTTCGCGAAGGGTTGCCAGGAATGCCAAGTCCATACTGGTATCCAACATGTACCAACAAGAGAGCTTCACTCAATAGTGAAACCTTGGCCTTTTAGAGGATGGGTGTTGGATCTTATTGGAGAGATTCGACCAGCATCATCGAAGAGCCAGAAGTATATACTGGTAGGCATTGATTATTTCACTAAATGGATCGAAGCTATCCCTTTAGTCAACGCAGACCAAGAAAATGTCATTGAATTTATTCAAAAGAAAATTATCTACAGATTTGGAATCCCTGAGACTATAACAACTGATCAAGGGTCAGTGTTCACTGGTCGAAAGATGCAGGAATTCGGCAAGAAACAAGCTTCAGACTCCTAACATCAACGCCTTATTACGTGCAGGCAAATGGTCAAGTCGAAGCGGAAAATAAAATAGTGATTGGCCTGATAAAAAAGCATGTAGGAAAGAAGCCAAAAAATTGGCATAAAACGTTAGACCAGATCTTGTGGGCTTGTAGAACGTCCCCAAAGGAAGCCACGGGTACAACACCATATCGGCTAACTTACGGTCATGACGCAGTACTGCCAGTAGAAATTTGTCTTCAATCAGCAAGGGTTCAAAGACATCAAGATATTCCCCCTGAGGTTTATTGGGATATGATGTTAGACAAATTGGTAGATTTTGACGAAGAAAGACTACGAGCTCTCGACCTATTGAGAATTCAGAAGAAAAGAGTGGAAGACTCTTACAATAAGAAACTTCGTTTGGAAGGTAATTCTTCCCATAGATCGAAAAGATCGAAGCATGGGGAAATGGTCACCCAAATGGGAAGGACCCTTCAAAATTATTCAAACTTTTTCTGGTTGAGCATATGAGGTCGAAGAGTTAAGCGAAGATAAAAGACTCTTGAGAGTAAACGGCAAATATTTGAAAAAATATAAACCTATGCTCCAAGAGATCAAAATAAATAACAATTAATGGTTAAGTTAACAATAAAGCCAAAATGGAAAATAACATTGATAAGCCAAAATGGCTACAAAAATTACAGAATATTTGAGTACATGGTCAATGAAGTACAGAGCAAATTAAAAAGGGACGGAAGCTTTGAGACGAAGATATTTTGCTCACTGTAACTCCAGTCCTTTGTTGCACAAGGCATTCGCCTGAGAGATTTTGGCAATCTGGTCATCTAGAGCCTGGGCCCTTTCAGCGAACTCTAGGCCTCGAGCAACTTCATCTTGGCTCTCCGCGTCTGAAACAGTCGAACGAAGTTCTTCCTTGCGCTTAGTATTAGCGTTTAATCGGGCTTCCAACTCCTCGATCTGCACCCGTATAGAGGCATTATCTTGATCGATGGCTTCGATTTCCTGTTGCTTGGACGTTCTCTGTTTCGACAACTCTTTAATTCGAGAGGTCGATTCAGCTACTTCAGTCCAAGCAGCAGAACTCTTGCCATGCAGCGTTTCGAGTTGGTTGTTAAACCCCCTTCGATGATTGTAATTCGCAGAGGCTTGGTCAATAATGGAGTATACTCCAAGATGAAGCTGGAAATATCTGGAGAAACAGCAAGCAAATCGACTGCACCCAAGACAGCCCCCAAACAAGATTGGGCAGTAGGATCCCCCTTCAAAGCCTTCATTAATTCCCTCTTGAAGAATTGAGCCTTAACTTTCTTCAAGGCCTCATCGAGAGGAGTAGTCGAAGTAGACTTCCCTGATGCAGTAGAAGCATCATGACTAGGGTCAGATGGTATTTCCCTGCTCTCGACGATGGCGTTCAGATAGCCAATTGGATCATTTTGCTTCAAGAGAGCCAAGTACTCTTTAGACCTGGGCTTTGTCGAGGTAACCTTTTCTGCGGCAATGTTGGCTTGGGGCTGAACATTTTCAACAGCATCAACGTCAACATGACCCTCTTCATCATGTTGCTCTTCTGTCTCGTTGACCACTTGAACCTCCTCCTAGTGGTGCTCCTCAGGGGTACCCCCTGTCTCAGCAAGAAACTCATCATCCACCAGTTCCTCTTCGCGTTGTCTGCTATGGTCAGCAGAGTCCTGCGGCTCCGAAGTTCGGTTCACTTCGTTAACATAACTGACAAAAGAAGAAGGATTGTAGGTGGGTTTCCATGCGCTGTTTATGAAGGTACCGGAACCTTCGACAGGATGCCCAGCTGGAGCTGAAGTGCCAGCCGTTTCCTAAAAGTAGGAAAAAGAAACTCTGATTAGAGAGATGCACAATCGAAGGTGATCATCAACACTTAAGTTAAATGTGGTCGGAGACATTACCTGTAAAGGAACCTCAGCCCCAGGGCTAGAGTTGTCGCTCTCAACAGGATTACTGAGCAAGACATTTAGCTCCTCCTCCGTGGGTTCTTCGATAATCACAGGGGGTGGCCTGGGTTTATTCCCTGTGACTTTAGTTCTTAGCGTAGGTCGAGGTTCAGGAGCAGCCTTTTTCAGCTTTCTCCGTTTGAGAGGAACAGGAGGAGATTCCTCCTCTTCTCCACTCGAAGTTTCGACCGTTAATATGGGCCGCTTCTTAGGCGCAGGTTTCTGAAAATCCCAAACGGAGTCGATTTAAAACACAGCATTGAAAACCAGGATGTTTAAAACCAAAGAGGGAAACAAGGAAAAATTGTTACCTGTACTGGAGGTTTTGCAGAGGGACCTCCACCCTGATTGTTGTCTGTGGCCTTCTTAGCCACAGGTTTTCGAACAACTGAAAGAGAAACATTCACAAGTTATAATTGACAGATATAAGTCGAAATGAAAAGACAAATATAATTTGAAGAGGGAACGTACATTTCTTTATTTTATCGAGGACCATGACGAAGGACTTCTTGAGTTCGTCCGCAAAGTCCTTCTCGTTGAAGAACTCTTCGACGTAATATCTCTTCCACCAGTCTTCAAAGGCTGGTGAACAGAGGAAGTTGAGTTGGTAGTCGAACAATGATAGTACGGTCCGACCAACGTATCTACTAATATGCCAAGTAGCGGCGTCTTCAGAGTAGTCATTAGAAAAGAACAACAATGATTTCTCCCGAGGATAAATCGGAGAAGGAAGCGATTGGATAATGCCAAATTGTCGAGAGACAAGATTCGGCTGGTAGGCAATCAGGCTCAGCTGATTTTTCGAACTCTTGAAACGCAACGGCATTATCCTTGGGATGAGAAACGCTTCCCACATTGTTGTATGCTCTTCGAAGTGAGGATCCTCTGGTGATGTAGGATGGGGCCTGGTAAACCATCCTGGACCACACTTTCGACCGGCGAAAGGGGCCATGGTCGAAGTGAATTACTTCCTCCCCGCAAACATCTGAATGAAGTTTGCGAAGGTCTTTTGTAGTTCCAGCCCATCCTCAGTAAGAGTCAATAAGGCGAGTCTGGTGCCTTCAACGCACCTTCTGGCTATCTCAGGAGCCTTTTCATTTATTTGAGTCTTCTGGGGTAGAAAAGACTCGAAAGTGGCATTCAGCCAGAGTTGAAGTAGCCAGAAGGGACCAACAAGCAGCAGGCTGGCTCTATTTTCGATTACTTTTAATTGAGCCGCTCCACTGATTATCGACTCGTACAAGTTCGCCAATATTAATTCGGCCAAACAGATGTTTTGGCCATGATGAAGCTGAGTAGCGAGGGTGACCATCTTCTTCGTCACCTGCAGAGATTTCATGCGGAACACGAAGCGCGACAGCCAAAGGGCTAGAAACGCGATGTGCTCCACATCAGTCACCGCAGCCGTCGATTTGTCGTGGTAATGCCTGGTGTAAGTGGTGTAGGTGGGTTTGGTAGCAGAAAACCCAATCTGATCTTCAGACATTTCCTCTGGGTCGAAGTAGTCCCCAGTTGGTCGATGACCAGCAATTGCAGCCACATCGAAGAGAGTGGGCGTAACCATTCCACAAGGCAAGTGGAAGGTATAGTGAGTGTAGTCCCAAAACAGCAATGAAGCTACCAGCATGTTGGGACAGTAGTTAAGACCAGTTTTGGACAACATGACCAGGTCATAAATGCCCATGCCTTTCCAAATCGAAGCCTGGCACTCCTCCATCTTGTTGAGCCAAGCGGTATATTCTGGTGTAAGGCTAGGGCTAGATCGAAAAGCCCTAACCCCCTGTTAAAAAACCGAAGATCTATTTTCTCTTTCACAGGATCTTCAGTATCATCTTTCGCCTTCTTTGAGCACCCAATGGGTTTGAGTGCCTCATGCGCGGGGAAGAAACCCTCAATTTTTGTGGGGTCAGTAATGCATGTTGAAAGAGGGCCTACCATGGCAAAAACCTGGTTGGAGTACCCAACGAGAATCAGCAGTTGAGAGCCATAGGTTTTGCGCTCAGCATCACCCATGGGTTCAGGAACCCTTCGCATTCCCATAGAATTAACTACCGGAGCAGTTGAGAAGGTTTCTGGTTGAGCAGTCTTGGAGAGAATGCTAGCTCTTGGGGCATTGGGAGCACGAGTATGTGAAGCCATTTTTGGTTTAAATGAGGGTGAATGAAGAATAAAGATTACTGGGTTTGGAGAGGAAGAAGCAAAGGGTTGTTTGCAGAAGATTTCGTTCGATCGAAGGTTTGGATGCGAGAAAGCGTAAAGAGTCCAAATAAAGCACTTAGTGCTATTTATAGTGATTGGAAAATCACAGGGTTCGAGGTCATTTAATGCCACAAACGAGAGTGGGGTGCGTGGCACGCATTGGCGCTGTAACCGTTCTGGAAAACAGAAACGTTGCAGCATGCTTCCTCGATTTCAGAGAATGGTCATAATGACAATGTATGAAAGGCCATTGTGCGTGCGAACTGCCTTACTGAAGTGACATCTTGGGAAAAGTTGAAATGATGATTTTTTGATATTGTCAGATGGTTGGTAGGAGACAAAAAGCGCACAAACTAATTTGTGGCTGAGAGTGAAGGACAAGTGTCGAATGGAATATCAAAGAATGCCTCTTTTTTCTAAGCGTCGAAATAAGACATTCTTGGGGGGAAATTTGTTGGCTCTTAAATTCGACACCCACGTTCTATTATCATATAGATCATTAATTATGAGTTAGAAGAGTTTCCTACACAAGAAGGCTTCGATCAGCTGATCACATCGAAGGCTTATCAAAGAATGACAAGATACTTAGAGAAATTTCTCTAAGTTGGAATCATGTTGTTTTCAACGTCGAAGGAGCAACCTTTCGACCAAGGTCCCTGATGCCCAAGATCGAACGGTTTGAATTTCTAATTGTTGGAGGGAAAAAGGTTCCCAGCAGTTACCAAGCACAACGTGGCGTGGAAGTAGGCGTCGAGGTTTGTGAATGTGCCATGTGGTGTCACCTCGAAGCGATGTAACTGCCCAGCAGTTGCTTAGGATTTTTAGTATAAATACTAAGTGTTAACGTAGTTATTAAGGGTGTTCATCATTGTATACAAGTCACTCATTTATATTTAAGTACCCAGTGTGAGAGAAAGAATCATTGAGAATGTATGTGTGAAACACCATTTACCTTAATTGAAATCTTTTACATTTAAGAAGTTTATCGCTTTCACTTATTTATCTCAGTCGGAGTCATTTATTTAACAAGCCTTTAATGCTTTTATTTACTTTACCAAGCTTTTCTCCATGCAATTTACTTAAAGTGTCTCTACCTTACTTGCGTTAATCACCATTAGGATTAGTCGAAAACTCTCTATTTCAAAGAATTTAAACGATAAAAATCAACCATGTCTTAGGATCAATCTCATCGATCCTGCGAGTCACCAAATAAGTTACCTTTTGGAAGATCAGCGGTTGTTTACCATTTTTCACGGTAAACACCTGGGTAGGGTTGCTTCAGGATGAGTCAGTGTAAAACTATATCTGGAAATTTAAGAGAAGGAACCTGGGTAGGGTTGCTTCAGGATGAGTCCGTGTAAAACTATAGAATGAGGGAGAAGGAACATGTGTAAGATTGCTTCATGATGAGCCCATGTAAAGTGGTATTTGGAAGTCATAAGAAACCCGTGTAAGATTGCTTTATGTTGAGCCCGTGTAAAGTTGTATTTGGAAGTCAGAAGAAACCCATGTAAGATTGCTTCATGATGATCCTGTGTAAAGCTATATTTGGTTGCATAGATAATTACTCTGTTTTGTTTTAGGAGCTAATCCTGGACCTGTTTAAAATTGTTTGATGATAAATATTTGTTGATTGTTCTTTCCTGAAAAGGTAAAGCATTAGCTGTATGCAATGTCATGATGTATGAAATGCATTGTGTAATGGTGTTCTCAAAATAAATTAAATTGTGATGTATGCATTTGTACTGCAGATGCTATGACGTTTGTAGATTGATGTATGAATGCAATATATGAATGTATCAGTTGTTCTATTGCAGCGCTGTTAAATTATGGAAAATAAATCCCTGATTGCAGCTGGCGATGAAGAATGTAGGTCTTCAGATTTTGTTGAAGCTGAACTGCTGGGAGATGATATTCTGTTGTTAGAGAAATAAACTCTGCTGGGGAAGGAAAGCTCTATGCACTGCCTGAGGATTTTGTGAAATCCTATTGGGGAAGCCTGAGAAGTTTGACGACTTTATTGGGGAAAACTTGATGTCGGAGCAGTAGTTGGAAATTCCTGTTCTGCCCGGGATACAAGAACACCTGACATCACTAGGCTGTAAGCTGATGATATGGCGACGAATTTTTAGTAAGATGCCCCTGCCTTTGACCTGCTGGAGAAAGTACTTGCGGAGACTTTGTGGATGGTTTTGGTGTCATCCCATCTTCTGGGGTGCTTGGTAAATGCTGATCAAGATTATAAGTCTTCTACTGCTAAACAAATGACAAGATGACAGGACATAGTCGTACATTTTTAATCCCTAACTTTTGCCGGGACTTCCCTTTCGGGTTTTCAGTCCACCGGGATACCCTTTTTTGCTCAAGCCTCCTTTTCAGGTTTTCGACTTTTCGGGTGTACAATTTTTTTTATATATATCCCTAATTTTTGCCCGAACTTTTTTGGTTCACTGGGATGCCCTTAATTTTACCTAGGCCTATCAACCTAGCAGGTCTTTTTCATGCGTAGTATTTTCTGACTATGTCCGCGCTCATAGGATGTGGAGAGTTATCACCGTCTTGACAACAAGTGTTGTAGAAATTCCATAAAATGTTTATGTGATCGCATGTACCCTTTTGTTGTACCACAAAATTTTCCCTCTCATTTTACTCAATACATACTCCTAGAGGTCCTCAATTTGCTCAAGTTTGCCAAGAGTTGACCAGACAAACTCTCTCCTAAGGCAGTGTGTCTCAAATTAGGGTTTTACACTTTCATTAAGATAGGTGAACTCCAAAGATCTCATATGCTCTCCATGGTCCTAATATGTTCTTAAGACCCTCCATATCAAATTTCAAGCCTTGCACAAGATGTTTTCTCAGTCAACTGCTCAGATGCTTGAGAATCGACTGTATTAGGTCAAAAGTCAATTGTGGCCCACATACAGTCAAACTTCAAGATTTTTGGTCAACATCAACATTTTGGAGTGATATCCATCCTTTTATCAAGGGTTGATCATGATTCTTCAAGGAATGCCCTAAATTCATCAAAACCCAAGAGTTGCTAAATTAGGGTTTCTCAAGAAAAGTCAACCAAAATTTGACCAAGGCTCATTTTGAAGAGGATGAAATTCCCTACAATTCATCTTCAACCCTCAAGTTTAAAATATGCACTCATCAAAAGATATGAATTTCTACATTATAGGTCCTTTTGAAAAGTCAACAAAAACACCTCTTAGGTCAAAGCTTCTTATATGAAAATGGAAGACCCAATTGAAATGAGGCCAAAAGTTTTGCTTAGGGGACATCCTAAGCTTTCTAAAAAGTCCAAGAACACCTCTCTAGGGTTAAAATTGGAGGAGATATGCCTTGTCAAAGTTGACCTTTTTTGCAAAATTGCCAAAAGTCAAATGGGCTCAAAATTACATTCTTTGCCAAATGGGCCTAACTTTTTATGCTTGCACCTCACTTATAATATGGTCCACTACCCAAATATTCAACCAAACATTATTTGCTTCATTTTTCATTTTCATTTTATTTTTTAATTAAAATTTGAATTAAATCAAATAAATGACAAATAATAGCAAAGATATGTTTTGATATGATTTTTGGACAGAATCTCAATCAAATTATGCTGAGATATTAAGACCAAAACGAATCAGGGCTGATTGGTACAAGAAAGGGATAATTTGGCTCAATATAGCAAGTGTGCATATGGCATGGAAATCAAATCAAATCTTCCATAATTGCAAAGATACATATGGTTTTTAGAACCCTAATTCATTCTAGCATATATAATGAACAAGAACCAAGTATATAAGAAGGTTTTGCAGGCCTGAAAGTTAGAGAACAAAAACTCAATTTCTTAACAAAAAGTGTGACTCGGTTTTCACTCCATAGGACCTTTCAAAACAATTTGAGGCCAGAAATCGCATCCTGGGCGTGCACTGAAGCTATCCCAATCATTTGCAAGGCTTGGAGCATCCAGAAACACAAGCTATAACTCATACGGTTCGCCCACTTTTTCAAATTCGATTACTATAATTCCTGCATTATTAGCACATTTGATTGACATATTTGTGATCTTTGACATGTTTGCAAGCTGACTGAATAGTTTAATTGAAGTTTTGACGTATATATGTGCAATTCCCATTGTTAGGGTTTTCACGTTCCTTTTAGGGTTTTTTTTCACAGGTGAAATTAGCCTAAATAAAGGGTGTCATCGTGTCCGTGAGGTCAAAACGAATTGATCAGTGTATTTATAAGTGATTTATCATGCGTGTATTATGTTTTGAGATATTGTAGGCTTATAGCGACGAAAGGTGTCTATAGGTATAGATTTGATGTCTAACACGACGGTCTCCATGAAGGGGATGATGACTTGGAGTTATAGGACTGGTCCATTCAAATTTACGTGCTTTGCGTTTCAGTTTATCTTGTTTTCATATATTAAATTATGGCTTTATTATGTGAACAAATAACAACAATAGCGCAGCTGGCAACGCATCAGTGGTGGAAAGGGTGAGGATCTGGGTTCGATCCCAGGTCCCAGCAACGTTTATTTTCTTATTTTCCATTTACATATCATATGCAATTCTCATCCAAAGGTCTACTGTGCACGTCCAGTAGCCAACCAATGGATCCATCATTCAGCCAGATGTATGCTCAACAATGAAGGACCATGGTGCACGTCTAAGTCAACATCACACATAATCCAGCGCTGACTGGGCTTCAGCACTAATGGGCCAGGATGTTTTCCAGCAATGCACCCCCCAGCCTTACTATTCAGCACAGGCCCAATTCTTTCTTTTTTCAATTTTTTAATTTCTTTATTTATTTCATTAATCATTTTATTTTTTGATTAACACAAAATTATTATTTTTTAAATTAAAAAACCACAAAAAACACAAAAATCATTTTTCTCATAAAATATTTATTTATTTAATTAATTTAATTTAATTAGAAAATTAGGTTAATTTAATTTCTTTTTTTTAATTAAAACAATTAGAAATGAGGGTTTAATTAATTTGCAATTAAATTGTTTTCTCAAATAAAAATGCACAAAAAAATACGTTTTCTCTCAATTAGGGTTTTAAGTTATTAATTATCGTCCTCGCATTTAATTCGCTGCGTGTTTTGATTACTTTTCTTTTTTATAATTTTGTAACTGCCATGGGTTTGTCATAGTTAAACTAGGGTTTATTTACCATTTAATCACCGGTTTTTTATTATGTAATTAATCCCCTTCCCTGAAGCCTTGTAATAGTTAGGTTTTATTTTCTCGCACTTTAAATTCCCGTAATCTTTAACTGTCTAGATGCATGGCTAATAGGATTATATGGAAAGAATGCTTGAAATTAAAACGGTAGATTGCCTAAATGTGCAAAGACTAATTAACTGAAAAAATTCACATGCACATATTCACTCATAGGGTTTGCCTCACTTCGGTTGCCTTCGGTAAACAGTCCTTAAGCATAGGAGATTTTAGTGGTTGCCCTCCTGTCTAAAAGATCAAATGTCCCATTTGAATGTTACCTCGGAAATGTTGCCTCGGAAATGTTACCTCGGAAATATCTTAAGACTCTAGGGTTACTACTAAAGTTTCCAACCCATTGCTTAGGTGACAATACTTGTCCCTTTCGAATGTCCCTTACAAACTCCAACGACAGGGCTACCTACTCCTTAATAGTAGTATAGTGGTGTCTAAAGGAAACGAGAGCGAACAATCTTTTTTCGAGTAGGTAGATTCTTAAGTACTTGCTCAACAAAACTTTTCACACAAACACCTTTCAAAACAATTTTCAAAACAAACTTCGTCACACCCTTGAGGACTAATACAAGGGTTATCACGAAGTAAAACATTTTCAAAACAAGCACACACACAAGCAAATCTTTTTAAAGATGAGCAAGTACCTAAGATCCCTTGGAAAATCATGGATAGAAAGGGTGCTAACACCTTCCCTTTCTATAATCTACCCCCTGTACTCAGAAATCTCGAAAAAAAGGTTTTTTTTTTATCTTTTTCCTTTTCCATGATTGGAAGAAATAAAAGTCGGTGGCGACTCTTGCTTACCACGACATTTTACGAACGAAAAACGCAAAACACAAACCAGTATTAACAGTCGGTTCTGCCACCGTATCACAAAATTGGCGATTCTGCTGGGGATATAAATATAGTGGGGTTTACCTTAGGATCTAGGTCATTTCAAATTGCTTTCTTACTTGCTTTCTTTATTCTTAAAGGGTTTTGCTTGGGTTACTATAGATCCTACACCCGGATCTGGGGGCACTCATTAGGTAAATAGCAATAGATCACGGAGACTGTACGGCGTAGACCGATATGGTTTAAGTGATGGCTGTGTTGGTGTGGCACTTTGGTTGGTACCGGTATCCTTCGTGGGGAAACGAGGAGAATACGGGGCCACCACGTGGTGTTGTAAAGCACTAACGGACCTTAGAACCTTAGTTGAACAAACTTGGCCATTAGAAAGTAGTGAGATAGCCGACCTCGGTATAGAACTGAGGATTGGTTGATACTCGATGCTACACTCATTAAGATCAGACTTTCGAGATATTTCGACCGCAAGAAAAGATTGCTTGAGCTGAGACAATGCCCGATAAAGGATGGTCAGTGATATTGAGATCCCTTAGAACCCAGTTACTTTTTTAGACAAGTTTGAAACCAACTAAACTTCAAGAGGGTATGACCTTTAACCTCATGCAGACCTTAAACCTAAGGACTTGGTGTGATTTGACTGTGTTTGCTATACTTGTGGTTTATCATGACAACATGCATCATAGCATAGCATCCATTCTTATTGCACTAACCATTTCAAAGACCAAGGGAATTTATCTTTGTTCTGTTTTACAGATCATGGCTTCCGTTCATAGAAACACTATTGTTGCACCCCAAAATTTGCCCTCCCATATTCTTCAAGAAATTGCCAAATCCAGTCACAAAATTCCCCAAGGGTTGTGCAGTGCAACTGTCTCCTATACAGTCAAAACTAGGGTTGGTGTTCTGAGCAAGAAAATGAAGTTTTCAAAGGTCCAATCAAGTCTCATATGCTTACAAAGATGGTCAAGTATCCTCATATCAAGTTTCAAGGCATTCAGCTCAAAATTGCACAGTCAAAACCCTAATTGCACTACAGTCAACTGTAGGGGCAAAATGGACATTTGGCAGTCAAAAGTTCAAATTTTGGTCAACATATCATTTTGAAGCCACAAACATCATTGGATCAATGCTTGATCATGATTCTCAAAATTTGGCTCAGAAATCATCAAAGATGCAAAAGTTACTATATTTGTACAGTTGAAAAAGTCAACTGAAATTGACCAAGGCATAACTTTCACATGGATTATCAGAAAAATTCCATCCAAAGCTCATTTTGAAGAGAAAGACATTTCCTACAACTCATCTTCATACTTCAAGTCCAAGAAATGCTCTCACAAAAAGTTATCAATTTCAACATTATAGGTCATTTTCAAAAGTCAACAAAAAGGGACTTTAAGTCAAAGGCCATAACTGGAGATTGGTAAATCAAAATGACATGGGACCAAAGGCATTGGTTAAAGGACTCAAAGACCTTTCCAAAATGTCCAAGAACATGTGAAAAGCTTAAAAATTGAGCAAGATATGCCTTGTGGAAGTTGGGAAGTTTTTGGGAATTTTGAAAAGTCAACAATGGTTCAAATGACCTAAAATTGCTAATGGGCCCATTTTTCTTCCAAGATTCATCATTCCAAGCCTATGCACGACCACTTGGCCCAAAGGGAAGTATTTTCTCATTTATTTATTTGAATTTCTATTAATATTAATTCATTTAAATTATATAAATACATGAAAAATATCAAACTTGACCTAAAAAATCTTTTTGTACACATTCTAGACTCAATATTTCGTGCACATGCTAATTAGGCAAGTTTTGGTTTGATTTGAGCTAATTGACACCAATTGCACATGAAAAAGATTCAAAAAGATCTTAAGGAAATCAAATATGCAAAACAATGAATGCCTTGGATTTTATGCAGTTTTGTTGACCTAATAGCTTCCATACATAATGAGAATCACAACCCTAAGCCTCAGACACTGAAAAACTGCGCAGCAATTCCCCTACCAAACTTGAAAATTCTCCATAAAAGCTAAATTCTGAAAAGCACTCTAGAGGAGGATTCAAGCCTTAACCTTGATTTCAATAGCTTCATTGTGGTTCTCTGAACGTGTGCCAATCATAAACAACAACCAAAGCTCCAAGAATTGGTAGTTTGAACTCAAACTGTATCAAGCAATTTTTGAAATCGTATATCATAATTCACGCATCCTTTTGCATTTTTATTCATGGATTCTTGTTCAGTGTGATGTTTCTAAGCTAACCAATGCCTTTGATTGAATTATTACACGTTATATTCGATTCCACCATGCGCGATTTCTAGGGTTTTGCAGGACTGTAATTTAGGGCTTTAGCAATAAGGAAAAATTAGCCCACGAAAATATGATCATTCAAACCAGCTCATCAAGACGAAGAGATCTTGACCCTCGCGATCAATTTATTGACGTCATAGCGCTAATCGCTATTTTTCCAAAGGCCCTCTAAAACCACGCGCATAAAACTGTTGCCTTTGAGTTTGTGTTTCAGGAAAAGTGAAGAAGATGATTTCGTGTCCATCAGCCATTGGTCCGTTTGAATTGCGCGCGTTTCTCTCCACTACGCGTTGGTTTTGCTTTTTGTTATTTATTTACTATAATATGTTAATTGAAACTTAATGGCTCAGCTGGCAGGTGTATGTGCGTGTGACCTTCATGACCTGGGTTCAAGTCCCAGGTCTGTACACTTTCTATATTATTTTTCCATAGTGTTTCCCATGCAGCTTCAGGGACGTAGATGTACCATGCGTCCTCAGCAATCAAACATACACGCGTCCAGGAGGTTCACATCCAAGGCTGAAGATTGGTGTACACCATGAGCGTGAGTCAACGTTGCTACACGTGACTCTGAAAAGTCCACAAGGCCATGCTTGTTGGGCCAAATTGCTGGGCTCAAACCTCCATGTTGGGACAGACAACCCCCTGGTTTGATTTCTCTATACTTTTTTACTTTTTATTTTAATTGTTGTGTTATTTATTTTATTGCTTTAATTAATTAATTTTCTTTTTTTACAAAATATAAAAACATCATCAAAATCAGAAAAGGCAAAAAATATAATATTTATTTATTTTAATTATTTTCATAAATAAATTAATATGTAATTATTTAGTTTAATTAGGTTACAACATTAATTCTTTTTTTTATAAAAAATCCAAAAATATGTAGAATTAGGTTTAATGAATTCTTTTTATTCCTTTTTAATTTTCCCCTTTTTTTACAATAATAATGTTTAGTTTATTTATTTTCTATAATTAAATTTTGCATGTAAATTAACTTAGATTTAAATTAGGTTAAAAACTTTAATATTTTCTTAATAACTTAAAAAATAATTAGAATTAGGTTTAACATTTCATTTTAATTTTAATTAATTCTTTTCCATTAAATCTTAAAAAACATAAAATACTAAAAAACATTTTCTTTTTTTAATTTCAACCCTTCATTAACTTTAAATCTTTAGCAAAAGGGTCCAACGCCCATGTTCGTAATTTATTTAATTTCACGCATTTATTTTATGTCGTTTATTATAATTATGTAATTCTCCCAAAGCGTTGTAACGATTTTATTTCTCGCACTCTCTTTTACTTTATTTACTTTTTGTCAAATCGGGTCCGGTTTAATTTTTGGCGATGTGGACCCGCGCCGTTTGTAATAGTTTAGATTTTATTTTCCCGCAAATATTAACTGTTAAATAAGCATGCAAGAATGAATGGACATAATAAAATCAAGCGTAGATCACAATGAACTTGACAAAAGACAAATGCAAATGAAAACGATACACGAATCACACACACCACCCCTAGGGTACGCCTCACTGTTGCCTTTCGAAAGGTGATCGTCGAGTAGAGGACGTCTTAGTAAGTCCTCATGATCCGGGAACCTGGCATGAGGGTAGCTTCTAAGGTGTCTTGCCATTGCTCTGATGATCACCATGTCCCTAAACTCGAATTGACCCGAACACCTCCAACGGTGGTGCTACCTACCTCTCAATGGTGGGATGGCACTACTTTAAGGACATTTACACAGACGAATTCCTTAGGGTAGGTAGGTTCTCGTAGATACTTGCTCTCTTCAAAAAAACAAACAAAATCTTTTCACACCAACACATTTTCAAAGGCTTTCAAAGCAAATTTTTCAAACACTCTGACGTACGAGTCGAACTGAAATTTTTCAAAGAAACTTTTTTTAAACCCACATTGAAAAGCAAACATTTTTGAAAACACATTGAGCAAGTATCTAAGAGCCCATGGATAACCATGGATAGAAAGGGTGCTAACACCTTCCCTTTCTATAACCTACCTCCCGAACCGAGAGCAATCTCTTTAAGGAATTTTTCTGTGCTTTTGTCCTTTCCATTTGGAGAAAATAAAAGACGGTGGCGACTCTTGCTTACCGCGACATTTCGCGAAACCAGCTTTTAAACAGTCAGTTCCAGATCCACCGATCACAGAACTGGCGACTCTGCTGGGGATAAACTTAAAGTGGGGTGTACCTTAGAGCTAGCTCATAACTATGTTTTCAATTGTTTTCCTTGTGTGCTTTAAATTGTGGGTTGCTTGGGAGTTCTATGGATCCTAAACCCGGATCTGGGGGATACCTTTCTTAGAAAGTAGCAACAAGGCTGTGAGGGAACTGTGCGGGGTATACCGACATGGTTGAAACAGTCTGCTACATTGATGTGGCACTTTGGTGTGTACCGGTAACCCTTGAGTTCAGTCAAGGAGAGTACGGGGCCTCCGCGTGGTGTCGTGAAGCATCAACAGACCTTAGGAACCTTAATTGAACTATCTTGGCCTCTTTAGGGTAGTGAGATAACTGACTTTGGTGCAGTCCGAGGTTGGTTGATACTCGATACTACGCTCAATTGAGGGTTGCTTTCCTGGAATATTTCGGTTGCCAGTTCAGTGGCTAAATCGAAACGATGAACAATGAAAGCAATCCCGTGATATTGGGAACCTTAGAACCCGGTTACTTTGATTAGGACAGGTTGAACCCACCAACTTCAAGAGGGTACTACCCAGACCCCATGCTGGCCTTAAACCTTAAGGGCTTGTCTTGTGTGCCTTGTGTGCCCTACATGTTTGTCTTTGTAAATATCTGTGGTGTGTTCAATCATAGCATCATGACATCATCCAGCATCATATGCATTGACTAACCATTTCAGGGGTTCGAATTTTCATCTTTGTTCTTGTTTTGTAGGACATGGAAACTGTTCGTAGAAAGACCATTCAAGTCAGTCTTGTAAGGATCCCTCCTCAGCTTAAGGAGCTTATATCCAGGATTCCCGAGAACTCTTCATTCAGTGAAAGGCATGGAAGCCTCATCAGCTTGGTCAACACCAACATTGAGGAAGATATGATAAAGGTCATGTTCCAATTCTTCGACCCTCTGCATCACTATTTTACCTTCTTGGACTATCAGTTGGTACCTACATTGGAGGAGTTCTCCCGGCTCCTGAAGATCCCTATCCTTGATCAGCTACCCTTCAACGGTACAGAAAAGGAACCTAAGCTTGAAGAGATTGCCAAAGCCTTGCACCTACAGTCATCTGACCTCAAGGGACATTGGGAAGTTAGAAGTGGTATCAAAGGGTTCTTAGCCAGGTTTCTGTTTGAAAAAGCTCTTGAATGTTGGAACTCCCTTGACTTGCAAGCTTTTGAAGAAGTGGTAGCTCTCCTTGTTTATGGTTTGGTGTTGTTCCCTAACCCAGATCAGCTCATTGATATCAGTGCCGTTCAGGTCTTTATGTCCAGGAATCCTATACCTACGTTGCTGGGGGACATCCTTCACTCATGTTACACTCGAACCATGAGAAAAAGAGGTGTCCTTATGTGTTGCACTCCTCTCCTGGGAAGGTGGTTTATTTCGCACCTTCCACAATCAGTCCTGAAGAATGAGCGGGGTTTGAGATGGTCACAACGGTTGATGACTCTTACACAAGCAGATATACATTGGTGCCCTAGGTCCAGAGAAGATGTCACTATCATTGATCGTTGCGGGGAGTACCCTAATGTTCCTTTACTTGGAATCAGAGGAGGTATTACTTATAGCCCATGCCTGGCTTGGAGACAGTTTGGTTATGCTCGGAGAGACGGTCCTCATGACATGTTAATTCCCGACATAGTTTTTGACTTCGACAACGATACTCAAGGACTTCGCCAGAGATTTACCAGAGCTTGGAGGATGCCCAGCAGGATAGACAGCAAGACACTGGGGCACAGGAACTCCATCCCTTTGGAGCCTTATCTCAAGTGGGTACGAGCCCGCTCCCAGAAGTTAGTGATGCCTTATCCTCACATGCTCCCAGTAATCAAAGAACCTGTCTTGGAAGGGGAAGTGTCCTACACCATTCAGCACCCTGATATGCCCACATCCTGGGAAGAGATGCAGAAGAGCTGGATCCAGCTTAAGGAGGAAAGGAATTCCCTTGAGACTAGTCTGCATGCCAGTGAAAAGAAGGTCTTGGAGCTCACCCGTCTGTTGCATGAGGAGAGGAATCTCAACACTTACATAGCTCCGAAGAGGATGCGCAGCGTATTTTGGGATTGATTTGATTTTTGTACTTTCGCCCATGAGGCCTTGATGTATTAAACAATGATTTCTCTAATGATAACGTGTGTTCCTTTTGTCTACAACAAATTTGAACTTTCGAACCCTTGAATGCATTGCATACGCATTTCATACATCATGTGCATAGCAGGTTTTTCCTCTTTTCAGGTTGCTTACAGTTCTTCGCTGTTTATTTCAGCATCATGAATCCCGAATCTGCATCAACCGAGACATCAATCAAGGCTCTTCAGGCGCAGAATGCGCAGTTTCAAGAATTAATCACGGGTCTGGTTCGAGGCCAAGAAGAACTGAAGACTATGCTCCTGAAGAAGGAGAAGAAGAAGAAGAGGAGAACTGTTCTGTTCAACTCGGGCCGAAGGTTTGGCAACACTCTGCAATATGAAGAGGCTGGTTCTTCTGTTGGCAAGAGTCCTTCTCAGGCAGAAGTAAAGGTTCCTACTCCAGTGGTCTCCGACAACGAGACAGATTTTGATGAAGAGCAGTACCCTCCTGCAGATAACAGATATAAGCAACTGGAGGACAGGTTGAAGGCTATGGAGGTGCAACAGGCACCTGGGCTGGATTTTGGAGATCTGGGTTTGTCGACTGGTGTGATTATCCCGCATAAATTCAAAGCACCATCCTTCTCCAAATATGACGGGGCGTCTTGTCCCAAGCTGCACTTAAGGTCCTATGTTCGGAAAATTCAGCCGTACTCTGCGGATAAGAATTCATGGATCCACTTCTTCCAGGAGAGTCTTTCAGGGACTCATCTCGAATGGTTCTATCAGCTGGATGGGACCAAAGTTCGTAACTAGGAGGAGTTGGCTACTGCTTTCTATAAGCAGTATCAATATAATGCCGACCTTGCCCCCACACGTACCCAACTCCAGGGTATGGCGTTAGGTGCAAGCGAAGGTTTTAAGGAGTACGCTCAGAAGTGGAGAGACCTGGCTGGCAGGGTGCAGCCACCATTGACTGATCGGGAGTTGGTTGACATGTTTTTGGGGACCCTATCTGGGCCATTTTTCAACCATCTCATTGGGAACTCTTCTGCTGGTTTCACTGATCTAATCTTAACTGGAGAGAGGATTGAAGTTGGGTTAAAATCTGGAAAAATTCCGAAGGGTGCATCATCCAGTGCTGAGAAGAAACCCTTCAAGAAGGAGTCTAGCGCCGTATATGGTTCCAGGAGATCAGAGAGAAATGAACACCGCCAATCTGTCAGTGCGGTAATGATTGCTAAGCCTGCTGCCACTCCCCGGCCAAACAATACTCAGAAGGTGGAAAGACCCCGGAGAGAATTCACCCGTTTAAACATGACTTTGTCGCAGATCCTGCCACAGTTGCTCTCAACTAATTTAGTGACTGTCAGGGAGGCGCCGAAGTTTCCAAATACTGCATCCCCCAAGTACAATCCGAATGCTCGTTGTGCTTACCATTCAGAAAGCCCGGGGCACTCTACCGATGACTGTTGGGCACTAAAGAACAAGCTGCAGGACCTTATTGATGCCAAGGAGGTACAGTTTGAGGCATCTGACAAGCCCAATGTGGTGACGGCTCCCCTACCTGCTCATGGAGTAAATGCTATTGGGGACGAAGAGGAAGTTGATGAAGCTGAGTTTGATAGCTGGATCTACCCAGCAACTGACGGTGGACTTAACAATTGGAGCGCAAAGGACAATCTCCCTGTTTCTTTTGTTACTAAGTAATGAATTCCTATGTTTTGTTATTTTGTAATAAACAATGATAAACTCTATGGCCCGGTGTCTTACCCGAGGCACCGTGGTTCTATTTGTGAGGGCATACAAACTGTCATTTTATACATCATGAATGAAAATCTTGGACGTTTTTCACATTGCAAATATTGTGTTCCTTTTCTGTCTTTCTTTTCCTTTACATAATTTTCAAAACAGCTGTATTTACACACACACTCACTCATACAGGTTCCAATCCACTCTGGATCTCACTGATAACAACTCTGCTACTGCCAATTATGACTTCGAAAATCCGATCAACTTAGCCGAAGACGAAGGTGAAGATGATTGCGAAGTGCCTGGCGAGCTTGCAAGACTGTTACTTCAGGAGGAGAGGGAAATTCAACCCCATGAAGAGCCAGTGGAAACCATAAATTTGGGTACTGAAGCAGACAGGAGAGAGGTAAAGATTGGTGCCAACCTAGAGCTCAGCGTGAAGCAACGGTTAACCAAGATGTTACATGACTATATGGAGATCTTTGTCTGGTCCTACGAAGACATGCCCGGGTTGGATACCGATATTGTGGTCCATCACTTGCCGACTAAGGAAGACTGCCCTCCAGTTAAACAAAAGGTTCGTCGGATGCGTCCAGAGATGTCCGAAAAGATTAAAGCCGAGGTCATGAAACAGTTTGATGCCGGGTTCCTTGCAGTGACTTCTTATCCTCAGTGGGTTGCTAATGTGGTGCCGGTACCTAAAAAGGACGGTAAGGTCAGAATGTGTGTCGACTACAGGGATCTGAACAGGGCCAGCCCCAAGGATGACTTCCCCTTACCTCACATTGATGTCCTTGTTGATAATACAGCTCAGCACAAGGTATTCTCTTTCATGGATGGCTTTTCAGGCTACAATCAGATCAAGATGGCACCTGAAGACATGGAGAAGACTACATTTGTTACTCAGTGGGGCACCTTCTGTTACAAGGTCATGCCGTTCGAATTAAAGAATGCTGGGGCAACCTACCAACGTGCCATGGTTGCCTTATTTCATGACATGATCCATCACGAGATAGAGGTGTATGTTGACGACATGATCGCAAGGTCCCAGACTGAGGAAGAGCATCTAGATCATCTGCAGAAATTGTTTGACCGGTTGAAACTGTACAAGCTGAGATTGAACCCAAACAAGTGCACCTTCGGGGTAAGATCTGGGAAGTTGCTAGGCTTCGTGGTCAGTGACAAAGGTATTCAAGTGGACCCTTCTAAGGTCAAAGCTATTCAAGATATGCCAGTCCCTAAGACAGAGAAGGAAGTCAGAGGCTTTTTAGGACGCCTGAATTACATTGCTCGATTCATCTCACATCTGACTGCTACCTGTGAGCCAATCTTCAAGCTGCTGAAGAAAGATCAGGTAGTGCGTTGGAACGATGAGTGTCAGGCTGCCTTCGACAGAATCAAAGAGTATCTCCAAGAACCACCCATCCTTATGCCACCGGTTGAAGGGAGACCTCTGATCCTATACCTGACAGTGCTTGACAATTCAATGGGGTGTGTGCTGGGGCAGCATGACGAGTCTGGCCAAAAAGAGCATGCCATTTATTACCTTAGCAAAAAGTTTACCGACTGTGAGACCCGATACTCACTGCTTGAGAAAACTTGCTGCGCTTTGGTATGGGCTGCTCGCCGGCTGAGACAGTATATGCTGACTCACACTACTTTGTTGATCTCAAAGATGGATCCTATAAAGTACATATTCGAAAAGCCTGCTCTGTCTGGGAGAATTGCCAGATGGCAAATGATCTTGACGGAATACGACATTCAGTATACGACCCAGAAAGCCATCAAGGGGAGTGTATTGGCAGACCACTTAGCTCATCAAGCTGTAGATGACTACCAATCAATGAACTTCGAGTTTCCGGATGAAAGCATCATGATAGTAACAGATTGTGAAGTTCCTGGACCGGATGAAGGACCTGAACCAGGATCCCGATGGTCTATGCACTTTGACGGAGCCTCCAATGCTTTGGGAAACGGTATCGGCGCCATCATCATATCCCCCCAAGGTACTCATACTCCACTCACTGCCCGGCTGTGTTTCAAGTGTACCAACAACATGGCGGAATATGAGGCGTGTATCATGGGTCTTCAAGCTGCGATCGACCTAAGGATCAAATTTCTAAGTGTTTTCGGAGATTCCGCTCTTGTGATCAATCAGATCAAAGGAGAGTGGGATACGAAACATCCAAACCTGATTCCTTACAGAGAATGTGTGTTGACCCTGATCCCCCACTTCACAGAGATAACCTTTGAACACTTTCCAAGAGAAGAAAATCAGTTAGCGGACGCGTTAGCTACAATGTCTTCAATGTTCAAGGTCAAATGGGATAATGAAGCTCCCCGGATCATCATCTGGAAACTGGATGAACCGGCATACTGTTGTGATCTCGAAACTGAATTGGTGACTGAGAAGCCTTGGTACCACGAAGTGAAGAGATATCTGGAAGCTCAGGAATACCCTGAAGGTGCCTCTGTCAATGATAAGAAATTCCTGAGGAGGTTTGCAGCCAAGTTCTTCCTAAGCAACGGCATCTTGTACAAGAGAAACCATGATTCAACCCTACTGCGCTGTGTGGACAAGACTGAAGCAGAAAGAATCATGGAAGAGCTACATGAAGGGACCTTTGGTACGCATTCCAGTGGGCACACTATGGCTAAGAAAATCCTACGGGCAGGATATTACTGGTCCACAATGGAAGTTGATTGTTACCAACATTCCAGGACGTGCCACAAGTGCCAGATTTATGCAGATAAAGTGCATGTTCCTCCAGTTCCACTGAATGTTCTGACCGCGCCTTGGCCGTTTGCAATGTGGGGCATAGACATGATCGGCGAGATTAAACCTACGGCATCCAATGGACATCGCTTCATCCTAGTGGCGATCGATTATTTTACAAAGTGGGTTGAGGCAGCATCCTATGCTACGGTAACCAAGACTGTTGTGGCACGGTTCATTCGGCACAACCTGATCTGCCGGTACGGCGTCCCTGAGCGGATTATTACAGATAACGGTACCAATCTAAATAACAAGATGATCGCTGAGCTCTGCGAACAGTTCAAGATACAGCACCACAATTCTTCTCCTTACAGACCGAAGATGAATGGGGCTGTAGAAGCAGCTAACAAGAACATCAAGAAGATCGTGCAGAAAATGACAGTAACGTATAAAGATTGGCACGAGATGTTACCGTTCGCTCTGCATGGGTACCGTACCTCAGCTAGGACGTCAACCGGGGCAACTCCTTTCTCTCTGGTTTATGGCATGGAGGCAGTCTTACCGATCGAAGTGCAAATACCCTCTCTCCGGATAATGAAGGATGCAAATCTGAACGAAGATGATTGGATCCAGACACGACTTGATCAACTCAACTTCATTGACGAAAAGAGACTTGCTGCTATCTGTCATGGTCAGACGTATCAGAAACGGATGATCAGGGCATTTAACAAAAAGGTCAGACCACAGGAGTATCAAGTTGGGGATCTGGTGATCAAGAGAATTATCCTTCCTCAGAGTGATCCAAGGGGCAAATGGACCCCTACATACGAAGGGCCATTTGTGGTTAAGCATGTGTTCTCAGGAGGAGCAATGATATTAACCAACATGGATGGTGACGACCTTCCTCACCCCGCTAATGCTGACATAGTTAAAAAATACTACGCATGAAAAAAGACCCGCTAGGCTGACATGCCTAGGCAAAAATTAGGGCTTCCCGTCGAACCAAAAGGGTTCGGGCAAAATGAAGGGATGAAAATGAAAAAAATCTGTACACCCGGCAAGTCGAAAACCTGAAAAGGCGGCTTGGGCAAAAATGGGTATCCCGGTGGACTGAAAACCCGAAAGGGCGGTCCAGGAAAAAATTAGGGATAAAAGCGTAATACTATGTCTCATTAGATCACCTTGCATCCAGAATCCGGTATCTACATCAAGTTCAGACGGCATCGATCAGTCAGCTTCACCTTCAACCAAGGTCATCAAGTGATGAGACGCTCGGAGTTATAAAGGCAATAGCAGAGTTGAAACCCAGTGGATCATTCATCTTTCACACAGCTGTTTTATTTTCTTTTGTACAAAACTTGTATAAACTCTTTTGATCGGCGACGTACCTCTTACTAGGACGTCAGCCTCTTGTACACAAAACGCCTATTCACAGGCCATTCAAAATCAATACAAATATATTTTCAGTTAAACGTGCCAAGTGTTTTTCTTTTTCTGTTTTGTTTTGCGAAGAACGTCCAAGGTTCAATTTATGATATATGCATTGACAATAATTTGCTAACTCATAAATATTTGCATACGAAACAAAGGAATTAGTTGCAGGTGACACTAGAAACAGGGACAATAAAAGAGTTGTCTAAACAATCCAATTGTTCTATCCTCCAAGGTATCAAGGTAGGTTCAGCTAAAGAACATGACCAGTACATCTTAAATCTCCAGAGAGTAAGTCAGCAGTCAGTGCATTCTTCTCCAAGCAGAGTTATCAAACCTTAAGGAAAGTGGGTATCCTCTAGCAGATCCCAACATTCCCCAGCAGTACATATATCCTTAACAAGCATCCCCGGCAGTCTTGGTCTAAAGATTGTTCCCCGGCGGCATATCTCAATATTCAAAGGAATCACTTCCCTGCAGTTCAAACCTCCCCAGAAGAGTCCAATCCGGTTTCCCCAGGAAAGATGGAGTCCATATCCCCAAGCAGTAAGCTTATCCCCAGTAGATTCTGGAAGCTTATCCTCGCAGAGCACGAACGCGTCGTCCGGCTTGATTTCAAAGAGTTATTTCCTCAATAGGATATAACTGGGTTATCCTCAGCCAAAAGCCACTGAAAGGTCGTCGTCAACGTAGTTCTTTCCTACCCCGACGAAGTCCATTCACACTTCCAATACAACAAAGACATCCTCAGCAAGTCATTCTCAATAATTCAGCAAAGCATCACTATCCCCACAGAGTATTGCTTCCCAGCATAGTCGCTAGAGTATCTTTTCTCCCCGCAGAATCTTCATTTGCCAAGTTTATCCCGCAACAAAAGTTATCTTCTCCTATCGGTATTCTTGCAGCTATCATCCCCAGCGAAAGCAAAATCTATCCTTCAACATCAGCCCAGGATACGACTTCCCGGCACCCGTCAAGGATTCACTTTCCTAGACAAAAACATACATAAAACTTCACATACATCATTATAGCATGCATAACGCACTGCATCATACAAGTCTCCTTTATGTTGAGAACATCATTGCTTGATCCATATCATGCATTGCATATGACTGACTTTTACCTTTCAGGAAAGATGCAGTTTAAATTCTCAATCACATTTCAAGACCTAGACCGGTTCAGTTAAATCGACCCTAAGATTTTCCTGATGCTTATCCAGTCAAAGGCCTTCTCTGGTTCAGTCAGATCGACCCCAAGATCTCCCTGATGCTTATCCAGTTGAAGATATTTCAAGACCTAGACCGGTTCAGTTAAATCGACCCTAAGATTTTCCTGATGCTTATCCAGTCAAAGGCCTTCTCTGGTTCAGTCAGATCGACCCCAAGATCTCCCTGATGCTTATCCAGTTGAAGATATTTCAAGACCTTGTCCGGTTCAGTTAAGTCGACCCTAAGATTTTCCCGATGCTTATCCAGTCAAAGGCCTCCTCTGGTTCAGTCAGATCGACCCTAAGATCTCCCTGATTCTTATCCCAGTAGAAGACACCCAAGATTTTTCTCAACGAGCGTTGTTGAAGTTAAAGTCACCCGAGATTTTTCTCAACGCGCGTTGTTGAAGTTAAAGTCGCCCAAGGTTCTCTTATCATCCATGCTAAGGCAGTAACCATCCCTGGTTCATTCATCAGCGTTTGAAGCTCCAGACTCAGCTCCTGTAACCAGTCAGGACACATCTATACCAAGCATCTAAAATCAGCTCCTGCAACGTGTCAGGTACTCATTTTTCTTTTGCAGGTATGCAGGTTCTCGCTAAGGAATCTCCTACGCGATCAACATCCAGATGGCATCTATAAGCCCATCATCCTATCCAGCAATCTCCAAATGGCATCTATAAGCCCATTCCCATCACACTACTAACATGTGAGCGCAAATTCCTGGGCATTCTAGTGTTCAATCGTCTTCTACCCTCGGACTACGAAAGGCACGCCAGCCAATCTGCATCCTCAGGTCTAAGAAGATTGAACAGGGGCAACTGTTGCACCCCAAAATTTGCCCTCCCATATTCTTCAAGAAATTGCCAAATCCAGTCACAAAATTCCCCAAGGGTTGTGCAGTGCAACTGTCTCCTATACAGTCAAAACTAGGGTTGGTGTTCTGAGC
Source organism: Vicia faba (assembly GCA_948472305.1). Classification (NCBI taxonomy): domain Eukaryota; kingdom Viridiplantae; phylum Streptophyta; class Magnoliopsida; order Fabales; family Fabaceae; genus Vicia; species Vicia faba. The sequence goes on along the minus strand of OX451739.1, from coordinate 1,150,925,016 downwards.
AAGAAAATGAAGTTTTCAAAGGTCCAATCAAGTCTCATATGCTTACAAAGATGGTCAAGTATCCTCATATCAAGTTTCAAGGCATTCAGCTCAAAATTGCACAGTCAAAACCCTAATTGCACTACAGTCAACTGTAGGGGCAAAATGGTCATTTGGCAGTCAAAAGTTCAAATTTTGGTCAACATATCATTTTGAAGCCACAAACATCATTGGATCAATGCTTGATCATGATTCTCAAAATTTGGCTCAGAAATCATCAAAGATGCAAAAGTTACTATATTTGGACAGTTGAAAAAGTCAACTGAAATTGACCAAGGCATAACTTTCACATGGATTATCAGAAAAATTCCATCCAAAGCTCATTTTGAAGAGAAAGACATTTCCTACAACTCATCTTCATACTTCAAGTCCAAGAAATGCTCTCACAAAAAGTTATCAATTTCAACATTATAGGTCATTTTCAAAAGTCAACAAAAAGGGACTTTAAGTCAAAGGCCATAACTGGAGATTGGTAAATCAAAATGACATGGGACCAAAGGCATTGGTTAAAGGACTCAAAGACCTTTCCAAAATGTCCAAGAACATGTGAAAAGCTTAAAAATTGAGCAAGATATGCCTTGTGGAAGTTAGGAAAGTTTTGGGAATTTTGAAAAGTCAACAATGGTTCAAATGACCTAAAATTGCTAATGGGCCCATTTTTCTTCCAAGATTCATCATTCCAAGCCTATGCACGACCACTTGGCCCAAAGGGAAGTATTTTCTCATTTATTTATTTGAATTTCTATTAATATTAATTCATTTAAATTATATAAATACATGAAAAATATCAAACTTGACCTAAAAAATCTTTTTGTACACATTCTAGACTCAATATTTCGTGCACATGCTAATTAGGCAAGTTTTGGTTTGATTTGAGCTAATTGACACCAATTGCACATGAAAAAGATTCAAAAATATCTTAAGGAAATCAAATATGCAAAACAATGAATGCCTTGGATTTTATGCAGTTTTGTTGACCTAATAGCTTCCATACATAATGAGAATCACAACCCTAAGCCTCAGACACTGAAAAACTGCGCAACAATTCCCCTACCAAACTTGAAAATTCTCCATAAAAGCTAAATTCTGAAAAGCACTCTAGAGGAGGATTCAAGCCTTAACCTTGATTTCAATAGCTTCATTGTGGTTCTCTGAACGTGTGCCAATCATAAACAACAACCAAAGCTCCAAGAATTGGTAGTTTGAACTCAAACTGTATCAAGCAATTTTTGAAATCGTATATCATAATTCACGCATCCTTTTGCATTTTTATTCATGGATTCTTGTTCAGTGTGATGTTTCTAAGCTAACCAATGCCTTTGATTGAATTATTACACGTTATATTCGATTCCACCATGCGCGATTTCTAGGGTTTTGCAGGACTGTAATTTAGGGCTTTAGCAATAAGGAAAAATTAGCCCACGAAAATATGATCATTCAAACCAGCTCATCAAGACGAAGAGATCTTGACCCTCGCGATCAATTTATTGACGTCATAGCGCTAATCGCTATTTTTCCAAAGGCCCTCTAAAACCACGCGCATAAAACTGTTGCCTTTGAGTTTGTGTTTCAGGAAAAGTGAAGAAGATGATTTCGTGTCCATCAGCCATTGGTCCGTTTGAATTGCGCGCGTTTCTCTCCACTACGCGTTGGTTTTGCTTTTTGTTATTTATTTACTATAATATGTTAATTGAAACTTAATGGCTCAGCTGGCAGGTGTATGTGCGTGTGACCTTCATGACCTGGGTTCAAGTCCCAGGTCTGTACACTTTCTATATTATTTTTCCATAGTGTTTCCCATGCAGCTTCAGGGACGTAGATGTACCATGCGTCCTCAGCAATCAAACATACACGCGTCCAGGAGGTTCACATCCAAGGCTGAAGATTGGTGTACACCATGAGCGTGAGTCAACGTTGCTACACGTGACTCTGAAAAGTCCACAAGGCCATGCTTGTTGGGCCAAATTGCTGGGCTCAAACCTCCATGTTGGGACAGACAACCCCCTGGTTTGATTTCTCTATACTTTTTTACTTTTTATTTTAATTGTTGTGTTATTTATTTTATTGCTTTAATTAATTAATTTTCTTTTTTTACAAAATATAAAAACATCATCAAAATCAGAAAAGGCAAAAAATGTAATATTTATTTATTTTAATTATTTTCATAAATAAATTAATATGTAATTATTTAGTTTAATTAGGTTACAACATTAATTCTTTTTTTTATAAAAAATCCAAAAATATGTAGAATTAGGTTTAATGAATTCTTTTTATTCCTTTTTAATTTTCCCCTTTTTTTACAATAATAATGTTTAGTTTATTTATTTTCTATAATTAAATTTTGCATGTAAATTAACTTAGATTTAAATTAGGTTAAAAACTTTAATATTTTCTTAATAACTTAAAAAATAATTAGAATTAGGTTTAACATTTCATTTTAATTTTAATTAATTCTTTTCCATTAAATCTTAAAAAACATAAAATACTAAAAAACATTTTCTTTTTTTAATTTCAACCCTTCATTAACTTTAAATCTTTAGCAAAAGGGTCCAACGCCCATGTTCGTAATTTATTTAATTTCACGCATTTATTTTATGTCGTTTATTATAATTATGTAATTCTCCCAAAGCGTTGTAACGATTTTATTTCTCGCACTCTCTTTTACTTTATTTACTTTTTGTCAAATCGGGTCCGGTTTAATTTTTGGCGATGTGGACCCGTGCCGTTTGTAATAGTTTAGATTTTATTTTCCCGCAAATATTAACTGTTAAATAAGCATGCAAGAATGAATGGACATAATAAAATCAAGCGTAGATCACAATGAACTTGACAAAAGACAAATGCAAATGAAAACGATACACGAATCGCACACACCACCCCTATGGTACGCCTCACTGTTGCCTTTCGAAAGGTGATCGTCGAGTAGAGGACGTCTTAGTAAGTCCTCATGATCCGGGAACCTGGCATGAGGGTAGCTTCTAAGGTGTCTTCTCATTGCTCTGATGATCACCATGTCCCTAAACTCGAATTGACCCGAACACCTCCAACGGTGGTGCTACCTACCTCTCAATGGTGGGATGGCACTACTTTAAGGACATTTACACAGACGAATTCCTTAGGGTAGGTAGGTTCTCGTAGATACTTGCTCTCTTCAAAAAAACAAACAAAATCTTTTCACACCAACACATTTTCAAAGGCTTTCAAAGCAAATTTTTCAAACACTCTGACGTACGAGTCGAACTGAAATTTTTCAAAGAAACTTTTTTTAAACCCACATTGAAAAGCAAACATTTTTGAAAACACATTGAGCAAGTATCTAAGAGCCCATGGATAACCATGGATAGAAAGGGTGCTAACACCTTCCCTTTCTATAACCTACCTCCCGAACCGAGAGCAATCTCTTTAAGGAATTTTTCTGTGCTTTTGTCCTTTCCATTTGGAGAAAATAAAAGACGGTGGCGACTCTTGCTTACCGCGACATTTCGCGAAACCAGCTTTTAAACAGTCAGTTCCAGATCCACCGATCACAACTATCCAAATCAGCTTTGTGAAGATACCTTCCCAACTCAAAGAGCTAGTATCAAGGGTTTCTGAAACTTCTGCGTTCACTAAGAGACATGGTCAACTTCTCAACCTGGTTAATTCAAACTTTGATGAAAATATGATGAGTGTACTCTTTCAGTTCTTTGATCCCAAGTACCACTGCTTCACCTTTCCAGACTACCAGTTGGTTCCTACCATGGAAGAATTCTCTCAGCTGTTGGATATACCCATTCTTGAACAGTTGCCTTTCACAGGTCTGGAAGAAGTTCCTAAGCCAGAAGTCATTGCCTCAGCTTTGCATCTGAAATGGGCCGACGTGGTATCTAATTGGGAAACAAGAAGCGGAGTCAAGGGTTTTCTAGCTAAGTTTCTGATAGACAAGGCCCAGCTGTTTTGGGATGATATGGATTTTCAGGCTTTTGAGGAGGTTTTGGATCTTCTAATCTATGGGCTAGTCCTATTCCCTAATCCGGACTCATTCATAGATGTGAATGCTATCAAGATCTTCCTCTCCCATAACCCTGTGCCTACCTTGCTCGGAGATATTTTGCACGCTCTCCATACTCGTACCATGAAGAGAAGAGGGGTTCTTATGTGTTGCATGTCATTGCTATCGAGGTGGTTTATTTCTCACCTCCCTAAGTCCGAACTGAAGAATGAAGAAGGTTTAGGTTGGTCGCAGAGGATAATGTCACTCGCTCACATGGATATTCTCTGGTGATCCCGAGATATGGAAAACACTGCTATTATTGACCGCTGCAGGGAGTACCCTAATGTCCCGTTACTTAGTATTAGAGGGGGTATAACCTAAAATCCTTGTTTAGCTCTGTGACAATTTGGTTACGCACGAAGAGATGGTCCCCATGAGTTACTTATCGAGGGCATTGTATTCAACTATGAGGATGATGTTCAAGAGTATCGTCGGAGGTTCATACGAGCTTGGGCATGGTAAACAGATCTGGCGCCAAGGCTTTGGGGCCAAAAGCTTCCATTCCTATGGAACCTTACCTCTACTGGGTATGAGCTCGCGCCCAAAAGCTTATGATGCCCTATTTGGCCGTTTTACTAATGATTGTGGAACCCATTACTGAAGGGGGTATTCCTTACACAGTTCTCTATCCTTATATGCCCACTGATCTTGAGGAATTATAGAGGTCTTGGATTCAGTTGATGAAGGAGCGGGATACTTACAAGGATCAGTTCCATGCTCAGGAGGAAGGTTTTAGAGCTCACAAAGCAGCTCCATGAGGAAAAAGGACTCAATGATTATCTCGGCACAAAGAGGAGGCATCTATGGGAATTTTGATTTCTTTTCTAGTTTTAGATTTATTTTTAATTGTAACGCATAAAAGGCATTTAAACTTTGAATTCAACAAATAAAATCTTTGTTTTATTTTGGTTTGCAAATTTAAATTTCCCAAAGTCTTTGAAATCATTGCATGTGATCCCATTCATAGCATTGCATCTACAGGTACCATTACAGGATTCTCAACTTCTTCCCTGTTTATTTCTGCAGAAATGTCTTCCGAACAAAGCATCAAGGACCTTCAGGCACAAAATGCCCAGTTCCAACAAATGTTCATAAGTCTGGTAAAAGGGAATGAGGATCTGAAAGCCCTCATCCTGAAAGAGAAAAAGAAAAAGAAGAAGGCTGCCAGTATTCTGAATATGGGCAGAAGGTTTGGAGAGTGGTTGAAGCGACAGGTCGATCTGACCTCTTCATCTAAGAAGGGGGAGAATCAAGAAGAAGAGAAGGACCACAATCCTGCAGTTTCTGACAATGGTACCTACTACAATGATGAGCAATATCCTCCTGCTAAGGATATATACAAGCAGTTGGAAGATAGTTTGAGTGCCATGGGAGTTCAGAGGATACCTGGGCTAGATTTCAAAGATTTAGGATTGGTGTCGGGAGTGGTCATCCTGCAGGAGTTCAAAGCTCCAGTTTTTGCTAATTATGATGGGGTGTCTTGCCCAAAACTCCATCTCCGTTCTTATGTCAAAAGGATCCAGCCCCACACCGCTGATAGAAATCTGTGGGTTCATTTCTTTCAAGATAGTCTGTCAGGGACTCAGCTTGAATGGTTTTACCAGCTGGAGGGAGCCAATGTCCGAAATTGGGAAGATCTGGCTGCTGCTTTCTACAAGAAGTATCAATATAATGTCGACCTTTCTCCTACTCATACTCAACTCCAGAATATGTCCATGGGTGCAAGTGAAGGCTTTAAAGACTATGCACAGAAATGGAGAGACTTGGCTGGAAGATTTCAACCCCCGTTGTCTGATAGGGAGTTGGTTGATATGTTTCTGGGGACGCTATCTGGTCCTTTTTTCAATCATTTGATCGACAACTCGTCAGCTAGTTTCACCGAGCTGATTCTAACTGGAGAAAGAGTAGAAGCTGGGATTCGCAGCGGCAAGATATAGAAGGATACCTCTTCGAGCTCAGTAAAGAAGCCTTTTGCTGGTATGAAGGAAGCAAGTTCCATCTATAGCCCGAGGGGCCAAAACAGGGCTAAACATCGTCAGACAGTAAGTGTCGTAATGATACCTAGGCCTGTAGTTGCTCCACAATGCAACAATCAACAAAGAATGGAAAGACCACAACGACAGTTTACCCGAATTAACATGACATTGGCTGAAGTTCTACCTCATATGCTGAGATCCAACTTGGCAACCTTGAAAGAGGCTCCCAAGAATCTAAATACTACATATCCCCGATATAATCCAAATGCTCGGTGTGCCTATCATTCTGAGAGTCTGGGCCATGATACCAATGATTGCTGGGCTCTAAGGAATAAGGTACAAGATCTGATTGAAGCCAAGGAAATTAATTTGATGCTCTGGAGAAGCCCAATGTCATAACTGCTCCCCTTCCTAAGCACGGTCGTGGAGTTAATGCTATTGATACCGACTTGTTTGTGACCTTGGTGGATGAAGTTTCTACTCCTCTCATGACTGTAAAGAAAAAAATTTTGTTGGCCGGTTTATTTCCGGGTTGTGATGAAGGTTGCCACATGTGTTCATTTCTGCCTTCTGGTTGCCATTTTCTGAAGTTAGGTGTTCAACGCCTGATGGACAACAAAGAAATTATATTCGAGAAAACTTTGGTTCCCGTTGTTCTATCTGAAGACATTGCCATTATAACCATTTCCTCCAATCCTTCCAAAGTCTCCTCGAGAAGACCTGTTAGGATTACATCTGCTCCAAGAATCGCTCCATTGATAATCACTGTTCCTGGTCCTGTCCCGTATGTCTTGGATAAAGCTGTCCCCTGGCATTACGATACCGATGTGTACTATCATGGCATCAAACAAGATTTGAAAAATGAAGAGGTTGATCCTGATATCGGTAACATTGTCGGAACTAGCAAAGTTACCCGAAGTGGAAGGGTCTTCTCTCCTGAGATTTCCCCTAAGACTGTCAACAAGCCTATTTTCATTCCATCTTCTGTTCCTGCTAGTACATCAACTACTTCTCCTGTTCTTACTCCAGTTATTACCCCTGTCAGCTAATCGTCTGATACCCGCATCAAAGAAATTATAGGTGAGCCTGCTCGGACGGAGGCGCCTAGGAAAATTGTTGTGGAAGCCTCTAAGCAAGAGATGGAGGAAATACTTAAGATAATTAAGAAGAGCGACTACAATGTGGTCGAGCAGCTGGGGAAGACCCCCTCAAAGATATCTATGTCATCCCTGCTGTTGTGCTCCGAGGCCCATGCGAAGGCTTTGATTGCATTCCTCAAGACTGCGCATGTGCCTCAGGAAACTTCAGCTGACCAGTTCAAAGATTTTGTGGCCAGCCTGACTGCTGATAATGGGCTGGGTTTTTCATATGCAGACTTAACACCGACGGGAAGGAAGCATAATGATGCTCTTCATGTCTCGATTGAATACAGGGGCACGACCATGGCTCATGTGTTGGTATATATTGGGTCTTTGCTAAATGTTCTGCCGAAGGTGTTAGACCGGTTGGATTGCGAGGGTTTGACTCTAAAGTCTAGTAACATTGTGGTAAGGGCTTTTGACGGATCGAAGAGAATGGGGCACGGGGAGGTGGGCATCCCTGTCAAAGTAGGTTCTCAGACTTTTGGGTCCACCTTCTATGTGATGGATATCAGGCCGTCATATTCTTGTTTGCTGGGTCGTCCTTGGATCCACGAGGCTGGGGCAGTTACTTCCACACTACACCAAATGCTAAAGTATCTGGTGAAAGGGAAGATTGTCACTGTGCGGGGTGAAGAGGAGTATATGGTGAGCCACCTCAATTCCTTCCGGTACGTAGAGATGGATGGGGAATTCTTAGAAACTCCTTGTCAGAACTTCGAAGAGGTCCCTCAGATCTTGGCATCGACTGAAACTACTACCAACAACAAACCTCCTCTGAAGATGGCTTCCCTCAAGGACGCCAGGGCCGTGGTTGAAGAAGGTGGGTGTACCAATTGGGGTCAGCTCCCTGATTTCACTCATAAAACTGACAAATTTGGTTTGGGCTTTACTACAGGGGCTCAAAGGGTTGTTCAACGCACTCGGGCTGGAAGACCTCCCTTACATATCAGCAATCACGGAATTAATGCCATTGAAGACAACGAGGAAGACTCAGACATTGACAGCTGGATCTACCCAACTACCAATGGTGGACCGAGTAACTGGACGGCTAGGGACTTTATACCAGTTTCTTTTATTCCACAGTAATTGTCTTACTTGTTTTGAAAGTTGTAATAAATAATTTTATACTTTACGACCTTGTACCTTGCCCGAGGCACATTGGTTTTTCTTGTGAGATCTATTATTTTTCATTTCATATATCATTAATAAAGCATTGGACGTTTCATGCATACAAATTTTGCGCTCTCTCTTTTTCTTTTCTGTTTTTCACTTTATTGAAACAGCTATTCTCTTACACACACTCACGTATCATAATGCAAATCCATATCCACTATGGATCCCATTGATAACAGCTCTGCTATTTCCAGTTATTACTTCAAAAATCCGATCAACCAAGCTGAAGACGAAGGTGAGGATGATTGTGAGGTGCCTGGAGAACTTACTAGACTACTACAACAGGAAGAAAGGGACATACAACCTCATGAAGAGCCGGTTCAGATAGTGAACTTGGGTACTGAGGAAGACAGAAAAGAGGTTAAAATAGGTGCAAATATGGAGCTTAACGTCAAACAGAGGTTGATACAGATGTTGTACGACTATGTTGAGATCTTCACCTGGACCTATGAAGACATGCCTGGTTTGGACACTAATATTGTGGTACATCGCCTGCCGACTAAAGAAGACCATCAGCCGGCTAAACAGAAGGTTCGCCGTATGCGTCCCAAAATGTCAGAGAAGATCAAGGCAGAGGTCATGAAACAGTTTGATGCAGGGTTCTTGGCAGTCACTTCTTATCCGCAGTGGGTTGCCAACATCGTCCCAGTACCTAAGAAGGACGGTAAGGTACGGATGTGTGTAGATTACAGAGATATGAACAGGGCAAGCCCCATGGATGACTTCCCACTTCCTCACATTGATGTTCATGTCGACAATACCGCGCGGCATAAAATCTTCTCCTTCATGGATGATTTCTCTGGCTACAACCAGATCAAGATGGCTCCTGAAGACATGGAGAAGATAACCTTCGTTACACAGTGGGGCACCTTCTGCTACAAGGTGATTCCTTTTGGGTTGAAGAATGTCGGGGCAACTTATCAGTGCGCCATAGTCGCTTTGTTCCATGATATGATTCACCATGAGATCGAAGTTTATGTTGATGATGTGATATCCAGGTCTCAAACTGAGGAAGAGCACCTTGATCATCTCCAAAAGTTGTTCGACAGGTTGAAGATATACAAGCTGAGGTTGAATCCGAACAAGTGCACCTTCAGGGTAAGGTCTGGTAAACTTCTGGGTTTCATTGTCAGCGACAAAGGAATCCAAGTAGATCACGCAAAGGTAAAAGCTATACAAGAAATGCCAGCTCTCTGTACAGAGAAGGAAGTCAGAGGTTTCTTGGGACGCCTGAATTATATCGCCAGGTTCATTTCACATCTGACTGGTACTTGTGAGCCAATCTTCAAGCTTCTGAAGAAAGATCAAGTTGTAAAGTGGAATGATGAATTCCAGATTGCTTTCGAAAGAGTCAAGGAATACCTTCAAGAACCACCAATTTTGATGCCTCCAGTTGAAGGAAGACCTTTGATATTGTACTTGACAGTGCTAGACAATTCAATGGGGTGTGTGTTGGGGCAGCATGACGAGTCTGGTCGAAAAGAGCACGCAATATACTACCTTAGCAAAAAATTTACCGACTGTGAGACACGATACTTATTGCTCGAGAAAACTTGTTGCGCTTTGGCATGGGCTGCTCACTGACTGAGACAGTATATGTTGACTCACACTACCTTGTTGATATCAATGATGGATCCGATCAAGTACATTTTCGAGAATCCCACACTCTCCGGAAGGATAGCAAGATGGCAAATGATCTTAACCAAATACGACATCCAATACACAACCCAAAAAGCAATTAAGGGAAGTGTATTGGCTGATCATTTGGCTCATTAGGCTGTGGATGACTACTAGTCCATGAATTTTGAGTTTCCGAATGAGAATATTATGTTGGTAAATGACTATGAAGAACCTGGACCAGATGAAGGACCTGAGGAAGGATCCCGATGGTCTATGTATTTTGATGGAGCCTGAAACACACTGAGTAACAACATTGGCGCTATAATCATATCCCCCGAGGGCTGTCATACTTCATTCACTGCCCGATTATGTTTCAACTACACCAACAACATGGCGGATTATGAAGCGTGTATCATGGGTCTTCGAGTTGCTATTGACCTGAGGATCAAGTTCTTGAATGTATTATGGGATTCCGCTTTGGTGATAAGTCAGATCAAAGGCGAGTGGGATACGAAACACCTGAATCTCATTCCTTACAAAGAGTATGTACTGACATTGCTCCCACATTTTGAGGAGTTAACCTTCGAACATTTCCCACGAGAGGAGAACCAGTTAGCGGTGCGCTAGCTACCATGTCTTCTATGTTCAAGGTGAAGTGGGACAATGAAGCTCCCCAAATTACCATTTAGAAGTTGGATGAACCAGCACACTACTGTGAAATCGATACCAAAGAAGTTGCAGACAAACCCTGGTTTCACGAAGTCAAAAGGTGTCTCGAGGCTCAGGAGTATCCCGAAGGCGCCTCTGTCAATGATAAGAAGTTTCTGAGAAGGTTCGCTGCAAAGTTCTTCCTCAGTAATGGAATCCTCTATAAACGCAACCATGACTCCACACTACTATGGTGTGTAGACAAGAGTGAAGCAGAGAGGATCATGACAGATCTACATGAAGGCACCTTTGGAACCCATTCCAGTGGACACACCATGGCTAAGAAGATCATACAGGCAGGATATTATTGGTCCACTATGGAAGCCGATTGTTATCAGCACTCTCGAACTTGTCATAAATGCCAAATTTACGCTGATAAGGTGCATGTGCCTCTGGTCCCCTTAAACATCTTGACAGCTCTGTGGCCTTTTGCAATGTGGGGCATCGACATGATCGGAGAAATCAGGCCCACCGCTTCCAATGGGCATCGCTTCATCTTAGTAGCCATTGACTACTTTACGAAGTGGGTTGAGGCAGCTTCCTTCGCTACAGTAACTAAGAACGTCGTGGCGCGGTTTATCCGACATAATATGATCTATCGATATGGTGTGCCAGAGAGAATTATTACTGATAATGGTACAAATCTCAACAACACGATGATCACTGAGCTCTGTAAACAGTTCAAGATACATCACCATAATTCTTCTCCCTACCAGCCAAAGATGAATGGCGATGTTGAAGCAGCTAACAAGAACATCAAGAAGATTGTACAGAAGATGACAGTGACATAGACTGGCATGAGATGTTACCATTTGCTCTTCATGGGTAACGTACCTCAACCCGGACATCGACAGGGGAAACACCCAACTCTCTGGTATATGGCCTGGAGGAATTCCTACCCATTGAAGTCCAGATACCTTCTCTCAGGATTATGAAGGATACGGGTTTAAACGAGGACCACTGGATCCGAACCCGACTTGATCAGTTAAATCTAATCGATGAAAAGAGACTTACTGCTATCTGCCATGGTCAGACGTACCAAAAGCAAATGATCAAGGCTTTTAACAAGAAAGTCAAATGCCAAAAATATCAAGTCGAGGATCTGGTGATCAAACGCATCATACTTCCGCAAGGTGATCCCAGGGGCAAATGGACCCCCGCGTACGAAGGACCATTTGTGGTTAAGAACATTTTCTCGGGAGGAGCTATGATTCTAACCACCATGTATGGTGACGACCTTCCTCAACCTGTCAATGCAGACATAGTGAAAAGATACTATGCCTAATCAAAAGACACGCTTGGTTGACCGGCCTAGGCAAAAATAAGGGCTTCCCGGTGAACCAAAAGGGTTCGGGCAAAAGTAAGGGATGAAAATGAAAAAGTCTGTACACCCGCAAAGTCGAAAACCCGAAAGGGCGGCTTGGCAAAAAGGGTATCCCGGTGGACTGAAAACCCGAAAGGGAGGTCCAGGAAAAAGTTAGGGATATAAAGCATACCACTATGTCTCATTGAATCATCTTGCGACCAGACTTCAGTATCGACTATCAAGCTCGGACGGCCCCAATCAATCTGATCAACTTTCGGCCAAGAAGCAAAGTGATGAGACACTTGAAGATATAAAGGCAATAGCAGAGTTGGAACCCAATGGGGTTGTTTCACATAGCTGTTTTTCTTTCTTTTACACAAATTGTATAATTTCTATCTTTCGGAGGTGTTCTCTTACTGGAGCGTCATCCTCTTTGTACAAAAACGCCTATTACAGGCCAACTTCAAAAATAAATACAAAATTATTTTCACTTCGAGTTTGTTTTTGTTTTCTATTTTATTTTGCAAGAACGTCCAATGATTTATTTCTGATATATGCATTTGAAAATGATTGCTGCTCATAAATATTTACATAAGAAACAAAAGACAATTACTCGTAATTCCAGAAACAGGGGCAAAAATAAGAAGTGCCAAACCCTACAGTTACTCCGAACAACAGGTACCAGGATAAAGCTAGCTTGGGAACATAATTATTGGTACATACACTCCCCTCAGAGTAAAAGTATCCAAAGGCATTGATGTCAGCTTTCCCGAAATAGGATGTAACCACCCCAGTTGAGGTTCATAATCACGGGCGAGTCAGTAAATTTCATCCCCCAAGCAGAGTTTATTTCTCCAGATACAGAGGCTCAATCCCCAACAGAGTTCATCACTTCAGCTACAAAAATTCATTTTCTAAGTTCATTCACCACAGAGTTTATTCTCAAGCAGCATCTCCTCCCGACAGAATATTTACAAATCTCTAGCAACTGTCAGGGATTTATTTTCTCAGATGCGAGCATACCCCGATAGCATTTCATGAACATACATCATGACATACACATACATATCATATACAACATAATCTCATTTATTTTGAGAACATCATCTCACCCTGTATTTCATGCATCACATATAACTAATGTTGATATCTTTCCAGGAAAAGCGAATTAGCTTCAACAAATTCAGCAGTTATGCAAGTCACCTTTGCAGACGAATAACGGAAACTCGGTTCCCGAAACCAAACGGGTCAACTAATCTACACTACGGCTTTAAAGTAACCCTACTATCCAGGTTCCTTCTCACAGCCCTACTATCCAGGCTTTCATATCAAAGTAACCCTACGACCCAGGTTCCTTCTCACAACCCTACTATCCAGGCTTTCATATCGAAGAAACCCTACTATCCAGGTTCCTTCTCACAGCCCTACTATACAGGCTTTCATATTGAAGTAACCCTACTATCCAGGTTCCTTATCACAACCCTATTATCCAGGCTTTAATATCGAAGTAACCATACGAACCAGGTTCCTTCTCATAGCCCTATTATCCAGGCTTTCATTTCGAAGAAACCCTACAACCTATGTTCCTTCTCACATCCCTACTATCCAGGCTTTCATATCGAAGTAACCCTACTATCCAGGTTCCTTCTCACAGCCATACTATCCAGGCTTTCATATCGAAGTAACCCTATGACCCAGGTTCCTTCTCACACCCCTACTATCCAGGATTTCATTTCGAAGAAACCCTACGACCCAGGTTCCTTCTCACAACCCTACTATCCAAGCTTTCATTTCGAAGTAACCCTACTATCTAGGTTCCTTCTCACAGCCCTACTATCCAGGCTTTCATTTCGAAGAAACCCTATGACCCAGGTTCCTTCTCACAGCCCTACTATCCAGGCTTTCATATTTAAGTAACCCTACGACCCAAGTTCCTTCTCACAGCCCTACTATCCAGGCTTTCATATCGAAGTAACCCTACTATCCAGGTTTCTTCTCACAGCCCTACTATCCAGGCTTTCATATCGAAGTAACCCTACTATCCAGGTTCCTTCTTACAACCCTACCATCCAGGCTTTCATATCGAAGTAACCCTACGACCCAGGTTCCTTCTCACAGCCCTACTATCTAGGCTTTCATTTCGAAGAAACCCTACTATCCAGGTTCCTTCTCACATCCCTATTATCCAGGCTTTCATTTCGAAGAAACCCTACTATCTAGGTTCCTTCTCACAGCCCTACTATCCAGGATTTTATTTCGAAGAAACCCTACGACCCAGGTTCCTTCTCATGGCCCTACTATCCAGTCTTTCATATCTAAGTAACCCTACGACCTAGGTTCCTTCTCATAGCCTAGCTATCCAGGCTTTCATATCGAAGTAACCCTACGACCCAGGTTCCTTCTCACAGCCCTACTATCCAGGCTTTCATTTCGAAGTAACCCTACTATCCAGGTTCCTTCTCATAACCTTACCATCCAGGTTTCTTTTCTCTTACCTCCAGAAGATAGTTTACAACACGGTAAAACCTGGACTTGACCAGTTTCGGTCAATATCACCTTTTCCCGGTAAGTCGTGATGCAGCCTATACACTGACCAAATATGCAGTTCACCTCTAGAGTTAATTCCCCAGTAGAATAACAGACAACTGAAGCTCCTAAAATTCTATTTCTCCCAAGGAAAATACCAACATTCCTCAGCAGATTACTCCTCAATGACAGGAGCAGGAACTCTCATCAAAGGAATATCTCAAGAAATCAACATCCTCTAGATGGCATCTTTAAGCCCATCTTCGATGATACTACGTCACATCTTGGATGGCATCTTTAAGCCCATCTCCAATAATTCTCTAGAAACTTCCAAATGGCATCTATAAGGCCATTTCTGATATCACAAATCAAGTATCACTTCATGCGAGTGCAAATTTCTGGGCACTCTAGTGTTCAATCATCTTCCTCCTTCAGATCATGAAAGGCAGACGAGCCAATCAACATCCTCAGGTTTAAGAAGATTGAACAGGGGCAGATGTTGTACCCCAAAATTTTCCCTCTCATTTTACTCAATACATACTCCTAGAGATCCTCAATTTGCCCAAGTTTGCCAAGAGTTGACCAGACAAACTCTCTCTTAAAGTAGTGTGTCTCAAATTAGGGTTTCCACTTTCATTAATATAGGTGAACTCCAAAGATCTCATATGCTCTCCATGGTCCTATTATATTCTTAAGATCCTCCATGTCAAATTTCAAGCCTTGCACAAGAAGTTTGCTCAGTCAACTGCTCAGATGCTTGAGAATCGATTGTATTAGGTCAAAAGTCAATTGTGACCCACATATAGTCAAACTTCAAGATTTTTGGTCAACGTCAACATTTTGGAGTGATATCTATCATTTGATCAAGGGTTGATCATGATTCTTCAAGGAATGCCCTAAATTCATCAAAACCCAAAAGTTGCTAAATTAGCGTTTCTTAGGAAAAGTCAACCAAACTTTGACCAACCATAACTTCCTCATATTTTATCAGAAAATTTCCATCCAAGGCTCATTTTGAAGAGGAAGCAATTCCCTACAATTCATCTTCAGCCCTCAAGTTCAAAATATGCACTCATCAAAAGATATGAATTTCTACATTATAGGTCCTTTTGAAAAGTCAACAAAAACACCTTTTGGGTCAAAGCTTCTTATATGAACATGGAAGACCCAATTGAAATGAGACCAAAAGGTTTGCTTAGGGGACATCCTAATCTTTCCAAAAAGTCCAAGAACACCTCTCTAGGGTTAAAATTGGAGGAGATATGCCTTGTCAAAGTTGACCTTTTTTGCAAAATTGCCAAAAGTCAAATGGGCTCAAAATTACATTTTTTTTGCCAAATAGGCCTAACTTTTTATGCTTGCACCTCACTTATAATATGGTCCAAGACCCAAATATTCACCCACACATTATTTGCTTCGTTTTTCGTTTTATTTTGATTTTTTATTAATTAAAATTTGAATTAAATCAAATAAATGACAAATAATAGCAAAGATATGTTTTGATATGATTTTTGGATAGAATCTCAATCAAATTATGCCGAGATATCAAGACAAAAACGAATCAGGGCTGATTGGTACAAGAAATGGATAATTTGTCTCAATATAGCAAGTTTGCATATGGCATGGAAATCAAATCAAATCTTCCATAATTGCAAAGATACATATGGTTTTTAGAACCCTAATTCGTTCTAGCATATATAATGAACAAGAACCAAGCATAAAAGAGAGTTTTGTAGGCGTGAAAGTTAGAGAACAAAAACTCAATTTCTTGACAAAATATGTGACTCGGTTTTCACTCCATGGGACCTTTCAAAGCAATTTGAGGCCAGCAATCGCATCATGGGCATGCACTGAAGTTATCCCAATCATTTGCAAGGCTTGGAGCATCCAGAAACACGAGCTATAACTCATACGGTTCGCCCAATTTTTCAAAATCGATTACTGTAATTCCTACATTATTAGCACATTTGATTGACATATTTGTGATCTTTGACATGTTTGCAAGCTGACTGAATAGTTTAATTGAAGTTTTGACGTATATATATGCAATTTCCATTGCTAGGGTTTTCACGTTCCTTTTAGGGTTTTTTTCCATAGGTGAAATTAGCCTAAATAAAGGGTGTCATCGTGTTCGTGAGGTCAAAATGAATTGATCAGTGTATTCATAAGTGATTTATCATGCTTGTCTTATGTTTTGAGATATTGTAGGCTTATAGCGACAGAAGGTGTCTGTAGGTATATATCTGATGTCTAACACGACGGTCTCCATGAAGGAGATGATGACTTGGCGTTATAGGACTGGTCCATTCAAACTTCGCGCGCTTTGGGGTTCAATTTATCTTGTTTTCATATATTAAATTATGGCTTTATTATGCTAACAAATAACAACAATAGCGCAACTGGCAACGCATCAGTGGTGGAAAGGGTGAGGACCTGGGTTCGATCCCAGGTCCCAGCAGCGTTTATTTTCTTATTTTCCATTTACAGATCATATGCAATTCTCATCCAAAGGCCTACCGAGCACGTCCAATACCCAATCAATGGATCCATCATTCAGCCAGATGTACGCTCAATAATGAAGGACCATGGTGCACGTCCAAGTCAACGTCACACATAATCCAGCGTTGACTGGGCTTCAGCACTAATGGGCCAGGATGTTTTACAGCAATGCACCCCCTAGCCTTACTATTCAGCACATGCCCAATTCTTTATTTTTTCAATTTTTTAATTTCTTTATTTATTTCATTAATCATTTTCTTTTTTAATTAACACAAAATTATTTTTTTTAAATTAAAAAACCATAAAAAAACACAAAAATCCTTTTTCTCATAAAATATTTATTTCTTTAATTAAGTTAATTTAATTTCTTTTTTTTAATTAAAAAAATTAGAAATGAGGGTTTAACTAATTTGCAATTAAATTTTTTTCTCAAATAAAAATGCACAAAAAAAAACTTTTTCTCTCAATTAGGGTTTTAAGTGATTAATTATCATCCTCGCATTTAATTCTCAGCGCATTTTGATTACTTTTCTTTTTTATAATTGTGTAATTGCCCTGGGTTTGTAATAGTTAAACTAGGGTTTATTTACCGTTTAATCCCCGGTTTTTGGTTATGTAATTAATCCCCTTCCCTGAAGCCTTGTAATAGCTAGGTTTTATTTTCTCACACTTTAAATTCCTGTAATCTTTAACTGTCTAGATGCACGGCTAATAGGATTGTATGGAAAGAATGCTTGAAATTAAAACGGTAGATCACCTAAATATGCAAAGACTAATTAACTGGAAAAATTCACATGCACATATTCACTCATATGGTTTGCCTCACTTCGGTTGCCTTCGGTAAACAGTCCTTAAGCATCGGAGATTTTAGTGGTTGCCCTCCTGTCTAAAAGATCAAATGTTCCATTTGAATGTTACCTCGGAAAGATCTTAAGACTCTAGGGTTACTACTAAAGTTTCCAACCCATTGCTTAGGTGACTGTACTTGTCCCTTTCGAATGTCCCTTACAAACTCCAACGACGGGGCTACCTACTCCTTAATAGTAGGATAGCGCTTTCTAAAGGAAACGAGAACGAACAATCTTTTTTCGAGTACGTAGATTCTTAAGTACTTGCTCAACAAAACTTTTCACACAAACAGCTTTCAAAACAATTTTCAAAACAAACTTCGTCACACCCTTGAGGACTGATACAAGGGTTATCACGAAGTAAAACATTTTCAAAACAAGCACACACACAAGCAAATTTTTTTTAAAGATGAGCAAGTACCTAAGAGCCCATGGAAAACCATGGATAGAAAGGGTGCTAACACCTTCCCTTTCTATAATCTACCCCCCCGTACTCAGAAATCTCGAAAAAAGGTTTTTTCTGTTCTTTTTCCTTTTCCATGATTGGATGAAATAAAAGTCGGTGGCGACTCTTGCTTACCGCGACATTTTGCGAACGAAAAACACAAAACACAAACCAGTATTAACAGTCGGTTCTGCCACCGTATCACACCTTTCACACGTGGGAGCCTGTGTGGGGCTGCTTCAAGATGAATATGGTGCACATGATGTTTGATCAAGTTTCTGATAGTCTTGAATTTCCTAGGTATCTTTTCTAAGAACTATCGTGGAAGGATTCGAAGACATGATAATGACACCATCTGATACTACTGACACAGACAAGAAATTTGGT
Source organism: Vicia faba (assembly GCA_948472305.1). Taxonomy (NCBI): domain Eukaryota; kingdom Viridiplantae; phylum Streptophyta; class Magnoliopsida; order Fabales; family Fabaceae; genus Vicia; species Vicia faba. Next base: position 1,150,906,314 of record OX451739.1, on the reverse strand, counting down.
GGTACCAAAGATTCAAATTTCACACTGATTTTCTGCTGGAATCTCAGATCAATGTAACATCCCCCGAGTGATTCAGATGGAGATCTGCCCCTGGCTATTCAGCATTTTTGGAGAGATTCTTTGCATATTGGCTTGATTTCCCCAGATTAATTAGACACCATGTCATGCCCCTTGATTATGAAAGGTTTGTTATTGGGAATGTTTTTTCCGTCTAAGGTGATTCTGTCCATTGAGGGGGTCTTCATTCACTGAATATTCGTTGTGTGAATTTTTCTACCATTTGAACAATTAATCATATACAAACAATGTAATTTAAAGAATGCAAAGCTTATGTCTGTCTTGAAATTTTTCGAAAATGCATTTTTTATGGTAAAACAAAACTTGCAAGAATGTGATATGAACTCATGATTTATAGAAAACCTTATAGGAGTCAGGATACCTTTGTAATAGTATGCTCTCGAACTAACCCATGCTTCAACTAGGACTTTTAAGGGTTGTAACATGGGTTGGTTCACGGTTTAAGAAACAAAGGATAAAGGCTCAAAATTGATTTGTACCCACTCGTTCTTCGTGATGTTCTTCAGTCCTATGCTCATTTAATTGTGCATTTCGAATCCCAGTTGAGTTCTGGAGTGTTGGCCCTGATATTTCGGTGATGGTTCAGAAATTGAACGTTTGTTTGAGAAGGCAGTCATTTTTTTGACCTTTTATTTTTGTTGAGGATTTGTAGAACCTCTTTATTTTTTTGATTTTGTTATCCCTGTCTTTTGCCTGAACTATTTCTTTTGTGATTACAGCCAGCGGGATGCCCTAGTTTTTTTCTTAAGTCTCCTTCATAGGTTTTGACTTAATGGACTTTTATTTTGACAGATAATGAATGCCTGTTGTTAATGATTATATGGAACCATCACCATCTTTTGGAGAGCATCTTTTACACTATTTGTCGTGTATGAAAGGAAATCTTGCGACAGAATGCACATCTGAATTAACTGAGAAAACTACCCTGCCCCGGGTTATGATTAAGGGGTTTTAATTTGTGTGAAAAGAAAACTCCTACTTCTTAGGCTCAAAGGGGTTGACTAGGGATTATCTTCCTTATAAATCCACTACTTAGGATTTGAAACAACGCTTGTACATTGTCAGCATGTTCTGTTCAAAAGCATATTGTAGAGATTATGGTATTATTCTCGTCATCCTCCCTCTAAAGGCTTAGAGCTTTTAATCAAGAGTTGAATATCACAAAAAGGAAGTAAGAAAGCAGTTTAAGCATAATGAAAACAAATTAATTAAAGACAAATATGTGCAATGCATTAATGAAATAACAAAGTTTGACATGACAATAATTGTTTGAACAAACAAAGAAAATACAACTTGAGAATTCAAATAAACAAAAATGCTCTCAATCTTGGCCATGATTTGGCATGGGAGCAGTGATCACATTGGGAGTCTCAGAAGGGTCGGACTTAATCTCCTTGGCGTCAATCATATTTTGAATCTTGTATTTCAATGCCCAACAATTGTTAGTATCGTGCCCAGGACTGCCGGAATGATGGGCACAGCTTGCATCAGGATTTTAGTTAGGAGAAGAAGTATTAAGGTTTAGATGAGGTCCTATCAACGTAATAAAATTCATCCTTAACATATGTTGTAATGCTTGAGACAGCGACATGTTGAACTTGGTAAACTGTCTCTTAGGCTCGTCTTGCCTTCGCTGATTACCCTATTGTTGTGGTTGTTGCACACGTGCCGAAGTAGAAACCAACACTTCCCCTACAGATTGGTGGTAGTCTACCTTATTACGACCCTTCTGGGCATACACAACATTGGCTTCCCTCTTACCAGCAAATGGATTCTTCTCAACATTAGAAAATGTAGCCATCGGGATCTTCTCACTCTTGATACCACTTTAGATCCTTTCTTCAGTCAGAACCATCTCTATGAACCCGGATGAGGGACTCCCAATCAGCAGATTAAAGAACGGGCCTGTCTGAGTGCCCATGAACATGTCTGCCATTTCCCGATCATTCAGAGGAGGTGGTACCCTACCAGATAGATCCCTCTATTTCTGTTTATATTCCTTGAACCATTCTCTTGAGCTCATAGACATATTCTGTAGTTGGACTCGAGAGGGTGCCAGGTCAGCATTGTATTAGTACTGCTTGTAGAAAGCAACTGCCAAGTCTTCCCAGGTATGGATGTCAGTTCCTTCTAGTTGATAGAATCAATCCATTTGAGTGCCAGCCAAACTTTCTTGGAAGAAATAGACCCATAGCTTCCAGTCAGCAGTGTGAGGCTGGATCTTTCTAACATATAACCTCAAGTGATGCTTGGGACAGGAAACACCTTCATATTTTGCAAAGATAGGGACCTTGAACTTAGGTGGGATGACCACCCCTGAACCAAACATAATTATTCAAAACCTATACCAGGCACCCTTTAGATCTCCATGGCATTGAGCCTTTCCTCCAGTTGTTTGTCTTTATCGTCAGCAGGAGGATATTACTCCTCAGAATAACCAGGTTCATCTTCTACAGACGCTGGATTATTGTCTCCTTCTTCTAATTCCTTGTCATCTTCCTGTTGATTATCCCCTTCCTTTGATGGGGTTGTGAAATCTAGAGCTCGATTAGCTGGTCTTCTTCTTCCCACACTCAAAACACAAACTGGTTTCTTTGCCTTTTTCTTATGGTCTTTGAGAACAAGAGCCTTCAGATCTTCTTATCCCTTATCCATATTCAGGAACATTTCTTGGAATTGAGCATACTGTTCCTGAAGTTCCTTAACTGTTTATTCAAGATCCATTTCTTTTTGCTGAAATAAACAGCGAAAAGATAAGAAACCTGCCTGGGGAATACCTGTTATGCAATGACATGTATGATATGAAAATGCATTCAAGGATCTGGTGGGTTAAACAAGAAAATGTTAGAAGTTGAATTTTGCAGCTTTGATTGAAGAACTTGGCATTGTTGAAAGTCCTTTTACAAGAGTCAAGCTCACCATAACCCCTGACCCAAGTTGTCGTGTTCTGGTCTTTTGAAGGCATTTGGTTAGAGGAAAATAAATCCCCTTGCCCCTTGCTAGACGTCTGATTTATCATAACCTGCATCACAAACCCTTGAGATCCTTGAAATGGTTAAAGAAATGTTGTGGCATGATGTTATGATGTATATGTTATGCGTTAAGCAAAAGTGTAAGGTGATGAAGACAAGTGAGTCTTGCAAGAAAACCCGTTTATTGGATAATGACTGTAAATAAATCCTGCAAGGAAATTATGTTGTTAGATAATAAAATCCTGCAAGTAGTTCAAGTTGAAAGCAAACAAGTCACACAAGCAGCCTTAGGTTTAGGCTTGCATGGGGTTTGTAGGTAAGTACCCTCTTAAAGTTTAGTTGGCTCAACCTTTCCTATTAATAGTAATCGGGTTCTAAGGAGTCTCATATCACTGACCTTTCTTTTAGGCATTGTTCTAGCTCAAGCACCAAAGTATTGCGACCAGAATATCCCAAAAGTCTAGTCTCAATGAGTGTAGTATCGAGTATAAGCATATCTTCGGTCGGAACCAAAGTCGACCATCTCACTACTTTATAATGGCTTAGGATGAGTCAATTAAAGGTTCTAAAGGCCAGTTAGCGCTTAATGACACTAAGGAAGCCTAATGGTATCATTGACTGACTCAAGGAACATTAGTACAAATCAAAGTATCACGCTAACATAGCTATCATTTTGTCCATATCGGTCTATGCCGTACAGCTTCCATGATTTATTGCTACTTACCTAATAAGGTCCCCCAAATCCGGGTGTAGGATCTATAGTAACAACCCAAATAAGCCCTCAAAAGTAAAGCATGAAAACACACAATGAAAGAAATTTTAAAATGAACTAAGCTCTAAGGTAACCCCACTTTTTATTTTTCCCCAGCAGAGTTGCCAGTTCTGTGAAACGGTGGTAGAACCGGTTGTTTAATACTGGTTTTGCGTTTGTGTTCACAAATGTTGCGGTAAGCAAGAGTTGCCATCGACTTTTCTTTTATCCAAATTAAGGAAAGGGTGAAAAGAACAGAAAAAGACCTTTTTCGAGATTATTCTGAGTAAGGGGCGTAGGTTATGGAAAGGGGAGGTGTTAGCATCCTTTCCATCCGTAGTTATCTATGGGCTCTTAGAGGTTTGCTCGTTTTAAAAATACCTTTGTGCTTTGTGTTTGAAAATGTTTTAAAAATTCCTTAGTACGGAGAACTTTCTAATATTTCTCGGGATAGTGGAGAAAGTATACAAAGTGTTTGAAAATGTCTTTTGAAAAGTAGTATTTGTGTTTAAGTGCAAAAATAGTTCGAGAAAACTTCTAACAGCTATCTACTTTTGTACTCGAAAAGTTTTTCTTTTCCTCTTTTCCTTTAGACATTGCTATCTTAGTATTAGTGAGTAGGTAGCCCTGTCGTTGGATGTTTCAGGGACAATCGAAGGGACGATACGGCCACGAAGGCAACTTGGCAAGAAATTTTAGTAACTATCCTAAAGTTCTAAGATCACTTTTAACCGAGGCAACATCGAAAGGGTAATCGAGGGGCTTGTGATATTTTTGAACTAGAGGACAACCACTAAAAATTCTCACGTTTCGAGAATTGTGACCGTTTTTGGAAGGCAAACGGAGTGGGATACCCTAGAGGTGCAAGTATGAGAATGATTGATTTTAGTTCATTTATCTTTGTAAATTAGGGTTTGCTAACATTTTAATTTCAAGCTTGACATACAATCCTAACTACTAGCAACTTAAATTTCGCATGAAATGTAAAGTGCGGAAAGTAAAATTCTAGACTATTACATGGCTTCGGGGATGGGGTATTTACAATGTACAAAATTGGGAGTACAAAAATTAAAAGCAGAAAATAAAACCTAGTTACAGTCTATTACATCCAGAAGGCAGTTACAATAAAAAAGCGAGAAAATAATAACGCGCAAAAGGTTAGAAAATACTTCTAAGAACCTAAGGCAATAAGAAATCTTTTTGATTATTTTTTATTTAAGAGAAAAATTAAATTAGTTTTCCTAAAGTCTATTTAGAAAATAAACTAAACTTTTTGTGGCTTTTTTATATTTATGAAAAGAAATATTAAAATTAAAATAAGTCCTAAATTCTAGTTTATTTAAAATTAAGAAAATAATTAAAATTTGATTAATTAATTAATTAAGAAATTAACTATTTAATCAAAATATCTAAACCTATTTTTTTGTGAGTTTTTTTATTATTATATTTGGTTAAAAAGAAGACAAAATAATTAAAACAATACAAAAAAAGTTAAATGGGCCTAAGATATTTAAAGGAAACTGGGGGGGGGGGGGTGGAATCTGAATTTCGCTGGGCCCAAATGAAATGGAGCTCAAACTGGTTTCTGGATCCAATGAAGATAGCTCTTGAGGGTACATGGTGGATATGAGTGTTTGTCACCTTTGGATTTAGATCAGGCAAGATCTGATGGGGGTGACTTGGAGGCATACGATGAAATTGCATAGCCCATGTGTACTGAATCTAAGATTGACAAACGTTATAAAACAAATTGCTAGACTTGGGACTCGAACCCGGGTCCTCTCCTTCACAAACATGTTTCATTACCAATTGTGCTGCCCATTCAATCATGCATATAACAACATTAATATATTATATACAAAAAAAATGTTAATATCTGGAAAATAAAAAAAAATGCACGCAGTTCAAATTGGCCAATCAGGGGCTTCCACACTTCGTCCTCTACCTCCCTTTGTTGTATTAGACAACAAGACCTATAGTGACAGTTTTATGTTTGTCACTATAGCCTTTGCATCTTGAAACAAACAAAATACGCAATATAAATTGTATATGAGGCCATGGATCGACTGGCCTCACTCTCCTGAGCATGATGGTGCCCCTGTTTAAGCCTAATTTTGACTGAGTCAACAAACCCAATTCTAAGGTTCAAACCCTAGAAATGGCCAATCACGATACCTGCACCAAAACTGCAATCCAACTATAGTAAAAGCTTGCAAATACTTAAATGATTAAATATACATGGTCAAAACACATTGATATTACGTGAATTGTACAAAAAAAATTTAAAAAGTGAAGCAAACTGTGATAGTTGGTTGGCGCGTTTGGCAATGCTTCAAGGCTTGATAATGGCTTGAAATGTGTCAGGGAACCTCCAAGAGTGTGTTTTGATCTTTTGTTTGGGTTGAAACAGGCTGGACCTGTGTTTTTGAGTTTAACAACTTTGATATTTTATTGCAAAATCATGTAGAGTTTTCAGACAGTGTCCCCCCCCCCTTTGATTCTTGTTAATTCCTTCTTTATATAGAGAGGAGTGAGGAGACATGAAAAGTAATGCTTGTAACAACCATAGATAAATATTTGAATGCCATGAATGCAAATATGTAACCTTGGTCAAAAGTGTGGGATCTTGTCCATTTTTGAATTTTGAATGAATATAGACATGATGGCCTTGCTGTACACGAAAATTAAGGCCTCCTCATGCATTAAACCAAACCCAAATATCAATGGCCCATATAAATTGCATATTTTTTTTTGATTTATTTGACTTTAATTAAATAAAAATTAATATAAAATGCAAATAAAATCAAAAATATGCAAAAATGGTTTTAGGGGTCCTATATGATCTTAGGAAGATGTTTGAAGTCCAAAAGAATGAGTCATTGCCTTAAATTTTCAAATTTGCTCAAATGCATAATTCTTGAAAATTCCCAAATTTTCCCACCTTGGGAAAGCCATAACTTGATCAATTTTTATCTCATGATGATGCTCTTTGATTTTTTGGAAATCTCAAGATGTCTAATTAAATCCCTATTTTGATCAATTTTGCATTTGAAGATGTTATGTTGATGTAAAAGGTCTTGGCAAAAAGTGGCTTTTGTTGACTTTCTAAAAGTGACATGTAATGTCTGAGCTCGTATCTTTCAAATGGTGCATTTCTTGGACTTGAGGGATAAAGATAAGTTGTAGGGAATTGTATTCTCTTGAAAATGAGCTTTGGTTGGGAAAAAAATGGATGAAGTATGAGAAAGTTATGCTTGGTCAATGTTTGGTTGACTTTTCCTTTAGAAACCCTAATTAGCAATTCTTGACTTTTGATGAATTAGGAGCATTTCTTGAGGGATCATGATCAAACCTTGATCAAATGATGGATATCACTTAAAAAAAATTATGTTGACCAAAAATATTGAATTTTGACTGTATATAGACCATAGTTGACTTTTGACCTAGTACAGTTGATTTTCAAGCATTTGAGCAATTGACTGAGTAAACTTGTAGTGCAAGGTATGAAATTTGTCATGGATAATCTAGAAGACATATTAGGACCATGGAAGACATTTGAGACCTTTGGAGTTCACACAACTTGGTGAAAAATGAAACCCTAGTTGGAAGGCCAATGCTTAGGAGGAGAATTTGTCTGATCAATTCTTGATCAACCTTGAGCAATTGAGGACCTCTAGGAGTATGTCTTGTGTGAAAATGGAAGGGAAAATTTGGGGGTACAACACTGGCACAAAGGAAGCCAATGCCTTGTGGGCTCTAGCATGAGGCAGGTCAAAGCAAGCGTAAAAGAGGTCATTGCCTAGTGAATCGAATCAAGCATGAAGGAGGTATTTTCCTTGTGGGTCGAAGGAAGCTTTATGCCTAGTGGATCGAATCAGGCATGAAGGAGGTATTTTCCTTGTGGGTCAAAGGAAGCTTTATGCCTAGTGGATTGAAGGAAAATCTGAAGAAGTCTTGGCCTTGTGTGCTGAAGGCAAGTTGAAGAGGGGGCCTTTGCCTTGTGAATCGAAGACCAATGAAAGGGGCCTTTTACCTTGTAGATCTAAGGCAAGCTGATGGGTCTTTGCCTTGTGAAACCAAGGCAAGCATGAGGAAGTTTTTTCCTAGTAGACCAAAGACAAGCACGAAGAGGAATATGTGTGCTGATGAAAAACTGAAGGGGCATTTTGCCCAGTGGAAGCTTTATGAACAAGGCTTAATCGAAGGAGACTCATCGCCCAATCGAAGCTTGTATGCAGGAGTTCACTGCTGGTGAAGCAAAACAAACTTCTAGTGGATTCTTGCTTTGTACGCTGAAGGCACGCACAGAGGGAGTATTTTCCTAGTGCGCTGAAGGCACGCACAGAGGGCACTGTTGGAATGACACTCGTGGACCAAAGCTTGCTCGAAAGGTGCCAAATACCCAATCAAAGCTTACTAATCAAAGCATGATCGAAGAGTGCTAAACTCCCAATCAAAGTACCTTCTTCATAAGCCAGATCGAAAGATAATTGATTATCTTCAAAAATTTATTTTTTCTCTAAGCAAGTGTTTGTAACCATCTATGTAAGAGACAATCTTGGAAAACATGAGACGGAAAATTTTGGGGTACAACAGTCGTCCATTACAATCATACATTTTAAAGAGCTTGCACATTGCTTCACTATTGAAGAATGACTGGATAATAAGCCATGGTTCTATGATATCAAGAGGTACCTTGAAAAACAAGAATATCTAGAAAATGCCTCTATAATTGATAAACGAACTCTTCGAAAACAAGCCTCAAATTATTTTTCTGAGTGGTGATGTGTTATACAAAAGAAACTACAATATGGTGCTACTCAACTGTGTGGAGAAACAAGAAGCAGATACGCTTATGAGAGAAATCCATGAAGGTACTTTTGGAACCCATACAAACAGGCATGCTATGACAAGAAAAATCCTACGAGCATATTATTATTAGTTAACGATGGAAGTCGATTGCTATCATTACATAAAAACCTATCACAAGTGCCAAATTTATGCTGACAAAATGAATGTCCCGCCTACTTCTCTAAATGTCATGAGCTCTCCTTGGCCGTTTTTAATGTGGGGAATTGATATGATAGGAATGATCGAACCAAAAGCATCTAACGGACACTGATTCATACTAGTCGCTATTGATTACATCACAAAATGGGTAGAAGCGGCATCATATGCAAATGTGACAAGACAAATGGTTACTCGATTCATCAAGCAAAATCTCATATGCAGGTATGGGGTTTTAAATAGGATCATAACAGACAATGAGTCTAATCTGAACAATAAAATGATGAAGGAATTATGTGAACATTTCAAGATTGAGCATCAAAACGCTTCACCATATCAAGATTGAGCATCGCAACGCTTCACCATATCGATCCAAAATGAACGGAGTTGTTGAAGCTGCCAACAAAAACATCAAGATCATTCAGAAAATGGTGAAGACATACAAAGATTCGCATGAAATGCTTCCCTTTGTTCTACACGACTATCATACCTCCGTACACACATCAACGGGTGCAACTCTTTTCTCTCTAGTATATGGAATGGAGGCAATACTACTTGTTGAAATAGAGATTCCATCACTTAGAGTTCTAATGGAAACAAAGCTTGAAGAAGCAGAGTGGATTCAGACGCGACTTGATCAACTCAACCTCACTGAAGAGAAATGCTTGACAACTTTGTGCCATAGTCAATTATATCAGAAGCGAATGAAGAAAGCCTTCGACAAGAAAGTCCATCCTCGAATATTCAAAGAAGGGGATTTAGTGCTCAAGAAGATTCTGCTACCTTGCCTCGATTCACCTGGTAAATGGATACCCAACTACGAAGTTCCATATATGGTAATAACAACATTCTCTGGTGGTGGTTTCATCCTTACAACAATGGATGTGGAAAAACTACCGCACCTGGCAAATTCAGATGCAGTAAAAAAATACTATGTATAAAAACCTCGCTAAGCTCGAACCCTAAACGGGCGACTTAGGCAAAAAGGAGCGTCCTGATGGATTGAAAACCATAAAGGGAGATCCAGGCAAAAATTAGGGACATACACAAATACTTTAACCCGGTGGATTGAAAACCCAAAAGGGCAATCCAGGAACAAATTTGGGATCTTATTCAAAGAAATAAAGAACAAAAAGGTTGCAATCTAATAACTGTGACTACAAACAACAAAGGAAGAGATGGATCCAAATCATTCAACTCAGAAGCAAAGAAGATTGGATCTATCAAAGAGGACATTGGGGAAACAACAGTAGCAATTATCATTTTTATTGCCATTTATAATTTTTTTTAAACTTTCTGTAATTTCCTCTTTTAAGGAATTACATCATGTACTCTCGCTTATTCAGAGGCATATCAATAAAACATTTACCTTTGTCCATCTTTCAATTGTGTTTTTCCTTTTCAGACTTGTTTGCAAAATGCTACAATTATTTCTTGCGAATACTACATTGAAATCATTTTGAAGATTCGACAAATAAAATCACTTGATAAAACATCGAAAATAATTTTGGTTAGAAAAACATCAAAATAAAATCCACGTCTACGCTTATTTCCACGCCTACACCTATATCAATGTCTACACCTACGTCCACATCTACGCTTATTTCCATGCCTACACCTACATCCACATCTACAATTGCATCCACATATACGTTTGCACCTACGCTTATTCCCACGATACAAATATCTTGCTGACACTCTTCATCATGTTCAAACCAATCCAAAGATATCACAACAACATAACTTCGGGGAATTGGTAACTCAAAACCAATGGTTTCAAATGGAATACCAAAAACATTTTTCATAACATTTTGGGGAATATACACACATTTTGCGCATATGTAAATATTTAGGGCATACACACACACACACACACACACACACACACACACACACATACACACACACACACACACACACACACACACACACACACACACACACACACACACACACACACACATACACACACTTAGTGCATATACACTCTAGGTTCCATACTGATCTAAGGCATCATACACATACATCATACATGGAATTTTTCCAAACATACTTTGGGCGAAACCAATATCTTTGGGCCCTCCATCAAATTATTACATTTTTTAAAAGCAGACACAACCGATAAAAATCCGATCTCCTGTATGATTTAGTTATCTAAGATTTGGATCATAAAAACAACTTTCTCTATAGTTTAACTCATTGCATCAATCTCCATGTAGAAATATGTTTCCTTCTTTGTGATATAGTTCATTGCATCAGGCTCCATGCAACAATGTGTGAAATCTGCAATTTAACTCATTGTGTCAGGCTCCATACAGCAATATGCGAAATCTTCAATTAAACCCATTGCATTAGTCTCCACGCAACAATATGTTTCCTCCTCTGAAATATAGTCCATTGCATCAGTCTCCATGCAGCAATGTTGTTATCAAACTTTTTCTGCGATATAATCCCTTGCATGTGTCTCCAGGTAGCAATGTCATTATCAAGTTTCCTCCTTGGTATAACTCATCTCCTCAGTCTCCATGGAATGATGTAGTTATCAAGCTCTTTTCATTTATCTATCCCCTAGGTTGCGATAGATATGTGAATAAATCTGCGTAATCCATGCATTAATCTCCATGCAGCAATGCATTATCAGACTTTTTTTATTCACCCCCTAGGTTATGATGAATAGACAAAATCCAATCATATCAAAACTTACTATATTAGCCTCCAAGCATTAGTAAGTTAACTTTTTCAAAACTTGTACTTCATGTATGTATGCAAAAGAATCTACGATCTCTTAGATATTGGCGAGTTATCTGTGTCATCGTGTCTAAGTTCCATCAAAAACTTTGGTTTTAATATTGGTAATATGATACATTATATTTGCATTATATTTTTTAACGAGTACAACATCTGAGAGCCAGGTTATGTACTGGGCTTCAGAAATAAAATTTTCCTCTAAGAGGTCTTTTACAACTTTTCTAGCAGCCTCTGCTTCTTAGAAGACTGCATGCGCCTACGTTGTACTAAAATCATAATAGCGAGATCAATGGTTAGTTGGTGGCAAGAAACCTCAAGGTCCAGTCTTCCATCTCAGTAGCACTCCATGCATACAAATCTTCATTTTCCCTCATGCGGGAAATTAGTTGTTTCCTGGCCAGGTCGGGCAGGCCAATGCCAATCCTTACTCCTTTGTATGGGTCATTGCTGAGGAGAAGGATGACTTCAAAATCTCCATATGAAATGAGGCGCATAGGATAGATAGGCTCTTCACCATCCTCTGGTGCTGCTGTCATACCCCAAATTTGGCCTGCTAGATTTCTATCCCTTACTAATTTCCAGAATTTCCTTTTTGCTTTATAAATCATTATTTGTTAAATACTCATGGGGGGTTTAAATTCAAAGAATGGTATATTGATCCAAAATAGACCATCAATATCTGATAACCCATTATTTTTTTAATCCATTTCAAGATAAAAAGGGAGGTACATTGTTATATAGGGGTTTGTGTTTTAAGCCATTGAGCCTTCTAAAAATTAGAAAGACTTGTTTGAATTTTTTGGCCCATCAGGTTTTTTTCGTATGACCCATTAAAGTATTTTAAAGAGGTCCATTAAAAAGAATATGGGGGTAGTTTTTGTTTAAATTCATCAATAACTCATATCATTTTGGAAAGCCCAATTAAAAGATATATCATAGTGGCCCAATTTGGAGAGACCCATTGAGTTAGTGTTGACTAGAAGTCAACTTCTGACTTTTGGTTATTTAGTCTTTTTTTCATGATTATTATTAATCCTTCTATTATCATTACTATTATTATTAATTACTTATTATTTTATTATTAAGTTTAATTAAGAAATTATATATCAGTTTGGATTATCTTAAGCAATAAATAAAAATCCATTACCAAACATCACAGGCCCATTTCTTTAAAATTGCTTTTCTTACAAAAAAAACTAGGCCCTATAACACAAATCAAGTTGGCCCATTAGAGGACCCATATTTCCAGCCCAGTCCAAATCAAGTAGCGCATTTTCAAGCCGAAAAGGACGAAACATGTACTGTTTAGATTGAAAGTTAAAAATGCATTGTTTTATAGGCTAACAACTACTATTGAGATCAACAAGTTTATATGTATCCAGAAATATCTACAGAGACAGAATCCGATGAAAACGATAACTAATCAAAACAATTTAATATTGTATAAATCAAATCGGGAACAAAATCATACAAATACAGAAACACATTTAAGCTTGAATCAAAGAATGGCATCGATTTACAAACATAATCATTTTCTGAATTCAACCCTAATTAAAACCTGACACAAATTTATAGACAAACTTGTCTTTTTCCTAATTTATAATTCCTAAAAAAATCTATAAAAAGCCTAATATTATAGTAAAGAAAAGAAAGGAGAATCTTTGACAGAAATTGGCAAGAGAAATTTTAGACCGAGGAAAAATGGGTAGGAGCTTTTACAGAAGGGAAGATTCACGGAGAAGAAGATCTGAGCTCTCTTGTTGCGCCACCAGCTCACGCGTACCACCGCTCACGGAAAACCTATCTTTTCAACATCTGAAACCCTAGTACTTCTTCATCCTCTGTCGGCAACCATTATCTGTAAAACATGTGAATAAAGAAAATAAGTCACGAACTCAAACACAGAATGAAAGCAATTACGACCGGAGGTAATGATTTAAACTTAGCTTTTGGAGTTATTTGGGGTTTGATTTACAATAAAGGGTTAGATTTAGGAGCATCTTTGCATCAGAGTTGATCTGGGTTGGGTTGCGCCACCGCGGGTTAGGGTGTTATTAGGGTTGTTGTTGAGAGAAGAGAGTGAGGTTGAGAGAGAATAGAAAAAGGAAATGGTTGAAACGATGCAGAAAAATGAAAAATATAACTCAGTTACGATACAATGCCAGTGATCCCTTTGATTTATCATGCACCCTCATTTTACATCCATTTGATCATTATCACACAATCCTGAAACGTACGCTCACCATACTATCATGCGCCTCCCCACATACTGCCAAATGGGCTCTCCCAAGCATTTCTGGGCCTAGCCCATTACCAAACGCACCCCTACGTTTTTTTATTTTTGATGTTATGTTTGAAATTAACACCCCCTGGCTTACTGGGCCCAATCCAAAATCTGGACTTGGGCCCTAACTCCTAACACCCCCCAGTTTTCCTATTGTGTTCTAATATACACCCCCTACGCTTTTGGGCCTGAATTCATTATCTGAATTCAGGCCCATGCTATTAGCACCCCTATTTTTACTACCCTAACTCTATTCATACACCTCCATGTATATTTAATTTTTTTATAATTTTTATATTATATATTTATTTTTTTTATGACAATATTATTATTAATCATTATTATCACATAATTATTTTTTTTAAACTCATTCAAAATAATTATTTTTTTATTATTTATTTATTGCATTAAAATGTTTTTAATCATGCATTTAAATAAAGAAGTTTTCTATGATTAACACATAAAAAATATTCAACCAACGACAAAATATTTTTCATAACTAAATTAATTCAACAATAAATTTTCGAAAAGGATTACGAAGCACATTTTAATTAACCGTGAACTTTGTATAAATATCTTCGCCATTTACACACCTAGACTAAGTATGCGGGAAATTCAAATATCTTCGTAATCCAATAAAATACAAACCAACTGCGAACTACGAATTGGGACTCTGATTCCTCCTAAGAGGATACATCGACATCCGACTAAAACCCTATTTCCTAAAATCGCGCTTCCAACCCTAGCATCCTTGTGAACAAGGTAGATGAGGGGTGCCTAACAGCTTCTTTTCATCTAGAACCGAGTCCAAAAAACCAAGAATCTCTGACTTTTTAGGGTTAACCTTTATATATTCCCTTCCTTAGGATAAAATTTAATGGTGTCGACTCTCAAATTTAAAAACATTTACAACAGCTGCAAGCCGGACTTCCCTTTCCTTCTTCTTTTGCACCTTCATGTCGTCTTTGGTGAAGCGACTGTCGAGGTCGACTGAGTTGATGCGAGGTATTGGCTTTGGTTCTGTGATACGGAGGGAGAACTGACTTGTAGGTTTTGCATTTGATCGCAAATGTTGCGGTTAGCAAGAGTCGCCATCGACTTTTCTTTTATCCAAAAGGAAAGGTGAAAAAGCATAGGAAAGACCTTTGAGATTGTTTCTTGAGTTCGGGGGGGTAGATTATGAAAAGGGAAGGTGTTATCACCCTTTTCATCCATGGTTTTCTATGGGCTCTTAGTTACTTGCTAGATCACTTGCTTTTGTTTGAAATTATGCTTTGTGTGGTTTTGAAAGTATTTTGTAAAAGAGGCCATTGTTTAGGTAATCTTTGTAATGATTCTCGTTCGTAAGAATGTATACAAAGATGTTTGTCTTTTTTGAGAATGTTTTCAATATTTGTAAGATGTTTTTTGAAAGTGTAGGTGTTTGTTTTGAAAATAGCAAGGATATTTGTTTGAAATGGAGCAAGTAACTAAAAGAAATCTACCTACTCAAATGTCTTTCTTGTTTATTTTCTTTTCTTTTGACATTGTTGTCTTACCATTGATTTGGTAAGCAACCCTATCTTTGCATGTAAACAGGACAGGCGTGGGTCATCGTATAACCATGATTAGCAATGTTGCAAAGTATCTTAGCATTTTTTGAGGGACTAAGATCATTTTTGTAAGGCAATTTTGAATAGCGTCATCGAGGGACTATGATCTTGTTTTTGTTTGTTTTTCTAAGATACCCTACATGCGTAATAAGGCCATTTTTTATATAAGGCAACCAAGTGGAGTAACCCTAAGGGTGCTTGTGTGCAAGTGTGCCATTTTCATGCTTGATTTTGTCTTTGAATTAGGGTTTTCTATTTGATTAGTTTTATCTTGCCATACAAACCCTAATTACTAGCATGTTATATAAAAGAGATAAATTGCAAAATTTAAAGATTATTATGCTATTACAACACTTGGTGGGAGGGGGGTATACAATTTATGAATGGGGATTTGCAAGAAAGTAAAACCCTAACTATCTATTATGACCATATCGAATTTATCAAATGTACAAAGAAACAAATGTAAATATAATGTATAAGAAGTGAAATGAATATAATGTACAAGTATGAATGAATAAGGCCATGGATTTTGTTTTAACTTAATTAACTTAGAAGAAAAAAATAATTAACTAAAAAAGAAATTAGAATCAAGTTAGCAAAAGAAACTAGTTTAAAAGAAACAAACTTATAAATAAATAATAATAATAAACCTAATCTAATTATTTAATTAATTTTAGGAAAAACGAATTTTAACAAGAAAATGTTTTAGTCTATTAAACAAATATGAATATATTTAATATGTATGCATAAATAATATTTTTTGAGATTTTTATTTATAAAAATAAATATTGTTATAATGTCAATAATAGTAATTAAAAGAAAGTAAAGAAATATAAAATATATAAAATAAGTCAGGGGGGTTAACAATTAAAAAGGGTGTTTGGAGAAAAATAAAAAAATTGTTGGGCTTTCAGCCCACAAAACTAATGGCCAGAAAAATAAATAAAAAACAAATTTTATGAAGGGATGGGGGGGGGGGGTGTAGCGAGTCTAAGGGGGGGGGGGGGGGGGGGGGGTTGGGCTTGGTTTCATTGGTTTGGGCCTGATATGAGAGGGCCTAGTTTTTTTAAACAAAACAACCAGGTTCATGGGACGTGGTCTCATTTGGATAATTATTTCTCTCTCTCATTTTCTCTGATTCTCTCGCTCACTCTCTGAGGTTCCTTCACCGGAGAAGAAATAGAGGCCGCGCCAGAAATCGCCTCACGGCGGTGACAGCGGAGGCTGAGTTCAAAACTTGAATTTTTTTACATCAATCTCTTCCTCTCTTCCTCCAAATTAGTGGTTTAGCGTTTGATTTTGTAGAAAACACAAGATTCGCCCTAGATCTAAAAGGGGACGATCGGAACCCTAGGGGTTCCGATTTGCTTCTGATACATGATTTGGTGAGATCTTTCCTTTCTTATCTCTTTTCTAGTTCTGAGGGGTTAGGTTTACCTTGAAGATGATGATAAAAAGGGTTTAGGGCTCGTACTTCTGTTTGCATGCTTCTGTTTGCGTGTTTATATTTGAATGTTTCCATTTGAATGTTTCTCTTTGAATGTTTCTTTCTTCTTTTTGATAAAAGGGTTTGGCGAAACTTGATAATGTTTCACTTAGGGTTTTGGCTTTGTTTCTGTTTTGGTGATGATGATCTTACTTAGGGTTTTTGGCTTTGTTTATGTTTTGGTGATGATGATCTTACTTAGGGTTTTTGGCTTTGTTTCTGTTTTGGTGATGATGATCTTACTTAGGGTTTTGGATATGTTTACATTCTCCTACTTTGGTTTCTGATTGTCCCTAAGTTGTATGCTTGGTGTAAGAAAAAATTTCAGAATATTTGCATATTGAAACAGTTTTAAGAAATTACCTTTCTTTGCTGTGTTTTGGTATGCTGTGAATTGTTGACAATATGCTTTGAAAGATGAGAACAATGGCTAGACTTTTCTTTCTGTGTTTTCTTCTTGTTGGCCCAAAACTTCTCCTTCTTTGCTTAGTATTGTTGCCCTCTCTTATATTGGTTTAATGATGGATAAAATACTGGCTTTTGCTGCTTTGTACCTTTTTTCTGATAAATCAAATTGCCAGTTGACTTTGCTTGTTGGCTGTGTTATTCATTTATGGTGGATGCTAACTTTTGCTGGCTTTGTACTTGATATGTTTTAACAACTCAAGTGGATGTCCTTTGGTTGGCTGACTGCTGCTTTTGCTTTTACAGTTTTCTGTACTTGTTTATACTTTTCTGACTTATCAGGCTGCTTTTGTTGTATTTTGTATTTGCTATGAACCAAACAAAATGTTCTTGAGATTTGTAGTGAAATCCTTTAGGCCTATGACAGGACTTTGCAAATTTGAGGCTATTGTTGGTCGGATATTTTTCTGATTTGAAACAACATGAAGCTTTTGCTTTCTGATTTTCTCTTTACTTTTTGTGAACCAAATGCTTGAGATTTGCAACAGGTTACTTCTTAGCCAATGATGTAGTTATGCCTTTGTGAAGTATGTATGAGGCTTGATTTTCTGTTTTCCTTTGCTTGTGAACCAAGTTTTTATGATTTGCAAACACACTTTTAGGCCAGTGATAAGACATTGCTTTGAGGCCTCTATTGGGCTTGAATTTCTTGATTTGGATTTGGCTAATAGGCTGGGAATATGGTTGGAATTATTTATTGTGGACCAAGCTTTGTTTTGCAATAATAATGGGCCTAGAATAGAATTTGACATGTTTTGAGGCCTTTAGAATCAAAAACCCTCTTTTCTGACCTTTTTTGATACTTTGTAGATTGTTGCACAAGTTTTGTTTTTTCAGCAGTTTGCAGTTGCTGGCCTTGCTTGCCTGCCCTACAGTTGGTTGCAGCTTGCCTTATTTGCTGGTTCTATTTTGACAGTTTGCCTTATTTTCTGGTTCTGTTTCAGCAGTTTACCTTGTTTGCTGGTTCTATTTTGACAGTTTTCCTTGTTGGCCTTACTTGCATGCCCTGCAGTTGGTTGCATCTTGCCTTGTTTTGCTGCTTGTTTTGGCAGTTTGCCTTGTTGGCCTTGCTTGCCTGCCCTGCAGTTGGTTGCAGCTTGCCTTGTTTTGTTGCTTGTTTTGGCAGTTTGCCTTGTTTTGTTGCTTTTTGTGAACCAAATCTACACTTTGTGATTTGTAAATTATAAATTCTCAGGCCAATGATTAAGCAAGGATTGCATGAGGCCTTAGAATACAAACCCTTCTTTTCTGATTCAGCAGAAACCACCCTGATGATGAATTTACCTTGTATGTTTTGTTCTTTTCTGAATATTTGAATTACTAACAAACTTCTCCTTTTATCTTTTCATGAACATGAACCATGGATGGAAAGCAAAGGTTGGAGATATTGCTTGAGGATGAAGACTTAGGATTTTTCTCTTCTCCTTTTTTTTTCATAAACAAATCTTGTAATTTATTGCATTTGTAGACATTCCTTTTGTAAAAATTCAAACTTGTAATGTAATGAATACAATACTTCTGTATAAACTTGTGAAAATATTGTACCCATTTCAACTTTAAATCTTGGAATTCTTATTTGGATGTTTTGAGTAAGAAACCTCATTTTAGGTAACTTGTATTTCAAGCAACCACCAAAGATGATCAAACAAAACAAAACAACTTTGCACTCCAATCAAACCTTTAAAACAAAATGAAAGTTTGAGAATTTCAATTCCATTTGATTAACTTAACCTCAAAGGCTTATGATCAAAAAGTTTTAATCTTCAATTCTTGATCAAAAGCTAACTGGTAAGCATAATGAAATCACATGTTACTCCTGATTCCAACAGGACTTCATTGTCTATCAAATATGTTTCAAGAACATTAGCTAGCCTTATAGAATTAACAAACTTCAGCAAATTGTATTTTTAAAAATATTGGAGATTTTGAAGACTCAATTACCTCTGAGAAAATCCTAAACCCTTAATTATTGATTTGCTGCCTAGGAAGAGAACCTGTCTGGTTGACCTTTGAACCAATTGAGTGTACAAGAACCCTAGGGTAAACATCTTGCATGAAAAATTGGAAGCCAAATTTTGGGGTACAACAGCTGCCCCTGTTCAATCTTCTTAAACTTGGAAAAGCGAGATTGGCATGCTCGCCATTCGTAGCATGAAATTAGAAGATGATTGAACACTAAAGTGCCAAAAAAATTGCACTTGCTGGTGTACGAAGTGATGTCTTGAATCTATTGGATCAGGAATGGGCTTAAAGATGCCATTGGATGAACTGAGGGATAACTATCGAAGATGGGCTTAACGATGCGATCCAAGGGTGACCTGCTTAACAGAAAATGGACCTAGTCCAGCCTTGATCTCAATCGGGAATGAATCAGAATAATTATTGAGAGGTTTGCCTGAAAGTCGAATCTGAATAAGTATCAGAATGGCATCCGTATCTGGTGTGTGTCTGAACTGTATCTGTAATCTTTAGCTGAATAAGTATCAGAATAGCGTCCGTGTCTAGAGCGTATCTGAACTGTATCTAAAAGTTGTATCTGAATGAGTATCAGAATGGCTTCTGTGTCTGGAGCGTATATGAACTGTATCTGAAAGTTGCATCTGAATGAGTATCAGAATGGCATCTGTATCTGAAGCGTATTTGAACTGTATCTGAATGTTGCATCTGAATGAGTATCAGAATGGCGTCCGTGTCTGGAGCGTATCTGAACTGTATCTGAAAGTTGCATCTGAATGAGTATCAGAATGGCGTCCGTGTTTGGAGCGTATTTGAACTGTATCCGAAAGTTTCATCTGAATGAGTATCAGAATGGCGTCCATGTCTGGACCATATCTGAATTGTATCAAGTTTTGAATATTGTTAATGGTAGCTGTTAATCTTATCCTGAAAAGGGTACGATGTTAGATAAAATACAAAGTTATGTTGCATGAAATGTATGATGTAATGTATTTTCTTTATCAATGTTTATGATATATGGATGCAATGTATGTGTATGTGAGCTAATTCTGTTGTACTGCTATTGGATAAATCCCTGACTGTTGCTGAGGATATGTAAGTCTTCATGTCTTGAAGACGAACTGTTGATGAATTTAGTTTTGAGAAATAAACTCTTGTTGTAAGGAAAACGCTGTGTACTGCTTTTAGAATCCTGTTGGGGAATCCTGAGAAATTTGACGACTTCTACTGGGGATCAATAATTTGAAATTGTGTTCCGTTGGGGCTTTAAATGACGTACTGCAAGGAATTACTTATGGAATAGCCTAGATATATTTTCCTATCCTTTCAACCTATCAGTAATTGTCTTTCTCATTTTGTTTATTTATAAACAATAATTATGTTCAGATGCATATGCTCAACAATGAATCATTGGACATTTTTGTAAATAAAACACAAGTGTAAAGAAAAGACAAATAGTTTTTGCACTTTCAAAGGAATATTTTATATTGACTTTGAGTAAGTATTTTTTGTACAAGGAGACAAACATTCTAGTAAGATAATGCTGTTGTAAAAAATGAAAATTTTGATACAAAGAAAAGATAGCCATGTGTACAAAAAATCCCATGGGGTTTCCATTCTGCTATAACCTTCGTATCTCTGAGCATCTTGTCTATTTGTTGCCTTATCCGAAGCTGATTGAATTGATCAGAACCTCTGAGTTTGTTAGTTGAAGCCAAAGGTTGTCCGTAAAATGATCCAACGGAACATAGTCATACGCTTTAATTCCCTAACTTTTTCTTGGACTGCCCTTTCGGGTTTTTAGTCCACCGAGAAACCCTTTTTTCCCAAGTCGCCCTTCCGGGTTTTCAACTTGCTGGGTGTCCAGATTTTTTTGTTTTATCCCTAATTTTTGTCGGAACCTTTTTGGTTCGCCGGGATGCCCTTGTTTTGCCTAGGTGTGTCAACCTAGCGGATCTCTTACGCGTAGTATCTTTTGACTATGTTCGCGTTCGCAGGGTGTGGCAGGTCATCGCCATCCATGGTGGTCAAGATCATTGCCCCACCAGAGAAAATGTTTTTCATTATGAATGGCCATTCATAGGTAGGAGTCCATTTGCCCCTGGGATCACTTTGCGGCAGTATGATGCGTTTGATCACTAGATCTCTGACTTGATATACTTGGTGTCTGACTTTCTTGTTAAAAGCCTTGATCATCCGTTTTTGATACATTTAACCATGGCAAACAGCAACAAGTCTCTTCTCATCAATCAAGTTTAGTTGATCAAGTCGAGTCTGGATCCAATCGTCTTCGTTCAATCCTGCATCCTTTATAATACTCAGAGAGGGGATCTGAACCTCAATAGGCAAGACGGCTTCCATGCCGTATACCAGAGAATAGGGTGTTACCCCAGTTGATGTGTGAGTCGTGGTATGATACCCGTGGAGAGCGAACGGTAGCATCTCATGCCAGTCTTTATATGTGACTGTCATTTTTTGTATGATCTTTTTAATGTTTTTATTTGCAGCTTCTACAGCCCCATTCATCTTTGGCCAATAGGGAGAAGAATTGTGATGCTGAATCTTGAATTGCTCGCACAATGCGGTGATCATAGTGTTGTTGAGATTTGTACCATTGTCAGTGATGATCCTTTCCGGGATACCGTACCGGCAAATAAGGTTTTTTTTTATGAAGCGGGCAACAACATTCTTGGTAACAGAGGCGAAGGAGGCTGCTTCAACCCACTTTCTAAAATAGTCAATGGCCACTAGGATGAAGCGATGTCCATTGGAGGTTGTCGGCTTGATTTCCCCAATCATATCAATTCCCCACATAGCAAAAGGCCAAGGAGCCGTCAAGACATTCAGAGGAACCGGGGGTACATGCACTTTGTCGGTATAGATCTGGCATTTATGACAGGTTCGAGAGTGTTGATAGCAATCTCCTTCCATGGTAGATCAATAATATCCTGCCCGTAGGATCTTCTTCGCCATGGTATACCCACTAGAATGGGTGCCAAAAGTACCTTCATGAAATTCAGCCATGATCCTTTCAGCCTCAACCTTATCTATGCACTGAAGCAATACAGAGTCATGATTGCATTTGTACAGGATGCCATTACCAAGGAAGAATTTAGCAGATAATCTCCTTAAGAACATCTTATCATTGATTGAAGCTCCTACTGGATATTCTTGAGCCTCGAGATACCTGTTGACTTCGTGAAACCAAGGATGGTCCACTACTTCATCAGTATTAATCTGGTGACAGTGTGCTGGTTCATCCATTCGTTCGATGGTGATCTGGGGAGCCTCATTATCCCAATTAAGTTTAAACATAGATGACATTGTGGCTAGTGCGTCTGCTAGCTGATTTTCTTCTCACGGGAAATGCTCGAAGCTAATCTTCTCAAAATGTGGTAGTAATGTCAAAACATGTTCTTTGTAAGGGATAAGGTTAGGGTGTTTGGTGTCCCATTCCCCTTGATCTGACTGATGACCAACGTTGAATCTTCGAATACATTCAATGATTTGATCCCCAAGTAATAGACTTCCCGATGGCCTCCCAATTGTTGAGCCCTCCATTGACAGTCGGAAATATCCATTCCTCCAGATTGTAGCCATCTTCACCATCTTCTACTGCGTTGACCTCACGATTGCTGATCTTCATAGGTGGCCCTCCAGCACGGGCACGACATACAGCCTTTTGAGCACTTGAAGTAAAACCTAAGCCAAACTTGTCATATTTATACGGGATATCTGAGAGTTGTCCCCAGATAGTGCATCCTCCTTCTTCTACTACTGCTTTGGCATCCTTCAATGACGACATCCGGAGTGGAGGCCTTGTAATCTTGGGAACAGCCTTGGTCATTGCCACCTCTTGAGGGAACTCTTCAAAGTGTTGAAATGGAGTTTCAATGAATTCACCATCCAATTCCACATATCTGAAGGAATTGAGATTGCTGGTCATGTATTCTTCCTCTCCGTGTACGATGATAATTTTCCCTTGAACCGGGTACTTCAGTATCTGGTGCAATGTAGAGGTAACAGCGTCAACATTGTGGATCCATGGTCAGCCTAGCAGGCAGGAGAATGAAGGGCGGATGTCCATCACATAAAAAGTTGAATTGAAAGTTTGGGTTCCAACCTTTATGGGAATGTCCACCTCCCCATGTACCATCCTCTTCGATCCGTCAAAAGCCCTTACCACTATGTTGCTTGGCTTCAAAGTCAACCCCTCACAGTCAAGTCTGTCAAGAGCTTTTTTGGGTAATACATTCAGAGATGAGCCAGTATCCACCAAAACATGTGCCAGAGTGGTGCCCCTACATTCCATTGAGACATGCAACGCCTCATTATGCTTTCTTCCCTTCGGCGTCAGATTCGTATCTGAAAAACCTAAACCCTTGTCCACAGTTAGGTTGGCCATGCAGTCTTGAAATTGATCAGCAGACGTCTCTTGAGGTACATGGGCGGTTTTTAAGAACTTCACCAAGGCTTTTGCATGTGCCTCGAAACATAGTAGTAATGTCAGCATGGAGATTTTGGAGGGAGTTTGCCCCAGTTGTTCAACTACATCGTAGTCACTTTTCTTTATAATTTTTAAGATCTCCTACATTTCCTTCTTGGAGGTCTCAGAGATAGTCAATGACTGAGCCTTCGTCTGGACAGGCTCAACCATAACACCTTTTCCTCGAGCCTCAGTTAACTCGAAAGCAGGAGTGTTGGTAGGAATGATAACAGGAGTTGTGACGGCTTTGTCGATTGGAGTACTTGCAGAGATGATTATGGGTGTAGGAGAAACCTTTGGAGCAGCTAAAAGGATAATTACGGGTCTAGAAACTACTTTTGGGGGAGCAATTTCTGGAGAAAAGATCCTACCACTTCGGGTAATTTTGCTAGTTTCAGAAATATTACTGACGTCGGAGTCTTCTTTCTCGGATTTTACCTCTTTGGCGGTCGTCCAGTCTTGCTTGGCACCATGGTAGTAAATGTCCCCTCCGTAATTCTACGGCACGGTCTTGTCTGATTCATATGGGACTGGCCCAGGCATTGTGATTATTAAAGAACTACTTTTGGAACCGATGTAATTCTAACGAGTCTTATGGTGGAGACCCTGGAAGAATTGGCGGAAATGGTAATGATAGAAACATCTTCAACATGAATAGGTGGAACACGAGTCTTTTCAAACAAAATCTCTTTGTTATCTATCAGGCACTGAATTCCTGCCTTCAACAAAGGACAGACAGTTGGTGAGGATAAGCAGAGATGGCAAAATTTATTACAGCCCGGGAACACGCCGACTTTCAACAAGTTTATCTTAATGGTCAGAAGTGGAGTCATGAGTTCATCAACTGAAGAAACAAACAAATATACTTCAATGGAATTGGTATTGTGGCCATGTCTGGGTGTTGTACCCCAAAATTTGCCCTCCCATTTCATCAACATTTTCTCATCACCAGACTCTTGGAATTGAAGATCAAGCTAGGGTTTGCTTTGCTCAAGACACCTCCTTGCACTGTTGACCTAAATTAGGGTTTGAGTTTGCACAGTGGTATTTTAGCCTACAATATCCAAATTGACTTTCATACTTCATGTTGGACTCACAAGTTTTTCCATACCAAGTTTCAAGCCTTGATTCAAATTTTTGTCCAGTCAATTGGACAGTTGACCTAGAAATCAATTGTATTGGGGAAAAAGTCAACTGGGGCCAATTGACAGTCAAACCTCATGATTTTTGACCCACTTCAACAAAATAAACTTATATATGTCATTTGATCAAGTTTGGATCACAATTCCACAAGAAATTTGATCAGATCACCAAAAGGGCAAAATGGTCATTTTTAGGGTTTTGACTACACAGAGGCAATTTTTAACTGATTGACCTAGACAATGGCAAATCAAGCTCACACATGGACTCAAGGACTCAATGAAACTGTCTTGACCCATTCAACAAGTTCAAAAGATCTCAAATGCATAGGATTGACAAATGAATTTTTCAGTCAATTGATCAAAATTTGACTGTACACTGAAAAGTCAAACTTTGACTTTTTGGTCAAAATCAAGTGCCAAGAGTTATTTTTCATCAAGACATGTCAAATTATGAAACTTGTTCATAAAGAAACCCAAAAATTCAAATTAGGGTTTAAAATGAAAAAATTTCATAACTTAGAATTTTTCTAAGTTATAAAATTTTCTTATTTTTTCCTAACTTTGTGCCATTTTTTCATCAAGATGCAAATGGATTCAAACAAAACTTGCAACATGAAAGTTGTATTCCATCACAAAGTCTACAACTTTTATTCACAAAGTTTTCTCAAAAGAAGCTTGTAGCTCAAGTTATGATTTTTGGAACAAGGGTACCTAAAACTTTTAACTTAGAGAAAATTTGCCCTAATCTAGGCAGGATTTTGACCCATCTTCTTGGCCACTTTTCACATAGTTCCACTTGGAATTTCAAGTTGCATTGCAAAGATGGATTATAGTACATGTTCCAAGCTTTCCAAATTGTCCAAGAACTCCTCAAACACCCTTGTGGTTAGAGAGAATCGAATGCTTGAAGTTGGAAAAAACTCACTTTGGTCCATGACCAATACATGTTCATACCAATTTGCAATTCTGATCTAGCTAGCTTGGTTCACCATTACAGGCCTCAAAACAAATTTGTACTCCTTAATTTAATGCATATCCATTGAATTAAGGTATTGTCTTGGTCATTAGGGCATTATACACTAGTTTAAGCCTTAAAAGGAAAAAGCAACAATGCCATTTTTGCCTAAACTTCACTTTATGTCAAAACCAAATCCTTGAGGCATGGGGCCAGATCTTTGAGACGGGATCAAATCCACTAATTCCAGTAACCAAGAGCACAATGTGCAGCATGATATAGGGCTTGCACAAGCCTGCATTAGGAGGACACACACTCTTGCTTGAAAAAGAAGAAAAGTTGCAAAACATATCCATCTCTCACATTTGTTGAAACAAGCTTACACAAACCTTGTAGACAAGTTCCATACCTCCCAACAAGCCTGAAACACGACCCCTTTGCCTCTCAAACCCCCTTGTACACAGAATCACTATTTTTTCTACAAAACAGAGCAAGTTCTGCATTTTGCAAGCCATAACCAAATTCCATCGTGCGTTTTGTCTAAAGATAGTTAAAACACCTTCCAATAAACCCACTTGAACTATCCCAGGCCCCATTGCAAGCTGTAACACCTCTAACCCACTTTTCCATTTTTGTTTCAAAGCTCCGCAGGTTGAGTTCTACAACACGATTCAAGCTGTTTCAAAACAAGCCAAGCATTGGAAAAGCTTCCTTGGACCTCAGGCAAGCTCAAAAGAAGCTCAAACACCATTGAAGGTTGCTACATTATCCAGCTCGAAGTCAACTGAAACAGGTATTTCAAGGACTTCTATCTCTCTATCTAGGAATGGTTAGGCTTAGGTTTGTGAATGAAATATGTTGTACTCATAGCCCTGAAGCCATACATATGCTTAGTTTTCATTTACATTAATCCTGTTAAGAGAATTTCACTCATGAACTTTCTGAAAAAACTAGGTTAGAAATTAGGGCCAGAGAAATTCTCTCTGGTCTTTGAGAGTTAATCCAAGTTTTTTATATGGTTGAGTTTGTTGTTTAATTCTCTACAATATTCATGTTATGAGTTTTGTCAAAAGATCAAAGAATCAAGAGTTACAGTTTGGTACATAGCGCGCGCAGGTTTGTTCCAAGGAAGAAGAAGAAGTGGATTATGGGCTGGGCCTGGTTCCTTTTGCTTTTGACACCCTTTTGTTCAGTTTACACCCCCCTGGCCCATTTGTTTGAATTTTTGTCATTTTGATATTTTTATTTTTTATTTTGACTTTATTATTTTTTGTCTAAATATAAAAAATGTCAAAAAATTATTTTCTATATTTTTCATATTTATTAGATTTTTATTTTTATTTTACTAGTATAAGTATGTAAATAAACTATTTCCTTTTATTAAAAACTCAAAAATAATACAAAAAATATACTTATCTTCATTTATTATTTTTATTTACACTTGAAAATATTTTCTAGAATATACACATTTTTTGTAAATAATTAATTTCTATTTTTGTATATTTGATATATTTAATACACATATATATACTTATATACTTTATCTTATTAAATAATTAGGTCAAAAATATAAAAATATCATATTTTTACTTTTATTAATATTTTACACTAAAAAAATCTTTTTGTAAATATACTTTTATTTTGTGTATAAATTAATATATTATTGTATATAATTAATAAATAATATTGTTTTTTTTTAGAATTAGGGTTTTGCCTTAAAATATCAAATAATTAAAATTGACTTTATCTTTATTATTTTTTACTTGACATCAAGAAATATACTTTTTACATACATAAAAAACCTTTTTCTTTGCATAATTAATTTTATTTAACTTTTATTTATTTGTATTTTATTCCATTTATTGTACATTTAAATATTGCCTATACATTCGATTTGGTTGTAATAACTTAGAATTTAATTTCTTGTCACATACCCCCAATTAAAATTTGTACCCCCTCCCTATATCATGTTGTAATAGTGTAGCATTTAAATTCTCGCACATTTAAAAGCTTTCAATTATGCCATGCTTAGACCTAGGGTTTGTATGCAAATAAAATCAACGGTTAGTTTGACCTAATCCAAGATAAATATGCATGAAAAACAAACACAATGCACACTTGCACCTCTAGGGTTACAATCCACTTGTTGCCTTCAAAAATGGGCCATGGTTGCATGTTGAGTACTTTGGCAAAACAAAAAGAAACAAAAAGATCATAGTCCCTCGATGACGCTATCTGAGTTGCCTAAACAAAATGATCAAGTCCCTCAAGAAAATTGCCAAAAATACTTGACACCATTGCTATCATGGTCTATACGATGACCCGCGCCTGTCCCATTAACATCCTAACACAAGGTTGTTCACCAAATACAATGGTGAAACAACACTGTTAAAAGGGTTAAAACATAAGAAAGATCTTTGAGTAAAAATAGGGTAGATAGCTCTTAGTTACTTGATCAAAAGCTTGCAAAAACATCCTTGCTATTTCTTTCAAAACACACTTCACCACACAATTTCAAAACCCTACTTTCAAACATTGAAAAACTTTTCAAATGACAAAAACACCTTTGTATACATTCAAACAAGAATCATTACAAAGGTTGCCACAACGATGGTCTCTTTTCAAAACATCTTTCAAAACCACACACAAAAACACCATTTCAAACAATTGAAGAGCACCATTTCAAACAATTGAAAAGCAAAGCAAGTAACTAAGAGCCCATGGATAACCATGGATGGAAAGGGTGCTAATACCTTCCCTTTCTATAATCTACTCCCCGAACCCAAGAAAACATCTCAAAGGTCTTTCCTGTGCTTTTTGATCTTTCCTTAGGATAAAATAAAAAGTCGGTGGTGACTCTTGCTAAACTGAAACATTTGCGAACACAAACGCAAAATCCCAAGTCAGTTCTCCCACCATATCACACTGGGCATAGGAGCAGAAATGACATTTGGCTTCTTGGGCACATCAAACTCAATTTCTTTTGCTTCAATGAGGTCTTGTATTTTATTCTTCAAGGCCCAATAGTTATTAGTATCGTGACCAGGACTTTCAGAGTGATATGCGCAACGGGAATTGGGATGATAATGAGGGGATGTTGTATTGGGGTTTTTTGGAGCTTCTTTCAAGGTCACCAAGTTGCATCTTAGTAGATGCGGTAATACTTGAGACGGGGTCATGTTGATTCTGGTGAACTTCCTGACTGGCCTTTCTACCCTTGGTTGATTATTTCTTTGCTGATCAGACATAAGCTTTGGAATCATAACAGCCCCCACAATTGGTCGGCGTTCGGCTCTATCTTGGTTTCTTTGCGGATATGCAGCATCTACCTCTTTCTTCCCGGGGAAAGGCTTCCTTACAACTGTAGAAGAAGATGTATCTTTCTGGATTTTTCCATTCTTAATATCGGCTTCTATCCTCTCTCCGGTCAATATTAGTTCAGTGAAGCCTGCAGATGAACTTCCGATTAAATGATTGAAGAAGGGACCAGACAATGTGCCCAAGAACATGTCCACCAATTCTCTCTCAGATAGAGGGGGTTGAACTCTTCCAGCCAAATCTCTCCATTTTTGTGCATAGTCCTTGAAACCTTCATTGGACACCATGGCCATACTCTGGAGTCGAGTACGGGTAGGTGCCAAATCAGCATTGTACTGGTATTGCTTGTAGAAAGATGCGGCAAGATCTTCCCAATTATGAACGTTGGCTCTTTCTAATTGGTAAAACCAGTCAAGTTGAGTCTCAGACAAACTGTCTTGGAAGAAGTGCACCCATAAGTTTTTGTCAGCGGTATGGGGTTGAATTTTCCTCACATATGATCAGAGATGCATTTTAGGGCATGACACTCCATCATATTTGGAAAATACAGGTGCTTTGAATTTGAGGAATCATAATCCCCGACATTAGTCCCAATTCCTCAAAGTCCAAGCCTGGCACCTTTTGGATTTCCATTGCGCTCAACCGCTCTTCAAGATGTTTATACTTGTCATCAGCTGGAGGGTATTGTTCCTCAGAGTAGTCCTCTTCTTCTTCCTCTTCTTCCGATTCTGACGGGACAATTGTTTCCTTTCCTTTCCCCTCTCCTTTACCGGATGTTGTTGCAAAGTTCAAAGTCCTTCTTGTCTGCCCATGAAATCTTCCTCCCATGTTTAAGACTCTGGTTACCTTCTTTGTTTTCTTTTTCCTCTCTTCAGCCAGCAGAGTCTTCAACTCTTCTTGCCCCTTGGCTAGGGTCATGAGCAACTACTGAAACTGCGTATTCTGAGCTTGGAGATCTTTCACTGTTTGCTCGAGATCCATCTTACTTAAATAAACAGTAGAGAGATGAGGAGACTTGTTGCAAAAGACATGTTTATGTTATGATGAATGAAATGTGTATATGCAATGTTTTCAAGGATTTCAAAGATTCAAATTTGTTTTAGACAAAAAGGAAACACACGTTATATTAATAAAATAAAGTTTTAGTACATCAATGCCCCTTGGGAAAAATAATACAAAACTCTAAGATAGAAAAGTAGTGCGCATCCTCTTTGGTGAAATGTAGGCATTCAGAGTTTGCTCCTCATGAAGTAGCCTAGTAAGCTCCAAAACCTTCTTCTCGCTTGCGTAGAATTGGGCTTCGAAAGTATATCACTCTCCTTTGAGTTGTATCCAATCCCTTTAGAGGTATTTAAGAGATGGTGGCATGTCAGGATGTAGGATAGTGTATGGAACGTCTCCTTCCATGACAAGCTCAATGATTACCGGGAGAATGGAGGGGTAAGGCATCATAAGACTCTGAGCGCGAGTTCGTACCCATTTGAGGTAAGGCTCAAGAGGGATGGAATTCTTGTGCCCCAAAGTCTTGATATCCACCTTGTTTAGCATCCTCCAAGCTCGGATGAATCTCCGGCGAAGACCTTGATCGTTGTTGTCGTAGTCAAATACCAAACCTTGAATCAGCATCTCGTGCGGGCCATCCCTTCGGGCATAACCAAACTTCCTTAAGGCTAAACATGGGTTATAGGTGATACGTCCCCTAATTCCAATTAAAGGGTCATTAGGGAATTCTCCACAACGGTCGACAATGATAACATTCTCTTTGGAACGGGAGCACCAATGAATGTCTGAATGCTTGAGCGTCATCAACCTTTGTGACCACCTCGAACCTTGTTCATTCTTTAAGACTGATTGGGAAAGATGAGAAATAAACCATATTTCCAAGAGAGGAGTGAAACACATAAGGACACCTCTTTTCCTCATTGTGCGAGTGTGAAAAGAGTGTAGGATATCCCCTAGTAATGTAGGCACTGGTTTGTGTGATATGAAGATTTTGACGGCGCTGACATCTATGAGTTGGTCAGGGTTTGGAAACAAAACCATCCCATAGATGAGGAGAGCCACAATTTCTTCAAAGGCTTGCAAGTCTAAGGAATTCCAACAGCTTTGGGCTTTCTCAAATAGAAACTTTGCTAGGAAGCCTTTGACACCACTCCTTGTTTCCCAATGAGTTGTGACATCAGATGAGTGCAAGTGTAGAGCTTGAGCAATCTCTTCTGGATTTGGATCTCTTTCCGTACCGTTGAAACGTAGTTGATTGAGAATGGGAATCCTCAAGAGTTGAGAGAATTCTTCCAAAGTAGGAACAAGTTGATAGTCGGGGAATGTAAAGCAATGGTGCAAAGGATCAAAGAACTGAAAGAGCACCTTCATCATGTCCTCATATGTGTTGGAGGCGACCAAGTTGAGTAGACGACCATGTCTCTCGGTGAATGGATATTTCTCAGGAATCTTTGAAGCTAGCTCCTTAAGTTGTGGAGGAATTCTCACAAGGTTCACTTGAATAATTTTCCTGCAAAGTGAATCCATTTCCTACAAAACAAGAAAAAAGATGAATCCCAAAATCCTTGAAATGGTTAGTGGATATATATGATTTTCAGGATGTCCATGATGTTATGTACAAGTATGTATATACAAGCAAAGCAAATAAGTCCTTAGGTTTAGGCTTGCATGGATTTTTATAGGTAAGTACCCTCTTGAAGTTTAGTTGGCTTAAACCTGTCCTAGTAATAGTAACCGGGTTTTAAGGAGCTCAATATCACTGGATTGTTTCCTTGGTCATTATTTCAGCTCGATCCTCTTTAATGGTGACCGAAATATCCCAAGAAACCAAACCTAAATGAGTGTAGTATCGAGTATCTACCAACTTCGGACTGCACCGAAGCCGGTCATCTCACTACATCCTAAAGGCCACGTTGGTCAAGTAAAGGCTCTAGAAGTTCATTAGGGCTTCATGACATCACTCAGCGGCCCCGTATTCTCTTTGATTAACTCAATGGCTACCGGTACCCACAAATATGTCGCACTAATGTAGCTATTTCTTAGACCATGTCAGTATACCCCACACAGTTTCCACAACGTATTGCTACTTACCTATAATGTAACCCAAATCCGGGTAGAGGATTCAAACCCAAACAAAGAACCATAATGTAAAGCATACAAATCAAAAAATGTAAGCAAGTAAATGTGATTTAACCCTAAGGTAACCCCACTTTTAGAAATTCCCCAGCAGAGTCGTCAGTTCTGTGATACTGTGGGAGTACTGACTTGAATGTTTTGTGTTTGTGTTTGCAAATGTTGCGGTTTAGCAAGAATCATCATCGACTTTTCTTTTATCCAAAAGGAAAGGTGAAAAAGCACAAGAAAGACCTTTAGAGATGTTTTCTTGAGTTCGGGGGGTAGATTATGAAAAGGGAAGGTATTAGCACCCTTTTCATCCATGGTTTTCCATGGGCTCTTAGTTACTTGCTAGATCACTTGCTTTTATTTTGAAATGTGCTTTATGATGTGGGTTTTGAAAGTATTTTGAAAACGTGACTTTGTAATGATTCTCGTCTCTATAAGAATGCGTACAAAGTGTTGTTTTGAAAATAGTTAAAAGAGGTGTTTGTTTTTTTGAAAGTGATTTTAAAAAGGTGTCTTTGCAACGATTCTCGTCTCTAAAAGAACGCGTATAAAGTGTTGTCTTTTGAAAATGTTTCAAAATGAGAGTGTTGGTGTATAAAAATGTTTTTGTTGTGAGCAAGCGAGAAACTAGGAGAAAATCTACCTACTCAACAGGTCTTAGATGTTCTTTTCCTCCTCCTTTAGACGTTGCTATCTTACCATTGTTTTGGTAAGAAGTCCTATCGTTGGATGTGAAGGTACGGATGTTGGGACGTTTGTATAGTCGTAGAAGGCAACTCATGGAACATTTTAGCAATGTCGTTTTAGGGACTAGATCGTTTATCGAAGGCAACACTGAGGGTCATCGAGGGACTACGATCTTTTATCGAGGGTCTTTTGCTAAAACGCCCATGTTCGAGGGACATGACTACTTTTCCGATAGGCCACAAAGTGAGATTACCCTAAGGGTGCATGTAGGAAAAGTGTGTTTGATTGCATGCATTTAGTCTTGCTTTTTTAGGTTGTCTATTTATTGTTTCATGTCTTACCATACACACCCTAATTACTAATCTTATATGAAAGCAATCAAAAGTGCAAAGAATAAAGATTCTACGCTATTACAATCATTGGGGGGATGGGGTATACAAATTTACAAATGGGGCGTGAAAATGAAATTAAGTCCTAAGTTACTATTACAACCATATTGAAATGGATAAGAATGTACAAGGAAATATGAAATGAATTTGTTTTATTTTAGAAAAGAGATAAGTTTGGTTTAAGAAAATATTTTTGATCTTTTTGTTTTTAAGAAATAAAATAAAACATGTAAAAAATGAAAACAATGTTTTTGGTGTTTTTGATTAATGAAAAATAAAAGTGATGGTAAAAAAGATAACAAAGAGAAGGAAAACAGGATCAGCATAAATGCTGAAAATAGAAGAGGTCAGAAGTTCTGACTCTGACGTTCTGCACAAATAGAAACAACGTTAATAGAAATAGGGAAGGTCAGAAGTTCTGGATCCATTGGGAACAAAGAAGTTTTCAGAAGTTCTGATGCCACTGACAGAACTTCGTCTCCCTCTCCATGCTAGTCAGAACATCTGCAACTTAGTCATTTCTTAACAGAACAGAAGTTACGCATATAACAGTTATGACAAGTTTCATAATGTTTCAGAAGCAAGAGATATCAACAATATAGATCAGAAGCAAACGTGAATTTGCTAATCCTAATTCTGAGTCCTAATTTCCTCATGAAGCTCTGAACTAGAATTCCCTCTACTTAGGTAGGCAGATGCATGAAATCTCAGAATATGTACATCATCAAAATCAGAATATCTACATTGTATTTTAAACATGCAAAATCTGACAATGCCTAAGTAATATGATGAGAGTCAGTAGAAACTTACCTTGCAGTTGGAAAATATTCTGTGAATTGGAGTTGGTCCTGAACTATGGTGATGTTCTGAGCAACTTCTTCTTGTACTCAGCGGGCTGGAAGTTTTCAACTTCTGGAACAACCAAGGGATAATGTTTTGACTTCTTTGAGATGGAGGTGGATAGAGAGTGTATTGCAGTATGAATACAGAAGTTAGGATAGCTTCTAATATGTGAATCATCAACTGCGTGGATGGATTTAGTCAAGAAACACTTGAGAACAAATGAAGTTTGAATATAAGGAATCAAAAGTTAACAGGTTGTGTATGTTGTGTTTACAATTTTTGGACTCTTGGAATTTTAGCAGGGATTCCGGGCTTTTCTTTCTCAAATTTCTGACCCTTTCACAGTTACAAATGTAGTTCAATTTATAGGCCAGGATTTAGTAGCTTGGAGAAATCAAAGGTATAGCCATCATATGCTAGGTGCTGACTTGTTCTTGAAGCAAGTTCAAACAAGTATGGTTCAAAGCATAAAGTAAGGTGGTTAGTAGCTTTTAGCCGTGCCTAAGCTGGATTTGTAAGCAGGAATTAAGGAAAAGTAACTTCCAAAGCAAAAGTAACGCATGGGCCCAACACACTTTTGTACAAGAGTTTGCTTTTCCATGGCATCAATGGTACTTTTATGCCACACGTGGGGAAATCCTTTGGATAAAGACTCAAAAGTGGTTGTGAGCATTAAATGAGCATTGAATGATGATGAGATTTATCAAATCAGAAATTATACCATGTGAAACTCTGCTTCATTGTTTAATTCTGGATCAGAAGTTCAGCTTCAACATAGCTTATAATAGACATCCAATCTTCTGATCCTTGTATCTCCTAGCTTCAGCATGTTCTGAAGGAGCTCTTAGACTTTCCCGGAAGCTTGCAGCATGCTTTGTAACCTTCTTTGAATTGCCCCTTGCAAACTCTGACTGAACCTTTATGAAAACTGACCCAGAAGTTCTGACCCAATTATGTCTTGAAAATGTCTAAAATTTGCTTAGTGCTTTAGTTTCATAGACGTGTCTTTGAACATTTATAACTTGAAATTCCAGCATTTCCAGGAGAAGTTCTATTCTGCAATGTTTTAGATCTTATTGAAATCTATAACTTTTGTATCAGAAGTTCTGCCAAAATCAACTTGCATCATGGTGATAATCTTATCAGAAGTTCTGAGCTTGTCATATTTCTTAAACATTTAGAAAAATTCTAAACATTTAGAAATTTAACTTTTCCAAAGTAACTTTTGATTTTTGAATTTCCAGATGAAACAAACTTCATATCTCAAACATGTCTTGATGAAATATAACTCTTGAAACTTGATTTTGATCAAAAAGTCAAAGTTTGACTTTTTAGTGTGCAAATGACCACTTTGCCCTTGTGAATGGCTTTCTTGGAAAATTTGTAATTCATGGCTTGAAATTGGATGGAAGCTAACCTGAGGGTCCAGGTTGATCCGTTGAGAAATGAGAGGGAAAATTTTGAGGTACAACACATAAGTTACTCGAACTTTCGTTTCTCTGAGCCTACAGTGAGGTTATTGAATCTCCGCCAAATATAACCATGGCAGTATGGAAAGACTCCCATGGGCTATGTGATACGGTGTAGAGGGGGAAATCGGCCTTCTCGGGGACAGAAAATTCCTTGGTCTAGGAAATGCTCACGGCGACCT
Organism: Vicia faba; assembly: GCA_948472305.1. NCBI lineage: Eukaryota > Viridiplantae > Streptophyta > Magnoliopsida > Fabales > Fabaceae > Vicia > Vicia faba. Next base: position 1,150,870,378 of record OX451739.1, on the reverse strand, counting down.
AGAGGTTGGCGGCATCGTCAGAGGGTGGTATTTCCTCCTCGACCTTCTTCGCTTCCCAGAAATCTTGTTGAGGAGCTTGCCTCTTCATGTACTGCTTCAGGTGCCCGTATCTAATGAGGATCTTGATCTCATTCTTAAGGTGGGTGCATTTCTATTAACGTGTTTGTGGCTCTTGTGGAACCGATAATACTTGGTATTGTCCGCATTAAGTTTAGGAGGTGTCTGTCGGGGAAAACAAAATCCTGCTTGGCGGAATTCAGAGTTCTGGCACTCGAATAAAATGTGCTAGCGGGAAGCAATTAGGAGAGTGTATTCTGGGAAACGGCCAACAGGTCCCCTGGATTCCCTAGTCACGCAGGGCTTATGTTCCTTTCTTTTTCTCCCCCATGACGAGGCGCTAGGTGGTCGTTATTCTTTGAGACTCTAGCATGTTCCTAATGTCGCAAATTCCGAGCAATGTTGGCGGCTTCCTTCTCTTCGTATGTGATATTGGACTGGGCCTTGAGAAGGAGGGCATCTAGTGACACAGGTTTTTGAGTTCCCACTGCTTTGATGATGTCATTGTAGGGGCATATTCCTTGCTCGAGCATATGTATTTTCATGTTGTCGAACTTGAGACCTAGACGACTTCTCGGTTGAACCTTTTGATGTAAGCTCGAAAAGGTTCATCTTTCCCTTGAATGATCACTTCGAGTGATGCTTCGGACTTAGTATATCATCGAAAATCAGTGAAATGCCTAAAAAATTGGCACCTCGGGTCCTTCCAAGAGATGATGGATTCCTCGGTGAGGCTTTTGTACCATGTTATGGCACCCTTTCACATAGTAGCTGGGAATAATCTGTATCTGATGGCGCCTCTGATGCCATGATAATCAAAAAAGGAGACGATGTTCTTGAGGTGGTCGTCAGGCTCTGTTGTTCCGTTAACATTCCCAGGTTTGGTGGTTTTTCCAGTTCGAGGGGAATGGGCGCATCCATAATTTCCCAAGATAGCATCCCATGAGGGTCGTCTCCGTCGCTCAAAATCGGTGATCGGGGTGGTGATTGGGTGTATTTCCCTCTTCTGGGACTGCCATTGCATTGTGGTGGCTATTTCTATGAGTGACCTTTTAGTTTGCGCGGAGGAGAGAGACAGTTCTTTGTTCGGCCTCCTGCCCTACCTTTCTTGGCGGTTGGGGTGTGCTAACCCTCGCGAGGAGGAGTATGATCGCGCTTCTTGGTCACTGGGGTTTGCTTCCTCTCTAATGGTGGGCATTAACTTGGTTGTCACGAGGACAAACTTCTGGATTCGTACCGTTGGTGTCTCCGCGGGGAGAGCGAGAACGATGAGCATTCTCCAGTGATTTGATCCTTTCGTATTGATGGTGAATTAGTGTGTTCGTATGGTTGATTGTCGCGAACAAGGCCGCCATCGTCGAGTTGGAGTTAGGGGTCACCAAAATCAGTTGAAACATCTCTGGTGCCTCCTCTTGGTTCTCTTGATTTTTTCAGGGTTTGACGTACAGTGTGAGGTCTGCATCGACATCATCGGAGAAAGGGGAAGCAATGTGTCCATTCCTCCTTGTTGGGGTGATTTCTTCAAAATATGGGATCTCGTGGCCATCGTCGTCGTTATGGGCGAGGGAGATGACTATTTCAAGACCGTCTTTCTCCTCGTTTGGACCAGCCATGATTGGTTTTGAGTTTTGTTTTGATCTTTAGTTTCGAGGAAAGAAAGATATGGAAACAAAGAATTCCCACTTACGATACCACTAATATTACCGAGTATCAGAAAGAGAAGTGGTTGATCCAAATGTCTGTTGATATATAGCGTTCCATGGAGGGGATGGGAGTTGTACCTGTAAGGCACTCGGATGCTGAAGTCACAAAGAGTGAGAGGTAAGCGAGAGTTAAGTTGTGAATTAGAATAGTTGACTCTCCTATACATGAGAGTATTTATAGAGCCCCTAGTGTTGGGCCAATGGTCTCCATTATGAGATGAATATCCAGGCCCATAATGGATGACAACCAGAATTCTCACGTGAGAGTGAGGATGAGCAGCATGTGCTCATCATCCTGGGTGGCAGTGGCGTGCTCCGAACTTTGCGCATAGTGGACTGACCGCATACGTTATGAAGGGTGCAAAGATTCTGAAGTGTGTGAAACACGCTGATGATGTGTTCTCGAGTGAAGAGCACGTGGGAAATACGTCTCAGATTGGACCATGATGGATTGGACCATCATTTAGGTCATCCTCAACGTAGAGGGAAGTTAAGTTGTGCCCGACAATGAACCAACCATAAACCCAGTCCAAAACACAATCCTTCCGACTTGCATAAAAATATATTTCTAAGGAGAAAAATATTTTTGCACCAAGAAATTCATGTATATCCTATCATGCTATTTCTAAATATTAAATTGTGACAATTAAACTTTTAACTACACTAACAATATACTGATTCTTCAACGTTATTATGTTTGAAAATTTTGATACATATCACCTTACATCATAAATACAATCTTTATGACAATTTATAAATAATTTATATCAAGTCATAATTATAAATAAATAAACATTAAAGAGAAACAAAATCATAATCAATATTATTAAAATTTACATTTATGTTGTTGTTATTTTGTTCCATTTATACCATAAAGTTGTTATTAAAATATTAAAAAGATTTATTATTCTTTATGACATTAATTTTCTTTTTTAATATAATTCCTTATTTATAATTTAACTACATTCCTTTGTTTTTAAAAAATAATTAAGAGTGTTATTGACAAAATAATAATTATATTTGTGTTAAACTCTCAAATTGATAACTATCTAGATATTTTATTTTTCACACTTAATTAAAAATAAATAAACTTAATAAACATTTCAATAACTTAGAAATTTTAAATAAAATAACATATTTTTTCAATATTTCAATATATATTATATAATATATTGACTTTTGTTAAGTAACATTAGTTTGTTTGATGTTTCAAATTTTTTTAGTATTATACTTTCTTAAACCATGTTTGATTTTTTTTATTATATTTATATTAACGAGAAAAAAAAAATATTGTTGATACAAATATTTATATAGTTAAAAAAAAATTATTGTTGATACAAATATTTTTAGAAACAAAAAACATGTATTATTGATGAAAGTTTATTATTGTTCTAAATATTTCTATAAATGATGCTAAAATAAAAATATTATTTATATATAAAAAAAAGTCTATTGTTGATCTAAAGGATGTTAATTTTTTGTATATTGTTGGTATACGTGAAAAATATATTATTGATCTAAATATTTTTATATACAAAAATTTACTATTGATTCAAATATTTTTGTAAACGGTATGTAGACAAAAATAATATTTGTATACAACAATAAATATATTATCGATTTAAATATTTTTATATACGAAAAATAATATTTATTATTTAAATATTTATGATCCAAAAATGATATACGAAAAAAAAATTTATTATTGGTCTAAATTTTTTTACATACGAAAAATTTTATTATTGATCTAAATAATTTTTTTCTTTTTTAACTTTCTATTTAAAATAAATATGTAAAAATATACTCGAGGTTCCTTAAATTATTTGTTTGTAATATGTTGGTCGTTTAAATTTTTTTTTTTTTGCAATAACTTAGTCTTTTAAATTATCAAATGCGTGCATCCTTTTTTAATATTCTAAAATATGCTAATTATAGATGTAATTATTTTGAATGAATGAAATGATGAAGTATAATCAAAAATACAAAAATCAATATTTTTAAATATTTAAAATATGAGAAAAAAGAGGATAGAAATCGTCTTAAAGAACTAAATGATTACAAATTTGTTTTAAGAATCAACTTGTTAAAAAAATAATTTAAAGGACTTCGATATAATTTTACCAAATAAATATATTATATAAACTATACATACTATATATTATCGTAGAATGCATTAACGTAGAAGTAGAAAAAGAGCATTATCGTGAAACATTTCTAATTTTCCAAAAAAGAAGAAAAAACACTTATTTTCTAAGAATTTCTTTATACACTATCTTTTAGAGATAGGAAAAAACTTCTTAAAATTCGAAAATATTCTTCAGAAATGTATCTTCGAATGCACTCCAAATAAAGGTGTTTCGGAGATGCATCTCTGAAAGTATCCAAAATATCAAATTTTGGAATGAATTCAGAAATGCACTTTCGAAAATACCCAAAATAGATTTTGTCTCTGCATAATTCGAAAATATATTTACGAAATTTAAAAAAAAAAAACAGGGAATGTTTCAGAAGTGTATTTCTGAAACATGCCCTGACATAGGATAAAAATTCTTGGGACTAAATTGCTCCCAATCTTCTATATAAGGAGTACTTTTCACCGATACTCTACTAAAGTTCCCGTTGAATTGGATGCAAAGATTCAGAGATCCGGTGAAGATGTTATCAAAATGTTACGACGTCCTCAGTTACCCGTTTATAACAAGTAATGTTAAATTTATGTATCAATATCTTTGTAATTTTGACTTTCAATGTTAAATTTATGTTACTGTTTATGTAATATCAATGTTTCAATATGTATTTTATATCTACATAATTTTCTGTTCAAAGTTTCTGTTTTACTGAAATCATTTAGTGTCTATTTCGAAAATGTACATCTGAAATATAGCATTAGGTATCTTCAGAAATACATCTCCGAATTCGCCCAAAAAAATGAAATTTCATAACTTCGCTAATACAACTCCGAAATCACCCCAGAAAAAGTAAAATTTCGTATTTTTGGAAATACATCTCCAAAATCAACTCAGAAAAAATAAACTATGGTGCGTTCAGAGATACATCTCTAAATTTTGGGGGTAAAAACGGAATTTTTCCAGAGGTGGCTAAGAAGGTGTAAGGGTGGAGAAAGAAATTTCATATTTTCTTCATCATCTTCCCTCATAAAATTTCGTATTTTCGGAAATACATCTCCAAAATCACCTCAGAAAAAATGAATTATGGTGCATTCAGAGATACATCTCTAAATTTTGGGGGTAAAAACGGAATTTTTTCAGAGGTGGCTAAGAAGGTGTAAGGGTGGAGAAAGAAATTTCTTATTTTCTTCATCATCTTCCCTCATAATCCACCATCCATATGAAATATTCCTCTCTCTGATTTCTCTTCACCTCACTAACATTGATGCATAACAACAACAAAGAAAATGATTCAAATGAAGATGAGAACTGATTACCGATGATAATCGAGCGACAGAAGTGTGGCCTGATTCTGACGAGAGCGATCGACATTCAGAGGCATCGTGATGTTTGAGTGGTGGTTGTGATTGTGATCAATTCCAATAAATGCTTCACGCGTCTTGCGTGCGTTTTCCAATGGTTTTTACGACAACATTGAACGTGAACGGAGGAAGGCAATGTAGTTGTTTTTCTCCTATTCTCTTGTTCTACTTCGTTTCTCATTTTCGTTATGTTATCTATTGTTATTTTTGTTTAATGATTTTAAGTGATTTTAAGAAATGCATAATTTTGGCCTCTCTCGCAATGTGTTTGTTGAAAGGTCTCAACTGAATTCTTTCTTCTTTTTGTTTATGTTTTTCTTTTGATTTGTTGGTGTTGTTGTGTTGCTGAGTTGCTATTGTTGTTGATTGTTGTTTTGTGGTGAAGAAAAATGGCGATGATAATGGTGGTTTGTTGGAAGTGATGTTGATTATGGAGGAGTTTATTGATGATGTAAGTTTTGATTATGGACGTTTTTGTTGAGTGCTGGTGATGAATGAAGTAAACATGAAGGGAATGGTGAAGTGATGATTAATAATGATGGTGAAGTGAAGATGAAGAATGATGGAGACTCTTGGTGATGGTTGAAGAAGGTGAATGAGGAAGATGATTATTGGAGATGATGAGTTATGAGGTTGAAGAAGGTGAATAAGGAAGACGATGATTGGAGAGTGAAGGTTAAAGATGAAGTTTTGGAAGTGATGAAGTTTGTTATGGAGATGATGATTGAAGTGTGAAGAAGATGGTAAGGGGTTGAAGATGAAGAATTATTTGAGATTGAAGTATGGTTTTGGAAGTGATGCTATGAATTTCAAGTTGAAGAAAATGAAGAAGACGAGGATGGTTTTTATAGATTCATTAGGAGCCAAAAGTTAGTTAAAAATTGGTTAAGAGTTTGTTAATTAGTTTAGATCAAATTTAGTTATAAACTTGTAAAGATAGTGTGAAAATGATTTTGATAAATGTAGAGTTTTTTGAAGTTTGAATGATAAATGATGTAATTTTGGTTGTGAAGCTTGTAAAAATTGTGAAAAATTAATTATTATATTTTGTCTTTTTAGTGCCAAATAAAAATTGATTTTAATTTCTTTTTATGCAGAAAAAATGGAATTAGTACTATTATTTTTATTCTTCAATATGAGAATTAATGATAAACTTGAATAGCATAAGGAGTGAAAATATAAATGAGTGCAATAGTAAAAAAAAGGTATTTTACTTATTATTTTTTCATGTATGTAAAATCAAAGGAAATAAATTGGTAAGAATGAACTTAGCATTTTTTAAAAGTTAATATTTAATCGCTCGAAATATGAAATTTGACAAACAGAAAAGCTAATCTAAATAGCACTCAAAACGAGAGAGCCTGTTTAAAAATGATATATCCTAACAAGTTAGTTACAAATAAAATAACAAACGAAAGGAATCAAAACAAAAGAATAAAAAATTCCTGAGAAAAATTTATCGTACAACAATTGACATTCCCTTTTCTATTTTTTTAAAAATGCAGGACATTCAACTTTAATGTGACCAAAGCCTTCACATTCATGACATTGTATTACTTTGGCTTTGTTAGGTTTGTCATCATCTTTGTTCTTGCACCGAGGACCAATGTTTTTGAAGTTATTTGACCCTTTGTCTTTGAAATTTGTCCTCCATCTTCTGTCCAGTATCTGCAAAGCTTTGTTAAACTTTCTACCAACAAGCGCCATATCATCTGATAAACTTTCTTCATTTTCACCTTGATCTTCATCTTCTTAAGTCTTGGATACAAAGGATATACTCTTGTTCTTATTTATAGACCTATCATTTATAATCATCTCACAGGTTTGTAGAAAACCAATTAGTTCATCCACTTTAATGTTGTTTATGTCTTGGGTTTCTCCAATAATTATAACCTTCATATACAACTTCTTTAGTAGTGATCCGAGGATTTTTATGGCCAGCTTTTCTTTAGACATCTTCTCTCCTAATGCAAAACAAGTATTGGCAATGTCACACAGTCTGATGTTGAAGTCAAAGATGGATTCATTTTCCTTCATTTACATATTCTCAAACTTTGTTTTAAGGAGATGCAACCTTGACATATGAACTTTAGATGTGCCTTCATGTAAATTTTTGAGAATATCCCATGTCTCTTTAGCTGCAGTACACATGTTGACCAATCTAAACATGTTCTTGTCCATACCATTGAAAATAACATTTAAGGCCTTGGAGTTTACAAGAGCTTCATCATCTTAAACATTGGACATGTCAGCTTCAGGCTTTAATATTGATGTACCATCTTAAGAGGTATTCACAGGGTGTTTCCAAACTTTTATAATAGTCTTTCATGTCTAGTTGGAAATGGATTTAAAAAATACAACCATTTTAGCTTTCCAATAATCATTGTTGGTTCCATCCAAAACATTTTGTCTATTGACTGATCCTTTATCCCTAGAATTTCCCATTTGAACAAAATATACTTTCCCTAGAGCTCACCCAAACATAATAGGGTGCCTGCTCTATGCCAATTGAAATTTTGTTATTCACATGACAAATGTTGGACATGATGTAAAAGACAATATGTTCAACATCTTATACCAGAATTGACAGATAATAGAACATAAAACAAAAATCAATAAAGAACACAAAATAATTGGTAACCCATTTCGGTGCAACATCGCCTACATCTTGGAGGCTTCTGTCATAACTGGTTTTAAAATGAGATTCGCCGCCATTAATTTTTATCCTAAGGAATGGAATATAACGAAAAAACCATAATTTGATTAGAGATTATAAGTTGTTGACTCATTTTAGACGAAGGGAAGGTGTTATGCACCCAGCATCTACCTTGTTCACAATGATACTAGAGTTTAGAATTAAGGTTTAGGAATAGGGTTTTAATTTTTATTAGGGGAACTCCCCACGATTTTAGTCGTATGCCTACGTATCTTATGAGGAATTAGATTCCCAATTCGTAGTTCGTAGTTGTTTGGTTAGTGTTTTTTATGGATTCCGGAAATATCTCGTATTCTCCTTGAACCAAGTCTGGGTTTATAAATTGTGGAGTTGTTAGACGAAGTTCGCAGTTAATGAGAAATATCTCCATAATCCTTTTTTCAAAATGATATCTTGAGTTTATTAAGTTAGTAGAAAATTGTTAGTAATTTGATTGGTTAGATGTTTTCAAATATAATATGTAATATGAGAAAATATCTTTTTAATACATGAGAAAAATAATTTTAATGCAATTAAAATATTTGAATCAGTTAGTAGTAATAATACAAAAAAGAATTTGAATTGATAAAATAAATTTGGAATTTATTATTAAAATAAATATATTAAAAGAAAATATTCATTATGTCGAATAATGTAAAATAGATAAATAAATAAATAAATAAATAAAATAAATTAATAAAGTTATAAAAATAAACTGATTTTAATTAAAAACACAGGGGGTGTGAAAACAATTGGTTAGTAAAAGGTTGGTGGGTATGAATAATAAGGCCCTAAATCCAGATATTAGATTTAGGCCCAAAACGCATGGGGGTGTAGTTTTGAACGTGATAGCAAAATGAGGAGGTGCAGGAAATAAGGGCCCCAAGTCCAGATATTAAACTTATCCCATTAGCGCGGGAGGTAAGAATTATAGTCGATGAAGTAAAACATAGGGTGTGCTTAGAACGGGCTTGGCCCAAAACAATTTTGTTTGACCCGTTGGACAGACTGTGGGCAAGACCAGGGAGTTACAATGGGCACGTGGTTTATTAATGTTTGATTATGATCACGTGGTCGTGGCTGAAGGAGTATGTAAGGAGTGTTGCACCAGAACAGAGGGACATTTATAAAAGTGGGTATCAGGGCATGTTGTAATACCCCAATTCTACCCGGCATTTATATAAATAAATCAGAGTCATCAAATTCATACAAATGAATCAGGATGCCACAAATTCAACTTTAAAAACACATTGCATTCATCGTGGATACATAACACTTTAAAACTTCGGATGAACCATCAACATAATACTTTAATCTCTTAGTTCAACAATTTAAACATCTACGCAGCAGAATTCTTAGTAACATCTTTATCCAGCGTTACATCAATTTCAAAACAACACATACTTAATAACCATCAAAGTAAAGTTCAACAACTGAAATAATCAACAATTAAAAGTAACAAGCATTCATCCTCCCGAGTGTTACGTATCAGAGCAATGACACCGACTCGAACTACTGAAGGTATACAACCTTCACTCTCGATTACCTGCACGTTACCAACGTAAGGGTAACATTCAAACAGAAGGAGTGAGATATCTAACAATATAATAAAACGCATGATAATTAATATATTAAATTAGATCACATAACACCACCACTTCTCATCTTATTAACAACAATAATCGCAACAGAAATACCAACAATATACACATTCACCGCATCAATACACAACTTATTTATACAATCATATAATATGACTCGATACTATGCAAATGCATGTGGTACCATTGGAGCAGAACTCCCATCTTAAAAATATGCCAATAAATAGAGGCTTCAACAAGGCATAAGCCTTCCTCTTAATATTCACCAATACAGGCCATCTTAATGAGCATAAGCTCTATCTTGAAATGCAATATATGCGACACAATCATGAATGTAATGACAACACCATAATTAACAACATCTCAACACCACATCATCGTTGGCCAGAAGCCTACATCTTAATAGCAGCCAATTATTAGGGGCATCTCAACACCTTTCATCAACATCGTTCATCAACATCATTTATCAACATCATTTATCATCATAAATCATCAAACATCATTTATACATCATAATTCATCAAACGTCATTTATACATCATAGTTCATCAAACGTCATTTATACATCATAGTTCATGAAACATCATAACTCATCAAACGTCATTTATCATTAACAACTCAGCCATACGACAATACAACAGTAAATCGTCAATCTCGCAACGTTGGCCATAGGCCTACAACATGATATCGCCTATAATTAATTAATCATCTAAGGCTTACTTCTAATTAACCAACCTCTACATATTATTATGTAATACTACATTATTATCCTCATTAATTTTGCTGTTACGAACCAAACAGAAATCTATAACCATCTTATCCTCATCATCGTTCATCACAAAAATCAATATAGCGATTAACGCGGGAACTAACTCTAATCCTAATTTGGATACTAGGATTATCCTTCCTACTCTTCATTTTAATCCTTAAGAATGAAGTTCATTGCGTTAGCTATTTAACGCTTCGAACGACACTTTAAACGGAGTCCAAAAACTCAAGTTACAACCCTTTCAAAATGATTCTGTCAAAAACCAGACAACATGGATCGATGCGTAAGGTCTTGGGTCGACGCGTACTGGACTTAACACGCTACATGAGCCGATGCATACTCCCTTTGTATCGACTCATACTGAGTCTGCAATATTGCATGTATCGATACATGCTCCTATGTAACGACTCATCTTGAGTCTAAGAGCCTCCATGTATCGACGCAAGACTCCTTCGTATCGACTAATCCTGAGTCTAAAAGCCTTCATGCATCGACGCATGACGTTTGGGGTCGACACATACAGTTCTGTCACTGATATTTTCTGCGATTTCACTGTGTTTTCACTATGGTTTCCATACCTTATGCCCTAAAATCATCCTCTAATCATAGATAATCATCCATTATAATTATCCTATAATTCTACATTAAATATACAGCATTAGGGCATTATTATTCATCTTTCAATCATCGATTCTCATCATACAACAACATATAATTCAATCATGAATAAGACAACATTTTCACATCTAATACCATAAACCAATCATCATAAACCCTATTATAGAGCCAGAACCCCACCCTTACCTTGGACTGAAGGCTGCTCTATAACTTTTTCGGTTGATTTCTGTTCTGCCTCTTTTCCTCTTTTCCAACAGCTTTCACGTTCTCTTCTTCCAACCCTTATTCTTTCTCTCTTATTGATTCTTCTTTTCTCCTTATTATTTCTAAAAATAATAAAATAACCCTATTATTCTCTTTATGCCTTAATGGGCTTAAGACTACTACACCCCATTATTACTACTTCTATCCTTTAAAACAAGCCCACATCAAATAATATTATCCTTCTCATATTATTCCACAATTTAATAAAATAATTAAGTCCAACTAATCACAATGCAATATCTAACACAACAACAAAACTTCACAAATATTCCAAAAATAATTTAATAAATAATTAATTAAATTACGGGCGTTACAACTCTCTCCCACTTAGAATATTTTCGTCCTCGAAAATTTACCTTAATCAAACAACTCAGGATAGGAGTCCCGCATCTTGCTCTCCAACTCCCAAGTCATGTTTTCTCCGGCAGCTCCTAGCCAAACCACTTTAATCAAATCAATCTCTTTGCTCCTCAGAGTCTTTATTTCACGATCCGTAATCCGTACAGGCATCGTCTCCATTGTAAGATTATCTCGTACTTGCACATCATCCATATGAATCACATGAGATGGATCTGAAATATACTTCCTGAGTTGTGACACGTGAAACACATCATGTAAATTCGAAAGATTATGCGGTAAAGCCACTCTATAAGCAACATTCTCCACTCTCTCTGAAATCTGATATGGTCCAATAAAACGAGAAGTGAGCTTCTTAGACTTCAATGCTCGTCCAACACCAGTCACAGGTGTAACTCTCAAAAACACATGGTCACCCGCTTGAAATTATAAATCTTTCCTTCGCTTGTCATGATAAATCTTCTATCTACTTTGGGAAGCTTTCATCTTTTCTCGAATCAATTTCACATTCTCAGTTGTCTCACGAACAAGTTCAGGCCCAAGTACAAAACTTTCACCAGATTCATGCCAACATAAAGGAGTTCTACATCTTCGACCATACAACGCTTCAAAAGGTGTCATCCCAATACTGGAATGGTAACTGTTATTATAGGTGAACTCTATCAACGGAAGATAAGTATCCCACGAACCTCCCTGCTCAAGAACACATGCCCTTAGCAAGTCTTCCAACGATTGAATAGTCTGTTCAGTCTGACCATCTGTCTGAGGATGATACGCTGAACTCAACCTCAACTTGGAACCCAATGCTTCTTGCAAACTCTTCCAAAAATCAGAAGTAAATCTTAGATCTTTATCTGACACAATGCACAAAGGAACACCATGCAGCTTCACAATCACACTAGTGTAAACCTCAGCCAACTTCGACACGGGAAAGCTGATGTTAATAGGAATAAAATGAGCCGACTTTGTAAGCCTATCAACAATCACCCAAATCGAATCATTCCTCTTATAGTATTAGGTAACCCCGTCACAAAGTCCATTGAAATGTGATCCCATTTCCATTCTGGAACTTCTAACAGTTGCATCAACCCTGCAGGCTTCTGATGTTCAACTTTCGACTTTTGACAAGTCAAACATGCGTACATAAACCGAGCCACATCACTCTTCATCCCAGGCCACAAAAACAAACCTTTCAAATCTTGATACATATTTGTATCTCCTGGATAAATACTCAACTTACTTCGATGACTCTCTTCAAGTATCACTTTCTTCATCTCAGCATCACCAGGAATACAAATCCAATTACGAAATCTCAACACACCTTGCATATCTAGCTTAAAATCATTATTCTCATACTGATCGATCCCAACCATCGAATCTACCAGTTTCACATCTAACTTCTGAGCTTCTCTGATACTATCTAGAAATTCATTGTTAATCTTCAACATACCCAACATAACACTCTACGGCGTAAACTCGCAGACTAAGCTCATATCTCTGAACTGTTTAATTAATTCCAACTCTTTAACCATCATTGGCGACATATGTAAAGTCTTTCGACTCAACGCATCAGCTACCACATTCGCCTTTCATGGATGATAATTCAAACTGAAATCATAATCCTTTAACAATTCCAACCATCTTCGTTGCCTCATATTCAACTCCTTCTGATCAAAAAGATACTTCAAACTCTTATGGTAACTAAACACTTTAAATCTAGAAGCATAAAGATAATTCCTCCAAATCTTCAACATGAAGAGAACTGCAGCAAGCTCTAAATCATGTGTAGGATAGTTCTTCTCATGAGTCCTCAACTGCCTTGACGCATAAGCAACTACCTTATCATTCTGCATAAGCACACCTCCTAAACCCATCTTAGAAGCATCACAATATACCACAAAAGGCTCTCCTGGATTAGGCAACGTCAAAATCGAAGCCGACGTTAATCTCTTCTTCAATTCTGTAAAACTTTCTTCGCACTGAACATCCCATACAAAAGCTCTACCTTTACAAGTGAACTTAGTCAACGGAAGTGCCAACTTAGAAAAACCTTGGATAAACCTTCTATAGTAACCAAATAGTCCCAAAAAGCTTTTAATATTAGTAGCTGACTTCAGAGTTTCCCATTGCAACACAACATTTACCTTCTATGGATCTACAGCAATCACACTACCTGAAATCACATGACCAAGAAAACTAACTTCCTTTAACCAGAATTCACACTTGGACAGCTTTGCGTACAACTTCTTCTATTTCAAAACTCGTAATACTACCCTTAAGTGTTCAATATGCTCTTCTTCTTACTTAGAGTAAATCAAAATGTAGTCAATGAACACCACTACGAACCGATCCAAATAAGTATGAAAGATACGATTCATATATTCCATGAATACTCCCAGCGCATTAGTAACACCGAAAGGCATCACCGAATACTCGTAATGTCCATAACGCGTTCTGAAAGTCGTCTTCTGGATATCTTCATCCTTCACCTTAATATGATGGTAACTCGACCTCAAATCAATCTTACTAAACACACGAGTATCCACCAATTGGTCCATCAAGTCATCTATTCTCGGAAGCGGATACTTGTTCTTAATCGTCACTTTATTCAACTGTCTATAATCAACACAAAGCCTCATACTTCCATCTTTTTTTTACTAACAACACTGGAGCACCCCACGATGATACACTTGGTCTTACGAACTTCTTTTCAAGTAACTCTTCCAATTTCTTCTTTAACTTTGACAATTCAGATGCAGACATCCTGTATGGTGCCATCAACACAGGTCTGGTACCAGGTACAAGATTAATAGCAAATTTAACTTCCCTCTCCGGAGGTACATCAAGAATCCCATCAGGGAAAACTTCAGGAAATTCACACACCACCTGCAATTCCTCAATTATAGCTTGAGTCTCTACAGATAGCGACACCATCAATGAGAACATCTATGCTTCCTCTTGCATCAACTTTCTCAACTGTTTAGCATACAACAGACTATCTTCCTCTTCTTCAGGAGTAGAAAACCTCACAGACTTGTCATAACAGTTAATGTGAACATAGTTATGCTCTAACCAGTTCATACCAAAAATCACATCCAAACCTCTTAACGGTAAACAAATCAAATCAACAGCAAAGTCTTTGTCGAAGATCGACAAGGGACAATTCAAACACACAAAAGAAGTAGTCACCGACCCCTTGGCTGGAGTATCGACAACCATTTATCCATTCATAAAAGACAACATAAGACCTAATCTTTCAACACAATCAGCAGCAATAAAACAATGAGTAGCACCGGTATCAATAATAGTAATTAAAAGAGTACTATTAATGAAACATGTACCTCTGATAAGTCTGTCCTCAACAGTTGTCTGATCCTCAACCAAAGCGAACACTTTACCGCTTGTCTGCACCCTCTTTTGGTTTCTGACACTGACTACCAATGTGCCCTTCTTCACTACAGTTGAAACAAATCACATCCTTATGCTTGCACTCAGATACAACATGTCCGTTCTTACCACAACGGAAGCACCTCTTTACTTAAGTAGTACACACATTACTCTTATGCTCAGGTTTCCCACATTTAAAACAAACCACACCAGCAGGATCATCTCCCCCACTAGTCCTCTGATCCTGAGCAACTTTCTGTTTACCTTTACCAGCTGGGGTATCATAAGGCTTCCCATGATTCTGTTTGTACTTACCCCTCTTCACACTGATAATCTTGTAATGAGCATTATTATCCTCCTCATAAATCCTACAACTATCAATCATATCAGCAAAGACACAGATCTTCTGGTATCCAACTGTCTTCTTGATCTCTGGGCGCAACCCATTCTCAAACTTGATACATTTTGAAAACTCAGTGTCTGCCTCAACGTAGTGCGAATAAAACTTAGCCAACTCGGAAAAATTCGCAGCATACTCAACAACCGACATATTCCCTTGCTTCAGTTCAAGGAATTCAATCTCCTTCTTACCACAGAAATCTTCAGGAAAGTACTTCCTCAGAAATTTCCTACAGAACATAGCCCAAGTGACATTCTCACCCCCAGCTTCTAATCTCTGACAAGTCTCTAGCCACCAGTCATCAGCCTCGACTGCTAGCATATGAGTACCATATCGAACCTTCTGCGTTGGAGTGCAGTCCATCACACGTAAGATTCTCTCAATCTCTTTCAACCAATCCAATGCTCCGTCAGGATCATACTTTCCCTTGAAGGTAGGCGGATTCTCTCTCTAGAAAGTCGCCAAACTATGAGATCCAGCATTCCCGTCAGTATTCAGCTGATTTTCCATCACATGAGCCATTGCTCTAAAGCAGAAGCAAGTGCAACATCATTCCTTCCAGCCATCTCAACTTATCACTAAAACATAAACAACGGTTAGAACTCGAATTAACAATACTCGATTGTTAGACAACTATGACTCGACGACAAGGTCGGACCAACCTTTTGCTCTGATACTAACTTTGTAACACCCCAATTCTACCCGGAAATTATATAAATAAATCAGAGTCATCAAATTCATGCAAATGAATCAGGATGACACAAATTCAAATTTAAAAACACATTTCATTCATCGTGGATACATAACACTTTAAAACTTCGGATGAACCATCAGCATAATACTTTAATCTCTTAGTTCAACAATTTAAACATCTACGCAGCAGAATTCTTAGTAACATCTTTATCCATCGTTACAGCAATTTCAAAACAACACATACTTAATAACCATCAAAGTAAAGTTCAACAACTGAAATTAACAACAATTAAAAGCAACAAGCGTTCATCCCCTCGAGTGTTACGTATCAGAGCAATGACACCGACTCGAACTACTGAAGGTATACAGCCTTCACTTTCGATTACCTACATGTTACCAACGTAAGGGTAACATTTAAACAGAAGGGGTGAGATATCTAACAATATAATAAAACGCTTGATAATTAATATATTAAATTAGATCACATAACACCACCACTTCTCATCTTATAAACAACAATAATCGCAACAGAAATACCAACAATATACACATTCACCGCATCAATACACAACTTCTTTATGCAATCATATAATGCGACTCGATACTATGCAAATGCATATGGTACCATTGGAGCAGAACTCCCATCTTAAAAATCTCCCAATAAATAGAGGCATCAACAAGGCATAAGCCTTCATCTTAATATTCTCCAATACAGACCATCTTAACAAGCATAAGCTCCATCTTGAAATGAAATGTATGCGACACAATCATGAATGTAATGACAACACCATAATTAACAACATCTCAACACCGCATCATCTTTGTACAGAAGCCTACATCTTAATAGATGCCAATGATTAGGGGTATCTCAACACCTTTCATCAACATCGTTCATCAACATCATTTATCAACATCATTTATCATCATAAATCATCAAACATCATTTATACATCATAATTCATCAAACGTCATTTATACATCATAGTTAATCAACCGTCATTTATACATCATAGTTCATCAAACATCATAACTCATCAAACGTCATTTATCATTAACAACTCAGCCATACGATAATACAACAGTAGATCGTCAATCTCGCAACGTTGGCCATAGGCCTACAACATGATATCGCCTATAATTAATTAATCATATAAGGCTTACTTATAATTAACCAACCTCTACATATTATTCTGTAATACTACATTATTATCCTCATTAATCTTGTTGTTACGAACCAAATAGAAATCTATAACAATCTTATCCTCATCATCGTTCTTCACAAAAATCAATATAGCGATTAATACGGGAACTAACTCTAATCCTAATTTGGATACTAGGATTATCCTTCCTACTCTTCATTTTAATCCTTAAGAATGAAGTTCATCGCGTTAGCTATTCAACGCTTCGAACGACACTTCAAACAAAGTCCGAAAACTCAAGTTACAGCCATTTCAAAATGATTCTGTCAAAAACCATACAACATGGATCAACGCGTAAGGTCTTGGGTCGACGCGTACTGGACTTAACACGCTACATGAGTCGAAGCATACTCCCTTTGTATCGACTCATACTGAGTCTGCAACACTGTATGTATCGATACATGCTCCTACGTATCGACTCATCCTGAGTCTAAGATCCTACATGTATCGACGCAAGACTCCTTCGTATTGATTCATCCCGAGTCTAAAAGCCTTCATGCATTGACGCATGACGTTTGGGTTCGACACATATTGTTCTGTCACTGATATTTTCTGCGATTTCACTGCATTTTCACTATGGTTTCCATACCTTAGGCCCTAAAAACATCCTCTAATCATAGATAATCATCCATTATAACTATCCTATAATTCTACATCAAATATACAACATTAGGGCATCATTATTCATCTTTCAATCATCGATTCTCATCATAAAACAACATATAATTCAATCATAAACAAGACAATATTTTCACATCTAATCCCATAAACCAATCATCATAAACCCTATTATAGAGTTAGAACCCCACGCTTACCTTGGATTGAAGGCTGCTCTATAACTTTTCCGATTGATTTCCGTTTTTCCTCTTTTCCAACAGCTTTCACGTTCTCTTCTTCCAACCCTTATTCTTTCTCTCTTACTGCTTCTTCTTTTCTCCTTATTATTTCTAACAATAATAAAATAATCCTATTATTCTCTTTATGCCTTAATGGGCTTAAGACTACTACACCCCCTTATTACTACTTCTATCCTTTAAAACAAGTCCACATCAAATAATATTATCCTTCTCATATTATTCCACAACTTAATAAAATAATTAAATCCAACTAATCACAACGCAATATCTAACACAACAACACAACTTCACAAATATTCCAAAAATAATTTAATTAAATAATTAATTAAATTACTGGAATTACACATGTGGCCCATTTTCTTTTTTTCTTCCTATATCTACATTATTCTCTCTTAAGCATACGAAATTCTAGAGAGAGGCTCTGACCTCTCTCTAAACAACTACCTATCATAAATTTCCTAGGCCGTGCCGACTGTCGCGAATTAACCCTAAACCCACTGTGAAACCCAAAATTCCAGTTGATATTTAACCAGAATCTTCATCCCAAACCCAGATCTTAGAACCCTAGGACGAACTCTAAGAACCCTAACCTAAATCGAAACCCAGAAACCCAAAATCGTTAGAACCCTAACCTAACCCTAAAGAAGAATCCTAATGAACCTTAACCCTTAGAAATCAAGAAATTCAAAATCAAACACAAATCGTAGATTCAACAATTATAAACCTAAGCTAAGTGAATCGACTTACATCCCCTTCAGTGATTCTTCTTGTATTAGTCCCTTTCTGGTTTTCTGGTTCTCCCTTTTAATCTCTTATTCTAGTACACAGGTACACGATTTGGTGGAGATGATGCAGCGACAAGGGATTGAAATACATATCTAGGGTTTCAGAAATTCAAACCCAAATCTCAAGCAAGAAGGTTGACTCGCGGTTTCTGCTTCTTCTCCTTTTCTTTTTGTTATAATTTCCTCCTCCTTTAATTTTAGAACTTAGGGTTTTATAGTGTTTTAGATTAGAACGAATTAGGAAATTTTATTTGATTGCTGTTACTTTTTGTTGATTATCGTTAGAAATTAGAAAATAGGAAAGATTTAATCTTTATTGTAATTGATTATGTATTTGTATAAGATTTGGACTGATTTCTATAAAGATTTGTATAGTTCTGTTTATAAATATTTGATTTTGTTGTAATAAAAGATTTTATTTGCATAGTATCCGTTTGTGTTGACGGATTGAATCTCTTTAGTAATTGTTTGATGATGAGAACAGGGCACCACTTGTATTTGGGAATTAGGGTTCCAACCCTAACTTTTGATTTTTAGTTAGTCAACACGTAAAAAATAATATAATATCTGATTTTTATAAAATAATTATTTGATATATTAAACAATAAGTATAATATTAATAATAATCAGATAATAATAATAACAATTATAATGCCTTATAAAAAACAACGGGCTCTAGTTTCAAGAAGAAAAATGAGCCAATAACTTTTAATAATTCTCCAAAAACATACAAAAACAACAAATGGGCTTTCGGAAGGTGATATGGGCCTGTTTGAATTCTTCTAAACATACCTCCTTGTTATTATTTGCAAACGGGTCAAAACCTTATTGGGCTGTCCAATTAAATAAGGATACCCCCTCTTGTACTTATAAAATGACGAAACCAAAATGGGTTTAGCTGTGATGCAAACTGAGCCCAATATATCCCTCTCTTTAATAAAAAAAACAAAAGCAATTGAAAAGGATCGGTATAAAAACTAAAATGGTCCGGTTTATAAGGGAAACATCGATGCACCCCTCTATTTTATGAATCAGATAGAAAGGCTTTGAGTAAATCAATGGGCTGCAAAGACTTATTGGCCCAGTCTGCCAAATGAACTACCCATACGCCCTTACTTCCAATGTAAAGAATGAATTTTAAAAACCCTTAATGGACCATCAGATTTTTATGGTCCATTTTGGAACATACACCCCATTTTAACCAAATAAATATAATAACACACTAAGATTAGTAAAAAAGGATGAATGAATTAGTAATATCAGTAGGGAAATTTTGGGGTATCACAACTGTCCCTATTTAATTACCTTTCGATTGAACGGTTTGTAAATACGCCAGTCTCACACATTTGAATTGGAGGGTTATTAAATAATGGATGATCCCAAAATTTGACCACAAGATTATAAGGATACGTTGTACAACATTCCTATGAGTACCGAGAAATTAGGCACAGATAATGACATATCATCTTACCTGAGTTTAAACAACAAGTTTAGAATCTACTTAGATACGACGACACGGATAACTCATCGATACCTAAAAGATAACGATCGTAGATTTTTCATGTATTTACCATAACCTAGGAGGTAAATAATAAAAATTTGAAAATTGACTTACTAATTCTTCAAGATTATTATAGCAATCTTAAGATGTAGATTTTGTCTATCCACCACAGCCTAGAGATTGAATAAAAAAGAGCTTGACAATACATTTCCGCATGAAGACTAACACAATGAATTATATTGCAAATTTTATATATTCACTACAACCTAGAGAGTAAACAATATGAGGATGAACATGTGCATTTATCACGACCTAGAGGATAAATGACACAAGGGTAGGCTTACGTATTCATCATGACCTAGAGGATGGATAATATAACCCTGGAAATTCGCATACCTATCACAACCTAAGGGATAAATACTTGAAGAGTTTGTGCGTTTACCACGACCTCGAGGGTAAACGATAGGAGTAGTCTTACATATTTATCACGACCTAGAGGATAAATAACGTAATTCTAAAAGTTCGCATACCTACCACATCCTAGAGGATATATACTTGAAAATTTTATGCGTTTATCACGACCTAGAGAATAAACAACACGAAGATAGATTCACGTATCATTATGACCTAGGGAATGAATAATATGAACCCGACAATTCTCACACCCACCACAACCTAGGGGATAGATGATTGAAAAGTTTGCGCGTTTATCACGACCTTGAAGATAAACGACACAAAGGTAGTCTTACGTATTTATCATGACCTAGAGGATAAAAAAATATAATCCTAAGAATTCGCATATATGACATAACCTAGAGGATAAATACTTGAAGGGTGTTTTGGTAATCGAATCTTAAATAACTAGACCAAAAATAAGATCTGAGTTTACCAGTTATGTCGGTTATCAACCAAGGTATTTGTTTATTTTGTGGACCAAATAATACAATGATGAGCCCCAAGAAGGTTCATGGTTTAAACAAAAATATATTTGGAAAATGCCATGTATGATGTATATGCATAATGTCTTAGATTGGTATGGAAACCCAAGTGTATATGTGTTGAGTTTTTCTGTATATGCCCCAAATGTATATGCACCAAGTATTTGTATATGCCCTATGTACCAAGTGTTTGTATATGCCCTAAGCGTTTATATATGCATCGAATGCTTGTTGAGAATTTTTTAATGTTCTCTCCTTTCAAACCATTGGTTTTGTGTCACCGACTCTCTAACATTGTATGTTGAGTTATCGTGGTGTTTTCGAGTCGATTTGAATATGATGAACAAGTGTCAGTAAGATTTTGATATTTGTATCACAAACGCATGTGTGAACATAGTTACGGACGTAGGCATATACATGGCTATGATCGTAGGCGTGGATTTTCTTTTGATGTTTTTCTAACCAAAATGCATTTTAATGTTTTATCAAATGCTTCTATTTGTTTGTCAAATCCCCAAAATGATTTCAACAGAGTATTCACAAGAAATAGTCGTAGTATATTTTGAAAACAAGTTCAAAAAGGAAAAACACAATTGAAATATTCAAAAAGTAAATGTTTTATTGATAAATATGCCTCTGAATAGGAGAGAGAATAAGATGCAATTTTTAGAAAGAGGTAATTACAGAAAGTTTAACAAAAATTTGAAAATGGCAATGAAAATGATAATTGCCACTGTTGTTTCTCCAATGTCCTTTTGATAACTCCAACCTCTTTTGCTTCTTAGTAAAATAATTTGGATCAATCTCTCTCCTTCGTGGTCGTAGTCATGGTTCTTAGATCGTAGTCTTTTTGTTCTTTATTTTTGAATAAGATCCCTAACTTTTGCCTCGATCGCCCTTTCGGGTTTTCAATCCACCAGGATAAAGATCTTTTTTGTATGTCCATATTTTTTTCCTGGATCACCTTTTAGGGTTTTCAATCCACTGGGACGCTCTTTTTTGCCTAAGCTGCCCGTTTAGGGTTCAAACTTAGTGAACTTTTTATACATAATATTTTTTGACAGCGTCTAAATTTGTCAGATGTGGAAGTTCTTCCCCGTCCATTGTTGTGAGGATAAGAGCACCACCAGAGAATGTTGTTTTTACCACATACAGACCTTCGTAGGTGGGTGTCCATTTACCACGTGAATCGAGGTGGGGTAGTAGAATCTTCTTGAACACCAAATCTCCTTCTTTGAACACCCGAGGATGAACCTTCTTATCAAATTATTTCTTCATTTGCTTTTGGTATAATTGACTGTGGCACATAGTTGTTAAATGTTTTTCTTCTATCAGGTTAAGGTGATCAATTCACGTCTTAACCTATTCTTCTTCTTCAAGCTTTGTTTCTATTAAAACTCGTAGTGATGGAATCTCTACTTTAACAGGGAGTACTGCCTCCATGCCATATACTAGAGATAATGGAGTTGCACTTGTTGATGTACGTACCGAAGTAAGATAGCCATGTAGAGAAAAGGGAAGCATTTCATGCCAATCTTTGTATGTCTTCACCATTTTTTGAATGAATTTATTGATGTTCTTATTAGAAGCTTCAACGGCCCCGTTCATCTTAGGTTCGATATGGTGAGGAATTATGGTGCTCAACTTTGAAGTCATAACATAACTCTTTCATCATTTTTTGTTCAAATTGGACCCTTTGCCTGTAATGATCCTGCTAGGAACCCCATATATGCATATAATATTATTATTGATGAACCAAGTAACAACTTAACTTGTCACATTTGCGTAGGAAGAAGCTTCCACCCACTTGGTGAAGTAATCTATGGAAACTAGCATGAATCGGTGTCCGTTAGAGGCTTTTGGTTCAATCATTCCTATCATATCAATTCCCCACATTCAAAATGGCCACGAAAAACTTAGGAAATTCAAAGGAGTCGGTGGCACATGCATTTTGTCGGTGTAGATTTGGAATTTGTGACATGTATTTGTATAATGGTAGCAATCACCTTCCATCGTCAACCAATAATAACCTGCTCACAAGATTTTTCTAGCCATGGCGTGCCCGATTGTATGAGTTCCGAAAGTGCCTTCATGGATTTCTCTCATAAGTGTATCTGATTCATGTTTCTCCATGCACTTGAGCAATACCATATCGTAGTTTCTTTCTTTGTATAACACATCACCATTGTTGCACCCCAAAATTTTCCCTCCCATTTTACTCAACAAATGTCAATCGAGGTCCCCAAGTTGCTCAAGGAAGTCCAAGAGTTGACCAGACAAACTCTCTCCTAAGGCAATTAGGGTTTCCCTTTTCAATCAAGATGTGTGAAACACAAAGGACTCAAATGATTTCCAAGGTTTTAATATGTTCTCAATAACCTATATATCAAGTTTCATGCCTTGCACAAGAAGTTTGCTCAGTCAACTGCTCAGATGCGTGAGAATCGACTATACTAGGTCAAAAGTCAACTGTGGCCCACATACAGTCAAACCTCAAGATTTTTGGTCAACATCAACATTTTGAAGTAACTTCCATAATTTGATCAAGGGTTGTTCATGATTCCTCAAGGGGTGCTCCAAATTCATCAAAATCCAAAAGTTGCTAAATTAGGGTTTTGTAGGAAAAGTCAACCCAACTTTAACCAAGCATAACTTCTTCATACTTTATCAGAAATTTTCCATCCAAAGCTCATTTTGGATAGGATGCAATTCCATACAATTAATCTTCAGCTCACAAGTTCATAATATGCACTCATAGAAAGATATGAATTTTGACATTATAGGTCCTTTTGAAAAGTCAACAAAAACACCTTTTGGGTCAAAGCTTCATACATGAACATGGAAGACTCAATTGAGATTAGACCAAAAGGGTTGCTTAGGGGACACCCTAAGCTTTCTAAAAAGTCCAAGAACACCTCTCTAGGGTTAAAACTGGAGGAGTTATGCCTTGTCAAAGTTCACATTTTTTGCAAATAGCCAAAAGTCAAATGTGCTCCAAATGCATTTTTTGCTAAATGGGCCTAACTTTTTATGCTTGCACCTCACTTAAAATGTGGTCCACGACTCAAACATTCACCCACACATTATTTGCTTCATTTTTCAATTTATTTTAATTTTTTGTTCATTAAAAAATGAATTAAATCAAATAATTGATGAATAATAGCAAATATATGATTTGATTTGGTTTTTGGACAGGTAGGCAATCAAAATATGCTGAATTATCAAGGCCAAAACGAATCAAGCATAATTGTTACAAGAAATGGAAGATTTGGCTCAAAATAGAAATTTTGCATATGGTTAAAGAATCAAATAAAATATCATTAAATTTCAAGATTTGATACAAATTTGTTGACCTAATTCAGTCTACTATAAGGGCATAACAATTCCAGATCAAAAAAGAGGGATGGGAGGCGTGAAACTTCCAGAGGAAAACTCAAAATTTTTGATAAAAAAGTGAGGTTAAAATTCTGGGATAGAGGGCTATTCACGGCGATTCAAAGCCAGAAATCAATTCCTTGACATCTCAGGAAGTATTCCCAACCATTTGCAGGCTTCAAAACATCAAGAATCGCACATTACAACATCACGGTTTGCATAAAAAAACTCAAATTCGATTTCTATGATTTACGCATTATAAATGTATTTTACCCATATACTTGTGTTCATCATCATGTTTTCAATGTTTCTGGATAGTTTGATTTAAGTTACAATGCAAGAACAAGCTTTTGCCATTGCTAGGGTTTCGTGCTCCAATTTGGGGTTTTGTGATTTAAGCAAAATTAAGCCTGATAATGGATACCATGATGATCAGAGCTTCAAACCCAGTTGATTCATGGTCCCCGATTGAATTTATATTGTGTGTGCTTGATTATTGAATAACATAGGTTTTTAGCAACAAACTTACGTTTGTAGGTAAAGGTTCAGAAACCTAAAACGACGGACAGGGAAGAAGATAACAACGTGTCACAACCTGACTGGCTGGTTTGAATTCTTGCTCGTTTTTGGCATAATCATTATTTTACACTTTTTGTTTTATCTTTTGATTATATGTATGAGTTAACATCCAACACAGTTGGTCAGAGGAAGGAAGTCAGAAGCTCATGTCTTGGGTTCGATCCCAGGCGTGAGCTTTTGGCATTTTCTCCATTATTTTCACCAGGTCCAGTGCACCTCATCTTCTGAGGATCATCATCCTCTGGATCCACCTCCAGCCAGATCTAGTGCACCTCATCTTTTGAGGATCATCATCCTCTAGATCCACCTCCAGCCAGATCCAGCATACCTCATCTTCTAAGGATCATCATCCTCTGGATCTACCTCCAGCCAGATCCAGCGCACCTCATCTTCTGAGGATCATCATCCTCTAGATCCACCTCCATCCAGATCCAGCATACCTCATCTTCTGAGGATCATCATCCTCTGGATCCATCTCCAGCCAGATCCAACACACCTCACCTTCTGAGGACCATCAAGCACCCTCTGATCTCATCCTCTGATCCAATGCCAGCATACTTAGGTCCACCATGAGCCCCCAGAAGATGGCCTCACTGGATTAGGCGCCAGACTCTGGGCCATCCTTCTAGGGTTCAGAAGTTCCGCATGGACCCCCAGTCTGCTTCATCACTCCAGGCCCATTCTTTTTCTCTTTTTTATTTACTTCTTTTGTTTTAATTATTTTTTTATATTTATTTTTCACCAAAAATTAATTGTTTTTTTAATTAATCATAAAACCAACAAATCACAAAAATACAAAAAGCATTTTTTAATAATAAATTATTTAATTTAATTAGGAAATTAGGTTAATTTGATTTCTTTCATAATTTAAAAACAATTAGAAATTAGGTTTAATTAATTTGCAATTAAATGTTTTCTCAAATAAAAACCCACAAAAATTTCTTTCTCTCAATTAGGGTTTTAAGTTATTAATTACCGTCCTCGTATTTAATTTTCCGCGCGCTTGTTAATTAATTTTTTCCATTATTTTGTAACTGTTCAGGGTTTGTAATAGTTAAATTAGGGTTTTATTTCTTGCTTTAAATCCCCGATTTTTGGTTATGTAATTAATCCCCCTCCCCGAAGCCTTGTAATAGCTAGGTTTTACTTCCTCGCACTTTTAATTTCCGCAATCTTTAATTGTTAGATGTATGGCTAATAGGATTGTATGGCAAGAATGCATGAAAAATTAAAGTAGTTAGAAAATCCTAATGTGCAAAGATAACATTAACTGAAAAAGCACATTTGCACATGCTCACTCTTAGGGTATACTCTCACACTGGTTGCCTTCGATAAAGGGTCATGAAGCATAGGATGTTTTAGTGGCTATCCTCTATGTCCCAAAAGATCAAATTGTCCCATTCAAATGTTGCCTCGGAAATGTTGCCTCGGAAAAGATCTTTAGGACTCTAGGATGGTTACTAAGGTGTCCTAACATTGCTTTTGTGACCGTACGTCCCTTTCGAATGTCCCTTACAACTCCAATGACGGTGCTTCCTACTCCTTAATAGTGGGATAGCGTTGTCTAAAGGAAATAGAACAAAAACGATCTTTTTTCGAGTACGTAGATGCTAGTAGGTACTTGCTCAAAACAAATCTTTTCACACAAACACCTTTCAAAACAAATTTTCAAAACAAACTTCGTCACATCCTTGAGGACTGATACAAGGGTTATCACGAAGTAAAAACATTTTTAAGACAAACACGCACAAGTAATTTGAAAAAATGAGCAAGTACCTAAGAGCCCGTAGATAATTATGGATAGAAAGGGTGCTAACACCTCCCTTTCTATAATTTACCCCCCGTACTCAGAATATCTCGAAAAAAGGTTTTTCCTGTTCTTTTTCCTTTTCAAAGATTGGATAAAATAAAAGTCGGTGGCGATTGTTGCTTACCGCGACATTTTGTGAACAAAAAATACAAAACGCAAACCAGTATTAAACAGTCGGTTCTGCCACCGTATCACATAATTGGCGACTCTACTGGGGAAATAAAAGTGGGGTATACCTTAAGATATAGGTCATATTTAATTACTTTCTCTTGATTGTCTTGCTTGCTTTATATTTATGGGAACTATTTGGGTTATTTGATCCTACACCCGGATCGGGGAAAAACCTTTTAGGTAAGTAGCAATAAACTGTTAGGGAAATATGTTGGGGTATACCGGCACGGTTGAAGCATTAGCTACGTTGATGTGGCACTTTGGTTGGTACCGGTAACCCTTGAGTCAATCAGGGAGAGTACGGGGCCGCCACGTGGTGTCGTGAAGCATCAACTGACCTTAGAACCTTTAATTGCCAAACTTGGCCATTAGAAAGTAGTGAGATAGTCGGCCTCGGTGTAGAGCTGAGAACTGGTTCATACTCGATGCTACACTCATTGTGATCAGACTTTCAGGATATTTTGGCCGCAAGAAAAGATTGAGAGCTGAAACAATGCCCGATAAAGGATGGTCAGTGATATTGAGAATCTCTAGAACCCGGTTACTTTTTAGGACAGGTTTGAAACCAACTAACCTCAAGAGGGTACTACCTTTGACTTCATGCAAGCCTTAAACCTAAGGGCTTTGTGTGATTTGACTGTGCTTACTATACCTGTGTTTTCTATACCTATGTTTTATCATGACATCATGCATCATAACATAGCATCAATTATTATTGCACTAACCACCTCAAGGATTCCCTAGGGTTCATTTTTGCTCTGTTTTGTAGGACATGGCATCTACCCGTAGGAACACTATACAAATCAACCTTGTGAAAGTTTCTATCCAACTAAAGGATCTGGCATTCAGGGTTCTTGAAGGTTCTCATTTCACTAGAAAGCATGGTCAGTTGCTCAATCTGGTCATTGCAAAACCTGATTAAGAGTTTTTAAAAGTGCTATTTCAGTTCTTCGACCCGGTGCACCATTGTTTTACCTTCCCGGATTATCATCTAGTACCTACTATGGAGGAGTTTTCTTAGTTGTTAGGGGTACCTATTCTTGACTAGTTGCCTTTCAATGGTACGGAAGAACATCCAAAGCCTGAAGAAATTGCTAGAGCTCTTTCTTTACACCGGTCTGACATAGTGGCAAATTGGGAGACTAGAGGGAGTGTCCAAGGAATTCCAGTTAAGTTTCTATTTGATAAGGGCTATCATTTTTGGGATACCTTAGATTTACAAGCTTTCGAAGATGTACTAGCACTTCTTGTTTATGGGACGGTACTTTTCCCTAATGCTGATCAACTCGTAGATGTGAGAACTATCAAGGTTTTCATGTCTCATAATCCAGTACCTACATTACTCGGGGATATTCTGCATTCTCTGCATGCTCACAATCTAAAGAGAAGGGGAGCCCTCCTGTGTTGCACTTCTCTATTGGCTAGGTGGTTTATTTCGCACCTACCCAGGGCTGTTTTGAAGAATGAACAGGGTTTGAAATGGTCTCGCAGGCTGATGCCCCTTAAGCATTAAGACATTCATTGGTGTTCACGATTCTCAGAAGATATTACCATCATTGATCGTTGTGGTGAATTCCTTAATGTCCCTCTCTTAGGTATTAGGGGAGGAATCACTTACAATCCTTGTTTGGCCTTACGTCAATTTCGTTATGCAAGAAGAGGTGGTCCTCATGATACGGTTATCCAAGGAATCGCCTTCAATTATGAGAACGACATTCAAAGCTATCGTAGAAGGTTCATAAAAGCTTGGGGCATGGTACATAAAATTGATAACAAGACATTAGGGCACAAGAACTCCATTCCTCTTGAGCCTTATCTCCGATGGGTACGAGCTCGCGCCTAAAGTCTTAGGATGCCTTACCCAGCTGTCCTACCAATAACCGTGGAGCCAGCTACTGAAGGAGACACTACTTCACTTGGTCATCATCCCGACATGCCAACTGATCGTGAAGAATTACAGAAGTCTTGGGTTCAACTCAAAGAGGAGCGGGACACGTTTGAAGCTCAATTCTATGCCAGCGAGAAGAGGGTCCTGAAGCTCACTAGGCTAATTCATGAAGAAAGGAACGTAAATGCCTACATCGCACCAAAGAGGATGCGCTCCTGGGAGACTTAGTTTCTTTTTGCTTTCAGTTTTGTTCATTTGTAAGCCTAAAAGGCATTCTTTGTAATAATTTTGAACTTATTAATGCAAGTGACGTGTGCTTCTTTTGGTTAAACAAATCTGAGCCTTTAAGAATCCTTGAAAACATCGCATACATATATCATGCATATCATTGCATAACAGGTCTTCCAGTACATGTCTCTTATGTTCTCGCTGTTTATTTCAGTAATGGCTCTCAAACAAGACAACAGAGATCTTCAAACTCAAGAAGCTCAATTCTGGGACATATTCCTAAACCTATCCAAGGGGCAGGAAGAGTTGAAAGCACTCCTCGTTGGGAACTTGGTCAAGAAAAGTCCTGAAGAGAATAAGGACGAACGGCTGGAACAACTGCAAGCTGAGGTTGATGCAATGAGAACCCAAATGCTGGGGCAGATGAATCTTATCTAAGGCCTGGTCCGGGGACAAGAAGAGCTGAGAACCATTATCAACCAACTTCATCAAGACGGATAAAACAGTATGAAGCAAGAAGTCGAGGCTGGGGACCAAGTTATTGATCAAACTCCAAGAAGACAAGAGTTTGGTTTGGTGAAGAGTGGACCTTTCCAAATTTCCACTATCTCACAGGTCCAACAATAACCTCGCCAAAAACAACAAGTTAATCAGAGTAAGCCGGATATACCCAAGAGGAAGTTTACCAAACTCAACATGCCAATGTCTCAAGCTTTACAACACATGTTGAGGATGAATCTGGTTACATTGATAGGACCTCATCCGAATCCCAAGATTTCTTCGCCCAACTACAATCCTGATGCAAGGTGTGCATATCACTCCAACAGTCCGGGGCATGATACTGATGATTGTTGGATGTTGAAATATAAAATTCAAAACTTGATTGATGAAGGAGTGTTGGAGTTTACACAAGATGGTCAGGCTGAGTTCTTCTTCCATCCTTCAAAGGCCCACCATTTGAAGTGACAAGTTCTAACAAGAGGGCTTTTCGTTCATTAGAATTTTTAATTTGTAATTTTCTTTTGATTGTTCAAACATCTATTCATGTCAAACTCTGTTACTTTATCAATGCATTGCATATTTCTATTTTGAATCAATTCATTTGTATTCACTATATTTAAATTGCTTTCCTTTCCGTGATATTCAACTTTCGACTAAAAAACTGCAAGCCTTTAGAGGGAGGATGACGAAAAATACCATGTTCCATACAACATGCTTTTGGACAAACCTGGTTGATGATGTACATGCATTTTTTCAAATCCTAAACACTGGAGATATAAGGAAGATAATCCCTAGTTAACCCTTTTGAGCCAAAGAAGCATGAGTTTTTCTTTTACACAAATTAAAACCCTTAATCATAACCCGGGGCAGGTTAGTTTTCTTAGTTAATTCGAATGTGCATCCAGTCACAAGCTTTACCTTCATACACGACAAACAAAGAAGAAGATTCTCTCCAAAAAAATGGTGATGGTTCCATATAATCATCAAGACAGGCAGTCATTACCCCTAAAAATAAAAGCCCGTTAAGTCAAAACCTGCGAAGGAGACTTAAGAAAAAAACTGGGGCGTCCCGCTGGCTGTAATCCCAAAAGAAACAGTTCAGGCAAAAGACAGGGATAGTAAAACCAAAAAAAGAGGTTACTATAAATCCTCGGCAGAAATAAGATTACAAAAATGACTTCCGCTTCAAAATAAACATTCAATTTCCGAATTATCACTGGAATATCATAGCAAAGACTCAAACGGGATCTAAATGCACAATTAGCTGAGTTTAGGACTGAAGAACATCACGAAGAACAGGTTGGGAACAAATAAAATTTGAGCCTTTATCCTTTGTTTCTTGAACCGTGAACCAGGCCACGTTATAACCCTTAAAAGTCCTAGCTGAAGCATGGGTTAGTTCGAAATCATATTGTTACAAAAGGTATCCTGACTCCTGTAAGGTCCATTACAAATCCTGAGTTGATATCATATCTTTGCAAAATTCTATTTTACTAAAAAAAACTGCATTTTCAAAACCTCAAGACAAACATAAGCTTTGCATTCTTTAAATACCATTATTTGCATGTAACTATTTGTTTGACAGCAAATAAGTTCTCATGACAGAAGTTCGATGAATGGAAACTCCCCATAATTACTACAAATGGAGGACATTTCCAATAAACAGATCTGCCATAAGAAAGGGGGCAGGACATGGTGTCTAACACACCTGGGGCAGTCTCTCCAAAGGTGCCAAATAACCAGGGGCAGATCTCCATCCCAATCACTTGGGGCATTGCGCATGCATTCCAGCAACGACTCATGTGCCATCAAGAAAACATTTTTGATAGTACTACAACACACAACACTAGGGACGTTGATAACTCTCTACATCCTGAAAGCGTGGACATATTCGGAAAATACTATGCATAACAAAGACCCGCTAGGTTGACACACCTAGGCAAAAATAAGGGTATCCCGGCGAACCAAAAGGGTTCGGGCAAAAGTTAGGGATATACATAAAAAAAATTTGTACCCCCGACAAGTCGAAAACCTAAAAAGGCGGCTTGGGCAAAAAAGGGTATCCCGGTGGACTGAAAACCCGAAAGGGCGGTCCAGGCAAAAATTAGGGATTTAAACTGTATGGCTATGTCCTGTTACATGTCTATCCGTGGAAGACTTAACACCTTGGTCAACAGTCATCAAGAGCATTACATCTAGAAACGATTCAGATACGATCCAGATACGGATGTTATTCTGCTACTTATTCAAGATTTGCATACATCTAGAAACAGTTCAGATACGATCCAGATCCAGATGTCATTCTGCTACTTATTCAAGATTTTCATACATCTAGAAACAATTCAGGTACGATCCAAAGATGGGTGTTATCCTGACACTTATTCCAGACTTTCATCAAGAAACAATTCAGATACAATCCAGATACGGATGTCATTCTGTTACTTATTCAAGATTTTCATACATCTAGAAACAGTTCAGATACAATCCAGATACGAATGTCATTCTACTACTTATTCAATATTTTCATACATCTAGAAACAGTTCAGATATGATCCAGATACGGATGTCATTCTGCTACTTATTCAATATTTTCATACATTTAGAAATGGTTCAGGTACGATCCAGAGACGGATGTCATTCTGACACTCATTCAACACATGTTTCAAGTACAGTTCAAATACGATCTAGAGACGGATGTCATTCTGACACTCATTCAACACATGTTTCAAGTACAATTCAGATACGATCCAGAGACGGATGTCATTCTGACACTCATTCAACACATGTTTCAAGTACAGTTCAGATACGATCCAGAGACGGATGTGATTCTGACACTCATTCAACACATGTTTCAAGTACAGTTCAGATACGATCCAGAGGCGGATGTCATTCTGACACTCATTCAACACATGTTTCAAGTACAGTTCATATACGATCCAGAGACGGATGTCATTCTGACACTCATTCAACACATGTTTCAAGTACAATTCAAATACGATCCCGAGACGGATGTCATCTTGACACTCATTAAATACATGTTCAAGTACGATCACGATATAGATCCATCCACAAAATCTCTGCATGTACTTTTTCCAGCATGGTACAAGGGGCAGATACAGTTGGAAACAAAGTCACTATCACATACAAGCCAGTGATACCTATATTCCCCACAGAGCCGAGACAACCAAAGTCCGATCTCCAGGTCCCCAAGTAGGAATTCCTTCCCCAGCAGGTTCCTTCAGAAAGCTAATCATCTTAGGTCACTATCCCCAGCGGAAGTAGAAGAACCACTTTTTCTACTATGATCAGGAATGTAATTTCCAGTACTCGCCAACAACCGTCAGGGATTTATTTTCCCAGACGTGAGCATACCCCGACAGCATTTCATGAACATACATCATGACATACGCATACATATCATATACAGCATAATCTCATTTATTTTGAGAACATCATCTCTCCCTGCATTTCATGCATCACATATAACTAACTCTATATTTTTCCGGAAAAGACGGTTAGCTTCAACAAATCCAGCAGTTATACATATCACATCTACAGATAACTAATGGAAACTCAGTTCCCAAAATCAAATAAGTCAACTAATCTACATTGTCAGATCAAAGTAACCTTACCCCAGTTAACTCTGAAGTTTTACACAAACTTATAACCTTACCCCGGTTCATTCTGAAGTTTTACACAAACTTATAACCTTACCCCGATTCATTCTGAAGTTTTACACAAAGTTATAACCTTACCCCGGTTCATTCTGAAGTTTTACACAAACTTATAACCTTACCCCGGTTCACTCTGAGGTTTTACACAAACTTATAACCTTACCCCGGTTCACTCTGAGGTTTTACACAAATTTATAACCTTACCCTGGTTCATTCTGAAGTTTTACACAAACTTATAACCTTACCCCAGTTCATCCTGAAGTTTTACACAGACTTATCCCAAAGTAACTTTACCCAGGTTCCTCCTGAAGTTTTACACGAACTTATCCTAAAGTAACCTTACCCAGGTCCCTTATGAAGTTTTACATGAACTTATCACAAAGTAAGCTTACCCAGGTTCCTCCTGAAGTTTTACACGAACTTATCCCAAAGTAACCTTACCCAGATCCCTTATGAAGTTTTACACGAACTTATCACAAAGTAACCTTACCCAGGTTCCTCTTGAAGTTTTACATAGACTTAGCCCAAAGTAAGCTTACCCAGGTTCCTTCTCAGTTCAGATGTAGTTTTACCCAAACTCCTCACAAAGTAACCTTACCCAGGTTCCTTCTCAGTTCAGATGCAGTTTTATCCAAACTCCTCACAAAGCAACCTTACCCAGGTTCCTTCTCAGCTCAGATGCAGTTTTACCCAAACTCCTCACAAAGCAACCTTACCTAGGTTCCTTCTCAGTTCAGATGCAGTTTTACCCAAACTCCTCACAAAGCAACCTTACCCAGGTTCCTTCTCGGTTCAGATGCAGTTTTACCCAAACTCTTCAAGAAACAACTACCCAGGTTCCTTCTCACAACCCTACTATCCAGGTTCCTTCTCACAGCCATACTATCCAGGCTTTCATATCGAAGTAACCCTACTATCCAACTTCCTTCTCACAACCCTACTATCCAGGCTTTCATATCGAAGTAACCCTACTATCCAGGTTCCTTCTTACAAAACCTTACTATCCAGGTTCCCTCTCTTATCCCCAAACAGCGGTCCACAACACTGTAAGACT
Organism: Vicia faba; assembly: GCA_948472305.1. NCBI lineage: Eukaryota > Viridiplantae > Streptophyta > Magnoliopsida > Fabales > Fabaceae > Vicia > Vicia faba. Next base: position 1,150,835,784 of record OX451739.1, on the reverse strand, counting down.
AGAACCTGATCAAACATGATTGGTTTCGCATTTCCCCAGTAAATCACGGTGCAGCCTGTACCCCGACCAGATATGCAGTACACTTCCACTGCTTCAAGCCGGAGTTATTCCCCAGTAGAGTAACGGACAACTGAAGCTCCTAAAACTCTAGTTCTCCTAAGACAGGAAATCAACATCCCCTAGATGGCATCTTTAAGCCCATCTCCTGCAATTCTCCGTCACATCCAGGATGGCATCTTTAAGCCCATCTCCGAAAATCGTCAATCCTCGACCTCCAAATGGCATCTGTAATCCCATTCCTGATATCATAAATCTGGTGCCACTTCATGCTAGTGCAAATTTCTGGCCACTCTAGTGTTCAATCATCTTCCACCTTCAGATCACGAAAGGCAGATCAACCAATCTACATCCTCAGGTTTAAGAAGATTGATCAAGGGCAACTGTTACACCCCAAAATTTGCCCTCCCATTTTACTCAACAAATGTCAATTGAGGTCCCCAAGTTGCTCAAGGAAGTCCAAGAGTTGACCAGACAAACTCTCTCCTAAGGAAATTAGGGTTTCCCTTTTCAATCAAGATGTGTGAACCACAAAGGACTTAAATGCTTTCCAAGGTTTTAATATGTTCTCAAGACCCTATATGTCAAGTTTCATGCCTTGCACAAGAAGTTTGCTCACTCAACTGCTCATATGCTTGAGAATCGACTATACTAGGTCAAAAGTCAATTGTGGCCCACATACAGTAAAACCTCAAGATTTTTGGTCAACATCAACATTTTGAAGTAACTTCCATCATTTGATCAAGGGTTGATCATGATTCCTCAAGGGATGCTCCAAATTCATCAAAATCCAAAAGTTGCTAAATTAGGGTTTTGTAGGAAAAGTCAACCCAACTTTGACCAAGCATAACTTCTTCATAATTTATCAGAAATTTTCCATCCAAAGCTCATTTTGGAGATGATTTAATTCCCTACAATTCATCTTCATCTCACAAGTTCAGAATATGCACTCATAGAAAGATATGTATTTTGACATTATAGGTCCTTTTGAAAAGTCAACAAAAACACCTTTTGGGTCAAAGCTTTATACACGAACATGGAAGACTCAATTGAGATGAGACCAAAAGGGTTGCTTAGGGGACATCCTAAGCTTTCTAAAAAGTCCAAGAACACCTCTCTAGGATTAAAACTGGAGGAGTTATGCCTTGTCAAAGTTCACCTTTTTTGCAAAATAGCCAAAAGTCAAATGTGCTCCAAATGCATTTTTTGCTAAATGGGCCTAACTTTTTATGCTTGCACCTCACTTAAAATGTGGTCCACGACTCAAAAATTCACCCACACATTATTTGCTTCATTTTTCAATTTATTTTAATTTTTTGTTCATTAAAAAATGAATTAAATCAAATAATTGATGATTGTTGTACCCCAAAATTTGCCCTCCCATATTCTCCAAGAAATTGCCAAGTCAAAGCTTCAAAATTCCCCAAGGGTTGCACAGTGTAAGAGCTCCCTAAGCAGTCAAGATTAGGGTTTTGCTTCTGGTTAAGAAAATGAAGTTTTCAGAGGTCCAATCAAGTCTCATATACCCACAAATATGGTCAAGCATCCTCATATCAAGTTTCAAGACATTCAGCTCAAAATTGCATAGTCAAAACCCTAAATTGCACTACAGTCAACTGTAGGGGCAAAATGGTCATTTGACAGTCAAAAGTTCAAATTTTTGATCAACATATCATTTTTAAGCCACAAACATCATTTGATCAATGCTTGATCATGATTCTCAAAGTTTGGCTCAAAAATCATCAAGATGCAAAAGTTTCCTTATTTGGACAGCTGAAAAAGTCAACTGTAAATTGACCAGGGCATAACTTTCACATGGATTATCAGAAAAATTCCATCCAAAGCTCATTTTGAAGAGAAAGACATTTCCTACAACTCATCTTCATACTTCAAGTCCAAGAAATGCTCTCACAAAAATTTATCAATTTCAACATTATAGGTCATTTTCAAAAGTCAACAAAAAGGGACTTTACGTAAAAGGCCATAATTTGAGATTGTTAAATTAAAATGACATGGGACCAAAGACATTGGTTAGAGGACTCAAAGACCTTTCCAAAATGTCCAAGAACATGAGAAAAGCTTAAAAATTGAGCAAGTTATGCCTTGTAGAAGTTGGGAAATTTTTGGATATTTTGAAAAGTCAACATTGATTCAAGTGACCTAAAATTGCTAATGGGGCCATTTTTCTTCCATAATTCATCATCCATGGCATATGCACGACCACTTGGCCCAAAGGGAAGTATTTTCTCATTTTTTATTTATTTATTTGAATTTTTATTTATAATAATTCACTTAAATCAATTAAATATGTGAAAAATATTTAACTTAACCTAACAAATCTTTTTGTACTTGTTTTACTCTCAATATTCCGTGCCTAATTAAATAAGGAAAGATTTGGGTTGATTGATCATGATTGAGAACAAAGAACACATGGAAAAGATTGAAAAAGATCCTTAAAAATCAAATTTTCAAAAACCATCATTGCATTGGATTTGTTCTACTTTTCTTGACCTAATGGACTCACTACATAAGCCTAAAGGAAACCCTAATGTTCAGACACGCACAGCTGCTCCAAAAGCCATTATCAAACTTGAGAAAATTTGCAAAAAGCTCAAAACTGAAAGTTCACTTCCAGGGCGATTCAAGACATAATTCTTCTTCCATTAGCTTCCTCAAGGTCCACTGAACGATTCTCAATCAAGAATACTCATCAGAACCTCAAGAATTGGTAACACGAATGCAAACTGTACCAAGAAAAATTCATAATCGTGCATCATGATTTACGCATCCTTTGTAATTTTTAATACTTGATTCATGTTCATTATGAAGTTCTGAAGCTAACCCATACACTTAATTGTCTTTTTATGTGCTACACGCGATTATGCCATGTTTGAGTTTTAGGGTTTACAGGACCTCCAATTGGGGATTTTGAAACTAAGAAAAATTGGCCTTCAAGAGTACCATGGTTGTAATCAGCAAGTCTGGACGAAGAAGAAGCCACTATCGCGCCTAATTTATGGACCCCCTAGACCTAATCGTTATTTTTCCAAAACCGACCTAAGAGAACATATAAGAAACCGTTGCCTAATGTTTTTATATTTCAGGGATGATGAAGAAGACGAATTCGTGGCAGGCGACGACTGGCTGGTTTAAAATTCGCGCGCAATAATCCATTAACGCGTTGTTTCATATTATATTATTTGTTGTTTATTTATTTAACAAAAGGATTCAGTGGTTCAGCTGGCAAGCGTTGAGTGTGTTCACGTCCAAGACCTGGGTTCGAGCCCCAGGTCTTCATGCTTTCAAATATCATTTTTCCATTAATATTCATATGCAGCGCTTACGTTGAGGATCATGATACACCTCTTAATCCAACCGTCCACGCGTCTAAGGGACTCAAATCAAAGGCTCAGAATTGAGGCACACAATGCACATGAGTCAACGCCTCTTCACGTGAGTGAAAAAGTCCACAAAGCCAGGAATTGAATTGGGCTTAAACTGCTTGGGCTATACCTCCATATTGGGGTCTGAACCCCCAGGTTTGCATATTTTTGTTCCTTCTTTACTTTTTTTGTATTATTATTTTTACCTATTTTTTATTGTTGTTTTATTAATTAACTAATTTTTTTTCATAAATATAAAAATACACATAAAAAATCAGAAAAGAATTAAAATGATAAATATTTTTATTTCTAGTATTTTTATAAATAACTTTGCATGTAAATTAATTAGTTTAAATTAGGGTTTTAATTTTAATTCCTTTCATAACAAAAATCTAAAAAAATATAGAACTAGGTTTAATTAATGTTTTATTCCTTTTAATTTTTCTTTTTATAATAATATCATTTATTTTATTTATTTTCATAATTAAATTTGTATATAAAAATTAGGTTTAATTTAGGTTTAATTCTAAGGTTTTCTTAATAAATTAAAATAAAATAGAATTAGGGTTAGTAGTTAATTTTAATTAATTCTTTCTTTTTTATATTAAATCATAAAATATCAAAAACACCCAAAAAAAAAACAAATTTCTTGCTTTCTTTTTAATTAATTAATTCCTGTAATTTAACTTCAAAAGGGTCCAACGCCCTCGAACGTTCAACTTTAGTTTCTTTCGCGCATTTATTCTTATTATTTCTTGTAAATATTAATGTAATTCTCCCAAAGCCTTGTAAACTCGGACATTTTATTTCTCGCACTTTATTTATTTTTCTGTCAAATCGGGTCCTGGATTTTAATTTGGCGATGTGGACCCGCGCCTTTGTAATAGCTTAGAACTTTTAATTTCCGCAACTTTTTAACTGTTAACAAATGCATGCAAGAATGAATGACAAAAATAAAAACAAACGCTTAGATCACCAATAACATGAACAAGACAAAATATCTGAAAACGACACACAAATCACACACCACCCATAGGGTACGCCTCACTGTTGCCTTGCCTCGAAAGGTGATCGTCGAGTAGAGGATGTCTTAGTAAGTCCTCATGATCCGGGAACCTGGCATGAGGGTAGCTTCTAAGGTGTCTTCCTATTACTCCGGTGATCACACTGTTGCCTTGTCCCTCGAAACGTGGTCGCCGACTATAGGACGTCTTAGTGAGTCCTTATGTTCCATTGATCTAGTTGCCTCAAAACGGTTGCCTCGGAATAGTTGCCTCGGAATAGTTGCCTCAGAATAAAAGATCAATTGCATAAGGGTAGCTCCTAAGGTATCTTACCTTTGCTTGGTGGCCACACTGTCCCTTAATCGAATTGACCCGAACACCTCCAACGGTGGTGCTACCTACCTCTCAATGGTGGGATGGCACTACTTTAAAGGACATTTACACAGACGAATTCCTTAGGGTAGGTAGACAACTCTAAGATACTTGCTCTAAATTTCAAAACAAATCAAAAATACTTTTCACACCGACACCTTTTCAAAAAGCTTTCGAAAGCAACTTTTCAAACACTCTTGAGGACCGATACAAGAGTCGAACTGGAATTTTCAAAGAAACTTTTTAAAACCCACAGTTGAAAAGCAAACAAACCATTTTGAAAACACAATGAGCAAGTATCTAAGAGCCCATGGATAACCATGGATAGAAAGGGTGCTAACACCTTCCCTTTCTATAACCTACCTCCCGAACCGAGAGCAATCTCTTTAAGGAATTTTTCTGTGCTTTTTTCCTTTCCATTTGGAGAAAATAAAAGACGGTGGCGACTCTTGCTTCCGCGACATTTCGCGAAACCAGCTTTAAACAGTCAGTTCCAGATCCACCGATCACAGAACTGGCGACTCTGCTGGCGACTCTTGCTTCTCACATAGTTGCAACTGGATATATTGTTAACAAGCATCCCCGGCAGTCCTGATCTAAAGATTGTTCCCCGACGGCGTACCAACATTCAAAGGAATCACTTCCCATATAGCTCAAACTCCCCAGCAGAGTCGCCAGTTCTGTGATCGGTGGATCTGGAACTGACTGTTTAACGCTGGTTCGCGAAATGTCGCGGTAAGCAAGAGTCGCCACCGTCTTTTATTTTCTCCAAATGGAAAGGACAAAAGCATAGAAAAATTCCTTAAAGAGATTCCTCTCGGTTCCGGAGGTAGATTATAGAAAGGGAAGGTGTTAGCACCCTTTCTATCCATGGTTATCCATGGGCTCTTAGATACTTGCTCATTGTGTTTTCAAAAGGTTTGTTTGCTTTTCAACTGTGGGTTTTAAAAAAGTTTCTTTGAAAATTTCAGTTCGACTCTTGTATCGGTCCTCAAGAGTGTTTGAAAAATTTGCTTTCGAAAGCTTTTTGAAAATGTGTTGGTGTTCCGAGGATGAGCCCTTAATGTGATTAGATTCAACCTCAACATACGTTGTAAAGCTTGAAACAGCGACATGTTGAGCTGGGTGAATTGCCTCCTAGGCTTGTCTGGCTGAAGCTGGTGAGGTTGATGCTGAATTGGTGACACTGGAGCCATTTGAGGAGCTCTCCCCTTATTTCCTTGCCTCAAAGGTGGTTGAACAATGACTGGCTCTTTACCCTTAGACGTTTGCCTCAGTTGGTTACTCTGAAGCAGTTGGTTGACGAGAACCCCGAGCTCATCTTGTCTTTGAGCTATCCCTTGAATGGCAGTCACCTGCCCCAGCATCTGGACTTTCAATGCATCCACCTCAGCTTGCAGGTGTTTCAGCCTTTCATCCTCAGCACTGTTCCTGACCAAAGTCTCCATGAGAAGTGTCCTTAGCTCCTCCTGCCCCTTGGATAGACCTAGGAAGATTTCCCTGAACTGAGTCTCTTGAGCGTGAAGGTCCTGGTTATCTTGTTGTGAAGCCATTGCTGAAATAAACAGCGAGAAAGGTAAGTGACCTGCAACAAGGATACCTGTTATGCAATGATGAGTATGACATGCATGTAATGTTTTCAAGGACCTCGCAGGATAAACAAGAAAATGTTAGAACTAGTCTGGTAGCTTGATTGAAGGAGCTCCATGTTGTTGAGAGTCCTTCTTCAAGGGTCAAAGGCTCACCATATCCAGTGGGTCATAGCCCCTGACTTTAGTCATCATGTCTAGTTCTGGTTTCCAGACAACCTTGGTTAGGGGAATCTTCTTCAAGAGTCAAAGCTCACCATATCAAGTGGGTCATAGCCTCTGACTACCTTGGCTAGAGGAAAATAAATCCTCTTTGCCCCTTGTTGGGATAGTTGATTCACCATGACCTACATCACAAGCCCTTGAGATCCTTGAAATGGGTTAGGATGTATGCAATGGTATGATGTTATGGTATGCATGGGGTAATGTGAGTAGCCCTGTTATGAGTCCCAATTAAGGACTGCAAACCAAAACCTGCAAGAAACTTAGTAAACCCTGTCATGAGTCCCAATTAAGGAATATAAACAAAACCTGCAAGAAACTCAGTAAACCCTGTTATGAGTCCCAATTAAGGACTATAAACAAAACCTGCAAGAAACTCAGTATATTTTGTTATGAGTCCCAATTAAGGACTATAAACAAAACCTGCAAGAAACTCAGTATACTTTGTTATGAGTCCCAATTAAGGACTATAAACAAAACCTGCAAGTAGCTTATGTGTCAGATAACAAGCATGCAAGTAGTCAAGTTTGAAGGCATACAAGTCACACAAAAGAGCCCTTAGAGTTTAGGCCAGCATGAAGTTTGGGGTACTACCCTCTTGAAGTTGGTGGGCTCAACCTGTCCTATCAGAAGTAACCGGGTTCTAAGGGTCCCAATATCACTGGATCACTTTCATTGTTCATCGTTTCGATTTAGCCACTGAACTGGCGACCGAAATATTCCAAGAAAACAACCCTCAATTGAGTGTAGTATCGAGTATCAACCAACCTCGGACTGCACCAAAGTCAGTTATCTCACTACCCTAAAGAGGCCAAGATGGTTCAATTAAGGTTCCTAAGGTCAATTGATGCTTCACGACACCACGCGGAGGCCCCGTACTCTCTTTGACTAAACTCAAGGGTTACCGGTACACACCAAAGTGCCACATCAACATAGCAGACTGTTTCAACCATGTCGGTATACCCCGCACAGTTCCCTCACAGCCTTGTTGCTACTTTCTAAGAAGGTATCCCCCAGATCCGGGTTAGGATCTATAGAACTCCCAAGCAACCCACAATTTTAAAGCACATAAGGAAAGCAATTGAAAACACAGTGATCTTAGTCCTAAGGTACACCTCACTTTATAAAGTATCCCCAGCAGAGTCGCCAGTTCTGTGATCGGTGGATCTGGAACTGACTGTTTAACGCTGGTTCGCGAAATGTCGCGGTAAGCAAGAGTCGCCACCGTCTTTTATTTTCTCCAAATGGAAAGGACAAAAGCACAGAAAAATTCCTTAAAGAGATTGCTCTCGGTTCGGGAGGTAGATTATAGAAAGGGAAGGTGTTAGCACCCTTTCTATCCATGGTTATCCATGGGCTCTTAGATACTTGCTCATTGTGTTTTCAAAAGGTTTGTTTGCTTTTCAACTGTGGGTTTTAAAAAGTTTCTTTGAAAATTCCATTTCGACTCTTGTATCGGTCCTTAAGAGTGTTTGAAAAATTTCTTTCGAAAGCTTTTTGAAAAGGTGTCGGTGTGAAAAGTATTTTGTTTTGTTTTGAAATTTAGAGCAAGTATCTACGAGAACCTACCTACCCTAAGGAATTCGTCTGTGTAAATGTCCTTTAAAGTAGTGCCATCCCACCATTGAGAGGTAGGTAGCACCACCGTTGGAGGTGTTCGGGTCAATTCGATTAAGGGACAGTGTGGCCACCAAGCAAAGGTAAGATACCTTAGGAGCTACCCTTATGCCATTGATCTTTTATTCTGAGGCAACTATTCCGAGGCAACCGTTTTGAGGCAACTAGATCAATGGAACATAAGGACTCACTAAGACGTCCTATAGTCGGCGACCACGTTTCGAGGGACAAGACAACAGTGTGATCACCGGAGTAATAGGAAGACACCTTAGAAGCTACCCTCATGCCAGGTTCCCGGATCATGAGGACTTACTAAGACATCCTCTACTCGACGATCACCTTTCGAGGCAAGGCAACATTGAGGCGTACCCTAGGGGTGGTGTGTGCGATTTGTGTGTCGTTTTCATTTGCATTTATCTTGTCATGTTATTGGTGTTCTACGCTTGTTTTTATTTTGTCCATACAGTCTTTCATGCTTTTGATTATCAGTTAAAATATTTGCGGGAAAAGTAAAAGTCTAAAGCTATTACAAAGGCGCGGGTCCACATCGCCAAAATTAACCAGGACCCGATTTGACAGAAAAATAAAGAAATTAAAAGTGCGAGAAGTAATTTACATGGCTTCGGGAGAGGTACATAATATTATAATGAAATAAAAAATAAATGCGAATTAATAAGAATTGAAACGAATCGAGGGCGTTGGACCCTTTTGCAAAATTAAATTACATGAATTAATAAATTAAAGAAAGAAAGAAAGAACTTGTTTTTTGGTGTTTTTTAGCATTTTAAGATTTAATAGAAAAAATTAATTGCAATTAAACGCTAACCCTAATTCTATTTTATTTTAATTTATTAAGAAAAACATTAGAATTTTACCTAAATTAAACCTAATTCTTATATACAATTTTAATTATGAAAATAAATAATAAATATTATTGTGAAAAAGAAAAATTAAAAAGGAATAAAACATTAATTAAACCTAGTTCTATATTTTTTAGATTTTTTATTAAAAGAATTAAAATTGCAAACCTAATTTAAAACTAAATTCAATTACATGCAATTTAATTTAAGAAAATAGTAGAAATAAAAATATTTATCAATTTAATTCTTTTCTGATTTTTTATGATATTTTATATTTATGAGAATAATTAATTAACTGAACAAATAATAATTAAGAGGAATAAAAAAAATAATAATACAAAAAGGTAAAGAAAATAAAAGAATGTGCAAACCTGGGGGTTCAGACCCCAATATGGAGGTGAGTCTCTAGCAATTCAGGCTCATTTAGCATGGCCTTGTTGGACTTTTTCACTAGCATGTAGCACGTTGACTGCAGCCTACCATGCTCCCTAATTCCTGGCCCTTGGATGGAGGAGGTTGGACGCGTGGACATTGGATCTTGGCAGTGTATGGTACGTCCTTGCTTTTGAAACTGCACGTGAACATATATTGAAAAATAATATTGAGACAAAGAAGACCTGGGACTCGAACCCAGGTCATGGATGTTGCCAGCGTATGCCTTGCCACTGAACCACTTGTTGCGCTTTGTATATAAAATAAATGAAGAATAATATAATAAGAAACAATGGTTAGTGGTTCAAAAACGCGCGAAATTTAAAAGAACCAACCAACGTACGCCACGAGGTCGTCTTCTTCATGGCATTATTTTCCTGAAAAAAACAAATATGTTAGGCAACGGTTTTGCACGCGTTCTCCTAGGCCAGTTTTGGGAAAATAACGATTAGGCCTAGGACACTCATAAATTAGGCGCGAGGGTATGTTTGAGATCGTCCAGATGCATTGATTTGAATGGTATGGGTCTGGAAGGCCAATTTTTCTTAATTTCAAAAGCCCTAATTCCAAGCTTCCTGAACCCTAAATATCATCAATGGCGAAATCGTATATAGCATATAAAAATACAATTAAATATATTGGTTAGCTTCAGAATTTCATCAGGAGTATGAATCAATGAATAAAATGTTATGAAGATGCATAAATTTTAAAACACGATTATGAATTTTTCACGAGGTGTTCCAGATTCTGTATACCAATTCCTGAGGTTTTGATGGATGTTCTTGATTTGGAAACGTTCAACGATGCTTGAGCAAGCTATTGAAACAAAAATTCTGCCTTAAATCGCCCTGCAAGTCAGTTTTCAGTATTGACTTTCTTTGCAAAAATTTTCAAGTTTTGTAATGGCTTTTGGGCGCAGCTTAGTGTGTATGAACATTAGGGTTTCCTTTAGGCTTATGTAGTGAGTCCATTAGGTCAAGAAAAGTAGAACAAATCCAATGCAATGATGGCTTTTGAAAATTTGATTTTCTAAGATTTTCTCAATCTTTTTCCATGTGCTTTTTGATACAAATCAGCTCCAATTGCTCCAATTCTTTCCATATTGGTACAAGCACGAAATCTTGAGAGTAAAACATGCACAAAAAGATTTAAAACTTTAGGTTAGCATTTTTCATACATTTATTTTGATTTAAATGAATTATTATAAATAAAAATTCAAATAAATAAATAAAAAATGAATAAAGACTTCCCTTTGGGCCAAGTAGTCGTGCATATGTCATGGATGATGAATTATGGAAGAAAAATGGGCCCATTAGCAATTTTAGGTCATTTGAAGTAATGTTGACTTTTCAAAATATCCAAATATTTCCCAACTTCTACAAGGCATAACTTGCTCAATTTTTAAGCTTTTCTCATGTTCTTGGACATTTTGGAAAGGTCTTTGAGTTCTCTAACCAATGTCTTTGGTCCCATGTCATTTTGATTTACCAATCTCAAGTTATGGCCTTTGACTTAAAGTCCCTTTTTGTTGACTTTTGAAAATGACCTATAATGTTGAAATTGATAAATTTTTGTGAGAGCATTTCTTGGACTTGAAGTATGAAGATGAGTTGTAGGAAATGTCTTTCTCTTCAAAATGAGCTTTGGATGGAATTTTTCTGATAATCCATGTGAAGGTTATGCCCTAGTCAATTTCAGTTGACTTTTTCAGCTGTCCAAATAAGGAAACTTTTGCATCTTGATGATTTTTGAGCCAAGCTTTGAGAATCATGATCAAGCATTGATCAAATGATGTTTGTGGCTTCAAAATGATATGTTGACCAAAAATTTGAACTTTTGACTGTCAAATGACCATTTTGCCCCTACAGTTGACTGTAGTGCAATTAGGGTTTTTGACTGTGCAATTTTGAGCTGAATGTCTTGAAACTTGGTATGAGGATACTTGACCATATTTGTAGGCATATGAGACTTGATTGGACCTTTGGAAGCTTCATTTTCTTGATCAGAACACAAACCCTAGTTTTGACTGTATAGGAGACCTTTGCACTGTGTAACCCTTGGGGAATTTTACAGCTTGACTTGGCAATTTCTTGAAGAATATGGGAGGGCAAATTTTGGGGTACAACAGTTAGGTTTAGCAAAATCAATTTAGTGACTCTGCTGTGGCGACTCTGTGATCGGTGGATCTGGAACTGACTGTTTAAAGCTGGTTTCGCGAAATGTCGCGGAAGCAAGAGTCGCCACCGTCTTTTATTTTCTCCAAATGGAAAGGACAAAAGCACAGAAAAATTCCTTAAAGAGATTGCTCTCGGTTCGGGAGGTAGGTTATAGAAAGGGAAGGTGTTAGCACCCTTTCTATCCATGGTTATCCATGGGCTCTTAGATACTTGCTCATTGTGTTTTCAAAATGGTTTGTTTGCTTTTCAACTGTGGGTTTTAAAAAGTTTCTTTGAAAATTCCAGTTCGACTCTTGTATCGGTCCTCAAGAGTGTTTGAAAAGTTGCTTTCGAAAGCTTTTTGAAAAGGTGTCGGTGTGAAAAGTATTTTTGATTTGTTTTGAAATTTAGAGCAAGTATCTTAGAGTTGTCTACCTACCCTAAGGAATTCGTCTGTGTAAATGTCCTTTAAAGTAGTGCCATCCCACCATTGAGAGGTAGGTAGCACCACCGTTGGAGGTGTTCGGGTCAATTCGATTAAGGGACAGTGTGGCCACCAAGCAAAGGTAAGATACCTTAGGAGCTACCCTTATGCCATTGATCTTTTATTCTGAGGCAACTATTCCGAGGCAACTATTCCGAGGCAACCGTTTTGAGGCAACTAGATCAATGGAACATAAGGACTCACTAAGACGTCCTATAGTCGGCGACCACGTTTCGAGGGACAAGGCAACAGTGTGATCACCAGAGTAATAGGAAGACACCTTAGAAGCTACCCTCATGCCAGGTTCCCGGATCATGAGGACTTACTAAGACATCCTCTACTCGACGATCACCTTTCGAGGCAAGGCAACAGTGAGGCGTACCCTAGGGGTGGTGTGTGATTTGTGTGTCGTTTTCAGATATTTTGTCTTGTTCATGTTATTGGTGATCTAAGCGTTTGTTTTTATTTTTGTCATTCATTCTTGCATGCATTTGTTAACAGTTAAAAAGTTGCGGAAATTAAAAGTTCTAAGCTATTACAAAGGCGCGGGTCCACATCGCCAAATTAAAATCCAGGACCCGATTTGACAGAAAAATAAATAAAGTGCGAGAAATAAAATGTCCGAGTTTACAAGGCTTTGGGAGAATTACATTAATATTTACAAGAAATAATAAGAATAAATGCGCGAAAGAAACTAAAGTTGAACGTTCGAGGGCGTTGGACCCTTTTGAAGTTAAATTACAGGAATTAATTAATTAAAAAGAAAGCAAGAAATTTGTTTTTTTTTTGGGTGTTTTTGATATTTTATGATTTAATATAAAAAAGAAAGAATTAATTAAAATTAACTACTAACCCTAATTCTATTTTATTTTAATTTATTAAGAAAACCTTAGAATTAAACCTAAATTAAACCTAATTTTTATATACAAATTTAATTAGTAAAATAAATAAAATAAATGATATTATTATAAAAAGAAAAATTAAAAGGAATAAAACATTAATTAAACCTAGTTCTATATTTTTTTAGATTTTTGTTATGAAAGGAATTAAAATTAAAACCCTAATTTAAACTAATTAATTTACATGCAAAGTTATTTATAAAAATACTAGAAATAAAAATATTTATCATTTTAATTCTTTTCTGATTTTTTATGTGTATTTTTATATTTATGAAAAAAAATTAGTTAATTAATAAAAAAACAATAAAAAATAGGTAAAAATAATAATACAAAAAAAGTAAAGAAGGAACAAAAATATGCAAACCTGGGGGTTCAGACCCCAATATGGAGGTATAGCCCAAGCAGTTTAAGCCCAATTCAATTCATGGCTTTGTGGACTTTTTTACTCACGTGAAGAGGCGTTGACTCATGTGCATTGTGTGCCTCAATTCTGAGCCTTTGATTTGAGTCCCTTAGACGCGTGGACGGTTGGATTAAGAGGTGTATCATGATCCTCAACGTAAGCGCTGCATATGAATATTAATGGAAAAATGATATTTGAAAGCATGAAGACCTGGGGCTCGAACCCAGGTCTTGGACGTGAACACACTCAACGCTTGCCAGTTGAACCACTGAATCCTTTTGTTAAATAAATAAACAACAAATAATATAATATGAAACAACGCGTTAATGGATTATTGCGCGCGAATTTTAAACCAGCCAGTCGTCGCCTGCCACGAATTCGTCTTCTTCATCATCCCTGAAATATAAAAACATTAGGCAACGGTTTCTTATATGTTCTCTTAGGCCGGTTTTGGAAAAATAACGATTAGGTCTAGGGGGTCCATAAATTAGGCGCGATAGTGGCTTCTTCTTCGTCCAGACTTGCTGATTACAACCATGGTACTCTTGAAGGCCAATTTTTCTTGGTTTCAAAATCCCCAATTGGAGGTCCTGTAAACCCTAAAACTCAAACATGGCATAATCGCGTGTAGCACATAAAAAGACAATTAAGTGTATGGGTTAGCTTCAGAACTTCATAATGAACATGAATCAAGTATTAAAAATTACAAAGGATGCGTAAATCATGATGCACGATTATGAATTTTTCTTGGTACAGTTTGCATTCGTGTTACCAATTCTTGAGGTTCTGATGAGTATTCTTGATTGAGAATCGTTCAGTGGACCTTGAGGAAGCTAATGGAAGAAGAATTATGTCTTGAATCGCCCTGGAAGTGAACTTTCAGTTTTGAGCTTTTTGCAAATTTTCTCAAGTTTGATAATGGCTTTTGGAGCAGCTGTGCGTGTCTGAACATTAGGGTTTCCTTTAGGCTTATGTAGTGAGTCCATTAGGTCAAGAAAAGTAGAACAAATCCAATGCAATGATGGTTTTTGAAAATTTGATTTTTAAGGATCTTTTTCAATCTTTTCCATGTGTTCTTTGTTCTCAATCATGATCAATCAACCCAAATCTTTCCTTATTTAATTAGGCACGAAATATTGAGAGTAAAACAAGTACAAAAAGATTTGTTAGGTTAAGTTAAATATTTTTCACATATTTAATTGATTTCAGTGAATTATTATAAATAAAAATTCAAATAAATAAATAAAAAATGAGAAAATACTTCCCTTTGGGCCAAGTGGTCGTGCATATGCCATGGATGATGAATTATGGAAGAAAAATGGGCCCATTAGCAATTCTAGGTCACTTGAATCAATGTTGACTTTTCAAAATATCCAAAAATTTCCCAACTTCTACAAGGCATAACTTGCTCAATTTTTAAGTTTTTCTCATGTTCTTGGACATTTTGGAAAGGTCTTTGAGTCCTCTAACCAATGTCTTTTGTCCCATGTCATTTTGATTTACCAATCGCAAATTATGGCCTTTGACTTAAAGTCCCTTTTTGTTGACTTTTGAAAATGACCTATAATGTTGAAATTGATAAAGTTTTGTGAGAGCATTTCTTGGACTTGAAGTATGAAGATGAGTTGTAGGAAATGTCTTTCTCTTCAAAATGAGCTTTGGATGGAATTTTTCTGATAATCCATGTGAAAGTTATGCCCTGGTCAATTTACAGTTGACTTTTTCAGCTGTCCAAATAAGGAAACTTTTGCATCTTGATGATTTTTGAGCCAAACTTTGAGAATCATGATCAAGCATTGATCAAATGATGTTTGTGGCTTCAAAATGATATGTTGATCAAAAATTTGAACTTTTGACTGTCAAATGACCATTTTGCCCCTACAGTTGATTGTAGTGCAATTTAGGGTTTTGACTATGCAATTTTGAGCTGAATGTCTTGAAACTTGATATGAGGATGCTTGACCATATTTGTGGGTATATGAGACTTGATTGGACCTCTGAAAACTTCATTTTCTTGACCAGAAGCAAAACCCTAATCTTGACTGCTTAGGGAGCTCTTACACTGTGCAACCCTTGGGGAATTTTGAAGCTTTGACTTGGCAATTTCTTGGAGAATATGGGAGGGCAAATTTTGGGGTACAACAGTTGCCCCTGTTCAATCTTCTTAGACCTGAGGATGCAGATTGGCTGACGTGCCTTTTGTAATCCGAGGGTAGAAGATGATTGAACACTAGAGTGCCCAGAAATTTGCGCTCACATAGTAGCAGTGATGGTGGAATGGGCTTATAGATGCCATTTAGAGATTGCGGGATAGGATGATGGGCTTATAGATGCCATCTGGATATCGATCGCGTAAGAGATTCCTTAGCGAGAACCTGCATACCTGCAAAAGAAAAAAGAGTACCTGACACGCTTAGCATGAACGGTAAGAGAACCTTGGGTGACTTTAACTTCAACAACGCTCGCTGAGAAAATCTTGGTGGGAATTACCATCTTCGCAGTATCGGGAAGAGAACCAATAGGCAATTATAATCTGAAATGGAATTATCACCTCACTCACCGTCGGAGAGGGAACCATCTGAAAAGGAATTATCACCTCACTCACCGTCGGAGAGGGAACCATAGGAAATTATAATCTGAAAGAAAAAACCTAAAACGGAAATCTCATGCACCGTCGGAGAGAGAACCAATAGGACATTATAATCTCAAAGAAAAAACCTAAAAGGGAAATCTCATGCACCGTCGGAGAGAGAACCAATAGGACATTATAATCTGAAATGGAATTATCACCTCACTCACCGTCGGAGAGGGAACCATCTGAAAAGGAATTATCACCTCACTCACCGTCGGAGAGGGAACCATAGGAAATTATAATCTGAAAGGAAAAACCTAAAATGGAAATCTCATGCACCGTCGGAGAGAGGACCAATAGGAAAATATAATCTCAAAAGAAAAACCTAAAATGGAAATCTCATGCACCGTCGGAGAGAGAACCAATAGGACATTATAATCTCCAAGAAAAAACCTAAAATGGAAATCTCATGCACCGTCGGAGAGAGAACCAATAGGACATTATAATCTCAAAGAAAAACCTAAAATGGAAATCTCATGCACCGTCGGAGAGAGAACCAATAGGAAAATATAATCTCAAAGAAAAAACCTAAAATGGAAATCTCATGCACCGTCGGAGAGAGAACCAATAGGAAAATATAATCTCAAAGAAAAACCTAAAATGGAAATCTCATGCACCGTCGGAGAGAAAACCAATAGGACATTATAATCTCAAAGAAAAACCTAAAATGGAAATCTCATGCACCGTCGGAGAGAGAACCAATAGGACATTATAATCTCAAAGAAAAACCTAAAATGGAAATCTCATGCACCGTCGGAGAGAGAACCATTATAGTCTGATAACTTCTACTGAGTCTTCATCAGAAAAATCTGTTGGGAGTTGATTTAGCTGGACTAGAGAAGGCCTTGGACTGGATAAGAAATCTTTTGAGTCGATTAACTGAACCGGTCTAGGTCTTGAAATGTGGTTGAGAATTTAACTGCCTCTTTCCTGAAAGGTAAAGGTCAGTCGTATGCGATGCATGATATGGACCCTGCGATGATGTTCTCAACATAAATGAGATTTATATGATATGATGCGTCTATGCATGCTATAATGATGTATGTGATGTTTATGAATGTATGTTTTCGCCTAGGAAAGTAAATCTTTGACGAGTGCCGGGAAGTCGTATCCTGGGCTGATATTGAAGAATAGATTTTGCTTCCGCTGGGGATGATAGCTGCAAGAACCGGTAGGAGAAGATGACTCCGTTGAAGAATAAACTTGGAAAATGGAAGATTCTGCGGGGAGAAAAATACTCTAGCGACCATGCTGGGGAGTGATACTCTGTGGGGACGGAGATGCTTTTGCTGAATTGTTGAGAATGACTTGCTGAGGATATCTCTGCTGTATTGGAAGTGCTGATAGACTTCGCTGGGGATAAGAAGATTCTGTCGACGACGATCTTTCCGTGGCTTTTGGCTGAGGATAACCCAGTTATATCCTGTTAAGGAAATAACTCTTTAAATAAAGCCGGACGACGCGTTCGTGCTCTGCGAGGGAAAAGCTTCCAGAATCTACTGGGGATAAGCTTATTGCTTGGGGGAGATAAATCCCAACCTTCCTGGATTGGACTCTTCTGGGGAAGTTTTGATATGCTTGGGAAATGATTCTTTTGAATATTTGATGTGCCGCCGGGGAACGATCTTTAGAGCAAGACTGCCGGGGATGCTTGTTAAGAATATATGTATGCTGCTGCTGGGGAATGTTGAGCTCTGCGGGAGGGTACCCAACTTTTTTGAGATTTGATAACTCTGCTTGGAGAGAGTGTACTGACTTGCTTGCTTACTCTCTGGGGAATTAAGATGTACCGGTTATGTTCTTTAGCTGAACCTACCTTGGTACCTTGGAGGATAGAACCATTGGATTCTTTAGACAACTCTTTTATTGCCCCTGTGTCTAGTGTCACCTGTAATAAAATCCTTTGTTTCGTATGCAAATATTTATGAGTTAGCAAACTATTGTCAATGCATATATCACAAATTGAACCTTGGACGTTCTTCGCACAACAAAACAGAAAAAGAAGAACAATTGGCACGTTTAACTGAAAAATATATTTGTATTGATTTTGAATGGCCTGAAAATAGGCGTTTTGTGTACAAGAGGCTGACGTCCTAGTAAGAGAACGCCGCCGAACAAAAGAGTTTATACAAGTTTTGTACAAAAGAAAAGTAAAACAGCTGTGTGAAATGTGAATGATCCCACTGGGTTTCAACTCTGCTATTGCCTTTATAACTCCGAGCGTCTCATCACTTGATGACCTTGGTTGAAGGTGGAGCTGACTGATCGATGCCGTCTGAACTTGATGTAGATACCGGATTCTGGATGCAAAGTGATCAATGAGACATAGTATTACGCTTTTATCCCTAATTTTTTCCTGGACCGCCCTTTCGGGTTTTCAGTCCACCGGGATACCCATTTTTGCCCAAGCCGCCTTTTCAGGTTTTCGACTTGCCGGGTGTACAAATTTTTTTCATTTTCATCCCTTCATTTTGCCCGAACCCTTTTGGTTCGACGGGAAGCCCTAATTTTTGCCTAGGCATGTCAGCCTAGCGGGTCTTTTTTCATGCGTAGTATTTTTTTATTATGTCTGCATTGGCGGGGTGAGGACGGTCGTCACCATCTATGTTGGTTAGAATCATTGCTCCTCCTGAGAACACATGCTTAACCACAAATGGCCCTTCGTACGTAGGGGTCCATTTGCCCCTTGGATCACTCTGAGGAAGGATGATTCGTTTGATTACCAGATCCCCAACTTGATATTCATGTGGTCTGACCTTTTTGTTAAATGCCCTGATCATTCGTTTCTGATACGTCTGACCATGACAGATTGCGGCGAGTCTCTTTTCATCAATGAGGTTGAGCTGATCAAGTCGTGTCTGGATCCAATCGTCCTCGTTCAGATTTGTATCCTTCATTATCCGGAGAGAGGGTATTTGCACTTCGATCGGCAAGACTGCCTCCATACCATAAACCAGAGAGAAAGGAGTTGCCCCGGTTGACGTCCTGGCTGAGGTACGGTACCCATGTAGAGCGAACGGTAACATCTCGTGCCAATCTTTATAAGTCACTGTCATCTTCTGCACAATTTTCTTGATGTTCTTATTTGCTGCTTCTACAGCCCCATTCATCTTCGGTCTGTAAGGGGAAGAATTGTGGTGCTGTATCTTGAACTGTTCGTAGAGCTCAGCGATCATCTTGTTGTTCAGATTGGTACCGTTGTCGGTAATTATTCTCTCTGGGACACCGTATCGACAGATCAGGTTGTGCCGAATGAACCGTGCCACGACAGTCTTGGTTACCGTAGCATAGGATGCTGCCTCAACCCACTTCGTAAAGTAATCAATCGCCACTAGGATGAAGCGATTCCCATTAGATGCCATAGGTTTAATCTCGCCGATCATGTCTATGCCCCACATTGCAAACGGCCATGGCGCAGTCAGAACATTTAGAGGAACCGGAGGAACATGCACCTTGTCTGCATAAATCTGGCACTTATGGCATGTCCTGGAATGTTGGTAGCAGTCAGCCTCCATTGTGGACCAGTAATATCCTGCCCGTAGGATTTTCTTAGCCATAGTATGCCCACTGGAATGTGTACCAAAGGTCCCTTCATGTAGCTCTTCCATGATCCTTTCTGCTTCAGTTTTATCCACACAACGCAGTAAGGTTGAATCATGGTTTCGCTTGTACAAGATGTCGTTGCTAAGGAAGAACTTTGCTGCGAACCTCCTCAGGAATTTCTTATCGTTGACAGATGCACCTTCAGGGTATTCCTGAGCTTCCAGATATCTCTTCACTTCATGGTACCAAGGCTTCTCAGTCACCAATTCAGTTTCGAGATCACAACATTATGCCGGTTCATCCAGTTTCCAGATGATGATCCGGGGAGCCTCATTGTCCCATTTAACTTTGAACATAGAAGACATTGTAGCTAACGCGTCCGCCAGCTGATTCTCTTCTCTTGGAAAGTGCTCAAAGGTTATTTCTGTGAAGTGGGGGATCAGGGTCAACACACATTCTCTGTAAGGAATCAAGTTTGGATGTTTCGTATCCCACTCTCCTTTGATCTGATTGATCACAAGAGCGGAATCTCCGAAGACACTTAGAAATTTGATCCTTAGGTCGATCGCAGCTTGAAGACCCATGATGCATGCCTCATACTCTGCCATGTTGTTGGTACAGTTGAAACATAGCCGGGCAGTGAGTGGAGTATGAGTACCTTGAGGAGATATGATTATGGCGCCGATACCGTTTCCCAAAGCGTTGGAGGCTCCGTCAAAGTGCATAGACCATCGGGATCCTGGTTCAGGTCCTTCATCCGGTCCAGGTACTTCACAATCAGTCACTATCATGATGCTTTCATCCGGAAACTCGAAGTTCATTGATTGATAGTCATCTACAGCTTGATGTGCCAAGTGGTCTGCCAATACACTTCCCTTGATGGCTTTCTGGGTTGTGTACTGAATGTCGTATTCCGTCAAGATCATTTGCCATCTTGCAATTCTCCCAGACAGAGCAGGCTTTTCGAATATGTACTTTATAGGATCCATCTTTGAGATCAATAAGGTGGTATGAGTCAGCATATACTGTCTCAGCCGGCGAACAGCCCATACCAAAGCGCAGCAAGTTTTCTCAAGCAGTGAGTATCGGGTCTCACAGTCGGTAAACTTTTTGCTAAGGTAATAAATGGCATGCTCTTTTCGGCCAGACTCGTCATGCTGCCCCAGCACACACCCCATTGAATTGTCAAGCACTGTTAGATATAGTATCAGAGGTCTCCCTTCAACTGGTGGCATAAGGATGGGTGGTTCTTGGAGATACTCTTTGATTCTGTCAAAAGCAGCCTGACATTCGTCGTTCTAACGTACTACCTGATCTTTCTTCAGCAGCTTGAAGATTGGCTCATAGGTAGCAGTCAGATGTGAGATGAAGCGAGCAATGTAATTCAGGCATCCTAAAAAGCCTCTGACTTCCTTCTCTGTCTTAGGAACTGGCATCTCTTGAATAGCTTTGACCTTGGCAGGGTCCACTTGAATTCCCTTGTCACTTACAACGAAGCCTAGCAACTTCCCAGATCTTACCCCGAAGGTGCACTTGTTCGGGTTCAACCTCAGTTTGTATAATTTCAGACGGTCAAACAATTTCTGCAGATGATCTAGGTGCTCTTCCTCAGTCTGGGACCTTGCGATCATGTCGTCAACATACACTTCTATCTCATGATGGATCATATCATGAAATAAGGCAACCATGGCCCGTTGGTAGGTTGCCCCAGCGTTCTTCAACTCGAATTGCATGACCTTGTAACAGAAGGTCCCCCACTGAGTAACAAATGTAGTCTTCTCCATGTCTTCAGGTGCCATCTTGATTTGATTGTAACCTGAAAAGCCATCCATGAAAGAGAATACCTTGTGATGTGTTGTATTATCAACAAGGACAGCAATGTGAGGTAAAGGGAAGTCATCCTTGGGGCTGGCCCTGTTCAGATCCCTGTAGTCGACACACATTCTGACCTTACCGTCCTTCTTAGGTACCAGCACCACATTAGCAACCCACTGAGGGTAAGAAGTCACTGCAAGGAACCCATCATCAAACTGTTTCATGACCTCGGCTTTAATCTTCTCAGACATCTCTGGACGCATCCGACGAACCTTTTGCTTAACTGGAGGGCAGTCTTCCTTAGTTGGCAAGTGATGGACCACAATATCGGTATCCAACCCGGGCATGTCTTCGTAGGACCAGGCAAAGATCTCCATATAATCATGCAGCATTTGAGTCAACCGTTGCTTCACGCTGAGCTCTAGGTTGGCACCAATCTTTACCTCTTTCCTGTCTGCCTCTGTACCCAGGTTTATGGTTTCCACTGGCTCTTCATGGGGTTGAATTGCCCTCTCTTCCTGAAGCAACAGTCTTGCAAGCTCACCAGGCACTTCGCAATCATCTTCACCTTCGTCTTCGGCTAAGTTGATCGGATTTTCGAAGTCATAATTGGCAGTAGCAGAGTTGTTATCAGTGAGATCCAGAGTGGATTGAAACCTGTATGAGTGAGTGTGTGTGTAAATACAGCTGCTTTGAAATATATGTAAAGGAAAGAAAGACAGAAAAGGAGCACAATATTTGCAATGCGAGAAAACGTCCAAGATTTTCATTCATGATATATGAAATGACAATTTATATGCCCTCACAAATGAAACCACGGTGCCTCGGGTAAGACACCGGGCCAAAGAGTTTATTATTCTTTATTACAAAATAACGAAACAAAGAAATTTATTACTGCGTCACAAAGGTAACAGGGGTATGGTCTTTGGCAATCCAATTGTTCAATCCGCCTTCGGCTGTCGGGTAGATCCAGCTATTGAATTCAGCTTCGTCCACTTCATTGTCTTCCCCAACAGCATTCACTCCTGAACTTGTAATGAATACAGGAGGTCTTCCGATCTTCGCTTTCCTCGTAGCTTTCTGACCTTCTTTGGTAAAACCCAGCCCAAATTTATCAGTCTTCTGTGTGAAGTCTGGGAGCCTGCCCCAGTTAACACATTCACCCTTCTGAACCACAGCCCGGGCATCCTTCAGGGAAGCCATCTTCAAAGGAACACTTTCTTCTGTTGCTGTTTCTGCTGCTGCTGAAATAGGAAACACCTCCTCGAAATGCTGAAAGGGGGTTTCAATAAACTCCCCATCCATCTCAATGTATCTGAAGGAGTTCAAATGGCTTACCATATACTCCTCCTCTCCCTGCACAGTGACGATCTTCCCTCTGACGGGGTACTTCAGCTTCTGGTGCAAGGTAGAGGTCACTGCCCCAGCCTTATGTATCCAAGGTCGACCCAATAGACAAGAGTAAGATGGACGGATATCCATCACATAAAATGTAGAGTCAAACACCTGAGAGCCCACACGAATCGGAATGTCGACCTCTCCATGAACCATCCTTTTTGACCCATCAAAGGCCCTGACGATGATATTGCTGGGTTTTAATTCCAGGCCTTCACAATCCAGACGGTCTAAAGCCTTCTTGGGTAGCACATTCAAAGACGAACCAGTATCCACCAACACATGTGCCAAGGTAGTGCCCCTGCATTCGACAGAGACATGCAGAGCATCATTATGGTCTCTTCCCTTCGCGGTCAAGTCAGCATCCGAGAAACCCAAGCCATTGTCTGATGTCAGATTTGCTACGCAATCAGTGAACTGGACTGCAGATGTCTCATGTGGCACGTGGGCCGTCTTGAGGAATGAAATTAAGGCCTTGGCATGGGCCTCGGAGCACAGCAATAAAGAGAGCATGGAGATCTTGGAGGACGTGTGCCCCAGCTGTTCCACAACATTAAAGTCACTCTTCTTTATAATTTTCAGAATCACACCAGTGGACAAACCCAGATCTCCGAAATCCAGCCCAGGTACCGGTTGTACCTCCATAGCCTTCAACCTGTCCTCCAATTGCTTGTATCTGTCTTCTGCAGGAGGGTACTGCTCTTCATCAAAATCAGTCTCGTTGTCGGAGACTACCGGACTAGGAACCCTTGCTTCTGCCTGAGAAGAACTCTTGCCAACAGAAGAACCAGCCTCTTCCTGCTGCAGAGTTTTGCCAAACCTTCGGCCCGAGTTGAACAGAACAGTTCTTCTCTTCTTCTTCTTCTCCTTCTTCAGGAGCATAGCCTTCAGTTCTTCTTGGCCCTGAGCCAAACCCTTGATTAATTCCTGAAACTGCGCATTCTGCGCCTGAAGGGCCTTGATGGAGGTCTCAGTTGATGACGAGTCAGGATTCATAATGCTGAAATAAACAGCGAAGAACTGTAAGCAACCTGAAAAGGGGAAAACCTTCTATGCACATGATGAATGAGATGTGTTTATGCAATGCATTCAAGGGTTCGAAAGTTCAAATTTGTTGTAGACAAAAGGGAACACACGTTATCATTAAGGAAATCATTGTTTAATACATCTAAGCCTCATGGGCAAGATAATACAAAAATCAAATCAATCCCAAAATATGCTACGCATCCTCTTTGGAGCTATGTAAGTGTTGAGATTCCTCTCCTCATGCAACAGGCGGGTGAGATCCAAGACCTTCTTTTCACTGGCATGTAGGCTAGTCTCAAGAGAATTCCTTTCTTCCTTAAGCTGGATCCAGCTCTTCTGCATCTCTTCCCAGGATGTGGGCATATCAGGGTGCTGAATAGTGTAGGACACTTCTCCTTCCAAGACTGGCTCTTTGATCACAGGGAGCATATGGGGATAAGGCATCACTAACTTCTGGGAGCGGGCTCGTACCCACTTGAGATAAGGTTCCAACGGGATGGAGTTCCTGTGCCCCAGTGTCTTGCTGTCTATCCTACTTGGCATCCTCCAAGCTCTGATAAATCTCTGGCGAAGTCCTTGAGTATCATTGTCGAAGTCAAAAACTATGTCAGGAATTAACATGTCATGAGGACTATCTCTCCGAGCATAACCAAACTGTCTCCAAGCCAGGCATGGGCTGTAAGTAATACCTCCTTTGATTCCGAGTAAGGGAACATTAGGGTATTCCCCGCAACGATCGATGATAGTGACCTCTTCTCTGGACCTAGGGCACCAATGTATATCTGCATGTGTAAGGGTCATCAACCGTTGTGACCATCTCAAACCCCGCTCATTCTTCAAGACTGATTGTGGAAGGTGCGAAATAAACCACCTTCCCAGGAGAGGAGTGCAACACATAAGGACACCCCTTTTTCTCATGGTTCGAGTGTAACATGAGTGAAGGATGTCTCCCAGCAACGTAGGTATAGGATTCCTGGACATAAAGATCTGGACAGCACTGATATCAATAAGCTGATCTGGATTAGGGAACAACACCAAACCATAGACAAGGAGGGCCACAACCTCTTCAAAAGCTTGCAAGTCAAGGGAATTCCAACATTCATGGGCCTTTTCAAACAGAAACCTGGCTAAGAACCCTTTGATACCACTTCTAACTTCCCAATGTCCCTTGAGGTCAGATGACTGTAGGTGCAAGGCTTTAGCAATCTCTTCAAGCTTAGGTTCCTTTTCTGTACCGTTGAAGGGTAGCTGATCAAGGATAGGGATCTTCAGGAGCCAGGAGAACTCCTCCAATGTAGGTACCAACTGATAGTCCAAAAAGGTGAAACAGTGATGCAGAGGGTCAAAGAATTGGAACAAGACCTTGATCATATCTTCCTCAATGTTGGTGTTGACCAAGCTGATGAGACTTCCATGTCTTTCACTGAATGAAGAGTTCTCGGGAATCCTGGATATAAGTTCCTTAAGCTGATGAGGGATCCTTACAAGACTGATTTGAATTGTCTTTCTACGAACCGTTTCCATGTCCTACAAAACAAGAACAAAGATGAAAATTCGAACCCCTGAAATGGTTAGTCAATGCATATGATGCTGGATGATGTCATGATGCTATGATTAAACACACCACAAATATTTACAAAGACAAACATGTAAGGCACACAAGACAAGCCCTTAAGGTTTAAGGCCAGCATGGGGTCTGGGTAGTACCCTCTTGAAGTTGGTGGGTTCAACCTGTCCTAATCAAAGTAACCGGGTTCTAAGGTTCCCAATATCACGGGATTGTTTTCATTGTTCATCGTTTCGATTTAGCCACTGAACTGGAGACCGAAATATTCCAGGAAAGCAACCCTCAATTGAGCGTAGTATCGAGTATCAACCAACCTCGGACTGCACCAAAGTCAGTTATCTCACTACCCTAAAGAGGCCAAGATAGTTCAATTAAGGTTCCTAAGGTCTGTTGATGCTTCACGACACCACGCGGAGGCCCCGTACTCTCCTTGACTGAACTCAAGGGTTACCGGTACACACCAAAGTGCCACATCAACGTAGCAGACTGTTTCAACCATGTCGGTATACCCCGCACAGTTCCCTCACAACCTTGTTGCTACTTTCTAAGAAGGTATCCCCCAGATCCGGGTTAGGATCTATAGAACTCCCAAGCAACCCACAATTTAAAGCACACAAGGAAAACAATTGAAAACACAGTTATGAACTAGCCCTAAGGTACACCTCACTTTAAGTTAAGTCCCCAGCAGAGTCGCCAGTTCTGTGATCGGTGGATCTGGAACTGACTGTTTAAAGTTGGTTTCGCGAAATGTCGCGGAAGCAAGAGTCGCCACCGTCTTTTATTTTCTCCAAATGGAAAGGACAAAAGCACAGAAAAATTCCTTAAAGAGATTGCTCTCGGTTCGGGAGGTAGGTTATAGAAAGGGAAGGTGTTAGCACCCTTTCTATCCATGGTTATCCATGGGCTCTTAGATACTTGCTCATTGTGTTTTCAAAATGGTTTGTTTGCTTTTCAACTGTGGGTTTTAAAAAGTTTCTTTGAAAATCCCAGTTCGACTCTTGTATCGGTCCTCAAGAGTGTTTGAAAAGTTGCTTTCGAAAACTTTTTAAAACCCACAGTTGAAAAGCAAACAAACCATTTTGAAAACACAATGAGCAAGTATCTAAGAGCCCATGGATAACCATGGATAGAAAGGGTGCTAACACCTTCCCTTTCTATAACCTACCTCCCGAACCGAGAGCAATCTCTTTAAGGAATTTTTCTGTGCTTTTGTCCTTTCCATTTGGAGAAAATAAAAGACGGTGGCGACTCTTGCTTCCGCGACATTTCACGAAACCAGCTTTAAACAGTCAGTTCCAGATCCACCGATCACAATGATTAATAGCAAAGATATGATTTTATTTGGTTTTTGGACAGGTTGGAAATCATAATATGCTGAATTATCAAGGCCAAAATGAATCAAGCATAATTGGTACAAGAAAGGGAAGATTTGGCTCAAAATAGCAAGTTTGCATATGGTTAAAGAATCAAATCAAATATCATCAAATTTTAAGATTTGAAACAAATTTGTTGACATAATTCAGTCTACTATAAGGGCATAACATTTCCAGATCAAAAAAAGAGGGATGGGAGGCGTGAAACTGCCAGAGGAAAACTCAAAATTTTTGATAAAAAAGTGAGGTTCAAATTCTTGAATAGAGGGCTATTCAAGGCGATTCAAAGCCAGAAATCAATTCCTTGACATCTCAGGAAGCATTCCCAACCATTTACAGGCTTTAAAACATCAAGAATCGCACGTTACAACATCACGGTTTGCACAAAAAAACTCAAATTCGATTTCTATGATTTACGCATTATAAATGTATTTTACCCATATATTTGTGTTCATCATCATGTTTGCAAAGTTTCTGGATAGTTTGATTTAAGTTACAGTGCAGGAACAAGCTTTTACCATTGCTAGGGTTTCGTGCTCCAATTTGGGGTTTTGTGATTTAAGCAAAATTAGGCCTGATAATGGGTACCATGATGATCAGAGCTTCAAACCCAGTTGATTCATGGTCCCCAATTGAATTTATATTGCGTGTGCTTGATTATTGAATAACACAGGTTTTTAGCAACCGACTTGCGTTTGTAGGTAAAGGTTCAGAAACCTAAAACGACGGACAGGGAAGAAGACAACAGCGTGTTACAACCTGACTGGCTGGTTTGAATTCTGGCGCATTTTTGGCATAATCATTATTTTACACTTTTTGTTTTATCTTTTGATTATATGTATGAATTAACATCAAGCGCAGTTGGTCAGAGGAAGGAAGTCAGAAGCTCATGTCCTGGGTTCGATCCCACGCGTGAGCTTTTGGCATTTTCTCCATTATTTTCACCAGGTCCAGCGCACCTCATCTTTTGAAGATCATCATCCTCTGGATCCACCTCCAGCCAGATCCAGCGCACCTCATCTTCTGAGGATCATCATCCTCTGGATCCACCTCCATCCAGATCTAGCATACCTCATCTTCTGAGGATCATTATCCTCTGGATCCACCTCTAGCCAGATCCAGTGCACCTCATCTTCTGAGGATCATCATCCTCTGGATCCACCTCCATCCAGATTCAGCATAGCTCATCTTCTGAGGATCATCATCCTCTGGATCCATCTTCATCCAGATCCATCACACCTCACCTTCTAAGGACCATCAAACACCCTCTGATCTCATCCTCTGATCCAATGCCAGCATACGCAAGTCCACCATGAGCCCCCAAAAGATGGCCTCATTGGATCAGGCACCAGACTCAGGGCCATCCTTCTGGGGTTCAGAAGTTTAGCATGCACCCCCAGTCTACTTCATCACTCCAAGCCCATTCTTTTTCTCTTATTTATTTACTTCTTTTGTTTTAATTATTTTTGTTTATTTATTTTTCACCAAAAATTAATTGTTTTTTTAATTAATCATAAAACCAACAAATCACAAAAATACAAAAAGCTTTTTTTAATAATAAATTATTTAATTTAATTAGGAAATTAGGTTAATTTGATTTCTTTCATAATTTAAAAACAATTAGAAATTATGTTTAATTAATCTGCAATTAAATGTTTTCTCAAATGAAAATCCACAAAAATTTCTTTCTCTCAATTAGGGTTTTAAGTTATTAATTACCGTCCTCGTATTTAATTTGCCGCGCGCTTGTTAATTATTTTTTCCATTATTTTGTAACTGTTCAGGGTTTGTAATAGTTAAATTAGGGTTTTATTTCTTGCTTTAAATCCCCTATTTTTGGTTATGTAATTAATCCCCCTCCCTGAAGCCTTGTAATAGCTAGGTTTTACTTCCTCACACTTTTAATTTCCGCAATCTTTAACTGTTAGATGTATGGCTAATAGGATTGTATGGCAAGAATGCATGGAAAATTAAAGCAGTTAGAAAACCCTAATGTGCAAAGATAACATTAACTGAAAAAGAACATTTGCACATGCTCACTCTTAGGGTATACTCTCACTCCGGTTGCCTTCGGTAAACGGTCATGAACCATAGGATGTTTTAGTGGCTATCCTCTATGTCCCAAAAGATCAAATTGTCCCATTCGAATGTTGCCTCGTAAATGTTGCGTCGAAAAAGATCTTTAGGACTCTAGGATGGTTACTAAGGTGTCCTAACATTGCTTTTGTGACCGTACGTCCCTTTCGAATATCCCTTACAACTCCAACGACGGTGCTACCTACTCCTTAATAGTGGGATAACGTTGTCTAAAGGAAATAGAACAAAAACAATCTTTTTTCGAGTAGGTAGATGCTAGTAGGTACTTGCTCAAAACAAATCTTTTCACACAAACACCTTTCAAAACAAATTTTCAAAACAAACTTCGTCACATCCTTGAGGACTGATACAAGGGTTATCACGAAGTAAAAACATTTTCAAGACAAATACGCACAAGCAATTTGAAAAAATGAGCAAGTACCTAAGAGCCCATAGATAACTACGGATATAAAGGGTGCTAACACCTTCCCTTTCTATAATCTACCCCCCGTACTCAAAATATCTCGAAAAAAGGTTTTTCTGTTCTTTTTCCTTTTCCAAGATTGGATAAAATAAAAGTCGGTCGCGACTCTTGCTTACCGCGACATTTTGCGAACAAAAAACGCAAACCAGTATTGAACAGTCGGTTCTGCCACCGTATCACAACCATTAAGAAAGAACTTTGAAGCTAGCTTCCGTAGAGTTTGTTTGTCAATCAAAAAGGAATTTTATGGATATTCTTGTTTTTCGAGATACCTTTAGTTGTCATAGAACCCAGGGTTGTTATTTAGTCCTTCTTCAATAGTAAGGTAATGCACATATTCTTCAAAATGTCTAATTGTAACGTGTGGTTTGTGATTTGACCAAGTCACTTTAAACATGGATGATAAAGTTGCCAAGGCATTTGCGCATTTAATTTTCCTTTCATATAATATGACTAAATGTGATCTCAGTAAATTCCGTGGCTAATTTCAAAACATGATCCGAATATGGAACCAATTTGGGATGTTTAGTGTCCCATTTACCGTTAACTTGGTAAATGACTAATGCTCAGTCTCCATACACTTCGAGATGCTTAATTCTTAGATCGATAGCAGCTTCTAGACCCAAGATACAAGCTTCGTATTCTACAATATTGTTGGTGCAGTCAAAACATAACCTTGTAGTATAAGGTTTGTAATAATTCTTCGGAGAAGTCAAAACTGCTCCAATACCATGCCCTTGTTCATTTGAAGCCCCGTAGAACATGAGTGTCCAATGTTCCCCTGGTTTAGGTCCTTCCTCGGGCCCTGGTATTTCGAAATCACCTATAACCATGGCATCTTCGTCTAGAAAGTTGAACTTCATTGGTTGATATTATGGCATTGGCTAATGAGCTAGATGGTCAGCAAGTACACTAGCCTTGATGGCATTTTGAGTAACATATTGGATGTTATACTCAGATAGTAACATTTACCATCAAGCAATTCTTCTTGTAAGAGTTGGGTTTTTGAACACAGGATCCATTCTTGCTATTAACCAAGTGGTGTGAGTTAACATATACTTCCCCAACCGTTTAGTATCCTAAGCCAATGCACAACAATTTTTCTCGAGGAGTGAGTACCTGGTGTTGCAGTTGGTAAATTTCTTACTGAGATAGTAGATTACATGCTCTTCTTTATTTATTCCATCATGTTTCCCTAATACACATCCCATTGGCCCTTCAAGAATTGTTAAATACATGATGAGTGGTCTTCTAGGGACTGGTGGAATTAATATTGGTGGCTCTTGTAAATATTGATTTATTGTATCAAAGGTTGTCTGACAATCATCATTCAACACCAATTTCTGATCTTTTTAGAGTAATTTGAATATAGGATCGCACATAGCAGTTAGGTGTAATATGAAACTATAAATGTAATTCAATCGTCCTAAGAAACCACAAACCTTTTTTTGTGTCCTTGGAGATGACATTTCTTATATAGCTTTCACCTTGTCGTGATGTACCTCAATAACGTGCCGACTTACAATAAAACCCAATACCTTGCCTGGCTTGATACCAAATGTACACTTGTTTGAATTCAACCTCACTTTAAACTTTTGTAGACGTTCGAATAATTTTTGTAAATGTATGATGTGATCCTACTCTGTATGATATTTGGCAATCATATCATCTACGTATACCTCTACTTCTTTATGGATCATATCTGTAAATAGAGTGACCATAACTCGTTGATAGGTTACCCCTACGTTCTTTAGACCGAGAGGCATCACCTTGTAATAGAAAATGCCCCAAGGAGTCATGAAAGTAGTCTTTTCGATATCCTCGGGTGCCATCTTAATCTGATTATAACCTGAGAAACCATCCATGAATGAAAATACAGAAGCTTGAGTTTTATTATCCACCAAAAAAATCTATATGGGGTAACTGGAAGTCGTCTTTAGGACTTTCTTTGTTCAAATCCCGATAATCTACACACATGCGCACTTTGTTGTCCTTCTTGGGTACTGGTACGATGTTATCTATCAAGGTGGATAATCTACCACCGCTAAGAACAATTCATCAAATTGTTTAAGGACTTCTTCTCGAATCATACTAGACATGTCTGGACCAGTTCTTCTGAGCTTTTGTCTAACTTGAGAACAACCTCCCATGAGAGGTAGTCTATGTACCACAATATTCATATCTAGTCCTGACATTTCACTATAAGACCAGACAAATATATCCATATATTCATGTAATAGCTTGATCAGTCTTTTTATTTGACGCTTCTCTCCAACGTTTCCCCTAGCTTGACTTCTTTTGGATCTTTCCGTGTGCCAAGGTTAATGGTATCAATATATTCTTGGTATGGTTGTATATTGTCAGCTTTTTGCTCTATATCCCTCGCTAATTCCTCAGAGAGTTCAATATCTTCATCATCTTCTTATTCTGCTTTGTTAATGGGTGCATCAAAATTATATCGGATAGCAGCAGTAACATTATCAGTGATTTTAGGAATGGATCTGCACAATTATCATGTTTTGGTGCAGTTTTAGGATGTGAATTTGGAAAATGCATATGAATAAAACTATTTCCATTTTTTAAATATAAGAGATAAATGAAAGAGAAAGAAAAGGATCTTAATTGAATGTGAAATATAACTTTTATTAATTGAGAATACTATCTGGAGTAAATTGGGGGACCCTTACAAGATACCCTCATGCCTCGGGCTTGACATAGGTTCATTCAAAAACAAGAAACATTACTTTGGAAAGAAAAATATCTCTGGAATCTTCACGACTCTCCAATTCTTGAGCTTTTCGCCTGGAGCACATTCACGAATGAAGTCAGACACTCTCTCGATGTTGTTCTTGTTAGATATCATCATCATTTGTCCTCCGTGCTCTATTCCATTGTTGATGAAGGTTTCCTGGATAGGAGGAAACCGCTCCTTGCCTTTCAGGGTAGCCTTTGATGATTCATAGCCCAAACCAAAATGATTCTTCTTTTATGGTATTTACACATGTTTTCCCCAACCTTTTGATGTACCATCTTCCAGAGCTATTTATAAATCTCTCCCCGAAGTCACAGTAGGTTTCTTGATTTTCTCCACTGGTAGGGTTACCATTGAAGAAACCTCTAAAACTTGAAATGGTGTTGATATGCAGTCTTCATCCGTGCTGATATATCTGTAGGGTTCTATGTGACTTACAAAGATGTCTTCTTCGCCGTCAATTATGACCAATTTTCCTTCAATGAAGAACTTCAAATTTTGATGTAGAGTTGAAGTAACAACCCCTGTTGCATGAATCCAAGGTCGTTTGAGTAAACATGTATATGCTGGTTCAATATCCATGACTTGAAAAGTGATATAAAACATATGCGGTCCGATCTTGACAGGAAGATCTACTTCTCCAAACACTGTACTTTTATAGCCTTCGAAAGCTTTGACTATCGTAGGACTTGGCATTATTACAACACCATCCAATGTTAACTTCATCAAGCTGGATTTTGGTAACACATTGATAGTACAACCACTATCGATGAGTACCCTAGATACGCTTGTAGTACCTATATGAATAGAAATGTGTAACGCCTTGTTGTGAGCTCTTCCTTGAGGAGGCAACTTATTGTCATTAAAGCCTAGATATGATCCAGATGTTAGATTTGATACAACATTGTCAAACTGATTCGCTGTGATCTCTTCTGCAACATGAGCAGAGCTTAGAACCTTCAATAGAGAGTCTCGACGTGCTTCTGAATTGAGGAGCAACAAGAGTATTGAAATCTTGGTCGGGGTTTCATGTAGCTGATCCACCACCCTATAATCACTCCTCTTGATTAATTTCAGCAATTCTTCAGCTTCTTGGTGGGTAAAATTCTTGCTTGGAGGTTCTTGTTCTTGTCTTGCCTCCAGTACAACTTTCCCCTTATCTTTAACTACATAATCATTTTTCTTCAGTGGTTGGGACTATAGATTCGACCGTTGTGAGTCATGCCCCCTATTCCAGCTATATTTATGATCGCACATTCTTGACTTGTCGATGATTCACATTTTTGCTTTAAACAATTGATGTAAACCATGGAATTATAAATCCACGATACCGCTTGGTTTCTTTCGTAAGGAGTAGGATATGGCCCCCTAATCACCATTATAGTTTTTGGAACCACTAGAATTCTTAGGGTCTGGCGTGGTATCATCATTGGTTCTTCTGTTGACTCTCCCTATGGAATCACAAGAGTCTTCTTATTAGGGTTTGGCCCTTGGCAACGAATTACCAATGGCTTCTTCATACTTCCATCGATCGCAGCTACATATTATTCTTTAGGGTATTTCCTGAATTGGACTATCCCCTATCCACCTATTTTTGTAACGTCTTCTCAAAAGCTTTATTATGTTCAAAGAGGAACTCACACTCTAACATATATTCTTTCAAAAGGTTTATCGGGGCCTTTACTTTTCAGGCTGCCCCAAAGTTAGTCACCACTTCAATCACATTCATAGTTGGTCCACCATGCAGAGGCATGGGATTTGTCTTGATATTTGGCTTATCAAAAGTGATATCTTGGGAATCTAACAAATCTTGAACCTTATGTCTGAAGGCCCAACATTTTTCTATGGTATACCCCAGAGAATTAGCATGATATTCGCACCTGGAATTTGCATCGTACTTTGGTGGGAGTTCCCCAATTGGAGGAGTCCGAGGCTTTAGCTCTACCAAAGATGCATTGATTAAGTGTTGCAATAATTGACTATGCGACATGGGGAGAGGATCAAGCCTTCCCAGAGGCCTTTCAAACATGTTATGTTGTTCTCGTAGAGTTAACAATGGTTGTTGTGCCCTTGGGTGTGACGTAACACAATTAATTTCTCCTTCCTTCTTTTTCGAGAAGTTAGGAACATGTCTCTTTGAATTATAAGGTGTATTAGATTATGCCCCTTGTATCTTCCCACTCTTTAAGCCTACTTCAACTCTTTCACCAATAGTCACAAAATCAGAAAATACGAAAGAGACGCTTCCTACCATATTATCAAAGTACAATCCTTGTAAAGTACCCATGAAAATGTCGACTAATTCTTTCTCCAAGAATAACGGTTGTACACGGGCTACCATTTCTCTCCACCTCTGAGCATATTCTTTGAAAGACTCCCCCTTCTTCTGAGATAAGTTTTGGAGCTGCATGCGGTTAGGCGCCATGTCCAAATTGTACTTGTACTGTCACTAGAAAGCGTTGGCAATATTTTCCCATGTCTGGATATGAACCCACTCCAGTTGCATGTATCAATCTAAGGATGCCCCACTCAAACTGTCTTGGAAACAATAGATCATTAACTTCTGATCTAGAGCATAGGCATGCATTTTTCTGCAATACACGCGTAGATTGTTCCTCGGGCATGTAAGCCCCTTATATTTTCCAAAGTCAGTTATTTTAAATTTTTGAGGGTTCACCATATCTAGAACTAGACCCATTTTGAGATCATCGAAATCATCATAACCATGCACAACCTTCAACCTTTCTTTAAGAGCTTTGTACTTGTTGAGCACTAAGGGATTTATAGTGACATGGGTATGGGTTGTCCTTTGAGGTACTTGATTTACATGTTCGAAGTCATGGTCTCTATACTGCAAGTCTATGTAGTTGTCCGTGTTCTGGACCGAAATCTATAAAGTATGGGATGCCCCTACCTTCGGCGGAGGTGGTAAAAACCCTTCAATATCAATTTTATTGACCTCTTGTTAAGCCATAGTTGACTTTTGAGGTCCTAAATATGGTCCCCTTCTTGGTTGGTGACCGCTTGATGCACCAATAGTATGGGCTACTTATTCAAAGGCTGCCCTAGAAATTTGTTCTTGTCTCTCAATGATGTTCTTCAAAGCTAGAAGAACTAGGCTCATATCTCCCTTCATCGAGTCGATGTTGCATTTCACCTGCTCCAAATCTTCCTTGAATGCAGCTTGATTCTCTTCAATTTGTTCCATCACTTTCTTTTGATGTGCCCTTGTTTTATATCGTGGTCGGAGATGTGGTGTTTTCTTACCAATGATTTAACTGGAGAAGATTTTTGAAAAAATATGAGTTTTTTTGTATGAAGTTGTGAGATGCAATGTTTGTGAATGCATGAATGCGAATATGCTGAGAGTTTTCCGTTTTTGAATGTCTTATTCACTTGGATTTCCACATATATATATATAAGGTTTTTCTTTTTCTGTTGGTGAGCGTCTTAAAAATAAATACACAAATGAGATATGCAAACAAAACTTTTATTGAAATAATTATCTTTAAAAAGAGAGTACAATTCAATTATTGAAAAATATTCAAACCAAAAACATTTAACTTGCTGAAAGAAATAAAACAGGGAAACAAAAAATCTTCTAAGTGCATCTGCGGATATCTGCCTTGAAACCATCAACCATATTCCTACAAATCTTGAGGAAGTCTTCAACACCCTTCGGTAGAGGGACCATCACATTTTCTGCATCTCTCAAACTTCTAGGGATGTCCTCAATAAGATTGTTGGCTAAGAAGTGAGTTTTGCATACTTGTCTTTGTAGAATCGATATTCTTGGTAGAAGTCCGAAATTATCTTATGATTATCCTTTCCGTCTTTGGCGATCTTTGCATACTTTTCTTCCCAATATAATTTTTCAGCTCTCATATATGTAAATAGTTTCCTTTGTATGATGATTTCTTTCAGAGGTCTTCTAACTCATGACACACTTGCTCGTATTCATCAGTATTTTGGGAGAGAAGTCTTTCTGCCCTCATCCTCTTGAGGTGTTCCCCTACATCAGATTCTTGGCTATCTTGGAGTCTCATAGTAAGATACTTCATTTTCTCTTCTTAATCTAAAGAAGCTTGTGCCAAACTTTGAATTTGAGTCCTCAAATTTTCTTCCATCTCCTTTTTGTCTTGTAACTCCTTTTCGTACCACCTACTTAGTTTCCCGATTTCACCAGCAGCATCTTCCAAACATTGGTTGTGAGAATCTAAGTTGAAAGTAGCACTCAAAAACCCTTTGGTCGAACGTTTTCCCTAAGACTCTCATTTTCAAATGCTTCATGGTCTTTCTGAATCTGTTGATCTTTGAACTCAAGCCCGCGTTGCATCTGTCTTTTCTCTTTAGCTAAGTTATGGAGGTTAAGTTGTAATCCTTCTTTCTCATTTTGAGCTTGATTCAAAGATTTCCTCAAGTTGTCTATTTCTTCTAAGGACATAGGCAGAGGATCCGGGACATCTGGCTTGTACTCAGGATCAATGTCAAATGGTAACTTAACAACTTGTACCCTATCCAAAACCCATCGAGTGTAAACTACTTTCGCCACAACATTCTTTCTTTCAGCTTTTCTCTTGTTAACCCTATTCCAAGCTTGGATGATCTTGTTGAGTAACTCTCAGTCATTTTTGCCCACTTCATGAATAATTAATTGTTGAAGTTGTTCATTAGAGGGATTATCTTCCTAAGGGTATCCTAGTTATCACAAAGCCAAAGTAGGGTTGTAATTGATGCAACCATGTGACCTAATCAACAGAACATTTGGAAAGTCCCCACAAATTAAAATGATATCTCCAATGTCTAGCTTTCTTGTATACAACAACACAAAATCAACACTAAGAGACCTTAATTTTTGAGGCCACTCGAATTGTGTTAGAGTTTTAATCATATAATCTTCTTTGTGGAGATGTGACATAAACCAAGAATATAGAAGCAGGATACAATAGTTCAGCGTACCCCTTCCCTTTTTGTAATGAGTGTGAAGAGCATAGTAAATATTGGCAAGCAAAGCAGGAGTTGGGTCTGCATTCAAAGCTTTTGCGCCCCAAAATACACTAATAGTTCTAGGGTCAATATAGTCCAAAGTCCACGGAAACAGAATTACACCAAAGATAAGTAGCCCTAAACAATCAACACAAGACTCCCATTCTTTATTATTGGAAAAAGAAAGGGCTTTAGCTTCCAAATAGTGTCTCTTAACCCCTTGTACATTACCTTCTTTCTTGTAATTAAGTGAACATTTTGGATAAGGGATCCCTAAACCATTTTCTAAGTCCTTAATGTCAATTTTTTGTCCAGTTTCCACATATGCTTTTCCTTTAGAAAAATTTGAAAGTCTATCAAATTATTCCAAAGTCGATGCTAGCTGAAAGTCTTGGAAGGTAAAACACCTCAATGGAGGATCGTAGAACTAAACTAAGGCAGAAATAGCATCCAATTTTACACCCCTTTTTGTCAACTAAAGGGTATCCCCATAATAGCGAGTAAACATCTTCAAAGCTCTTTCAGACAGTTTCCCTTTGATGGTCTTGATCTTCGTCATGTCTGGCTTTACTGTGTTAACACAGAAAAGTTGTTTCCCTCTGAAATTCATTTTTAAGACACTTCACAAAAAACTTTGGTTAATTTTTAATCTTGTGAATAAGACAGACAAGAAGAATGGATGGTAATGAATATGTGAAATGCAAGATGTATGAATGCATGATTCTGTGGCATAGTAACGGGATTTCATGAAAGGTATCTTTAGTTGGTAGGCTCCTAGTTTTGGGCTACGGATATTCTACCTTCCCCATAAGGTGGTTTCCTTAAGGGTATCATAGATAAAACTAGAGGGAAAGGAACAAGGGCCTCCCTTAAGTGGAGCCTCTTTGTAGACCGAAACTTCTGTCTCTAAGGTCGTGAAAGGTCTCACCATGAGTTTTTAGTTTAGGGTTTATACAAAAAGTCATAGGTTTCATTTCAAAGTCCTACCTCGAAGAGTATATCTCTTGGGACATTTTTCTTTTTTGGGATTCCACCGAATCTAGGCGAAGTCGTCATAAAAACTCATAGGGATGATGTATCCCCTTGGCCAATAAACAGACCTTCTTTCTAAGTTTTTTTGAAAATATATTTTAAAAAATAAAATCCCGCCAAAAGATAAAAATAATGATAATAAAGATAAAAAGCCAAATAAATAAACCAAAAGAAAAAAATATAAACAAATAATATAATAGAAAAACCCTAAAAAACACCAAATCCAAAAGATAAGCTTTTAAACCCTAAGGTTAAGTCCCCAGTAGAGTCGCCATCTGTCATAACCAGTTTTAAAATGAGAGTCGCCACCATTAATTTTTATCCTAAGTAAGGGAATATAACTGATAGCCCTAATTTGATCAGAGATTCTAAATTATTGACTCGTTTTAGACGAAAGAATATGTTAGGCACCTATCATCTACCTTATTCACAAGGATACTAGAGTTTAGAATTAAGGTTTAGGAATAGGGTTTTAATTTTGTTTAGGGGAACTCCCCATGATCTTAGTTGTATGCATATGTATCCTCTTATGAGAAATTAGAGTCCCAATTTGTAGTTCGTAGTTGTTTGGTTAGTGTTTTTATGGATTACAGAAATATCTCGTATTCTCCTTGAATCAAGTCTGAGTTTGTAAATTGCAGAGTTGTTAGACGAAGTTTGCAATTAATGAGATATATCTCCATAATCCTTTTTTGAAAAAGATATCTTGAGTTTATTAAGTTAGTCGAAAATTGTTATTAATTTGATTGGTTAGATGTTTTCAAATATAATGTGTAATATGAGAAAATATTTTTTTAATGCATGAGAAAAATAATTTTAATGCAATTAAAATATTTGAATGAGTTAGTAGTAATAATAAAAAACAAGAATTTGAATTGATAAAATAAATTTGGAATTTATTATTAAAATATATATATTAAAGAAAATATTAATCATGTCGAATAATGGAAAATAGATAAATAAATAAATAAGTAAAATAAATTAATAGAGTTATAAAATAAATTGATTTTAATTAAAAATGCAGGCGGGGGGGTTGTGAAAACAATTGGTTAATAAAAGACTGGGTGTATGAATAGAAAGACCCTAAATCTAGATATTGGATTTAGGCCCAAAACACATGGGGGTGTAGTTTTGAACGTGGTAGCAAAATTGGGAGGTGCAGGAAATAATGGCCTCATGTCCAGATATTAAACTTGTCCCATTAGCGTGGGGGTTAAGAATTATATTCGATGAAGTAAAAAAAAGTGTGTGCTTATAACGGGCTTGGCCCAAAAAAGTTTTATTTGATCTGTTGGATAGAGTGTGGGCGAGACCAGGGAGTTACAGTGGACACATGATTTATGAATGTTTTATTATGATCACATGGTCGTGACTGAAGGTGTATGGAAATGAGTGTTGCACCTTAGCAGAGGGACATTTTTAAAAGTGGGTATCAGGGCCTAAGGCCCATTTTATTCTTTTCTTTCTCTCTCTACATTATTTCTCTCCTCACCTTACAAAATTCTAGAGAGAGGGGCTCTGACCTCTCTCTAAAAAACCACCCATCAGAAATCAACTTGGTCGTGCCAGCCTTCACGAATAAACCTTGAACCAACCGTTAAACCCAAAATTCTGGTTGATGATCTAGATTGGGCCTACACTTGCCCTTCGAATGGGAAGCCGAAAAATAACCCAAGTTAGGGACTGTTGAGCAACTCCCCACACGACCGTTGGAGGACATGGCCCATGATCCCACGACAGTCATCTTAAAATTCCCTATGGGAATCAAGGGTCCAACCCTATTCTTGTGGAGCAGTTGACCAGGGGGGAGTCCACTTGCTGGAATCCATACAAACATAAGCCCTGGCAATTCTTGTTATTGGGCCTCAACATGGCCCAATAATGGGAACCTTGGCCCAGCGCTGGGGGCTATAAATACCCTCTCTCCTAAGAGGGTCAGGTATTCAATTCAACACTTTCTAAATCTTACTTTCTTGCTCATTCCGCAACTTACTTTTCCATCAGAGTGTCTTGCAGGTACCCCCCCCCCCCCCTCATCTCATTCAACTTCTGCCTGAGCTAGCTGTGACGGTCCATTTCTGTTTCGATAAGATCAGTGGTGCCGTATGTGGGAAACTTGCTTCCCTGTCTTCTATTTACTTGATACCAAAGCTAAAAAATCCTCGAATGTCATGGATGACCAGACAGAAGAAAACATGAACGTCTGTATCATTAACGTCAACAATAACATCACCGACAATAATGTTGGCCTCGACAATGTCGGTACCGCCAGCCACAACACAGTCCCCGCCATTAATATTCCCGGGCCTTCTGATTAGAGAGACGTAGCACCTACCTAGAACTACCAACCTGTTCAGTTCCATGAGGTCCCCGTTCCCTCCGGAGCAGACGCCACGACCAGGGCACTGTTTACGGCGATAAATCAGACCAACTACCTGATCTTCGCTCAAGGAGAAATATTGAGGGCGCTCGAAGATGCTCGGAGATCCCCAAAAAGATACAGGAGACCTCAATCTCCTCCTCCTAGATAAGCATAGGAACATCCCCAATCTCCCCCGCTGAGACGTTGTCGGGACATCTCTCGAAGCCTTTCTCCCCGACCAATCAGGCGATGCCCCGCATTAGAAAGGGACCATCTCGTTGATACGGGGAGACGCGATCACGGCCCCTCGCATCAAGAACGAAGACCCCCTGGAGACAGAAACGGGGGAAACAACGAGCGACCATACCGCCCGAGGAATGCTCCGTGCTGTAAGGGACACCATAACCGCCACTACGTCAGATCCCCGTCTCGCTCACCCGAACAGAGTGACGAGGACGAC
Source organism: Vicia faba (assembly GCA_948472305.1). Lineage (NCBI taxonomy): Eukaryota > Viridiplantae > Streptophyta > Magnoliopsida > Fabales > Fabaceae > Vicia > Vicia faba. Next base: position 1,150,794,803 of record OX451739.1, on the reverse strand, counting down.
CCCCGCGGTCCCTTGTCGCAAGCCATCATGGAGGCACCCATTCCACCGGGCATGGAGAAGCTTCCCCACCTAAAGGAATACGATGGCATCGCCGACCCGGTCAACCATATAGACGGGTTTGAGGCCATGCTACATTATCACAATGTTGGGGGACCAATTAAATGCCGGTTGTTCCCCACGACTCTGAGGAAAGCTGCGATGGACTGGTACAAAAATCTTGACCCGGGGTCAATTACCTCCTGGAGAAATTTGAAGAACCAATTCATATGTTCATTCAATGCTTTGCAATGCCATCCAAAGACCGAAGAAGCCCTCAAGGCCATCGTCCAGAGACACGATGAGAACCTGAGGGAATTTATTGATCGATTCAACCGGGAGGCCATCCAGGTCCCTTGTACCAATCACATGAAGAGATACCTGCTCGAGAGGGGACTCCTCCCGAGCACATAATACAGAAAGGCCATAGGCATCGAACCGCCCCGGACATTCGATTCCCTCCTCGAGAAAGCCAGAGCCTACATGGACTACAAGGAGAGGGAAACGGCCAATAGAGTATGGGATCCCAGGAATCACGGATCTACCAGTCATACGCAATAAGACACCGCCCCTCCTCGACGAACTGGCGAGAAGAGAAGGGAAGACAAACCCCGAGACCCTCGGGAACAAAGAGCACCCTCGGGGAGGTTCACTGAGTACACTCTACTAATGGCTCCCTGCGAGCGCATCTTAGCTGAGTGCGCGAATAAAAATTTCAAGGACGGCGACGTCAAGCGTCCTCGCCCCGCTCCTACTAAGCCTGGGGCATATCGAAACAAATACCACCAGTATCACCAGACCTCATAAAAGGGGGAGACTCGGGAAATATCGACGCGGGGACTCCCTGTTAGAACAAAGTTTGAATCTACTACCCTATGTTTAAGTTTTGATGATAACAAAGTGAAAAGATATATTAGTTATATGATTCATGTATGAACTATTTGCTGCTTAAATTATTACGTTCTGATTTGCAGATACTCTGATTTGTATAAGCAAGATCACACCTAAGAAATTTGGTTCCTGACATCAGCATCAGAAGTTGCCATATCAGAATGTCAGAATCAGAAGATTAACTCACGTGTATGCTGAAATCTGATGAACAAGAACTGCGCTCAACACTCTGATAAAGAAACACAACAGTTCATCAGTAACCAAGCAGAGTCAGAATGAGCCAAGCCAGAACTTGCATTAAGTAAGCAACGGTACTGTGCATTGAAAGCAAATTAATATCAACGGCCTCATTCCAGACAAGATCTGCTCGATAAGGAAAGTTTGTTATTAGCATTGAATCAAGAATATTGCTCCAACGTTCAACATCTCAGTGCTATATAAATAAGACTTTGAAGATTGAATTGGATAATGCTCTCCAAATCTTTACACGCCTAAAAGCTAATCATAATCTTCCTTCTCTCAGTTTGCTAAACACTACACATTCTCTTATTCAATCATTGTTTAGCAATCTAGTTTCTAAGCTTTAAGTTGTGTATACATCACAGTTGTGATACAGTTTTGTAGAAAACATTCACACACTTAGATTTATCTTCTTTGTAAGAAAGTGTTTCCTTGACAAACCGGGTTGTGGTTTGCATCAAGAAGGCTTTAGAAGTTGTTAAAGCAGTCTGTAATATTCAGTTGAATATAGTGGATTAAGACCTCGTTGGAGAGAGGCGAAATCACCTTGACGGGTGGACTGGAGTAGTTTGAGATCAAATGAACCAGGATAAAAATATCTTGTTCATTGCATTGATTTTCAGTTTTACAATTCAACCCCCCCTTCTTGTGTTTTTCACTACTTCAATTGGCATCAGAGCGCCTGGTTCTGAGCTAAAACACTTAACCGTGTCAGTACAAGATCCAGCGTCAGAAAAACACAATGGCAGGAAACTACTCTCACACCAGCAATGACAACAATGAGGACAGAGACAGATTCAGCGGCAAACCTCCAGTCTTTGATGGAGAAAACTTTGATTACTGGAAAGACAGAATTGAAAGCTTCTTTCTGGCACATGATGCTGATCTGTGGGATATGGTGACAGATGGATACACGCACCCTGTGAATGCAAGCGGTCAGAAGATTGATAGAAAAACAATGTCTGACCAACAAAAGCGTGACTTCAAGAATCACCACAAGGCCAGAACCATCCTCCTCAGCGCCATCTCCTATACTGAATATGAAAAGATCTCCAACAGAGACACAGCAAAGAACATTTTTGACTCACTCAGAATGACGCATGAGGGCAACGTTCAGGTCAAAGAAACTAAAGCTCTGGCGCTCATTCAGAAGTATGAGGCGTTCAAAATGGAAGAATCTGAATCCATTGAAACAATGTTCTCAAGATTCCAGATTCTGGTAGCTGGTCTCAAGGTTCTGGACAAAGGATACTCTACTGCTGACCATGTCAAGAAAATCATCAGAAGTTTACCCAAGCAGTGGAGACCAATGGTTACAGCTCTGAAGCTAGCTAAAGATCTCAACAAAATCACTCTGGAGGAACTTATCAGCTCCCTCAGAAGTCATGAGATAGAGCTAGAAGCTGACGAGCCTCAGAAGCAAGGTAAGCCTTTAGCATTAAAATCTAACAAAAAATTTGAGTCTAAAGTTTTGCAGGCAGTTGAAGAAACATCTGATGGATCCTCATCAGAAGAAGACGAACTCTCCCTCCTCTCCAGAAGAGTAAATCAACTGTGGAAGCAAAGACAAAGGAAGTTCAGGAATCCCAGAAGATCTGATCAGAACGAGTCTTCTTCCAGATACAGAAGGACAGATTCTTCCTCTGGATACAGAAGATCTGAAGGCTCCTCTAGTAGCAAAAAGCCAAACACCAAGGACATCATCTGCTATGAGTGAAATGAGCAAGGACACTATAAGAGTGACTGCCCAAAGCTTCAGAGGGAAAAGCCCAAAAAGAAGTTTGGAAGAGAGAAGAAGAAAAGTCTCATGGCTACATGGGATGACTCTGACTCGTCTGAAGCTGACTCAGAATCAGATGATGAGAGGGCAAACATAGCTCTCATGGCTAACATCTCAGAAGATAGTGAAGCTTCTGAATCAGACTCAGAATCAGATACTGAAGAGGTATTTCCTAACTTTGTTGTTAACTTTACCAAGGCTGAACTTGCTGAAAGCCTTAATGAGATTCTGGAACGGTATCAGCAAATTAGAGTTAAATTCAGAGATCTGAAAAGGAATCTTGAATCTGACTCTAATAAGACTGAGAGTCTCAAATTGGAGAATTCTGAGCTGAGAAATAAGATTTCAAAATTAGAAAACACTTTACAAAACTCTCAGAAGGAACCAATTTCTGAAACTCCCAGCAACGCTGATGAGATCATCAAGGAGTATGATCACAGTTTCCAGAAGTTCCTTGCTAAAAGCATAGATAGAAGCAAAATGGCTTCAATGATCTATGGAGTTAGCAGAAACGGCAGGAAAGGAATAGGATACCAAGGTAAGGTTCCTACACCAAAGAATGTCATGGACTTAACCATTAAACACACTCCTCTGAATACACATTTTGTGTATGGTCACACACATGATATTAAATACACTAGCAGTAAGCACTCTGTGAAACCAAAATTCAACCAGAGTTTTGGTAAAACTAACAAATCAGGACCCAAGAAAATCTGGGTACCTAAGGATAAAATAATACATGTTGCAGATATCTTTAGCAGCAAGTCAGAAACACCAGTCATGGTACCTGGACTCTGGCTGCTCGCGACACATGACGGAAAGAAGGCATATGTTCCAAAGCCTGGAACTTAAGCCTGGAGGCCATGTTGGTTTTGGAGGCAATCAGAGGGGAAAGATAATTGGCTCTGGAACTGTAGGTAATGGAAATCTTCCCTCTATTAATAATGTTCTGCTAGTAGATGGATTGATGCATAATCTGTTATCCATAAGTCAATTAAGTGATAGCGGTTATGATATAATCTTTAATCAAAAATCATGTAAAGTTGTTGTGATCGGTGGATCTGGAACTGACTGTTTAACGCTGGTTCGCGAAATGTCGCGGAAGCAAGAGTCGCCACCGTCTTTTATTTTCTCCAAATGGAAAGGACAAAAGCACAGAAAAATTCCTTAAAGAGATTGCTCTCGGTTCGGGAGGTAGATTATAGAAAGGGAAGGTGTTAGCACCCTTTCTATCCATGGTTATCAATGGGCTCTTAGATACTTGCTCATTTGTGTTTTCAAAAGTGTTTTGTTTGCTTTTCAATGTGGGTTTTAAAAAGTTTCTCTTAAAATTCCAGTTCGACTCTTGTATCAGTCCTCAAGAGTGTTTGAAAAGTTGCTTTCGAAAGCTTTTGAAAAGGTGTCGGTGTGAAAAGTATTTTTGAATTTGTTTTGAAATTAGAGCAAGTATCTAGAGTCGTCTACCTACCCTAAGGAATTCGTCTGTGTAGATGTCCTTTAAAGTAGTGCCATCCCACCGTTGAGAGGTAGGTAGCACCACCGTTGGAGGTGTTCGGGTCAATTCGAGGTTCGGGACATGGTGATCACCAGAGCAATGGGAAGACACCTTAGAAGCTACCCTCATGCCAGGTTCCCGGATCATGAGGACTTACTAAGACATCCTCTACTCGACGATCACCTTTCGAGGCAAGGCAACAGTGAGGCGTACCCTAGGGGTGGTGTGTGATTTGTGTGTCATGTTCATTTGCATTTATCTTGTTCATGCCATGGGTGATCTACGCGTCTGTTTTTATTTTTGTCATTCATTCTTGCATGCATTTATTTAACAGTTAAAAAGTACGGGAAAGATAAAGTTCTAAACTATTACAAAGGCGCGGGTCCACATCGCCAAAATTTAATCCAGGACCCGATTTGACAGAAAATAAAGAGGTGCGAGAAATAAAATGTCTGAGTTTACAAGGCTTTGGGAGAGGTACATAAATATTATAAGAAATAAAATAAAATGCGCGAATTGAATTGAAATTGGAATCGAGGGCGTTGGACCCTTTTTAATGAAATTATTATTTACAAATTAATTAAATTAAAAATGGAAAGAAACTATTTTTGAGGTTTTTTGGAGTTGTGAATTTTTAATGAGGAAGATTAACTGAAATTAAAATTAAATTAACCCTAATTCTATAACTTTTATTTATTAAGAAAAAATATTAAAGTTAAACCTACATTAAACTAATTAATTAAAGCAATTTGGTTTATAAAAATAATAGTAAATAATTAATTATTAGAGATGATAAAATAAAAGAAAAAAAAAGTAATTAAAATTAATTAAAACATAATTCTACATGTTTTTTTAAGTTTATTGAGAAAAGATTTTAAAATTAACCGTGGAATAAAACTAATTAATTGGTGAGATTTTATTTACAAAATATTAAAATATTAAATAAAAATACTTATTTTTGTCTTTTTTGATTTTATATTGTTTTTATGTTTTTTCATGAAAATACTAAATTAAAAGAATTAATTAAAAAGAACAATAATTGAAATAAATAAAAAAAATAATGAAAGGAATATTGCAAACCTAGGGGGGTCTGTCCCCAAATAGGAGGTTTTTGCTTAGCAATTTGGGCCCAATTGTCCCTGGCCTTGTGGACTTTTCAGGATGCGTGTAGGTGCGTTGACTGAGGTTTACCATGTTCTTCAGATCTGGTCCCTTGATTGAGTGCAATGGGACATGTGGCGCATTGGATTGAGGAGCACATGGTGGAACCTTGTATTGGATCTGCATAAGATAATAATTGGAAAAATAATATTGGAAAGGGGTGGGGACCTGGGGTTCGAACCCAGGTCCTGAAGATTACCACTACCAAGCCTTGCCACTGAAGCACTCTACACGCGTTGTATAATGAATAACAATCAATTAATATAAAACAAAACAAAGCGTTGGTGTCTTTTTCGCGCGAAATTTTGAATGAACCAATCGCTGCCTTCCACTTCATCATCTTCTTCATGGTTTGTATTTTCCCTGAAACAAAAGATGGTTAGCGGGGGTTTTGAACCCCCCCAAAATATGCAGCTTTTGATAATAGCGATTAAGCCATGGTGGTACATAAATTAGGCGCGAGGGTTGATTTGTTTTCGTCCAAGCGTGCTGAATTCATTCATGGTGTTGGCATGTCCTAATTTTACAGTATCTGGAAACGCCCAAATCAAAAACTTGGTAACCCTAAATATCTTTAATGGTGAATCCTTCAATGGTGCATGAAAACTTAATCAAACCACACAGTTAGCTTTAGAATTGAACAATGAACATAAATCAAATGTTAAAAATTGTTAAAAACGTATGATTCATGATATAAGAATGCAAGAAATTTTCCGTACAGGGTGCGATCGTTCTCACGTTTCTGGGTGTTGAAGCTTATGGTTTTGATTCCAATTCCTTCCCTGAAGCCTCAGCAAGCCAATGGAATAGTTGTTTGATCTTGAAAAACCCTAAAACCTAGTTTTCAGTTTTCAACTTTTAGGCAAAAAACTCAAGTGTGGTTCTTGGTCTATGGCGCAGCTGGGAGGTTATGAGGAGTAGGGTTTGCATCCATATATACCTGTGAATGATTAGGGTTGAGAAAATTGATCAAAGAATCCTTGAATTGATGATACAATATTTGATTTTCCATGCTATTATTTTCAAATCTTTTCATGCACATTTGCTACCAAATCATGACAAATCATATTGATTCTTTCCAAATCTAACCATGCACGAAATATTGAGTATATATCATGCATAAAAAGATTTAAAAACCTAGGTTTAGTATTTTTCATATATTTTAATTAATTAAATGAATTTCTAGCATTTAAAAATTCAAATAAATAAAATAAAAATGATAAAAAACTTCCCTTTGGGCCAAATGGTCGTGCACATGTTTTGGATGATGGATTGTGGAAGAAAAGGAGGCCCATTAGCATTTTTAGGTCATTTGAATCAATGTTGACTTTTCAAAATATCCAAAACTTTCCCAACTTCCACAAGGCATAACTTGCTCAATTTTATGTTCTTGGACATTTTGGAAAGGTCTTTGAGTCCTCTAACCAATGTCTTTGGTCCCATGTCATTTTAATTTACCAATCTCAAGTTATGGCCTTTGACTTAAAGTCCCTTTTTGTTGACCTTTGAAAATGACCTATAATGTTGAAATTGATAACTTTTTGTGAGAGCATTTCTTGGACTTGAAGTATGAAGATGAGTTGTAGGAAATGTCATTCTATTCAAAATGAGCTTTGGATAGAATTTTTCTGATAATCCATGTGGAAGTTATGCCTTGGTCAGGTTACAGTTGACTTTTTCAACTGTCCAAATATGGAAACTTTTGCATCTTGATGATTTTTGAGCCAAGCTTTGAGAATCATGATCAAGAATTGATCAAATGATGTTTGTGGCTTCAAAATAAGATGTTGACCAAAAATTTGAACTTTTGACTGTCAAATGACCATTTTGCCCCTACAGTTGACTGCAGTGCAATTAGGGTTTTTGACTGTGCAATTTTGTGCTGTAAGTCTTGAAACTTGGTATGAGGATGCTTGACCATGTTTATAGGCATGTGGGACTTGATTGGACCCTTGGAAACTTTATTTTCTTTGTCAGAACCAAAACCCTAATTTTGACTGTTAGGAGGCCTCTGAATTGTGCAACCCTTGGGGAGATTTTGAAGTTTTGACTTGGCAAATTTTGAAGAACATGGGAGGGCAAATTTTGGGGTACAACAGTTGCCCCTGTTCAATCTTCTTAGACCTGAGGATGCAGATTGGCTGACGTGCCTTTCGTAATCCGAAGGTGGAAGATGATTGAACACTAGAGTGCCCAGAAATTTGCGCTCACACAGTAGTGTGATGGTGGGGGAATGGGATTATAGATGCCATTTAGAGATTGATGGATAGGATGATGGGCCTATAGATGCCATCTGGATGTTGATCGCGTAAGAGATTCCTTAGCGAGAACTTGCGTACCTGCAAAAGAAAAATGAGTACCTGGCATGTTACAGGAGCTGGTTTTCAAACTCTTGTGTAGGGGTGTCCTGACTGGTTACAGGAGCTGGATCTGGAGCTTCAAACGGCGATGAATGAACCAGGGATGGTTACTACCTCAACAGGAACGGTGAGAGAACCTTGAACGACTTCAACTTCAACAGTAACGCTGAGAGAATCTGGGGACGATTACTACCTCCGCAGTATCGGGGAGAGAACCACAGGCGACTACAACCTCAACAACAATCATTGAGAGAATCTTGGATAACTTCACTTCAACAGTAATGCAGAGCGAATCTTAGGATGATTACTACCTCCGCAGTATCGGGGAGAGAACCACAGGCGACTACAACCTCAACAGCAATCATTGAGAGAATCTTGGATAACTTCACTTCAACAGTAACGGTGAGCGAATCTTAGGATGATTACTACCTCCGCAGTATCGGGGAGAGAACCACAGGCGACTACAACCTCAACAGCAATCATTGAGAGAATCTTGGATATCTTCTACTGAGTCTTTATCAGGAAAATCTGTTTGGGGTCGATTTAACTGGACTAGAGAAGGCCTTGGACTGGATAAGAAACAGAAAAATCTGAACCGGTCTAGGTCTTGAAATCTTCAACTGGAATAAGTGTCAGAACGTCGCTATGTCTGGGTCACATCCGAACCATATCTGGAAGGAAATATGGAAGAAGTATCAGAACGTCGCCATAACTGGTTCACATCTGAACTATATCTGGAAGGAAATCTGGAAGAAGTATCAGAACGTCGCCATATCTGGTTCACATCTGAACTATATCTAGAAGGAAATCTGGAAGCAGTATCAGAACGTCGCCATATCTGGTTCACATCTGAACTATATCTAGAAAGAGTTGCGATAGTTGATAGTAATCATTTTTGTATTGACCTTTCCTGAAAGGTAAAGCATTAGTTGTATGCAAGATCATGATGCATGAACTGCATGATTTCAACATGTCCTCAAAATTAATGAGATTCGTGTAGTATGATGCATATGCATGCTATAATGTATGAAGATGTGATGTTTATGAACATATGTTTTCGTCTTAGGAAAATAAATCCTTGACGAGTGCCGGGAGGTCACTCCTGGGCTGCTGTTGGAGAACAATGCTTTGTTGTTTCCGCTGGGGATGATAATTGCAAGAATACCGGCAGGAGAAGATGACTCCATTGGGGAATGAACTTGGCGAATGGATTACTCTGCAGGGAGGAAAGTACTCTAGTAATCTTGCTGGGGAGCAATGCTCTGTGGGGATAGAGGTACTGTGCTGAAACGTTGATTGTAACTCCGCTGGGGATACCCTTGTTGTGTTGGAAGTGTTAATAGACTTCGCTGGGGATAAGAAGGCTTCGCCGAGGACGATCTCTTCGTGGCTTTTGGCTGAGGATAACCCAGTTATATCCTGGTAGGGAAATAACTCTTTGAATACAGTCGGGAGACGCGTTCGTACTCTGCGAGGGATAAGGTTCCAGAATCTACTGGGGGTAAGCTTCCTGCTTGGGGAGATGGATTCCAACTTTCCTGGGGAACTAGATTGGACTCTCCTGGGGAAGTTTGAACTGTATTGGTTATGTTCTTCAACTGAACTTACCTTGATACCTTGGAGGACAGAATAATAAGATTGCTTAGACAACTCTTTATTGCCCCTGTTTCTGATGTGGGAGAGAATACCTGTGGGGGTAACTGACAAATCTTCTGGTAGGCAAGTGGCGAGATGCCGGGACATAGTCGTACGCTTTGATCCCTAACTTTTGCATGGACCGCCCTTTCGAGTTTTCAGTCCACCGAGATACCCATTTTTGCCCAAGCCGCCTTTTCAGGTTTTCGACTTGCCGGGCGTACAGATTTTTTCATTTCATCCCTTTATTTTGCCCGAACCCTTTTGGTTCGTCGGGAAGCCCTTATTTTTGCCTATGTATGTCAACCTAGCGGGTCTTTGATTACGCGTAGTATTTTTCTTCGACTATGTCCGTTCTCTCGGAATGTATGGAATTGCCCCTGTTAGAAGTGTTTTGCCATGCCATCAGAAGATGTTTGATCAGACAAGATTCGTTGTTGGGATGCCCCAAGTGACTCAGGCGGAGATTTGCCCCTGGCGATTTGGTCTTTGAGAGATTCTCCGAATCTTGACTTGATTGCCCCTGAGGATGAACAATAATCATGCCATGCCCCTTGATTGGAGATACTCTTGTTCATTAGACTTTCGTCATGCGAATTTCTCTGCTGTTCAAACAAATGATCATGTGCAAACAATATTATTTTAAGAATGCAAAAGCCTATGTCTGTCTTGAATTTTGAAAATGCATTTTTTTTTGTAAAACGAGCAATTCTTGTAGACTGTGATGTCAACTCAAGATTTGTAACAGACCTTCAGGAGTCAGGATACCTTTCGTAACAGTATGCTTTCGAACTAACCCATGCTTCAGCTAGGACTTTTAAGGGTTATAACGTGGCTTGGTTCACGGTTTACGAAACAAAGGATAAAGGCTCAAATTTTATTTGTACCCACCTGCTCTTCGTGATGTTCTCCAAACCTAAACTCGGTTGATCATACGTTAGACCTTGTTTGAGTCTTTGCTCTGATTTTCCGGTGATGATTCGGATGTTGATAACTTATTTTGAATAGGCAGTCATTCCTTTTTTGTTGAGGGTTTGTAAGACCCCTTTCTTGTCTGATTTTGTTATCCCTATTTTTTTTTGCCTGAACTGTTTCCTTTGGTGATTACAGTCAGCGGGATGCCCCAGTTGTGTAAGCCTCCTTCATAAGTTTTGACTTATTGGGCTCCAGTTTTTTTTTATTTTGAAAAATAATGGCTGCCTTTCTTTATTGATTATTCGGAACCATCACTGTCTTTTTTGTAAGGATCTCTTTGGTGCCATTCGTTATGCACTTGGATCAACTGAGAGACTACCCTGCCCCAGGTTATGATTAAGGGTTTTAAATTTCGAAAAGAAAAACTCCTACTTCTTTGGCTCGGAGGGGTTGACGAGGGATTATCATCCTTATAACTCCAGTGTTTGGGGATTGAAACAATGCCTGTACCTCATCAGCGGGGTCGGTTCAAAAGCATACTGTAAATTGTCGTGGTATCGTTTTCGTCATCCTCCCTCAAGAGGCTTAGAAATTATTAACCGAGAGTTGATCATCACAGAAAAATGAAAGCAATTTTGAATATAATGAAAACAATTGTATTAATTCCAAAACAGGCACATGCGATGCTTTCATAGAATAAAAGAGTTTGCTATGACATTAATTGTTTGTATGAGCAAAGAAAAATACAACTCGGAAATTCAAATAAACAAAAGGTCTTCAATGATTGGGCAACGGAGCAGTGATTATGTTCGGGGTCTCAGGTACTTCAAACTGAATCTCTCCGGCGTCGATCATGTCTTGGATCTTGTTTTTGAGAGGCCAGCAGTTGTCCGTAGTATGCCCCGGGCTATCAGAATGATATGCGCACTTATCGTTGGGATGATAGTTAGGAGCATAAGTGTTTGGATTCCGGAGAGAAGCCCTTAAGGTGATCAGCCCTGCCTTCAACATTTGTTGTAGTGCTTGATCCAGTGACATGTTGATCTTGGTGAACTGTCATTTGGGTGCGCTCTCCTTGCGCTGCTGCCCCTGTCCTTGTTGAGCAGGTCTAGGATTGGAGATCTGGGTTGCCCCTACCTCATGACGGCTCTTCTTACCGTGCACATCATTGGACTCTTTCTTTCCATGATGAGGCTTTTTATTAGAAGGTGCAGTCTCTTGAATTTTTCTAGACCTGATGCTAGCTTCTATTCGCTCTCCAGTCAAGATAAGATCTGTGAATCCAGCAGACGAATTCCCAATCAGGTGGTTGTAGAATGGACCAGACAGGGTCCCCAAGAACATATCTACAAGTTCACGGTCAGTCAGCGGTGGTTGTACCCTACCGGCCAGGTCTCTCCATTTCTGCGCATACTCTTTAAAACCTTCTCCCGATCCTAGCGACATACCCTAGAGTTGGGTACGTGTAGGAGCGAGGTCGGCATTATACTGATACTGCTTGTAAAAAGCAGTAGCCAACTCCTCCCAGTTACGAACCTTGGTTCCATCCAGCTGATAGAACCATTCGAGATGAGTCCCTGAAAGACTCTCTTGGAAGAAGTGGATCCACAAATTCTTGTCCACAGTATACGGTTGAATCTTCCGCACATAAGACCTGAGATGCAGCCTGGGACAGGATGCCCCATCGTACTTAGCAAAAGAGGGTGCTTTGAATTTGTGTGGGATCACCACACCAGAAGTTAGACCCAAATCTTCGAAATCCAAACCAGGTACTTGTTGAATTTCCATTGCATTCAGGCGGTCTTCCAACTGTTTATACTTGTCCTCAGCAGGAGGGTATTGTTCGTCGTTGAAATCTGTCTCGTTGTCGGAGACCACTGGACTGGGAACCCTTTCCTCCTGATGACTGCCTTCCCCAACAGATGGAGTGGTCCTCTCAGCTTCATTCTGTAGTGTATTCCCAGATCTGCGCCTAGGGCTGAACAACACAGTCCTCTTCTTCTTCTTTTTCAAGAGCAGGGTCTTCAGATCTTGTTGCCCCTGGGCAAAATTCATGATCAGCTCTTGGAACTGGGCATTCTGAGCCTGGAGGGCCTTGATGGACTGCTCAGTTGATGATTCAGGATTCATGACGATCGGCTGAAATAAACAGCGAAGAGGGTAAGCAACCTGTCCAAAGGGTACCTGCAATGCAATGATATGTATGATATGCATGCAATGTTTTCAAGGATCTCGCAGGGTAAACAAGAAAACCGTTAGAATTTGAATTTGGTGGCTTGATTGAAGGAACTGCATATTGTTGAGAGTCCTTCGTCAAGGGTCAAAGGCTCACCATATCCAGTGGGTCATAGCCCCTGACGACCTTGGCTAGAGGAAAATAAATCCTCTTTGCCCCTTGCTAGATGTTTGATTTATCATGACCTGCATCACAAGCCCTTGAGATCCTTGAAATGGGTTAGGATGTATGCAATGGTATGATGTCATGCTATGCATGGGGTACTATGGGTAAACCCTGTTATGAGTCCTCATTAAGGACTATAAACAAAACCTGCAAGAAACTCAGTACACTCTGTTATGAGTCCCAATTAAGGACTATAAACGAAACCTGCGGGCAACTCAAGTAAAACTTGTCATGAGTCCCAATTAAGGACTATAAACAAAACCTGCAAGACTTAGTAACTCTGTTATGAGTCCCAATTAAGGACTATAAACAAAACCTGCAAATAGTTCATGTGTCAGGTAAAGCATGCAAGTAGTCAAGTACGAAGGCACACAAGTCACACAAGAGAAGCCCTTAGAGTTTAGGCCAGCATGAGGTCTAGGTATTACCCTCTTTCAGTTTGTTGGTTCATACCTGTCCTATCAAAATAACCGGGTTCTTAGAGGATCCCAATATCATTGACTACCCTCAATCGGTCATAACTCTAGCATCGCAATCTTTTCTTGCGGCCAGAACCATCACGAGAGTTTAGCCTCAATGGGCGTAGCATACTGCTACTGTTCTAATGGCCAAGTTGGTTCATTTAAGGTTCTAAGGTCTGTTGGTGCTTAATGACTCCTTGGAAGACCCATATTCTCCCCGTTTCAACACGAGGGATATCGGTACAGACCAAGGCGCCACACCAACATAGCCACTGCTTCACCCATGTCGGTATACGCCGGACAGGTCCCTCACAGCTTATGCTACCTAAACAGGGTATCCCCAGATCCGGGTTAGGATCTATGTAAATCCCATGCAACCCACAAATTTAAAGCAGACAAGTCAATACAATTGAAAACACAGTTATGAACTAATCCTAAGGTACACCTCACTTTAAGTTTAATTCCCCAGCAGAGTCGCCAGTTCTGTGATCGGTGGATCTGGAACTGACTGTTTAACACTGGTTCGCGAAATGTCGCGGAAGCAAGAGTCGCCACCGTCTTTTATTTTCTCCAAATGGAAAGGACAAAAGCACAGAAAAATTCCTTAAAGAGATTGCTCTCGGTTCGGGAGGTAGATTATAGAAAGGGAAGGTGTTAGCACCCTTTCTATCCATGGTTATCCATGGGCTCTTAGATACTTGCTCATTTGTGTTTTCAAAAGTGTTTTGTTTGCTTTTCAATGTGGGTTTTAAAAAGTTTCTCTGAAAATTCCAGTTCGACTCTTGTATCAGTCCTCAAGAGTGTTTGAAAAGTTGCTTTCGAAAGCTTTTGAAAAGGTGTCGGTGTGAAAAGTATTTTTGAATTTGTTTTGAAATTAGAGCAAGTATCTAGAGTCGTCTATCTACCCTAAGGAATTCGTCTGTGTAGATGTCCTTTAAAGTAGTGCCATCCCACCGTTGAGAGGTAGGTAGCACCACCGTTGGAGGTGTTCGGGTCAATTCGAGGTTCGGGACATGGTGATCACCAGAGCAATGGGAAGACACCTTAGAAGCTACCCTCATGCCAGGTTCCCGGATCATGAGGACTTACTAAGACATCCTCTACTCGACGATCACCTTTCGAGGCAAGGCAACAGTGAGGCGTACCCTAGGGGTGGTGTGTGATTTGTGTGTCATGTTCATTTGCATTTATCTTGTTCATGCCATGGGTGATCTACGCGTCTGTTTTTATTTTTGTCATTCATTCTTGCATGCATTTATTTAACAGTTAAAAAGTACGGGAAAGATAAAGTTCTAAACTATTACAAAGGCGCGGGTCCACATCGCCAAAATTTAATCCAGGACCCGATTTGACAGAAAATAAAGAGGTGTGAGAAATAAAATGTCTGAGTTTACAAGGCTTTGGGAGAGGTACATAAATATTATAAGAAATAAAATAAAATGCGCGAATTGAATTGAAATTGGAATCGAGGGCGTTGGACCCTTTTTAATGAAATTATTATTTACAAATTAATTAAATTAAAAATGGAAAGAAACTATTTTTGAGGTTTTTTGGAGTTGTGAATTTTTAATGAGGAAGATTAACTGAAATTAAAATTAAATTAACCCTAATTCTATAACTTTTATTTATTAAGAAAAAATATTAAAGTTAAACCTACATTAAACTAATTAATTAAAGCAATTTGGTTTATAAAAATAATAGTAAATAATTAATTATTAGAGATGATAAAATAAAAGAGAAAAAAAAAGTAATTAAAATTAATTAAAACCTAATTCTACATGTTTTTTAAGTTTATTGAGAAAAGATTTTAAAATTAACCCTGGAATAAAACTAATTAATTGGTGAGATTTTATTTACAAAATATAAAATAAAAATACTTATTTTTGTCTTTTTTGATTTTATATTGTTTTTATGTTTTTTCATGAAAATACTAAATTAAAAGAATTAATTAAAAAGAACAATAATTGAAATAAATAAAAAAAATAATGAAAGGAATATTGCAAACCTAGGGGGGTCTGTCCCCAAATAGGAGGTTTTTGCTTAGCAATTTGGGCCCAATTGTCCCTGGCCTTGTGGACTTTTCAGGATGCGTGTAGGTGCGTTGACTGAGGTTTACCATGTTCTTCAGATCTGGTCCCTTGATTGAGTGCAATGGGACATGTGGCGCATTGGATTGAGGAGCACATGGTGGAACCTTGTATTGGATCTGCATAAGATAATAATTGGAAAAATAATATTGGAAAGGGGTGGGGACCTGGGGTTCGAACCCAGGTCCTGAAGATTACCACTACCAAGCCTTGCCACTGAAGCACTCTACACGCGTTGTATAATGAATAACAATCAATTAATATAAAACAAAACAAAGCGTTGGTGTCTTTTTCGCGCGAAATTTTGAATGAACCAATCGCTGCCTTCCACTTCATCATCTTCTTCGTAGTTTATATTTTCCCTGAAACAAAAGATGGTTAGCGGGGGTTTTGAACCCCCCCAAAATATGTAGCTTTTGATAATAGCGATTAAGCCATGGTGGTACATAAATTAGGCGCGAGGGTTGATTTGTTTTCGTCCAAGCGTGCTGAATTCATTCATGGTGTTGGCATGTCCTAATTTTACAGTATCTGGAAACGCCCAAATCAAAAACTTGGTAACCCTAAATATCTTTAATGGTGAATCCTTCAATGGTGCACGAAAACTTAATCAAACCACACAGTTAGCTTTAGAATTGAACAATGAACATAAATCAAATGTTAAAAATTGTTAAAAACGTATGATTCATGATATAAGAATGCAAGAAATTTTCTGTACTGGGTGCGATCGTTCTCACGTTTCTGGGTGTTGAAGCTTATGGTTTTGATTCCAATTCCTTCCCTGAAGCCTCAGCAAGCCAATGGAATAGTTGTTTGATCTTGAAAAACCCTAAAACCTAGTTTTCAGTTTTCAACTTTTAGGCAAAAAACTCAACTGTGGTTCTTGGTCTATGGCGCAGCTGGGAGGTTATGAGGAGTAGGGTTTGCATCCATATATACCTGTGAATGATTAGGGTTGAGAAAATTGATCAAAGACTCCTTGAATTGATGATACAATATTTGATTTTCCATGCTATTATTTTCAAATCTTTTCATGCACATTTGCTACCAAATCATGACAAATCATATTGATTCTTTCCAAATCTAACCATGCACGAAATATTGAGTATATATCATGCATAAAAAGATTTAAAAACCTAGGTTTAGTATTTTTCATATATTTTAATTAATTAAATGAATTTCTAGCATTTAAAAATTCAAATAAATAAAATAAAAATGATAAAAAACTTCCCTTTGGGCCAAATGGTCGTGCACATGTTTTGGATGATGGATTGTGGAAGAAAAGGAGGCCCATTAGCATTTTTAGGTCATTTGAATCAATGTTGACTTTTCAAAATATCCAAAACTTTCCCAACTTCCACAAGGCATAACTTGCTCAATTTTTAAGATTTGCTCATGTTCGTTGACATTTTGGAAAGGTCTTTGAGTCCTCTAACCATTGTCTTTGGTCCCATGTCATTTTGATTTACCAATATCAAGTTATGGCCTTTGACTTAAAGTCCCTTTTTGTTGACTTTTGAAAATGACCTATAATGTTGAAATTGATAACTTTTTGTGAGAGCATTTCTTGGACTTGAAGTATGAAGATGAGTTGTAGTAAATGTCATTCTCTTCAAAATGAGCTTTGGATGGAATTTTTCTGATAATCCATGTGGAAGTTATGCCTTGGTCAGGTTACAGTTGACTTTTTCAACTGTCCAAATATGGAAACTTTTGCATCTTGATGATTTTTGAGCCAAGCTTTGAGAATCATGATCAAGCATTGATCAAATGATGTTTGTGGCTTCAAAATAAGATGTTGACCAAAAATTTGAACTTTTGACTGTCAAATGACCATTTTGCCCCTACAGTTGACTGCAGTGCAATTAGGGTTTTTGACTGTGCAATTTTGTGCTGTAAGTCTTGAAACTTGGTATGAGGATGCTTGACCATGTTTATAGGCATGTGGGACTTGATTGGACCCTTGGAAACTTTATTTTCTTTGTCAGAACCAAAACCCTAATTTTGACTGTTAGGAGGCCTCTGAATTGTGCAACCCTTGGGGAGATTTTGAAGTTTTGACTTGGCAAATTTTGAAGAACATGGGAGGGCAAATTTTGGGGTACAACAACTGTTAGTCAGAAAGATGGGACTATCCTGTTTAATGGTAAGAGGAAAAACAACATTTACAAAATCAAACTTTCTGAACTAAAGAGTCAGAATGTAAAATGCCTTCTGTCTGTTAACAACGAGCAGTGGATCTGGCACAGAAGATTGGGGCATGTTAGTATGAGAAGAATATCTCAGATTAACAAACTCAATCTGGTCAGAGGACTTCCTAATTTGAAGTTCAATTCAGATGCTCTGTGTGAAGCATGTCAGAAAGGCAAGTTTGCAAAACCTTCTTTTAAATCCAAAAATGTTGTTTCTACCTCTAAGCCATTAGAACTTCTGCACATTGACTTATTTGGACCAGTTAAAACTGCTTCAGTCAGTGGCAAGAAGTATGGGTTAGTAATCGTAGATGACTATAGCAGATGGACATGGGTAAAGTTCTTAAGACACAAGGACGAGTCACACTCTGTGTTTGTTACCTTCTGTAACCAAGTTCAGAATGAAAAGGATCTTAGAATCGTTAAAGTCAGAAGTGATCATGGTGGAGAATTTGAAAACAAAGATTTTGAGTCATTCTTTAATGACAGAGGCATTCTGCATGATTTCTCTTGTCCTAGAACTCCCCAACAAAATGGAGTTGTAGAACAGAAAGTCTACAGAGGTATGATTAGTTCTCTCCTCTATCTGACTGCTTCAAGACCTGACATATTATTCAGTGTTTGTATTTGTGCTAGATTCCAATCAGATCCTAGAGAATCTCACTTAACAGTTGTTAAGCGAATTTTCAAGTATCTGAAAGGTACTACTAATCTGGGTTTGTTTTATAGAAAATCTAGTGATTACAGCTTAGTAGGCTACTGCGATTCTGATTTTGCTGGAGACAGAGTGGAGCGTAAAAGTACTTCTGGAAGCTGCCAGTTTCTGGGAGAAAATCTGATCTCTTGGTCCAGCAAAAGGCAATCAACAATTGCGCTATCAACAGCAGAAGCTGAGTACATAGCAGCAGCAGGATGTAGCACACAAATGCTCTGGATAAAAAGTCAGCTTGAAGACTTCCAGATTTTTGAGAGTAACATTCCTATACTCTGTGATAATACTTCTGCTATTTGCTTAAGTAAGAATCCCATTTTACATTCTAGAGCTAAGCATATAGAAATAAAACATCACTTCATTAGGGACTATATTCAGAAAGGAATTTTGAACTTAAAATTTATAGATACAGACCATCAATGGGCTGATATCTTTACTAAACCCCTTTCAGAAGATAGGTTTAATTTCATTCTGAAACATCTCAGCATGAAAGTCTGCCCAGAGTGAAAATGTTTTAATTCCATATATTTACCTTCAGAATGTAATTGTTTTACTGTGAACTTCTGATCAATCTTCTTTCAGAAAGATAGAACATGCAGATTGTATCAGATGCAAGTCTAAAGATCTGAGAGTCTAAGCTCAAAGACAGACGTGTTGATCACTACATCAAACAAGTGTCATCCAATCATCAGCAAATCACTGAAGCAGAACGCGTGCACGCTTCTGAGAAGGCAAAACGCTGATTGGGTGCATTGAGACACATGTCTGGTAACCGTTTTTAAGTATCTTTCTAAAATCCCCCAAAATCAGCAAGCATTTAATAAAAGTAATCATGCTTTTAAAACGCAATCATGATTTTTCTCTTTCTTAAAAACATTTATTTTTTTTAAATATTCTGAACTCTATTTAAACACATTAACCTCTCATTCTAATTCTTTACAGTTTCTCACTAATACTCAAGCATTCTCTGCATTTTTCTGTGTTCATCTCTTGCAAAACCCTTTTTTTCTCAGTTTCTTCTCAAAATCTTTTAGTGTGAACATGGCAACCTCCAGCAGTGCTTCTGCAGGTCCTCAGAAGAAAGCATCATCTGAACAGTATCAAGTGCCATTCAGAACACTCCTCACTCCTGTGAAGAATCTTGAAGTGTTATCTGAATTGATCATTGATTTTGGAAGCTTGAAGGAGAACGGTTTTGACCTAACAGAAGAAGTTAGGGCACAGAAATGGGAAAGGTATTTTGACAGGCTGGTTGGACCAACATTCCCTATGTTAGTCAAGGAGTTCTGGATTCATGCGAAGGCTTCAACGCATCTAGTCACCTCCTTCGTTATGGGGAAGAAGATTGTGATCACTGAGGATCACATAGCAAGGTTAATCGATTACAGTGGCGGTGGCGTCCGCTGTATTGATATGGCTGAGAGATGTGCTGACGTGGGCGTGATAGCTGAAAGGATTTTCACCCATGGGGTGCCCAGCAGCAAGATCAAAGATCTGAAGGATCATCACAGAGTTTGGGCAAAGATAATTCTGGGGTGCTTCAACCATAGGAAGCCAACTAGTTCACCTGATTACATAAATGTGGATCAGCAGTTTCTGATCTACTTTATTGATCAGAAGGTAAAAATCATCTTGGCTCATCTTCTGTTCAACCACCTCAAAACAAGTGTGAAGGAAACCAGGGAAGAAGAAAGAACGAAGAGGGATTGGATACCCTTTGGAAGGTTGATATCAGATATTCTGACAGAGAATAGGCTGATAGAGCATCTGATAGAAGCTCAAGAGTTAAGCACCATTGAACCAACAGTTGGGAAGCCTCTGAACGCGAAGAACTTGAAGAAAATGAAGTTGATAGAGAATATCAAAAAGGAACCCAGAGCTACTCCTATTGCTGATATCACCAGCAGAAGAGTTCCACTGAGTGACTTTCCTTTATTTTCTGAGATAGAATCTAAACCAGAGGTGGTTCTCAGATACTTAGACGCGTGCAAGGCAGATGGTACAGATCCAAATCTGATTATCAAAGATCTGCATCAACGTCAACCAGAAGTGACTCTGAAGAAGACGAAGAAGAGGAAGGCACCTTCAGAAGGATCATCCCAGCAGACACCCAAGAAAAGAGGTAATTTATCTGCTGCTTCTGTTTTAAATTCTTCTACTATTCCAGCATCTATTCCACCTCCAACCTCTCATAGAATCTCAATCCCCATCCCAACAATAGATGAAACTGAACCAGAAGATGACCCTTCTGAGGCATTAAAACTCAGAAGACCCAGAACCAAACATCCCAAACCAACAATCTCAACAACATTAGCAATTGACAAAGTGCTGTCTGACATTGATCAACACACTTCTGATCACTCTGCCAATCCAAACTCTGAACCACAAACTGTCCCTCCTCCACAACTAGAACCACAGCAATCTGCTGAAGAACCAGAACAACAACAACCTCTCTCATCCATTCCAGAAGAACCCCTTATCCCTGAACAACCAGAAATTCCAACAACTTCTCCTCAACCAGCAATTCCGTCTCCCTCTCCTCAACCAGAAATTCATCCACCATCACCTCAACCTGAGTTTCATCACTCTGAAACTCAAACTCCTCCACCTTCTGAACCTCATTCACCTCAATCATCTGAACCACAACCTCTGGAAATCCAGCTGCCATGTGGAACAACAGTCACCATGGCCCAGTTGCCATCCTCGCCAAAATCTACACCACCAAATACTCCCAAAACACCAAACAGTCCAATCATAATTTCTGATTCTCCCACTCCATCTCCAAAACAAACAGCTGCCAAGCAAACCACCGAAAACCCCAGCAGGACCTTCATAGACTTAACCAGCCTTGACCGTCTTGTTGATCTGAAACACAAAATAGCCATCCCAATAACAAAACAACCAGATGTTGGCTCTGGTATTATGAATTTTGAAACAGGTTTGCAGCAATGGATTGCTTCTCTGAAGCAAGTCTGTCCTGGAATGATTGACCCAGCTGCTTCTGACCAGCTCTGGTCACAATTCAGAATTTGGGTACGTGCTGAAGCCCTCAAGTTGCAGGATATCAACTATGAGCAGGCACAACAGAACTTTAGCAAGCTGCTGAAGGAAGTTGAAAGTCAGCTGCCTCAGGAAGCTGTGCTCCCTCTGGATAGTGAACCTTGGTCTGAGAAACAGCTAGCTTCAAAGGTGCAACCAGAAGAAGACAAGACCATTCAAGCTGAAGCAAGTCAAGCAGAAGATGTTGCAGAAAGCTATCAGAAGCTTCCTGCTTCTGATGTCTCTCAAGCTTTCTTGGACAGGCAGACTCTGGAAGAGCTGAAGCTGAATGACATGCGTCTGCAGCAGAGGATGGATGAAAACGACCAGAAGATGAAAGAAAGAATGGATGTGCAGGATAGCAAGATTGACACTGTTGTCAGCATGGTGCACAAGCAGAATGAGACTGCTGATCAGATCAAAGCCATGCTGGAGAACTTGTTCACACGCTTTCCTCCTCAACCTTAGTTTTTGTATTCATGTCATTTTGATGTTTTCTTTGATTTTCTGATGTACTGTTTGAATATGTTTTGTTTGATTCTGAACCCTTTTAATATGACAAGTTTTTCTGATCTTAATTGTTTTAGCACATCACCTACACTTTTTGATTGCTGACAAAAAGGGGGAGAACAAGAATGATATTTTAAACAATAACGGTTTACTAAGACAGAAATTCTCGAACACTCTAACTCTATTATACTTGAAAATGTTTTCTATTTTGCTTAAAGTCTACAGGTACAAGGAAGCTCCTGGACACTCTGAAGACTAAAAGCTCTGAAGCTCTGATCCGCTCTGATACTCTGATCCAAAGCAAAGCTCTGACAAGAAAAGCTCTGATACGCTGATTTGAAGCTCTGCTCTGATATGCTGATCTAAAGCGTCTGATAGTCAAAGACTCTGATACTCTGATGTTCAAAGAAAGGCAAAAAGATCTGATCCTGAAGAACACTTGTAATCAAAAAGGGAAGTAATAAACTCAGGGGGAGTATCTCTCAACTCTGATATCTCTTTATCCCTTATCTTTGATAACCTCTTACTCTGATGCATCTCTCTGATACCTTTTCACGTTATTTTCATTTAAAAAATATCTAGTTTTTGTCATCATCAAAAAGGGGGAGATTGTTAGAACAAAGTTTGAATCTACTACCCTATGTTTAAGTTTTGATGATAACAAAGTGAAAAGATATATTAGTTATATGATTCATGTATGAACTATTTGCTGCTTAAATTATTATGTTCTGATTTGCAGATACTCTGATTTGTATAAGCAAGATCACACCTAAGAAATTTGGTTCCTGACATCAGCATCAGAAGTTGCCATATCAGAATGTCAGAATCAGAAGATTAACTCACGTGTATGCTGAAATCTGATGAACAAGAACTGCGCTCAACACTCTGATAAAGAAACACAACAGTTCATCAGCAACCAAGCAGAGTCAGAATGAGCCAAGCCAGAACTTGCATTAAGTAAGCAACGGTACTGTGCATTGAAAGCAAATTAATACCAACGGCCTCATTCCAGACAAGATCTGCTCGATAAGGAAAGTTTGTTATTAGCATTGAATCAAGAATATTGCTCCAACGTTCAACATCTCAGTGCTATATAAACAAGACTTTGAAGATTGAATTGGCTAATGCTCTCCAAATCTTTACACGCCTAAAAGCTGATCATAATCTTCCTTCTCTCAGTTTGCTAAACACTACACATTCTCTTATTCAATCATTGTTTAGCAATCTAGTTTCTAAGCTTTAAGTTGTGTATACATCACAGTTGTGATACAGTTTTGTAGAAAACATTCACACACTTAGATTTATCTTCTTTGTAAGAAAGTGTTTCCTTGACAAACCGGGTTGTGGTTTGCATCAAGAAGGCTTTAGAAGTTGTTAAAGCAGTCTGTAATATTCAGTTGAATATAGTGGATTAAGACCTCGTTGGAGAGAGGCGAAATCACCTTGACGGGTGGACTGGAGTAGTTTGAGATCAAACGAACCAGGATAAAAATATCTTGTTCATTGCATTGATTTTCAGTTTTACAATTCAACCCCCCCTTCTTGTGTTTTTCACTACTTCACTCCCCCCATCGAGATGCCCGTGAAACAAGGGAGATATAGGAGGATGCCCGACTATCTGATGAGTTGGTCCCCATCCAGACCGCATTCTCCGTTACGATACCGGAGGACTTTTACGTCCCCAAACATATGAAAGAGCCTCTTCCTATGTATAGCAGGTGGGAGAATTCCCCTCCTCTATGGTCATAAATGGTGGAGGGTTTAATGACTTGACTATAAATTCAACAAAGAGGAAGCTGGACGAGATGGTCGACGCGACTCCCTCGCAAACGGTGACCTTCGAGAGGGTTAAAGGCAGATCAGAGCCGATCACCTTTTACCTCGAGGAACTGCCTGGAGAGGCCCCCAGTTCAGCCATCCCTCTTCTCATTAGGGTGAGAATAGCCAACTTCGACATACATTGCGTCCTGGTCGACGAGGGAAGTTCCGTCGATGTGATGTACAACCAACTTTTCAGAACCCTGCAGCTCGACGACTCTCACCTTTCACCATACGTGGGATCAGACTTGCAGGGCTTTAATGGCTCGACCTCCAAGCCATGGGGGTACATGGAACTTATGGTCACATTCGGCGAAGATACTGCTACCCGGAAAGTCAAGATGCGCTTCTTCGTCATTGACTGACCGTCCCTCTACAACTGCATCCTCGGGAGGCCGACACTAGCAGAGCTGACCGAGGTGTCCTCCACCGTCCATCTGAAGATGAAGTTCTACACAAAGAGGGCACGGGTCACCACCATTCAAGGCGACCTAGAAGCCGCCCGAAGATGCTTCAACAGGCGGCCAAGGGACAAAGCACAGTCGACACCGGAGCACGTCCCACCAAGAAAGCTGCAACAACGTGACCAAAGCCTTAGTAGTCAGAGCCACAACCCATCAGAGCAGAGGTATAGAGGGCTCCTCCAAAGGTCGATTCGATCTTGCTGGACACTCGCTTCGACCAAAACGAACCCTTGAACGAAGAGCAGGAGCTCCTACGACCAATTCCATATGGGGACTTCGAGCTTGTCTCTCTTGGTGAAGACCTGAGCATAGGGGTGAAGATTGGCATAGGACTCCCCGACCTGGTGAGGAAGCAGATCAAGGCCTGATTGAGGGAGAATGCTGATCTGTTCGCGTGGACCACCACAGAAATGCCTGGTCTTGACCCCGAGGTCGCCTGTCATCAACTCGCCATAGATCCAGCCGCTAGGGCAGTAGTATAGCATAGGCGTAGGTAGTCTCCCGAAAAAATAGAGGTTGCTGAAAAAGCTGTAAAAGACCTCCTAGAGGCAAATTTTATTTCAGAATCCCGATATTCAACCTTGATTTCTAATGTTGTACTCGTTAAGAAAAGTAATGAAAATTGGCGTATGTGTGTTGACTATACCGATCTTAACCGGGTATACCCCAAAGATGCATTTCCTTTTCCTAATATTGACATGCTGGTCGACAACTCGGCCTGCTATAAAATTTTATCTTTCATGGATGCCTATTAGGGCTATAACCAAATCCCAATGGCAATGATCGACAAACACTGCACTGCTTTCATGACCATCTCGGGAAACTATTACTACAATGTAATGCCCTTCAGTCTGAAAAACACAGGAGCAACATATCAGCGGATGATGAACAAAG
Organism: Vicia faba; assembly: GCA_948472305.1. Lineage (NCBI taxonomy): Eukaryota > Viridiplantae > Streptophyta > Magnoliopsida > Fabales > Fabaceae > Vicia > Vicia faba. The sequence continues at coordinate 1,150,769,712 of OX451739.1, read as the reverse complement.
TCTTCCCCAACGAGATCAGAGATATGCTCGAGGTATACATGGACGACATGATCTTTGAATCCCGAGTAGACATTGATCATGCCGTGCATCTCGGGAAAGTCTTCACCCAAGCAAGGCAATGTAGAATGAGGTTCAACCCCGAGAAGTGAACCTTCGGAGTTAAGGCGGGCAAGTTCCTCAGCTACTACCTAACAGAATGAGGAATCGAAGCCAACCCCGACAAATGTCGTGCATTCTCTGACCTCCCTACACCCACTTCGAAAAAATCCATACAAGTCTTGAATGGTATGCTCGCCTCACTCTCCCATTTCATCGTAAAATCCGCTCAACACGCCCTGCCCTTTTTCAAACTACTGTGTAAAGAAGTAGCTTTCGAGTGGACCAAGGAATGCGAATAGGCCATTCTCCATCTCAAACAGAGCCTTTCATAGCCTCCCGTTCTATCACGACCGATCGATGGGGAGATGTTATTCCTATATCTGGCCGTCTCCGTCGAGGCCGTCAGTGCGACCCTCATTTGCGAAACTCATGACGGCCAAAAGCTTGTGTACTTCACGAGCAAAGCGCTTCAAGGGCCCGAGGTCAGATACCAACAGATCGAGATGGTGTCTTTGTCCCTCGTTAATGTAGCGAGAAGGCTCAAGCACTATTTCCTCGCACACACAATCGTCGTACGAACAGGCCAGCCAGTAAGACAACTGTTAGGTCGACTAGATATGGTCGGATGAATGTTGAAGTGGTCCTTGGAACTCTCGGAATTCGACATCCAGTACGAGAGCAGGAAGGCTCTAAAGGCCCAAGCCCTGGCCGACTTCGTCACTGAGATGACCGCACTCAACCCCCCCGTAGGGAAGGAGCACAAGTGGACCATCTTTGTGGATGAAGCCTCCAGCTCGAATGGAAGTGGAGCAGGAATCGTCCTTGAAAACGAGGAGGGAGTCGTGATCGAACACTCGCTCACTCTCTCCTTTCCGACCTCAAACAATCAGGCAGAATACAAAGCTCTGCTCGCAAGTCTAAGACTGGCCGAGGATTTGGGCGCTCGATAGTTATAAACTTTCACTGATTCACAACTTGTCGCATCGCAAGTTCAAGGGGAATACCAGGCTAAGAATAACAGCCTCATTGAATATTTAAACTTGGTCAAAGAACACTTGAAAAAGTTTGACCGAGTAGAAATTACACACATACCAAGCAAACAAAACACACGGGCCGACATACTCTCAAAGCTCGCGAGTACGAAGAAAAAGGGCGTAAATAAATTAGTCATACAAGAGTCCCTATCTCGCCCGAGCATTAAACACCCCACAGTCTAACTCGAGGTGAATGTCATCAGGGACAATTCATGCTGGATGACCCCGGTGTTCAATTTTCTAACGAAGGGGGAACTTCCCCTCGACCAAAGGGAGGCATCTATAACCAAATGATGAGCATGCTCTTACGTTGTTCTCGAGCACAAACTGTATCACCGCGGATTCTCCATACCACTCTTGAAGTGCGTCGAAGAGTCCATGGTCCCCGAGATACTACAGGAAATCCACAAAGGAATCAATGGCCAACACATGGGTGGAAAGTCCCTAGCGCGACAAGAATTGCGAGCAGGGTACTACTGGCCGACCATGCAACAAGACGCCAAAGAACACGTCAAAAAATGTGATAAGTGCCAAAGACACGCCGACATGCACCTCGCTCCACCGCGCGAGGTGAATACGCTATCGTCCCCGTGGCCATTTGCCTGGTGGAGAATGGACATCCTCGGACCGTTCGTGCAGGGGACATACCAAAACAAATTCCTCGTCGTGGCAGTAGATTATTTCACAAAGTGGGTAGAGGCCGAAGCCCTCTCAAAAATCACCTTGCACAATATTCTCCGTTTTTACAAACGAAACATGCTCGCTCGGTTGGAATCCCACAAGCACTCGTCACGGACAACGACACCCAGTTCACCAACCAAGGTTTTCAAAGCTTCATTTCCAAACTCGACGCCAAACATAATTTTACCTCAATCGAACACCCCCAGACTAACGGGCAAGCCGAAGCCACAAATAGGGCCATCTTTCAAGGACTCAAATGTAGGATAGGCGAAGCCAAAAGGGGATGAGTCGAAGAATTACACAGCGTCCTATGGGATTATCGAACAACGCCCCACTGAATGACCGTCGAGACACCATTCCGACTGAATTACGGAACCGAGATCAATGACGAGGCCTTGAGAGACGAGCTCGACCTTGTTGAAGAAATCCGATCAGGAGCAGCCCTGTGCGAGGCCACGCTGAAACAGCAGGTAGCCCTACGCCACGACAACAAGGTCATAAAGCATGAGTTTGAGGTCGGCAGCCTAGTCTTGCAAAGAAACCAGAAGGATTCCCGCAAAGGGAAATTGGCCATAAACTGGGAAGGACCTTACCACATCCAGAGAGCGACGGGAACCTGAGCATACTAGCTTGAGCAATTGAATGGAGAACCATTACCTCGACCCTGTAATGCTGCGAAGCTAAAACAATATTATAGCTAAGTCCCTCACCTGCTGAGGACTTCGACCGTCGAATACTCATCTTCAGCCGACGAAGGGAAAACTTCGACCACGTAATCGCGTCGAGGTACGGACGCGACCTACCAACCAATAAAAATCAGGATGTCGTTTATTTTTCCGAGCAGCATCTTTGCCCGACAGGGACACCTCGAACGAGATCTGCTGTCAAAGTACCCCAATATGGCAGAATACCCAACTCGCGATGGGAAGTTCATGCCACGAGTGTAGGATCCCGATCGCGATCATATGTCCGTATCAAGGATTTCCACTTCGCGCCCTCGACACACTTCGACATGTGTCGAACTAATAGTAGGGTCGAGCGTATATCTCCAAACGGAAGACACGAACTTCATAAGAAATCCATAACGACCACAACGACGATCGGGCACATATATCCAAGGGATATATCAAGCATTCATCAAATAAATAGTCATAAACAACGCAATTATATGGCAACAAAGCGAAGCAACGTAATTATAATATGCCGACCACAAGGGCCAGTGTTGTTCAAAATTATAGATTAGGCACGACGGCCATAAAAACTAAATGAATGATAGCGGGCACGCATGCCCTGAATAAAAAATACAATCAAGCTTCATCTTCCCCGTCGCTACTATCTGGGGGATAAAAGATCTTCTCGTCAATGACTTGGTTAAATGGTCCCTCTCCCTCGACCACTATCTCAACCCCCGGGTTCAAGATCTTTAGCTACTCGACGGCAGTGTTGAAGTCGTAGCCAAGGATATCAACAACGTCTTGTTCGAGCACGCGGATGCACGCGATCAAATATTACCTGGGCCTCATGCCCTTCTCCACATAGGTCTCATCCTCGGCAGGGGCGGTGATCCCTTCCAACTCTGTCGTACGAGCGACCAGACGCTCGTTCTCTCTAGTAGCGGCCTCCAAATGAGGCCTCAACTCATTTAAATCCTTGAGAAGTCGAACTTGGGCCTCGAACTTTAATTCGTCGTTGAGGATGTCACACTTTAACTTCTCATTTTTCGCCTCCAGCTTGTGAATTTTGGCATAGGCCATGTCGAGAGAGGCTTAAGCACTCGAGGACTCATCGTTCAACGAAAGCGCTGTCTCGAGCACTCTCATCACAGCGGCCACATCCTCGGAAAAATTCTTCTGACAAACCTCCTTATCTTCAAATAAGATTACCTCATTGTCCTCCTCGTGCACGCCGAGAGAGATCTCCCCACTGAAGAGATCACAATTTAGGTAGTAAGGAGGCAATACAAAGACCCCCGCGGGAACTTTGTCACCCTCGGGCGTTACCCCCGCAGCGCTATCCACACGCTTCCTCTTAGCCCCAGGCTCATTGACGGGAATCTGGATGGGCTCAGCAGAGGAAACCAGAATTTTTGATGAGGACGGGGAACCACTTGCCCGACCCACAGACTTGATTTGTTCCTGAAGCTGGGTGACTCTGTTTTTTGGCCCATAGGTGGATGCGTTCTTGGGCCTCAACTTCAACAGACGCACAGAAAGGGATTCCATTCGACCTGAAATAAAAAGAATCGTTAGTCGGGTTAGAAAACCAAAAATAGCGTGAGCACGTTCCCACGTAAAGAGGAGCAAATTAATTAGGCTACGTCCCCTACCTAAAAGCCTCATGGCTTCCTCGTTTGAGGAGAATTCGAGAAATTCCTTCGTGTTGTCCAACCTATTAACTAAAATATACTCCCCATCATCGTCGAACAAGAGGTTGTTGTTCACGTCCACGCACTTCGCGGGGGAGAATATTTTCACAGCGTAATATTCTAGCCTTTGTTCGAAGTGCTTCCACTGCCTCTCGAGCGGAAATCTGGCCATCAGATGGGTAACTGGCCGCCCATACTCCACCTATTCCACACGAGTATACAGGGAATCTATGGCCACGTCTGTCAGAGGCTTCACGATGAAATACTTCTCTTTAAAATTCTGGACAAACTCTAGGTAAGGCCTGAAGAGCTTCCTGAATTGCTTGAACGAAACCCACGTCTGCCCCCCCCCCCCCCCCCCCCCCTTCAACTGATTGTCTTTGGAGGTAAAAGATACAGAAAAAGAGGGGAAGCATGGAACCTATCCTCAGATACTGGTAGACAAGCTCGAATGCTCGCATAAACGCCAGCGCATTCGGGTGGACTTGAGAAGGCGCCAATTGAAGCCATTGGAAAACCCCGACTTGAAAATCATTGAAGGGAAAGCACATCCCTGCCTCTTTAAAAGCGAATTCATACATGGGGAACCATTTTCCCGGGTACGTCGAGCATATTCTTCGGTCGTGGTGGGGAATTTGGAGCATCCAATTGGCGGGGGCTCCTTCTACGCGTACCTCCGGGAAATTGAACGCATCCGTTGCATCTTAGGAAAAGCACAACCATTTATTCCGGGGCTCAAGAGCAACCCACGCCAAAGGGTCCTCATCATTGTGGGGCTCGTCTTCATAATTGGCGGCCAAAATATCGTCCCTGACTGAGTGCGCCATTATACCTGAAAAGTAGGGGGAAATAGTGAATTCGACATTATCAAATCCATCCTTCCACCGCAGATCAAGTGAAAGGGCGACAAACTCGACCCAAGCCCTCGACTACACGCTAAAGCGGACTATTTCGTTGGGAGGTCATGTTGTCAGGTGGATGATCACTCACCGAGCAAGAAGCCCAAGATAATCCTTGTATCCGGGGAAACCATCCCCTGTGCTACGACCACTATTCGGGGATACCCCCCTACGCTATAGTAAATGAACATTCATAAAGTGCCCGACAGATTCATGAGTGCCCGACGCAGCATTCATGAACTTCAATGAACATTAATCAGTATTCATCATACAACTCATAAATGTTCATCCAATCAAGGCATAATTTAGACATTTAATCCATAAACACGTAAGAGACATGGTGTTAAGAGGTTGTAACTTACTTGGATGAAGGACTGAAAGAGAAAATCTGGGAAGTTGAGAGGATTGCTTCACACAACGAGCAAGGAAATCTGGGAAGTTGAGAGGATTACTTCACACCACGAGCAAGAAAAGTTGAAAGGAAACTTGAGAAGATGACAAATGAGACCCAGGGGGGCCCTTTTATAGGTGACCCACGCCCCAAGAGGTCCCTCAGGAAAGGTCATCATTTCATTGGGCCTTTTGGATTTCCCCTTGAAGGGGTGGCACCCCAAAGCATTAGCCACATGGCTCAACTGTCAACCACGCGTCCCTTCTGGATTGACAAGTATATACCCGACTCCTACACGTTATCTCCATACACGCACGAGACAGATACCCCACGTGAGGGAATGCTCGACATCCATTCAACCACCTCAGGGACGAAGTAATGCTCGACATATCGACAACTCCCTCAAGACGAGCACGTCAAAAAGAATCTATTAATAATATGGTCCTCTCGAGCAAGTGACTGACCCCTTCGGTTTCACTGCCCGCTCATCCATAATATCCCCCGACACACTCGAGCTTGTCCCCCATGCGGGCAATAACTCGTTCCTTTCAGGGGATTTTGGCTGTCCTCCTCGACCAAGTCTCTAGCATCGAGAGCTGAACTCAAGTCACCGCCATTTTGCTCAAGGGAAATAACTTGTGGGGCTCTTGATCTGGATTGGGCCTACACTTGCCCTTCGAACGGGAAGCCCAAAAACAGCCCAAGTTAGGGACCATTGGGCAACTCCTCACACAACCATTGGAGAACATGGCCCACGATCCCACGACAGTCATCTTAAACTACCCTCTAGGAATCACAGGTCCAACCTTATTCTCATGGATCTGTTGACCAGGGGGGAGTCCACTTGTTGGACTCCGTACACACGTAAGCCCTGAAAGTTCTTGTTATTGGGCCTCAAAGTGGCCCAATAATGGGAACCTTGGCCCAATGCTGGAGGCTATAAATACCCTCTCTCCTAAGAGGGTCAGGTATTCAATTCAACACTTTCTAACTCTTACTTGCTTGCTCATTCTGCAACTTACTTTGCCATCAGAGTGTCTTGCTGGTACCCCCTCCCCCCCCCCCCCCCCCCCATCTCATTCAACTTCTTCCCGAGCTAGATGTGACGGTCCATTTCTGATTTGGAAATTTCAATATTTAACTAAAATCTTCATCCCAAACCCAGATCTTAGAATCCTAGGACAAATCCTAAGAACCCTAAGGGTTCGTGGAGAACCCTAACCTAAACCGAAACCCAGAAACCCAAAATCGTTAGAACCCTAACCTAACCTTGATGAACCCTAACCCTAAATAAGAACCCTAATGAATCCTAAGCCTTTAGAAATACAGTAACTCAAAATCAAACACAAATCGTAGATTCAACCATTACAACCCTAATCTAAGTAAATCGACTTACCTCCCTTGCAGTGATTCTTCTTGTATTAGTTCCTTTATGGTTTTGTAATTCTCCCTTTTAATCTCTTCTTTTGGTTCATAGGTACACGGTGCAGCGGAGATGATGCGGTAGCGAGGGATTGAAACACATATCTAAGGTTTCATAAATTCATACCCAGATCTCAAGCAAGAAGGTTAACTCGCGGTTTCTACTTCTTCTCCTTTTCTTTCTGTTATAATTTCCTCCTCCTTAAATTTTAGAACATAGGGTTTTATAGTGTTTTAGATTAGAATGAATTTGGAAATTTTATTTGATTGTTGTTACTTTTTGTTGATTGTCGTTAGAAATTAGAAAATAGGATAAATTGAACCTTGATTGTAATTGATTATGTATTTGTATAAGTTTTGGACTGATTTCTGTAATGATTTGTATAATTTTGTTTGTAAACATTTGATTTTGTTGTAATTAAAGATTTGATTTGCACAGTATCAGTTTGTGTTAACAAATTGAATCTCTTTAGTGATTGTTTGATGATGAGAATAGGGCGTCACTTGTGTTTGGGAATTAGGGTTCCAACCCTAACTTTTGATTTTGACTAAGTCAACACGTAAAAAAATAAAATAATATCTGATTCTTATAAAATAATTATTTGATATATTAAACAATAAGTATAAATTAATAATAATCAGATAATAATTATTATTATTATAATTCCATATAAAAAACAATGGGCTCTAGTGTCAAGAAGAAAAATGGGCCGTCAACTTTTAATAATTCTCAAAAAACACACAAAAACAACAAATAGGCTTTCAGAAGGTGATATGGGCCTTCTTGAATTCTTCTAAACATACCCCCTTCTTGTTATTATTTGCAAACGGGTCAAAACCTCATTGGGCCATCCAATTCAATAAGGAAACCCCCTCTTGTACTTATACGACGTTGAAACCAAAATGGGTTTAGCTGCGATGCAAGCTGAGCCCAATATACCCCTCTCTTTAATAAAAAACAAAAGCAATTTCAAAAGACCGGTATAAAAACTGAAATGGGCCGGTTTATAAGTAAAACAACAATACACCCCTCTATTTTATGAATCGGATAGCAAAGCTTTGAGTAAATCAATAAGCTACAAAGACTTATTGGCCCATTCTTCCAAATTAACTATCCATACGCCCTTACTTCCAATGTAAAGAATGAATTTTAAAAACCCTTAATGGACCATCATATTTTGATTGTCCATTTTGGAACATACACCCCATTTTATCATTTTAAACCCCCATTAGTATATAGAATCAACTAATTAGTATTCTTAAAATAACAATTAGTGTAATTAATTTTAACCAAAGAAATATAATAACACACTGAGATTAGTAAAAAAAGGATGAATGAATTAGTAATATCAGTAGGACAATTTTAGGGTATGACAACTTCCAACTTAAGAAAGGAATTCCACTCTCAATAGTATCAGTACAAAGTGTCTTAGATGAATAACCCTTGTTCAATGAAACTCTTTCAATTACTACTTGTGTCTTTTATTTAGGACTCCCCCTAAATATGAGAATCTCTCTCACTTTATCTCAGCCACTAACCCTAATGATCAATACAAAACTCAACAATATTTGTTAAATTACAACTCTTACAAACAACCTTTATACCTTTGATATGAAACTTAGGCGCTATAGAGGTGCACATATATAAACAAATACAAAGACTCAAAGAATAAAGCCTGGCAGTCAGATATTCAAATCTATCTCATGTGTTCAATGTTGTTAGGAGGAGTCTTTATATAATTATGCATCCGCTGATATTTTCTCTAATGGACAATAAATTTGATAGCATCAATTTTGATTATGATGAAAAATAAATATGATTTAATTTGATTTTAGTTCAATTTAAATCTTCATTTAAATTGATTTGGTCTTATTAAACATTTCTATAAAATGTTACTCATAACATATTTCTAAAAGACACAACTCATAAACACCTTATCTTCCTGAAATCAAACAAAAACGCATACAAATTTGCTCACAACACTGGCTTGCATCCTGAGGGCAGTTGCTCCACACATACTAAAACAATGTGTCCCACACGTTGCATCTTCACCAAAATACATACCCATATTATTCTACCTAATGCAACAAATCAAAAGGAACATCTACAATACTTATGATATAGTCTTCAATCAAAATTATTGTAAAATCATTATTCAAAATGATGATTCAATCATGTTTCACATGAAAATGAAAAACAATGTGTACAAAATCAACTTTTACTATTTTCAAGCAACCAAAGTACATGCCTTTTTATTTATAACAAATAGAAATGTATTTGGAATGAAAGGTTAAAACATGATATTTTAATGTTAGTCTTTAAACTAAGTAAGTTAAAAAAATTAGAGATTTGCCTAATTGGAAATATAAATCAAAATCTCTTTGTGAAGCTTGTCAATAATGAATAAATTGTTAAAACTTCTTTTAAATTAAAGAATAATGATCCATCCTCTAGACCACTATAACTTTTTTTACATTGACTTACTTGGACCAAATGGCACAACAATAGTCAATAGAAAGAAATAAGAATTAGTCATAGTTGAGGACTTTAGCGGATAAACTTGAGTTAAATTACCAATAAGCAAAGGTGAGTCATACATTGCATTTGTTATTTTATCCAATCAAATTCAAAATTAAATATAAATTAATATTTTGAAGATTAGAAGAGATTATGATGGATAATTCTAAAACAAACCATTATAAATTTTCTATGAAACAAATGATATACTCCATATATATTTTTGTCCTGCAACTCCACAAAAAATGGGGTAGTATAAAGAAAAAATATATGTCTTCAAGATATGGATAAGACCAAACTCAATGAATCAAATATCGAAAAATATATCTTGATAGAAGTAGTAAATATAGCATGCTATGGTAAAAATAAGATATATATTAGACCTACCATAAATAAGACTCCTTAGAACTTTCCACAAGGAAGAACACTCGACATTTATTATTTTCATCAGTTTGAATGTACTTATTACATTCTAAACACAAGTGTTTACCTAAAGAATATTGATGCCAAGGCATAAAAGTTTATCCTCTTAGAAAGTTATGAAATATCTAAGGCTTGTAGAGCATATAACCATAAAATGTTAAGCATTAAGGAATCAATCCATAAGATTTGACGATAAATAGCTTGACAATAATAGGCCAGACTTGAGCTATTTGAAGCCTTTAAAATTTTGGATATCACATGGAAACCTTCATAACCAGTAGATTCATAGAACATTCCCTCTGGTAGTATAGAAGAAATCACACAAGATGATAATATAGCACCACCTGGAATAACCTTGAAGTACTAGTCATCACATCTTAAAGATAAAAATATTTAAAGCAAAGATGATCTTCTAAGGACCATATCTTCATTAAAAAATGAACCCTCCCTAGTTGGAATAATTTCAATGATTAGACCAACATATATGGATGAAACTCTAGGACATGATGGATGGATAATAAATATGTAGGAATAAGTCAACCAATTCCAAAAGAATGAAGTTTTGGATCTTGGGCCACAATGAGAAGGAATACATGTGATTGCATTCAAATGGGAATTCATAAACAATCTCAATAAACATGGATTTATGGTAAGAAACAAAGTTATATTGAAAGCTCAAGGATATAGTATACACTTTTACATTTTTTATAGGTTAAAAGAAATCATATTATTATTATTACTATTATTATTATTATTATTATTATTATTATTATTATTATTATTATTATTATTATTATTATTATTATTATTATTATTATTATTATTATTATTATTATTATTATTATTATTATTTTCATTAACATTCAACCATGAGATCACATTATATAAAATTGATGTCAAAAGTTCATTTCTTAATGGATATGTTAGTGCAGAAATGTATGTTAAATAACCTCTTAGGTTTGAGGATTTCAAACACTCAAAATATGTTTTTAAATTTAAAAGTCATTGTATTGTATGATCTTAAGAAAGCCCATACATCTTTGTATGATAAACTCAATAAATTTCTCATTAAAAATGACTTTTCAAGAGGGTAAGTTGACACTGCATTATTCATTAAGATAAATGAAATTTGAGTTTTAAATATATGTTGATAATATCAGTTTTGGTTCTACTAGTGCCACACTGTGTTAAGATTTTTCCAAAATTATCCAGCTTGAATTTTTTTCTGGGCCGCCCAAAGGGCCCAATAACAACGACCCAGAAGGAAAAATGACCCATTAAGTAAAAAAAATAGGTGCACTATCCTGAAAAGGGAAGAAAATAACCTAAATCCAAGGATTAATAAGACACATTCCCGCATCTTGCGCCGATAGATTAGTGAATTGTCATAATTATCTTACTATATAAAGGGAGAATGCACCATTTCTCAAAAGTTCAAATTTAAATGTCATTCACTTCATCTTAAACTAATATTGACATGGGACTTGGAGTGATAACCTTAAAAGTTATCTCCTTCTTAACCATATCATAAACTCGAGTCCATCGTTACAATCCACATATGTCGTTCACTAATCAATTTTGGTTTCCGAGCAGAACAACAGTGTCTCTATGTGAATTGAAATCTAATTCTCGTATTTTTATCATTCAAAAAGTCATTTCTTGATTAATTGAATTGGATATTTCTTGAACTAAAAACTAATATCTCTGAAATTTGAACTGTAAATATCTGTTCTCGATCCTATCTGATTAAACATTAATATCATTTCTCATATTCCCTTACATTTTTTCCAGTCATGGCAGGTTCCATAGTTATTCCCTTTGTTGTACATCATGAAGCAACCCTATCTGGAGCCTCTTCCTTAAAAAATATTGATCAAGTGCTCGTGGATTGTCCATCAACTTTGTCGCCTAAAGATCGTATCCGACCTAGGACATCTCAAAATGTTTTTCAACCTCTTCCGTTCTTAGGATCCAATTTTTAGTTTTAACTAGGTTAAATATCATTCAAGCCTTTAGCACCATATATGGTGCCTAGACGGAGAGTGCTCACTGGTTTCCAACTATTCCAAGTTAACCATGGTATACAAGGTTATAATAAATTGTTGAACATTGGTTACAATATGGTTCATTTGTAGTCTATAGAAGAAAGATTACTTCACATATAATGAAGTAATAGTCATGCAAACACAAAGAGAAACACAATACAAGAGTTCATTTCTCGAAGGAAAGAAATAACCCTCACAAAGCCGACAACATCTCGCCAGGAAGAAGCTTTGAAATCTCCATGTCGTTGAAGAAGCCAGAAATATCAAAATACTTTTACCACTCGCTTCACCACATGGAAAAGGAAAACTACAACAATATTCATGCTCAATGGGATCAACCGGGGAAAGAAAGAGAGTTTGCATGCGTATATTGGCCATATTACAAAAGAATTTGTAGAGGTTTAAGTCTCCGACAAAAGAATGAAGTGATGGATTTTTGAAAACGGATTGAGGAAGAACAATGCCTTTAAAGAGAAGTTAGAGTTCAAGAAAGCCCACAACGGATTTCTTTTGTACAAGTTTAAGTCTCAGACAAAAGAATGAAGTGCTGGACTTGTTTTATCTTATATTTATTGTAACTTGTTTCTATACCGGATGTGCAGCCCCCCCCCCCCCCCCCCCATGGCAGCAAGCGCGCGCGTAAGGCATTTATGTAGAAGGTACTGGGTTCGAGCCCCAGCGAGACCTTTTTCATTTTTCATATTTTCACTTGTTTTCTTTTTTTTGTTTGAACAGGTGCGCCTGAGCCTCCCTCCACTGAGCCATTCATTTATACTTTCTTTCCCTCCCGATTTCTAAATAATACGCAGCCCAACATAACATTTTTTATTTTTGTTATTTCTGATTATGCAAAAATCAGTTTGGGCCTAAAACCAAACAAAAACTATTTTTCTTATTGACCCCCTAATTTCTTTTCTAACCCGTGACCCTTTTTTATATTTTCCTTTTATTTTATTTTCTTTCTTTTATTATTTTTATTTTTGTTATTATTTTATTAAAAAATACATAAAATATACTTTATTAAATACTTAGACTAAACTCATTATTTTTATGTCTATTTTATAAAACCCTAAAAAATATTTTCTTTCTTAAATTAATAAATAAAAATTTGGACTTAACTTTTATTTTAATTTTCTTTAAATTAGGTTAATTTAGAATTTAGAAATTTAATTAATTAATTTCTCTTTCCATTTAATTTAGTTTAATCAAAACCTTTTCCATAAGAAAAACATAAACAAAACAATTTTCTTTTCTTTTATATTGTCTTTATATTCTAGTACATTTTATTTTACATTATTAAATATGGTTGTAATAGTAATTAGGTTTTAATTGCTTTTATCCCCATTTGTAATTTGTAATCCCCATCCCCTAAAATGATGTAATAGCATAGAACTTTTAATTTCCGCAATTTACCATTTTCCATATTATTGCTAGTAATTAAGGTTTGTATGGCAAGACTTAGAATCAATAGTAGAAAACCTTAATTCAAGATATAAAAAATGCATAAAAATAATACACTTCGCGTACTTCCACCTCTAGGGTTAACCCTCACTTGTTGCCTTAGAATAAAACAGTCATGTCCCTCGAACGTTGGATACTTTAGCAAAAAACCCTCGAATAAAAGATCATAGTCCCTCGATGAGCCTTCAAATGTTACCTTCGGTAAATGATCTTAATCCCTTACAAAAAATTGCTGGGGTATCCTACAATGTTGCCTTCTATGATTGTACGATGACCCATGCCTGTCCCTTCATATCCAATGATATGGTTTCTTACTAACTAATGGTAAGATAACACCATCTAAAGGAGAAGGAAAAGAATAAAGACTTTCTTTTGAATAGATAGAATGCTCGTAGTTGCTTGCTCACTAACATTTCAAAATAAAACATCTTTCAAAGCATGTCAACACTTTCATGAAATATTTTCAAAAGTCAACACTTTGTATACATTCTTATAGAGACGAGAATCATTACAAAGTTTTCCTAAACTAAGGCACTTCTCAAAAATACTTTCAAACAAACACATCCATAAAAGCATTTCAAAAATGAGTTAGAAACTAAGAGCCCATACATAACTACGGATGAAAAGGGTGCTAACACCTTCCCTTTTCATAACCTACCCCCGAACTCAAGAAAATTCTCAAAAGGTCTTTCTTGTTCTTTTTACCCTTTCCTTTATTGGATAAAAGAAAAGTCGATGGTGACTTTTTCTATCCGCAACAATTGCGATCAAACGCAAAACACCCAAGTCATTTCTCCTACCGTATTACAGAACTGGCGACTCTGTTGGGAAAAAAACTTAAAAGTGGGGTTACCTTAGAGATTAGTTCACATTTAAATGCTTTCATTGCTTGACTTGCTTTATTTACTCTTAAAAGGGTTATTTGGGTTTTGAATAGATCCTCTACCTGGATCTGGGGGCATCATTAGGTAAGTAACAATAGATCATGGGGATTGTGTAGCGTAATACAGACATGGTTGAAGCGATGGCTATGTTATTGTGACACATTTGTTGGTATTGGTGGCTCTTGAGTTCAGTCAAGGAGAATACGGGGCCATTGTGTGGTGTCATAAAGCACTAATTGACCGTAGAATCTTTAGTTGAATAGTTTGGCCATTAGGAAATAGTGAGATAACCGACTTTGGTGCAGTCCAAAGTTGGTTGATACTAAATGCTATGCTCATTGAGATCAGACTTTCGGGATATTTCAGTCGCTCATAAAGAAGCTTGTGTTGAAACAATGCCCGATGAAGAAAGATCAATGATATTAAGATTCCCTAGAACCCATTTACTTTCTAGGACAGGTTGAACCAACTAAACTTCAAGAGGGTAATTACCTATAAACCCCATGCAAGCCTAAACCTAAGACCTTGTGTTCTTGTTTGTGTGTGATTATTTATTCATAAACATCATGACATCATGCCATAGAATTTTCACTAACCATTTCTAGGGCTTGGGGATTTATCTTTGTTCTGCTTTGCAGAATATGGTTTCCACCCGCAGAAATACCATCTGAATCAACTTCGTAAGGGTACCTCCTTAACTCAAAGAGTTAACCTCAAGGGTTCCTGAAAATTCTCTGTTCACTAAAAGATATGGTCGACTTCTCAACCTAGTTACCTCAAGCTTTGATGACGATGTGTTGAAGGTTCTCTTTTAGTTCTTTGATCCCGTACATCATTGTTTCACCTTTACCGATTATCAATTAGTGCCTACAGTGGAGGAATTCTATCAAATACTAGGAGTGCCTATTATTGATCAAATACCCTTCATCAGTCTAGAGGAAGTTCTGATATCTGAGGTTATTGCCAAGGCCTTACATTTTAAGAGTTCTAACACTGTAGCTAATTGGGAGACAAGAAGTGGGGTGAAAGGCTTCTTAGCTCAATTCCTAATGGAGAAGACTCTATTATTTTTGGAGGCCATGGATTTGCAAGCTTTTGAAGAAGTTTTGGCTCTTCTAATCTATGGTTTGATACTATTCCCTAACCCATACCAACTCATAGATGTGAATACCATCAAAATTTTTCTTACCCGCAACCATGTGCCTACCTTGCTTGGAGACATTCTGCACCTTCTTCATAATCGCACTTTAAGGAAGTGAGGGACTCTTATGTGTTTCTTACCTTTTCTATCTAAGTGGTTTATTTGGAACCTTCCTCGATCAGTATTTAAGAATGAGCAAGGCTTGAGATGGTCTCAAAGGTTGATGTCGCTCTCTCATTCTGATATCCATTGGTGCTCTCGATCTCAAGAAGACATTACTATCATTTATCATTGTGGAGATTTCCCTAATGTTCCACTCTTGGGCATTATGGGAAGTATCACTTATAACCCTTCTCTAGCCTTATGACAGTTTGTCTATGCTCGAAGAGATGGTCCCCATGACGCACTCATTCAAGGAATTATATTCAACTATGAGAATGATGTTCAAGGTTATCATCAAAGGTTTGTGCATGCTTGGGGCATGGTAAGTAAAGTTGATAACAAGACTTTGGGACTTAAGAATTCCATCCCTCTTGAGCCTTACCTCAAGTGGGTACGAGCTTGTGCTCAAAGTCTCATGATGCCATATCCCGCTATTTTAACAATAATTGTAGAGCTTGTTACCGAAGGGGATGTTCCTCATACCGTCCTCCATCCTAAAATGCCTACCGACCTGGAAGAATTGCAGAGATCATGGTTTCAACTTAAGGGGGAACAAGATACCTTTGAAGTTCAATTTTATGCAAGCGAGAAGAAAGTGTTGGAGCTCACAAGGAAACTTCACGAGGAGGGAAGCTTGAATGCCTACATTGCACCAAAGAGGATGCGTTCATAGGAGAGTTGAGTCTTTTTTATTTTAAGAGTTTATTTTGTCGTCTCTTACTTTTTTTCCATTGTAAGCCCGTGCAGTTTGTAACCGTTGAACTTATTAATACAACTAATGTTTTGTTTCCTCTTTATTTAAGCTGATTTAAATCTTAAAGGTCCTTGAAAACATTGCATACGTATAACATGCATCATATCATAAACAGGTTTATCGACACAAGTTTCCTCATCTTTCTACTTTTATTTCAGTATAAGATGGATCTCGAGCAAACTGTCAAGGACCCGCAGACTCAAAATTCTCAGTTTCAACAAACTCTGCTCAACTTAGCAAAGGGCAGCAAGATACGATAACACTTCTTGTCACGAATAAGAAAACCAAGAAGAAAGATGTAATCAACATGGGGAAGGGATTCAAAGGCCCCGTCCAACACGTTCAAGTTGAAGAAGACTTCTACGAGGAGGGTGAGAATCAAGATGAAGATGCTAGGAGCACCCATGCTAGGTGTGGAAACAATCAAACCTCTGAAGACGAGGATTATTTTGACCAGCAATATCCATCGGCTGACAACAAGTATAAGTAACTAGAAGACAGATTGAAGGCTGTAGAAATCCAAGTTGTGCCTGGCTTGGACTTTGGTGACTTGGGTTTGGTTCATGGGATAGTCATTCCCCACAAATTCAAGTCACCTGTTTTTTCCAAGTACGTTGGTGTCTCATGTCCAAAGCTTCACCTAAGATCTTACGTCCACAAAATTCAGCCGCATAACACTGATAAGAAAATGTGGGTGGACTTTTCTCAAGAAAGTCTATCTGGGACACAGTTGGAGTGGTTTTACAAATTGAAAGGGACTAACATCCATACTTGGTAAGATTTAGCCACCGCCTTTTACCGCCAATATCAATATAATGTTAATCTTGCGCCAACTATGGTGCAATTTCAAGGAATGACCATTGGTTCAAACGAGGGCTTCAAAGAATACGCCCAAAAGTAGAGAGACCTGGCTGGCAGGGTGCAGCCATCTTTGACTGATAGAGAGTTGGTAGACATGTATATGGGAACATTCACTGGACCATTTTTCAACTTATTGATTAGAAGTTCATCATCAGGATTTACTGAATTAATCTTATCTGGTGAGAGGGTTGAAAGCGGGATCAAAAGCGGGAAGATACCAATGGCCTCCACCTCAAATGTTGTGGAAAATCTATTTATTGGTTAAAAAGAGACTAATATTGTGTATGGATCAAGAAGCTGTGTAAAGAATGACCGTCATCATTTAGTAGGGGGTAGTTTTGATCTCCAATCCAATTCCAAGTCAACGTCTGTGTTAACAAAATAACAATCAACAAAGACCAGACATCCTGAGGAGACAATTTACCATAATCAATATGTCACTATCTCAAGCTCTACAACACCTACTGAAATCTGATTTGGTGACCTTGCGAGATCCCCCTTCCAACCCTAACATTGCTTCCCTAAAATACAACCCCAATGCCAAATGCGCTTACCACTCAAACAGTCCCGGACATGATACCAATGATTGTTGGTCTCTAAAGAACAAAATCCAAGACCTAATTGATAAAAAGACAATTGAATTCGACCATCCTCCAACTCCAAATTTTATCACCACACCCATGCCAAATCATGGTAAGGGTGTCAATGTTATTGAAGATGCCTCTTTTTTTTCCTCCATCAATGACTTGACCACTCCTTTGAAGACTGTTAAAGAGAATTTGTTGAAAGTAGGGATAATCCCTGACTGCTTTGAAGACTATTGATGATGTGATATACAAATTAATGGTTGTGAACGGATGAGGAAAAGTGTCCAACACCTGATGGATAGCCATGAGATTCTATTTGAAAGAACTCCATCTGTGAAAAGTTTGACCCAAAGTGTATCTCAATAATTTGAAGATGTATCCATTATTACTATCTCAAACAAACCTATTAGGATCACCTCCGAAGGTCCTATTAGGATTCCCATTGAACCAAGAATAGCTTCACTAATTATCACCACGCCGGGGCCAGACCCTTATTCTTCTGATAAGGTTGTGCCCTAGAATTATGGGGCAGAAGTATATTACCATGGTATCAAACAAGATTCCTAGATTGGTGAAGATGAAACTGCTGACGTTATAAACATTGTTGGATCAAGTAAAGTTACTAGGACGGGGAGGATCTTCTCTCCAAAAATTTCACCTCTGACAAACACTACTACACCCATTAGTATTACTGCTGCTAAACCTATTGTTGATACTCGAGGAAAGGAAAAAATGGCTGAGCCTGCCCCGACGGAGGCGCCCGCAAAAGATATTACTATTGAGGACCCATCTACCCAAGAGATGGAAGAGATTCTAAAAATTATCAGAAAAAGTGATTACAAGATAGTGGAAAAGTTGGGGAAAAAACCCTCGGAGATTTCTATGTTGTCTTTGTTGCTATGTTCGGAGGCACGTACTCAAGCACTAATAAAATTCCTGAAAAATGCACATGTCCCTCTAGAAACTACGGTCGACCAATTTGAAAATTGTGTAGCCAGTTTGACCGCTGACAATGGTTTGGGATTTTCAGATGCAGATTTAACCCTAGCGGGGAAGAATCATAACAAAGCTCTGCATGTTTCCATCGAGTGTAAAGGAACCCCTTTAGCCCATATGTTAGTGGATATTGGGTCCTCTCTGAATGTCTTACCCAAAGTTGCTCTAGATAGGTTGGATTGTGAAGATTTGGTGCTGAAACCCAGTGACATCATGGTGAGAGCTTTTGACGGATCAAAGAGAATGGTCCATGGAGAGGTTGAACTCCCTATCAAAGTTGGGTCTCAAGTCTTCTACTCAATGTTCTATGTGATTGATATTCGTCCTGCTTATTCTTGCATGCTTGGACGCCCATGGATACATGGGGCAGGTGCGGTGACCTCCCACTACATCAAAAGTTGAAATATCCGGTCAAAGGGAAAATTGTCAATGTATGCAGAGAAGAGGAGTTTATGATTAGTCATCTATATTCATTCAAATATATTGAAATGGATGGAAAGTTCATTGAAACTCCTTGTCAAGCTTTTGAAGTGGTCTCTCCAATATTTGTTGTTTCCAAAGCCACTTCTGACATTCCCAAAGCTGCTAAAAATACACCAAGGAAGGCCTCTCTCTCAAGGATGCTCGTGCTGCTGTTGATGACGGAGGTTACACTATTTAGGGACAACTTCCTAATTTCCCTTTCAAGTCATACAAATTTTGATTGGGTTTCACTTCCAAATATCAAAAGAAGGTTCGACGTGCTCGTGCAGGGAAACCACCTCTCCATATTAGTAACCATGAGGTTAATGCCCTTGAAGACTCTGATGTTGATTGTGACTTTGACGACTGGATCTACCCGACTACTGGTGGAGGACTCAACAATTGGCAGACCAAGGACTTCATCCCAATCTCCTTCAGCCAGGAGTAATTGCCATTTCATTTTTTTTATTAATTTGAGAAACTTGTCTGTAATTTCCATTAAAACAGTGACTTTAAGCCATGTGCGTTACCTGGGGCACAATGGTCCATTTGTTAAGGGTTTGTCATTTTCATATGCCATATGCTCATTTTAATGAAAAAAACATTGGATTATTTTGCATTCAAATTTTGTTCTCTCTGTCTTTTTCTTTCTTTATTGCATTTTCAAATTAGCCATGTGACCTTACATGCACACACACACATTTGTAGATCCGCATCCACTCCGGATCTCATTGACAACAATTCTACTATTGCCATATATGACTTTGAACATCTGACTTATCAAGCTGAAGACGAAGGTTAAGAAGATTTTTAAATACCTGGGGAACTCTCCAGACTTCTGATACAAGAGGAAAAGGGTATCCAACCAAATGAGGAACCAGTTGAGGTGATAAACCTGGGTACTGGGGCAGACAAGAAAGAAGTCAAGATCGGCGCCAACTTGGAAGACTGTGTCAAGATAAGACTGGTTCAGATGTTGCACGACTATGTTGAAGTGTTCGCTTGGTCATACAAAGATATGCCAGGGCTTGATGCTGATATCGTAGTTTATCATCTTCCAATGAAGGGAGGTTGTCCTCCGGTCAAGCAAAAGGTTCGACGCATATGGCCAGATATGTATGAGAAAATCAAAGCAGAGGTAATGAAACAATTCAATGAAGGTTTTCCTCTACTATATATCGATGTTTTTGTTGACAAAACTGCTCAACATAAAGTGTTCTCCTTCATGGATGGCTTCTCGGGTTACAACCAAATCAAAATGGCGCCTGAGGACATGAAGAAAACCACTTTTGTTACACAATAGGGCACCTTCTTCTATAAGGTCATGCCATTTGGATTGAAGAATTCAGGCGCAACCTATCCACAGGCTATGGTAGCTCTATTTCATGACATGATTCATCATGAGATATAAGTCTATGTTGATGACATGATATCAAGATTGAAAACTGAGGAAGAGTACCTAGATCATTTATACAAGTTATTTGAAAGGTTAAAATAATACAAGTTGAGGCTAAATCCCAACAAATGCACCTTCGGGGTAAGGTCTGGAAAACTCCTAGGGTTTGTCATCAGTGACAAAGGTATTGAAGTTGACCCTGCAAAAGTCAAAGCCATACAAGAAATGTCAGCTCCCTGTACTGAAAAAAAAAGTTATGGGTTTCTTAGGTCGGCTCAACTACATTGCTCCATTCATATCTCACTTGACCACTACTTGTGAGACAATCTTCAAGTTATGGAATAAGGATCAAGTAGTCAGATGGAACGACGACTGCCAATCATCTTTTGACAATAACAAGGAGTACTTACAAGAACCTCTAATCCCGATGCCTCCAGTTGAACGAAGACCTCTGATTATGTACTTGACTGTATTAGATAATTCAATGGGGTGTTTGTTGGGTCAATATGAAGAGTCTGGCCAAAAAGCGTATGCAATATACGACCTTAGCAAAAAGTTTACCGACTGTGAAACAAGATATTCACTGCTCGAGAAAACTTTCTACGCTTTGGCATGGGTTGCTCGCCGGCTAAGATAGTATATGTTTACTCACACAACTATATTGATCTCTAAGATGGATCCCATCAAGTATACCTTCGAGAAGCCAGCTCTCTCTGGACGAATAGCTAGATGGAAAATGATACTGATTGAATACGATATCCATTACACTACACAAAAATCAATAAAGGGAAGCATATTGGCGGATCATTTGGCCCATCAAGCTATTGAAGACTACAAATCCATGAACTTTGAATTCCTAGATTAGAATATCATGCTGATAATCGACTGTGAAAAGCCTAGACCGTATGAAAGACCTGAACAAGGATCCCGATGGACTGTGCTTTTTTATGGAGCTTCCAATGCATTAGGTAACATAATTGGTGTTGTGATCATTTCTCCCAAAGTTTTCCATACACCTTTCACTTCCAGACTTTGCTTCGATTGTACGAATAACATGGCCGAGTATGAAGCATGCATCTTGGGTCTAAAGGCTGCTATTGACCTAAGAATCCAATTCCTAAGCGTATACAGAGATTTATCCCTAGTAATTAGTCAAGTTAAAGGAGAATATGATACCAAACATCCAAACTTGATCACATACAAAGAGCTTGTTCTAACCTTGATCCTATACTTAGAGGAGGTCATCTTTGAACATATCACGAGGGAAGAAAATCAATTGCCAGATGCTTTAGCAACTATGTCATCTATGTTCAAGGTCAATTAGGATAATGAAGCTCCTAGAATTACTATCGAAAGATTTGACAAACCTGCGTACTATTATGAGATCGACACTGATGAGGAGAAGCCTTGGTACCATGAGGTGAAGAGGTACCTTGAAGTACAAGAGTATCATGAGGGAGCCTCAATTAACAACAAGAAATTCATGTGGAGGTTCTCAGCCAAATTCTTCCTAAGCAACGTGATCCTATACAAATGCAACCATGATTCAACTCTACTCTGTTGTATGGACAACAAGGAGGCGGAGGAGATCATGGAAGACATACATGAGGGTATCTTCGAAACTCACTCTAGTGGACACACTATGGCCAAGAAGATTCTGAGGGTCGGTTACTATTGGTCGACTATGGAAACTAATTGTCACCACCACTCGAGGACTTGCCATAAGCGTCAGATATATGCCGACAAGGTTCATGTACCTCCAATACCTTTAAACGTCATGACCGCTTCGTGGCCATTTGCAATGTGGGGCATTGACATGATTGGAGAAATCAATTCCACTGCCTCCAATGGACATAATTTTATCCTCGTCGCCATTGACTACTTCACCAAATGGGTTGAAGTTGCTTCATTTGCCTCAATAACTAAGAATGTTGTATCTCAGTTTATCAAGCATAACCTCATCTGTCGGTACGGCATCCCCGAAAGGATTATCATTGACAATAGAACCAACCTCAACAATGACATGATTACTGAACTCTGCACGCAGTTAAAAATCAAACATCACAACTCTTCCCCATACAGGCCTAAACTGAATGGCACAGTGGAAGCTCCTAATAAGAATATAAAGAAGATTGTGCAAAAGATGGTGGTGACCTATAAATATTGGAATGAGATGCTACTATTCTCTCTTCATGGCTACTGTACCTCGGCACGAACATCAACTGGGGCAACCCCATTCTCTTTAGTCTATGGTATGGAAGTTACCCTGCTTGCCAAAGTTAAAATTCCTTCTCAAAGGATTATGAAAGAAGTAGACTTAGGTGAAGATGAATGGATTCAGACAAGATTGGATCAGTTGAATTTTATTGACGAGAAGAGACTGGCTGTTGTTTCTCATGGCCAAATGTATCAAAAGCGTATGATCAAGGCATTCAATAAGAAGATCAAACCTCGAGTATACCAGGCTGGTTATTTAGTAATAAAGCTTATCATTTTAACACAAGATAATCCCCAGGGAAAATGGACTCCCACTTACGAAGGGCCATTTATTGTCAGGAAAGTATTCTCTAGAGGTGCTATGATGTTAACCACTATGGACGATGAAGATTTCCCACATCCCGTGAATGCGGACACAGTCAAAAAATACTACGCATAAGAATGATCCGCTAGGTTGACATACCTAGGCAAAAATAATGGCGTCCCGACAAACCATAAATGTTTGGGCCAAAATTAGGGATATATACAATAGATTATACACCCGGCAAGTCGAAATCCTGAAAGGGCGGCTTGGGCAAAAAAAGGTATCCTAGTGGATTGAAAACCCGAAAGGGTGGTCCATAAAAAATTTAAGGATTAAAGCATACGGCTATGTCCCGTTGGATAACTATAGCTAGTTTTATTACCAAGGTCAAATTTCAAATAGTACAAGATCAATTCAATCAACTTCTTTTGATGGCAAGAGATGATGTTCAAAGACATAGGGGCAATAGCAGAGTTGGAACCTAATGAGATCACTTCCACATGGATATAAATTTTTGTTTTCACTTTGTATTCTTTTCATTCTTTGACTTCCTCTTACTAGGATTTTTGTCTCCCTGTACAAAAATGCCTGTTTATAGGCAAAATATCAATATAAATGTACTTTGAAGTGCATACTTTTTGTTTTTATGTATTGATTTAAAAAATGTCCAGTGACTAAAATTGAATGAACATATGCATATGAACATTGATTAACTGTTAAAAATATATGCACAAGAACAGTAATAAGAGTTTACTTAAGGATTTGCTCCTCAGACTTCTACAAATCCACAGGATAAAACATCTCTTCTCTAATAGAGTTGATATTATCCCCACAAAATTGATGCAAAGCCTAGAATCCAACCAGATACCAGTTAACTTTATCCTCCCTAGACGAATCGGAAGTTTAGTCATCTCTTTTATCCTCAGTCAGGGTATGTAAGAATTAAATTCCCCGGTAGAGAAATGGACGACCAAGTTATTGAACTTTAATTTCAAACAGAAATCAACATTCCCTGCAAAGTTTCCTCAAAATAGCAAATAGGAGTTCTCATCGAAAGCACTCTAAACAAGGTTGAAGATACACATACTCTTCGTCTCCAGCAATAGTCTGGAGTTTAGCTTCCCAAAACTTCCCAGCAGCAGTCACAGATTTATTTTCCCAGACAAAGATACACTTCAATAACATTTCATATTCATGCATCATGACGTATGCATACGAAACATATAGAAGAATCTCATTTATTTGGAGAGCATCATTAAGAAATGCATTTCGTACATCATGGAATTGCATACAACTAACTCTTTACCTTTTTAGGATAAGATCAGTCCACGAATGAATACCATCAACAACAAACATTTCCTTCACGAGATATCTACTGGTTCAGTTCAAATCGACCAATGATTTATCCTGATACCGTTCTGGTAGACGCTTTCTCTGGTTCAGTTAAATCGCTTCTAAGATTTATGCTGATTCGTTATCTAGTTAAAGACTATTCAAGACCTCCACTGATTCAGTTTAAATCGACCAATGATTTATCCTGATTCTGTTTCGGTAGACGCTTTCTCTGGTTCAGTTAAATCGCTTCTAAGAATTATGCTGATTCGTTATCCAGTTAAAGACTATTCAAGACCTCTACTGGTTCAGTTTAAATCGAACAATGATTTATCCTGATTTCGTTCCATTAGACGCTTTCTCTAGTTCAGTTAAATTGCTCATAAGATTTATGCTGATTCTTATCCAATTAAAGATTATTCAAGACCTCTGTTGGTTCAGTTTAAATCGACCAATGATTTATCCTGATTTTTTCCGGTAGACACTTTCTCTTGTTCAGTAAAATCGCTCTTAAGATTTATGCTAATTTGTTATCCAATTAAAGACTATTTAAGACCTCTGCTGGTTCAATTTAAATAGACCAATGATTTATCCTGATTCCATTTTGGTAGATGCTTTCTCTGGTTCAGTTAAATCGCTTCTAAGATTTATGCTGATTCGTTATCAAGTTAAAGACTATTGAAGACCTCTGCTGGTTCAGTTTAAATCGGCCAATGATTTATCCTGATTCTGTTCTGGTAGACGCTTTCTCTGGTTCAATTAAATTTCTCCTAAGATTTATGCTGATTCATTATCCAGTTAAAGACTATTCAAGACCTCTGTTGGTTCAGTTTAAATCGACCAATGATTTATCTTAATTTCGTTTCGGTAGATGTTTTCTCTGGTTCATTTAAATCGCTCCTAAGATTTATATTGATTCGGTATCTAGTTAATGATTATTCAAGACCTCTGCTGGTTCAGTTTAAATCGACCAATGATTTATCCTGATTCCGTTCCTGTAGAAACAATTTTATGTTTTAATAGTTTCTTTAAGTGTGCAGAAATAATATTATATTTGATTCAGGATAAGATCATTAGAATCATTGCTGACACCATTAGAAGAATTATTATATTCACTTCTCAAGAAACATCAATACTTCTGATGAATGTTTAATGTTTGCTAGAAGAGAGTATCAGTGTTACTCCAGATCAAAAACCAAGATGCGCTTCTCAGATAAGCTTTTGCTTTCAGGTCAAAAGTAATTTTGTGTTTCTAAGAAAAGGATTTATGTGTAAGCTTTTTCTTTCATCTTAGAAGTCAAGTTGTGTTTCTAAGAAAAGGATTTTTGTGTAAACTTTTGCTTTCAGCTCAGAAGTAATATTGTGTTTCTTAGAAAAGGATTTTTGTCTAAGATTTTGCTTCCAGCTCTGAAATCAGTATGTGCTTCATTAGAGAAGCATTTTCTTCCAACTCAGATATCAAGATTTGTTTGTCAGTAAGTTATTTCTCCAATTTTGAAGACAAGGTTCTAATTCTGAAGACTCTATTACCTTTGTGAACATTATAATGAAACATATTCTGTAATATTTATCATTTCATATCAGAAATACTCCATCATAAGATTAAGAACAAAAATGTGATCTCTTATGCACTTTATTCACTACTTCAGATCAGATGTATCTCATCAGAAGAAAAGATCAGAAACTTGCACAAGAAGAATATAGTATAATATTACAAGGCCTATTCCACTATGGTGAAGAATGCATTGTACGATTGAAGATTTATTATGCTCTTGTCTCCCACAATCTCATGCTACAGTTATGGCAGCTGGCAAATGAAAGTGACATTTTGTATTATCCAGCAATCTACTTTATCAGCCTATATAAAGGGATGACTACCTAATTGAAGTAGAGACGAACAACATAGAAAAACAATTTCAGTATCAATACATTGAAAAGAAAAATCTACTGTGTAAATAAATTCTAGAGAGAAAATATTCAAGAGAAAATCACAACACAAAGAGTTGTTGCTCATTTTTGTGTTAACTTTTTTATCTAAAAACACAAGAAGTTGTTGCTCATATTTGTGTTTTTATTATCATTATTGTATACACAAGAGTTATTGCTTAAATTTGTGTGTAAACATTTGTTCTTCATTGTAGTGTTAAATATGTTTTTTAGAAGCACTATTGTAAACATTGTTTGATTATAAATCTGTTGAGAATTTGTATAAACTGAGTGTGTCATTTTTCAATCATACATTGTCTATCTTGATTGTTTGTGAAAAGAATTTCTAATGAAAAAGTTTTTGAAAATCCAATTCAAACCCCTCATTTCTTGTGTTTTTCTCAACCTTCATAATGTGCATCAGTAAGAAAGGTGAATGCACATCAACCAAGTGCCTAAAAAGGATGAGCTCATCTTTCGGAAGAGTGAAAATTTTGGGGGAGTCATGAATGAAATATTTCATTGGTCATAACAACTAAGATTGGCAACTTAGATGTTTCTCGGATGTTGATTGGTGGTGGAAGTTGTTGTTGTTGTTAGACTTGAGACTTCACACACAAGAGGGGAGGGGGATTGTGTGGTTTGAAAAAATATGGATTTTGAAAACTTTTGGAAATTTAATCAGAGCTAGATGATTTTAAATCTATATAAATAAGTAAGAACTGATCATACAATCCTCAACCATAATCTTTTAACAGGTTTAGCTTCAAACCACATTTATGATCCCTAAATGGACAATATTCATCCAAGGTTCTTAAACAACATCCTTGGTGAACTTAAACAATTCTATCCTTCCAGAATTACAATAACCATCTCACTCAGTAATGTAACTTTACTTACAAAAGAATTTGGCTATAATAACTAGTGAGAGAAAGTAAAAAATAATCTTTTAGATAGATAGATAGATAGATAGATAGATAGATAGATAGAGAGAGAGAGAGAGAGAGAGAGAGAGAGAGAGAGAGAGAGAGAGAGAGAGAGAGAGAAAGTGAGTGTCAATACACAATTCGTGTTTTGGATGTTTTGAAACAAGAAATGAGACCTCTATTTATAGGCAAGAAGAATGCCTGAAACAAAAATATGATTTAATGAATTTGACATTTGTCTAATCGATTGGTCTAATTGATTGAATGTTAAAAATATAGTCATTCCTGGTCATTTAAAAGGAAATAGGATATTACTAGACATTGTACATCATTAAGGTGTTGTCTAAATCACTTGGAACTTATGTTTTTGTTGTGATAATCGACTGGAACTAAGGTTTAATCGATTAGATTAGTTAAATATGTCCCTTTAGCTATTTCCACTCCTCTTAAGTCATCTGGCACAACTTTAAGGATACTTTAAAAATATTTTCTCTTGATTACGATATTTGAAAAAATGTTTTTGTGTGTGTGTGTGTGTGATTATATCCATATACTTTTACGAAAAAAAACCTTTTGCTTTTACAAAAGGTCACTCACTTACTAATAAATTAGGTGTTTAACTCCTTCTATAAGCTTTTCGTCAGATAATACCATTTTCTGTGTTGACACTGCTTGATATCTCTTTAGGCTTTAGATAATTTCTCTTGGTTTGCCTCCTTCTTTAAATAGTCAAGTTGATTAAACCTTTACATTCATGGTTTTCATCATTAGTTTCTTAAGTTCTCTTTGAATTATATTATGTGGTACTTTTATCATGATGAATTATTCTTAGGATTTTGTTTTGTAGTTGTCATCATCAAATGAAAAACCTATTATATGCAAAACAAGGTTCCACATTCTCCCCATTTTTGATGATGAAAACACATCTCTGACGGAAGATGGTAAAAGAAAGAAGACAATATACTTTGGAGTGATAATACTCCCTCTGATTTAGATAGAATCATATAACCTCTATCGCGGAAGGAAAATTGAGAATACCCAATTGATTAACTTAACTCAGAAAAAGAAAGAGTCACTATCGAACTTTATTGTTTCTAATGGGAAAAGGTGGAAAGAAACTCACATAATGTTTTGAAAACCAAAACAAAAGATAGATTTAGGCACGATGGTTGGTTATGCAAGGGGAATGTATTACCACCCCTCACATCTATGGTACTCCATAGGAACCACTTGCATTTGTTTATGAAATGAGCTTTTGATTGTTGATTAATTTTAGGTGAAAAGGATATTTTGTCATATTCGAGTTGAAAACTCAATTTAATACCCACAAATAATAGGAAATGAGCATTTGCGTCATCTTGATATGGAGAATTTTACTTGGATTTACTCACCAAGCATATCTCAATATTCAACTGGAAAATATCAATCAATTTCTTAACATATTGTAGAAGTATAGAAACTTGTATCACTTAGAAAAAAAGATCTGGTTTTAAAAGAAAATTTCACTAAGGCACAAAAAGAAGTTTGATGAGGTTTGTCTTTTTTAGAAGTTTTGAAAGAGTTTGGATATGCTTAAGTATTTTAGCATTTATTAAGAAAAAGGTTTTCTGGACCACATGACAAAAGTCAACGTTTGTTTAAGAAAAAAGTGTGAAGTTTGAAAACAACAAGTTTTAAAATAGGGAGAAAATTTTGAAAATTAAAGAAGGGGGAGATGAAGAGACAGTCCTTAAGCGTAAATTTAATGACATGAAATAAATGGTCTCATTGTAAGGTAGCCCAAGAGAAAGCCTTTGTGTGTGTAAATGAACTAACTACAAGAAGAGTAAGCTTTTGACGTTGGTCAAAACCAACATTCCTTTCCTTTGGATTTAAGCCACACGTTGAGCATAACAGATGAACAATCTCACAAGCAGATGAATCTTAAAATAACCAGATGAAATCCAAAGTATCAAGTGAAGCATAATGTAATAGATGAAATTCCAAGTATCATGTAACCACTCAAAGCAAAGTTAAAACTAAGTCCTAAGTCCTAAGTCCAAGGTCCAAAGTACAAAACTCCTCAAGAAAAGGATAGTAACCAATAGTCTTCAAGAACACATTAAACGTTTTTTAGGACTTTGCCTTTAATAATGTCTTTTGATCAAAATAAAAAGAAAAGTCCATGGGGCAAAAGGAAAAAGGTACAAAAGTAAATGGCATGAAATGTAAATGATATGAAATGTATAGTGTTTGAAATATAAATTTCATTAAAGTAAATTGCATAAAATAAATGTTAGAAGTTAGAACAATTAATGTCAGTGTTAATGTTAGTGTTAGTAAGAGATAAACTGATTCAGGACAACTAACCGATTTACAAACACTATCCGATTAGGAATTGGATTGACAATCACAGATTCAACACATGATCATAATTTTACAAGGGGAATGGTCATATCAAAGACATTCGCAAGATGCAGCCATAACATAATGAGGGTTCAATAGGAGAGATTTGGACCACCAAACCAAATATATTTGCATGGAGACATTCGATGTTTGATTCAGACTCAGTTGAGGAAACCTGGACCATTAGACAAGAGATATTTGCGGGGAATCATAAGAACCACTGCAACGGGCAAGTTGTGTTCCATACTTTGAGACTTGATCAGTTTTTAACAATCATCAACATTCCTTTTAGTTTTGTTTATAATTCAAAGGAAAACGCTTTGTAATTTTCAAAAATCATGATTATTATTAATCATTTGTTTGAGAGATTACTATAAGAAATAAATGACATTTTGCAAAAGAAACAAATATAATAATTGAAAACAATTGGGAAAAGTTCAAGATTTTATTAATAGAATGCTAGTTCGCAAATGGCGTAATTCCACGGATCATTACGAAGTTTGGAAAATGTAAAAATGGAAAGGCTACATTGAAGTACAATGACCACTAATTTCTCTAACAACTTTGAATTCCTATAATTAAGCTTCCGTTAAGAACTATTTAATTGAGAAATCTTGATAAGGATGTTGCTGCTTCAAGTGATCAAGCCTGGCCTGATGCAGTTACTTGCCATAATCCCTAACTTTTGCCTATATTTTCCTTTTGGGTTTTCAATCTATCGAGATGAATTATTTATGTTTATGTCTCTAATTTTTCTTGGACCTCCCTTTTGGGTTTTCAGCCCAGTGAGACGCTAATTTTTGCCTAAGTCGCCCTTTTGGGTTTTCAACTTAGCAAGATGTTATTTTGATTATTTAGGTGAAGTATTTCTTGACTGCATCATGATTCACTGGACAAGGGAAATCCTTACCATCCATAGTTGTAAGAGTCATTGCACTGCCAGAGAATGATATCTTAACAACATATGGGCCTTCGTATTTAAGAGTCCACTAGCCATGAGAATCATTGTGAGGAGGCAAGATCTTTTTGAGCACGAGGTCTCCTTCTCTAAATTCACGAGGTCAGACCTTCTTATGAAATGCTTCTTTCTTTCTCTTATGATACAAGTGACATGACAT
Source organism: Vicia faba (assembly GCA_948472305.1). Classification (NCBI taxonomy): domain Eukaryota; kingdom Viridiplantae; phylum Streptophyta; class Magnoliopsida; order Fabales; family Fabaceae; genus Vicia; species Vicia faba. Next base: position 1,150,738,923 of record OX451739.1, on the reverse strand, counting down.
AAAGTTGTCATTCTCTTATCTTCAATCAAATTAAACCGATTATATCTACTTTGAGACCATTCAGCCTTTGACAACTTGGCTTCCATCAAGACTCACACTGATGGGATCTCAACCTCTACGAGGAGCACTACTTCCATGCCATAAACAAGAGAGAAAGGGGTTTCCCCTGTTGAAGTGCTGGCAGACGTTCGGTACCCATGCAAAGCAAAATGGAGCATTTTGTGCCAATCCTTTTAGGTGACCACCATCTTTTGAAAAATCTTCTTAATATTCTTGTTAGCTGCTTCAACAACCCCATTCATTTTGGGTCTGTAAGGAAAAGAATTATGATGTTAAATCTTGAAACATTCACAAAGCTCTTTCATCATCTTGTTATTCAAATTCAAACCATTGTCAATGATAATCTTTATCAGAATACCATATCGGCAAATAATTTGATTCCTCATAAACCAGACCACAACCTGCTTGGTCACATTAGCAAATGACACCGCTTCAATTCACTTGGTGAAGTAATCAATAGCTACCAAAATAAACTGTTTTATGTTCAAAGCTTTAGGCTCGAACATGTCAACTCCCCACATAGAGCAAGGCCATGGAGATTAAATAGCATTGAGTAGAGTCTGAGGCACATGAATCTTGGCTGCATAGAACTGACATTTATGGAACTTCTTGACTAATTTATAGTAATCAAATTCCATTATCAGCTAGTAGTAACCTACTCTGAGCATCTTATTGGCCATAGAATGTCCATTGAATTGAGTACCAAAGGACCCCTCGTGAACTTCTTGCATTAACATGTCTGATTCATGTTAATCCACACATTTGAGAAAGACCATGTCATGATTCCTTTTGTATAACACATTTTCATTGAGAAAGAAATTGTACGCCAATCTCCTCAAAGTCTTCTTGTCTTTACTGGATCCCCCAGGTAGGTATACTTGATATCATAATACCATGGCTTATCATATATTGCTTCTTTTATTTCAAACATATGAGCAGGTATATCCAGACGCATAACCTTGACTTGAGGTACCTCATTGCATAAATTCACTTGGTACATGGAGGACAAGGTAGCCAAAACATCATCCATCTAATTCTCCTCTTGAATTATATGATGAAACTTAACTTCATTAAAGAAAGGCAATAATCTTCTTTCATAATCCTTGTATGGAATTAAACGTGGGTGACGAGTCTCTCATTCACCTTTGATCTGATTAATGACCAATGTTGAATCTCCATAGACATTGAGGTACTTATTCCTGAGATAATACCTTCTTCAAGGCCAAGTATACATGCTTCATACTCTGCTATATTGTTTGTACAATCAAAGCATTACCTTGCAGTGAAAGGAATATGCGAGCCTCGAGGAGTGATTATAATTTCTCTAATTCCATGACCATATTGTTACACCCAAAAATTCACCCTCTTCATTTTAACCATAATTGGCTTATACTTCATCAGCATATGCATACATACATGTTATAGGGTCTATACTCATGGAATCAAGGCATTTCTCTGCGAGAAAGAGCTATAAAAGACAATTGTTTCGTTAAGCAGCACTATGAAGCAGAAATCGTGGTTTTACGCATTTAAATGCACACCGCACATGTTCTAAGCTATTCAATCAACAATTGATCAAGCCATCGTTATATCAAGCTCTCATGTGTTTTGGCGTGCTTTGAATTGTATAGAAAATATAGCATTTCAGTTGATTTGAGACAATTCAAGCCGAAAATCAGCATTTTGTAGTTCGAGGTTAAAATTCATAACTTGAGACCACAAAATGGTTTGGTAATGGTTCTTCAGGCATTAGAACCATATTTAGATCTTCTCTAATTCCTATTTTCAAGTCGAAGACTAATTTTGTAAGGGAGATCTTCAAAAGCGCAAAATACCAGAAATCATGTTATATAGTGGATTTGTTGGTCAATTGTTTTTTTGGACATTAAAAAATTCTTAACTTCTGACCAGAAGATCATCTTTGAGTGGCTCTAGGAGAATTTAAATTGTCTTTTTATTTTTCTTCAATTCAAATGTTCGGGTCGAGAGCCAATTTGATACAAAAGATCTTCCGAAAGTGCAAAAAACATGAAGATTACGTTGTGAAGTGGATTGTTGGTCCACTATTTGTTGGATGTTCAAAGTTCATAACTTCTGACAGGAAAATTATTTATGAATGGTTCTTTGGGCATAAAATATGTCATGATATTGTCCTCAATTACTATGGTCAGGTTAGAAGTTGATTTTTTGAAGAAGATCTCTGAAAGCACGAATTACTTGAGAAAATAGCACCCCAAAATGGTTATTTGTTGATTGTGTCGCTGATATTGCAAAAATCACAACTTTCTCAATTTTCATCGTATCGAGATGATTCTCATGTAAAGGTGTTACAAATTGTGTTAGCTACAAGTTTTCTTCAGGTCTCGACTTCGTATTATGCTCAGAAGACTTCGGTTTACAGCTTGTTTTCAAAGTTGAACATGAAAATAAGCGGGAAAAGCGGCACAATCCAAAACAGTGGGTTTTTTATGCCAAATTTCCCGCTATTCAAAAAATCACAACTCTCTCTATTTTTATTGTATCGAGGCGATTCTTTCGGCACGACGTCACAAATTTTGTCATGGACATTTTTGTTTCAGGTTTCATGTCAAGATTATGCACCAAAAGTCATGAGCTTGTGGTTTGTTCGCAAGCCATACACCAAAATAAGCTGAAAAATCTTGACACCCCAAAACATTGGGTTTTCTATGCCAAATTTCTTGCTATTCTAAAATTCATAACTCTCTCATTTTTTTATCGTATCGGGGAGATTCTTTTGGCACGACGTCACAAACTTCGTCATCGACGTTTTTGATTAAGGTTTCGCGTCAGGATTATGCACTGAAAGTCATGAGCTTGTGGTTTGTACGCGAGTCGTACACCAAAATAAGTTGAAAAATCTGCATTACTCCAAAAACCATTTTCCAAAAAAGACTTAGGCGCTTGTCTATATATTTTTGAAAATCAAATTGGAATCACTTTTGGCCTCATTATTCAAAAATCACACTAAGGAATTTCAAGTCTCTCTTAATTTCTCTCAAGTTTCAAAGAAGCAAGGAAGCTCTTCCTCCCTCCTCCCTCTGACTCTCTCACCGCACCCTGCCACTGGCCTCGCCCTACCGAATAGCCCCTTCTTCCCGCGCTAAGCACATCATACTCCCTCCGTCTGCCTTTGCTCGCCGGTGATAATCCAGCCGCCTACTCTTGCTTCGGTCTCAATTTCCGGCATCGCCTTGGTAATAATTCTTGATTCCATTACTTGATTTAATTGTTTCATGAGATTGAATCGGTGAATTTTAACATTAATTGATTTTGTTCATGAACTTATTTTTAGATCTTGAATTAAGCAATTAATTATTCTTGAGACTTGATATGGATAAATATGAAATTAGTTGAATACTTGATCAATTTGTATATATCTTACAGATTTAGTCAGGTTCTCCTTTCGTTAGCTTAGTTAACATTGTGTGGTTAATTTATGCTTAGTTGTTTCCTCTCCTTTGGTAAGATTCTACTTAGTTGGTTCCTTATCTTTGGTTTACCTGCTTAGTCAGGTTCTCCTTCTGTTAGCTTACCTAATATTGTGTGGTTAGGTTATGCTTAGTAGTTTTGTCTCCTTTGGGTAGGTTCTACTTAGTTGATTCCTTATCTTTGATTTACCTGTTTAATCGGGTCCTCCTTGTGTTAGCTTAGATAACATTGTTTGGTTGGGTTATGCTTAGTTATTTCCTCTCCTTTCAATAGGTTCTGCTTAGTCGGTTCCTTTTCTCCGATTTACTTGATTAGTCGGGTTCTCCTTCTATTAACTTAGTCAACATCCTTGGTTAGGCAGATGCGTCATTCTTTGTTTGGGTTCACTTCGATTGGTGTTCCTTGTGAGAGTCCTCATCATGTTTTGGTCTCTCTTATTCAAGTTTTACTTGTTTGGGCCTACTTTGATTGGCGTTCCTTGTGTTGTAACTGGTTTTTAAATCAGAGTCGCCACCCTTAATTTTTATCCTAAAGAATGGAGTATAAAGGAATAACCCTAAAAAGAGTTTAGAGATTTTAGGTCTGACTCAGTTCTAGATGAGGGGAAGGTGTTAGGCACCCCTCATCTACCCTGTTCACAAGGATACTAGGTTTAGAAGCGCAATTTTTAGGAAATAGGGTTTTAAGTTTTATAAGGGGAACTCGCCACGATTTTAATCATATGCCTACGTATCCTCTTAGGAGGAATCAGAGTCCCAATTCGTAATTCGCATTGGGTTTGTGTTTTTTTATGGATTACAAAGATATTCGCATTTTCCGCATGTTTAGCATAGGTGTCGTGAATAGCGAAGATTGTTAGACTAAGTGCACAGTCGATTCAAACAAATTCGCAATCCTTTTTGAAAATTTTTTTATTGAATTAATTTGATTTACGAAAAGAAATGGTGATTGGTTGAATATTTTTTAATATATTAATTATTAAAAATAGTCTATTTAAATGTATGATCAAAAATAAAATTCAATGCAATAAATAAAATAATAGAATATTATAATTATAAAAATATAAATATATAAATATAAATATATAAATATAAAAAATATTGTAAATAACAAAAATATAAGAGAATATAAAAATATAATAAAATAATAAAATAAATAAAATAATTTAAAAAACGCAGTGGGGTGTGAAATATATTGAGGTAGTAAAATGATTGGGTGCTAAAAGCATGGGCTTGAATTCAGATATTGAATTCGGGCCCAAAGGCAAAGGGTGTGTTTTTATACTTTCCAGCATTATTGGGGGCATGAAGAGCTAAGGTCCCAAGTCCAGATTTTGGACTTGGCCCGTTTTTGGCCTGAGGTGTATTTTGTGTTGTGCAGAAAAGACAAATGCAAGAGGGTGGTGTGAAGAGCTGATGGGCCAGGCCCAACACGATTTGGGAGTCCATGTGGAATCCCTATGGGAGGGCATGTGGTAATTATTGTGGTCGTGCATATTAAACCGTTGGATGATGATCGTACGTGCGTCATGGAGGGAGCATGATAAGGTTCACAGACTCACGCACATTGGATCATGTATACCTTATATTTTCTTTTTACAAAACAAAACAAAATCTCATTGTCATTTCATTATCCTTCTCTCAATCTCTCTCTGCGGTTTATTCCCCTTACCATGTTCTTCTTCTCTTACAAAAAACCCTAGTCTGTTTTCCAAACATACTCCACAGCGGCGATGGATCTCAACCTCCAAACCCTTAATTCAAACCATCAAACCCCATTCTTACAGTCAAACATAGAGAGTCACTAAAGAATCTAAGTGTGGTTACCGTTGGTGTGATTTCAACATCTATGCGTGATTTCTGTCAATCCCTTCGATAACCCCATCCCCCCTTTGTTTGTAAGTGAAGGAAGAAGATGACGTTGTGCAGTGGCGTCAGAGGAGCAAAGATGGCGACGACTGAAGAACCTAGGGTTTCAGATATTTTAACCCTGGACGGCTATGGTAAATGATGGCGGGATGGGAGCGGAAGCCTGATGACAAAAACAAAGCATCCTCCCATTTCGTCTTCTATAATAATCGCCCTTCTGTAATTTTTCTCTGTCCTCTCCTGTAATTTTTTTTTGGTAATTTTTCCCGCTTTGTAATTTATGTAACTATTTTGTTTTTCTTTCCTTTCTATAACGATTTCTTCCCCCCTTGTAATGATTCTTATCTTTAGTTTTATAGTGTTTTTAGATTAGGTATATTTAAGAAGTAGAATTATGAGATGTTTATGAGGTGATTGTAATTTAATTAAACTTTGACTCAGTTTGAATTTGTTTCTGTTTTAGGCTGATTTTGTTTCTGTTTTAATTTGCACAAAATAATATTGATTATGTTTATGCATTTGACTTGATCATGTTTCTGGAGAATGTATCAAGACTTGATTTATTCTGCTTTTGATTCGTTCTGTATGAAAAAAATGAAGGTTTTGATTTGAACGGTACTAGTTAGAGGCAAGCGTTTCTCTCCATGGATATGTACAGTATTTGCTTTATGTTTAGGCCGCGCGCGTTTTTTGTCATCTGAACCAAAATTCACTTTACGAAATTGGCCTGTAATAGCTTACACATTGGGCCAGAGTGGACTGTGTGAATTCTCATTGATAAAACAAGATCATATTTAATTAAGTATTTAAAACTGACAATGTTATACAAGGTTGCATAAATAAAGATAGTAATAACAATAATTATAATAATGTAATTAAAATCAAAACAAATCTCAAAACAAACCGAAAAAGAAACGGGCCTCATTGTTTTATTGGGCTTTTAAACTAATTTGTTTTATAGACCCCCCTCTCTTAATACTTAAAATGGACTTTTTGTCTAATGAGTCTTTTAAAAATAAATTGATATGGCTTTTTAAACAACCTCTTTGAAATGTACCTCTTTCTATAAAAACGCACCCCTCTTAAAAAGAATGAAACTTTAATGGGCCATCAGATATTGATGGTCCATTTTAGATCAAATTTTTTTGTTTTTAAACCCCTATAGAAATAAAAATTATATAATACGATTTATTTAAAAAGAGACCTTAATATAATGCAAGGGTAGGACAAATTTGGGGTATGACAGCTGCCCCTATTTAATTGCCTTTTGATTGAATTGTGAGAAAATATGTAGGTCTCGCATGCTCTGATCGGAAGTTTATTAAATATTGGAAGACCCCAAATTTTTTCCGAAAGATTATAACGATACATTGTACAGCGTTCCCATGGGTATGAAGAGTAAGCATAGATGATGATGTATCATCTAATCCGTGTTTGAACCAAAGTTTATTTGAGTTAGACATGACAACGCAGATAACTCGTCAGTATCTAAGAAGAGATCGTTTGCATATTTACCATAACCTAGAAGGTAAATGATACAAGTTTAAAAAGATGACTTACTAATGCTTGGAGACTAATATAGAAAGTTTTGATTTGATTTTGTCTGTTCATCGCAACCTAGGGGATGATTAAAACAAAGTCTGATAATACATTGTTGACCGGAGACTGATACAATGGATTACACAGATTTATTCGCATATCTATCGCAACCTAGGCAATAGATAATTGAAAAAATATTAATAACTACATCACTGCATGGAGCCTGACGCAATGAGTTATATCATAGAAAAAGCTTGATAATAACATTGCTACATGGAGATTGAGGCAATGGGCTAAACCGCATAGAGCTTGATAATAACATTTTTGCATGGAGACTGATGCAATGGTCTATATCGCGGAAAAGACTTGATAATAACATTATTGCATGGAGACTGATGTAATGGGATATATCGCGGAAAAAGCTTGATAGTAACATTCTTGCATGGAGACTGATGCAATGGGATATATCGCAGAAAAAGCTTGATAATAATATTGCTGCATGGATACTAATGCAATGGTCTATATCACGGAAAAGCTTGATAATAACGTTGATGCATGGAGACTGATGTAATGGGCTATATCGCAGAAAAATCTTGATAATAACATTGCTTCATGGAGACTAATGCAATGGATTATATTGTGAATTTCGCACATTGTTGCATGGAGCCTGACACAATGAGCTATATCGTAAAGGAGGAAACACATTGTTGCATGGAGCTTGACACAATGAGTTAAATTGCAGATTTCGCACATTGCTGCATGGAGCCTGACACAATGAGCTATATCGCAAAGAAGGAAACACATTGTTGCATGGAGTCTGATGCAATGAGTTATATTGTAGATTTCGCACATTGCTGCATGAAGCCTGGCACAATGAGCTATATCATGGAGGAAGAAAGATATTATTGTGTGGAGCCTGAAACAATGAGTTACATTGCGAGTTTCACACATTTCTACATGGAGCCTGACACAATGAGCTAGATCGTCGAGGAGGAAAACACATTGTTGCATGAAGCCTGATTCCATGAGTTAAATTACAGATTTCGCACATTGCTGCATGAAGCCTAACACAATGAGCTATATTACCTAAAAAGTTTGATAACAACATCATTGCATGGAGCCTAATGCAATGAACTATATCACATAGGAAGGAATACATTGTTGCATGGAGACTGATGCAATGGATTAAATTGTGAATTTCACACATTGTTGCATGAAGCCTGACACAATGAGCTATATCGTAGAGTAGGAAACACATTGTTGCATACAGCCTGATGCAATGAGTTGCATTACGGATTTTGCACATTGCTACATGGAGCCTGACACAATGAGCTATATCGCAAAGAAGGGAAACACATTGGTGCATGGAGTCTGACGCAATGAGTTAAATTATGGAGGAAGTTTTTTTGATGATCCAAATTTTAGATACCTAAATCAGATATGACATCGGATTTTTGTCGGTTGTATCTATTTTTAACCATGGTAATAATCAGATGGAGAGCGCAAAGATATCAGTTCTTTCCAAAGCATGTTTTAAGAAATGCCATGTGTGATTTATGTGCATGATGTCTTAAATCAGTATGGAACCCAGAGTGTATATGCACTGATTTCCCAATGTTGTTTGTTGCCAGTTATTGTATCTCCAGGTTGATTTGAATTTGGTGAAAAGTGTCAGTAAGATCTTGATGTTTGTATTGTAGGTACAAGCGTAGGTATGGACGTAGATGTGGATGTTGGCATGGACATTGTCATAATCGTAGATGTAGGCGTGGGTGTAGAAATAGGCGTGGATTTGCTTTTGATGTTTTTCTAATCAGAATAGACTTTGATGCTTTATGAAATGTTCTTTGGTGTTTCCGTATGTTAGGTGCACCAAATGTTGTGAATGACCTTGAGATTTTGATATGGTTATGTGTACGTCGTGCTTGATGTGAAGCTTTTTGACGGGAAATCTACTTTCAAGATTTCCAAGGAATCTACTGCCTATATTCGATTTAGAATTACCTTCTGTCGAGGTCTTCTGGAAAATCAATTGTTGAGATTAACTAAGGGGATCTATTGTCGAGATTCTGTCGAGCAAATACCTTTTACTGAGGTCAACTGGGAAATCATCTTCTGATTTACCCAGGAGAATCTACTGCCGATATTCTGTTGAGAAATTACCTCCTGCCGAGGACTTTTGGAAAATCAAGTACCATGATCAACCAGGGGAATCTACTACCGAGATTCAATTGTGAGCTACCTTCTGCTGAGGTCTTCTATATAATTAACTGTTGTGATCAACCAGGGGAATCTACTGCCTAGATTCAATTGTGAGCTACCTTCTGGTGAGGTCTACTGGATAATAAATCGCCATGATCAACCAGGGGAATCTACTGTCGAGATTCAATTAAAATACCTTTTGTCAAGGTTCAACATAGAATTACCTTTTGCCGAGGTCTTCTGAAAATCATCTTTCGAGATTAACCAGGAGAATCTAATGTCGAGATTCAATGTAGAAACACCTTCTGCTGAGGTGTTCTGGATAATCAACTGTCGATATTCAATTGGGGGAATCTACTACCGAGATTCAATGTATAATTGATAACTTGATCGACAATGATGATTGTCTTCACATGCAACATGGTTTATGCTATGCATGTATATTTGATTGATGCATGAAATGTAATGATTGATTGATGCATGTAATGAGTGACTTGGATATGTGTAAATGGATGTTTGGTTTTGAAACGTGAATATGTAGTTGGGCTTTTTGAGATATGCTTGCCCCATGCTGTCGAACTTCGTCAGATGGATGAGCTGAAAAGTATAGTTTAATTTTGGATCGAAGAACCCTAATGCATGATTTATGCAACTTTACGCTTTATGATTATGACTCGAATGGTTTTTTTTAATGGTGCCCCTGTGATGGGTCGTGGATGATTAAAGCATAGAGGTTTTCCTATGCAACAAGGTTGCTTTCCGCATGGTGGTTGAATATTGTGCTATCATGATTTCCCGATACTCGATTTGAACTCGAAAATTACTGATGCAGAAGAAGGATCCATTGGAGGTTATGAAAGTACGCAGAGAGCTTGCCCCTATGTGGACTGTCTTTCCCTAATTTATTGGTAGGGTTTTGGAAGAGATTCTCTTTGATACAAGGTTGGAAATAGTTTGATTATAATATGAATGACCCCACTATTTTGCACTATGCCGCTGATTAAAAGACTCTTGAAAATGTTTGACTTTGATGAACCATTTTGAACCAACTCCTTTTGATCAAGCCTCTCAGTGGTTTTCCCTAGCACTCGAATTTTGAAAGAGGTGCCCCTAAATCTCCAGGATCTGGAGGAAGTACCCTCAAAAAGAACATAAACCTCATCATGAACTTGACATAGATTACCCCAAGTATTTGAAGCTTGAAAACTTTGTACTTGAAGTTGCTTGAAGGAAATTTGGACCCTTCGTGAAGTAGGATGAACTTGGTACATACTGCCCCAACATTTGAACCTTGGAAGGTTACCCCTGATTATCAAGGCCTTGAGAGGTTCGTTAAAATGAGGAAATCGAGTCACACCCTGTTGTGATATGACTTAATTAAGGAATGGTCCTTCGAAAGGTATGCCCCTGATTGAAAAGTGCTTTAAAATTTGATCTGAGTTGATTGGATTTTGGAATGATCACCCCTTATCAATAATACTTTCGTGTGATATACCCTTATGATCATTAGTATTTTCCCATGCTCATAGGGGTCCTCTCGGATGGTTTTCCCATAATTAGAAGCTTCTCGGAAATGTTGCCTTTGATCAGACCCTTTTTTTTAAATCACCATGATGCTAAGTATTGACTCGTAATAAAATTTTACATTTTGGAAAAAAGTAATCCTAGTGTGATGCCCATGTAAGTTCTTGAAATCAAATTCGATTATTGAGAAGAAATGGATGATTTGAGATGAAGATTAGAAGAAGCGATTAGTAATAATTTTAACAAACATAGGAGTAAGTTTAATACAAATTTTGTCGAGTATGCTTTCATAGTTAACTTTTCTTTAATTAGGATTTTTTTAAGGTTGTAACGTGGCCATGGTTCATGGTTTAAGAAAAAATATATATAAGGCTCAAAATTTATTTAGCCCACCCCATTCTTCTTGATGTTCTCAAATCCTAAATTCAATTAATGCAACATATGTGTTTAATCCCCAAGAGAAATTTTGTAATCGCGCAGATGATGAGAAGCATAGACAAAGATCCTAGCACTGATGAAAAGCATTTGTAAGATCCAAGCATTGATAAAATCCAAGACTTCATGAGAATCCTTGATGATTCTTGAGGTGGAAGTCACAAGATTGTTCTCAAATTTATTCATTTTTAATCCCTTATTTTGCATGGACCAATTCCTTTTGAATTTTTTATCCATCGGGATGACTTGACTTTTGCCTAAGTCAAGTTTTGATTTCCTCTGACTTAGCGGGCTTTCTCCTTTTTTTAATTTCTTTTTTTTTACTTTTGATTTTGAAATTTTTTCACTACCACGCTGATTGTTATAAGCTTCATCTTCATTGTTTCCTCGATCTTGATTGATGTAATAAGGAAGAAGACATCGTGGACTTTGTTGTACCCCAAAATTTGCCCTCTAATTTTATCAAGATTTCCCCTCACAAAACTGTTTGAACTCCAGACAGGATTAGGTTTTGCTCTGCTCAAGACATCTCCTTGCACTGACGACCTGAAATTAGGGTTTTAGTTTGCACAAGGATTTTTGAACTTCCAATGTTCAATGTGACTTTCATACTTCATGTTGGACTTATAAGATTGCCCATACCAAGTTTCAAGCCTTGAATCAAATTTTTACCCAGTCAATTGGACAATTGACCTAGAAGTCACCTGTATTGGGGAAAAAGTCAACTGTGGCCAATTTACAGTCAAAACTCATAATTTGTGATACACATCAACATTATAGGCTCATATGAACCATTTGATCAAGTTTGGACCACAACTCCTCAAGAAATTTGATCAGATCATCAAAAGGGCAAAATGGTCATTTTCAGGGTTTTGACTGCAGAAGGGCAATTTCTGATTTTTTTTCACTTAGCCAATGGAAAATTGGGTTCAAGCATGGATCCAAGGACTCAATGGCATCATCTTGACCTAATCACAAGGTTCAAAAGATCTCAAAAGCATTGGATTGACAGATGAATTTTCTAGTCAACTGATTAAAAATCAATTGTACACTAAAAAGTCAAACTTTGACTTTTTGGTCAAAATCAAGTGCCAAGGGTTATTTTTCATCAAGATGTGTCAAAACATGAAACTTTTTCACCAAGAAACTTAATTTTTCAAACTAGGGTTTAAGATTGAAAAATTTCATAACTTAGAATTTTTCTAAGTTATGAAATTCTCTTATTTTTTCCCAACTTTGCCCAATATTTTCACCATGATTAAATTGGATTCAAACAAAACTTTAAACATGAAAGTTGTAGTCCTCCACAAAATCTACAACTTTGAATCACAAAGTTTTCCCAAAATATTCTTGGATCTCAAGTTATGATTTTTGGAATAAGGGTCCATGAAACTTTTAACTTGGTGAAATTTTGCCCTAGTTTAGGCAGGATTTTGACCTATCTTCATGGAAATTTTTCACCTAGTTCCAATTGGAATTTCAAAATGCATTTCAAATATGGATTGTAGAGCATGTTACAATATTTCCAAAATGTCCAAGATTTCTCCAAAATTATTTGTGGTTAGGGAGAATCGAAGGTTTGAATTTTGAAAAATATCACTTTGATCCATGGCATTTTTCATGTTGCTACAAGTTGCAATTTCTATCCAACTTTGTTTGTACTTGCTTACAGGTATCTAAACCCTTCCACACTCAAAAATCGAATGCAAACTCATTGGATTAATGCATTGTTCTGATCAATGGAAGATTACACAAAGGATTAATCTAAAAATGGCAAAAAGTTAACAATGCCATTTTAATAAAGTTCACTTTATGCATTTTTGTTTCCCTTGAACCTTGAACCCATTCCTTTGCAGAAAACCAACTCCATAAACTTAGGCAAAGGTACAACAACTTTGTGCATGCTTGAAGCTAGCATGTACAGGCCTTCCCTTGGTCACTTCACACTTTTGCTTCAAAACCAAGAAACCTTGCAAAAGGTCAAGATCTTTGCAATCTCATATAACCAAGTGTTGTAACCATTTCAAACAGGTTTGGCATATCACACTAAGTCAGAAGCACGAGCTAACCACTTATCAAACCTTCCAAAACACCAAAGTCACATCTTCTTGCAAAACAGGGCAGCTTCTGCATTTTGATTTCCAAAACAAAAACTACTCGTGCGTTTTGCCCCAAACCAATTCAAACACATTCTAAATAACACACCTAAGTTATCCCCAACCATTGGCCAGCAACTGTAACTTTGTTTTCAAGCTTCACCATTTTTGAATTCTGACTGTGCAGGTTGACTTCTACAAGCTTATTCAGGCAAGCTCAAAGCTAGCTAAGCATTGGGAAAACTCCAAGGAACTTCAAGCAAGCTCACAAGCATCTCAGGCCTCACTGAAAACCCCTGCATTGCCAAACTCGAGCTCAACTGAAACAGGTAAAGTTCAAACTTCTATCTCTCTGTTTAGGAAATATTAGGCTTAGGTTTGTGAATAAAAAATGTAGTACTCAATGCCCTTAAGCTGTACATATGCATATATTTCATTTAAGTTAACTGTGTTGGGAGAATTTGAATGATGAACTTTCTGAAAAAAACTAGGTTAGAAATTAGGGCCAGAGAAATTCTCTCTGGTCTTTGAGAGTTAGATTAAGTCTTTTTACATGGTTAAAATCGTGTGATTATGCTCTATAACTGTCATGTTGCAAGTTTTTGCTTCAGAGCACGTATGCAAGATTTCCAGGTTTGAATACAGGGCGCGTGTTTTCTTGTTCAAAGGTTGAAGACGAAGCTGGACTTTGGGCTGGGCCTGTTTTGTTTCGACTATTGACACCACCCAGCTTGCTGTTCACACCCCCTCAGCCCATTTGCTTATTTTTTATATTTTTTTATTTCTTTTTAAGTTTCTGACTTTATTTTATTTTTTCTAAACAATAAAAAAATATCAAAAATACTTTCTTTAATTTTCATATTTTATTTTATTATTTTTATTATTTCTTTCTAGCATAGAAATAATTACTCTAAATATATACTTATATTTTCTTAAAATAAATTCATAAATAATACAAAAAAATATTACTTTTTTATTTTTTATTATTTATATACTTAAATAATATTTTTCTCACATATTTTTATTCTTTTTAACATTTGTATATATTTTTATTTATTTTATTGTACATAAATAAGTATATATATATATATATATATATATATATATATATATATATATATATATATATATATATATATATATATATATATATATATATATATATATATATATATATATATATATATATATATATATATATATATATATATATATATATATATATATTCTTAAAACAAATTAGGGTTTCCACCCTTAAATAAAAATAATCAATAATATTTTCTTATTTTTGATACATTAAATAACTTATTTTTACATACATAAAAATAATACAAAAAACATTTTTTTGCATATTTATATTTAATTGATTATTTAAATATTGTCTATTTATTTATTTATGCAAAGAATTCAATATGGTTGTAATAATCTTAGGGTTTTATTTTTTTGCAAATACTCTCTTATTCAAACTTGTATCCCCTCCCCATAATCAATGTTGTAATAGTCGTAGATTTACTTTTACGCACTTTATTGCTCTTAAATATGCCATGATAGAAAGATTAGGGTTTGTATGCAAATATCCAAAATCAAACAAATAGCCTGACTAAACACAAGACAAAAAGCATGAAAATGACAACACAATGCACACAAGCACCCCTAGGGTTTCATCCACTTGTTGCCTTTAAAATGGCCATGGTATGCATGCTAGGTATCTTGGCAAAAAAAAATTAAAACGAAAAGATCATAGTCCCTCGATGACGCTATCTTGGTTGCCTATACAAAAATGATCTAGTCCCACAAAACTTGCTAAGATCTTGGCAATATTGTAATCATGGCCATACGATGACCCGCGCCTGTCCCGTTTAACATCCAAACACAAGGTTGCTTACCAAATACAATGGTAAAACAACAATGTCAAAGGGTTAAAAATGTGTAGGAAAGATCTTTGAGTAGGGTAGACGACTCCTAGTTACTTGATCTCTTGCAAACATCCTTGCTAATTTCAAAAACACACAATTTCAAAACAATTTCCCAAAATAAACTTTCAAACATTGAAACATCTTTTTAAAAGACAAACACCTTTGTAAAAAATTCAAACAAGAATTGTTATAAAGGTTTCCTAGACAAAGGCCTCTTTTCAAAACATTTTCAAAACCACACACAAAGCACCATTTCAAACAATTGAAAAGCAAAAGCAAGTGATCTAAACAAGTAACTAAGAGCCCATGGAAAACCATGGATGAAAAGGGTGCTAGCACCTTCCTTTTTCATAATCTACCCCCCGAACCCAAGAAAACATCTCAAAGGTCTTTCCTGTGCTTTTTGACCTTTCCTTTGGATAAAATAAAAAGTCGGTGGTGACTCTTGCTAAACCGTAACATTTGCAAACACAAACGCAAAACCTCAAGTCAGTTCTCCCACCGTATCATAGAACTGGCGACTCTGCTGGGGATATATCTAAAAGTGGGGTTACCTTAGGGTTTGGATCACCTTCGCATGCTTATCTTGTTTTCTTTGATTACTTTACATTTGGTTCTATTGTTTGGGTTTGAAATCCTCTACCCGGATTTGGGAAACATTCATAGGTGTGATCGGTGGAAATAGAACTGACTGTTTTTTAGCTGGTTCACGAAATGTCGTGGAAGCAAGAGTCGCCACCGTCTTTTATTTTCTCCAACATGGACAGGACAAAAGCACAGCAAAATTCCTTATGAGATATGTTTCTCGGTTCGGGAGGTAGATTTATAGAAAGGGAAGGTGTTAGCACCCTTTCTATCCATGGTTATCCATGGGCTCTTAGATACTTGCTCTTATGTTTTCAAAATGTTTGCTTTAAAATGTGAGTGGGTTTGAGAAAAAAAAAGTTTCTTTGAAAGATTTCTGAATAACTCTTGTATCTGTCCTCAAGAGTGTTTGAAAAATTTGTTTTGAAAGCTTTTGAAAGTGTAAGGTGTGAAAAGTATGTTGTTTGTTTTTAAAAAGAGCAAGTATCTATGAGTCATCTACCTACCCTAAGGAATTAAGCTGTGTAAGTGTCCTTTAGGTATTGCCATCCCACCATTGAGAGGTAGGTAGCACCACCGTTGGAGGTGTTCGGGTCAATTCGATTGTAGGGACAGTGTGGTCACCGAAGCAACAGTTAGGACACCTTAGAAGCTACCCTTATGTCCTTGATCCTTTTTTAATCCGAGGCAACCGTTTCGAGGCAACTGTTCCGAGGCAACTGTTTCGAGGCAACTGGATCATGGACATAAGGACCGCTAAGACGTCTTATACTTGACAACCACTTTTCGAAGGCAACAAGTGAGGCGTACCCTAGAAGTGGTGTGTATATTTGTGTGTTGTATTCCGTTAATGTTTGTCTTGTTAATTAGTGAGCTACGAGTTGTTTTTATTTACATACATTCTTTCATGCAAGTTAACAGTTAAGGAGTGCGGAAAGTAAATTGCGGAAAAATAAATCCTACGCTATTACAAGGCGCGGGTCTATACATCGCCAAAAATTACAAAGATCCGTTTTTTAGTAAATGAGTACAGAAAGTAAATAAAAACAGTAAAGTCCTAATTACTATTACATGTCCGGAGCAATTACATAATAATAAACTGTGCGCGAATTAAATCGGAATGTTCTAAGGGTGTTGACCCTTTTTAGAAAAGAAAATTGATTTTTTTGGTCTTTTTGGTAATTAAATGAAATTAAAAACTAATTAATGACTAATTGATTATTTTAATTAAAAGAAAATATTTTTTTGTTTTTTTTATGTTTTTATGAAATAAAATAAAAATGAAAGAAAAAAAATTAAAAGTTAATCCTAAATCTAAGTTATTTTAATTATTTAAGAAAAGGAATTACAATTGTCTAATTAAACTATTTTGGTTAATATTTATTTACAAAATAAAATAATAATAATGATAATAATGTTAATTCTATTTTTTGGTTTTTTTATGAAAATGTGCTAATTAAGTTAATTGTTAATAATAAAAATAATTAAAGGGTTAGCAATTAAAAATAAGAGAAAATGACAAAACAAAAAATAAAAAGAAGTAAAACCAAGGGGGGTGTGGGCCAAATAGGAGGTTTATTGAAGCAATCCAAGCCCGCTGAAATCTAAGCCACGTTTGACTTTCATGGTTGCCTGCAGCGTGCTTGACTCCAGACCATGGTGTGCTACACTTTTTGTCCTTTGGATCTGTGTTGATGACATATGGCAACGCTGGGAAGTGGGACTTATGATGCACCTCATATTGGAATCTGCACAGGAAAACGTTGAAGAAAATAATATGGAAATTATAAGGGACCTGGGAAGAACTTACAGCGCGGTATGAGCCTCAGGACTTGGCAAAGGTTGCTTTAGCCACGTGCTTGTTTTGATCTGAAGATGCTCGCAACTATGTTTTAGAACTCTCACTTTTTGAATAATTTTTGGTTTTGCTCTTGGCCGTTTCTGCACACACACCTTTTTTTCTAGGTCCTGAATGAGGCTTGCAAGGCTTGTATATATAGGCTTGGATGAGAATCAGTCACATTAAGGAGCTTTTAAGCCTTGCAATGAAGTTTTGATTTTCTCCATAATCACCATTGAAATAACTTGCCATATTTGCTCCAAATTTGAATTTTTTTGCTTGAAATAGGTCTTGAACGAATTTGGTATATGTTTTATGGTGTATCAAAGCTATTCAAACCACAAAATATCCTCCCATTAATTTTCTTGATTTTTATTTGAATTTTAAAGATTTAAAATGAATTAAATCAAATAAAATTAAACAAAAATAGAAAAATTAATTTTTATTCTTTAAATAAAACATGGGACACGTGGGAGGTATGGAAAAGCTGAATCAAGTGGAAAAAGTGGGCCTCTTTTGTCAAAAATGAAGTTTCAAGGATAATTGACTTTGGCCCTTTCACGAAAATTTCCCAACTTCTCCAATGCATATCTTGCTCAATTTTGAAGCTATGAACATGTTCTTGGACATTTTGGAAAGGTATTGAAGTCCTCTAACCAATGCCTTTAGTCCCATGTCATTTTGATTTACCAATATCAAGTTATGGTCTTTGACTTAAAGTGCCTTTTTGTTGACTTTTGAAAATGACCTATAATGTTGAAATTGATAACTTTTTGTGAGAGCATTTCTTGGACTTGGAATGTGAAGATGAGTTGTAGGAAATGTCTTCCCCTTCAAAATGAGCATTGGATGGGATTTTTCTGATGAAACATGAAAAAGTTATGCCTTGGTCAAGGTACAGTTGACTTTTCAGCTGTCCAAAAATAGAAACTTTTGACACCTTGATGATTTTTGAGCCATGCTTGAGGAATCATGATCAAGATTTGATCAAATGATGATTGTGGCTTCAAAATAAGATGTTGACCAAAATTTTTGACTTTTGACTGCCAAATGACCATTTTGCCCTTGCAGTTGATTGTGAAGCAATTAGGGTTTTTGACTGTGCAACTTGACCTTGTGAGCCTTGAAACTTGACATGTAGGTGCTTGACAATGTTTATAGGCATGTGGGACTTGATTGGACCATTGAAAACCTCAACTTCCTTGAAGGAACCAAAACCTTAATTTTGACTGGCTTAGGAGGATGGTTGACTGTGCAATCCTTGGAGTAGCCTTGAACCATTTGAGGTGATGCTTGGCAAAACTTTTGAAGAATATGGGAGGGCAAATTTTGGGGTACAACAATAGGTAAATAGCAATACGTTGTGGAAACTGTGTGGGGTATACCGACATGGTTGAAGCAATAGCTATATTAGTGCGACATATTTGTGGGTACCGGTAGCCTTTGAGTTAATCAAAGAGAATACAGGGCCGCTGAGTGATGTCATGAAGCACTAATGGACTCTTAGAACCTTTACTTGACCATCTTGGCCTTTTCAGGGGTAGTGAGATGACCGGCTTTGGTGCAGTCCAAAATTGGTAGATACTCGATACTACACTCATTGAGGGTTGTTTTCTTCGAATATTTCGGTCGCCAGTAAAGTGGCTAAACTGAAACAATGAACACAGAAAATAATCCAGTGATATTGAGCTCCTTAGAACCCGGTTACTATTTATAGGACAGGTTGAGCTAACTAACTTCAAGAGGGTACTTACTTATGAAACCCCATGCAAGTATGAAACTAGGAACTTGTGTGATTTGCTTGTACATATACTTGTGCATACATCATGAAGCATCATTTGCATCCACTAACCATTTCAAGGGTTTGGATCTTCATCTTTGTTCCTGTTTTGTAGGTTATGGAATCACTCCACGGGAAAACAATCCAGGTCAACCTTGTGAGAATTCCTCCTCTACTCAAAGAGCTTACTTCCAAGATTCCAGAGAATTCTCCATTCACTTAAAGACATGGTAGACTTCTCAACTTGGTCAACTCCAACATAGAAGAAGACATGGTGAAAGTTCCCTTTCAGTTCTTTGACCCCCTACACCACTGCTTCACATTTCCTAATTACCAACTAGTGCCTACTTTGGAGGAATTTTCTCAACTCCTGAGGATTCCTATTCTCCATCAACTACCCTACAACGGTACGAAAAGAGATCCAAAGCCTGAAGATGTTGCTCAAGCCTTACACTTGCAACCATCTGACATCATAGGTCATTGGGAAACTAGAAGTGGTGTCAAGGGTTTCTTGGCAAAGTTTCTGTTTGAGAAGGCACAAGACTGCTGGAATTCTCTAGATCTGCAAGCTTTTGAGGAGATTGTAGAACTTCTCATCTATGGGTTGGTCTTGTTCCAAAACCCTGATCAGCTTATTGATGTGAATGCTGTCAAGATTTTCATATCTTAGAATCCTGTGCCTACATTGCTTGGGGACATTCTCCACTCATTTCACACACGAACAATGAGGAAAAGAGGTGTTCTCATGTGTTGTACTCCTCTTCTAGCAAGGTGGTTTATTTCTCACCTTCCCCAGTCAGTCTTGAAGAATGAGCAAGGCTTAAGGTGGTCACAACGGTTGATGACTCTTACACATTCTGATGTTCATTGGTGTTCTCGGTCCAGAGAAAATGTCATCATCATTGATCATTGTGGGGAATTACCTAATGTCCCACTACTTGGCATTAGGGGAGGCATTACCTACAACCCCTGCTTGGCTCTAAGACAGTTTGGGTATGCCCGAAGGGATGGCCCTCATGACATGCTGACTCCAGACTTGGTTTTTGACTTCGACAACGACGCTCAAGGACTTCGACAAAGGTTTATCTGAGCTTGGAGGATGCCCAACAAGGTAGACAGTAAGACACTGGGACACAAGAATTCCATCCCCCTTGAGCCTTACCTCATGTGGGTGCGAACCCGCGCCCAGAGTCTTATGATGCCTTACCCCTACATTCTCCATGTGATCAAAGAGCCCGTTATGGAAGGAGAGGTTCCATACACCCTCCTACATCCTGACATGCCGACATCACTAAAAGATTTACAAAGGAGTTGGATACAGCTCAAGGAAGAACAAAACACTTTTGAAACCAGCTTCTACGCCAGTGAGAAGAAGGTTTTGGAGCTTACTCGTCGACTCCACAGAGTGCAGACTCTCAACACCTACATTGTGCCAAATAGGATGCGCAACGTCTTTTTATATTAGAATTTTGTATTATGTTTGCCCATGGGGAATTTATGTACTAACAATTTTATCTTATTAATATGACGTGTGTTCTTTTTGTTTGAAAGAAATTTGAATTTCTGAATCCTTGAATGCATTACATGAATACATATCATTCATCATATGCATAAACAGGTCTTCACACCAGGTTTCCTTATCTCTCTGCTGTTTATAACAGCAAGATGGATATAGAGCAGACAGTCAAAGATTTGCAAGCGTAGAATTCACAGTTCCAACAACTACTCATGACCTTGGCAAAGGGTTAGGAGGATCTTAAAGCACTGTTAGAGAAGGAAAAGGAGAAAAAGAAAAAGAAAAGAGTTGGTGTGGCTACTTTGGGTAGAAGATTTGAAGGTCAAACTAGAAGGGTCCTGGACTTCCCCTTAACATCTGATGAAGGGGTAGGTAAAGGAAAGGGAGTTGCAGTACCATCTGAGTCTGAGGCTGAAGAAGAAGAGGAGGAGGATGAAGACTATTCAGAACAGCAGTACTCTCCTGCAGATGACAAGTACAAGAATCTGGAAGAACGTCTGGCAGCTATGGAAGTGCAAAGAGTGCATGGGTTGGATTTCAAAGAGTTAGGGTTTGTTTCTGGGATTGTCACCCCCCCCCCCCAAAGTTTAAAGTTCCTCTGTTTGCTAAGTACGATGGGTTGTCTTGCCTAAAGATGCACCTACGGTCTTACGTCAGAAAAATTCAACCTCATTCTTCTGACAAGGACATGTGGGTCCACTTTTTTCAAGATAGTTTGTCGGGTACGCAATTGGATTGGTTCTACCAGCTTGAGAGGTATGATGTGCACAATTGGGAGGATTTGGTTGCTGCCTTCTACAGACAATATCAATATAATACGGACTTGGCACCAACTCGTACTCAATTACAGAGTATGGGTATGGTCTCCAATGAAGGCTTTAAGGAGTATGCCCAGAAATGGAGGGACTTGGCTGGAAGGGTGCAGCCACCATTGTCTGAAAGAGAGCTTGTTGATATGTTCTTAGGGACTCTGTCAGGTCCATTCTTTAATCACCTGATAGGAAGTTCGTTTGCGGGGTTCACCGAGTTGATTTTGACTGGCGAAAGAGTTGAAGCCGGTATTAAGAGCGGTAAAATTCAAAAAGATGCATCTGCTTCCGCTGCCATCAAAAAGACTTTTCCAGCAAAGAAAGAAGTCTCAGCTGTCTACTCTAAAAGAGGTCAAGGAAGAGTTGAGCGCCGGCCAGCGGTAGGGGCCGTAATGATCCAGAAGTCTGCAGCTGATCAGCCTAGAAACAATCAACCTAGAACCAACCAGCAAAGGGTGGAAAGACCACAACGGCAGTATACCCGGATAAACATGACGCTTGCTCAGGTTCTGCCCGATCTATTGAAGTTAAACCTTACAACCTTGAGGGAAGCCCCTAAAAACCCTAACACCACCTCTCGGCACTACCATCTGAATGCCAAATGTGCTTATCATTCAGACAACCTGGGGCACGACACCAACAATTGTTGGGCCCTCAATAATAAGATCCAGGATTTAATAGACGCTAAGGAAGTGGAATTCGATGCCCCTGAAAATCCGAATGTGATCTCTGCCCCAATGCCAAAGCATGGCCACAATGCCCATGTTGTTGAAGAAGATCTTTATGTTGCTGTTGTTGATGATTTGATGTCTCTGTTACCGATAATCAAGATGAATCTGTTGAAAGCCAGGATTTTCCCAGGATGTGAAAAATATTGCTACCTTTATTCATCCTTACAATCCGATTGTCTGTTGTTGAAGTTAGGCATCTAATGCCTAATGGATAATCAAGAAATCCTCTTTGAGAAAACTCCTGTTATTCTGACTCCTGTCAACGATGTTGCTATAATTACCATTTCCGCCAATCTTTCCAAGGTCTCCAAAAGACCTGTTAAGATTACATCCGATCCTAAGATTGTACCTCTGAAGATAACTATGTCGGGGCCTATCCCATACAAGTCCAACAAATCAATATTGTGGAACTATGGAGGAGAGATCTTCTACCACAGTATCAAGCAGATTGAATTAGTTGAAGAAAGTTCCGATGAAGAAACTCCTGACATAGGAAATATTGTTGGGACGAGTAAAATCACTCGCAGCGGAAGAATTTTCTCTCTGGAGATTGCTCCTCCAAGGGAAATCTTCGGACCCTCAAATGCTCCTAAGGTTACTCCTGTGTCGGTCAACATATATGTGCGAACTCCAGTTATTGTAGAAATTGTTACTCCTGTGGTTGTACCCTCTGCTGTTGCTGCTGATAAAGGTAAGGGGATCCAAGAAGTGCCCGTCAGGACGAGGGCTCAGCCTTTGGTCATCCCCGAGATCACTCAAAAGGAAATGGAGGAGATTTTAAAAATAATTAAGAAAAGCGATTATGATGTCGTAGAACAACTGGGGCAAACCCCCTCAAAAATCTCTATGCTCGCATTGTTGCTCTGTTTCGAAGCTCATGCCAAAGCTTTGATCAGATTCTTGAAGACGGCCCACGCCCCTCAGGAAACCTCCGCGGACCAGTTCCAGGAGTGTGTAGCTAGTCTAACAGCCGACAACGTTCTTGCCTTCTCCGATGCCGATTTAACATCTAAGGGGAGAAAGCATAATGACGCGATGCATGTCTCGGTGGAATGCTGAGGGACTACTTTAGCTCACGTTCTGGTTGATATCGGGTCGTCTTTAAATGTCTTGCCGAAGAAAGCATTGGACAGATTGGACTGTGAAGGTTTGACCCTGAAGCCCAGCAATATCATTGTCAGAGCCTTTGACGGTTCTAAAAGGATGGTCCACGGGGAGGTGGACATCCCGATTAAGGTGGGAACAGAAACTTTCAACTCCACATTTTATGTGATGGACATCCGTCCCTCCTACTCTTGCTTGTTGGGAAGACCCTGGATCTATAATGCTGGGGCCGTCACTTCTTCTCTGCACCAAATGCTCAAGTACCCAGTCCAGGGGGAAATTATAACAATTCATGGCGAGGAGGAGTATATGATAAGCCATCTTAATTCTTTCCGCTATGTGGAGTTAGATGGCGAATTCATAGAAACCCCTTTTCAACACTTTGAAGAGGTTTCTCCTGAAGTTGCATCAGCCAAGACAATGACTTCAGTACCCATCATTACCAAACTTGTGTCCCGAATGTCATCCCTTAAAGATGCGAAGGCTGTGATTAAGGAAGGAGGAAGCACAATATGGGGTCAGCTGCCAGATTTTCCTTACAAGACAGATAAGTTCGGTTTGGGTTTCACTACTTCTGCTCAAAAGGATGTACGCCGCGCTCGGGCTGGGGGACCACCAGTGTAGATCACCCATCATGGAGTCAATGCTTTGGAGGATGGTGAAGATGAGAGCAACTTTGAAGGCTGGATTTTCCCGAATATTGAAGGAGGACTGAACAACTGGGAGGCAAAGGACTTTGTTCCCATTACTTTCATAAATCAGTAATTTGTCTTTCGAACATTTATGTTGGTCTGTAATAATTCTTAAACAATTCGTACACTTTTTGCCTTATGCCTTACCCGAGGCATATAGGTCCATTTGTAAGGGCTTGATTTTTCATCTTCATATGCCATTTTTAATGAACCATTGACGTTTTCACATATAAACTTTTGTGTTCATTTTCTTTCTTTTTACATTTTATTTGTTTAAAGGTGGATATCCCTTACACACACCCACACTCACAAATGCAGGTACCCTTCCATTCCGGATTCCATGGGTAACAATTCTGCTATGGCCTTCAGTGACTCTGAAGATCTGGTCAATCATGCCGAGTACGAAGGTGATGAAGACTGTGAAGTTCCAGGAGAGTTGGCTAGACTGTTGCAACAGGAAGAAAGGGCTATTCTGCCCCATGAAGAGATGTTAGAGACAATCAACTTGGTTTTTGATGAAGATAGAAAAGAAGTCAGAGTGGGTTCCAACCTTGAGCCAAGTGTCAAAGAGCGTTTAGTTCAGCTATTGAATGAATATGTTGAGATCTTCGCCTGGTCCTACGAAGACATGCCGGGACTCGATACTGATATTGTGGTTCACCGTCTCCCTACAAGAGAGGATTGTCCACCAATTAAACAGAAAGTCCGCCGAATGAGGCCCGATATGTCTGAAAAGATCAAAGCCGAAGTGATGAAGCAGTTCAATATTGGGTTTCTTGCTGTTACTTCCTATCCACAATGGGTTGCTAACATTATGCCCGTGCCTAAGAAGGACGGCAAAGTGAGAATGTGTGTGGATTACAGAGACTTAAACAGGGCTAGCCCTAAAGATGACTTTCCACTACCGCACATTGACATCTTGGTTGACAATACAGCTCAGCACAAGGTATTTTCTTTCATGGATGGATTTTCAGGGTACAAACAGATTAAAATGGCCCCCGGAGACATGGAGAAAACTACCTTTTTTACACAGTGGGGTACCTTCTGCTATAAAGTGATGCCATTCGGACTGAAGAATGTCGGGGCAACCTATCAGCGATCCATGGTTGCTTTGTTTCATGACATGATACATCATGAGATCAAAGTTTATGTAAACGACATGATAGCCCGTTCACAAACAGAAGAAGAACACCTCGACCACTTGCAAAAGCTATTTGTCAGATTGAAGGAGTATAAGCTCAGACTGAACCCTAACAAGTGCACTTTCGGAGTCAGGTCCGGTAAACTCTTGGGTTTCATAGTCAGCAACAAAGGCATCGAGGTCGATCCTGCCAAAGTCAAAGCTATACAAGAAATGCCTACCCCTCGCACTGAGAAGGAGGTCAGAGGTTTCTTGGGATGCCTAAACTACATTTCCATGTTCATTTCTCACCTTACATCTACCTGTGAGCCAATCTTCAAGCTGTTGAAGAAAGATCAGGTGGTTAAATGGAATGCTGACTGTCAAGTTGCTTTCGATAAAATCAAGGAGTATTTGCTAGAACCTCCTATCTTGATGCCTCCCGTTGAAGGAAGACCGCTAATCATGTACCTGACTATTTTGGATAATTCAATGGGGTGCGTATTGGGCCAACATGACGAGTCGGGCCGAAAAGAGCATGCTATTTATTACCTTAGCAAAAAGTTTACCGACTGTGTGACCCGCTACTCACTGCTCGATAAAACTTGTTGCGCTTTGGTATGGGCTGCTCGCCGGCTAAGGCAGTATATGTTGACTCATACCACTCTACTGATTTCTAAGATGGATCCGAACAAGTACATCTTTGAGAAGCCTGCATTATCTGGAAGAATAGCTAGATGGAAAATGATCCTGACGGAGTATGATATCCAGTACACGACCCAAAAATATATAAAGGGGAGTGTACTAGCTGACCATCTAGCTCATCAAGCTGTCGAAGATTACCAATCCATGAAGTTCGACTTCCCCGATGAGGACATTATGACTTTGGACAACATTGAAAATAACGGACCGTATGACGGACCTGAACAAGGATCACGATGGACTCTGTACTTTGATGGTGCCTCCAACGCACTTGGGAATGGTATCAATGCTATGCTTATTTCTCCACAAGATTGCCATACACCTTTCAGCGCCAGACTTTGCTTTAACTGCACCAACAACATGGCCGAGTATGAAGCTTGTATCTTTGGTATCAAGGCTGCAATTGACTTGGGAATCAAATCTTTGGTTGTGTTTGAGGACTCATCTTTGGTTATCAGTCAAATCAAAGGAGAGTGGGACACTAAACATCCTAATCTCATCCCATACAAAGAACATGTCTTGATATTCCTACCTCACTTCGAGCAAATTACCTTTGAGCACTTCCCGCGAGAAGAGAACCAGCTAGCAGATGCTCTAGCTACAATGTCATCCATGTTTAAACTTAACTGGGATAATGAGGCTCCCCAAATCACCATCGAGCGGATGGACGAACCTGCACATTGTCACGAGATTAATACCGAAGAAGTAGTGGACCGACCTTGGTTTCACGAAGTTAAAAGGTATCTCGAGACTCGAGAATACCCTGAAGGAGCTTCAGTCAACGACAAAAAGTTCTTGAGGAGATTCTCTGTCAAGTTCTTCCTGAGAAATGGTATCCTATACAAGCGCAATCATGATTGCATTCTGTTTGTTGTATGGACAAGGTTGAAGCTGAGCAGATCATGGATGAACTGCACAATGGTACATTTGGCACCCACTCGAGCGGACATACGATGGCTAAGAAGATTCTACAGGCAGGCTATTACTGGTCTACCATGGAAGCTGGTTGTTATCAACATTATCGTACTTGTCACAAATGTCAAATCTATGCTGACAAGATACACATACCTCTAGTTCCTCTCAATGTCCTAACATCTCCTTGGCCATTCGTAATGTGGAGAATCGACATGATTGGAGAGATCAAGCCTACAGCATCCAATGGACACCGCTTCATCCTGGTGGCCATTGACTACTTTACCAAGTGGGTCGAAGCAGCTTCCTTTGCCTCCGTTACAAAGAATGTGGTTACCCGCTTCATCAAACAGAACCTCATTTACCTGTATGGTATCCCCGACAGGATCATCACGGAAAACGGTACAAACCTGAACAATACTATGATCACCGCCTTGTGCGAGCAGTTCCAGATTCAACATCATAATTCATCTCCCTATCGACCAAAGATGAACGGTGTTGTCGAAGCTGCGAACAAAAATATCAAGAAGATCATTCAAAATATGGCAGTCACCTACAAGGACTGGCATGAGATGTTACCGTTTTCTCTTCACGGGCACCGTACCACGGTGTGAACATCAATTGGGGAAACACCCTTTTCTTTGGTATACGGCATGAAAGCTGTTTTACCTATCGAGGTTCAGATTCCCTCCTTGAGAATCATGAAAGATGCTGGTTTGAGTGAAGACGATTAGATTCACACCCGACTTGATCAACTTAACTTGATTGATAAAAAGCGACTTACTACTGTTTGCCATGTTCAGACGTATCAAAAATGGATGATCAAGGCTTTCAACAAGAAAGTCAAACGACATGTATATCAAGTCGGGGATCTTATAATCAAGCGGATCATCTTGCCACAAAGTGATCCCAGGGGAAAATGGACTCCTACCTACGAAGGACTATTTGTAATCAAAAACATCTTTTCTGGTGGGGCAATGATATTAACCACCATGGACGGCGACGACCTGCCGCACCCTGCGAACACAGACATAGTCAAAAGATACTACGCATAAACGACCCGACAAGTTGAAAACCTGAAAGGGAGACTTGGGCAAAAATGTGCATCTTGGTGAATCGAAAACCCGAAAGGGCGTTTCAGGCAAAAATTAGGGATAAACAAAAAATTTGTACACCCGGTAAGTTGAAAACCCGAAAAGGCAACTTAGGCAAAAAAGGGTTTCCCGGTGGATTGAAAACCCGAAAGGGCGGTCCAGGCAAAATTTAGGGAATTAAAGCGTATGACTGTGTCCCGTCGGATCACTTTAAGGACAATCTCTTCACAGACAAACTCCAGGCTTCTGATCAACTCAATCATCGTTGGACGAAGCAAGAAATGGACAAGATGTTCAGAGTTACGAAGGCTATAGCAGAATGGGAACCCCATGGAATTTTTACACATAGCCACCTTTTTTTGTATAAATTTTTCTCATTTTTTATGACAACATTCTCTTACTAGGATGTCTATCTCCTTTGCACAAAATACTTACACAAAGTTAATACAAAGATACTTCAAAGTGCAGAAAATTATTTGCCTTTTCTTTCTTTTTTACACTTGTGTTTTATTTGAAAACGTCCAATGATTTATTAAATGAGCATATGCATTTGAATATAATCACTACTTACAAATAAACAAAATGCGAAAGAATAATTACTGACAGGTTGAAAGTATAGGAAAATGTCTTTAGGCTATTCCAGGAGAAATCCCCTGCAGTACATCATCTAGATCCCCAGCGGAGCTAAAACCTTGAAATATATATCCCCAGTGGAGTTAAAATTCAAAATCCCCGTCAGAGTAAAGTCTTCAAACTCCCAATCCCAACGGAGCCAAAACTTTGAATTACAGATCCTCAGTGAAGATGAAACTTTCTTCCCCAACGGAGTCAAATCTTCAACCTTTAAACCCCAGTAGAAACCATCCAATTTCCTCCAAATTCCTCGGAGAGTCTCTTTAAAACCAGATAATTCCCCAGAGAGTTATCTTAAAACCGTCTTCCCCAGTGGATTTAAACTATCAATCCACAACGGAAACCATTCAGCGTCTCCAGATTCTCCAGCAAGTTGTCTTAAAGTCTGAGAATCAACCAGATAACAGTTAACTTTTGTCTTGTCCCCAACCTAGGATAATTTCCCAGTAGATTGGCATACAACCCAAGCTACTGTTCTCCCCAGCGGGATAGCTAATCCCCAGCAGTAAGCTTTTTCCCCCAGGGTCCAGAACTTACTCTCCAACAGGATAGCTTACTCTCCAGCAGTACAGCTACTCCCCACATAGCTTTTACTCCTCAACAGAATGAAGATTCTCATTCTTAATTCCCCAATGAAATTTCCAGAGTCTTCATTGCTACCCAACATGAATTCATCATAATTTTTAATTCCCCTAGCAGATTGAAGATTCTCATTTCTCCGCAGAAGCCATCAGAGTCTTCCTTATTCTCCAGCAGATCAAGGTTTTCCTTTGTGTGATTCCCGATAGAGATCTCCAGAGTTTCCCTTATTCCCCAAGCAGTCCGCAAGGATTTCTCATCTTCAGCAGTCAAAGATTTTGAATATCCAGCAGTGGTCAATGATTTATTTTCCCTGACAGCAGTCAAAGATTTTATTATCTCCAGCTATCAAGGATTTATTTTCTTCAGCAAGACAGATAATTAACTTACATGCGCATACATTACAATCATATATCGTAAACATTTATAAAACACATATATTGCATCATACATTTCATGCGACATAACTTTGTGTTTCAGCTAATATTTTACCCTTTTTCAAGATAAGATTAACAAGCTACCAGTATACAATCTGAAAACAGCCTAGAGATGCTCCAGACGCGGATGCTAATCTATTGCTTATTCAAATTCAAGGATCATGAAAACAGTTTATAGATGCTCCAAACATGGATGTTAATCTATCGCTTGTTCAGATTCAGCCTCAGAAAACAGCCTAGAGATGCTCCAGACCCGGATGTTAATCTATTGCTTATTCAAATTCAAGGATCATGAAAACAGTTTATAGATGCTCCAGACATGGATGTTAATCTATCGCTTGTTCAGATTCAGCTTCAGAAAACAGCCTAGAGATGCTCCAGACACGGATGCTAATCTATTGCTTATTCAAATTCAAGGATCATGAAAACAGTTTATAGATGCTCCAGACATGGATGCTAATCTATCGCTTATTCAGATTCAGCTTCAGAAAATAGCCTAGAGATGCTCCAGACACGGATGCTAATCTATTTCTTATTCAAATTCAAGGCTCAGAAAATATTTTATAGATGCTCCAGACACGGATGTTATTCTATTACTTATTCAGATCCCCAGCTCAGAGATGCTCCAGACACAGATACCATTATGACGCTCACCTTTAACTTACAATTCAACAAACATTCTTGAATGGCATCTTTAAGCCCATCTTCGACAAGATTCTATCACATCTCCAAATGGAATCTTTAAGCCCATTCCCTCAACTATACTTTGACGAGTGCAAATTTACAGGCACTCTAGTGTCCAATCCTCTTTTACCTTCGAGTCACGAAAGGTAAACTCGCCAATCTAACTCTTCAAGTTCAAGAAGATTGAACAGGGGCAGCTGTTGTACCCCAAAATTTTCCATCTCATTTTATCAAGATTTCCCCTCACAAAACTCTTTGAACTCCATACAGGATTAGGTTTTTCTCTGCTCAAGACATCTCCTTGCATTGATGACCTGAAATTAGGGTTTTAGTTTGCACAGGGATTTTTGAACTTCCAATGTTCAATGTGACTTTCATACTTCATGTTGGACTTATAAGATTTCCCATACCAAGTTTCAAGCCTTGAATCAAATTTTTGCCCAGTCAATTGGACAGTTGACCTAGAAGTCAGCTGTATTATGGAAAAAGTCAACTGTGGCTAATTTACAGTCAAAACTCATAATTTGTGATCCACATCAACATTATAGGCTCATATGAACCATTTTATAAAGTTTGGACCACAACTCCTCAAGAAATTTGATCAGATCATCAAAAGGGCAAAATGATCATTTTTAGGGTTTTGACTGCAGAATGGCAATTTATGATTTTTTTTCACTTAGCCAATGGCAAATTGGGTTCAAGCATGGATTCAAGGACTCAATGGAATCATCTTGACCTAATCACAAGGTTCAAAAGATCTCAAAAGCATTGGATTGACAGATGAATTTTCTAGTCAACTAATCAAAAATCAATTGTACACTAAAAAGTCAAACTTTGACTTTTTGGTCAAAATCAAGTGCCAAGGGTCATTTTTCATCAAGATGTGTCAAAACATGAAACTTTTTCACCAATAAACTTAATTTTTCAAATTAGGGTTTAAGATTGAAAATTTTCATAACTTAGAATTTTTCTAAGTTATGAAATTTTCTTATCTTTTCCCAATTTTGCATAATATTTTCACCATGATGCAATTGGATTCAAATAAAACTTCCAACATGAAAGTTGTAGTCCTCCACAAAATCTAAAACTTTGATTTACAAAGTTTTCCCAAAATATGCTTGGATCTCAAGTTATGAATTTTGGAATAAGGGTCCATGAAACTTTTAACTTAGTGAAATTTTGCCCTATTTTAGGCAGGATTTTGACCTATCTTCATGGCAATTTTTCAACTAGTTCAAATTGGAATTTCAAAATGCATTTCAAATATGGATTGTAGAGCATGTTACAAGATTTCCAAAATGTCCAAGAACTCTCCAAAATCATTTGTGGTTAGGGAGAATCGAAGTTTTGAATTTGGCAAAATATCACTTTGATCCATGGCATTTTTCATGTTGCTACAAGTTGCAATTTCTGTCCAGCTTTGTTCGTACTTGCTTACAGGTATCTAAACCCTTCCACACTCAAATATTGAATGCAAACTCATTGGATTAATGCATTGTTCTGATCAATGGAAGATTACACAAAGGATTAATCCAAAAATGGCAAAAAGTTAACAATGCCATTTTAATAAAGTTCACTTTATGCATTTTTGTTTCCCTTGAGTCTTGAACCCATTCCTTTGCAGAAAATTGTTGTACCCCAAAATTTGCCCTCCCATATTCCTCAAGATATGTCAAGAATCATCTCCAAATGGTTCAAGATGGCTCAAGGGTTGTACAGTCAGACCACCTCCTAAGACAGGTGAAATTAGGGTTTTGGTTCCTTCAAGGAATTCGGGGTTCTCAATGGTTCAATCAAGTATCATAGGCCTATATACATCCTCAAGCACCTACATGCCAAGTTTCAAGACTCACAGTGCCAATTTGCACAGTCAAAAGCCTCATTTGATCTACAGTCAACTACAAGGGCAAAATGGTCATTTTGCAGTCAAAAGTCAGAATTTTTGGTCAAAATATTATTTTGAGTTCACAATCATCATTTTATCAAGTCTTGATCATGATTCCACAAGCATAGCTCAAAAAATCATCAAGATGCAAAAGTTATTATTTTTGGACAGTAGAAAAGTCAACTGTATCTTGACCAGAGCATAACTTTTTCATGGTTTGTAAGAAAAATTCCATCCAATGCTCATTTTGAAGGGGATGAAATTTCCTACAATCCATCTTCACACTCCAAGTTCAAGAAATGCTCTCACAAAAAGTTACCAATTTTAACATTATAGGTCAATTTCAAAAGTCAACAAAAGTGCACTTTGAGTCAAAGGCCATAACTTGAGATTGGTAAATCCAAATGACATGGGACCAAAGGAATTGGTTAGAGAACTTCAAGAGCTTTCCAAAATGTCCAAGAACATGGTCATATGATTAAAATTGAGCAAGTTGTGCATTGGAGAAGTTGGGAAATTTTCATGAATTTGCAAAAGTCAACTTTGCTCAAAACACCTTATTTTTGCTAATGGGCCTCAAATCTCTTCTTGAAACTTCACCCATGACCTATGCACGACCCACCAAGCTTAATGAGATTTATTTTCTTATTTTTAGTGATTAATTGGATTTTTAATTAATATTAATTCATTTAATTAATTTAAATCATAAGAAAATACAAGATTTGATTTTTAAATCTTTTTGTGAAGCAAATATGACCTAAACATGCTGGCAAATTCGTGCACAAGTAAAACATACAGAAAAATCCAATTTTGGCAAATTTGTTCAATCATGAAAATCAAGGATATTTGATTTTTCAATCAAGGATTCAATCATCAATGCAATGGATATTGGCCCAGCTTTTTGACCTAATTTGTTTCCCTTATATGCAAGCAAGCTAACCCTGACCTAGTGGACGATTAAAAACTGCAGAAACAGCCATAGCACATTCAAGAAATTCCAAGAAAATTGAAAACTTGTTCTTGCATTCTAGGGCGATTCAAGGGTTTTTCTTGATCCAAATATATTGCAGGAGGTTCCAGAAACGTTTTGCAATCAAACTCAAGCATTAAAACTCAAAGAGTCGTCGTTTACAGTTTCACAGTTTGCCTTTCTTATTCAGAATTATATATCTTGATTCATGCGCATTTAACATGTTTTCTTGGTTGATTTGCATTGCTAGGAACCATACGAAGCTAATGGTATGATTTAATTGAACTATAACGCCCTGAATCAAAAGATACCATGATCAAAATTATAGGGTTCTTGAGCTTTCAATTAGGGCTTTCTGAACCAGGAAAAATTGGGACCAGTGAGACATGTGACTGAACTCGTGTGGCCAAGACGAACATAACACACCCCTCACGAAATATTTATATCCACTGTGCTTCTAATCGCTATTTTTTATTGCAGGAATTAGTGGGGGTTAAAAACCCCCGCTATTTGATTCTGATTGTGCAGGATAAATGAAGAAGATGATGATGTGTTGATACCTCATTGGCTTGTTTGAAAACGCGCGCTGTTGTACCCCAAAATTTGCCCTCCCATATTTCTCAAAACATTTCAAGAAAAATTCACAAGTCCAACCTGGCGCGTCATATTCAGGTATTCTTTCGCCAAGATATCTCTGATAACGTATTCTCAAATTCAGGTTCGGCTCAAGAGTCAATTCTTTAAAGAAGGTATCCGAATATGTGAGTTTTCTCGAAGAAATATGGTGAAAAAGGGTGCTGAAAGTGCAGTTTTTACGCGCTAAAAAATTCATAACTTGAAGATCGTGACTCGTTTTGAACCCGTTCCAGTGGCCAAAATTCCGTCTTGACATTATCTACGTTTTCATCTCTCACGGCTGGAAGCCAATTTCAATCAGAAGGTCTTCAAAAATGTGGATTTATCAAGTATTTTTGCACAGAAAATTTGTGACAGAAGTTTATTGGCGTCATGTTCAGAAAATCATAACTTGGTCGATTTTCATCGTATCGAGCTGGTTCCGGCGCCAAAATTTCACAAATTGAGGTGACTACATTTTCACAGAAGGTATTGAGTTCAAACGGTATTCAAAAGGCCTTCGTTTTTTGCTCAGAGTGTGTAACACGCTGAAAATCCTGAATGCTGAATATTATTTCATCTGGGCCGAAACTTCGAAAATTCATAACTCGGTCAATTTTTATCGGATTGGACTCATATTTTTACACAAGGTTACTGACTCATAGATTTACAACTTTTCTTCAAAAGTCGAGACCAAATTATGCACCGATCAATACCAGTTTTTTATTGAAGAACGTGTCAGAGTCGACACTGAAGCCCAAAATAAGTTTGTCTGAGCTGAAACTTCAAAAATTCATAACTAATTCACCGTTTATCCGATTGAGCCGATTTTCGGACAGGAGTTAGTTCTTGATGTCGGCTACATTTTGTTTACACATTTCAACTTCAAAAATTGCACTTAAGTCCCTGCGATTTAGCCTGGAAAGTGACGAACTCAAGTGAATATTGGAGGCCCAATTGCACATTCAAAACCCATTTTCTTTACCCTAATTTCCATTATATAATCACCTTCTTTTCACACAAACCAAGGAGGAGAAAAAGAGGAGAAAGGAAAAGAGAGAAAAAAACCTTGCCACAACACTGTTAGAATATCAAATTCTTTCAAGAACCATAAAACCTTGAAATCCTTATTACAAATCTCTCTCTCACTACAAACAAGCCATCTCAGTTAC
Source organism: Vicia faba (assembly GCA_948472305.1). Classification (NCBI taxonomy): domain Eukaryota; kingdom Viridiplantae; phylum Streptophyta; class Magnoliopsida; order Fabales; family Fabaceae; genus Vicia; species Vicia faba. The sequence continues at coordinate 1,150,703,973 of OX451739.1, read as the reverse complement.
AAACCAACATCTTATTACTTCTTCAGTAAGGGTAAGGCTGGCTTGATCTCCATGATTCAAAGGGCATAAAAGCATTCATGTCACTACTTTTCCAGTAAGGGTAAGGTTGATTTGATCTCCATGATCAAAAGGGTATAATCATTCATACATGCCATATTGTGCCTAAACATTAAATTTCTTCATATATTGGCTTTATTTGCATTTTATGATTTTATTTAATGTGTTCGTGAGATTCAACACTGCAGATTTAGACAGGATTCCATGCATGTTCATTAAGGAACGTTGAGGCCAAAAGCCAAAAGCCAAATGGCCAAAGTAGAAAAACTTATGCATGACATTAATACATGGCGAGACAGACATCCTAGAAGATTAAGGAACGTTGAGGCCAGAACATAAATGGCCAACAACCAGAATACAAATGGCCATGAAACCCAATCCAATGGCCAAAGAATGCAGACCACGGTACTCAGGAGTCAATGAACACGCACGTGATGCCAGAAATTCAAACAAGGCTTTTTGTCTAATGGGCCAGATTTCTCACAAAAAACCTCCCTTTGGGTCTGAATACCCTCCATGGTTTGCACATTTTTATTTTTTTATTTGATTTTCCTTTTTATTCTTTTAATTGTTTTCAATTGTTTTCTTTAATTTCATAAATTAATTTTCATAAGATAAAAATCAGAAAGTCATAAAAAATCAAAAACATATTTTATTTTAATTTTTTTGTAAATAAATAATATCATTTAATTTAGTTTTCAATTCTAGGGTTAATTTTAATATCTTTTCTTAATAAATTAAAAACTTGTAGAATTAGGTTTTAATCAATTTTATTACTTTTTCTTTTATTTTCTCATCACTAATAGTTAATTATTTATTTTTATAAATCAAATTGCATTAATTAATTAGGTTTAATTTAAGGTAATTTTCATATTTTCTTAATAAATTAAAAAATAGCTAGAATTAGGTTTAAATTTCATAAATACAAAAAACCTCAAAAATAATTTCTTTTTATTTTAATTTAATTAATTTGTAAATAATAATTTAATTTCATTAAAAAAGGGTCCAACGCCCTCGCTTTCAATTTTAATTCAATTCGCGCATTTTTATTTCTTCTTTCAAATATTATGTAATTGCTCAAGCCCTGTAACTCGGACATTCTATATTTCTCGCACTTTATTTCTTTATTTTTTGTCAAATCGGGTCGTGGATTAAATTTGGCGATGTGGACCTGCGCCTTTGTAATAGTTTAGGAACTTTTAATTTCCGCTCTTTTTAACTGTTAATAATGGCATGCAAGAATGAATGACAAAAATAAAAACAAAAGCGTAGATCACCCATGACATGACAAAAGACAAAAATATCTGAAAACGATACACAAATCACACACCACCCCTAGGGTACGCCTCACTGTTGCCTTGCCTCGAAAGGTGATCGTCGAGTAGAGGATGTCTTAGTAAGTCCTCATGATCCGGGAACCTGGCATGAGGGTAGCTTCTAAGGTGTCTTCCCATTGCTCTGGTGATCACCATGTCCCGAACCTCGAATTGACACGAACACCTCCAACGGTGGTGCTACCTACCTCTCAATGGTGGGATGGCACTACTTTAAGGACATTTACACAGACGAATTCCTTAGGGTAGGTAGACGACTCTAAATACTTGCTCTAATTTCAAAACAAATCAAAAATACTTTTCACACCGACACCTTTTCAAAAAGCTTTCGAAAGCAATTTTTCAAACACTCTTGAGGACCGATACAAGAGTCGAACTGGAATTTTCGAAGAAACTTTTTTTAAAACCCACAGTTGTAAAGCAAACAAACAATTTTGAACACACAAATGAGCAAGTATCTAAGAGCCCATGGATAACCATGGATAGAAAGGGTGCTAACACCTTCCCTTTCTATAATCTACCTCCCGAACCGAGAGCAATCTCTTTAAGGAATTTTTCTGTGCTTTTGTCCTTTCCATTTGGAGAAAATAAAAGACGGTGGAGACTCTTGCTTCCGCGACATTTCGCGAACCAGCGTTAAACAGTCAGTTCCAGATCCACCGATCACAGAACTGGCGACTCTGCTGGGGAATCTTTTAAAGTGAGGTGTACCTTAGGGTTAGTTCATAACTGTGTTTTCAATTGTATTGCTTTGCTTGTTTTAAATTGTGGGACTGTCTTGGGAGTTCTATAGATCCTAACCCGGATCTGGGGATACCTTCTTAGAAAGTAGCAACAAGGCTGTGAGGGAACTGTGCGGGGTATACCGACATGGTTGAAACAGTCTGCTACGTTGATGTGGCACTTTGGTGTGTACCGGTAACCCTTGAGTTCAGTCAAGGAGAGTACGGGGCCTCCGCGTGGTGTCGTGAAGCATCAACAGACCTTAGGAACCTTAATTGAACTATCTTGGCCTCTTTAGGGTAGTGAGATAACTAACCTTGGTGCAGTCCGAGGTTGGTTGATACTCGATACTACACTCAATTGAGGGTTGCTTTCCTGGAATATTTCGGTCGCCAGTTCAGTGGCTAAATCGAAACGATGAACAATGAAAGCAATCCCGTGATATTGGGACCCTTAGAACCCGGTTACTTCTGATAGGACAGGTTGAGCCCACCAACTTCAAGAGGGTAATACCCAGACCCCATGCTGGCCTGAACTCTAAGGGTTTCTCTTGTGTGACTTGTGTGCCTTCCAACTTCACTACTTGCATGCTTGTTATCTGACATCTGAACTTCTTGCAGGTTTTGTTTATAGTCCTTAACTAGGACTCATAACAGGGTTTACTGAATTTCCTGCAGGTTTTGTTCATAGTCCTTAACTAGGACTCATAACAAGGTTTACCGAGTTTCTTGCAGGTTTTTGTTTTATGTCCTTAACTAGGACTCATAACAAGGCTTACTAAGTTTCTTGCAGATTTTTGTTTTAGTCCTTAACTAGGACTCATAACAAGGTTTACCGAGTTTCTTGCAGGGTTTGTTTTAGTCCTTAATTGGGACTCATGACAGGTTTTACCGAGTTTCTTGTAGGTTTTGGTTTGCAGTCCTTAATTGGGACTCATAATAGGGTTACCTACATTACCCCATGCATCATGACATCATACCATTGCATACATCCTAACCCATTTCAAGGATCTCAAGGGTTCGTGATGCAGGTCAGGATGAATCAAACATCTAGCAAGGGGCAAAGAGGATTTATTTTCCTCTAGCCAAGGTTGTCAGGGGCTATGACCCACTTGATATGGCGAGCTTTGACATTGGAAGAAGATTGCCCTAGCCAAGGATGTCAGGGGCTATGACCCACTTGATATGGTGAGCCTTTGACCCTTGGAAGAAAGACTCTCAACAAATATGAAGTTTCTTTCAATCAAGCTACCGGATCCAAATGCTAACAAATTTTCTTGTTTACCCCGCGAGGTCCTTGAAAACATTACATGCATGTCATACACATCATTGCATAACAGGTATCCTTGATTGCAGGTCACTTACCCTTGTTCGCTGTTTATTTCAGCAATGGCTCCCCAACCAGATAACCAGGACCTTCACACTCAAGAGACTCAGTTCAGGGAAATCTTCCTAGGTCTATCCAAGGGGCAGGAAGAGTTGAGGACACTCCTCATGGGGAATCTGATCAGAAAGAGTCCTGAAGATGACAAGGACGAACAGCTGAAACGTCTACAAGCTGAGGTAGACACATTGAAAACCCAGATGCTGGGGCAAAGGGCCCTCATTCAAGGTTTAGCTCAGGAGCAAGGAGAGCTGAGAAATCTGATCAGCCAACTTCCTCAAGGCATGAAGCAACCAGCTCAAATCAGGGACCACGTCATAGAACAGCTTCCAAGAAGGCAAAGGTCGGGTCCAATGAATAGACCTCTCCGAGTTGCTACTACTTCTCAGGTCCAACAACGACCGCGCCAAGAACAGCGGGTTGATCAGAACAGGTCGGACGAGCCTAAGAGACAATTCACCTGCATCAACATGTCATGGTCACGAGCTTTGCAGCACATGTTAAGGATGAACCTGATTGCGGTGATTAACCCTCCTGTAAATCCAAAGACTTCCTCTCCAAATTACAACCCAGAAGCAAGGTGCGCTTACCATTCTGGTAGCCCGGGGCACGATACTGAGGACTGTTGGGCATTGAAGTACAAGATTCAGAATATGATCGATGCTAAAGAGATCGAGTTCGAGCCCGCCGAGACTCCCAATGTGATCACTGCTCCCTTGTCAAAACATGGCTAGGATTGAGAAATTTCTGTTCATTAGAATCTTTCAAGTTGTAATTTTCTTTTGATTGTTCAAGCATTCCATTCATATCAAACGTTGTTATTTCATTAATGCATCGCATATGTCTGTTCTGAAACAATATATTCGTATTCACTAAATGCAAATTATTTTCATATTTTTTCTGATGATCAACTTTTAAATAATAATTCTAAGCCTCTTGCGGGAGGATGACGAAAACGATACCACGATCTCTACAGTATGCTTTTGAACAGACCCCGCTGATGAGGTACAGGCATTGTTTCAATTCCTAAACACTGGAGTAATAAGGAAGATAATCCCTCGTCAACCCCTCTGAGCCAAAGAAGTAGGAGTTTTTCTTGTCGAAATTTAAAACCCTTAATCATAACCTGGGGCAGGGTAGTCTCTCAGTTGATCCAAGTGCATAACGAATGGCACCAAAGAGGTCCTTACAAAACAAAGAAGACAGTGATGGTTCCGAATATTCAATAAAGAAAGGCAGTCATTACTTCTCAAATTAAAAACCCATTAAGTCAAAACCCATGAAGGAGACTTACAAAACTGGGGCATCCCGCTGACTGTAATTCCAAAAAAGGAAACAGTTCAGGCAAAAAAAGAAAGGGATAACAAAAATCAAGAAAGAGGTCTTACAAACCCTCAACAAAAAAGGAATGACTTCCTATTCAAAATAAGTTATCAACATCCGAATCATCACCGGAAAATCAGAGCAAAGACTAAAACAAGGTCTAACGTATGATCAACTGAGTTTAGGTTTGGAGAACATCACGAAGAGCGGGTGGGTACAAATAAAATTTGAGCCTTTATCCTTTGTTTCTTAAACCGTGAACCAAGCCACGTTATAACCCTTAAAAGTCCTAGCTGAAGCATGGGTTAGTTCGAAAGCATACTGTTACAAAGGTATCCTGACTCCTTAAGGCCTATGGTAAATACGGAGTTGACATCATGTTTTACAAACATTCACTTGTTTTATGAAAAAATGCATTTTCAAAATCTTCAAGACAGGCATAGGCCTTGCATTTTTAACATAACTTTGTTTGCATATGACTTTTTGTTTGAACAGCATAGAAGTTCGCACGACGAAAGTCTAATGAACAAGCATTTCCAATCGAGGGGCATGACATGATCATGGTCCATCATCTGGGGGAAATCCAATCAAGATTCGGAGAATCTCTCAAGAGGCCAAATAGCCTGGGGCAAATCTCCGCCTGAGTCACTTGGGGCATTCCAACAACGAATCTTGCCTGATCAAACACTTTCTGGTGGCATGACACTTCTAACAGGGGCAACTCCCTACATTCTGAGAGCATGGGCATAGTCGAAAAAATACTACGCAAAATCAAAGACCCGCTAGGTTGACACACCTAGGAAAAAATAAGGGCTTCCCGGTGAACCAAAAGGGTTCGGGCAAAAATAAGGGATGAAATGAAAAAAATTGTACACCCGGCAATTCGAAAACCTGAAAAGGCGGCTTGGGCAAAAATGGGTATCCCAGTGGACTGAAAACCCGAAAGGGCGGTCCAGGCAAAAGTTAGGGATTAAAGCTTACGACTATGCCCTGTCATCTCGTCACTTGCCTACCAGAAGAAGGTTTGTCCATCAACAACTACCAAGCACCTCACAGGTCTTCCTCCGCCACCTCAGAAACAGGGGCAATAAAGAGTTGTCTAAGCAATCTAATTGTTCCATCCTCTAAGGTACTCAGGCAAGTTCAGCCTAAAGAACATAACCAGATATCCTAATTCCCCAGAGAGTGAGCCAGCAAGTCAGTGCACTCTCCCCAAGCGAAGCCATAGTATCAAACTTAAGGAAGTTGGGTGTCCTCCAGCAGATCTCAACATTTCCCAGCACATCATTCTTAAACAAGCATCCCCGGCAGTCTTGGTCTAAAGATTGTTCCCCGGCAGTATACCAAACATTCAGTGGAGTTACTTCCAATACATCTCAAAACTTCCCCCCAGAGAGTCCAATCTAGTTCCCCAGGAAATTTGGAATTCATCTCCCCAAGCAGTAAGCTTATCCCCAGTAGATTCTGGAAGCTTATCCTCGCAGAGCATGAACGCGTCTCCCGGCTTTATTCAAAGATTTATTTCCTTACCAGGATATAATTGGGTTATCCTCAGCCAAAAGCCACAGAAAGATCATCGTCGACACAGTCTTCTTATCCCCAGCGAAGTCTACTAACACTTCCAACACAACAAGGGTATCCCCAGCAAGTTATCATCAACAACTCAACAAAGCATCTCTCTCCCCACAGAGTACTGCTTCCCAGCAAGATCGTTAGAGTACTTTTTCTCCCCGCAGAATCTTCCATTCGCCAAGTTTATTCCCCAACGGAGTTATCTTCTCCTACCGGTATTCTTGCAACTATCATCCCCAGCGGAAGCAAAATCTATTCTTCGACATCAGCCCAGGAGTGACTTCCCGGCACCCGTCAAGGATTTATTTTCCTAAGACGAAAAAAAAATACATTCATAAACATCGTACTTCCATACATCATTATAGCATGCATAAACACATCATATCTTACAAGTCTCATTTATGTTGAGAACATCATTGCTTGGTCCATATCATGCATTGCATATGACTGACCTTTACCTTTCAGGAAAGATTCAGTTAAATTCTCAATCATATTCCAAGACCTAGACCGGTTCAGTTAATCGACTCCAAAGATTTCTTATCCAGTCCAAGGCCTTCTCTGGTCCAGTTAAATCGACCCCAAACAGATTTTTCTGATAAAGACCCAGTTGAAGACATTCCAAGACCTAGACCGATTCAGTTAATCGACTCCAAAGATTTCTTATCCAGTCCAAGGCCTTCTCTAGTCCAGTTAAATCGACCCCAAACAGATTTTTCTGATGAAGACTCAGTAGAAGTCATCCAAGGTTTTCCCAATAATTGCTATTGAGGTTGTAATCGCTTATGGTTCTCTCCCCGATACTGCGGAGATGATAATTCCATCCAAGGTTTTCCCAATAATTGCTATTGAGGTTGTAATCGCCTATGGTTCTCTCCCCGATACTGCGGAGATGATAATTCCATCCAAGGTTTTCCCAATAATTGCTATTGAGGTTGTAATCGCCTATGGTTCTCTCCCCGATACTGCGGAGATGATAATTCCATCCAAGGTTTTCCCAATAATTGCTATTGAGGTTGTAATCGCCTATGGTTCTCTCCCCGATACTGCGGAGATGATAATTCCATCCAAGGTTTTCTCAATGATTGCTATTGAGTTGTAATCACCTATGGTTCTCTCCCCGATACTGCGGAGATGATAATTCCATCCAAGGTTTTCTCAATGATTCCTATTGAGTTGTAATCACCTATGGTTCTCTCCCCGATACTGCGGAGATGATAATTCCATCCAAGGTTTTCTCAATGATTGCTATTGAGTTGTAATCGCCTATGGTTCTCTCCCCGATACTGCGGAGATGGTAATTCCCACCAAGATTCGCTCAACGATTGCTGTTGAAGTTGAAGTTATCCAAGATTCTCTCAATGATTGCTAGTGAGGTTGTAGTCGCCTATGGTTCTCTCCCCGATACTGCGGAGGTGGTAATCCCAGGCTTCGCTCAACGATTGTTGTTGAAGTTGAAGTTATCCAAGATTCTCTCAATGATTGCTATTGAGGTTGTAGTCGCCTATGGTTCTCTCCCCGGTACTGCGGAGGTAGTGATCATCCCAAGATTCTCTCAATGATTGCTGTTGAGGTTGAAGTCGCCCAAGATTTTCTCAATGATTGCTGTTGAGGTTGAAGTCGCCCAAGGTTCTCTCACCGTTCCTGTGGAGGTAGTAACCACCCCTGGTTCATTCATCACCGTTTGAAACTCCAGATTCAGCTCCTGTAACCAGTCAGGACACATCTATACAAAAAATCTGAAGACCAACTCCTGTAACAGGTCAGGTAATCTTTTTTCTTTTGCAGGTACGCAAGTTCTCGCTAAGGAATCTCTTACGCGATCTACATCCAGATGGCATCTATAAGCCCATCCACCTATCCATCATCTCCAAATGGCATCTATAAGCCCATTCCCCACATCACACTGCTACTATGTGAGCGCAAATTTCTGGGCACTCTAGTGTTCAATCATCTTCCACCTTCGGATTACGAAAGGCACGTCAGCCAATCTGCATCCTCAGGTTTAAGAAGATTGAACAGGGGCAACTGTTGTACCCCAAAATTTGCCCTCCCATATTTCTCAAAACATTTCAAGAAAAATTCACAAGTCCAACCTGGCGCGTCATATTCAGGTATTCTTTCGCCAAGATATCTCTGATAACGTATTCTCAAATTTAGGTTCGGCTCAAGAGTCAATTCTTTAAAGAAGGTATCCGAATATGTGAGTTTTCTCGAAGAAATATGGTGAAAAAGGGTGCTGAAAGTGCAGTTTTTACGCGCTAAAAAATTCATAACTTGAAGATCGTGACTCGTTTTGAACCCGTTCCAGTGGCCAAAATTCCGTCTTGACATTATCTACGTTTTCATCTCTCACGGCTGGAAGCCAATTTCAATCAGAAGGTCTTCAAAAATGTGGATTTATCAAGTATTTTTGCACAGAAAATTTGTGACAGAAGTTTATTGGCGTCATGTTCAGAAAATCATAACTTGGTCGATTTTCATCGTATCGAGCTGGTTCCGGCGCCAAAATTTCACAAATTGAGGTGACTACATTTTCACAGAAGGTATTGAGTTCAAACGGTATTCAAAAGGCCTTCGTTTTTTGCTCAGAGTGTGTAACACGCTGAAAATCCTGAATGCTGAATATTATTTCATCTGGGCCGAAACTTCGAAAATTCATAACTCGGTCAATTTTTATCGGATTGGACTCATATTTTTACACAAGGTTACTGACTCATAGATCTACAACTTTTCTACAAAAGTCGAGACCAAATTATGCACCGATCAATACCAGTTTTTTATTGAAGAACGTGTCAGAGTCGACACTGAAGCCCAAAATAAGTTTGTCTGAGCTGAAACTTCAAAAATTCATAACTAATTCACCGTTTATCCGATTGAGCCGATTTTCGGACAGGAGTTAGTTCTTGATTTCGGCTACATTTTGTTTTCACATTTCAACTTCAAAAATTGCACTTAAGTCCCTGCGATTTAGCCTGGAAAGTGACGAACTCAAGTGAATATTGGAGGCCCAATTGCACATTCAAAGCCCATTTTCTTTATCCTAATTTCCATTATATAATCACCTTCTTTTCACACAAACCAAGGAGGAGAAAAAGAGGAGAAAGGAAAAGAGGGAAAAAAACCTTGCCACAACACTGTTAGAATATCAAATTCTTTCAAGAACCCTAAAACCTTGAAATCCTTATTACAAATCCCTCTCTCACTACAAACAAGTCATCTCAGTTACAAACCAACATCTTATTACTTCTTCAGTAAGGGTAAGGCTGACTTGATCTCCATGATCCAAAGGGCATAAAAGCATTCATGTCACTACTTTTCCAGTAAGGGTAAGGTTGATTTGATCTCCATGATCAAAAGGGTATAATCATTCATACATGCCATATTGTGCCTAAACATTAAATTTCTTCATATATTGGCTTTATTTGCATTTTATGATTTTATTTAATGTGTTCGTGAGATTCAACACTGTAGATTTAGACAGGATTCCATGCAGGTTCATTAAGGAACGTTGAGCTCAAAAGCCAAATGGCCAAAAGCCAAAAGCCAAATGGCCAAAGTAGAAAAACTTATGCATGACACTAATACATGGCGAGACAGACATCCTAGAAGATTAAGGAACGTTGAGGCCAGAACATAAATGGCCAACAGCCAGAATACAAATGGCCATGAAACCCAATCCAATGGCCAAAGAATGCAGACCACAGTACTCAGGAGTCAATGAACACGCACGTGATGCCAGAAATTCAAACAAGGCTTTTTGTCTAATGGGCCAGATTTCTCACAAAAAACCTCCCTTTGGGTCTGAATACCCTCCATGGTTTGCACATTTTTATTTTTTTATTTGATTTTCCTTTTTATTCTTTTAATTGTTTTCAATTGTTTTCTTTAATTTCATAAATTAATTTTCATAAGATAAAAATCAGAAAGTCATAAAAAATCAAAAACGTATTTTATTTTAATTTTTTTGTAAATAAATAATATCATTTAATTTAGTTTTCAATTCGAGGGTTAATTTTAATATCTTTTCTTAATAAATTAAAAACTTGTAGAATTAGGTTTTAATCAATTTTATTACTTTTTCTTTTATTTTCTCATCACTAATAGTTAATTATTTATTTTTATAAATCAAATTGCATTAATTAATTAGGTTTAATTTTAGGTAATTTTCATATTTTCTTAATAAATTAAAAAATAGCTAGAATTAGGTTTAAATTTCATAAATACAAAAAACCTCAAAAATAATTTCTTTTTATTTTAATTTAATTAATTTGTAAATAATAATTTAATTTCATTAAAAAAGGGTCCAACGCCCTCGCTTTCAATTTTAATTCAATTCGCGCATTTTTATTTCTTCTTTCAAATATTATGTAATTGCTCAAGCCCTGTAACTCGGACATTCTATATTTCTCGCACTTTATTTCTTTATTTTTTGTCAAATCGGGTCCTGGATTAAATTTGGCGATGTGGACCCGCGCCTTTGTAATAGTTTAGGAACTTTTAATTTCCGCTCTTTTTAACTGTTAATAATGGCATGCAAGAATGAATGACAAAAATAAAAACAAAAGCGTAGATCACCCATGACATGACAAAAGACAAAAATATCTGAAAACGATACACAAATCACACACCACCCCTAGGGTACGCCTCACTGTTGCCTTGCCTCGAAAGGTGATCGTCGAGTAGAGGATGTCTTAGTAAGTCCTCATGATCCGGGAACCTGGCATGAGGGTAGCTTCTAAGGTGTCTTCCCATTGCTCTGGTGATCACCATGTCCCGAACCTCAAATTGACCCGAACACCTCCAACGGTGGTGCTACCTACCTCTCAATGGTGGGATGGTACTACTTTAAGGACATTTACACAGACGAATTCCTTAGGGTAGGTAGACGACTCTAGATACTTGCTCTAATTTCAAAACAAATCAAAAATACTTTTCACACCGACACCTTTTCAAAAAGCTTTCGAAAGCAATTTTTCAAACACTCTTGAGGACCGATACAAGAGTCGAACTGGAATTTTCAAAGAAACTTTTTTTAAAACCCACAGTTGAAAAGCAAACAAACAATTTTGAACACACAAATGAGCAAGTATCTAAGAGCCCATGGATAACCATGGATAGAAAGGGTGCTAACACCTTCCCTTTCTATAATCTACCTCCCGAACCGAGAGCAATCTCTTTAAGGAATTTTTCTGTGCTTTTGTCATTTCCATTTGGAGAAAATAAAAGACGGTGGCGACTCTTGCTTCCGCGACATTTCGCGAACCAGCGTTAAACAGTCAGTTCCAGATCCACCGATCACACGCGCCTTATTTTTTTTTTTTACAGCATAATATTAATTTTTGTATATAATACTCTCTATCCATTCCTTTAACAAACGCGTGTTCCAGTTCAGTTGGTAAAGGCATTGAGGCATTATCCCTTGGGACCTGGGTTCGAATCGCAGGTCCCCCCAAAACATTATTATTTTTATCTCACAGGTATTCACATGCATGATTCAAGAGATAGTCCACCATGCACCTCAAATATCAATGTGCCATGTGGCTTCAGGCATAGATCCAGTGGACATGAGTGGGAGATCACCATACGCCTTAGTCAATGAGCGTGCAGGGAGTCCAGAAAAGTCAACGTGGCTGGAATGTAATTGGGCCTTGAGAATTCCAGAAACACCTCATGATTTGGGCCAGCACCCCCTGGGTTTATTCTTTCTTTTCTTCTTTTATATTTTTCATTTAATTGTTTTATTATTAATTATTATTATTATCACTTAATTAACCAAATTAATATTTTCATAATAAAAATCAGAAAACATAAAATAAATATAATATTTTTATTTATTAAATTTAATTAGTTATTTTTGTAAATAAATACTAACATAATTAATTTAGTTTTTAATTAGGTTAATTCTAATATTTTCACAATAAATAAAATCAACATAGAATTAGGGTTTTTGACAATTTTAATCCTTTTATTTTTATTTCCTTAAAACATAAAAAACTCAAAAATTTCTTTTTATTAATTAATTAGTTTAGGTTCAATTAAATGCAAAATAATAAAAACTTCCTTCTTTCTCAAAAAAAGGGTCAAAACCCTAAAAAACTCTCCGATCCAATTTTCCTCGCGCGTGTGATTATTCTTGATTCATATTTTGATCCATTATTATGTATTTGCTCCGAGGATGTAATAGCTTTAATTAGGACTTTATTTACCGCTTTTATTTATTTCCCGCAATTTACTTTTCAAGGGTTTGTTTTTGGTGATGTAAATACCCGACGCCTTGTAATAGCTTAGTTTACTTTCCGCAATATTTAACTGCTAGATGTATGTTAATTAGGCTATGCATGTCAAGATCTCTCTTAAATTAAAATCAATCGTATCTCACCATAAAATGTACAAAGATAACTTAACATGAAACCTGACACACTCGCACATGCCACTCTTAGGGTACACCTCACTTGGTTGCCTCGACGTGGTCATTGAGTATAGGGTGTTTTAGAGGTCGCCCTCCTGTCTAAAGATCAAAGTTGCCTCGAAACAGTTGCCTCGATAAAAGATGATCTAAGACATTAGGGTTACCGCTAAGGCGTCCTACCATCGCTTTGGTGACCACATGTCCCATTAATCGAATTGACCCGAAAACTCCAACGACGGTGCTACCTACTTCTCAATAGTGGGATAGCGCTGTCTAAAGGACATTTACACAGCTCAATTTCTTTTGAGTAGGTAGAGGTTCTAAGGTACTTGCTCTTTCAAAACAAAAATACTTTTCGCACCTACACTTTTCTGACAAAAGTTTTCAAACAACACTTCATACACTCTTGAGGACAGACACAAGAGTTAAATCGAAGTTTTCAAACAAACTTTTTTCAAAACCCACAAACACAAGAAAAGCAAAACATTTTTGAAAACATAGTGAGCAAGTACCTAAGAGCCCGTGGATAACCACGGATAGAAAGGGTGCTAACACCTTCCCTTTCTATAATCTACCTCCCGAGCCCGAGAAACATCTCGAAAAGGAATTTTGCTGTGCTTTTGTCCTTTCCTTGTTGGAGAAAATAAAAGACGGTGGCGACTCTTGCTTACCGCGACATTTTTTGAAACGCAAACGCGAACCAGCATTCCAAAACAGTCAGTTATATTTCCACCGATCACAGAACTGGCGACTCTGCTGGGGAAAATAAAATAAGTGGGGTGTACCTTAGGATTAGATCACTATGTTTTCAATTGTATGCCTTGTATGCTTTAATTTTGTGGGCTTGTATTGGAGTTCTATAGATCCTAACCCGGATCTGGGGTACCCCTTTTTAGGTAAGTAGCAATAAACTGTGAGGGACCTGTCCGGCGTAGACTGACACGGGTGAAGCAGTAGCTACATTGGTGTGACACCTTGGTATGTACCGATATCCCTTGTGTTGGAACGATGAGAATATGGGTCTTCTGAGGAGTCATTAAGAACCAACTGACCTTAGAACCTTAAATTGACCAACTTGGCCATAGAACAGTAGCAGTATGCTACGCTCATTGAGACTAAACTCTCGCGATGGTTCCGGCCGCAAGAAAAGGTTGCCAAACTGGAATTATGACCGATTGAGGGTAGTCAGTGATATTGAGATCCTCTAGAACCCGATTACTATGTTTAGGACAGGTCTTAACCAACTGAACTGAAAGAGGGTAGTACCTAAACTTCATGCCAGCCTGAAATCTAAGGGCTCTTCTGTGTGACTTGTGTGCTTTTACCATGTTTTCCTTTTGTGAATACTTGTGGTGTGCCTTTATCATGACATCATAACATCATAACATTGCATACATCCTGCATAAGGACTAACCCATTTCAAGGATCTCAAGGGTTTATGATGCAGGTCATGATGAACCAAATGTCTAGCAAGGGGTAAAGGGGATTTATTTTCCTCTAGCCAAGGTTGTTTGGAGATCAAAACATGATAACTTGGGTCAGGGGCTATGACCCACTCGATATGGTGAGTTTGACTCTTGAAGAAGGACTCTCAACAACATGAAGTGCCTTCAATCAAGCTACCAGATTCAAATTCCAACAAGTTTCTTTGTTTACCCCGCGAGGTCCTTGAAAACATTGCATACATAAATCATACGCATTTCATTTCATCATATGCATAACAGGTACCCTTTTTACAGGTCACTCATCTTCTTCGCTGTTTATTTCAGCAATCATCATGTCTACTGAACCTTCCACTGAACAAGCTATCAAGGCCCTCCAGGCCCAGAACGCCCAATTCCAAGAGTTGGTTATGAGCCTAGCCCAGGGTCAACAGGATTTGAAGACTCTGATTCTGAAAGAGAGGAAGAAGAAGAAGAAGAAGAGGACCGTCTTGTTCAACACTGGACGCATATTTGGGAATGGATTACAGAATGAGGTTGAGCTGACTACCTCATATGTAGGGAAAGACATCCCAAAAGAGAGAAGGGTTCCTAGTCTCGTGGTCTCCGACAACGAGACAAATTATGATGAAGAATAAACAGTTGGAGGACCGCTTGAGCGCCATGGAGATACAGAATATGCCCGGACTTGACTTTGGAGACCTAGGCTTATCCTCTGGGGTGGTGATTCCCCATAAGTTCAAGGCACCTGCCTTTGCCAAATATGACGGAGCCTCCTGCCCAAAGCTGCACCTCCGGTCGTATGTAAGGAAGATCCAACCTTGCACTGCTGACAAGAATTTGTGGATCCATTTCTTTCAGGATAGTCTTTCAGGGACTCAACTCGAATGGTTCTATCAGCTGGATGGGGCCAGTATCCGCAACAGGGAAGATTTGGCTACTGCGTTCTATAAGCAGTATCAATATAATACCGACCTTGCTCCCACGCGTACCCAACTCCAGGGTATGTCACTAGGGACGGGTGAAGGATTTAAGGAATATGCTCAAAAGTGGAGAGACCTTGCTGGAAGGGTGTAGCCACCCTTAACTGATCGTGAACTTGTGGATATGTTCTTGGGGACCCTGTCTGGGCCGTTCTTCAACCATTTGATTGGAAATTCTTCAGCCGGGTTTACAGACCTTATCTTGACTGGTGAGAGAATTGAAGTTGGTATCAAGTTTGGGAAGATACAGAAGGGTGCCTCCTCGAGCACCGAGAAGAAACCGTTCAAGAAGGAATCTAGTGTTGTCTATGTTTCAAGGAGACCAAACAGATCTGAGCACCGCCAAGCTGTCAACGCAGTGGTTATTTCAAAACCTGCTGCTGCTCCTCAGCATCACAACCAACAAAGGGGTGAGAGACCTAGAAGGCAGTTCACTTGACTCAGTATGACCTTGTCCCAGATATTGCCACAGTTACTGTCAACCAATTTGGTAACTCTTAGGGAAGCCCCAAAGAATCTGAATACAACTTCTCCAAAGTACAATCCTAACGCCCGCTGCGCTTATCATTCTGACAGCCCGGGACATAATACGGATGATTACTGGACTTTGAAGAATAAGGTCCAAGACTTGATTGATGCAAAGGAGATAGAGTTCGAGGCGCCCGAAAGGCCCAATGTTGTGACTGCTCCCATGCCCAAGCATGGAGTGAATGCTGTGGTGGAAGACTTTTTTGTAGCCTCTGTGGATGAAATTGTTACCCCGCTATTGACTGTCAAGAGGAACCTGTTGCTAGCCGGTTTATTTCCGGGATGTAGTGAAGGTTGCCGTTTGTGCTCTGTTTCACCTACTGGTTGCCCATCTTTGAAGTCGGGTATCCAAAACCTGATGGATAACAAAGAAATCTTGTTTGAGAAGATTGTTGTTCCTGCTACCCATACTGAAGAAGTTTCCATTGTCACAATTTTCAACAATTCTCCCAAGGTTCCCTCAAAGAAGCCTGTCAGAATCACGCCTGCTCAGAAGATTGCACCTATAATCATCACTGTTCCGGGGCCCATCCCCAATACATCCGACAAAGCTGTCCCTTGGCACTATGGGGCAGATGTTTATGTTCTGGGAGTTAAGCAAGAGTTTGATACTAGTACCGGCGTCAGCAACATCACCGGGCCTGCCAAAGTCACCCGTAGCGGTAGACTTTTCTCACCAGATATTGTGCCACCAACTATCCAGAGACCTATTGTCATCACACCTGCAAGTATGCCTACTTCCCTTCCTGACCAAGTTCCTATTTCTACCCCGGCTGCCGAGTCATCTGATGCTCGGGGCAAAGGGATCGCCACAGATATGCCTGCCCAGACGGAGGCACCAAAGACCATCAATGTTGAAGCTTCCAAACAGGAGATGGAAGAGATTCTGAAGATCATTAAGAAGAGTGATTATAATGTAGTTGAGCAGTTGGGGCAAACCCCCTCTAAGATTTCTATGTTATCACTGTTGTTGTGTTCAGAGGCCCATGCCAAGGCTCTAATTACTTTCCTGAAGACGACCCACGTGCCACAAGAGACATCAGTTGATCAGTTTACCGATTGTGTGGCCAACTTAACTGCTGATAATGGTTTGGGTTTCTCCGACGCTGATCTGACTGCTAAAGGGAAGAACCATAACGATGCCCTGCATGTCTCCATTGAATGCAGGGGCACTACTCTTGCACATGTGCTGGTTGACACTGGTTCCTCATTGAACATCTTGCCCAAGAAAGCTCTAGACAGGTTGGAGTGCAAAGGGTTGGAGCTAAAGCCAAGTAACATTGTTGTTCGGGCCTTTGATGGGTCTAAAAGGTTGGTGCATGGTGAGGTTGATATTCCAATCAGAGTTGGTTCTCAGGTCTTCGATTCTACATTCTACGTGATGGATATTCGGCCATCCTATTCTTGTTTGTTGGGTCGTCCATGGATCCACAAAGCTAGAGCTGTGACCTCCACACTCCATCAGAAGCTGAAGTACCCGGTTAGAGGGAAGATTGTGACAGTTCAAGGGGAGGAAGAGTACATGGTCAGCCACCTCAACTCTTTCCGGTACATAGAGATGGATGGGGAGTTCATTGAGACTTCATTTCAACACTTCGAAGAGGTTCCTCAGACACTGGCATCAGCTGAGACTGTGATTGAAGATTCTCCTTCAAAGATGGCTTCCTCAAAGGATGCCCGGGCTGTTATTGAGAAGGGTGAGTACGCAAACTGGGGCCGACTTCCTGATTTCACTCAGAAGACTGACAAGTTTGGTTTGGGTTTCACTACAGACGCTCATAGGGTTGTTCGTAGTGCAAGGATCGGAAGGCCTCATGTGTTCATCAGCAACTCGGGAGTCAATTCCATTGAAGATGACGTGGAGGAATCTGAATTCGACAGCTGGATCTACCATACGACCAACGGTGGACCAAACAACTGGACAGCGAAAGACTTCGTCCCTATTAATTTTGTTACTTAGTAATGAACTCCTTTGTTTTGAATTTGTAACAAACAATATTGTGAAACTTTATGGCCCGGTGTCTTACCCGGGGCACCGTGGCTTCATTTGTGAGGGCTTTTGTGTGTCATTTTCATATATCATTAATAAAAGCATTGGATGTTTTTTTGCATTTCAAATCTTGCGCTCCTTGTCTTTCTTTATTATATATTGCAAAACAACTATTTACACACACTCACATAAACAGGTCTCAATCCACTCTGGATCTCACTGGCAACGACTCTCCTACTGCCAGTTATGACTTTGAAAATCTGATCAACTTAGCCGAAGACGAAGGTGAAGATGATTGCGAAGTGCCTGGTGAGCTTGCAAGACTGCTACTCCGGGAAGAGAGGGCCATTCAGCCACATGAAGAGCCAGTGGAAACGGTAAATCTGGGTACTGAGACAGACAGGAAGGAAGTCAAGATTGGTGCCAATCTAGAGTCTAGTGTGAAACAACGGTTGATTCAGATGCTGCATGACTACATGGAAATCTCTGCCTGGTCTTACGAAGATATGCCTGGGTTGGATACCGACATTGTGGTTCATCATCTGCCTACCAAGGAAGAATGCCCTCTGGTAAAACAGAAGGTTCGTCGTATGCATCCATAGATGTCCGAGAAAATCAAAGCTGAGGTTATGAAACAATTTGATGTCGGTTTTCTAGCAGTAACTTCTTACCCTCAGTGGGTTGCCAATGTGGTTCCGGTGCCAAAGAAAGATGGTAAGGTCCGAATGTGTGTTGACTACAGGTATTTGAATAGGGAAAGCCCTAAAGATGACTTCCCTCTGCCTCACATCGACGTTCTGGTTGACAACACTGCTCAGCATAAGGTATTCTCCTTCATGGACGGTTTCTCCGGTTATAATCAGATAAAGATGGCTCCTTAAGACATGGAGAAGACCACCTTTGTTACTCAGTGGGGTACCTTTTGCTACAAGGTCATGCCTTTTGGGTTGAAAAATGTTGGGGCAACGTATCAGCGTGCCATGGTTGCTCTGTTTCATGATATGATTCATCATGAGATCGAAGTATACGTCGATGATATGATTGCAAGGTCCCAAATTGAGGAGGAACACCTTGACCATCTGCAGAAGCTGTTTGACCGGTTGAAGTTGTACAAGCTGAGACTAAACCCGAACAAGTGCACCTTCGGGGTGAGATCTGGAAAGCTACTAGGTTTCGTCGTAAGCGACAAAGGTATTTAAATGGACCCTGCCAAAGTGAAAGCCATACAAGAGATGCCAGTTCCCAAGACAGAGAAAGAGGTCAGAGGCTTCCTAGGACGGCTGAACTACATTGCCCGATTCATCTCGCACCTAACTGCTACTTGTGAGCCAATCTTCAAGCTACTGAAGAAAGATCAAGTAGTACGTTGGAACGATGAATGTCAGGCCGCTTTCGAAAGAATCAAAGAGTATCTCCAAGAGCCACATATTCTTATGCCACCGGTTGAAGGGAGACCTCTAATCTTATACTTGACAGTACTGGACAACTCAATGGGGTGTGTGCTAGGTCAGCATGACGAGTCTGGCCGAAAAGAGCACGCTATTTATTACCTTAGCAAAAAGTTTACCGACTGTGAGACCCGATACTCACTGCTCGAGAAAAATTGCTGCGCTTTGGTATGGGCTGCTCGCCGGCTAAGACAGTATATGTTGACTCACACTACTCTATTGATTTCAAAAATGGATCTGATCAAGTACATCTTCGAAAAGCCTGCCTTGTCCGGAAGAATAGCAAGATGGCAGATGATCTTGACTGAATATGACATCTGGTACACGACTCAAAAGGGAAGTGTATTGGCAGACCATTTGGAACATCAGGCAGTGGATGATTACCAGTCCATGAACTTTGAATTTCCAGACGAGAATATCACGGTAGTAACTGATTGCGAGATACCTGGACCGGATGAAGGACCTGAGGAAGGATCCCGATGGTCTATGCACTTTGACGGAGCCTCAAACGCTTTGGGTAATGGCATTGGCGCTGTGATCATATCTCCTAAAGGCTCTCATACTCCACTTACCGCCCGACTATGTTTCAACTGCACCAACAATATGGCGGAGTATGAAGCATGCATCATGGGTCTTCGAGCTGCAATTGTCCTAAGGATCAAGTTTCTGAGTGTCTTCGGAGATTCCGCTCTCGTGATCAGTCAGATCAAAGGCGAGTGGGATACGAAACACCCAAATCTTATTCCTTACAAGGAGTATGTCTTGATGTTGCTTCCCCACTTCGAGGAAATAACCTTTGAACACTTCCCAAGAGAGGAGAATTAGTTGGCGGACGCGTTAGCTACGATGTCTTCTATGTTCAAAGTCAAATGGGACAACAAGGCTCCCCGGATCATTATTTGGAAATTGGATGAACCTGCACATTGCTGTGATCTTGAGACTGAAGAGGTAACAGAAAAGCCTTGGTATCATGAGGTGAAGAGGTACCTTGAAGCTCAAGAATACCCCGAGGGTGCATCCGTTAATGACAAGAAGTTTCTGAGAAGGTTCGTGGCAAAGTTCTTCCTCAGCAATGGCATTCTTTACAAACGTAACCATGATTCAACCTTACTGCGTTATGTGGATAAGATTGAAGCAGAAAGGATCATGGCAGAGCTGCATGAAGGTACCTTTGGAACGTATTCCAGTGGACATACCATGGCAAAGAAAATCCTCCAGGAAGGATATTACTGGTCCACAATGGAAGCCAACTGTTATCAACATTCTCGGACGTGTCACAAATGCCAGATCTATGCTGATAAGGTGCACATTCCTCCAGTTCCTCTGAATGTCTTGACAGCACCTTGGCCTTTTGCAATGTGGGGCATTGATATGATCGGCGAGATCAGACCTACGGCATCCAACGGGCAT
This sequence comes from Vicia faba, assembly GCA_948472305.1. Classification (NCBI taxonomy): domain Eukaryota; kingdom Viridiplantae; phylum Streptophyta; class Magnoliopsida; order Fabales; family Fabaceae; genus Vicia; species Vicia faba. The sequence goes on along the minus strand of OX451739.1, from coordinate 1,150,683,371 downwards.
CGTTTCATCCTGGTAGCGATTGATTACTTTACGAAGTGGGTCGAAGAAGCTTCCTTTGCAACAGTAACCAAGAACGTCATGGGACGGTTCATTCGGAACAACTTGATCTGTCGATACGGTGTACCAGAGAGGATCATTACGGATAATGGTACCAATCTTAACAACAAGATGATCACTGAGCTCTGCGAGCAATTCAGGATACAGCACCACAACTCTTCTCCCTACCGGCCGAAGATGAATGGGGCTGTAGAAGCAGCTAATAAGAATCTTAAGAAGATTGTGCAGAAGATGACAGTGACCTACAAAGATTGGCACGAGATGTTACCATTTTCTCTTCATGGGTACCGTACCTCAGCACGGACATCAACAAGGGCAACACCCTATTCCTTGGTGTATGGCATGGAGGCAGTCTTGCCTATTGAAGTTCAGATACCCTCTCTTCGGATCATGAAGGATGCAGGTTTGAGCGAGGACGACTGGATCCAGACCCAGTTTGATCAATTAAACCTAATCAACGAAAGGAGACTCACTGCTATTTGTCACGGTCAGACGTACCAAAAATGGATGATCAAGGCATTTAACAAGAAAGTCAGACGACAAGAGTATCAAGTCGGAGACCTGGTAATCAAGTGCATCATTCTACCTCAAGGTGATCCTAGGGGCAAATGGACCCCTACTTACGAAGGGCCATTTGTGGTTAAGAATATCTTCTCAGGAGGTGCGATGATTCTAACCACCATGGATGGTGACGACCTTCCTCACCCCGCCAATGCAGACATAGTAAAAAGATATTATGCATGATTAAGGACCCGCTAGGTCGACTGGCCTAGGTAAAAATAAGGGCTTCCCGGCGAACCAAAAGGGTTCGGGCAAAAATAAGGGATGAAAATTAAAAAAATCTGTACACCCGGCAAGTCGAAAACCTGAAAAGGCGGCTTGGGCAAAAATGGGTATCCCGGTGGACTGAAAACCTGAAAGGGCGGTCCAGGCAAAAATTAGGGATAAGCGTAATACTATGTCTCATTGGATCACCCTGCATCCAGACTTCGGTACCGACTATCAGGCTCAGACGGCACCAGTCAATCAGCTTCATCTTCAACTAAGCAGCAAAGTGATGAGACGCTTGAAGCCATAAAGGCGATAGCAGAGTTGGAACCCAGTGGGATTTTTCACATAGCTGTTTTGTTTTCTTTTTTACAAATTGTATAAACTCTATTTGTTCGGCGGCGTTCTCTTACTAGGACGTCAACCTCTTGTACACAAAACGCCTATTTACAGGCAAATTTCAAAATCAATACAAGTTCATTTTTCAGACAAATTGCAAATTGTTTTTCCTTTATCTGTTTTGTCTTGCAAAGAACGTCCAATGTTCATTTTTTATATATGCATTTGACATTAATTGCTACTCATAAATATTTGCATGTGAAACAAAGGATTAATTACGGGTGACATCGGAAGTAGGGGCAATAAGAATTGTCTAAGCGATCTAGTTGCTCTGTCCACCAAGGTACCAAGGTAGGTTCGGCTGAAGAATATGACCAAGATACCTTCACTCCCCAAGAGTAAGACAGTAATGGTAGTTCTCCCCACTGAGACTTGCAACTATGAACAAAGCAGCAATAATCTCCCCAAGCAGAGTTGGTCTACCATCAGCCCGAAAAGGTTGGGTATCCCCAATAGATCTTAATATTCCCCATCGGAGTATACAGATATTCCTCAGCAAGCATCCCCGGCAGTCTTAATATTCCTCGACAGAATATAAGAATGTTCCCCGGTGGAATACAAGATACCCCCAGTGGAGCCATTTCCCAGCGCGGCCTAAAAAAGCTTCCCCGGCAGAGTTGAATCATCTGACCCGGTAGATTCTGGAAGCTTGTCCCCTGCAGAGTACAAATAAGTCTCCCCAGCCAAATTCATAGGTTATCCCCACCAGAGTCTAACTGGGTTATCCTCAGCAAGTTGCAACGGAAAGATCATCCCCAACGAAGTTCTTTCTATCCCCAACGGAGTTCATCATCAAAATCTCCAATAGAGCTTATCAACGGAATCCCCAGCGGAGTTATCGTTAAAATCTCAGCAGAACATCTCTTCCCCACAGAGTAATTCCCCGCAGAGTAATCTCTTCATCAAGTTTATTCCCCAACGGAGTCATCTTCTCCTACAGGTTTATTCATACAATCATCTTCGTTCATCATCCCCAGTGGAAGCGAAGAATTCAACATCATTCTCCAGCAGCTATCCGGGATTTATTTTCCCCAGCTAAAACATCACATTTTCATACATCATGATACATGCATATACGCATCATATACAATCTCATTTATGTTGAGAACATCATTGCTTGATCCATATCATGCATTGCATATAACTGACCTTTACCTTTCAGGAAAGATGTAGTTAAATTCTCAGCTATGTCAAAGGAGACAAAACCAGATATATCGATTCCTAAATATTTTTCTGATGCAAATCTAGTCAAAGGAGACAAATCCAGTCAAAGGAGACAAATCCAATCAAAGGAGACAAATCTAGTCAAAGGAGACAAATCCAGTCAAAGGAGCCAAATACCGTCAAAAGAGACAAATTCAGTCAAAGGAGACAAATTCAGTCAAAGGAGACACAGTCAAAGGAGACAAATCCAGTCAATGGAGACAAAATCAGTTAAATCGATTCCTAAAGATTTTTCTGAGGCAAAGCCAGTCAATGGAGACAAAATCAGTTAAATCGATTCCTAAATATTTTTCTGAAGACAGTCAATGGAGACAAAACCAGTTAAATCGATTCCTAAAGATTTTTCTGAAGTCCGTCAATGGAGATAAAACCAGTTAAATCGATTCCTAAAAGATTTTTCTGAAGCCAGGCCAGTCAACGGAGACAAAACCAGTTAAATCGATTCCTAAAGATTTTTCTGATGCTAATTCAGTCAATGGAGACAAAACTAGTTAAAAATTGATTCCTAAAGATTTTCTGATGACAGCCCGTCAATAGAGACAACCCCCATCGATAGAGACAACCCGTCAATGAAGACAACCCGTCAATAGAGATAACCCGTCAATAAAGACAACCCGTCAATAAAGACAACCCGTCAACAAAGACAAAACTACCTACCAACAATCTCCAGATGGCATCTATAAGCCCACCCTCCTATCCATCATCTCTCCAAATGGCATCTGTAAGCCCATTCCCGACATCACATTGCTGACACTACACCATGCGAGTGCAAATTTCTGGGCACTTTAGTGTTCAATCATCTTCCACCTTCGGATCACGAAAGGCCCGAAAGCCAATCTACATCCTCAGGTTTAAGAAGATCGAACAGGGGCAACTGTTGTACCCCAAAATTTTCCCTCCCATATTCCTCAAGATATGTCAAGAATCATCTCCAAATGGTTCAAGATGGCTCAAGGGTTGTACAGTCAGACCACCTCCTAAGACAGCTGAAATGAGGGTTTTGGTTCCTTCAAGGAATTCGGGGTTCTCAATGGTTTAATCAAGTCTCATAGGCCTATATACATCCTCAATCACCTACATGCCAAGTTTCAAGACTCACAGTGCCAATTTGCACAGTCAAAAGCCTCATTTGATCTATAGTCAACTGCAAAGGGCAAAATGGTCATTTTGCAGTCAAAAGTCAGAATTTTTGGTCAACATCTTATTTTGAGTTCACAATCATCATTTGATCAAGTCTTGATCATGATTCCACAAGCATAGCTCAAAAAATCATCAAGATGCAAAAGTTACTATTTTTGGACAGTAGAAAAGTCAACTGTATCTTGACCAGGGCATAACTTTTTCATGGTTTGTCATAAAAATTCCATCCAATGCTCATTTTGAAGGGGATGCAATTTCCTACACTCCATCTTCACACTCCAAGTTCAAGAAATGCTCTCACAAAAAGTTACCAATTTTTACATTATAGGTCAATTTCAAAAGTCAACAAAAGTGCACTTTGAGTCAAAGGCCATAACTTGATATTGGTAAATCCAAATGACATGGGACCAAAGGCATTGGTTATAGGACTTCAAGAGCTTTCCAAAATGTCCAAGAACATGGTCATATGATTAAAATTGAGCAAGTTGTGCATTGGAGAAGTTGGGAAATTTTCATGAATTTGCAAAAGTCAACTTTGCTCAAAACACCTTATTTTTGCTAATGGGCCTCAAATCTCTTCTTGAAACTTCACCCATGACCTATGCACGACCCACCAAGCTTAATGGGATTTATTTTCTTATTTTTAGTGATTAATTGGATTTTTAATTAATATTAATTCATTTAATTAATTTAAATCATAAGAAAATACAAGATTTGATTTTTAAATCTTTTTGTGAAGCAAATATGACCTAAACATGCTGGCAAATTCGTGCACAAGTCAAAGATACAGAAAAATCCAATTTTGGCAAATTTGTTCAATCATGAAAATCAAGGATATTTGATTTTTCAATCAAGGATTCAATCATCAATGCAATGGATATTGGCCCAGCTTTTTGACCTAATTTGTTTCCCTTATATGCAAGCAAGCTAACCCTGACCTAGTGGACGATTAAAAACTGCAGAAACAGCCATAGCACATTCAAGAAATTCCAAGAAAATTGAAAACCTGTTCTTGCATTCTAGGGCGATTCAAGGGTTTTTGTTGATCCAAATATATTGCAGGAGGTTCCAGGAACGTTTTGCAATCAAACTCAAGCATTAAAACTCAAAGAATCGTCGCTTACAGTTTCACGGTTTGCCTTTCTTATTCAGAATTATATATCTTGATTCATGCGCATTTAACATGTTTTCTTGGTTGATTTGCATTGCTAGGAACCATACGAAGCTAATGGTATGATTTAATTGAACTATAACACCCTGAATCAAAAGATACCATGATCAAAATTCTAGGGTTCTTGAGCTTTCAATTAGGGCTTTCTGAACCAGTAAAAATTGGGACCAGTGAGACATATGATTGAACTCGTGTGGCCAAGAGGAACATAACACACCCCTCGCGAAATATTTATATCCACTGTGCTTCTAATCGCTATTTTTTATTGCAGGAATTAGTGGGGGTTAAAAACCCCCGCTATTTGATTCTGATTGTGCAGGATAAATGAAGAAGATGATGATGTGTTGATACCTCATTGGCTTGTTTGAAAACGCGCGCCTTATTTTTTTGTTTTACAGCATAATATTAATTTTTGTATATAATACTCTCTATCCATTCCTTTAACAAACGCGCGTTCCAGTTCAGTTGGTAAAGGCATTGAGGCATTATCCCTTGGGACCTGGGTTCGAATCCCAGGTCCCCCCAAAACATTATTATTTTTATCTCACAGGTATTCACATGCATGATTCAAGAGATAGTCCACCATGCACCTCAAATATCAATGCGCCATGTGGCTTCAGGCATAGATCCAGTGGACATGAGTGGGAGATCACCATACGCCTTAGTCAATGAGCGTGCAGGGAGTCCAGAAAAGTCAACATGGCTGGAATGTAATTGGGCCTTGAGAATTCCAGAAACACCTCCTGATTTGGGCCAGCACCCCCTGGGTTTATTCTTTCTTTTCTTCTTTTATATTTTTCATTTAATTGTTTTATTATTAATTATTATTATTATCACTTAATTAACCAAATTAATATTTTCATAATAAAAATCAGAAAACATAAAATAAATATAATATTTTTATTTATTAAATTTAATTAGTTATTTTTATAAATAAATACTAACATAATTAATTTAGTTTTTAATTAGGTTAATTCTAATATTTTCACAATAAATAAAATCAACATAGAATTACGGTTTTTGACAATTTTAATCCTTTTATTTTTATTTCCTTAAAACATAAAAAACTCAAAAATTTCTTTTTATTAATTAATTAGTTTAGGTTCAATTAAATGCAAAATAATAAAAACTTCCTTCTTTCTCAAAAAAAGGGTCAAAACCCTAAAAAACTCTCCGATCCAATTTTCCTCGCGCGTGTGATTATTCTTGATTCATATTTTGATCCATTATTATGTAATTGCTCCGGGGATGTAATAGCTTTAATTAGGACTTTACTTACCGCTTTTATTTATTTCCCGCAATTTACTTTTCAAGGGTTTGTTTTTGGCGATGTAAATACCCGACGCCTTGTAATAGCTTAGTTTACTTTCCGCAATATTTAACTGCTAGATGTATGTTAATTAGGCTATGCATGTCAAGATCTCTCTTAAATTAAAATCAATCGTAGCTCACCATAACATGTACAAAGATAACTTAACATGAAACCTGACACACTCGCACATGCCACTCTTAGGGTACACCTCACTTGGTTGCCTCGACGTGGTCATTGAGTATAGGGTGTTTTAGAGGTCGCCCTCATGTCTAAAGATCAAAGTTGCCTCGAAACAGTTGCCTCGATAAAAGATGATCTAAGACATTAGGGTTACTGCTAAGGCGTCCTACTATTGCTTTGGTGACCACATGCCCCATTAATCGAATTGACCCGAAAACTCCAACGACGGTGCTACCTACTTCTCAATAGTGGGATAGCGCTGTCTAAAGGACATTTACACAGCTCAATTTCTTTTGAGTAGGTAGAGGTTCTAAGGTACTTGCTCTTTCAAAACAAAAATACTTTTCACACCTACACTTTTCTGACAAAAGTTTTCAAACAACACTTCATACACTCTTGAGGACAGACACAAGAGTTAAATCGGAGTTTTCAAACAAACTTTTTTCAAAACCCACAAACACAAGAAAAGCAAAACATTTTTGAAAACATAGTGAGCAAGTACCTAAGAGCCCGTGGATAACCACGGATAGAAAGGGTGCTAACACCTTCCCTTTCTATAATCTACCTCCTGAACCCGAGAAACATCTCGAAAAGGAATTTTGTTGTGCTTTTGTCCTTTCCTTGTTGGAGAAAATAAAAGACGGTGGCGACTCTTGCTTACCGCGACATTTTGCGAAACGCAAACGCGAACCAGCATTCCAAAACAGTCAGTTATATTTCCACCGATAACACAAACCAACTCCATAAACTTAGGCAAAGGTACAACAACTTTGTGCATGCTTGAAGCTAGCCTGTACAGGCCTGCCCTTGGTCACTTCACACTTTTGCTTCAAAACCAAGAAACCTTGCAAAAGGTCAAGATCTTTGCAATCTCATATAACCAAGTGTTGTAACCATTTCAAACAGGTTTGGCATATCACCCTAAGTCAGAAGCACGAGCTAACCACTTCTCAAACCTTCCAAAACACCAAAGTCTTATTTTCTTGCAAAACAGGGCAGCTTCTGCGTTTTGATTTCCAAAACAAAAACTACTCGTGCGTTTTGCCCTAAACCACTTCAAACACATTCTAAATATCACACTTAAGCTATCCCCAACCATTGTCCAGCAACTGTAACTTTGTTTTCAAGCTTCACCATTTTTGAATTCTGACTGTGCAGGTTGACTTCTACAAGCTTATTCAAGCAAGCTCAAAGCTAGCTAAGCATTGGGAAAGCTCCGAGGAACTTCAAGCAAGTTCACAAGCATCTCAGGCCTCACTGAAAACCCCTGCAATGCCATACTTGAGCTCAACTGAAACAGGTAAATCTCAAACTTCTATCTCTCTATTTAGGAAACATTAGGCTTAGGTTTGTGAATAAAAAATGTAGTACTCATTACCCTTAAGTTGTACATATACATAGATTTCATTTAAGTTAACTGTGTTGGGAGAATTTGAATGATGAACTTTCTGAAAAAACTAGGTTAGAAATTAGGGCCAGAGAAATTTTCTATGGTCTTTGAGAGTTAGATTAAGTTTTTTACATGGTTAGAATCGTGTGATTATGCTCTATAACTTTCATGTTGCAAGTTTTTGCTTTAGAGCACGTATGCAGGATTTCCAGGTTTGAATACAGGGTGCGCGTTTTCCTTTTCAAAGGTTGAAGACGAAGCTGGACTTTGGGCTGGGCCTATTTTGTTCCTACTATTGACACCCCTCAGCTTGTTGTTCACACCCCCCCCCCCTCAACCCATTTGCTTATTTTTTATATTTTTTTATTTCTTTTTAAGTTTCTGACTTAATTTTATTTTTTCTAAACAATAAAAAAATATCAAAAATACTTTCTTTAATTTTCATATTTTATTTTATTATTTTTATTATTTCTTTCTAGCATAGAAATAATTACTCTAAATATATACTTATATTTTATTAAAATAAATTCATAAATAATACAAAAAATATTATATTTTTATTTTTTATTATTTATATACTTAAATAATATTTTTCTCACATATTTTTATTCTTTTTAACATTTGTATATATATTTTTTTATTTTATTGTACATAAATAAATAAGTATATATATATATATATATATATATATATATATATATATATATATATATATATATATATATATATATATATTCTTAAAACAAATTAGGGTTTCCACCCTTAAATAAAAATAATAAATAATATTTTCTTATTTTTGATACATTAAATAACTTATTTTTACATACATAAAAATAATACAAAAAACATTTTTTTGCATATTTATATTTAATTGATTATTTAAATATTGTCTATTTATTTATTTATGCAAAGAATTCAATATGGTTGTAATAATCTTAGGGTTTTATTTTCTTGCAAATACCCCCTTATTCAAACTTGTATCCCCCTCCCCATAATCAATGTTGTAATAGTCGTAGATTTACTTTTACGCACTTTATTGCTTTCAAATATGCCATGATAGAAAGATTAGGGTTTGTATGCAAATATCCAAAATCAAACAAATAGCCTGACTAAACATAAGACAAAAAGCATGAAAATGACAACACAATGCACACAAGCACCCCTAGGGTTTCATCCACTTGTTGCCTTTAAAATGGCCATGGTATGCATGCTAGGTATCTTGGCAAAACAAAATCAAAACTAAAATATCATAGTCCCTCGATGACGCTATCTTGGTTTCCTATACAAAAATGATCTAGTCCCACAAAACTTGCTAAGATACTTGGAAATATTGTTATCATGGCCATACGATGACCCGCGCCTGTCCCGTTTAACATCCAAACACAAGGTTGCTTACCAAATACAATGGTAAAACAACAATGTCAAAGGGTTAAAAATGTGTAGGAAAGATCTTTGAGTAGGGTAGACGACTCCTAGTTACTTGATCTCTTGCAAACATCCTTGCTAATTTCAAAAATACACAATTTCAAAACAATTTCCCAAAATAAACTTTCAAACATTGAAACATCTTTGTAAAAGACAAACACCTTTGTAAAACATTCAAACAAGAATTGTTATAAAGGTTTCCTAGACAAAGGCCTCTTTTCAAAACATTTTCAAAACCACACACAAAGCACCATTTCAAACAATTGAAAAGCAAAATCAAGTGATCTAAATAAGTAACTAAGAGCCCATAGAAAACCATGGATGAAAAGGGTGCTAGCACCTTCCCTTTTCATAATCTACCCCCCGAACCCAAGAAAACATCTCAAAGGTCTTTCCTGTGCTTTTTGACCTTTCCTTTGGATAAAATAAAAAGTCGGTGGCGACTCTTGCTAAACCGAAAGATTTGTGAACACAAACGCAAAACCTCAAGTCAGTTCTCCCACCGTATCACAGACTTTGTCTTCTTTGATTCCTCAATCTTGGATGATGAACGCGGGGAAGATGATGTGCTCGATTCTTCTATTAATGATGTATCGAGGAAAGAGATATACTTGAACCTTTGCTTATATCATTTCGATTCTCCTGGGATTTGAATGCATCATCGAATTAATTGAAATCTACCCTGCCCCTAGTTAAGATTAAGGGTTTTTTTAGAAAATAGAAAGAACTTCGACTTCTGCTCGAGGGGATTAACTACTAATTAACCCCTTATTTCTCCACTGTTTTAGGAAGTTAAACAATTCCTTACATCGTCAGCTAAGCCTTATTATTAAAAAGCATATGTCAGCAAAATTTGATTATTTTGTATTTTCATCATCCTTCATCAAAGTTTGTTAAAGTTATGCAATTGGAAGATAGAAATGAAGAATGGGAAGTCGTAGATTATTTGTGGAATGGATCGATTTCAAAAATTTTGTACCCCAAAATTTGCGCTCTCACTTATCAAGAATTTGCTCACAAGATCTCCTTTGGGCTCAAGACTGCACTAGGGTTTGATCAGCTCAAGACACCTCCTTAAGCACTGATGACCAAAATTAGGGTTTGAGGTTGCACAAGGATATTTGAACTTACAATGCCCCATATGACTTTCATGGATCATTATGGACCCTCAAGATTACTCATGTCAAGTTTCAAGCTTTGGATCACACTTTTGTTCAGTCAATTGAGCAGTTGACCTAAAAATCAGCTGTATTGGGGGAAAAGTCAATTGTTACCAATTTACAGTCAAAATTCATAATTTTTTATCCACATCAACATTTTAAACTCATATGTATCATTTGATCAACTTTGGACCATAATTCTTCAAGAAATTTGATCAAATCTTCAAAAGGGCAAAATGGTCAAAATTAGGGTTTTTACTGGGAAAGGGCAATTTCTGATTTTTGACCTAGAAAATGATCAATCGGTTTAAGGCATGATTTCAAGAGTCCAATTGCACCATTTTTACCTAATAACATGGCTCAAAACATTGCTCAAGTCCAATGATTGACAGATGAATTTTCAGTCAACTAATCAAAAGTCAACTGTATACTGAAAAGTCAAACTTTGACTTTTTGGTCAAAATCAAATGTCAAAGATCACAATTCATCAAAGCATGTCAAAATATGAAACTTATTCATCAAGAAATCAAAAAATTATGATTTCATTTTGAAAAGTTAAAATTTCTAAACTTAGAAATTTTTCTAAGTGTTGGAAAATTCTTATTTTTTCACAACTTTGAGCAAACTTTTCACCATGATGCAAGACGATTCAGAAGAAACTTTTAAAATGAAAGTTTTACATATCCATGAAATATACAACATTTATTTACACAACTTCTTCCAAAAGTGATGGGATCTCAAGTTATAATTTTAAGAACATGTGGTCATGAAACAAAACAGTGAAATTTTACCCTAATTTGGTCAGGATTTTGACCCAACTTCATGGCACTTTTTCATATAGTTCCAAGGGGAATTTTCAAAAGTGATTCAAATATGGGTTTTATATCACATTGTAAGCTTTCCAAAATGTCTAATAACTCCTTGAGATCATTTTTGAGTAGGGAGAATCGAAGAGATGAAGTTAGGGTTTTATCACTTGTATACAAGGCATTTTTGTGATGAACAAGATTCAAATTCAAACTCATGCTGCATAACCTCTACTTTGAAGGCCTAAAACTTGTTATGAACTCCATAATTAATTGCTTGCACAGCTGTTAGATGTCTCAGTTCAAGCATTAAATGCAAGACCATGCTTTATATCCATTTTGGGATGAAAGTGCACATTGCCATTTTGATAAAGTGACTTTTTGCACAAAACTTGTTCTTGAGCCTTGCACTTGTTCTCTTCTGATCATACAAGTCCCATAACTCATAAGAAACTTTTTAGACACTTACAATCACTCCGCCCATGCTTGTACTTCCCCTTGAAACTTGTTTTCCCAATTTTCTTGAAAATCAAGTAACATAGCAAATAGCTTGTAACTTGTACTTCTGACTATCCAAAGAACTCAAACCCTTTTGCTTATACATACACAAGTCATTGGCCACAAATCCAACGCATGCTTGACCCCTGAAAACACCAAGAATACAGAATCACCAAAAACACTTCAAAACTTGTCATTTCTGAGTTTTGAATCCAATCTCCAAATTTACTCGTGCGCTTCTTGGCCTTTTACTTTCAAAAGCTTATAAACAACATACACAAACAACCCCAACACCTGCAACACCACTATAACACCTCCATCATCATCCACCATTTTCAAAAACAGCACCTTGCACCTTGACTTCTCCAGAACTCCTCAGGTACTTTCAGCTCAAGCTAAGGATCACATTAGCTTCCTGGGAACTTGAGAAAGCTAATCCAATCGTTGGAACTCACTGAAAGCTACTCAAACTTCAAACCTGATACTCTCTTGCAAGGTAAGTTTTCTGACTTTGGAAATTTTCATATAGGCATCATCAATGGTTTATTTGTGAATGAAAATGTATATCATTGGCCTAAAGTTAACCATGTCCATAGTTTTCATTAATTTTGCTTGAGCTTAGAGAATTTTAAGATTGAAGTTTCTGAGATTTTTAGGGTTCATATTAGGGCCATTAAAATTCATGCTTATCTTTGATTTATAATTTTATTTCTTTTCATTTCTGAAATCGTGAGAAAATTTGCTACAAGTTTTCGGTTTACAGTTTTCATTTTTGTTGAGATTTTAATAAGATACAGAGGCTCTGGCTGGGCGTGAGGTTGAAGATAAAGTTCAGGCCATGGACTTGTTTACTATCATATATTTGTTGTTTTGATTATATAAACGGATGTATAGCCACCCAAGTGGTAGAAGCGCGCGCCTGTGACTTGAGGGACCTGTGTTCGAGCCCCAGTGGTATCCTTTTGGATTTTTTCACATTTTTTGCATTCTGACTTTCTTTTTGGCAGGCGCCTGGGCCTCATCTCCTTGGGCTTATGTTTTTTTTCACTTCTGACCCCCTGTTGGCTATTTACACCCTGACCCATTTTTATTTCTTTTTTCTTATTTTTATTTATTTATTTTCTTAAATATTTTATCTAATATTAAAAAATCAGAAAAAATATGAAAACATTAGATTAATATTTTGATAAAGTTTATTTATTTTTTACACAAAAAAAATATTTTATTTAATCAATACTTTATTTATTTCACTAATTGTTTTGTAAATTTAATTAAAAAAACTAGGGTTTTAGTTATTTTCTTTTACACCATTTAAATATATTATTTTAAAATATAAAAAAGACCAAAAATATTTTATAATACTATAATTTATTTTTAAGACAAAAATACAAAAAATATTCTTCCTATAAACTTAATTTCTTTTAATCAATTAATAGATTGGGATTTATATAATTTCTTTTCCTAGTAAATTTAGGTTTACTTTTTATTATTTTAATTAATAATCTTCTTTTAGTTAATTAGGTTAAAACAAAACTCTTTTTCCCTAAAAACCCAAACAAACATCACATGTTCTTTACATTTGCATTCTTGTATATTTATTCATTTTGTACATTATTTATTCAATTCTTGTATAAATTCAATATGGTTGTAATAGATAAATATGCTTTATTTTATTGCAATCCCAATTTATAAGTTGTACACCCCCCCCCCCCCACCCACACACACAAGTATTGTAATAGCGTAGTATTTTTAAATTCCGCAATTTATCGCTTTATATACAAATGTTAGTAATTAGGGTTTGTATGGAAAGACTAAAACCAATGCTTAGAAAACCCTAATCAAAGACAAAATCAAGCATGAAAACAATACACTTGCACACAAGCACCCCTAGGGTAAAATCCACTTGGTTACCTTACAAAATGACCATATTACACATGTGAGGTATCTTAGTAAAAACAAGCAAAATATAAGATCATAGTCCCTCGATGACGCTATCTATATTGCCTTTCAAATGATCTTAGTCCCTAAAAGATAATGTTAAGATACCTTGCAACATTGCTAATCATGGTTATACAATGACCCACGCCCGTCCCGTTTACATCCAAAGATAGGGTTACTTACCAAATCAATGGTAGAATAACAATGTCAAAGGAAAAGAAAATGAACAAGAAATACTTTTGAGTAGTTTGATTACTCCTAATTACTTGCTCCATTTCAAAACAAACATCCTTGCTATTTTCAAAGCAAACACCAACACTCTTCAAAACATCTTACAAACTTGAAAAACATTTTCAAAAGATCAACATCTTTGTATACATTCTTACGAATGAGAATCATTACAAAGTTTGCCTAAACAATGGCCTCTTTACAAAATACTTTCAAAAACCACACAAAGCCCAATTTCAAACAAAAAGCAAGTGATCTAGCAAGTAACTAAGAGCCCATGGAAAACCATGGATGAAAAGGGTGCTAATACCTTCCCTTTTCATAATCTACCCCCCGAACTGAAGAAACAATCTCAAAGGTCTTTCCTGTGCTTTTTCACCTTTCCTTTTGGATAAAAGAAAAGTCGGTGGCGACTCTTGCTAACCGAAACATTTGCGATAAAATACAAAACCTTCAAGTCAGTTCTCCTACAGTATCACAGAACTGGGGACTCTGGTGGAGATTTTGTGGAAGTGGGGTTACCTTAGGGTTAGATCACATTTACTTGCTTTTATTGTTTTACTTGTATGCTTTACATTATGGTTCTTTGTTTGGGTTTGAATCCTCTACCTGGATTTGGGATACCTTATAGATAAGTAGCAATACATTGTGGAAACTGTGTGGGGTATACCGACATGGTCTAAGCAATAGCTACGTTAGTTCGACATGTTTGTGGGTACCGGTAGCCCTTGAGTTAATCAAGGAGAATACGGGGCCGCTGAGTGATGTCATGAAGCACTAATGAACTTTTAGAACCTTTACTTGACCAACTTAGCCTTTAGGACATAGTGAGATGACCGACTTTGGTGCAGTCTGAAGTTGGTAGATACTCGATACTACACTCATTGAGGTTTGGTTTTTTGGGATATTTCGGTCGCTATTAAAGAGGCTTGCACTGAAACAATGACCAAAGAAACAAACCGGTGATATTGAGCTCCTTAGAACCCGGTTATTATTGCTAGGACAGGTTTGAGTCAACTAAACTTCAAGAGGGTACTTACCTATAAGACTCCATGCAAGCCTAAAACTAAGGACTTGTTTGCTTTGTTTGTATATACATACTTGTACATAACATCATGACATCATCCTCATTCACTAACCATTTTAAGGATTTATGGGATTTATCTTTGTTTCTGTTTTGTAGGACATGGATTTTATTCGCAGGAAAACTATTCAAGTCAATCTCGTAAGGATCCCTCCACAACTTAAGGAGATAGCTTCAAGGATTACAGAAAATTCTCCATTCAACGAGAGACATGGTCGCCTACTAAACTTGGTCACCTCCAACACTGATGAAGACATGATGAAGGTGCTCTTTCAGTTCTTTGATCCTTTACACCATTGCTTCACATTTTCCGATTATCAACTTGTGCCAACTTTGAAAGAATTCTCCCAACTCTTGAGGATTTCCATTCTCAATCAACTACCTTTCAACGGTACAGAAATAGATCCAAAGCTAAAAGATATTTCTCAAGCTCTACACTTGTAACCATCTGATATCACAACCAATTGGGAAACAAGGAGTGGTGTCAGGGGTTTCCTAGAAAAGTTCTTTTTTGAGAAAGCTCAAAGTTGTTGGAACTCTTTGGATTTGCAAGCCTTTGAGGAAATTGTGGCTCTCCTCATCTATGGGATGGTTTTGTTTCCAAATCCTGACCAACTCATAGATGTAAACGTCGTCAAAATCTTCATATCTCGTAACCCGATGCCTACTTTGCTAGGAGACATCCTACATTCTTTTCACTCTCGCACTATGAGTAAAAGAGGTATCCTTATGTGTTGCACTCCTCTTTTGGCAAGATGGTTTATTTTTCATCTTCCCCAATCTGTATTGAAGAACGAGCAGGGTTCAAGGTGGTCACAAAGGTTGATGACACTCAAACATTCAAACGTTCATTGGTGTTCGCGATCCATAGAGAATGTTACTATTATCGACCGTTGTGGAGAATTCCCTAATGTCCCTATACTTGGCATTAGGGGAGGTATCACCTATAACCCCTGCTTAGCCTTAAGACGATTTGGTTACGCCCGAAGGGATGGCCCACATGAGATGCTTATTCAAGGTTTGGTATTTAACTACAAGAACGACGATCAAGGTCATCGCCAGAGATTTATCCGAGCTTGGAGGATGTTGAACAAGGTAGATAGCAAGACATTGGGGCACACAAATTCCATCCCTCTTGAGCCTTACCTCAAATGGGTACGAACTTGTGCTCAGAGTCTTATGATGCCTTATCCCTCCATTCTCCCGGTAATCATTGAGCATGTTATGGAAGGAGATGTTTCGTACACTATCCTACATATTGACATGCCCACCTATCTTGAAGACTTACAAAGAGATTGGATACAACTCAAGGGGGAACGAGACACTTTCGAAGCCCAATTCTACGCTAGCGAGAAGAAGGTTTTGGAACTCACTAAGCAACTTCATGACGAGCAGACTCTGAATGCCTACATCGCACCAAAGAGGATGCGTGCTACCTTTTTATCTTAGAGTTTTTGTATTGTCTTGCCCAAAGAGGCACTGATGTACTCAAGCTTTAATTTATTAATATAATGTGTGTTTCTTTTTTTTTTGTCTAAAACAAATTTGAATCTTTAAAATCCTTGAAATCATTGCATATGCATTTACCATTCGTCATAACATAAGCAGGTTTCTTGCAACAAGTTTCCTCATCTTTCTACTATTTATTTCAGTAAGATGGATCTCGAGCAAACGGTTAAGGACATCCAAGCACAAAATGCTCAGTTTCAACAGATGTTCTTAACTTTAGCCAAAGGACAAGAAGAGTTGAAGACCTTGCTGGTTGAAGAGAAAAGGAAGAAAGCAAAGAAAATAACCAGAGTTCTAAACATGGGAAGAAGATTCCAAGGACAAGCAAGAAGGACCCTAGACTTTGCAACGTCATCTGGAGAGAAAGACAATCAAGATGGGAAAGGCAAGGAAGCAGTTGTCCAGCCAGATTCAGAAGAGGAAGAGGAAGAAGAAGATTATTCTGAAGAACAATATCCTTCGGCCTATGACAAGTATAAGCATCTGGAGGAACGGTTAAGTGCAATGGAAATTCAAAAAGTGCCTGGATTGGACTTTGAGGAGTTGGGTCTAGTATCTGGGATTGTCATTCCCCCAAAATTTAAGGCACCGGTGTTCGCCAAGTACGATGGATTTTCATGTCCCAAAATTCATCTCTGATCCTATGTGAGGAAAATACAGCCTCATATCGCTGACAAGGATTTATGGGTACACTTCTTTCAAGACAGCTTGTCCAGAACTCAACTTGATTGGTTTTATCAATTAGAAAGACTCAATGTTCATAACTGGGAAGATTTGGCCGCCTCCTTTTACAAACAAATCCAATACAATGCTGATCTTGCTCCCACCCGTACTGAACTCCAGAGTATGGCCATGGTTTCAAGTGAAGGCTTCAAGGACTATGCGCAAAAATGTAGGGACTTAGCAGGAAGAGTCCAGCCTCCCCTATCTGAAAGAGAGTTGGTAGACATGTTTTTGGGCACCTTGTCTCGTCCTTTATTCAATCACTTAATTGGGAGTTCATCGATAGGTTTTACCTAATTGATATTGACCGGAGAAAGAGTGGAAGCCGGGATAAATAATGGGAAAATTAAAAAAGATGCATCCTCTGCTGTTGTAAGAAAACCATTCATTGGAAAGAAAGAAGTTGTTGTTGTATATCCTCATATAAATAAAGATAGGGCTGAACGACGTCCAATGGTGGGGGTTGTCATGATTCCTAAACCTGCGCCTTCCCAGCAAAGAAGCAACCAGCCAAGAACGGAAAGACCAGTCAGACAGTTCACCCAAATTAATATGACACTATCTCAAGTATTGTCCCATTTGTTAAGATCCAATCTAGTGACTTTGAAAGAAACTCCAAAGAATCCTAACACAACCTCTCCTCATTATCATCCTAATGCCCGTTGTGCATACCATTTTGAGAGTCCCGACCATGACACTAACAATTGTTGGGCTCTGAAAAACAAGGTACAAGACCTTCTTGAAGCCAAAGAGATTGAATTTGATGCGCCATAAATCCCCAATGTTATTACGTCCCCTATGCCCAAGCACGGCCGTGATGTCAACGTCGTTGAGGAAGATATGTTTGTTACTTTGGTTGATGAACTTGTGACCCCACTCCTGACTATCAAAAAGAACTTGTTGAATGTCGGTGTATTCCCAGGCTGTGATAAAAGTTGTCATTTCTGTTTGTCCTCACCAACTAGCTATCATTTGTTAAAAGCAGGCGTTCAATGCCTAATAGATGACAAGGAGATTTTATTCGAGAAGACTTCTATTCCAACTGTTTCTTATAATGATGTTTCCATAGTGACCATTTCTAATAATTCTTCCAGGGTCTCCACCAAAAGACCTGTTAGAATTACATCAGTTCCTAAAGTAGCTCCGTTGATAATTACATTGCCTGGACTAATCCCGTATTCGTCAGACAAAACCGTCCCTTGGAATTACGGAGGTGATGTCTACTATCACGGTATCAAGCAAGATTGGCCAGCTACTGAAAGTTCAAGTTCTGAGAAAGTTGACTCTGATATCAGTAATATCACAGTGACTAGCAAGATTACCCGAAGTGGAAGGGTATTATCTCCAAAAATTGCTCCTCCAAAAGCTATTTTTGGACCTGTAATCATTCTTGTTGTTGTTGCTCCTCCAAAGGTTATTCCTAGTCCTACAATCATCTCTGCTAATACTCCTATTGACAAAATTGTTGCAGTCCCTGTTATCACCCCTACTGACATTCCTACTGCCGAGTCAACCGAGACTCGAGGAAAAGGTATTCTGGTTGAGCCTGTCCGGACGAAGGCACAATCAGTAGCTATCCCTGGGACCTCCCGAAAAGATATGGAGAAAATTCTAAAGATTATAAAAAGAAGCGACTACAACGTAGTCGAGCAACTGGGGCAAACTCCATCAAAAATTTCCATGTTGGCTTTATTGTTATGTTCCGAGGCTCATGCAAAGACCTTGGTAAAATTCCTTAAAACTGCCTATGTACCCCAAGAAACATCTGCCAATCAGTTCCAAGACTGCGTAGCCAGCTTAACCGCAGATAATGGTTTAGGTTTTTCAGATGCTGATTTAACGCCAAGGGGGAGGAAGCATAATGAGGCATTGCATATCTCGGTCGAATGCAAGGGAACAACTTTGGCTCATGTCTTGGTTGACACCGGTTTGTATCTAAATGTGTTGCCTAAAAAGCCTCTGGATAGGCTTGACTGTGAAGGACTGGCCTTGAAATTGAGCAACATAGTAATGAGAGCCTTCGACGGCTCAAAAAGGATTATGCATGGAGAAGTGAACATCCCCATAAAAGTTGGAACCCAAACATTTGATTCAACTTTTAATGTAATGGATATTCGCCCTTCATATTCCTGCTTATTAGGCCGACCATGGATTCACAATGCTGGTGTCGTTACCTCTACGTTGCATCAAATGCTGAAATATCCAATTCAGGGGAAAATCATCACCATTCATGGAGAAGAAGAGTATATGGTCAGCTATCTAAATTCCTTTAGATATGTGGAATTAGATGGTGAATTTATTGAAAATCCATTCCAGCACTTTGAAGAAGTCCTGCAAACTGCAGCAGTAACCAAGGTTGTGTCTCAAGTCCCTAAGATTACAAGGCCTCCGATCAAGATGTCGTATTTTAAAGATGCCAAGACAGTAATAGAAGAAGGTGCGTGCACTATTTGGGGCCAACTCCCAGATATCCCATACAAATCTAAAAAAATTGGTCTGGGTTTCACTTCAGGTGCCCAGAACGTTGTATGTCGCGCTCGTGCCGGAGGGCCACCCTTGAAGATCAGCAACTGTGAAGTCAACACAGTGGAGGATCATGAAGACATATCCAACCTGGAGAATTGGAATTTCCCAACTGTCAGCGGAGAGCTCAACAATTGGGAAGCTAGAGATTTTGTCCCGATCACATTTATCCAACAATAATTTGTCTTTAAATTTTGTTGGACATGTAATATTAAACAATTCAGACTCTTAAAACCTTGTGTCTTACCCGAGGCACAATGGTCCATTTGTAAGGGTTATTATTCCCATATGACATTAATGAATCATGGACATTTTTGCATACAAACTTTATGCTCATTGTTTTTATTTTTTACATTTTCATTTCTTTCAAAGATAGTTATACTCTTACACACACTCACATTCAAAATGCATATCTACATCCATTCGGGATCCCATGGGTAACAATTCTGCTATGGCCTTCTGTGATTATGAAAATCTAATCTACCAAGCCGAAGACGAAGGTGAGGAAGATTGTGAGGTGCCAGGGGAACTCTCCATGTTACTACAACAAGAAGAGAGGACCATTTAGCCCCATGAAGAACCAGTAGACACAATTAACCTAGGTACCGAAGAAGACAAAAAAGAAGTCAAGGTGGGTGCCAATCTGGAACCCAGTATCAAAGAGCATCTGATTCAGTTACTACACGATTATGTTGAGGTCTTTGCCCTGTCGTACGAAGACATGCCAAGACTTGATGCAGATATTGTAGTACATTGTCTACCTACAAAAGAAGACTGTCCTCCGGTAAAACAAAAGGTCAGTCGAATGCGACCAGACATGTCAGAGAAGATTAAGGCTGAAGTCATGAAACAATTCAACATCGGGTTCTTGGCCATCACCTCCTATCCGCAATGGGTCGCCGATGTTGTTCCGGTACCCAAAAAGGACGGCAAGGTACGAATGTGCGTGGAATACAGAGATTTGAATAGGGCAAGCCCTAAGGATGATTTCCCACTTCCCCATATTGATATTCTAGTTGACAATACGGCACGACACAAAGTGTTTTCCTTCATGGACGGTTTCTTAGGCTACAACCAAATCAAAATGGCGCCTGAGGATATGGAGAAAACAACCTTTGTCATGCAGTGGGGCACATTCTGCTATAAGGTTATGCCATTCGGGCAGAAGAATGTTGGGGAAACCTATCAGCGCGCCATGGTAGCCCTATTTCACGACATGATACATCACGACATGATACATCACGAAATAGAGGTCTATGTGGCCGACATGATAGCCAGATCTCAAACAGAAGAAGAACATCTTGATCATTTACAGAAACTGTTTGAGAGGTTAAAGAAATACAAGCTGAGGTTGAACCCAAATAAATGCACGTTTGGAGTGAGGTCTAGTAAACTCCTAGGCTTTGTCGTCAGCAATAAAGGTATCGAAGTGGATCCCACCAAGGTGAAAGCGATACAAGAGGTGCCTGCTCCTCGTATCGAGAAGGAAGTCAGAGGACTCTTGGGACAATTAAACTACATTGCCAGATTCATTTCTCACCTGACAGCTACTTGTGAACCAATCTTTAAATTACTGAAGAAAGATCAAGTAGTCAAATGGAATGATGAGTGCCAAACTGCTTTCGAAAAGATCAAAGAATACCTATAAGAGCCTTTGGTTTTGATGCCACCAGTCGAGGGAAGACCCTTGATCATGTATCTAATTGTTTTAAAAAATTCAATGGGGTGTGTGCTGGGGAAGCATGACGAGTCTGGCCGAAAAGAGCATGCTATTTATTACCTGAGCAAAAAGTTTACCGACTGTGAAACAAGATATTCACTGCTCGAGAAAACTTGTTGCGCTCTGGCATGGGCTGCTCGTCGGCTAAGACAGTATATGCTGACCCATACTACCTTATTGATATCTAAAATGGATCTAATAAAATACATCTTCGAGAAACCTACTCTCTCTGGGAGAATAGCAAGATGGCAGATGATCCTAACAGAATATGATATATGGTATACTACCCAGAAGGAAATAAAGGCCAGTGTACTAGCTGATCACCTTGCTCACCAAGCTGTGGATGACTACCAGTCCATGAAGTTCGAATTCCCAGATGAAGACATCATGATGGTAAACAACTGTGAAGAATTCAGACCATATGACGGACCTAAACAAGGATCCCGATGGACCCTGGTTTTTGATGGGGCATCCAACACACTCGGAAATGGTATTGGTGTTGTACTCATATCTCCTGAAGGATGTCATACTCCCTTTATGGCAAGACTCTTCTTCAATTGTACAAATAACATGGCAGAATATGAAGCATGCATTTTTGGTCTCAAAGCTGCCATAGATTTGGGGATCAAATCCCTAAGTGTATTCAGAGATTCAGCTTTGGTCATCAGCCAGATTAAAGGGGAATGGGACACCAAACACCCAAACCTTATCCCCTACAAAGAACATGTACTGACATTGATCCCACATTTTGAGAAGATTACCTTCGAGCATTTCCCGCGAGAATAAAATCAGCTAGCAGACGCACTAGCCACAATGTCGTCCATGTTTAAACTTAAATGGGATAACGAGGCTCCCTATATCACCATTGAACAAATGGATGAACCAACTCACTGTCACAAGATTAATATTGAAGAAATAGTGGACCAGCCTTGGTTTCACGAAGTTAAGAGGCATCTCAATGCTCAAGAATATCCGGAAGGAGCTTCAGTAAACGATAAGAAGTTCTTAAGGAGATTCTCTGCTAAATTCTTCCTTAGTAATGGCATTCTCTACAAACACAACCATGACTCTGTGTTACTTCGGTGCGTAGACAAGGTTGAAGAGGAAAAGATCATGGATTAGTTGCATGAAGGCACCTTTAGCACCCATTCCAGTGGGCATACAATGGCAAAGAAGATCCTACGGGCAGGCTATTACTTGTCTGCCATGGAAGCAGATTGCTATCAACACTCTCGAATCTGCCACAAGTGTCAGATTTATGCTGACAAGGTGCACGTACCTCCGGTTCCTTTGAATGTCTTGACGTCTCCTTGGCCCTTTGCTATGTGGGGCATCAATATGATTGGGGAAATCAAACCAACAGCCTCTAATGGACACCGCTTCATCTTGGTGGCCATTGACTATTTTACAAAGTGGGTTGAGGTTGCCTCTTTCGCTTCTGTTACCAAGAATGTTATTGCCCGGTTCATTAAACAGAATCTCATTTGTCGGTATGGTATCCCGAAAAGGATCATCACAAACAATGGTATGAATCTTAATAATACTATGATCACCGCCCTGTGCGAGCAGTTCAAGATCCAGCATCATAATTCTTCCCCTTACTGGCCAAAGATAAATGGTGATGTTGAAGCCGCAAATAAGAACATCAAAAAGATCATACATAAAATGACAGTCACATATAAAGACTGGCATGAGATGCTATCATTCGCTCTCCACGGTTATCGTACCACATCATGCACATCAACCGGCGAAACACCCCACTCTCTGGTATACGGCATGGAGGTTGTCTTGCCTATTGAGGTCAAAATCCACTCTCTGAGAATTATGAAGGATGCAGGGCTGAATGAAGAAGATTGGATCCAAACTCGACTTGATCAACTGAACTTGATTGATGAGAAAATACTTATTGTTGTCTTCCATGGTTAAATGTATCAAAAACGGATGATCAAGGCTTTCAACAAAAAGGTCAAACGCCAAGTGTATCAAGTCGGGGATCTGGTAATCAAACGCATCATACTGCCGCAAGGTGATCCCAGGGGAAAATGGACTCCTACATACGAAGGACCATTTATAATCAAAAGCATATTCTCTAGTGGAGCAATTATCTTGACCACCATGGATGGTGACGACCTGCCGCACCCTGTGAACACGAACATAGTCAAAAGATACTATGTATAAGAGACCCGATAGGTTGACACACCTAGGAAAAACAAGGGCATCCCGACGAACCAAAAAGGTTCGGGAAAAAATTAGGGATAAAACAAAAAATTTGTACACCCGGCAAGCTGAAAACCCGAAAGGGCGGCTTGGGCAAAAAAGGGTATCCCGGTGGACAGAAAACCCGAAAGGGCGGTCCAGGCAAAAGTTAGGGAATTAAAGTGTATGACTATGTCCTATTGGGATCACCTTACGGACAACCTTTGGCTTCAATTGACAAGCTCAAGTGGTTCTGATCAATTCAATCAGCTCCGGACAAGGAAACAAATAGATAAAATGCTCAAAGACACGAAGGCTATAGCAGAATGGGAACCCCATGGGATTATTTCACATTACTATCTTTTCTTTGTATCAAATTTTCATTTTTTACGACGGAATTCTCTTACTAGAATGTTTGTCTCATTGTATAAAAATACTTACTAAAGTCAATAAAAAGGTATCTCTTTGAAAGTGCAAAACTATCTGTTTTTCTTTACTCTTGTGTTTTGTTTACAAAAATGTCCAATGATTTATTTTTGAACATATGCATTTGAATGTAACTACTGTTTTCAAATAAACAAAATAGAAAGACAATCACTAATGGCTTCAAGATATAGGTAAATCTCTCTAAGCTATTTCCATAAAATCCCCTGCAGTGTGCAGTTTAATCCCCCAGCAGAACAAAACTTCCAGTTATTGCTCCCCGGTAGAAGTCGCCAAATTTCTCAGGATTTCCCAACAGGATTTTACAAGCAGTACATGGCATTTCCCTTACAACAGTTTATTTCTCCAAGTGGAAACTCATCAGCACTTTAAAAATGAAGACTTGCACTCCATATCCTCAGCAGCAGTCGGGGATTTATTTTCCCCAATCTAAACAACAGTGCAGTAGATTAGCTCACATATGCATACATACGCATCCATATATCATAAACATCAATAACACGAATGCATGTATCACAATCTCAGTATACCATGTATTTCATACAACATGACATTGCATATTAGCTAACATTTTACCCTTTTTAGGATAAGGTTAATCAACAGCTACCATTAACAATGTTCAAAGCTTCTAGATATAGTATAGATATGCTCCAGACATAGATGCCATTCTGATACTCATTCAAATTCTCTTCAGATACAGTTCAGATACACTCTAGACACAGACGCTATCCTGATACTCATTCAGATACAACTTTCAGATACAGTTCATATACGCTCTAGACACGGACGCTATCCTGATACTCATTCAGATACAACTTTCAGATACAGTTCATATATGCTCTAGACACAGATGCCATTCTGATACTCATTCAGATCCAACTTTCAGATACAGTTCAGATACGCTCTAGATACGGGTGCCATCCTGATACTCATTCAGATTCAGCTCTCAGATACAATTCAGATACGCTCCAGATACGGATGCCATCCTGATACTCATTCAGATTCAGCTCTCAGATACATTTCAGATACGCTCCAGATACGGATGCCATCCTGATACTCATTCAGATTCAGCTCTCAGATACAGTTCAGATATGCTCCAAACACGGATGCCATTCTGATACTCATTCATATTCTCTTCAGATACAATTTAGATACGCTCCAGACACAGATAATATCCTGATACTCATTCGAATACAACTTTCAGTTACAGTTCAGATACGCTCCAGACACGGATGCCATCCTGATACTCATTCAGATTCAACTTCTAGACACGGTTTAGATATGCTCCAGATACGGGTGCCATCCTGATACTCATTCAGATTCAACTTCCAGATACAGTTCAGATACGCTCCAGGCACGGACGCCATTCTGATACTCATTCAGTTTCAGCTTACAAATACGGTTCAACAATCATTTCTGGATGGAATTTACAAGCCCATCTCTAACAACGTTCCATCATCCCTCTAAATGGAATCTTTAAGCCCATTCCCTCTACCATCACATCACCGAGTGCAAATTTCTGGGCACTCTAATGTCCAATCATCTTCCACCTTCGAGTCGCGAATGGAAAAATTCGCCAATCTAACTCCTCAGGCTTAAGAATATTGAATAGGGGCAGCTGTTGCACCCCAAAATTTGCCCTCTCACTTATCAAGAATTTGCTCACAAGATCTCCTTTGGGCTCAAGATTGCACTAGGGTTTGATCAGCTCAAGACACATCCTTAAGCATTGATGACCAAAATTAGGGTTTTAGATTGCACAAGGATATTTGAACTTCCAATGCCCCATATGACTTTCATGGATCATTATGGACCCTCAAGATTACTCATGTCAAGTTTCAAGCTTTGGATCACACTTTTGCTCAGACAATTGAGCAGTTGACTTAAAAATCAGATGTATTGGGGGAAAAGTCAACTTTGGCCAATTTACAGTCAAACTTCATAATTTTTTATCCACATCAACATTTTAAACTCATATGTATCATTTGATCAAGTTTTAACCACAATTCCTCAAGAAATTTGATCAAATCTTCAAAAGGGCAAAATGGTCAAAATTAGGGTTTTCACTAGGAAAGGGCAATTTCTGATTTTTGACCTAGCAAATGATCAATCGGTGATCTCAAGAGTCCAATTGCATCATTTTGACCAAATAACATGGCTCAAAACATTGCTCAAGTCCAATGGATTGACAGATGAATTTTCAGTCAACTGATTAAAAGTCAACTGTATATTGAAAAGTCAAACTTTGACTTTTTGGTCAAAATCAAATGTCAAAGATCACAATTCATCAAAGCATGTCAAAATATGAAACTTATTCATCAAAAAAATCAAAAATTTAAGATTTCATTTTGAAAAGTTAAAATTTCTAAACTTAGAAATTTTTCTAAGTGTTGGAAAATTCTTATTTTTTCACAACTTTGAGCAAAATTTTTACAATGATGCAAGATGATTCAGAAGAAACTTTCGACATGAAAATTTTTGATCTCCATGAAATCTACAACGTTTGTTTACACAACTTCTTCCAAAAGTGCTCGGATCTCAAGTTATAATTGTAAGAACATGTGGTCATGAAACAAAACACTTAGTGAAATTTTGCCCTAATTTGGTCAGGATTTTGACTCAACTTCATGGCACTTTTTCATATATTTACAAGGGGAATTCTCAAAAGTGATTCAAATATGGGTTGTATAGAACATTTCAATCTTTCCAAAATGTCAAAGAACTCCTTTAGATCATTTTTGAGTAGGGAGAATCAAATAGATGAAGTTAGGGTTTTATCACTTGAATTAAAAGGCATTTTTATGATGAACAAGATTCAAATTCAAACTCATGTTGCATAACCTCTACTTTTCAAGCCTAAAACTTGTTAGGCACTCCATAATTAATTGCTTGCACGGCTGTTAGAGGTCTCATTTTAAGCATTCAATGCAAGGCCATGCTTTATATCCATTTTGGGAAGAAAGTGCTCATTGCCATTTTGATAAAGTGACTTTTTGCACAAAACTTGTTCTTGAGCCTTGCACTTGTTCTCTTATGATCATACAAGTCCCATAACTCATAAGAAACTTGTTAGACACTTACAATCACTCAAATCGTGCTTGTACTTCCCCTTGAAATTTGTTTTCCCACTTTTCTTGAAAATCAAGTAACATAGCAAATAGCTTGTAACTTGTACTTCTGACTATCCAAAGCACTCAAACCCTTTTTCTTATACATACACAAGTCATTAGCCACAAATCCCACGCATGCTTGACCCCTGAAAGCACCAAGAACATAGAATCACCAAAAACACTTCAAAACTTATCATTTCTGATTTTTGAATCCAATCTCCAAATTTACTCGTGTGTTTCTTGGCTTTTTACTTTCAAAAGCTTCTAAACAACAAACACAAACAATCCCAACACATGAAACACCACTGTAACACCTCCATCACCATCCACCATTTTCAAAAGCATCACCTTGCACCTTGACTTCTCCAGAACTCCTCAGGTACTTTTAGCTCAAGCTAAGGATCACATTAGCTTCCTGGGAACTTGAGGAAGCTAGTCCAATCTTTGGAACTCACTGAAAGCTACTCAAACTCCAAACCTGATACTCTCTTGCAAGGTAAGTTTTTTTACTTTGGAACTTTTCATACAGGCATCACCAATGGTTTATTTGTGAATGAGATATGTAGATATCATTGTCCTAAAGCTAACCATGTCCATAGTTTTCATTAATTTTGCTTGAGCTTAGAGAACTTTAAGATTGAAGTTTCTGAGATTTTTAGGATTCAGATTAGGGCCATTAAAATTCATGCTTATCTTTGATCTATAATTTTATTGCTTTGTATTTCTGAAATCGTGAGGATATTTGCTACAAGTTTCCGGTTTACAGTTTTCATTTTTGTTGAGATTTGAATAAGATACAGAGGCTCTGGCTGGGCGTGAGGTTGAAGATGAAGTTCAGGCCATGGACTTCTTTACTATCATATATTTGTTGTTTTGATTATATAAACGGATGTATAGCCACTCTAGTGATAGAAGCGTGCGCATGTGACTTGAGGGACCTGGATTCGAGCCCTAGTGGTACCCTTTTGGATTTTTTCACATTTTTTGCATTCTGACTTTCTTTTTGGCAGGCGCCTGGGCCTCATCTCCTTGGGCTTATGTTTTTTTTTCACTTCTGACCCCCTGTTGGCTATTTACACCCTGGCCCATTTTTATGTCTTTTTTCTTATTTTTATTTATTTATTTTCTTAAATATTTTATCTAATATTAAAAAATCAGAAAAAATATGAAAATATTAGATTAATATTTTGATAAAGTTTATTTATTTTTTACACAAAAAAATTATTTTATTTAATCGATACTTTATTTATTTCACTAAATGTTTTGTAAATTTAATTTAAAAAACTAGGGTTTTAGTTATTTTCTTTTACACCATTTAAATATATTATTTTAAAATATAAAAATGACCAAAAATATTTTATAATACTATAATTTATTTTTAAGACAAAAATACCAAAAATATTCTTCCTATAAACTTAATTTCTTTTAATCAATTAATAGATTAGGGTTTATTTAATTTCTTTTCCTAGTAAATTTAGGTTTACTTTTTATTATTTTAATTAAAATTCTTCTTTTAGTTAATTAGGTTAAAACAAAATCCTTTTTCCCTAAAAATCCAAACAAACATCACATGTTCTTTACATTTGCATTCTTGTATATTTATTCATTTAGTACATTATTTATTCAATTCTTGTATAAATTCAATATGGTTGTAATAGATAAATAGGCTTTATTTTCTTGCAATCCCCATTTATAATTTATACACCCCTCTCACACAAGTATTGTAATAGCGTAGTAATTTTAAATTCCGCAATTTATCGCTTTATATACAAATATTAGTAATTAGGGTTTGTATGGACAGACTAAAACCAATGCTTAGAAAACCCTAATTAAAGACAAAATCAAGCACGAAAACAATACACTTGCACACAAGCACTCCTAGGGTAAAATCAACTTGGTTGCCTTACAAAATGACCATATTACGCATGTGAGGTATCTTAGCAAAAACAAGCAAAATATAAGATCATAGTCTCTCGATGACGCTATTTATGTTGCCTTTCAAATGATCTTAGTCCCTAAAAGAGAATGCTAAGATACATTGCAACATTGCTAATCATGGTTATACAATGACCCACGCCCGTCCCATTTAAATCCAAATATAGGGTTACTTACCAAATCAATGGTAAGATAACAATGTCAAAGGAAAATAAAATGAACAAGAAAGACTTTTGAGTAGGTAGATTGCTCTTAATTACTTGCTCCATTTCAAAACAAACAACCTTGTTATTTTCAAAACAAACACCTACACTCTTCAAAACATCTTACAAACTTGAAAAACATTTTCAAAAGATCAACATCTTTGTATACATTCTTACGTACGAGAATCATTACAAAGTTTGCCTAAACAATGGCCTCTTTACAAAATAGTTTCAAAAATCACACAAAGAACAATTTCAAACAAAAAGAAAGTGATCTAGCATGTAAATAAGAGCCCATGGAAAACCATGGATGAAAAGGATGCTAATACCTTCCCTTTTCATAATCTACCCCCCGAACTCAAGAAACAATCTCAAAGGTCTTTCCTGTGCTTTTTCACCTTTCCTTTTGGGTAAAAGAAAAGTCGGTGGCGACTCTTACTAACCGCAATATTTGCGATAAAATGCAAAACCTTCAAGTCATTTCTCCCATCGTATCACAAAAATCATGCATGATTATTTTATTGGAATTACTAATCCAAAGATACAAATTTATAGCAAATGAAAATTAACAACCAGGAAATCACAAATTGAAATAATAAATTCCTAATGATCTAGAGATAAGCCCCCTTGTTGATCCGCTGACTTTAGGGGATTCTTATTAGTCTTTGGATTTGTTAAAGCAAGGGGCGACTATTCACCAATGGGATCCCTTCTTCAAAAGTCAACTACTTATTGTTAATCAAATCTTGTACCTTGTGTCTGAAACTCCAACATCTTTCAAGGGTATGTTCTGGAGAGTTGGCATGATACTCGATCCTTGCATTTGAATCATACTTAGTCGGGAGTGTCTCACTCAGATGATTCAGTGACTTCTGCTCTACCAAAGATGTCTTGAGTAAATGTTGTAGTAACTGACTATACGGTATAGGAAATGGATCAAATATCCTTGGTGGTAGTTTTTATCTCCCTATTTGTTGGGCATATCCCTTATTTTGGTAGGGTTGTTGTTGTTGAGGTAGGGTAACTTCCCATGGTGGTGGCATTTGTGGTGGTGAATAGGCCTGCGGTCGGGATGACGAAGGGTTTCCTTCACTCCTCAGTAATAATTGCATGATCAAGTTCATTTGAGTCTTCAACTGGTGGACCTCGTCCTTCAATAGTTCTTGGCCTCTTTTGAGTTCCTCCATGGCTTCTTGAGACATCCTTTGAGTTCACTTGTGAGTATCAGGAATCTTGCTAGGTGGATTACAATTGGATAAGGGTGGAAGTGTGAATGATATGAACTTTGTGCAAATAAATGAATGTGAGATATGCAGATGCATGGATATGAAAAATATATTATTTTTTTTTTGCTCTCGAGGGTATGAAAATGTTTTCATGGAGAGGCAATATGATGGGGATGTAGTATGAAGGTAAACATAAGGGTACCCTATACGAGTTTAATGATAAACATAATGATATCCTACCCTGAATCGGAGATTGAGACAGACAGGGACTTCTTACAGATGAAGAAAATAGTAGACATGGATTTGATGATATCCTACATCATATCAGAGATTGAGACATGCAGGAATTCTTAAGGATTATGGCAAATGAGAGACGAGGAGGAATCCCTAAAGGATATGGATTATGACATTGACAAAATCCATAAATATTGTAGTGGAAGAGAAGATAACCCTTGCGGGTTTACAAATTATAGTGGGATTCGTGAAAGGTATCCTTAGAAGGAAGGCTCCTAGTGTTGGCCTATGGATATTCTACTCTCCCCATAAGGTGGTTTCCTTAAGGGTATCATAAATAACACTATAGGGAAAGGCATAAGGGCCTCCCTTAAGCGGAGTCTCTTTACAGACCGAAACTTTCATCTCTAGGTCATAAAAGGTCTCATCATGAGTTTTTTGTTTAAAGATCGTACAAAGAATCATAGGTGTCATTCCAAAGCCTTCCTTCCCAAGAGGATGTCTCTCGAGAGGTATTCCTTTTGAGGAATTCCACCAACTCTAGGTGAAGTCGTCACATAAACTCATCGGGCTGATGTAACCCCTTAGCTAATAGACAAACCTTCTTTCTAAGGTTTTTTTGAAAATATTTTTTGCAAAATTTTAAATCCCACCACAGATATAATAATATAATAAACTATATTGAGGTAGTAAAATGATGGGGGTGCTAAAAGCATGGGCCCGAATTCAGATATTGAATTTAGGCCCAAAGGAAAAGGGGGTGTGTTTTTATACTTTCCAGCAATATTGGGGCGTGAAGAGCTAAGGGCCCAAGTCTAGATTTTGGACTTGGCCCATTGTTGGCCTGAGGTGTATTTTGTGTTATGTAGAAAAGACAAATGCAAGAGGGTGGTGTGAAAAGTTGATGTGCCAGGCCCAACGTGGTTTGGGAGTCCTTGTGGACTCTGTATGGGAGGGCGTGTGATAATTACTGATGTTGTGCGTATTAAACCGTTAGATGATTATTGTACGTGCATGATGGAGGGAGCATGATAAGGTTCACGGACTCACTCGCATCGGATCACGTATACCTTATATTTTATTTTTATAAAACAAAAAAAATCTCAATGTCATTTCACTATCCTTCTCTCAATCTTTCTCCATGTTTTATTCCCCTTACCATGTTCATTTTCTCTTACAACAAACCCTAGTCCCTTTTCCAAATATACTCCCTGGTGGCGATGGATCTCAACCTCCAAACCCTTAATTCAAACCATCAAACCCCATTCTAACGGTAAAATACAGAGAGTCACTAAACAAGTTAAGTGTGGTTATCGTTGGTGTGATTTCAACATCTGTGCATGATTTATGTCGATCCCTTCGATAACCCCTTTCCCCCTTTGTTTTTAGGTGAAGGAAGAAGATGACTTTGGTGCGGCGGTGTCAGAGGAGCGAAGATGGAAACTAGGGCGGAGACTGAAGAACCTAGGATTTCAGATATTGAAGCCCTAGACGGTTGTGGTAGATGATGGTGGGATGGGAGCGGTAGCCTGATGACGGAAACTAAAATTCTGGTATCAGATATGAGATGTCGAAGGAGATGTCACAACACAAATATCTTAGGACAATATAAAATGCAACAATATTAAAAGCAGTAAAAACACAAGGGATTGTTATACTATTTTGTTGTACAACAACACCTACTCTGGGGGCTACCAAGCCAGGGATAAGTCCACTAAATAGTATTAATTCATAGACCCTCAATAAACAACCAGTTTACAATCTAATCACTTAATCACTACTCGTGCTATACTTAGTAAACAACCAATTTACAATCTAATCACTTAATCACTACTCGTGCTATACTTCTACCTAAGACACACCTAGGTATGAGGCCCTCCTCAAATCTCTTCAATCACTAACAGTGAAGAACAACAGAAATATTAAGTTTTAAGGAATTCAATCATTCAATACTTATAAGCTTATGAATGATCTATAATTAACAACTCAAATTACAACTCAAGTATTAAACCATTCAAACAGTTTCTTATTTCCAATAGAATAGATAAACATTCCTAAGCCAATCGTAATGGTTGAGATATGATTGGTAGGAACCCAATTAGAAGCTCCAATTCTATGCAAGATAGCATATTTCACATTTATCTAGCTAACAGGAAGCATATTATTCATGGGCCACTCACTCACTCGGTTTGCAGTGATGGCTTTGCATACTTGATTATCACTTACTTCCAGCTCACAATAATCATCTTCAGACCTATCCAAAAATCTATTAATGATAGCAGGGGAAATTCTACACACCTACCTCTAACAAACACCTTCCTATACTCCTTACTTTTGTGATCAGCACTATCAATAGGAATATTAACAATAAGTTCCTTAATAAGAGTCTCATAACATTTTGCAAACCTAGTGACAGTCTTTATCAATCCAGCAGAAGAAATCAGCTCCATAATCTCTTTCACTCCAGTGCACCAACTCCCAACTCTTTTTCAAGGGCAATTCTTCTTTGAAATACATATTTACACTTTTCAGCATTTCCAACAGAATGGAAGGAAATGTTGTCAAGAGGAGCATCAGGCACCCTAACAGAAAACTTCTTGCTTGCAGATTTGTTTGCAAGAGAGATGTCCTGGACATCTTCCTCGACATCATAATCAGAGTCAACTTCTTCTACTAATGCAGCTTTCTTCTTACTTATGGATCTCTTCACATGTGAGATGTTCTAGACAGCATCATCATCATCATCATTATCTGTGGAGCTATCAGGTCTAGCTTTTCTTTTGTCAGAGGGAGGAACCAATTTACTCCAGAGCTTTGGGGGACCATACATAGTCTTCTTCTTAATGCTCTTGGCAAGGGGTATGACATCCAAAAAATTTCTTTTTCTAGTCTTGAGCCTTTTAGCAATTCCAGGCACCACATTAGCAATGAGCTCATTGTCAGACAGCTCATCAACATTAACCACATTCTCAATATTTTGATTCTCTGCAGCTTTGGAGCCAGCAGCATCTTCCTTAGCAAGAGAGTCCTTCTCAACATCTTGTTCAACATCAGCTTCCACTTCTTCTAGAGCAGAAGTAGCAAGCTTTCCAAGTTTTCTTTCAGCAACATCATTCTTGAAGGTAGATGATTAAGCAGCATTTTTAGGAACATTTCCTTTGTCAGCTGGAGCAGGCATTCGGGCAAGAGTAGTTGAAATTTCAGCCACAACAAAACCTTCATTTAACACCCTATCTACCAGCCTTCTAATACTTCTATCAACATTAATAATGTCTTCTTCTTCCTATCATCAGTAGCAGTAGAAGCATTACCTTTAGAAGTGCCAAACTCGTCTTTGGATTTCTTTGCAGGTGACGATCTGGGTTTCTTGACCTTCTTCTCAAGAGGTGGAATTGTTGTTAGAGGAGTAACGCCAATTACTTTGTCAAGGGAGAGCTCCTTGGGGTGGTTGACATATTTTGAGGGAGACGATGCATGATGTTGAGACATCTTTGAAGATTTTTGAGCAAAGAGATGAAGAATGACAAGGGTTCTTTTTTTGTAAATGAAAATGAAGAGTTTGTGAAAATAGAAGGAAGTGATTTCATAGTGTGTGGGAAAAACTTTGAGACTATCTTGAAATGATTGCTTTCGAAATTTGATTTGTTGGAAACATAAATAATATAATATCACTTAAATGATATTCTCACACGCTCTTAATTGCTACAAACCCTCATATATGCATATCCCTAGTTTTTCTCTTAAGTTCTCAAACTGGTTTGCATCCACAACCTTAGTGAAAATGTCATCTAGTTGTAATTCAATAGCTACATGTTCTAAGGCACCAATCTTTTCTTCAACAAGCTCTCTTATGAAGTGATGACGGATATCAATGTGTTTGGTCCTGTTGTGTTGAATAGGACTTTTTGATATATTTATGGCACTTAGATTGTCACAAAATAATGTCATGACATCTTATTTGACATTATATTCTGTTAACGTTTGTTTCATCCAAACCAACTGAGAACAACTGCTTCCTGCAAAAATATACTCAGCCTTAGCAATGGACAAGGACACACAATTTTGCTTCTTACTGAACTAAGATATGAGATTATTTCCCAGAAAGAAACATCATCCTGATGTACTTTTTCTATCATCAGCACTTCCTGCCTAATCAGCATCACAATAACCAGTTAAAGCAGAATTAGATCCATGAGAATATAGTATACCACAGTCACTTTTCCCATTCACATATTTAAGAATTCTCTTCACATGGTTGGCATGGATAACTTTAGGATCAGCTTGATATCTAGCACATACCCATACAACAAAGGCAATGTCAGGTATGCTATCTGTGAGGTATAGAAGACTGCCTATCATACTTCTGTAAAGACTTTGATCCACACTTACTCCTTTTTCATCTTTAGACAACTTCAGATGTGTGGGAGCAGGAGTTCTTTTGTGACTGGCATTTTCCATCCCAATTTTTTTACTATATTCTTAGCATACTTTATCTGAGATAAAAATATGGAATCTTCCATTTGTTTAACTTGCAGACCAAGAAAGTAGGTTAACTCACCAACAAGGCTCATCTCAAATTCTGACTGCATTTACTTGACAAAATGTTGAACCATCTCATTTGACATTCCACCAAACACAATATCATCAACATAAATATGTGCAATCATGATCATCCCTTCTTCTTCCTTGACAAAGAGAGTTTTGTCTATGCCACCTTTCCTATATCCATTCTCACCAAGAAATCCTGGAAATCTCTCATACAAAGCCCTTGGAGCCTGCTTTAATCCATACAGAGCTTTCTTCAATTTGTAAACATGTTTAGGAAAAATTGGATCAACAAATCCCTTAGGTTGTTCCACATAAACTTCCTCATTCAGATAGCCATTTAAGAAGGCACTCTTTACATCCATTTGAAACAATTTAAATTTCAGAATGCATGCAACTCCCAAGAGTAGTCTGATTGATTCAAGTCTGACCACAGGGGAAAAGGTTTCATCAAAGTCAACTCCTTCAATTTAAGTGTATCCTTGTGCAACTAATATTGCCTTATTTCTAGTGACCATATCCTTTTCACCAGATTTATTCTTGTACACCCATTTAGTGCCAATCACATTTGTCCCTTCGGGCCTTGGAACTAGATCCCAAACTTCATTTCTACTAAATTTTTCTAGCTATTTTTGAGGTGTATTAGAATTAATACTTTTGTCATTTGATTCTACTGGAATATCAGAAAAAGATGTTCCAATATCTTCTAAGACATCTTTTTCATCATTTCATCCTCTATCATCAATAATAACATTTATGGATTCCATTATAACCTTGGTTCTGGAGTTAAAGACTTTGTAAGCTCTGCTATTTGTAAAGTAACCCAGGAATATTCCTTCATCACTCTTGGGATTCATCTTCCTCCTTTGTTCACGATCAGCTAAGATGTAACATTTACTTCCAAAAACATGAAAGTATTTGATAGTAGGTTTTCTTCCCTTCCATATTTCATACAATGTGGCTGAGGTGTCTTTCCTTAGAGTGACTCTGTTATGGATATAGCATGCAGCATTCATAGCTTCAGCCCAAAAGTGGTAGGGTAACTTCTTAGCATGAATCATAGCTCTATCATATTCTTGAAGTGTTATGTTTTGGCGTTCCACAACCCCATTTTGCTGAGGAGTAATAGGAGAGGAAAATTCATGATTGATTCCTTCAGAAGAGCAAAAATCAGCAAACTTATTGTTCTCAAATTCCTTTGCATGATCACTTCTGATTCTGATGATATGACTACTTTTTCCCTTTGAAGTTTTTGACAGAGATCTTTAAACACTTCAAAAGTTTCCAATTTTTCTCTGATAAAACTTATCCATGTGTACCTAGAGAATTCATCTACAACAACATAGGCATATTTCTTTCCACCAAGACTTTCAACATGCATAGGTCCCATCAAGTCCATGTGAAGAAGTTCCAAAACTTTTGATGTAGTAAGATGTTGGATCTTCTGATGTGACATCTTAGTTTGCTTTCCAATCTGGAAGTCACCATAAACTCTTCCTTCTTCTATTTTGAGCTTAGGAATCCCTCTCACGGCTTCAATAGATAAGATTCTTTTCATTCCTTTCAGATGCAAGTGTCCCAGTTTTTGATTCCACGGTTTAACTTCATTTTCTTTAGCTAAAGCACATGTTGAGGAGAGGCTTAACTCTTGGGGAACCCATAAATAACAGTTTTCTTTAGATCTGATTCCTTTCATAATAACTTCATTCTTCTTATTTCAAACGAGACATTCTTCCTTGGTGAAGTTAACTTTGAATCCTTGATCACATAGTTGGCTTATACTTATTAGGTTAGTTATTAACCCTTTAACAAGTAACACATTGTCAAGTTTTAGGACTCCTGATCGTTCTAGCTTTCCAACTTCTTTGATTTCACCTTTGGCTCCATCACCAAAAGTCACATTACTGGTATAATGATATTTGATATCTACCAATAGATTCTTGACACCTTTCATGTGTCTAGAATAGCCAATGTCAAAGTACCATTCATCTTTGGTTGATACTCTGAGAGAGGTAGAGCTATGAAACTAGCAACATTAGACTTGGGAACCCATTGTTTCTTCTTTTTTCTATTTTGAGAGATCTGAACAGTCTTGAAAAGAGGAGTAGTTTTAGAATACCAATACAACTTGAAATAGAAAGTTCTTATGTGACCAAACCTTCCACAGTGATGACACCTCCAGAGATGGGATTTCTCTCTAATGTGAGTAAATTTTGTCTTACCCTGATGTTTTCCATGATGTCTTTTCTTGCCATGATGTTCAGAAATTTGATTCGATATCTTTGGTTTAGACTTGGCATGAGTGGAATTTGATGAAAGTTATTCTGAAACCGATTATTTTTCTCATTAAACCCTAGACCACTCTTGTCTCCTGTCACTCTTCCCACTTGAATAATTTCATCTAATGTGTCAGACCCATTATTCAGCATCTTGAGAGATTTTACCATTCTATCAAGATTTGAATTTAGAGAAGTCACTTCACTTTCCAGATTGGAAATAGTTTTCAGATGCTCTTTCCTTTCTACCTTCAGCTGGGTTATGAGTGTTTTCTGTTTCTCCCCTTCTAGGAAAACTTCTGCACTTTTGACACACAGTTCTTTGTACAAGGCAGCTAGCTCATCAAAGGTCAATTCTCCATCACTAGAATCTTCAGCAGACGCATATTTGTTTGTCAATGCTTTAACATACTTTATAGATTCCTCTTCAAGATCACTCTCAGAATCCTCTTCAGACCAAGTAAAAGATAGATTCTTCTTCTGTTTTTTAATATATGTAGGACATTCAGCTCTAATGTGACCAAAACCTTCACATCCATGACACTGTATTCCTTTCCCTTGAGTGGATTTTTCTTCAGCCCTTTTTCTTCCAAACTCATTTGACTTAAGGATGTCAGATGAGATGTTCTTGACATTTGATCTTGGGTTCCTTTCTATCCTTTTTATCACTTTGTTAAATTGTCTTGCAAGCATAACTAAGGCATTTGATATTCCTTCATCTGTATCTAGATCACAATCCTCCTCTTCATCTTCAGTATTGGTAAGAAAAGCTATGCTTTTGTTCTTCTTTTTAGATCTTTCATTGATGCTTAATTCAATGTCTGAAGTGATCCAACAAGTTCATCCACTTTCATCTTGTCAATGTCTTGTGCTTCTTCTATGGTAGTCACCTTCATATCAAATCTCTTGGGAAGAGACCTAAGTATCTTTCTCACCAATTTGTCTTCTGGAATTTTTTCTCCTAAAGCACTAGCAGCATTAACAATCTCAAGAATGTTCATATGGAAGTCATTAATACTTTCATCTTCCTTCATTCTCAGATTTTCAAATCTGGTGGTGAGTAACTGAATTCTTGACATCTTCACTTTGGATGTACCTTCATGGGTAGATTGAAGAATCCGCCAGGCATCCTTAGCTACTTCACATGTGTTTACTAATCTAAAAAATTTCTTGTCAATTCCATTGAATATAGCATTCAAGGATTTATAATTTCCAAGAGCAATTTCATCCTCTTCTTTAGAACAATCTTCTTCTGGATTTAACTCAGAAGTAGGTTCTCCATTTTCTCCCAATTTGACAGGGTGTTCCCATCCTTTTAAGACAGATTTCCAAGCCCTGATGTCCAAAGACTTTAGAAAGGCTACCATACATGGTTTCCAATAGTCATAATTGCTTCCATCCATAATGGGTGGTCTGCTCACAAATCCTCCTTCCTTGTCCATAGTACCAAAAAGTATCTTCCCTAGATCTCACCCAGATATAGAGCAGGATGCCTGCTCTGGTACCAATTGAAATTCTGGTATCATATAAGAGATGTCGAAGGAGATGTCACGACACAAATATCTGAGGAAAGTATAAAATGCAACAATATTAAAAGCAGTAAAACACAAGGGATTATTAACCCAGTTCGGTGTACAACAACACCTACTCTGGGGGCTACCAAGCCAGGGACAAATACACTAAATAGTATCAATTCATATAGCCTCAGTAAATAACCAGTTTACAATCTAATCACTTAATCACTACCCGTGCTATACTTCTACCTAAGACACACCTAGGTATGAGGCCCTCCTTAAATCCCTTCAATCACTAATAGTGAATAAAAATAGAAATATTAAGTTTTAAGGACTCCAATCATTCAATACTTAAAATATTATGAATGATCCCCAATTAACAATCCAAATTACAACTCAAGTATTAAACCAATACTTAGATTGTATTAAAATTAAAAAAGCTTAGACTTCTAAAACAGAAAGAGTATGGTCTTGTTTTTAAAAGTTGCAGCTTGATGAATAAGGATGCAAGTCCTTATAAAGGCGCAACAGTGGGCTTGGGCTGGAAAAAAAATATTCCAATACCTTGAATATTTCCATGAAAACAGACCAGGATATAATCCATAAGGATAATGCTAATAGAAAAATATTCCTCTATATTTTTCGCAAACTATGAGTCACAAATCCTAAATAATTGTGCGCATAAAAACAGGAAACATATATGAAGTCATGTTCAGATCTGGAGGCAGATGTCAAGACATCTGCTTTGACATCATTCAAAACCAGTTTGCTTCAAATGTCAAGCCACTTAGCAAAACATTATCAAGTCAGTGTTTTACCAAAATTGCTGCCAACAAACACTT
Source organism: Vicia faba (assembly GCA_948472305.1). Lineage (NCBI taxonomy): Eukaryota > Viridiplantae > Streptophyta > Magnoliopsida > Fabales > Fabaceae > Vicia > Vicia faba. The sequence goes on along the minus strand of OX451739.1, from coordinate 1,150,643,591 downwards.
ACAGAAACAAAACATCCTCCATTTTATTCTTCTGTAATACTCATCCTTCTGTAATTTTTCTCTGTCCTTTCCTGTAATTTCTTTTTCGGTAATTTCCCCGTTTGTAATTTTTGTAACTATTTTGTTTTTCTTTCCTTTCTGTAAAAATTTTCCCCCTTGTAATGATTATTCTCTTCAGTTTTATAGTGTTTTTAGATTAGGTATATTTAGAAAATAGAATTATGATTGTAATTTAATTAAAATTTGATTCAGTTTGAATTTGTTTATGTTTTAGGCTGATTTTGTTTCTGTTTTAATTTGCACAAACTAATATTGATTATGTTTCTGTATTTGACTTGATCATGTTTCTGGAGAATGTATAAAGACCTGATTTATTCTTCTTTTGATTCGTTCTGTATGTAAAAAAGGAAGGTTTTGATTTGAACGGTACTAGTTAAAGGCAAGTGTTTCTCTCCATGGATTTGTACAGTATTTGTTTATTTTTGGGCCGCGTGTGTTTTTTGTTATCTAAACCAAAAAACACTTTATGGAATTGGCCTATAATAGCTTACACATTAGGCCGGAGTGGACTGTGTTGTTCTCATTGATAAAACAATACCATATTTAATTAAGTATTTGAAATGAAATTATTACTAACAATGTTATACAAGGTTTCATAAATAAAGATAGTAATAATAATAATTATAATAATGTAATTAAAATCAAATCAAATCTCAAAACAAACCGAAAAGAAACGGGCCTCATTGTTTTATTGGGCTTTTAAACTAATTTGTTTTATGGACCCCTCTCTTAATACTTAAAATAGACTTTTGGTCTAATGAGTCTTTTAAAAATGAACTGATATGGGCTAGCCAACTGACATGATGGCTTTTTAAACAACCTCTTTGAAATGTACCTCTTTCTATAGAAATGCACGCTTCTTAAAAAGAATGAAACTTTAATGGGCCATCAGAATTTAATGTTCCATTTTACATCAATACACCTTATTTATGTTTTTAAACCCCTATAGAAATAAAAAGTGTACAATATGATTTATTTAAAAAGAACCCTTAATATAATACAAGGGTAGGGAAAATTTGGGATATGACACCTTGTGAGAGTCTTCCTCGAGTTTTGGTCTCTCTTATTCTGATTTTCCTTGTTTGGGTTCACTTCGATTGGCATTCCTTGTGAGAGTCCTCCTTGGGTTTTGGTCTCTCTTATTTCAGTTTTCCATGTTTGGGTTTGCTTCGATTAGCATTCCTTGTGAGACTCCTCCTCGGGTTTTGGTCTCTCTATTTCAGTTTTTCTTGTTTGGGTTTGCTTCGATATGAGTTCCTTGTGAGAGTCCTCCTCGGGTTTTAGTCTCTCTTATTCCATGTTTCCTTGTTTGGGTTTGATTTGATTGGCGTTCCTTGTGAGAGTACTCCTCGAGTTTTGGTCTCTCTTATTCCAGTTTTCCTTGTTTGGGTTCGCTTTGATTGGCGTTCCTTGTGGGATTCCTTCTCGGGTTTTGGTATCTCTTGTTTATGTTTTCCTTTTTTGGGTTCTCATTGATTTGTGTTCTTTGTGAGAGTCCTCCTCAGATTTTGGTCTGTCTTATGTTGGTTTTCCTTGTTTAGGTTCGCTTCGATTGTCGTTCCTTGTTAGAGTCCTCCTCGGGTTTTGGTCTCTCTTATTCCAGTGTTCTTTGTTTGGGTTTGTGTTGATTGACACTCCTTTGTGAGTCCTCCTCGGGTTTTTGTATCTCTTACTATGTGCCCAATATCCTTATTGGACATATATATTTGATACCTCTGTTAGAACCTTCTTCGGTTGGTCTCTTTCTTATGTGTGTCTAATCCTGACCCGACATACCCTTCAAAATAACTACTACTCTCGAAAAGAAAAAAAGTCAACAAAAAATAGAAAATACAGAAAACCAAAATAAATAATACTCGACTTTCTTCAGAGTGAAAATTTTATGGTTCTATTGAGTATTCAATCCTCTTCTACCTGATCGTTCGAAAGGATAGCGTCAATCTCACCCTCAGGTTAAAGAACATTGAATAGGGGCAGTTGTTGCACCCCAAAATCCTCCCTCTTCATTTTAACCCTAATTAGCTTATACTTCATCATCATATGCATATATACATGTCATAGGGTCTATACTCATGGAATCAAGGCATTTCTCTGCGAGAAAGAGCTATAAAAGACAATTGTTCCATTCAACAGCATTGTAAAGTAGAACTCGGGGTTTTCCATATTTAAATGCACACTGCATGTGTTCCAAGCTATTCAATTAGAAATTAATCAAGCCATCATTATATTAAGCTCTCATGTGTTTTAACACGCTTAGAATCGCAGAAAATGTCAAGCATTTCAATTAATTTGAGACAGTTCAAGCTGAAAATCAGTATTTTGTGATTCCAGGTTAAAACTCATAACTTGAGACCGGAAAATGGTTTGGGAATGGTTATTCAGGAATTATTACTGTCTTGAGATCTTCTCTAATTCATTTGTTCAAGTCAAAGGCTAATTTTGTAAGGAAGATCTTCAAAAGCGTAAAATACCTGAAATCATGTTATACAGTGGATTTGCTGGTCAATTATTTTTCGAATATTCAAAAATCCATATCTTTTGACCAGAAGATCATCTTTCAGTGGCTCTTAGAGGATTTAAACAGTCTTGTTATTTTCTTCAATTCGTATGTTCGGGTCGAGAGCCAATTCGGTAAAGAAGATCTCCGAAATTGCAAAAAAAACTTGAAGATTATATTGTGAAGTGGATTGTTGGTCCATTGTTTATTGGACGTTCAAAAATTTATTACTTCTGACCTGAAAATTATTTGTGAATCATTCATTGGGCATAAAATTTGTGTTGATATTTTTCTTAATTCGTATGTTTGAGTGAGAAGTTATTTCTTTGAAGAAGATCTCTGAAAGTATGAATTACATGAGAAAATTACACCCGAAATGGTTATTTGTTGATTGTGTCGCCGATATTGAAAAATCATAACTTTCTCATTTTTCATCCTCTCAAGACGATTCTCACGGCACGGTGTCACAAATTATGTTAGCTACAAGTTTTCTTCAAGTCCCGAGTTCGGATTGTGCTCAGAAGACTTCGGTTTACGACTTGTTTCCAAAGTTGAACATGAAAATAAGCTGGAAAAGCGGCACAACCCGAAACAAAGGGTTTTCTGTGCCAAATTTCTTGCTATTCAAAAAATCATAACTCTCTCTATTTTTAGTGTATCGGGGCGATTCTTTCAGCGCGACTTCACAAATTTTGTCATCGACGATTTTGTTTCAGGTTTTGCGTCAGGATTATGCACCGAAAGTCATGACCTTGTGGTTTTTCACGATCCGTACACCAAAATAAGCTGAAAAATCTGCATTACTCCAAAATTAATTTGCCAAACATGACTTAGGGGCTTGTTTATAAATTTTTAAAATTCAAATTGGAATCACTTTTGGCCTCATTATTCAAAAATCACACTAAGGAATTTCAAGTCTCAATCAACTTCTCCCAAGTTTCAAAGAAGCAAGGAAGCTCTTCCTCCCTTCTCCCTCTCACTCTCGCCGATCTCCTCCCTCTCTCACTGTGCACTTCCACTGGCCTCGCCTTACCGGACAAGCCCTTCATCCCGCGCTAAGCACGCCATACTCCCTTTGTCCGCCTTTGCTCGCCGGTGCTAATCAAGCCGCCTCCTCTTTCTCTGGTCTTAATTTCAGACATCGCATCGGTAATAATTCTTGACTCCATTGCTTGATTTAATTGTTTCCTGAGATTTAATCGGTGAATTTTGCATTAAAATTACCATGTTTGAATAAACAATTTTTCTTGCAAACAAGCTTTCCTCATCAAGGAATTTCAAACAGCTGAGAAACTTGGTCAGTAACCCTATCAGGGGCAAGTATCTTCAAGATCCATTTGTGAATCAGTTCAAGATTTATTGCTCAGTGCGAGTTTTCTCAGAATTGATTATCCAGAAGTTCATTTTCAAGACTCATGTCGGGGCATTCCTTTCCAACAGTCATTTCAAGAACTGAAGCCATGATTAGTTTATTTCCAACAGTCATTTCAAGAACTGAAGCCATGATCAGATTATTTCTAACAAATATCAAGAACTGAAGCCATGATCAGATTATCTCCAACATCCATTTCAAGAACTGAAGCCATGATCAGTTTATTCCAACAAATATATCAAGAAATGAAGCCATAATCAGTTTATTTCCAACAATCATCTCAGAGCTGAAGCCATGATCAGTTTATTCTAATAAATATATCAAGAACTAAAGCCATAATCAGTTTATTTCCAACAATCATCTCAGAGCTGAAGTCATGATCAGCTTATTTCCAGCAACTTTGACTGAAGCCATGATCAGTTTATCTACAACAGTCAACTAATCTGGGACAAATCCCCAAGCAGCTCTCCATGTCTTTCCTCAAAAGATCATCAGTTCAACATAGTTTACAACTGTGACAAAATTTGGGTTCAGGACATTTTCTTTTCAAGAAAATTTGGCAGAGTTCTCTGTGTTAAGGAATCAAACTTCCAATCTTACCTCCACAAAAGAGTCAAACTCCATTGTTGTTCTATCCTCATTTGCATTTTTCGAGGTCTTGTTGCAGTCGTCATGTCACCTTGAGATCAAAGTCCAACTTACTTGGCACCTACCAAAACAGATGTCAGTTTGGTTGTCTCTCTTTTTTTGTCCAATGCTAATCTTGGATGAGTTGTTTCTCTCTTTCATCTAATGCTAATCTTGGATGAGTTGTATCACTTTCAACCAATGCTAATCTTGGGTAACTTGTTTCTCCATGTTGTCCAAAGCCAATATTGGATATCGTGATCCTTTCTTTCATCCAAAGCCAATATTGGATGCCACCATCTTTTCTTTCATTCAAAGCCAATATTGAATGACAGGATCTTTTGTTTCTATCCAAAGCTAACATTGGATGTTGTTCCCTTTTCTTTCATCCAAAGCCAATATTGGATGTCATGATCTTTTGCTGGCAACCAAAGCCAATATTGGATGCCACCATCTTTTGTTGTTGTCCAAAGCCAATATTGGATGTTGTTACCTTTTCTTCCATCCAAAGCCAATATCAGATGTTGTTATCTTTTGTTTCCGACCAAAGCCAATATTGGATGTTGTTATCTTTGTTGTTGTCCAACAATGTACCCTAAATGTACCCTAAATTTCACACCTAACTTTTTCAGTCGCACTTTCATATCATATTTTTTCATTTGGTCACAATCATTAATAAATAGCTTCATTCATCACATTTGCATCCTATATTTAAGTTTGCTCTTGTGTTGTTGACTAACTTCTAATCATAATACAAAAAAAATATTTGTCTTTGTATATTTGTGTTTTGCAAGTACCGGGTTGAAGCATCTGACAAATAAGGTTTTCCGGTATTATTTCCCTAAAATCTCTATTTGCAAAGAAAAATAATTATAAAAAATTCATTTTTTCACTGTACAATCGATTGCTCTTAGAGTGCAATCGATTGCACGTAGTGTATTTTGCGTCATTTTTAAAAAAATACATTGATGCAATCGATTGAGCCCAGAGTGCAATCGATTGCACAAGGAGAAAATTTGAAAAAATCAGCAATTTCAAACTTGTCAATTTTGGCTCCAAATTTTCTTCATTTTTTGAAATATATATCATTAATTCAAATTTTGGCTCCAATTTTTCTTTTTTTGAAAGATATATCATTAATTCAAATTTTGGCTTCAATTTTTCATTTTTTGAAAGATATATCATTATTTCAAATTTTGGCTCCAAGAATTAATTATCAAACCACCACTAATCCCAAGCCTAAACTCTATAAATAGAGCCCTCATTTCATTCAAATCTCAAGCTTTTGATAGAAATATTCACCTTGCTAAAAAATCTCTCAATTTCCTCCATCTACCAAATTCACTCAAAGCTCCATTTTCAAAAGTTAGTAAGCTTTTCATTGAAGCTTACTAATATTTTAGCTAAACCTTCATCCAAACACTTTTTCTTTATCAATTCTCTACATTCAAGCTTGGGCAATTGATTCTTGGGTCTGAATTGAAGCAAATTCTTGAAGTTGTTTTGATAATTCTCTAGATCTACCTTTGGGAAGTTGGATTTTTCATCTTTCACAATGTGATCTCTTGTTGATCTTTGGGTTTGATTTATTGAGCATTATTTTGTGATTCCATTGGTGCTATTTTCTCATAATTTGATGGAATTTTCGTGCTCAATTGAATCCATGATCATAAGGTATTTGATGGAAAGTTTGAATAAGAATTTATCCTTTTGAAATGTCGTTTTTCTGATTTTAACAGGGTGCAATTGATTGTCACAGCAAAATTTCACATTTTTTGAAAGAATGCACTGATGTAATCGATTGTTGTCAGAGCGCAATCGATTGTAACAGTGTCAAAATACTTTTTCTGCCTTGTTTTAGGGCTGTTTTGATCCATCTATCTATTTCTACTCACTCCTTTTGATTGTTGATTTGGATTGCAATTTTAAATGTCCAATTTATCTTTAAATACAATGGAATTTGGCTATAGATGAAGTTGGATAAATTTTCATTAATTCAAATCTACCAAAGAGGGAATTATTTAATTCATTTTTGGTGCTTTAGATTAATGATATATTTAGTACTTTAATACATCTAGATGAGTGATTAAATTTAAAGATGAAAGAAATTTAAGGTTGTGATCCAAATTAGCTTATCATTCCCCTCCCTCTTCATCTTATCCCTTTCTTTTTTTTATTTCTGCTACATGTTATGGGAGGATGATCTCTATGTCATTTATCCAAACATGAAGTACCTAGATTGCTATTGACCAACCTCAAAATAGGTGCGACTTCTACATAAGTCTACTTACGATTGCTTAACATGGCGCTAAATTTTATCCCGATTCGAATAAATGATCATTTGTGTCCCAAACCTATATTTTCAAGTCAAAGTATGTTAATTTGAACCCTTTGATCCAATAACCTTGAGATTCCTTGTTAGGAGGCTTTGGTTCTACCAATCCTCCAATAGATCTTCATCAATTTTGGTCAACGCGGATCACTTAAACATCGTTGATCATTAAATGGTTTTTTAAGGTTTCTTAAATAGATGATATACTTGACAAAAAGCAAATGCAACTTGTTGTTGAGAGGCTTTGGTTCTACCAATCCTCTAATGAGTTCCAAATGCAAGTTTTAATATGGTCATCCAACTAACCATTACCTTCTAACAATTGACTTTATTTTATGCTTTTATCTTATGGCCTTTACTTTATGCACCATTTTACTTTAGCATTTACATTTCATGCTATTTTCATCTTTGCTCACTTGAGCATTTACTTTTATGCCATTTTTATTTTTCTCACTTGAGCTTTGTATTTTCCTTTTGAAGATACTTAATAAACAACATGAACCATTAAAAACTTTAATGATACTTAGATTATTTGGTTACTATCCTTGGCATTATGAAGTATTGGACTTCTTGGACTTAGGATTAGAGACCTTGACCTATGTTGGATACCTTGTGACTTTAATTGATATTTTTTCTGGAGCTCTTGAGGTTTACCTCAAGACATTGGGTTGTTTGTTTATTTTGTGTGCAGGTCATTGTGATTACATACTTTGTCTGTAATATGTAATTCATTTGTATACAGCCGTTACTCTGCCCAATTTTTGTGAAGACTTAATACATTTGAAGTTTGGTCTTTTCAAGAGGTTTGGTATCCTTGCTTAGTTTCAATACAAAGAATGGGAATTCTATCTTGACTCATAATGTCAAGTGTTGGCTTCTTGTTGGTTAGATGGTTCTTCTCCCTAGCTTTTACCTTATGCTTTAGGATTGTCCCTTCATCTCCTCCCACCTTCTTTAATTTTCAAAACCTTCTCATCTTTTTCAAAATCTTCTTTATTTATAAACACAAACCGCTTTCATAATAAACCTCGACTTTGTTGAGTACCTTTTCTTTCAAAACTTATTTTCTTTAAACAAACTTCAATTCACTTGATCATACTTCGACATCTTTCATAATTAACAAAAGCACTTCAACTTATTCAAACTCTTTTGTGCGCTCGAGCACCCTTTATCCATTCAAACCTTTTTTCAAGATAAGATATGATTCATTGATAGTCGAGAAACATTCTCCTATCCCTGTGGTTATAAAGGTGTCAACTTTTCCACTTGAGTGATAGAGGCGTTCTCAAACCCCCACTCTTGCTGACGCGTGGGTCTATCTTTCCCACACCTTGTGGGCGTTAGTCAAGATTTCTCTCCTAACAATGACGACTTGTCTCTTCATTTAAAACAAATAAAGAGACAAGTCTTTTCTAGTCGAACTATGGTGCTCTGACTTTTCCATTGCACGAGGGAGTACGTAGGCACTAAGTCTTACGACCCAAGGCGAGCAACAAAAAAAATAAAAGGATTTCATTTTCTTTTGTTTGCAAATAAACATTCATTCTTTTCCTTTATCAAGTAAACCTTTACATGACACTCCTTTTAAAAGAAACCAAACAAAGTGGATCCTGCGGAGTACCGTAGATGCTTAGGGTGCTAACACCTTCCCTTTGCATAACTGCCCTCGTACCTCGATCTTTGACCTTTTACTTCATTGTGGGTTTTGTTCGCTTTTTTTCCCATTTCCCTTTGGAAACAATAAAGTGTGGTGGCGACTTCATTGTGTTGAGATAAGTCAATTTATGGCTTAATCTCAAATCTTTACCGCTACATTTCTTTACATATCATCACTGTCGCAATTTAGTCCATCTCTCTGCTACGTCTTCGACGACGACGATTTTGCGTGCGATAGAAAAAGTGGCGACTTCACTTGGGACAGATTGACCTATTGTTGGTCCATTCCTAAGTGGGTCAATATTAGATTTGTTTGTTTCTTTTCTATGAGTGTTTATATATTGTTTTACTTGTTGTTTATTACTTCCCATTATTCTATATATATGTTTTTCTGGATTTTCCTGGTTTTCATGGGCTTGGTGATTTCTTATAAGTCTTCTACCCGGACTTTGGGAAAACTTCAAATAGGACGGGCAGTATAGTCATGTTAACTTTGAGGGAGTAATCCCAAAAAAAAAGGAGACATGAGATCCCCCACTCAGTGGATGCCCCTTTGACTGTAGTGTCGTTTACCGAGTAATCGGGAAGACGTACTGCTTTCGACCTGGGAGCCTGCTAAAGCTGAGGACCATAGATTACCTAACCCAACTTGTCCTTTTAAGTGTAGTGCGGAAGCTATCATGGAGTAATCCAAAAATAATTGTCACGCGATACTACGCTCAGATGAGTTTTTCTTGAGAATATTACTAATTACCGAGTTAATTGAGATGTTGGTAATATCTGAAGGAAGGATGTAGACTCTGGGAACCTCTTAAAACCCTTGTTCGATAGGTGATAACTGTTAGTCCATACCTTATAGGTTGTACCTTTGACTCCAGGATCGTGACTCTGAACCATGTGATCCTGTTATTGTGCAGTGCATTGCATAACATTGCATATCATTTTCATCCTCTGCATCATTCTGCATACATCCATGTTGTTCAGGATCTTATTCTCAGTTGCTTCTTTCTTCCAATTAGTCGTCTACCGTCAAGCTGATTCCTCAATACAACTACGCGACTAGAGCTGCTTCCAGACAAATAATGGAAAACCAAGAATAACACAACATAAAAGTCAGAATGGAAATCGACGAGTTGAAGTCAGGCATGGCCAAACTTACTGAGATGATGCAAGTCCTGATTTCCAGAGGAGAGCCACCTCAATGGAATGTGATATCTGAAATCCCAACTATTGTTGTTGACACTCAACCTATCCAGCATACACCTACTACATGGCCAGAGTTTGGGTTACCTCGGAATTACTCTCCTCCTATTGCAATTACTTTAATGGTTGGCCAGTCTTCCCGACAAGTTTTTCAAGCTCCAGTTTTCACTGAAACTCAGCCAATCGTTCATATTGCTTCTCGTCAACCTTTTGCATAAGCTGCTTTTGGGAACAAGCTGCTTTTGGGAACCCTCTCTTTGAGTACCATGCTTCCAGTCCTCGATGTATGAGTCAGGGTGACTTTGGTGAGTTTGAAGAGTTCAAAGAACAGTATCAGACTTTAGAGAAGAGACTTAGAGCTATGGAAGGAAATGAGTTCTTCAGTGTTGATGCTAGCAACATGTGCCTAGTTTCTGATCTAATTATGCCTGCAAAGTTAAAGACTCCTGAGTTTGAGAAATACCGGGGGCACACTTTTCCAAGAAGTCATTTGGTGATGTACTTTCGAAAGATGTCTGCTTACACAAAGAATGACAAGTTGTTTATCCATTGTTTCCAAGATAGTCTGAGTGGAGCTTCATTGAAATGGTATATGAGACTCGAGAAAGGCCGTATCCAATGCTTCCAATATCTAGTTGATTCTTTCATAAAGCAATACAAATACAACCTTGACATGGCACCTGATCGTCGCCAACTTCAAAATATGTTTCAGAATGAGAAAGAATCTTTCAAGGAATATGCTCAACAATGGAGAGAATTGGCATCTCAAGTTGAACCACCTCTGGCAGAGAAAGAGCTAACTGGATTGTTAATGGATACTTTATCCCCTTTATTTTTGGAGAAGATGATTGGTAGTTTGTCTTCCAGCTTCACAAACCTGGTGACTATTGGCCAGAGATTAGAAAAAGGAATCAAGAATGGTAAAGTGTCTAAAGCTGATGAATCTTCTAATGGTGCAAAGAAATACCTTGGGAACTTTCAGAAGAAGAAAGAGGTAGAATCCAATGTTGTCTCGACTGATAGAAGAGGACCTCGCCGTAGGCCTCAATACATTGATCAACCACAAGTAGCAGTTGTTACTCCTACGGTCAATGCTCAACTAGTTCAGGTTCCCCAACAACAGAATATTACGCAAAATCAGAAATGTTATGCAGGGAATAGGGCTCAATTTGATCTCATCCCTATGACATACACTGAATTGTATCCTGGATTGGTACATAAGGGCTTGATTACAACTAGGCCTTTGATTCCTCGAAATCCTCCTCCAGCCGGGTTCAAATATGACTTTCACTGTGAATTTCATCAGGGAGCTGCCGGTCATGATTTAGAAAGCCGCTATGCATTGAAAAACAGAGTTCAAGAATTGGTGAAAGCAAATATTCTCACTTTCAAGGAGATAGGTCATAATGTTATCAACAATCCTTTTCCAAAACAAAGTGGCTAAAGGCTGAGTCGGGGTACCCTCAAGTCACTTCCTAAAGCCAGTGTTTCAGACATGACAGATCATCCTTGTTATTGATTAGTCCCTAGGCCATCTTTCTTTCTGTTTGCATTTTTCCCTAATTTATGTTAACATTGTTTCTTTCAAATTTTGTTTATACTTTCATGTTAAGTTTAATGAAATGAGCATTTCAATGTTTTGATTCAAATCATTTTCATTTTACATGCTTTCGAATATATTTCTCTTGTTTACTCTCTTTATCAAACTTTCGTTTATGCAAAGATTTGAGGGAGGATGATGAAAACGAAATACACATAATTGTTGCTGGTATGCTTTCGAATAAAACTTTTTTGAGGATATACAATCATTGTTTCAACTCCTAAACACTGGAGCAATAAGGAAGTTAATCCCTCGTTCACCTCTTTTGAGCCTAGAAGTTGGAGTTTCTTTCTGTATGAAAAAAAACCGCAATCTTAACTTGGGGACGGGTAGTTCTCAGTTAATTTGGCTATGCATTTAATTACAAGAGAAATCATGCAAGACACCTTTTAAAAAATGTCGTGATCAAGCTCTCCTTCGCACACAATAAGAAGTGTCGAAGATGCTCTCAAACAAAAATGACAAAGATGGTTCCACGTAATCATTGATCAAGGCAGTCATTATCTTTCCAAAAAGAAAAATGAAATGAAAAGAAAAATCAAAAGAAAAATCCCACTAAGTCAAAACCTATGAAGGAGACTTAGGCAAAAAAACCTGGGGCATCCTGCTGACTGTAATTCCAAATGAAACAGTTCAGGAAAAAGTTGGGAATAATAAATTCAATCAAAAGAGGTCTTCAAATCCTCAAAATTCTCCATCCGAGTTGACAAAAGTCCTCAAAACAACAAAATGATGTAAGAAGAAGTGACTGTCATTCTCAAAAATTCCTTAGCTTCTGAGCCATCATCATTGCTACCATCAGCGCAATTCCAAAATCTCTTGGAACGTGAATGCATATTCTGAATTAATTGAATGTAGGACTGAAGAACATTACGAAGATTAGGTTGGGTACAAATAAACTTTGAGCCTTTATCCTTTATTTCTCAAACCATGAACCATACCATGTTACAACCCTCAAAAGACCTAATTGAAGCCAGGTTTCTTTTGAAAGCATACTACATCAAGGTTGCATAAACTGACTCCTAATGTCTTTTGCAAATCATTTTTCTTGGTATGTTCATGCCTTTGCTTTCTCTTTCACTTTAAAAGTATAAACCATTGTGTTTTAACCAGTGATGCATTTTCTATACACCAATAACATCATTTCAAAAATGATTTTGGATTCAAAACTTTCGCATGAACTTTGAATTAAAATTACCATGTTTGAATAAACAATTTTTCTTGCAAACAAGCTTTCCTCGTCAAGGAATTTCAAACAGCTGAAAAACTTGGTCAGTGACCCTATCAGGGGCAAGTATCTTCCATATCCATTTGTGAATCAGTTTAAGATTTATTGCTCAGTGCGACTTTTCTCAAAATTGATTAGCTAAAAGATCATTTTCAAGACTCATGCCAGGGAATTCCTTTCCAACAATCATTTCAAGAACTGAAGCCATGATCAGTTTATTTCCAACAGTCATTTCAAGAACTGAAGCCATGATAAGTTTATTTCCAACAAATATCAAGAACTGAAGCCATGATCAGTTTATCTCCAACATTCATTTCAAGAACTGAAGCCATGATCAGTTTATTCCAACAAATATATTATGAACTGAAGCCATGATCAGTTTATTTCCAACAATCATCTCAGAGTTGAAGTTGTGATCAGCTTATTTCCAACAACTTTCGACTGAAGCCATGATCAGTTTATCTACAACAGTCTGCTAATCTGGGGCAAATCCCCAAGCAGCTGTCCATGTCTTTCCTCATAATATCATCAGTTCAACACAGTTAACAAATGTGACAAAATTTGGGTTCAGGACATTTTCTTTCCAAGCAAATTTTGCAGAGTTCTCTGTGTTAAGGAATCAAACTTCCAATCTTACCTCTACAAAAGAATCAAACTCTGTTGTTGTAAACATTTGCATTACATGCATAGATCATTCACATATCATGCATAATAAAATTCATACATAATGTATAACAAGAGTGTTCCATCCTCATATGTATTTTCCAAGATCTTGTTGCAGTCGACATGTCACCTTGAGATCAAAGTCCGACTTACTTGGCACCTACCAAAATAGATGTCAGTTCAGTGTTCTCTCTTTTTTTGTCCAATGCTAATCTTGGATGAGTTGTTTCTCTCTTTCGTCCAATGCTAATCTTGGATGAGTTGTATCACTTTCAACCAATGCTAATCTTGGGTATCTTGTTTCTCCATGCTGCCCAAAGCCAATATTGGATACCGTGATCCTTTCTTTCATCCAAAGCCAATATTGGATACCGTGATCCTTTCTTTTATCCAAAGCCAATATTGGACGCCACCATATTTTCTTTCATTTAAATCCAACATTGAATGACAGGATCTTTTGTTTCCATCCAAAGCCAATATTGGATGTTGTTCCCTTTTCTTTCATCCAAATCCAATATTGGATGTCATGATCTTTTGCTGCCATCCAAAGCCAATATTGGATGCCACCATCTTTTGTTATCGTCCAAAGCCAATATTGGATGTTGTTACCTTTTCTTCCATCCAAATCCAATATTAGATGTTGCTATATTTTGTTTCCATCCAAAGCCAATACTGGATGTTGTTATCTTTGTTGTTGTCCAAAGCCATTATTGGATGTCGTGATTTGTCTCACCTCATTCAAAGCTAATATTGGATGTTGTGATTTTTTCTCTCGTCTAAAGCCATTATTAGACGTTGAGTTTTCCCTTCATCCAAAGCCAATATTTGATGTTGTAATCTATTTTCCACTCATTCAAAGCCATATTGGATGTTATGATCGTTTCTCTCGTCTAAACCATCATTAGACGTTGAGTTTTCCATTCCTTCAAAGCCAATATTGGATGTTGTAATCTTTTCTCTCGTCTAAAGCCATTATTAGACGTTGAGCTTTCCCTTCATTCAAAGACAATATTAGATGTCGTGTTTCTTTTCTGTCCACTGTATTTCCTGGACGATTCTGATGTAACTTCAGATTTGGTCTCATCCCACATCTATTATTCTTCTACATGCTTCTGATTTCCTTTTCCAAAGAGTTGCTCGCCTCTTTTAATGCCATTCTTGGATGCCGCTGCTTGCATTCTCGATTTTTATCTCGTTTTTCCAAGTATTGATGGTTACTCTTTGTCACCCTGACAGATATCCAAAAATATCTTGTTATTTCCCTAGTGTGTCTTTCCACGTCATTTCATCTGAACTACCATAAGTTTCCAATTTCGAGTCTTTCTATATTCCTACAAAGTTTGTCTCATCTCATACATCATTCAAAAAATATATGTCAGTCCATGCATTCATTTATAATATATGATATCATCTCATCGCATCGGAGACGAAATTCAGGTTTATTTGTATTTAATTACTTTCCGCCTATCTCACTAAAATATAATTAAATAGGGGTAGTTGTTGTACCCTAAATTTCTCCCCTAACTTTTTCAGTCGCACTTTTATATCATATTTTGTCATTTGGTTACAATCATTAATAAATAGCTTCATTTATCACATTTGCATCCTATCTTTAAGTTTGCTCTTGTGTTTTTGACTAACTTCTAATCAAAATACAAAAAAAAAATATTTGTCTTTGTCTTTATATATTTGTGTTTTGTAGGTACGGAGTCGAAGCATCTGACAAATAAGATTTTTCCAGTATTATTTATCTAAAATCTCTATTTGCAAAGAAAAATAATTAAAAAATATTTTATTTTTTTCACTGTACAATCGATTTCTCTTAGAGTGCAGTCGATTACACAGGATGCATTTTGCGCCATTTTTGAAAAAAATACACTGATGCAATCAATTGAGCCCAGAGTGCAATCGATTGCACAGGGTGAAAATTTGAAAAATCAACAATTACAAGCTTGTCAATTTTGGAAACAATTTTTCTTCATTTTTTGAAAGATATATCATTAATTCAAATTTTGGCTCCAATTTTTCTTTTTTTTAAAGATATTAATTCAAATTTTGGCTCCAATTTTTCATTTTTTTAAAGATATATCATTATTTCAAATTTTGGCTCCAAGAATTATTTACCAAACCACCACTAATCCCAAGCCTAAACTCTATAAATAGAGCCCTCATTTCATTCAAATCTCAAGCTTTTCATAGCCAAATTCACATTGCAAAAAAATCTCTCAATTCCCTCCATCTACCAAATTCACTCAAAGCTCCATTTTCAAAAGTTAGTAAGCTTTGCATTGAATCTTACTAATCTTTGAACTAAACCTTCATCCAAAAACTTTTTCTTTATCAATTCTCTACATTCAAGCTTGGGCAATTGATTCTTGGGGCTGAATTGAATCAAATTCTTGAAGTTGTTTTGATAATTCTCTAGATCTACCTTTGGTAAGTTAGATTTTTCATCTTTCACAATGTGATCTCTTGTTGATATTTGGGTTTGATTCATTGAGCATTGTTTTGTGATTCCGCTGGTGCTATTTTCTCATAATTTGATGGAATTTTCATGCTCAATTGAATCCATGATCATAAGGTGTTTGATGGAAAGTTTGAACAAGAATTTGGCCTTTTGAAATGATGTTTTTCTGATTTTAACAGGGTGCAATCGATTTTTGTAATAGTGCAATCGATTGTCATAAAAAAATTTTCACATTTTTTTGAAAATATTTCACATTTCAGTGTCAAAATGCTTTTTCTGCCTTGTTTTAGGGTTTTTTTATCCATCTCTCTTTTTCTACTCACTCCTTTTGATTGTTGATTTGGATTGCAATTTTAAATGTCCAATTTCTCTTTAAATTCAATGGACTTTGGGTGTAGATGAAGTTGGATAAATGTTCATTAATTCAAATCTACCAAAGAGTGAATTATTTAATTCATTTTTAGTGCTTTGGATTAATGATATCTTTAGTACTTTAATCCGTCTAGATGAGTGATTGAATTTAAAGATGAAAGGAATTTAAGGTAGTGATCCAAATTAGCTTATCATTCCCCTCCCTCTTCATCTTATCCCTTTATTTTTTTATTTGTGCTACATGTTATGGGATGATGATCTCTATATCATTTATCCAAACATGAAGTACATAGATTGCTATTGACCGACCTCAAATAGGTGCGACTTCTACATATGTCCACTTATGATTGCTTAACATAGCGCTAAATTTTGTCCCAATTCGAACAAATGATCATTCGTGGCCCAAACCTATGTTTGCAAGTCAAAGTATGTTAATTTGAACCCTTTGATCCAAAAACTTTGAGATTCATTGTTAGGAGGCTTTAGTTCTACCAATCCTCCAATGGATCTTCATCAATTTTGGTCAACGCGGATCACTTAAACATCATTTATCATTAAATTTTGCCTTGAGGTTTCTTAAATGGATGATATACTTGACAAAAATCAAATGTAACTTGTTGTTGAGAGGCTTTGGTTCTACTAATCCTCTAATGAGTTTCAAATACAAGTTTCAATATGGTCATCCAACTAACCATTAACTTCTAACAATTAACCTTATTTTATGCTTTATCTTATGCCCTTTACTTTATGCACCATTTTATTTTAGCATTTACATTTCATACTATTTTCATCTTTGCTCACTTGAGAATTTACTTTTATGCCATTTTTATTTTGCTCACTTGAGCTTTGTCTTTTCCTTTTGAAGATACTTAATAATCAACATGAGGTTGGAGACCTTGTGACCTTAATTGATATTTTGTCTGGAGCTCTTGAGATTTACCTCAAGACATTGGGTTATTTGTTTGTTTTGTGTGCAGGTCATTATGATTACATACTTTGTCTGTAATCTGGAATTCATCGGTATACAGCCGTTACTCTGCCCAATTTTTTTGAAGACTTAATACATTTGAAGTTTGGTCTTTTCAAGAGGTTCGGTATCCTTTCTTGGTTTCAATCCAAAGAATGGGAATTCTATCTTGACTCATAATGTCAAGTGTTGGCTTCTTGTTGGTTAGATGGTTCTTCTCCCTAGCTTTTACCTTATGCTTTAGGATTGTCGCTTCATCTCCTCCCATCTTCTTTAATTTTCAAAACCTTCTCATCTTTTTCAAAATCTTCTTTTTTTATAAACACAAACCTCTTTAATAATAAACCTCGACTTTGTCGAGTACCTTTTCTTTCAAAACTTCTTTTCTTTAAACAAACTTCAATTCACTTAAGCATACTTCGATATCTTTCAAAATTAACAAAAATACTTCAACTCATTCAAACTCTTTTGTGCGCTCGAGCACCCTTTATCCATTCAAACCTTTTTTCAAGATGAGATGTGATTCATTGATAGTTGAGCGACATTCTCCTATCCCCATGGTTATAAAGGTCTCGACTTTTCCAGTTGAGTGCTAGAGGCGTTCTCAAACCCTCACTCTTGCTGACGCAGGGTCCATCTTTCCCACACCTTGTGGGCGTTAGTCGATATTTCTCTCATAACAATAACGACTTGTCTCTTCATTTAAACCAATCAACAAATAATTTTTTTCTATCCGAACTACGGTGCTCTTACTTTCCCATTGCACGAGGGAGTACGTGGGCACTAAGTCTTACGACCCAAGGCGAGCAACAAGAATAATAAAAACATTTCATTTTCTTTTGTTTGCAAATAAACATTCATTCTTTTCCTTTAGCAAGTAAACCTTTACATAACACTCCTTTTTAAAGAAACCAAACAAAGTGGATCATGTGGAGTACCGTATATGCTTAGGGTGCTAACACCTTCCCTTTACATAACCGACCCCCGTACCTCGATCTCTGACATTTTACTTCATTGTGGGTTTTGTTCGCTTTTTTCCCATTTCCCTTTGGAAACAATAAAGTGCGGTGGCTACTTCATTATGTTGAGATAAGTCAATTGATGGATTAATCTCAAATATTTGCACGCGACAGATGTAATGCCGCTCGGTTTTGTAATTCAAGCATAATGTGTGATTTAATTGTTGGCTAATGCACAAGTAAGAAGGCATTGGTATTTGTTTGACATTTGCATTGAGATTTGATGGTTTTTAGTCGAGTTTTTGCTTGTTTCATGACATAATATAGTTGCTGCCCAGAACCGGTAAGTTCATGAGAAATTCGATTTAATTATTGCTTGAAGCTTATTTGGTTTTGATTTATCGGTTATATGACATCAGTATCAATTTGTGACGAGTTTAACTCGGTTTTTTTTCGTTTCCATGTTTGTATAGGTGCTTCCCGGGAATTGACTTTATGGTTCCAATGCTTGCTCAAACTTGTTTTACTCATGTTTAAGTCCCAATTTGAGTTATGCTATTGATTTTTTTATTGCAATTAATTTTCCTTGTTATTACTAACTAATCTTGTGGCATTTTATAAGCTTTGGAAAACAGCGTATCACATTATTTGCTTGTGTAGCATTATTTTATGCAGGGCTATAGCTTGACGCTTATTCCGCGTGTGATTTATTTCCACATTGCGATGTTTTGACTCTTATCTTATGCCTATGATTTAGGATTTCTTTTCTTTGATTGGGGAAGCTTGCACGAAGACCTTCGGGTTTCTTTTTCTTTGATATCTCTTTGCTACAGACTTATTGTTCATTTGGTATTGTTTTTTATTCTGTTTATATTTCACATTATATTTTCTTTTCCTTGACATGAGAAGTAGGAATAGAGATGCATGACTAGGAGTCCCTACTTTAGATGGGAAATTCTGTTTAAAGTCCTCAAAGGAGGCAATGTTTGTGTTTGTTCAAAGACCTCAAAAGGAGGCAATGTTTGTGTTTGTTTAAAGACCTCAAAAAAAGGTAATTTTTCTAAAGTCCTCAAAGAAGGAAATTCCCCCCCCCCCCTTTTACTTTGTTCTTGCTATCGAGTTAATAAGTGGATTAAGGGCTCGCAATTGGCCCCCACACTTTCTAGTCTGTTTCATTCTTAGCTCTTGTTGTACGTTGATGCTTTAAGCAATGCTTATTCTTGTCTATTTAGTCAAATAAAGTGGAAAAGGGTTTGTAACCAACCCCCACACTCTGCCATTCATTTCGACCATGCTAGATCATGTTTCTTTAAATAATGATGCTTCGAGTTATTACTCGATATCGATGCTTGAGCAAATCAAGTAGAAAGAGTTCCTTACTCCCACTTTGAATTCCATTAGATTATTTGTTTGTTTCTAGATCACACTTAATTTTTGTTTTGGTTTTGGTTCGACTTTGTTTGATTGCACTTGTGTTTGTGCTTTTCTTTACACCTTTTCATGTTCCCTTAGGATTGCTTGTTTCATTTTTTATTCAAGTTGGACATTAGGTTGTAAACTTTGCATGTTCCCTCAGGATTTCTTGTTTCGTTTTTTATTCAAGTTAGACATTAGGTTAAAATATATGCATGCTAACTTAGGTATAGATTTCCCTTTGTTATAAAAAATTTAGGACCATCATTGCATGACAATACTAGGATTGTTAGTATCCCTTAGAATTTTTCATTCCCCTTTTTGAAACCTTAAAACTAAAAATCTCTTTTTCTTTGTTCAAACTTCAAAATACTCCAACTTTATTAAACCCTTTTTCAAAGTAAAAAACACTAACCAATGTAAACTCTTTTTGTCTTCAGACTTTTTCTTTTAAAACCTTTTCAATAAGGGTTTGTTGTTTCAAGTTCGAGCAACCTGGAAATGCTAAATATGTGAGTGGTCGAGCATGAGTCTCTTACTAGGTGAAACACCAAGCACGAGTTTCAATCCAAACCATAAGGATGCAAGCACAACATTATCCCTAAAAAACATGCAACCAACCAAGACTTTTAAGGGGAACTACAAGTTACTTGATCCCCATTGCACAGACGGTGGTACGTAGGCACAAAACTTCACAACCGAGGCAGGCACAACTAATAAAAAAATTTCTTTTTGTATGTAATCTTTTGCATTCATGCATTCCATATACAATGTTGCTTTAGATTTAAACAAACCCTTTATATTAGATGATCTTGCCGGTTGATCAGAAACTGAAGAGCGGCTGGAGGATGATCTGCAGTCGGGCTATAAGTTGAGGAAAAAATGGGGTTGTACCTGCAAGGCACTCTGACGATCAAGTAAGAGTAGGAATAGGGAGGTATAAGCAAAAATATCAGGTAGTGAGTAGTGAATATTGGATACCTGGCCCTCACAGGTGTGAGGGTTTATATAATGCCATTGGGCATGGCCTTTGGTTCCTGATTTCTAGCCTAGATATGCGGGTCCATAAAATCAGGTAACTACCAGGACATTGTCAAACCGGGAAGACGTGCTCGTAACTAGTCGTTGGTCCCATTCTAGTTGTCGGGCCTGTCCAGAACAGTAGCCCCCCAAGTCATTGCTTCCGGGTATATGAGTGATGACTTTGACATCTTCTCGAAGAACAGGGCGTGTCGTACAAGGGAACAAGCGTTGCCTGTTGCGCCTATCTTGCAGGGAGGTGAGGCGTTGGCCGTTAGAACTTTTAAATTTGGAGAGGTAGCGTGTTTTGGGAAGTGTGCTGGTGAAGCGGCGCAATAATAACCTAGGGCTAGGGTGTCATGATGACGACCCTAGGGTTCAGTATTTTTTGCCTTCTCTTTCATCTTCTTGTATTAGATCGACAGTCGACCACCGGCGTTTGCTCAGTTTCTCTTCTTGCGGTCATTTAGTTTTATCTTTTTCTTCTTCTACCGGTAAGTTTTTAATCTTCCATTGTTATTCTCCTTCGCATTTTCGCTTTCTACTTTCTAGAGATGCATGTGGTTAGGATTTAGGGTTCTGTTATGGGGAATTCGTTAGAGACCCTTAATAGTGGATGGAGTTTCCATGGTGTAGGACCGTCAGATCTTCCATGGGGTCTCCTCGGGGATCCTGTCGTGCATTGTAGGTGGCTCATTTAGGGCTTAGGGTTTTTTCTGCAATCCGCACCCATTAGAGTGCCATAGTGAGGGTTCTGGTCGGGGATATGATCCTAGTTTCCCACCGCCCTTTCACTTGTTTAGCGGTGGAAAGGTGGTTCTGGAATTGATGTCAAGCTTATCTTTTTCCTCTGCTTTTCAGGTTCCATGGATGATGATGCTCAGGTCGTTATTTCGAGTGAATACTTGCAGTCTTCCGGGAGTTCTTCGAGTGAGGCAAGCAGTTCGTCGAGCATCTTGGAAGTCTCTGGGGATATGCAGAACCAGATGGGACGACAGATGGGGGAGCTTGACATGCGGGCGACCTCTGCGGTTCAGAGCAGCTTGTTCCCTCCTAGAGACGAGGAGGACCCTCGAGATTGGGTTGTGAAGGACCCCTGGGAGTGGCGGTCGTATTTTTATGAGTACGGAGAGGATGTGTTCACTGATGTGTTCACTCACTAGGAGGGGGCTCCGGAGGAGTGGTCATTATATATCCTAGGGAATTAGAGAAGGATCTGCTCAAGGTATGATAAGAGGCGGATCCCGATGTACGACATTGTCTTTTAAGAGATGGGTCTTCGCCTCCCCTTCTCCGACTTTGAAGTGGCTATTTTCCGGCATTTACGAGTGGCTCCTTCCCAATTGCATATGAATGGTATTGCATTTGTGCGAGCGTTCCAGATAGTCTGTGACTATTTGAAGATATGGGCCACAATCCCATTGTTTTTCTACTTCTTTTATATTCAGAGGAGTAAGACCGACGGGAAATGGGGATGGGTCTCCCTCAAGCAAGGCAATGGGAAGTTATCCAAGGCCTATTTGGAGTCTATCCGCCATTTTAAGGATAAGTATCTCTTGGTGCACCCCTCATCGACAAGGGCGATGTTGAATTTTTTTAGGACCATGTCGTTGCTCAACGAGGATGGGACTCCTCGCCTAAATGAGTTGGGAGAGCCTACTGCGACATTGATTTGCAAGTTCTCGTTTCAATGGACCAGCAAGCACTTCGAGCGAGAACTGGGCTCCTATGTTTGGAGAGAGGGGGAACTCAGGGATGAGGATCTTGAGAGTTTCTCCACTCTGACTGCGTTCGTGGCTCGAACCCCTTCGGTCCAGTGAGTTGGTCGGGGGGTAGGCCAGTGTTGGATAGGAACGGAGAGCCCATGTATGAGCCGGGTCTTATAAACGCCAGGGAGTTCCTCGAAAGAGAGGATCTCGTTAGATATTTATGTATATATATGTTCTTTAATACCATTATGTGATT
The DNA here is from genome assembly GCA_948472305.1 of Vicia faba. Classification (NCBI taxonomy): domain Eukaryota; kingdom Viridiplantae; phylum Streptophyta; class Magnoliopsida; order Fabales; family Fabaceae; genus Vicia; species Vicia faba. The sequence continues at coordinate 1,150,621,190 of OX451739.1, read as the reverse complement.
GTCGTTTGTTTGACTCCTCATTTTACTAACTTTTCTTTTCTCGTTTGTTTTACAGAAAGCATGAATCTTGCCCAAGAGCGTTTAGCCAAGATACTTGCTTCTCGGGAGAGAAGGGCTATGAAAGATGCACAGACTGGCGCAGGGCTAGCTCCTGCCTCAGGGTCGAGCGCCTCTTCCTCAGCTCATGCCACCGTAGCTCTGTCTCCTGCTGCTGTTTCCTCGAAGGCGAAGAGATTGCAGGCTGAAGGGAGCATCGACTTGACAGGAGAAACAGGGGAAGGGACGTATGACTTGCCTCCCTGTTGGCTGGAAAGGTCTTTTTTCGAGGGTGCAGCTCTCCGCCTTCCTCGGGACGAATCTCTCCTTCTCGAGGAGATGGACCGTCCGGAGAAGAGGGCAACGCTTGCCCAAGATGCAGGCAGTTTAATGCGGGTCCTAGAGATGGAGGTTGCATATACCGATGGGAATTCATCTCAGGAAGCAGAAATGCAGAACCTGCGGGTCAAGCTGGCAGCGAGCGAGAAGGCCTTGGTCGAGAAGGACGAAGCCATGAAGGTGTCCGAGGCAGAATTTAGAAATCTCAATGAGGAGCGCAGGGTTCTTTTGCTTGTATAGACAGCGCTTTAAAACGCTGTCTAAAGCCAAAAAAGCGTTGTCTAAAGTCTTGTTTGGTGTAGTACCCCTCTATCATCGATCTTATCCTTTGTCTTTTCTTTTATGTTGTAGATCCTACATGATAGATTACCCAGTTGTCATAGATATTACCCTTTGTCTTTCTCTTTGGGTCGTAGATCCTACATGATAGATTATCCCACTGTCATTGATCTTACCATCTTTTAGTCTTTTCTTTCAGGTCGTAGATCCTACATGATAGATTATGCTGCTGACATTGGTCTCACCTTTTTGTCAACTCTTTGGGTCGTAGATCCTACATGATACATTACCCTGCTATCATTGATCTTACCCTCTTTCAGTCTTTCCTTTTGGGTCGTCGATCCTACATGATAGATTACCCTGTTGTCATTGATCTCGCCTTTTTTTCAATTCTTTCGGTCATGGATCTTACATGGTAGATCACCCTGTTGTCATCGATCTTACCCTTTATCCTTCCTTTCAAGTCGTATATCCTAAATGATAGATTACCCTACTGTCATCGATCTTACCCTTTGTCTTTACTTTTGGATCATAGATCCTACATGATAGATTACCCTGTTGTCATCGATCTTACCTTTTGTCTTCCCTTTTGGGTCGTAAATCTTACATGATAGATTACTTCACTGTCATTGATCTCACCTTTTTGTCAATTCTTTGGGTCGTAGATCCTACATTATAGATTAACCTGTTGTCATTGATCTCACCTTTATGTCAATTCTTTGGTTCGTAGATCCAACATGATATATTACCCTGCTGTTACGATCTTACCTTTTCGTCAATATTAATCTGTGTCGTAGATCCTACTTGATAGATTACCCTGTTGTCATCGATATTACATTTTTGTAAATCTTACTTTATTTCGTAGATCCTACATGATAGATTACCCTGTTGCCATCAATCTTACCATTCGTTGTCATTTCTTGTGTTGTAGATCCTACATGACAGGTCATCGCGCTGTCATCAATGTTACTTTTCGTTAATTTTTATGTTTCATTTGATCCTACATGATATGTCACTGTGTTGTCACCGATCCTACTCTTTAGTCACCACATTATCATCAACCATACATTTTCTGTCACAACTTAACAACCATTTCTCTTGAAAACCTTGTATTGGCACCACTACTATGTTATAAGTTATCCCCATTCAACCACATGTATGCCCATCACAAATCTTCTCAAAAACAAAAAATATATATATCTAGAATTGTTAATACCATGGTTTCGTTGATTGGCAATATTTTTCTAAAACATGGTTCTGACCAGATGTCAAACAACACTTATACTTTCTCTTTACAAGACAAATTTCAGGTCTTGGTATTTAATCTTCTTATACCTCGAATATTCTAAAGGCTAGCTCCATTTGTACCTTCAATTTTAAGACAATTGAATAAGAGCAACTGTCATACCCCAAATTTATCTTATCCCTCTCAATCTAATTATACTTGCATCTATCTTATGTTTCACATTCATCTGCATACCATCTTACATTAGGTCATTATACAATCATGCATTCATTAATAAATAATCAGAGGTTCATTGGATCAGTATACATGTGTAATTAAGGGTTTCACTAATATTAGGGTTTCTTTACTTTAAGGGCTTGTGTTCATTGGTTTTTATTCTGGGTCATGGATTGAGATGCATTTTTTATTGTGTTTACAATTACCATATATTTGGGTTCTCATCCATTGGTTCTTAGTATTATTGGAAGTTGTATCATTTGGTTACTTGCACTACTACGAAAATGGGCTTTCACAGCGCTTTTTTTTGCCCTTTAAAAGCGCTTAAAAGCGCTGCCGTAGCCAGCGCTGGCGTAGGCTACGAAAGCGCTTTTTTCTGGCCAAAAGCGCTGTCGTAGGTGGACCTATCCCAGCGCTTTTTCCTTAAAAAGCGCTTTGATAGGGGGGTCTTTCCCAGCGCTTTTTGAAAAGCGCTTTGATAGGTGTGCTATTTAAATTTTTTTTTTTATTTATCAGGCCTTTTACAGCGCTTTTTATGGAAAAAGCGCTTTGATAGGGGGGTCTTTCCCAGCGCTTTTTCCATAAAAAGCGCTTTGATAGGGGGTTTCTATTTAATTTTTTTTTTATTTATCATGGCTTTTACAGCGCTTTATGGAAAAAGCGCTTTGATAGGGGGGTCTTTCACAGCGCTTTTTCCATAAAAAGCGCTTTGATAGGGGGTTTCTATTTAATTTTTTTTTTATTTATCATGGCTTTTACAGCGCTTTATGGAAAAAGCGCTTTGATAGGGGGGTCTTTCACAGCGCTTTTTCCATAAAAAGCGCTTTGATAGGGGGTTTCTATTTAATTTTTTTTTTATTTATCCTGCCTACGAAAGCGCTTTTTAGCCAAAAGCGCTTTCGTAGCTCATACAAATTTTTTAAAGTGAAACCTATAATTTGAGGTTCCCTGTGCGGCCTGTAATTTTTTTTTGGTCCAATAATTTAACCTGTAATTCAATCCTTATAATATTCACAGAAACCGGTATTATATTAACAGAAACCGGTATACCATATAATATTCACTCCTTATCTATATATATGTAACTAAATCATATATAACTAAATTTGTAACCATATATACATTTGTAACCATAACTAAATCACATACAAAGTATCGTGTTAATTTGTAACCATATATATATACATATGTAACTAAATCATATATAATTACATCGAAAATAATGCTCCACCGACACGGTCGTCATCCTGCAAAGTATGAATATGAACAACACGGTCAATTAAACAAACAATATTAAAGGCTCCAACACAATCAAACTAACACGTACAATAATATTTTATTCATACCCATCAGAATAATCTGTTTTCAACATAAAATTGACATATTTCCTCTTTGACTTCTTCCACTTGAACTTTCGTGTACGACATAGTATAGAGGTCATCAAAGTACTACATAAGAAATTATTACTTCAGTATATGCATGATGTTATTAAATGTAGAAATCATACAAAATTATTCTAAGTTATAAATCCATACCGTGCTTGGAATCTCTACTTGATTTTTATGAAGGATTTCTTTCATAAACCTCAAGCAAAAGTATCCGCAATCTACATCGTTATTCTGTAACGGACACTGCATAGAAAAACAGAATATATTTTATAGTTGTCGTGTAATTTTATCAAGTAACATTATTATTATAAGCAACTAATTTTGTACCTGCACTTTGATCCAAGTAATATTTGATGATTTACTCCGGGGTACCTGTGCGTCCCTTTGACTACGAAATATTTGTATTGATCTAAGAAAATAAAAACATATATTTAGATCAATCTCACAGAAATAATTAAATATATAAATATACACGAATAGTTAGAACGATCTCACTTACTGATCAACAGTTTCCTTCATAGCGGGATAGTTAGTCCATTCCCCGTCTACCGAATTCAGAAAGTACACAACTTCTTTAATCGGATCGATAGCCAACAACAACCAGTGTTTTCTAAAAATTTAAGCAACAGTTTAGAAGAAAAGTTTCTACGCAAAATAAACAAAGATATATTAGAATAAATGAAAAACTCACCCCACTGGAACAGTGTTATACGGCAAAATAAACAAGCTATCTGGGTTGCCGACGTAGGCCGTGTATCGATTCACTAAGTACTCCCTAACTGAACCCGGTTCCCTGACAATTGTCGCTCCGCTGACAATATGGGCAGACAAGAAATGGAAGCGTCTTGCCAATACAGTCTCGCGCATTTTTTTATCGTACAACAACCTTAAATAAAAACATATAAACATTAGACTATTTTCATTGAAATGTGTAAATAAATTGTTCAACTAATTAAATGATATATTTATCGGAATACCGGATGTATGCGTGAACATTGCCGATGCCTAATTCACCATGCGTCATAATCTCAGTCATTTCGTCCAATCCTATCGTTTCTTGGCAGTCAAGACCAAAGATATCTGCATCCATAAGGATTGTACGAATACCACCTGACTTCAAATCTGAGGTTTCCAAAAGTACTCCAAGTGTATTCCGATATCGAGGTACAAAAACGCCTCTTCCCCCGCCTCTTCCCCCCTTATGCATTGACTTTTTCGGGGGTGGTCTGCTACGAACAGGCTGGGTCACTTGTTGTGACACTTTCGCAGATACCTAACAATCATATAACTTAGGTAAATTATAAAATCGTTCAGTTTTAAATTCATATCATATAATAAACAATTTAAGTGTACCTCTGGAATTGATGCCATAGACTCGCCGCCTTGCTGCAAAATCTCCTTACCCTTATTAGCGGGTTTTGTAGGAGGCTAATATTAAAAAATAATTAACTTAACGGTTCAGAATTGACATTTGAAATCTAAATGATTCATATTAAAGGTTTTAAACATACCTCATCATCAATGAAAATGAGGTCCAAGGGCCATGCAACAAACGACCCTACCGCGTCTCGCACCGATCTTATATCCAAGGCCACGTCAGGTACCGGTACCAACGCATCGGGATCAATAGGATAATCTACTGATACTCTCAGGTGTCCAGCCGGGATCGGTGTATTATGAATTAAATCTCCCAAAGTGTTGTACACTTTTCCCTTGCCAACAAGGTGATAATCTGATGCCATTACGTATAGTTGGCAAGATGAAATGCCCTAAACCAATATGCATACATATTACTTTTAATTCAATAATAGAAAGAGGTGGAATAAAAATGAGAAACTTGAACAATAGAGATTTATCAATATATTTATAATTACCTCAGGAAATTTATTCTGACGGTTGATACTAGCGTTGTCACTAGTTTCTTTCGCCATTGCCGCATTGCCCTTTTCCCTCATTAATACCTCTTTATCTCTTTCCAATGCATTGACTTTTGCTTGTAATTCCATAAGTACATTCATCACATCTGCATTGGTAGGATTTCTTTTCCGATGATGCTGGTAGAAAGAGGTTGGAGTCACACCGTGACCTTTACCCCTAACCCGACCGGAATACTCAGGAACATTCAGTGCTTTACTAAGTACGCTCCTCGTATCCTGGTCGTCACCGGTGGACTCCGTTTGTGACAATGTCTCCTGAAAATAATGGAGATAAAAAAATCAATTAAATAGTCATAAAAATTTGATTTAATTAAAGACACAATGTTATACTTACGCATTCATCATAAATTCTTAGAACACTTGGATCAACAGCTTGATTCTTGCCCACACGGGCTTCCTTCCACAGCAAATGTGCTGGAAGTGAGGTTTCATCACTTTTCGTCTCCTCTAACTATGCATAGAAACAAACGGTTAGATCGTCAAATACAACACATTTAGACAATTAATAAGAACATATCATTTCTATTTATTACTTACAATTTTTTCCTCTAAGCGCGCATATCCCAAACGCCCTTTTTTGTATGGGTACGCGGGCTTTGATGCTCTCTCACTATTTTTGGCACTCTTTTTCCGGAATTCGTCATCTCTTTGTCTAATAAACTCAGTCCAATCTTCTTGTTTAATGAAAAGATTATACTTTTCTGGCCTTCCGGCCGGGAACTCTTCCAGCCACTTTCCTTTGTCATCCTTAAGATAGGTGTTCGTCAACAGATTTTTCCACCCTCTAAATCTTTTCCCGGCCAACCCAAGTACGAAGCCTTTACGCTCATCTGGAACGTTAAAAGACCGCTGCGTATAAACCATATAAACATATAAGTAATTTAAAAACCATATAAACCATATAAACATATAAGTAGTTTAAAAACCATATACACCATATAAACTTATAAACTTATAAACATATAACCATATAAACCATATAACATACATACCTTAACATCTTCCCAAAACATTTCTTTTCCTTGCTTCAATGCTTCACATTGTTTCGCATTCCATCTAGATATGGAGATTGGCACATGCATACGAACAAGTGTACCAACGTAGCTTGTGAATTTTGAAGCATTAACCCCAACTACTTGATTTGAATGATTCCAATCTACATTATATTTCACTCCCTTATCTCTAGCACGAATGATTTCGCGCATTATGGTGATGCCTCGTGCAACATCATTTGCTGAAGTATCATCCGCTGCATGATTTGTTTCTTGTGAGTTTTCATGATCTTGTTGGTTTCCTGGTGGATTTTCTTGTTGGTTTCCTTGCGGGTTTTCTTCATTGCTAGCCATTAGACCTGTAACAAAAGTCAAACAAGCACATTAGTACACTACATGAAAATGGATAGTCGAAAAAGATATGAATAGCACTAAAGGAACTCAAAATTGAATAAAATGCTAAAAAACCAAACTTGCAAGAAATAAACTTCACCATCAGCTCCGGAAACATTGTTCTACTAATTAAGCACAAGCACATTCGCAAAAATTCAAAACGGTTCAAAAGATATGCCAAAAATTCAAAACATTATTCACATATTACTTACAATATTAGGCTATAATTATAATAATACCTTTTTCACTAACGTCTCTTTCTTTTCTTGGTAGCAATATATTTTACGCTTCTGTTAACAACTCGGATGGTTGGATTGATCCAAATACCCTCATTATGATCATCTCTAGTACAAGGTTCATTCTCATTTTGATCGTTTCTTGTACAAGATTCAATGCCAACGCCAATATCACCTTGATCTCCAATGTTTTCATCAATTACTTTGTTAGACAAAAGCACTATAGACCATTTCGTACTTGTCGGATCATTGACATAGAACACTTGTTTAGCCTGAGAGGCTAGAATAAAAGGTTCATCTTTGTACCCCACCCTATTGAGATCCACTTGCAAAAATCCTGACTTATCCATTCGTACGCCATTATTATTTTCAACCCACTTGCAATCAAATACAGGAATCTGAAACTTCCCGTAATCAAACAACAAAATGCGCTCGATAACCCCAAAATATGACAGATTTGCAAATTTCGGGTTTAAGTCATTCGCACTTGATATGTGCATCGCTTCAGCTACCAAGGTAACACCACTATTCTGCATAGTACTTTTATCATCCTGTTCTTTGGTATAAAATGTGTATCCATTAATTGCGTATGCGCTATAAGAAAACACAATCATACTTGGACCATATGCTAAACATCTCAACCTTTCTGTTACTGAAGCAGGATCTGAACGATACTTTGAATAAATTTGTTCCTTAAACCACGGTATGAAACTTCAATTGTGCTCTCGTACTATCCAATTCTCATTTCTATTCAGATTTAAACCTCGAAGAACACCCTTGTGCATTTCAGCATACGACTCAACCTCAATCTCATTGTGCAGAACATACAAATGCACCTGATCCCGTTCGACCATTGACATTGTCACAACTTTATTTCCAATTAGTCTTTTTCCTTCTTTTTTCTCGACAATATGAGATTTGGGGAGTCCAATTGATTGAACATTTGACAGATATTCAGTGCAAAACTCAACCGCTTCTTCAACAATGTATCGTTCCGCAATACAACCCTCCGGTCGACTTCGGTTTTTCACGTACCCTTTTAAAATTTTCATATAACGTTCAGCAGGGTACATCCATCTCATATAAGCTGGTCCGCACAACTGTGTCTCTTTGACAAGATGAACGACTAGATGAACCATTATGTCAAAAAACGAGGGAGGAAAATACATTTCAAGCTCACATAAAGTAACAACCACCTCTTTTTGCAATGTTGGTAAGATCGCAGGATCGATCACCTTGCTGCAAATTGACTTGAAGAAAAAACACAACTTAGTTATTGCGCTCCTTACTTTTTCTGGCAGAATAGAACGTATACCTATTGGTAGAAAATGTTCCATTATAACATGGCAATCATGAGTCTTTAAACTCTTTAACTTTAGGTCTTTCATTGACACAAGTCTTCTAATATCTGATGAGTAGCCTTCTGGAACTTTAACTTCACTGAGGAACTTACACAATATTTTCTTCTCCTTTCTAGATAGAGTGTAAACAGCAGGTGGTAGATATGTGCGTCTTCCTTTCGTCACGGGTGCCAATTCAGTTCTAATTCCCATGTTTAACATGTCCTTCCTTATGTTAATGCCATCCTTAGACTTTCCTTGTATATTGAGTAACGTACCAATGACACTATCAAATACATTTTTTTCAATATGCATAACATCGAGGAAATGTCTTACGTACAACGACTTCCAATATGGAAGTTCAAAAAAAATCGACCTCTTCTTCCACCCACTTGTGACAAGTCTATGTGCAAAAGGCTTGCCAAACTCAGTACTCACATCTTTCACCTTTTCAAAAATCTGATCACCTGTCAACATATGTGGAGCTCTACCGTGTTCTGCCTCTCCATTGAATGCCTTTCTCCACCCACGATAGTGATGATTAGAATTTAAGAATCTACGATGACCGAGAAAAACATTCTTCTGACAAAAGTTCAATCGCATCGTATCGGTTTCATCTTCACAAACAGGACACGCTTTTTGACCCTTAATGTTGTACCCTGATAGATTTCCGTACGCCGGAAAATCATTAATTGTTCCAAACAACATCGCCCTCAAGTTGAAACTTTCTTTCCTATACCCATCGTAAACCTCCACACCGGTCTCCCACAAAAACTTCAAATCTTCGACTAAGGGTGCCAAGTACACGTCTATGTCATTCCCTGGTTGTTTGGGCCCAGAAATTAACATAGATAGCATCATGTACTTACGCTTCATACATAGCCACGGAGGTAGGTTATATATCATAAGAATCACAGGCCAGGTGCTATGCGAGATACTTTGAATACCATGCGGGTTCATTCCATCAGTAGACAACGACAAGCGAAGATTTCTTGCTTCTTTTCCAAATTCAGGATAATCAATATCAACTTTCGTCCACTGTGGTGAGTCTGCCGGATGTCGCAACTTCCCATCAATAATTCTTTCATCTGCATGCCAAGTCAAGTGTCTTGAATCGGTCTCACTACGATACATGCGCCTAAATCTCGGAATTATAGGAAAATACCATAACACCTTTTCCGGAGACAACTTTTCCTTATATCGAGGGGCACCGCATTTAGGACACTCATTTAACACTGCGTACTCGTTTCGAAATAAAACGCAATCTTTTGGACATGCATGTATCTTTTCATAGCTCATGCCAATAGAGGACAACATCTTTTTGGCCTCATACGTTCGATTGGGAAGAACATTATCCTCTGGTAGCATTTCTTTCACGAGGGCTAATAACTGTGTGAAACTTTTATCCGACCATCCGTTGTCCGCCTTTAAGTTGTACAACTTTAACACCGCAGACAATCTTGTGAATTTTGTACAACCATCATACAAAGGTTTCTCTGCATCGTTTACCAACCTCTCGAACATTTTGGGACAATCCTCAAGATCTTCTTCAAGCGCTTCTGCAATCTCTTCGACTCGATCATAATCGTATGCGTCTGCGAAATCCTCATTTGAAGCATACGTCGTATTATAACTCGATTCAACATTCCCGCTACTTTTCTCACCATGCAAATTCCAACATGCATAACTTCTATCAATTCCATGCATCAGTAAATGCGATTCCAACTGAACCGCGTCAACCCGTCTCCCATAACAGCATCTCAAGCAAGGACATATCATTCCATTGGGTTCTCTGGCGTGCGCAACGGCAAACTTAACGAATTCTGATACCCCATCCTCATACTCTTTCGACAATCGATTGGCAGTCATCCATTTTTTATCCATGGTTTGACTATAGCAACTAATTAGTCACGCAACTATAGCAAAATAATAATTAATTACCTGTAAAGAAATTCAACATATCAGGTAATCAAATTCATAGTTATTCTTGCCTCACCTTAAGCATGTGCTAAACAACTCATCACTAATTACTAACTAGTGAAGTCGAATACTAGTGATTCAGTCTTGGATACAGGTAATAACAATTATATTCAAACAATAGTGAAGTCGGATTTCAAACAATTTATTCAGTCCTTATCTTACAAGTTAGCTTTGTCAAGTCTTAGTTAGGTTCAAATCAAATTTTAAAAGCAATGTATTGTTAATTGTTAAATGACGCTCTATAGTTTTCAATTCATCTTGATTTTCTTTGCACCTAGACATGACTTTTTTAATTTATGATTACAGCATATGCAAGATGAAGATAACGGCAGACCATACAGGAAGTTCAAGCCTTAAAGTATGAAAGATGTTTTGTAATAATCAGGGGTTATGAAAGTTAGACCTTAATGAGGCTACAACATGTGTTTTTTCTTAACTGTCCAATGGCCGTTTGTTTATGTAGTTTGGTTCTATCAAACCATTCCTTGTTTGGCTGTCTTCATTGATATTGCTGTGATGTTAAATTGCTACTGTTGTTCAAAATCAATAATATATTTGGAAAACAAAGCATGAGTCTGAGAAAATATTAGATTGACAACTATAAGATTGTATTTGCTAGGTTAAAAGCTAATGGTGTTACTCAAACTCTATTATATTCCTTGCAGTAACTTTCATTATATGTTTTTGTTGTATTACTCATATTAGCAATGAAATGCTTTGACTTTTATTCTGTAAAAAACAAGAAAATGTTACAAGAAGTCGTGTACATGGAAACAATTGTAACCATGAAATGAATGATAAATCAAAGAGTTTCATTAAAATGTTAGGACAATGTTAGTAGGTCTAAAGATGGATTCCAAGTGGGGATGAGAAGCAAACCTGCTGTGTTAGAGGACAATGCATAAACAGATGTTCTTGGCATTCCTTTTCATCCAAATGTTACTAAACAAAGCCTGTCACAAATTTTTAAGTACTCACTTATTTTCATTTTGAATTAAATTTTACATTTACTTGTTTATGTTATATGTAAATTCTAGCGTAAACTCTAATTATGGTCTATATGATTTTCCTTAATATTGCGTGTAGGATAAGATTTCACATCTCAATGATCCCCTTATGTTAATTCCACTGCATCTAATCATTTCTCCTTATAGATTTCCAAATTTACAACCTAGACAATCATATGAAACTCATCATTAGGTTTATCTCTATCCCTCTTATCCTCATCTTATCCCTCACCTAGTATTATACTCATTAACATTCCTTCCCTGCCCAATCCCAGATGGTTCCCTAACTCAATAGTCTTGTACCATGCCATCAATAGCTTCAAAAATATTCACCATCATCTACCTTTCAAAGGGCTTACGCATACCTATATTGTCAATGGGCAAGTTTTGCCCAATCTTTTATTTGGTTCCTCTCATTTCTCTTTTCTTGTAACACGACATTTACCTCTAATTTTAGATGAATTACTTTATGACCATTTTGTTACAAAAAAAATTGGATTGTGTTAGAAAGTTTGCAATGGATAATTCACATTACTATGTTTTATCCTAATCAATGTATTGTTAAATTTCAAGTCATTAATGTTCTTCTCCTACAATGATCAGTATGCTTTAGTGGTCTTTATGAGTTCTCCAACATTAAACTCCAGATCTCATGACCAAGTATAGATCCACATACTAATGCTTTTATTTCTTAGTTTACTCCTAATACTAGTATTTCCGACAGGTTGTCACCTAGATCTTATTCTCTATGACACCTAGGATTAGGTCATCCAAATCAAAACACTTTTAATCTTAGCAGGGTACTTAGGAATAACAGTGTTTCCTGTTCTATATCATATTCTCAAAGAGCTGAACCTTCTAAACTCAGACGTGGGCTGATTTATCTTAACAGCAGCTAATTCTTTCTCCCTGTGAAATATTGTGTTATGTTCATAGTGTCTCTTCTAGATTATATTATTCTATTGGTTGAATCATCACCATCCATGCCACGTCAAGAGCAACACACAAAATACACAAAGTAAGAGAGTCATCGTATATTTATCAGAAATCTTATAAGTAATGGTTGTAGGAGTTATAAAGTTTTCAACTACTACTATTTCAATCAATGTGATCCACTATCACATTTTTTATTCTGGATCGTAGCTTAAGGTTCAACAGGACCAGTTTGTAATGTTGTTAACATTGGAGAATTTATGGTATTTAAAGTTAATTAAAATGTTAATTATGAAATTCTACAATTTATAGACGATACTATCTTTGTAGGTAAGGGATCATGGAAAAATTTATGGAGCATCAAAATTGTACTAGGTGGGTTTGAACTAGTCTTAGGGTTGCGACTTAACTTTTACAAAAGAAAGTTGTATGGAATAAATTTTAGTAATATCTTCAAGCAGGCAACATCTACTTTTCTCACGTTTAAATTTATGGTGTAACCAGTAGGATCAAATCAAAGTAGAAGCACACATTAGAATTTGATTATTAAGAATATAGGAGTGAAGAGCATAAAGTTTTTCAACAAGGCTATATTATGCAAATGGAAATGATAGACTATCAGCAAGGCTAAACTTGAAAATTTTAAATGGTGATGAAGCTATGTGTGGCTGAAAAGATTCTCTATGTAGAGGGATCTGCTATCTATTGGAGTTGATTGTGTAGGTGGTATGAACTGGTTTACAAAAAACATAGCATGTAAATTAAGAGATGGCAAGAACATAAAGGTTTTGCAAGAACAAATGGATTGCAATTTTTTCTTTGCGTCCAAGTCCCGAGAAAAAGGATGATTTTGTGTGGATATCGAACTATGCAAGGGACTTTATTACAATTAAGTCATGCTATAAGGTAATTAATGATTCTGAAAACTCAAGAGAGATGACAGAGGAAAGGATGAAGAATATTATCCAGACTATTACAAAATATACTTTTTACCACTATTGGGAGACGAATTTTACTATGGTTAGAGGTTCGTGCTAACGAGGTTGTTATAGTAAACGTTTTAGATTTCCACCACACATAAGTAGTCATAGTAAAAATTGTATAGTCCACAACATATAAACGCAGTTGTAAAATCCAATGAAAAGTGGAGTGTTCATTGGTTTGATATCCAATGATCACATTTTCGTATTTTCAAATAAAATATCACTATATTCCACCTCGGTCATAACTTCCAACAGTGGTGATATATACAACTTCTCAGGACAGTACAGCGAAACACCAGTGCAATATAGCTTCATAACATTCTCATTGCAAGAACACCCCCAGAATCAAAACCCCAATCCATAATCACTCATCACCAACCAAACCAACAACATAAAAACAACACAATAGAATCAAACACTCTAGTCACGATGTACACCAAAAACAACAATTACAGAAGCACAGGCTTTAATGATATGAACACTTACTTGGATTGAAAATTTGAATTAGTCGTGGGCCGAAGATTCGAAGGTGATGGTGCTAGGCGTTTGGAGTTACAACGGAGGAGGCTGCTGGTGTTGGTGATTGTGTCGTTGATGCGAGGCGGGGGGTAATGGTGAGAGGACGACGAAGGGATGAACAGTGGATGGGAAGGGTCGACGAAGGTTCAAAGGTTGTTATGAAAGTGAGGACGACGAAGGATGAAGAGAGCTTGAATAGGAGCAGACGAATGGAGAAGAAGATGAACAACTGGGTTTCGTTTTTTGTATCAGCTGGGTTTAGAAATCTGATTGTAAATTTAGGGGTTTAGAAATTATTTAACTAACCTATGCCAGCGCTTTTAAAAAAGCGCTTTCGTATCCCCCACCTATGCCAGCGCTTTTTAAAAAGCGCCTTCATATCCCCCACCTATGCCAGCGCTTTTATAAAAGCGCTTTCGTATCCCCCACCTATGCCAGCGCTTTTTAAAAAGCGCCTTCATATCCCCCACCTATGCCAGCGCTTTTAAAAAAGAGCTTTCGTATCCCCCACCTATGCCAGCGCTTTTAAAAAAGCGCCTTCGTAGGTTTCCCTTTTTTTAATTTTGTTTTTTGTGAAGGCTATGGCAGCGCTTTTTCAATAAGCGCTTTAGTAGAGGCGCTGCAAAAAGCAGTTTTTGGCGTAGTGTTGAATTATAAGCCATTGGCTTTGGATCTTATGCAAGAGAAAGGTGTGGATTCATTTGGATTCATTCCACAACAAGAGATTTGTACACCATGGATTCAAGGTTTTTCATCTGATTACTTGGGTTACAAGATATGTTGTGGATTTCATGCAAAGAATTAATTGGAGTTTACTTTGTGTTTTCATGAATCATCTCAACTTTAAAATTCATTTGGTAAAGCATTGACCTATGGTCAAAGTTAATCCTGAAAGGTTGACTTTGTGACCAAAAGTCCATATTAAGTCTTGGTGGTTTACATCTCATTGGATGCTTTGATTCAACATCACAAAATTGACAAAATTTTAAATTTAAATAAGTGCATAGCAGAGAGAAAATATTTTGTTACTTAGAAGATAAGTTATGCATAGTCAAAATTCAAGTTTAATTCAAATATCATAAAGTTCAGAGGACATATTACGAGAATAGAAATTACTAAAGGAAAATAAAACTTTGACTTTTGGTCAAATGTTGACCAAGTTTGACCATATTTTGACCCTAGACTTAAGTATCCTACTCTTATCCTCAAATTTTCACAAGTACATTGCTAAACCCCATATTTATTCCAACCATACTCCAACCATGAGCATTGGCCATCATTTACCATGTTATTGTGCCAAACATAAACCCCTTGCAGCATCTCTATGACAATGTCAATGCCTCAACCTGCTGTGTTAGTGTCATTTCCATCAACCTGCTATTACCATAAAGCATTATCACTGCACCACCTACAAATCTGCTCATCACCAAGTATGTGAACCTGTACAAACAGAACAGTCACCATCACATCAGGGTCACGTCAATTCCAACTTAAACAACAACGTCAATGCACATCCAAACATGGAAACATGCAAGAAAAACAATAACACCAATGTCAACTAACTTGCATCATCATAACTCCAACACACCAGCACAATTCAAGAATTTCATGACACAAAAACCATATACCAAGTACATGCATCTATGCAAAATTCATACTGTCTGGCATCATTTAACCAACACAATACACATCTAATCCAAATCCCATACATTCACATACTTCCATACATACAAGATTCACATCACATAGCAAAAATAAAGAGAAAAAATGATTTTTTTTTTGTGTCCAAATCAAATAAACTAAATCTTTATTTATAAACAAAAAAAATGATGAATTTTAGTGAAAATAAAAATAAATAAATAATTAATTTATTATAAAATAATTAATTCCAAATAATCAAGGTGAATTAAAAATCTAAATAATCACAACAACTAATAAGATTTTGCAAAATATTATATGTGGGGTCACTCCCTCCTTATTCAACATGTTAAATGTTTTGGACACCAATTATTTATCTCACTTTCAACTTTTTATTCACCACACCATTACACATATTCAATTATTGAATGATTTTTTGAAGACTTTATTGTACATGCTTATGATGTTTTATAGAAATTTTAGTATAACTTTTAATCAATATTGTGGATCATGATACTTTGATTGATTGATTAATTATGCTTTCAATCTCTCTAACCAGAAACCTTTATAGTGTTTTCTATTTTCAATTGTTAGTTTGACAAGATGATTGATCAAGACAGATAACACTATAGAAGCTTAAATGATGCAAAGTCATAAACAAAGTATTAGAATCAACCAATGGGGATTCTCTCTCACACAAAGTCATATATATTAAATAACTAATATCAATATATTTGAATAATATATGAATCAAATATATTAAGTATTTAATGAATATAAATTTTTTTTTATTTTATAAATGAGACTAAATAAATAAGATTTTAGGCTTAAACAACAAATAAATATATTTTGATAGTTAATAGTTGTGATTCTAATTCTTGAAAACGTCAAGAATGACATTTTTTACTCATCAATTGTAAATCTATAATTTTCTAAATTCTTATTACTATGAGTAGCTAATTTTCTCTAAATTAACAATCGGAGATCAACCTCTTATGATTTATGAGTTTTAAACTAAACTATTGATTTTTATGATTATTGAGTTATTGTGGCGTGTAATATTGTTTTTACTTGATATTATTGAATTGATTCTATAAAGTAAAGTAGCCCTAAGAATTATAAATGGACCTAAGAATGCACATAAAGAAAACAAGTATCTCTTTATAATCCTTATATTTAAACATAACCACAAACAATACTCAATTTATATGTATACATTATACAATATAGCCTTGTATCTATAGCTAGACCAATTTACAATGGCCTTTTCTCAGCAGCATACATTGAAATTGAGTCAAACATGTTCCATGATTACACAACTAAAGTACAGGTATTGAGTCCTCATCATTGATCCTTCAATTGATCCCTCATATGTCTATATTGATCAATTTGTATATTTATAAGCTTCCTACAACAACCTGTATCTGTGTTTTTAATAATGAAAACAGATACAGTGTAAATGTCCTCTCATCTATTCATTTATAGGACGAACCATCCATGGCGGAAGAATCGCACTACCTCGAGTTTCTGCTCCAGTTTCTTCATTGCAACTTTCTTGTAAGGACCGTCTGCATTAATCAACCAATATATTTTGTGATAAAAAGACAGATTTATGATAAAAACAGTGAGTATTCACACTATCTGATACGGTTTTGTCACGGCCGTTTTTGCAGGAAATGAACTTTTTTAAAATCTTGTTTTCAAGTTTATATCACAGAAAAGAGACTAACCCTGCAATCATAGATTCTAATGGTTGAGTTTCAATTGGAGCCACCTCCATGCTATTTTGCAGCTCCTCTTGAGCAAGCTCTTTCTCTTTTTCTTTTATCTGGTTATTACTCAAATCATGTTTTCATAGAGTGTCAGATTATCCAAATCCAAACACTAGAATTTTCACAGATGAAACAAAATTAAAAGATGAAAAATGTCATTACCTTCTTTGCGAGCAAATTGTTATGTTCCTGGAGTGCCTTATCCTGTATCATGTAGAATGCAAGTACATAAAAGTTCATCCAAATAATGATATATGACTATTCATAACTTTTGGTCAATTTTATTCTAGAACATGAATCATTATGTTACCATGCATGATGACAAGATTTAGTGGAATACATTACACACCTTTTTCTGAAGTGCTGAAATAGATTCATACATGACTTGGTTCTGCATTTGAAAACCCAAACTAAGTCACCATACCATTCAATACATGCATAAAATCAAGGTTTCAATTAACGCTAAAGACTTTCACGATTTTGGTCGACACAGGTTTGCAATTTTTATTGTAATCGCCGCAGTGTGAATTAACAACAACTATTTTTCTTCATAAAAACGGTGAATAACATAATCAATATCGGAGCTTTCTGATACCTTTTTCGCGGTGACAGACCTTACAAACGAAAAAAGGTGGTTACTTTAGCTTTTACCTTTCGTGATCTAATGTGTTTGAGAGCAGAATCAAGTTGTTGTTCCAAACTCTGAAGCTCTTTGAGACTTAACCCATCCAACTCTTCTCCCATATAATTCCTGAAACAAAGCCACAACAACACTTGCCATTGTATATTATATTACACAACAGCACAGACTCATCTTGCTTGTAAGAATATTTAGTAGTACCTTTGATTTTTCTGAAGTACTTCCACCCTAGCTTTCAGTTTTGCATGTTCTAGAACCCAGTTTTCCTAACAATATGAGTGCATGCAGATAAGTAAATTTTGATTTTTAAAGTAAAGTATTTAGTGAGCTTCAAATAAGAACGGATCATCCAAAAGAATCCGAGTTAAAATCGTAGATCAAACAATCATCGGTCAGCCTTTACTTACATTACTCTATGTAAAAAAAAATTTATAGACTAATGATGTGTGGACAATTTGTCATTAAAGACTAAAATTAAACCCCTTGTTAACACTTATGAATGAAATTTGTTCCTAACTTATAACTCGACAGAAACATATTATGTGTTAGGGTTGAACCCGGACACATATTGAATTTCAGACATGCATTTGTTCAGTGATGCGAGTGTTACTTGGATAACACTTAACAAGTTCAAGGGTGAGTTTCATAATTTTATATCTAACCATCAACTAAAAATGAGTTCAAAGTTCATTGAGAGAAGATGAAGGCCTACATTTGGTGATTGATCATTAGCAACAAGCTGTCTCTCCGTATATGAATATCTCTCGTATCGTTCGAGAATTCTTTCCATACTGTTAACAAAAAACAAAAATAACAGTCAGCAAATATTTCATGTATTGATTACAACACTTGGAAAATTAACAACAGAAAAACTAGTTAGCTTCAAGTTTAACAAAGAAGAGAAAAATAGGACTATCAATATTCAATAGTTGAGTCAACCACATTGATAATTGTTATGATCTAACAACTATTGACGAGGTTGAACTATATTGAGATTGCACACAATCTATATCTAAAAAGAGAAGGTCTTAAGGACAATGACACAAAAGTTCTTCATCCTCTAATTAATGTCTAAATGAGCTTAGGGTTATGATTATTGATTCCATGAAAAATGTCCAAAAGGTTAGATAAATATATAAATAAATAAAATGAAAATTTAGAATGTTGATACTAGTATATATATTTTTCATGTGTGTTCATTTGAATTTGATTGGAGCAATAATGAATCAACATCTAGGAAGTATATATAGTAGCATAAACATTTGATAACATGTATTTGAGCCATTTGAATTCTTGCTGCACCCATCTTCTGATAATACAATGATAGGTTACATCAACTGACAATTTCCCTAGACTAAAATGAATAGCCTCTGATTATTCTGACACACAATAAGTTTAAAAAAACTTAAAAATTTTCTACTTTTTTTTCTTCTTTTAATTATTATACATAATATAGATATCATTTATTATGTTTAACTAAATTAATTTAAACAAGAAATGCAACAAAAACATGACATTATTGCATGCCACCAGTCCACCATCTTTTCAATAATACTAGTGCAAGAAAACAATTAACCACATGTTTTTAAACATTGCAAAGAGAGAAGAGATCTAGTTTTTTTTTTTTTAATTCACATACACAACAACACAAGGCATGAAGAATCTAGTGGACATATGAATTACACATTCACATCAAGTCATCAACCAAGTCACCTACCAGTAACTTTACACAAATCAACACAAATTTTTTCCAGGAAATTAAAGAAAAAATAGCTAGCTCTAATAATAATAATAATAAAAATAAAAATAAAAATAATATACTATATTATTATATTAATATATTCAAGTAGTAGGAGAGAGAGTTGAAGGATAATACAGTACGATGAAAGAAAAATTGACAGCACAAATAAAATATTAGACTGAAAATAGGCATATAGTTATAAATAGATATAGTAGACAGAAATATGTAAGATCTATTCTATATTTTCACAGAAACCATGAAAGTTAGAGTTAGACATATATAGGAAGAAAGAAATAATAAAAAATAAAAAAAAACTTACCAAGGATCGCTGGAGTATTCAAAAAGCTTGCCTTTAGTAGAGAAAACGATGAGAGCAACTTCAGCATCACAAAGAACAGAGATCTCATGAGCTTTCTTCAACAAACCAGACCTTCGTTTTGAAAAAGTAACTTGTCTATTGATTTTGTTCTCAATCCTCTTCAACTGCACTCTTCCTCTCCCCATCTTTATTATCTCTTTCAAATCACACCAACATCAATTGAAGCTATAGGTAGATAGCTAGATAACTACATACACTATAAATATATATGATAAATGGTTTATTATGGTGCTGATAATATGTGATATGAATGAATGATCAATTGAAAATGAAGGGGTTTGAGCACAAAAACCGCAGCTACTTCGTTCTTTTTTTCGTTTTATATAAAAAAGGAAAATATATAAGTGGTCACTATTATAACATATTCCAAAAGAAAAAGAGCGAAAAAAGACAAATAACGAGAAACCAGTGATAGCATCTAGATGGTTGTTTTGGTGAAATAGTGGTGGTTTTGGGAAAAACGTTGTCTCTTCTTCATTGGCTAAAGAGACTGTCTTTTATTGTTTAGGTCCCACTTTTCTCGTACCACCTCGTTTGTTTCTCAGTTTTTTTTTTCGGTCATAGGATATAAACATTCCGGTAACTTTGTTTTTCTTTAAAGTCTTTTCAACTACTTTTGCTTTTTAATTAAAAGTTTGGAGATTAAAAAGTTATTATTCTATAAATTTCATATATATATATATATATATATATATATATATATATATATATATATATATATATATATATATATATATATATATATATATATATCAAATAATTTTTTTTATAAATTAATATATTAATATAATATATTTATTAAATTTAAAATATTTTATTTAATAAATGCTTTCTATCCTTTTAACGTGAGGCGAATACCTCAGTTTAGGACAAGTCCCTCATCTGAAGGTGACTCTTTTAATTTTAGGTGAGTATCTTGTTGGAATAATATAACAAGTGTGAGTAAGTGGGGAAATAGTTCCACATTGGATAGGAATGTGGAGACTTAAACATATATAAGTGGGAGAACTCACTCACCTATCACCTTAAAATTTTAGGTGGATAAGTGGTGTGCCTCTCACAAAGGTGTTTGTTCCTACACTATACATCGATGCTCCTAGTATCTCCCCCCCAACATATCTCAGTTTGGTGTGAGTCTCTTAGCTAAAGGCGGCTCTTTTAATGTGAGGCGAGTCCTTCAGCTGAAGGAGCTGAAGTAGACCCTGCGAGGTAGTTTGGGGCGAGTGTTCATGTTATGTCAAGTTTCTTTTGATTGACCTCTGAGAAATAAAAATTTCAATCTATCGTGAAACCTTTAGTGCTTTAGTGGAAAAATGTGGTGTCGTAACCTTGAGTGTTTTAGGTCTAAGGGTAAGATGAGAATTTCTACTTTAAAGATATATAATTACAAAGCTTAGAAAAATAAAAGAGGTTTTAGTTTTTTAGTTGGGGGACTCGCCTTGATTTTTAAGCTGCGTACCTATGTATCCTCTTATGAGGAATCAAAGCCTCGATTCGTAGTTCGTAGTTTGGTTGGTGTTTTTTATAGGATTGCGTAGAATTATTTTCGAATTATCCTTGAACCTTGTCTGGGTTATAAAAATGAGTGATCGTAGACGCAATTTGTAGTTAAGTTTGAAGAAAACGCTATTTAATCCTTTTTTGAAAATATCTTGAATTTTTGTTAGTGAAAAAGATTTTTCATAGTTGGTTAGTTATTTTAATTGGTTTGAATCATTGAAGGAGATCGGATCTTCATCAAAATTAAGCCGCTCTAGGCGAAGTAATTGATTAGATTGAGTCTTAATAAAGAATTTTGATCTTTATTAGAATTAATTCGCTCGAGGAGAAGAAAATTGACTTGACCGATAAGGATTTAATCTTTATTTGAATTTGATCGTTCTAGGTGAAGGAATTTGACCTTAACTTATTTGTGAGTTTTAATATTTTGGATTTGAATAATTAATTGGTGCGACGTTAAGCCAACCAATCAATTATTCGAAGATGTATATCCTTTTATTTATAAAAATATAATAATTAATTAATTGATTAAGAAAAAAGTTTGATTAGTATACGTGTTTGTTTGTGATTTAAATTATTTGTAAGTGGTGAGTATTTGAATTAGTTTTTATTAAAAACAGTTTTTTGGTGTACAATTATTTCTATTAATGTTGAATTACTTTTATTTAAGAAATTATTTAATGTTGATTTAGGTTCAAGTGGTGAAATTATTTACACAAGTGTTTCAGGTATTGAATTAATTGAAGAATCCTAGAAGTTATGTATGAATTAATTAAGATATAAATTTTTTGTATTTTTTGTATTAATAAATTACTTAAGAATTAATTCTTGTTTTGAGACTTTTATTGTTTTTTGGTGTTTTATTCTTTCTTAGTAAACTAAATTAAAATAATCAAAATTAATTAACTTAATAACATTTAAACTAATCAACTAGTTAATTAGAAAACAAGACTAAAGGATTAAAGGTGTAGGTTAGAAAAGGTGGTGTGAGTTAGTAAAAAGATAGAAACTTTTAAAAAGCCTAAAGCCCATTTACTCCTAAACTCTAATTTATTCATCATATTATTAGCACAATAAATAAAAAAATAAACCTGATGAGAGATATAGGGCGTGACCCTTGGCTTTCATGTGGACTTTTCACTTTCAACTTTTTCACAAAATTCAAATGGCCATTCAATAATTGTGGTGATCTATAAAACAGATAATAAAACCAATAACAACAACATACAATATATATGAATTTGTTAAATGTTAGAAAAAATAGGATATATATATATATATATATATATATATATATATATATATATATATATATATATATATATATATATATATATATATATATATATATATATATATATATATATATATATATATATATATATATATATATATATATATATATATATATATATATATATATATATATATATATATATATATATATATATATATATATATATATATATATATAGATAATGAATATGTGTATGTGAATTTTATTTTATTTTGTTAAAAGTGAATCACATGGTGTAGTAAATTGTGAATAATTGTGGATATTTGTTAGTCGTTATCCGTTAAAGCAACAATAGGGTTTTTGTTCAAGACAAAATCCCTAGAATAAACTAACAATAGAAAGAAAGTTTGTGAGAGATTGAAAAATTGCTAATGAGATTGTTGATGTCTATTTGTGAAAATTAAAGGACTATTTATAAGTAAAAATTAGGTCAGAAATTTAATGAAATTGTTTTATTTTTAAAAAGATTTATACAAATTGAGATTTGATTTAACTTGGAGGACAAGATTATGAACCTAGACACTTTTATGATTTTTCTCAATATTGTGATTGATTTGATATTTAATAAAAATTGATTTTTAAAAGATTTTAATTGTTTTAAAATCTTGATTATTAAATGTATAAAATCAAAGATTTAAAAAAATAATTTTTTTTTAAAATACTCTTAGAATAGAAAACGAAAATAATAATAAAATAATTGAAAAATGATTTTTTTTATCCTTTTTATTGTAAAAAATATACAAAAATAAATAAATACTCACGACCTTCCACTTGCAACCTTACTCTCTTACCAATTGTGATATGTCATTCTATTCAACATAAAAAGACATATAAAAGCATATGAAGATGGAAAATATTTTGCTATTTTAAACATACAAATAATTTAAAATAAATTATTATATATTTTAAATCTGCAAAATAATATACTTTTAAACCAAATGTTATTAATATCCAAAAAAATTATGAAACCAAATTTAAAAATTATTTGAATATTTTAAAAATGGGACGAGCAAATTTGAGAAATTTTTTTTGTAATAACCAGATATTGAAAAAATATTTCGCAAATAACCATATTTCGGAGAAAATTACACAAATAACCATGTTTCAGAAAACCCCACAAAGGAGGCGTCATCTCACTTCGCGCCTAGGTGTTAAATGTGTGTTCTAAGCCAAGTGAGATGGCGCCTTAGTGCAATGGGGAGGTGATTTTTTGTGTTTTTAATTTTAAATGTGGGACGTTGCGTAAACGATATAGGATCACGAAAATTCGACTTTTTTATTTACACAATACGATTACACAAAACGATTACATAAAAATACAAAATAAGCAGTGGTCCCCCGGAACCCGGTAACGACCCGCGGTTCCGCATCCGCGTCCTCATCTTTCCCGTGGTGAGTTTCGTCGTGTTTCCTGTTATGGCAGAGTCAATGGTCCAGTGAAGCCAATGCGTTCTAGATCCATGAAATCGGTCATATCTCCATATCTAGAAGATCCGCTTTGGTACAGTCGGTTACCCATACCCTCAAAGTTTGGTCGTGTTGGTGGTGGGTGGGGTTCCATGGTTGGTCTATAGCACTGGTCGTCTGAGTAAAGGGGTAGAAAGGAAATGAATCATGGGGTATTTGGTATTGAGAATGTTAGGTGCTTTGGTGATGTGGTGGTTGATGGTAAGTTGGGTCGGTTGGGTCATAATCTTCGAAAAATTCTAGATCAGGGCTAAGGTTAGATGTTGAGAGGCCCATATTGGGATATGTAGAAGACTGGAATTGTGTGTGGGGCATGCGGGTGTATTGGTATTGCGATTGAAATTGTGGTTGGGTGTGGGGTATATGGGGGTATTGGTATTGAAGTGGTGATTGTGGTTAGTTGTGGGGCATGTGGGTGTATTCGTATTGTGGTGGTGATTGTGGTTGGGTGCTTGTGGTTCTATTTCATCGGAGAGGTTGGTGGGAGGTTGATATGTGTTGGGTTTGTTGTTGGGGAAATGAGGGTTGTTCCAATTGTGTTCGTGGGATAACCAAATACCTTGGATGAGACACGTACATTTCTGGGTTACTAACTGATATGTACCAAGCTAAATATTGATATGTGTGTCGCATATTACCATGGTTGAGGAAAAATGGGAATTGCAAGACATGTCGCTGACGCCTCTGCCACATCTTACACCATTCTGGAGCAAAATCTTTCCAGTTGATAAGACCCCATTAGGCGTCGACCCTTTTGAGATGCCACGGGGACAAACAAGTTGGATTATAGGGTATCTCTTGATGTATTCCAAACTGCATCTTGACACGGTCGATGTGGTGCATCTCCATAACGTTGAACTTATAATTGCAGTCTTTGCGCTCCAAATTGCTGCATCCTCGGAGTTTAGTTCATGGTCCAAATCCAAATATGATCTCCAGATAAACTGCGGATAAAATTAAATCAGCTTAATAAAAGCGTAATGAATAAATAATTTAAAAGTAGAAAAGTTGAAAGGTATGACGTATATCATCCGAGCCAAGGTGATCTAATTGATTGCGACATAGAGCGACATTGAGTCTTGGATTTTTGCTGTAATCCATACCCCTCACGCAGTACCTAAAGGAATTGAAAAATATTTTATTTTTATCATATATTTGGTGAAGAGATGAATAATAATAAATGATATAAGTTATTGACTTACTTTGTTGCGTATGGAAAAATGAATGTGTTGTTGTTGAAGGGGTTTAGGGACTCCATTCTCCACCAATCCCAGGCTTGAAGTAAAAAAGTGCATCCATAAAAAGTACATTTTTTCTTGATTGTATTTTTACACAAGGAATTTTATAGATGGGCTAAAACAACAGAGCCCCAACTATACATTCTAGTTTTTTCAAGGTTTCTAAGTAAATTTAAATACAAGTGTGATACGGTGGAAGAACTGACTGTTTTAGAAATGCTGGTTTGCGTTTGTTTTCGCAAAATTTCACGGTAAGCAAGAGTCGTCACCGACTTTTATTTTATCCAACAAGGAAAGGAAAAAGCACAGAAAAATTCCTTTTTCGAGATATTTCTGAGTACGGGGGGTAGATTTATAGAAAGGGAAGGTATTAGCACCCTTTCTATCCGTAGTTATCTACGGGCTCTTAGGTACTTGCTCATCATTTTCAAAATTGTTTTCTTTGTGTTTGTGGGTTTTGAAAAGTTTTTGTTTTAACTTTGATTTAACTTTTGCGTCTGTCTTCAAGAGTGTAATGAAGTGTTTTTGAAAACTTTATTTGTAAAGGAGTGTAAGTGTGAAAAAAAGTTTGTTTTGGATGAGCAAGTATCTAAGAACTAATCTACCTACTCGAAAAAAGAATCGTTCTATGCTTATTTCCTTTAGATAATGCTATCCCACTATTAGTGAGTAGGTAGCACCGTCGTTGAAGTTTGAGGGTCAATTCGAAAGAGGGACATACGGTCACTAAAGCAACGTTAGATTATCTTAGTGGTAACCATAATGTCTTAGATCATTTATCCGAGGCAACAATATCCGAGGCAACCTTTCCGAGGCAACTATGATCTTTTAGACAAGAGGGCGACCTCTAAAACAACCTATACTCAATGATCGTTTACGAAGGAAACCAAGTGAGAGTATACCCTAGGAGTGCGCATGTGCGAGTGTTTCAATTTCAGATTATTTTTATCTTTGCACATTTAGGGTGATCTAACTGTTTTAAATTCAGACATTCATTCTTGTCATGCAAACCCTATTATCAAACTTCCAACAGTTGAATATTTGCATAAATTAAAGTGCGGAATTTAAACTAAACTATTACAAGGCTTCGGGTATTTACATAGCCAAAAACAAACTCTTTGAAATTAAAAGCGGTAAAAATAAATAAATGTCCTAATTTAATTATTACAAACCGGAAACAGATACAATAATTGGGCAAAAGAATAAAGAGCGCGAGAAAATTAGATCGAATGTGAAAACTAGGGTTTTGACTCTCCTAATTAAAAGAAAATGTTTTTGTTGTTTTTATTAAAAAGAAATAAGTTTTCTAAATTAAAATGCAATTAATTAGTTAATTAAATTAATTAAATGAAAAATAATTTAAATGACATATTTTTGGGTTTTTGTTATTTTAGGAAACAAATAAGATAATTAAGTTAGTATAAATCCTATTTATTCTAATTAATTTTAATTATTTGCAAAATAAATTAAAGTTATCTAAAACATTAATAACCAAATTAAATTAATTTATTTTTTATTAAAAATAAATATCTAAAATTTAATTTGGACATAAAAAATTTTTTGGTGATTTTTTTGATAATTTGATAAAAAAAAATTATTTTGGTGGTTAGTAAATAAATAAATGAAAATTAAATGAAATAAACAAAATATAAAAGAGATAGAGGAATTGGGCCTGAAAATTATGGTGTGAATAGCAAGAATCTGGGCCCATTAGTGCTGATCCATATTGACTTTGTGATCCTGTATGGTGCACTGACCCTGGCTTATGGTGTGCTTTCAATGATGGCCACCAGATCTGGCCATCTGGCCATCTGGCGGTTGGATGATGAGGGAGTATGATGGACGTTAGGCTCAAGCGCGCATTGGATTTCTTGAAATAACAATGAAAAATAGCAAATGCTGGAGGAAGGGATCGAACCCCTGACCTCCAGCCTCTAATGCCTTGAATACTCACGTGGCCACCACTACGCCACTTTTGTTTTGTTGTACATTAATCAAATACTGAAAATAATATGTGAAACAAAAGAATATTGAAAAACAATAAAAAAAATGCGCGCAGAAATTTGATTGGGCGAATGGAGGTTAGCCACGTCTGCTTCTTCTTCCCTGCACCATGGCTAAAAATTTTGGGACCTATACCTACGGACAACGTCCGTTGCTATAATCCTGTCCACTCTTAAAATTTTCCACAGGTAATATAAATGAACACCAAGGCCAGGGTTAGAACCGTCTCCTTCTTCTGAACACAACCGTACCCATTACAATGGCCAATTGTTCCTGAAATCAAAAACCCTAAAAAAACTCCAAAAAACCTAACAATGGTGATTCACGATTCAGTCCATTAAAATGCAATTGGCTATTGTAGAAAGTTTGCAAACAATATGGTGATCAAGAATGTGCCATTATTTTACGCTATACGTGCAAGAATAATGCTAATCGAATTCAAGAATATGGTGATACCGTTACGGACTTACAGTGCGTTGGAGGGCTTGAAAATGCTTGGTTTCGATTGCTTTCACTTGCTGAGGGTGCTATGAAGTGATTGGGAGAGGTATCGAGCCTTGAGGATGCCTCTAAGTGGGATTTTGATCTCACACTTTTTTCTTGTTTTTTTCGAATTCTGTTCTATCTCTAGCGCCTGCTTCCAACCCGTTTCTAGGTCTGCCTCGCCTCCTTATGTATCAAACAATGCATTAGGGTTGATCATTGTGTCCAAATCTCCCTTCTTCAATGCTTTTGATATTTGATTTGATTCCCTTTAAAAACCTTCCAAATTTGGCTTCTTTTCAATCTTTTTGTGCACACTATGCATTTGCACGAATTTGAATGCTTGCAATCTGTAATTTAAGACCTGAAATAATCACAAGATCCTCTGTTATCAATATTTTGGATTTTATTTGATTTATTATGATTTAATTTAAATTAATTCAAACAAAAATCAAAATAAATAATAAAAATAAGATATGGACAAGTGGCAAAGGCTAGAGCACGTGGGCTATGTTGCCAACTCAAAACAAGTGAAAAAGGTTGGGCCCATTTGGCAAAATTTGAAGTTTTGGGCATAGTTGACTTTTGGCAATTTTGCAAAAAAGGTCATCTTCACCAATGTATAACTTCCTCAATTTTTACTCTTTGGAGGTGTTCTTGGAATTTTTAGAAATCTTGATATGTCCTCTAAGCAACCATTTTTGTCTCATCTCATTTTGATCTTCCATGCTCATGTATGAAGCTTTGACAAAAAAGGTGTTTTTGTTGACTTTTCAAAATGACCTATAATGTCCAAATTCATAACTTTTTGTGAGTGCATATTTTTAACTTGGGAGGTGAATATGTATTGTAGGGAATTTCATCTTCTTCAATATGAGATTTATATGTGTCATTTATCATAATGTATGAGAAAGTTATGCTTGGTCAAAGTTGAGTTGACTTTTCCTGCAAAACCCTAATTTAGCAACTTTTGAATCTTGATGAATTATGAGCAATCCTTGATGAATCATGATAAACCCTTGATCAAATGATGAAATATACTTCAAAATGAGGATATTGACCAAAAATCTTGAAGTTTGACTGTATGTAGGTCATAGTTGACTTTTGCCCTAGCACAATCGCTTTTTGGACCTTTTGAGCAATTGACTGAGCAAACTTCCTCTGCAAGGCTTGAAACTTGACATGGATGATCTTGAGAACATATTAGGACATTGGTGAGAATTTGGGACCACTTGGACTCAAGTACCTTGATGCAACATGAAACCCTAATTTGGGGTAGACTGCCTTAGGAGAGAGCTTGCCTGGCCAACCCTTAAGCAACTTCAGGATCTTTCTTGCAATGTTTTGAGAAATATGGGAGGAAAATTTTTAGGGTACAACAACTTCCCTTGTTCAATCTTCTTAAACCTGAGGATGTAGATTGGCATTCGTGCCTTTCGTGATCCGAAGGTGGAAGATGATTGAACACTAGAGTGCCCAAAAATTTGCACTCGCATGAAGTGGTAATTGTCTTGTGATGCCGGGAATGGGCTTATAGATGCCATTTGGAGGAGTGTTGATCGCATAAGAGATTCCTTAGCGAGAGCTTGTATACCTGTTGTTGAGGAAGATTCCACTGGGGAAGTCTGATCTTTGTTGAGAGAAGTAGAATTTTAGGAGCTACGGTCGTCCATATTCTGATTGTGCATCGTCTCTGTTGATATTTAGGAACTTCGATCGTCCGTACTCAATTGAGGAATCATCTCTGTTGATATTTAGGAACTTCAATCGTCCGTACTCAACTAAGGAATCATCTCTATTGATATTTAGGAACTTCAATCGTATGTACTCAACTGAGGAAACATCTCTGTTAAGATTTAGGAACTTGTCCGTAATTCAACTGAGGAAACATCTCTGCTGAGATTTAGGAACTCGTCCGTAATTTAACTGAGGAAACATCTCTACTGAGATTTAGGAACTCGTCCGTAATTCAACCGAGGAAACATCTTCGTTGAGATTTAGGAACTCGTCCGTAATTCAACTGAGGAAACATCTCTGCTGAGATTTAGGAACTCATCCGTAATTCAACTGAGGAAACATCTCTGCTGAGATTTAGGAACTCGTCCGTAATTCAACTGAGGAAACATCTCTGCTGAGATTTAGGAACTTGTCCGTAATTCAACTGAGGAAACATCTCTGCTGAGATTTAGGAACTCGTTCAACTGAGGAAACATCTCTGCTGAGATTTAGGAACTCATCCGTAATTCAACCGAGGAAACATCTCTACTGATATTTAGGAACTCATCTATAATTCAACTGAGGAAACATCTCTGTCGAGATTTAGGAGCTCGTCCGTAATTCAACTGAGGAAACATCTTCGCTGAGATTTAGGAGCTCATCCGTAATTCAACTGAGGAAACATCTTTGCCGAGATTTAGGAACTCGTCCATAATTCAACTGAGGAAACATCTGTGCCGAGATTTAGGAACTCGTCCGTAATTCAACTGAGGAAACATATCTGCTGAGATTTAGGAACTCGTCCGTAATTCAACTGAGGTAAAAGCTTCATAGCTTAAATTTTGTGAGAATTTGATTGTATCTTTCCTGAAAGGTAAAGGTTACCTGTATGTAATGCATGATATGTATCAAGCAATGATGTTCTCAAAATAAATGAGATTGTGTCGTATGATGCGTATGCATGTCATGATGTATGGAAATGTGATGTTTTTAGCTGAGGAAAATAAATCCCAGATTGCTGCTGGAGAAAAGAAATGAATTCTTCGTTTCAGCTGGAGATAGTGGATGAAGATGTTTGTGAGAATAAACCTGCAGGAGAGGATAACTCCGCTGGGGAATAAACTGACGAGAGAATGTCTCTGTAGGGAGGACATGCTCTGTTGAGGATTCCGTTGATAAATTCAGCCGGGGATGAATTACCGTTGTTGGTGATAATGAAACCTGTTGGGGCTTGAATTTCCGTTTGTGAAAGGAAAGAACTCCGCTGGGGATGATCTTTCAGTTGTGACTTCACTGGGGATAACCTTTTAGACTTTACTGGGGACAATCTTCCAGAGTCTACTGGGGATACTTTTTTCAAACTCCACTAGGGACATTCTTTATACTCCGCTGGGGATAAAATTTCTTAGTGCTGATGGTAGATAAACTCTGCTTGGGGAGAATATTACCGATTCATTCACATTGCGAGTCTCAGCTGGGGAGAGCTAACACCGCTATCTTTTTCTTACTCTACGAGGAATAAATGTACTTTCAAACGTTTCCTCCAGCTAGGCCTATCCCTATACCTGGTGGGTAGAGCAACTGTACGATTTGGACATTTCTCGTTTTCCCCTGCTTCTGATATTACAAGTAATCGTCTTTTGTTTCGCATGTAAGTTTTTATGAGAAGCAATAAATGTCAAATGCATATATCAAAAATGAACATTGGACGTTCTCGCAAAAACAAAACAGGAAAAGGAAAACAGTTTGAAATTTATTCGTGAAAATGACTTGTATTGATTTTGAAGTTAGCCTGTAAATAGGCATTTTTTGTACAAGAGGCTGACGTCCTAGTAAGAGAACGCCGCTGAACAAATAGAATTTATACAATTTGTGAAAAGCAAAGAAAAACAGCTATGTGAACAACCCTACTGGGTTCCAACTCTACTATTGCCTTTATGTCCTCGAGCATCTCATCACTTTGCTACTTGGTTGAAGGTGGCTCAAACTGATTGGTGTCGTCCGAGCTTGATAGTCGATACCGAAGTCTGGTTGCAAGGTAATCCAATGAGACATAGCGTTACACTTTGATCCCTAATTTTTTCCTGGACCGCCCTTTCGAGTTTTCAGTCCACCGGGATACCCTTTTTTTCCCAAGCCGTCTTTTCAGGTTTTCGACTTTCCGGGTGTACAGATTTTTTTTTTTATTTTCATCCCTTATTTTTGCCCGAACCCTTTTGGTTCGCCGTGAAGCCCTTATATTTGCCTAGGTCAGTCAACCTAACGGGTCTTTGATTATGCGTAGTATATTTTCACTATGTCTGCATTGACGGGGTGAGGAAGGTCGTCACCATCCATGGTGGTTAGAATTATAGCTCCTCCTGAGAAAATGTTCTTAACCACAAATGGCCCTTCGTAAGTAGGGGTCCATTTGCCCCTGGAATCACCTTGAGGTAATATGATGCGCTTGATCACCAGATCCCCAACTTGATACTCTTGTCGTCTGACTTTCTTGTTAAATGCCTTGATCATCCGTTTTTGATACGTTTTACCATGAAAAATAGTAATAAGTCTCTTCTCATTGATTAAATTCAGTTGATCAAGCCGGGTCTGAATCCAGTCATCTTCGCTCAAACCTGCATCCTTCATAATCCGAAGAGAGGGTATCTGAAATTTAATGGGCAAGACAACCTCCATGCCATATACCAAGGAATAGGGTGTTGCCCCTGTTGACGTACGCGCTGAGGTACGGTACCCATGAAGAGCAAATGGTAACATCTCGTGCCAATCTTTGTATGTCACCGTCATCTTCTGCACAATTTTATTAATGTTCTTATTAGCCGCTTCTACAGCCCCGTTCATCTTCGGCCGATAAGGAGAAGAGTTGTGATGCTGTATCTTGAACTTCTTGCAGAGTTTAGTGATCATCTTATTATTGAGATTTGTACCATTGTCCGTAATGATCCTCTCTGGTACACCATATCGACAGACCATATTGTGCCGAATGAACTGTGCCACGACGTTCTTGGTCACTGTAGCAAAGGAAGCTGCTTCAACCCACTTCGTAAAGTAATCAATAGCTACCAGGATGAAGCGATGCCCGTTAGATGCCATAGGTCTGATCTCGCCGATCATGTCGATGCCCCACATTGCAAAAGGCCAAGGTGCTGTCAAAACATTCAGAGGTACTGGAGGTATGTGCACCTTATCAGCATAGACTTGGCACTTATGACAGGTCTAAGAATGCTGATAACATTCAGCTTCCATGGTGGACCAATAATATCCTGCCCGAAGGATTTTCTTCGCCATAGTGTGTCCATTGGAATGAGTTCCGAAAGTTCCTTCATGTAACTCTACCATAATCCTTTTTGCTTCGTTCTTATCCACACAACGCAATAAGGTTGAATCATGGTTACGCTTGTAAAGGATGTTGTTACTGATGAAAAACTTCGCCGCGAACCTCCTCAGAAACTTCTTGTCATTAACAGATGCACCCTCGGGGTACTCCTGAACCTCAAGATACCTCTTTACCTCATGGAACCAGGGTTTACCTACTACCTCTTTAGTCTCAATGTCACAGCAATATGCAGGTTCGTCCAACCTCTCAATGGTAATCTGGGGAGCCTCATTGTCCCATATGACCTTGAACATAGAAGACATTGTAGCTAGCGCGTCCGCCAACTGATTCTCCTCTCTGGGGAAGTGTTCAAAGGTTATCTCCTCGAAGTGTGGAAGCAACGTCAACACATACTCCTTGTAAGGAATAAGATTAGGGTGTTTCATATCCCACTCGCCTTTGATCTGACTGATCACGAGAGCGGAATCTCCGAATACACTCAAAAACTTTATCCTTAGGTCAATAGCTGCTCGAAGACCCATAATGCACGCTTCATACTCCGCCATGTTGTTGGTGCAGTTGAAACATAGTCGGGCAGTGAACGGAGTATGAGAGCCTTTAGGAGATATGATTACGGTGCCAATGCCTTTACCCAAAGCGTTTGAAGCTCCGTCAAAGTACATAGACCATCGGGATCCTTCCTCAGGTCCTTCATCCGGTCCAGGTGTTTCACAGTCAGTCACCAACATGATATTCTCATCAAGGAATTCGAAGTTCATAGACTGGTAATCGTCCACTGCCCGATGTGCCAAATGATCTGCCAACACACTTCCCTTGATTGCTTTCTGGGTCGTGTATTGAATGTCATACTCAGTCAAGATCATCTGCCATCTTGTTATTCTTCCGGACAAGGCAGGCTTCTCAAAGATATACTTGATTAGATCCATCTTTGATATCAATAGAGTAGTGTGAGTCAGCATATACTGTCTTATCCGGCGAGCAGCCCATGCCAAAGCGCAGTAAGTTTTCTCAAGCAACGAGTATCGAGTCTCGCAATCGGTAAACATTTTTCTAAGGTAGTAAATAGCATGCTCTTTTCGGCCAGACTCATCATGCTGCCCCAACACACACCCCATCGAATTGTCGAGTACTGTTAAGTATAAGATCAAAGGTCTCCCTTCAACTGGAGGCATCAAAATAGGAGGCTCTTGGAGATACTCTTTAATCCTTTCGAAAGCGGCCTGACATTCATCGTTCCATCTTACCACTTGATCTTTCTTCAGTAACTTGAAGATTGGCTCACAAGTAGTAGTTAGGTGCAAGATGAATCGGGCAATATAGTTCAGACGTCCCAGAAAGCCCATGACTTCTTTTTCAGTTCGGGGAGCTGGCATTTCCTGTTTAGCCTTCACCTTTGCAGGATCCACTTGAATACCTTTATCACTAACGACGAAACCCAGCAGCTTACCAGATCTCACCCTGAAGGTGCACTTGTTCGGGTTTAACCTCAGCCTGTACAATTTCAACCTGTCAAATAGCTTCTGGAGATGGTCCAGATGTTCCTCCTCAGTTTGGGATCTTGCAATCATGTCGTCAACGTATACCTCAATCTCATGATGGATTATGTCATGGAACAAAGTGACCATGGAGCGCCGATACGTTGCCCCATCATTCTTCAATCCAAAAGGCATGACCTTGTAGAAAAAGGTACCCCATTGAGTAACAAAAGTTGTCTTCTCCATATCTTCGGGAGCCATCTTAATCTGATTGTAACCGGAGAAACCATCCATAAAGGAGAAGACCTTGTGCTGTGCGGTGTTGTCAACCAGAACATCGATATGGGGTAGAGGGAAATCATCCTTGGGGCTTGCCCTATTCAGATCCATATAGTCAACACACATTCGAACCTTACCATCTTTCTTCGGCACCGGGACCACGTTGGCCACCCACTGCAGATAAGAAGTAACTGCTAGAAAACTGGCATCAAACTGTTTCATAACCTCGACCTTGATTTTCTCAGACATCTTTGGGCGCATTCGGCGGACTTTCTGTTTCACCGGAGGACAGTCTTCCTTGGTAGGCAAGCGGTGAACCACGATATCAGTATCCAACCCAGGAATATCTTCATAAGACCAGGAAAAGATCTCAACATAGTCCCGCAGCATCTGAATCAACCGTTGCTTAACACTAGACTCCAGATTTGCACCGATCTTGACCTCTTTCTTGTCTATCTCTGTACCCAGGTTTACTGTGTCCACTGGCTCTTCATGCGGCTATATGGCCCTCTCTTCTTGAAGTAACAATCTAGCAATTTCACCAAGCACTTCACAATCATCCTCACCTTCGTCCTCGGCTTGGTTGATCAGACTTTCAAAGTCATAATTGGCAGTAGCAGAGTCGTTATCAGTGGGATCCAGAGTGGATGTAGACCTATATATATGTGAGTGTGTGTAAAATAGTTGTTTTGCAAGATAGAAAAGAAAAACAAAGAGCACAAAATTTGTAATGCAAGAAAACGTCCAATGCTTTTATTGATGATATATGGAAATGACACATAATAAGCCCTCAAACAAAGCCGCGGTGTCTCGGGTAAGGCACCGGGTCATAAAGTTTAAAATTGTCTGTTACAAATCCAAAACAAAAGTCTATTACTGTGTAATAAAAGAAATTGGCAAGAAGTCCTTTGCCGTCCAATTGCTCAATCCGCCGTTGGTAGTGGGTAAATCCAGCTGTCAATATTATACTCTTCATCCTCGTCTTCAATCGCATTCACTTCAGGATCTGTGATACGCAGGGGAGGTCTTCCAATCCGCGCACGCCGAACATCACTTTAATCTTCTGCAGTAAAACCCAAACCAAACTTGTCAGTCTTGTGCGCAAAGTCAGGGAGTTGACCCCAATTCGCACACCCACCTTTCTCAATAACAACCCTAGCATCCTTGAGGGAATCCATATTCATTGGAGGATCTTCAACAATAGTTTCAGTCGATGCCAGAGTCTGGGGGACTTCTTCAAAATGTTGACATGGGGTTTCAATGAACTCCCCATCCATGTCCATATACCAGAATGAGTTGAGGTGGCTTACCATGTACTCCTCTTCTCCTCGTACTGTAACAATCTTCCCCTTCACTGGGTATTTCAGCATCTGGTGGAG
Organism: Vicia faba; assembly: GCA_948472305.1. Classification (NCBI taxonomy): domain Eukaryota; kingdom Viridiplantae; phylum Streptophyta; class Magnoliopsida; order Fabales; family Fabaceae; genus Vicia; species Vicia faba. The sequence goes on along the minus strand of OX451739.1, from coordinate 1,150,585,021 downwards.
CGTAGAAGTTACTGCCCCAACTTTATGGATCCACGAGCGACCCAGCAAACAAGAATAAGATGGTCGAATGTCCATCACATAGAATGTAGACGCGAAAATCTGAGAACCAACCTTAACTGGAATATCCACCTCTCCATGTACCATCCTCTTGGACCCATCAAAGGCCCTAACCACAATGTTACTCGGCTTCAGCACCAACCCTTCACAGTTTAACCGATCTAACACTTTCTTGGGTAAAACATTCAATGAGGACCCAGTATCCACAAATGTGTGAGCTAGGGTAGTGCCCCTGCACTCGATTGAAACATGTAGAGCGTCATTGTGATTCTTCCCCTTGGCCGTCAAATCTGCGTCAGAGAAACCCAACCCGTTATATGCTATCAAACTAGCCATATAATATTTGAACTGGTCAGCAGATGTCTCTTGCGGCACATGCGCAGTTTTCAGGAAAGCAATCAGAGCCTTAGCATGGGCCTCTGAGCATAGTAATAAAGACAACATAGATATCTTTGACGGGGTTTTCCCCAGCTGTTCGACTACATTGTAGTCGCTTTTCTTGATGATCTTTAAAATTTCCTCTATCTCCTGTCTAGAGGCTTCAACAGTAATCTTCCTCGGTGCCTCTGTCTGGGCAGGCCCACCAGTGATCCCTTTTCCCCGAGTTTCAGATGACTCGGTGACAGGGGTAATGATTGGAACATGAACAGGGACAATAGCAGATGTACTAGCAGGTGTAATAATAACAGGCTTCTGAACAATTGGTGGAGAGATCTCATGGGAGAAAAGTCTTCCACTTCGGGTGACTTTTCTAGATCCAATAATATTGCTGGCATCAGTATCAACCTCTTCGTCCTTCAAGTCTTGTTTAATCCCGTGATAAATACACATCGGCCCCATAGTTCCACGGGACAGCCTTATCTGACGTGTAAGGGATAGGTCCAGGAACAGTAATAATCAATGGAGCAATTCTCAGAACAAATGTAATTCTAACAGGCTTTCTCGAGGAAGCCTTGGAAGAATTGGCGAAAATGGTGATTATGGAAACTTCTTCAACAGGAACCAATGGAACAAAAATTTTCTCGAACAAGATTTCTTTATTATCCATCAGGCGTTGGACACCTGACTTCAATAGATGGCAACCAGTAGGTAGCATGGAACACAGGTGGAAACCTTCGCCACAGCCCGGAAATAAACCGGCTAACAGAAGGTTCTTCTTTACAATCATCAACGGAGTAGAAATGTCTTTCACAAAAGTCACAAACGAGTCATCATCCACAGCATTTACTCCATGCTTGGGCATAGGAGCAGTCATGACATTAGGATTTTCTAGCGCTTCAAACTCGATCTCTTTAGCATCAATCAGATCCTGCACTTTATTCTTCAAGGCCTAGCAGTTATTGGTATCATGCCCTGGGCTATCAGAGTGATAAGCACAGCGGGCGTTCGGATTATATAGCGGTGATGTGGTGTTGGGATTCTTTGAAGCTTCCCTCGGAGTCACCAAATTGGTCTTCAACAATTGCGGCAGAATTTGAGATAAAGTCATGCTGAGTCGAGTAAACTGTCTTTGCGGTTTCTCTACTCTTTGTTGATTGTTGCATTGTGAGGCAACATTTGGTCTTGAAATAACTACCGCATTAACCGCTTGGCGGCGTTCAGGTCGATTTTGGCTCCTCGAGTTGTAAACTGCACTAGACTCCTTCTTGAAAGGCTTTTTCTCGGTACTTGACGAAGCACCCTTCTGTATTTTTCCGCTCTTGATACCGGCTTCAACCCTCTCCCCAGTCATAATTAACTTAGTGAAACTAGATGATGAACTACTGATCAAATGGTTGAAATACGGACCAGACAAGGTCCCCAGAAACATATCCACCAACTCCCTATCAGCCAGAGGGGGTCGGACTCTACCAGCAAGGTCTCTCCACTTCTGAGCGTAATATTTAAAACCTTCGCTCGCACCCATAGACATACCCTGAAGTTGGGTACGCGTAGGAGCAAGGTCGGCGTTATATTGGTACTGCTTGTAAAAAGCAACAACAAGGTCCTCCCAATTACGGATGTTAGCTCCTTCTAACTGATAGAACCACTCAAGTTGAGTCCCTGACAGACTATCTTGAAAGAAATGAACCCATAGGTTCCTATCAGCAGTATATGGTTGAATCTTTCTAACATACGAGCGGAGGTGTAGCTTTGGACAGGAGACCCCGTCATACTTAGAAAAGACGGGCGCTTTAAACTTATGGGGAATCACCACCCCAGATGCTAGACCCAAATCACCAAAGTCCAGCCCAGGTATTTTCTGGATCTCCATCGCACTTAACCGGTCTTCGAGTTGCTTATACCTATCCTCGGCAGGAGGATATTGGTCTTCATCAAAGTCAGTGTCGTTGTCTGAAACCACAGGGCTAGGAGCCCTCCTTTCTTCTTGATTCTCTCCCCCTCCAGATGAGTGAGACAAATCAACTTCCTCTCGCTACCTGTTCCCAAACCTGTGACCCATATTCAGGAGGATCGTCTTCTTCTTCTTCTTTTTCTTATCCTTCAAGATAAGAGTCTTCAAATCTTTCTGCCCCTTGGCCAGGTTCATGAACATTTCCTGGAACTGAGCATTTTGAGCTTGAAGAGCCTTAATAGCTTGATCAGTGGATGTTTCAGAAGACATGATTGCTGAAATAAACAACGAAGAAGATGAGAAACCTGTAAGGGTACCTGTAATGAGGTACATGGGAATGGAATGCATATGATATGATTTCAAAGACTTTAGGGATATTCAAATTTGTAAACCAAAATAAAACACAATTTTATTAGATTAAAAACTTGAAACAATGTTTGACAAATTCCTTTAAGGCGTTACAAAGAGAAAAACTGAAAAGTAAATCAAAACTAGAAATAGCAAAAGACATCAGCGCTCCCATGGTCGTTTTCCTTGCGTGCTGACATAGTCGTTGAGGACCCTCTCATTCTCCAGCTTCCTTGTAAGCTTTAGGATCTTCCGTTCCTGTTCATGATACTTCTCTCTGTAAGTATCCCGTTCTTCCCTTAACTGGATCCAAGACCTATTTAATGCCCCAATGTCAGTAGGCATGTATGGATGGAGGAAAGTGTGAGGAACCCCTTCTTCATCAGCATGCTCTACAATCACTGGTAAGACAACTTCGTATGGCATCCCTAGCTTTTGGGCACGGGCCCGAACCCACCGGAGATACGGTTCCATCGGAAGAGAAGTCTTCATTCCTAGCTCATGTGAATCAGACCTGTGCACCCTGTTCCAAGCTCGTATGAATCTGCGGCGATGTCCCTGAACATCCCCCATGAAGTCAAAGACAATGTCTGGAATCAGCAACTCATGAGGACCATCCCTCCTAGCTTTCCCAAACTATCGTAAGGCCAAACAAGGATTATAGGTGATCCCTCCACTAATTCCAAGCAAAGGAACATTGGGGTATTCTCCACAGCGATCAATAACAGCTATTTTTTCCATGTCTTTAGTACTCCAGATGATGTCCGTGTGAGCAAGGGACATAATTCTGTAAGCCCAACCCATACCTTCCTCATTTTTCAATACAAATTTGGGGAGGCGAGAAATAAACTACCTCGCCAACAGCGGTGCACACCACATAAGGGTTCCCTTTCTCCGAGCAGTATGGGCATAAAGGGCATGCAGAACATCACCTAAGAGAGTGGGCACTGGATTATGGGACATGAAGATCTTGATTGCGTTCACATCGACGAAAGAATCTGAATTAGGGAATAAAACCAAGCCATAGATGAGAAGTTCTAGGATGTATTCAAATGCTTGAAAGTCTAAACTGTCCCAAAACTGTTGAGCCTGATCAATCAAGAACTTAGCCAGGAAGCCTTTAACCCCACTCCGAATGTCCCAGTTAGACATTACCTCAGCCTTTGTCAGATGTAGGGATGTAGAAATATCTTCTGGCCTAGGAGCTATCTCCAAACCTGTAAATGGTGTCTGCTCTAAAATAGATATGCCAAGTAGATCAGAGAACTCCTCCAAAGTAGGGACCAAATGATAGTCCGGGAAGGTAAAACAGTGATGTAGCGGGTCAAAGAACTGGAACAAGACGCTTATCATTTGCTCATCCATCTTAGAAGTGACCAAACCAAGGAGGTGACCATGTCTTCTGACAAAGGAAGAAGTATCAGGAACTTTGGAAACCAAATCTCTAAGCTGAACAGGGATTTGTACGAAGTTGATTTGAATGGTATTTCTGTGCATATATGCCATGATCTGCGAAACATAACAAAGATGAATCCCCTCGGTCTTTGAAATGGGTTAGTCTAATGAAATATGCATGCAATGTCATGATGCATGATGTCATGATAGAAACACACCACATGTATCATAGATAGAAAATATGGTAAGGGCAAACAAGTCACACAGTAGCCCTTAAATTTCAGGCTGGCATGGAGTTTAGGTATTACCCTCTTTCAGTTTAGTTGGTTCAATCTGTCCTAGTAATATTAATCGGGTTCTAGAGGATCTCAATATCACTGACCACCCTCGATCGGTCATAATTCCAGTTTAGCAACCTTTTCTTGCGGTCGGAATCATCGCGAGAGTTTGGTCTCAATGAGTGTAGCATACTGATACTTTTCTATGGCCAAGTTGGTCAATTATAGGTTCTAAGGTCAGTTGGTGCTTAATGACCCCTTAGCAGCCTCATATTCTCCTTGTTCCTCCACAAGGGATATCGGTACAAACTAAAGTGTCACACCAACGTAGCTACTGCTTCAACCGTATGGGTCTACACCGTACAGTTCCCTCATAGTCTATTGCTACTTTACCTAAAAGGTATCCCCAGATCCGGGTTAGGATCTATAGTAACTCTGATTCAAACCCACAAAGATAAAGCATACAAATTAAGCAATTGAAAACATTATGATGAACTAATCCTAAGGTACACCCCACTTATAACATTCCCCAGCAGAGTCACCAGTTCTGTGATACGGTGGAAGAACTGACTGTTTTAGAAATGCTGGTTTACGTTTTGCGTTTGTTTTTGCAAAATTTCGCGGTAAGCAAGAGTCGCCACCGACTTTTATCCAACAAGGAAAGGAAAAAGCACGGAAAAATTCCTTTTTCGAGATATTTCTGAGTACGGGGGTAGATTTATAGAAAGGGAAGGTGTTAGCACCCTTTCTATCCATAGTTATCTACGGGCTCTTAGGTACTTGCTCATCATTTTCAAAATTGTTTTCTTTGTGTTTGTGGGTTTTGAAAAGTTTCTGTTTTAACTTCGATTTAACTCTTGCGTTTGTCTTCAAGAGTGTAATGAAGTGTTTTTGAAAACTTTATTTGTAAAGGAGTGTAAGTGTGAAAAAAAGTTTGTTTTGGATGAGCAAGTATCTAAGAACTAATCTACCTACTCGAAAAAAGAATCGTTCTATGCTTATTTCCTTTAGATAGTGCTATCCCACTATTAGTGAGTAGGTAGCACCGTCGTTGGAGTTTGAGGGTCAATTCAAAAGAGGGACATACGGTCACTAAAGCAACGTTAGATTGTCTTAGTGGTAACCCTAATATCTTAGATCATTTATCCGAGGCAACAATATCTGAGGCAACCTTTCCGAGGCAACTATGATCTTTTAGACAAGAGGGCAACCTCTAAAACAACCTATACTCAATGACCGTTTACGAAGGCAACCAAGTGGGAGTATACCCTAGGAGTGCGCATGTGCGAGTGTTTCAATTTCAGATTATTTTTATCTTTGCACATTTAGGGTGATCTAACTGTTTTAAATTCAGACATTCATTCTTGTCATGCAAACCCTATTATCAAACTTCTAACAGTTGAATATTTGCAGAAATTAAAGTGCAGAATTTAAACTAAACTATCACAAGGCTTCGGGTATTTACATAGCCAAAAACAAACCCTTTAAAATTAAAAGCGGTAAAAATAAATAAATGTCCTAATTTAATTATTACAAATCGGGAGCAGATACAATAATTGGGCAAAAGAATAAAGCGCGCGAGAAAATTAGATCGAATGCGAAAACTAGGGTTTTGACCCTCCTAATTAAAAGAAAATGTTTTTGTTGTTTTTATTAAAAAGAAATAAGTTTTCTAAATTAAAATGCAATTAACTAGTTAATTAAATTAATTAAATGAAAAATAATTTAAATGACATATTTTTGGGTTTTTTTTTTTATTTTAGGAAAAGAATAAGATAATTAAGTTAGTATAAATCCTATTTATCCTAATTAATTTTAATTATTTGCAAAATAAATTAAAGTTATCTAAAACATTAATAACCTAATTAAATTAATTGATTTTTTATTAAAAATAAATATCTAAAATTTAATTTGGACATAAAATATTTTTTGGTGATTTTTTTGATAATTTGATAAAAAAGAAAATTAATTTGGTGGTTAGTAAATAAATAAATGAAAATTAAATGAAATAAACAAAATATAAAAGAGATAGAGGAATTGGGCCTGAAAATTGTGGTGTGAATAGCAAGAATCTGGGCCCATTAGTGCGGATCCATATTGACTTTTGTGATCCTGTATGGTGCGCTGACCCTGGCTTATGGTGTGCTTTCAATGATGGCCACCAGATCTGGCCATCTGGCGCGTTGGATGATGAGGGAGTATGATGGACGTTAGGCTCAAGCGCGCACTGGATTTCCTGAAATAACAATGAAAAATAGAAAATGCTGGAGGCAGGGATCGAACCCCAGACCTCCAGCCTCTAACGCCTTGAATACTCACGTGGCCACTGTTGCACCCCAAAATTTGCCCTCTCATGTTTTCCAAAGTCTTCCCCCTGCATGGTTGATCACAAACTCTTGCCTAAGGAAAAAGAAAATTTTTGAGTGGTGCTTTAAGTACCTTTCGATTGGCATCCTGAAGGAGCACTTCAATTGGCATTATGTCAAGCACTTCGATTGGAATTCTGAAAGACCCTTCGATTGGTATTCTGAAGGATCATTTCGATTGGTATGGACGAGCACTTCGATTGGCATGCCAAGGGATCCTTCGATTAACATTGTGTCAGGGAAGCTTCGACAGGCATGTGAACCATGTCCTTTGATTAGCATGAACAACACCTTTCGATTAACCTGTTAACAAAGCCTTTCGATTGGCCTGTTAACAAAGCCATCAAGAGGGCATTCAAAAACATGTCCAGGTACACTGAACATGAGAAAGTGGCATGTTTCCCTTGCAAATATAGAAATAATTAAATGCTGATTGTGGATTTAATTCCTGAGTTAAAGGCCAGATTCTTGCCTTTTCTGTTCCTAAAGAGCTGATTCGACCAGAGTGATTCTGTGCAACTCAAGACCATTCGAAGAAGCATTCATAAGGCCCATTCGAAGGGTACATAAGAAGTCCATTCGAAGGAGGCAAATCAAGACCAATCAAAGAGTAGGGCCTGAAGGCATTCGAAATTTAAAAGTGTCCAGGTTCATTCAAGAGACATGAATATTTCAAAAAAGGAAATTATTTAATGTGTTTGATTCTTGTCTCACGGCATTAAAGGCCTGGTTAAATGGCTGTCTCTTGCCGTTACTGCACCCCCACACTCCTATAAATACAGGGGCAATCATGCAGTGCAGAACACACGAAAATATACAGAAAAAATAGAGAAAAGAAATAGGGAGAACTTGGAGATACGCTGCCAAAATCACCAGCACTTCCAGGAAGCCATACCCAATCCCTGCACCAGCCATTCCACACTCAGAATCATAGATCAAAGCACTTCTGTTTGGTAAAAAGAAATCTAATCTCAAACTCATTTCGATCTCTGATTGCATATTCACGTTATTACTGTTGTTTGTGAATGATTTAATGTGCTACACATAAGCTACAACGCAGAGATGAGATTGTGCCATTGCTTGGGCACAATCTGAGTTTCTCCTTCAAATCCCAGGATAAAATAAACCCAGACCCAGATTAAGCAGGTGCGAATAGGGAGGAGATTCGAATCAGGGGGGTAAAGTCCCCCCTGGACCTTTAACATCTGTTTCGTTTTGCAGGAACTACATTCTCAGATTCCTGTTCAGAGTTTCGAAGCTCAGCAGTTTAGCTTTGAACTGGACCCAAGATTTCCAAGATCGAAGGATGACATGTCCAGATCGAACACCCTCAGAGTGCAGCCCCTCATGCACCTTCGATCCAGCCTCTTCACTGGGTCGAAAGACAGCCTACACCTCTTTCGACCCAGGCCTCCAGAATCATTTTTTTTCTTGATTTACTGCCTGATTTCATTTTTGTTTGGACCATTTTATTTGTTTTAATCAACATAAAAATCATAAAAATAAGTAACTTAGAATTAGGATTTAATTTAGTTAATTATTTTAACTTATTTTCTCCAATTTTAAAATCAGTAGACTTAGGATTTATTTAAATTCAATCCTTTTCATAAACCAAAAAATGAAAAAAATATTAGGTTTGTTTTAGAGTTAATTTTAATCAGTATTTTTAATTAATTAAATTTGACTTAATTCAACATTTAGCATTTTCCCAAAAAATAAAATAAAACAACAAAAAAAAAGTTCTTATTCTTAGGATTTTTCAGATTCACGCGCGTTTATTTTATTGTAACTGCCTACTGGTTTGTAATAGCTTAACTAAGACCTTTTACACTTTACTACTTTGTATTCCCCCAATTTTTGGACATATAAATAATCCCCCTCCCCGAAGCCTTGTAATAGCGTAGGATTTACAATTCCCGCACTTTAAATTCTTGTACATATATTAACTGTTTAGATGTATGCTAACTAGGATTGCATGGCAAGATCTATCTTAAATTTAAAATCAACTGTAGCTCACCATAACATGTACAAAGATAATATAACTGAAAGTTGACACACTTGCACATGCCACTCCTAGGGTACGCCTCACTTGGTTGCCTCGAACGTGGTCATTGAGTATAGGAAGTCTTAGAGGTCGCCCTCCTGTCCAAAGATCAAAGTTGCCTCGAAATGGTTGCCTCGATAAAAATGATCTAAGACATTAGGGTTACCGCTAAAGCATCCTAACATTGCTTTAGTGACCACACGTCCCTTTAATCGAATTGACCCGAAAACTCCAACGACTGTGCTACCTACTCCTCAATAGTGGGATAACACTGTCTAAAGGACATTTGCACAATTTAATTCCTTTTTGAGTAGGTAGAGGTTCTTAAGTACTTGCTCCTTTTAAAAACAAAACAAAACTTTTCGCACTTACACTCTCTTCAAAAAAACAAAACTCTTTTCAAAACCCACAAACACAAAGAAAAGCAAACTTTTGAAAACATAGTGAGCAAGTACCTAAGAGCCTGTGGATAACCACGGATAGAAAGGGTGCTAACACCTTCCCTTTCTATAATCTACCTCCCGAACCCGAGAAACCTCTCGAAAATGAATTTTTCTGTGCTTTTGTTCTTTCCTTGTTGGATAAAATAAAAGACGGTGGCGACTCTTGCTTACCGCGACATTTTGCGAAAACAAACGCAAACGCGAACCAGCATTCCAAAACAGTCAGTTCTCATTCCCACCGATCACAGAATTGGCGAATCTGCTGGGGATAAATAAGTGAGGTGTACCTTAGTATTAGATCACTTGTGTTTTCAATTGTATTGCTTTGTATGCTTTTAAATTTTGTGGGCTTGTATCAGAGTTTTATAGATCCTAACCCGGATCTGGGGATACCCTTTAGGTAAGTAGCAATAAACTGTGAGGGATCTGTACAGCGTATACTGATACGGATGAAGCAGTAGCTACGTTGGTGTGGCACCTTAGTCTGTACCGATATCCCTTGTGTTGAAACGAGGAGAATATGGGTCTTCTAAGGAGTCATTAAGCACCAACTGACCTTAGAACCTTAAATTGACCAACTTGGCCATAGAACAGTAGCAGTATGCTACACTCATTGAGACTAAACTCTCGCGATGATTCCGGCCGCAAGAAAAGATTGCTAAACTGGAATTATGACCGATTGAGGGTAGTCAATGATATTGAGATCCTCTAGAACCCGGTTACTATTTTTAGGACAGGTTTAAACTAACTGAACTGAAAGAGGGTAATACCTAAACTCCATGCCAGCCTGAAATCTAAGGGCTCTTTTGTGTGACTTGTGTTCCTTCAAACTTGAACTACTTGCACATTCTTGTTATCTGACAACATGGGTTCCTTGCAAGTTTTGTTTACAGTCCTCATCCAATAATCTGGATTTGTTGCAGGGCTTACTTACATCACCTCACACTTGTGCTTAAACACATAGCATACACATTATAACATCATGCCTTAGCATTTCTTTAACCATTTCAAGGATCTCAAGGGTCTGTGATGCAGGTTATGGTAAATCAAATGGCTAGCAAGGGGCAAAGGGGATTTATTTTCCTCTAGCCAAGGTTGTCTAGAAATCCAAGCACGAAAACTTGAGTCAGGGGCTATGACCCACTCGATATGGTGAGCTTGACTCTTGAAGAAGGACTCTCAGCAACATGAAGTTCCTTCAATCAAGCTACCAAATTCAGATTCTAACAGTTTCTTGTTTACCCCGCAAGATCCTTGGAAACATTGCATACATATATCATACATATCATTGCATAACAAGTCTCCCAGTACAAGTCTCTTATCTTCTTCGCTGTTTATTTCAGCAATCATCATGTCTACCGAACCTTCCACTGAGCAAGCTATCAAGGCCCTCCAGGCCCAGAATGCCCAATTTCAAGAGTTGGTCATGAGCCTAGCTAAGGGTCAGCAGGACTTGAAGACCCTGATTCTGAAAGAGAGGAAGAAGAAGAAGAAGAGGACCATCCTGTTCAATATTGGACGCAGGTTTGGAAACGGGCTGCAGAACGAAGTTAATCTGACCACCCCATCTGGAGGGAAAGACAGTCCACAAGAAAGGAGGGCTCCTAGCCCTGAAATCTCCGACAACGAGACGGACTATGACGAAGAACAATATCCTTCTGCTGAGGATAAGTACAAACAACTGGAAGACCATTTGAACGCAATGGAAATACAGAAGGTGCCCGGTCTGGACTTTGGAGATCTAGGTCTATCCTCTGGGGTGGTGATTCCCCATAAATTCAAGGCACCTGCCTTTGCCAAGTACGACGGAGCTTCCTGTCCAAGGCTACACCTCCGGTCATATGTGAGGAAGATTCAACCCTATACTGCTGATAGAAATCTCTGGGTTCATTTCTTTCAAGATAGTTTGTCAGGGACTCAACTTGAATGGTTCTGTCAACCGGAAGGAGCTAACATCCGTAACTGGGAGGACCTTGCTGCTGCTTTTTACAAGCAATACCAGTATAATGCCGACCTTTCTCCCACGCGTACTCAGCTTCAGGGTATGTCTATGGGTACAGGCGAAGGCTTTAAGGACTACGCTCAGAAGTGGAGAGATCTTGCTGGAAGAGTCCAACCCCCTCTGTCTGATAGGGAGTTGGTGGACATGTTTCTTGGGACTTTGTCTGGTCCCTATTTCAAACACTTGATCGGAAGCTCTTCAGCCGGATTCACCGAGCTAATACAGACCGGCGAAAGGGCCGAAGCTGGCATCAAAAGTGGGAAGATTCAAGAAGAAACACCTTCTAATGCTCAGGAAAAGCCCTACAATGGGAAGAAAGAGTCCAATGCTGTGTATGGTCAAAAGAGTCGTCATGATCAACATGTAGGGGCAACCCAGATCTCCGATCCCATGCCTGTTCAACAAAGACAGAGCAATAGGCGTAGGGTAAGATATCAAGAAAGGAAATATACTGACATCAACATGCCTTTGTCTCAAGAGTTACAACATTTTCTGAAGTTAAAGCTAATCACGCTAAAGGATCCTCCTCAAAATCCCGATACTTCCTCTTCTAAGTACAATCCGAGTGTGAGATGTGCCTACCATTCTGACAGTCCTGGACATGACACCGACAACTGTTGGACTTTGAAGAACAAGATCTAAGACTTGATTGATGCCAAGGAGATCAAGTTTGATCACTGATCCTATGCCAAATCATTGAGAATGTCTTTGTTTCATTTGAATTTTCAAGTTGTAATTTCTTTTGTTACTCAAACAATTATCTATTAATGTCAAACTCTATTTCATTAATGCATTGCATATGTTTGTCTTGAATTCATCCTTTCATTACATTTAAACTATGATTTTTACTCACTTTATGACATTCAACTCTTGCTAAAAGTTACAAGCCTTTAGAGGGAGGATGACGAAACAATGCCATAATCTCATACAGTATGCTTTTGGACAGACCTTGCTAACGATGTACAAGCATTTCTTTCAAATCCTAAACACTGGAGTTATAAGGAAGATAATCCCTAGTCAACCCCTTCGAGCCAAAGAAGTAGGATTTTTCTGTTTTAAACATAAATTGAAACCTTTAATTTAAACCTGGGGCAGGGTAGTCTCTCAGTTAATTCAAAAGATGCGCATTGAAGTCGCAAAACTCTCAGTTCATAATACAACGAACAACATCAAAAGCATTCCTCTGGAACCAAAAGACAGTGGTGGTTCCTTATCTCATAGGTAGTCAATCTCTCAAAAGAGAAAAGCCCACTGAGCCAAAACCTATAAAGGAGGCTTAAGAAAGCTGGGGCATCCCGCTGACTGTAATCTCGAAAATAGGAACAGTCAGGCAAAAGTTAGGGATAATAAATCAAAAGAACGAGGTCATTACAAATCCTCAACAACATGAAAAATGTTGCAAAAATGACTGCCTTCCAACAAATTCAACTTGTGTGAACCATCACCAAAAACGTCGTTCCAGATTCATTTGGAGTTCAAATGCACAATTAACTGAGTTTAGGATTGAAGAACATCACGAAGAGCGGGTGGGTACAAATATACTTGGAGCCTTTATCCTTTGTTTCTTAAACCGTGAACCAAGCCACGTTACAACCCTTTAAAAGTCCTAACTGAAGCATGGGTTAGTTCAAAAGCATACTGTTACAAAAGGTATCCTGACTCCTGTAAGGCTTTGCCCTAAATCTTGTGTTGAATTTGTCTTATAAAAAGTTTTCTACTAAAAAACGCATTTTTCAAAACATCGAGACAAGCATAAACTTTGCATTATTTGAATATCACTGTTTGCATTTGGATATTTGTTTGACAGTGGAGAAATTCACACAACGAATGTCCGATGAACGAAAGCCCTCTCAGTGAACAAGATCACTTCAAAAAGGATGACACTTCCATTGACAAATATCCTATCAACAAGGGGACTTGACATGTCACTATCCAGCACACCTGGGGCAGTCCAATCAAGATTCCAGGAAATCTCTCAAAGAAGTGCAGAGTAACCAGGGGTAGGTCTCCATCTCCGTCACTTGGGGCATTGAACGTCAACACCGACAAAGGGTTACGTACAATTAAACATTTTCTGGAAATGTCACAAACACTTGCTACTAGGGGAAATGACCAATCTCCCCAAAATCCTTCTCATAGGATGACATCCCAACAAGGGTTTAATCTCTGAAAACCTTTCCCCAACTGAATCAACCTCAAGAATCCTCGAGGACTTCCCCCAACGAAGATATCACCTCTCTAGCAGACTGACGACAAGGTTTATTTCCCCAACAACGCCAGGATTCCCCGGCTTGAGTTTGCCTCGCCGACTACTACAAATCAAAGGACCACAACTCCTCTTCCCCAGTAGACTACTCTACAATCCCAAACAAGTTACTGCGAAACCTGGACACGACCAGATATCAGTTCAACTTCGACTCCCCAGTAGAGCAACGGACAACCGAGACTCCTGAACTTGTTCCCCAAGAATGAATCAATACTCTCCACAAAGTTCACAACTTTCCCCAACGAAATTCTCCTCAACAAAGCAAGGATCCTCAGTGGAAACATTCTAAGCAAAGTTTGAAGACATACCTACTCTTCAACAGCAGTCCAGGATTTAATAACTCCCCAACACTTGTCAAGAATTTATTCTCCAAGACAAAATTTCATTTCAATAACATTCATAACATATGCATACAAAATACATATGACATGAATCTCATTTATTTTGAGAACATCATTACACAATGCATACATCATGACATTGCATACAACTCACTCTTTACCTTTTCAGGAAAGATCGATTGACAGATAAAGGTCATTACCTTTTGGAGTAGTAGTCGTAAAAGATTCCTTCATTTCCTTTTGAGGTAGTAATCGTCCAAGATTCCTTCATCATCCTGCTGAGGTAGTAATCGTCCAAGATTCCTTCATCATCCTGCTGAGGTAGAAGTCATCCAAGATTCCTTCATCATCCTGCTGAGGTAGTAATCGTCCAAGATTCCTTCATCATCCTGCTGAGGTAGTAGTCATCCAAGATTCCATCATCATCCTGCTGAGGTAGAAATCGTCCAAGATTCCTTCATCATCCTACTGAGGTAGAAGTCATCCAAGATTCCTTCATCATCTTGCTGAGGTAGTAATCGTCCAAGATTCCTTCATTATCCTGCTGAGGTAGTAATCGTCCAAGATTCCTTCACCATCCCGTTGAGGTAGTAATCGTCCAAGATTCCTTCATCATCCTGCTGAGGTAGAAGTCATCCAAGGTTCCTTCATCATCCTGCTGAGGTAGTAATCATCCAAGATTCCTTCATCATCTGTTTGGAGTAGCAATCGTCTCAGATTCCTTCATCACACATCATTATCAGAAAAGACCTTCTCTGGTTAGATTTATTCCTTCCAGTTAAAATAGGTAACTAAAGACCCCCTCTGGTTAGATTTATTTCTTCCAGTTAATGACAAGCAATCAGAGACCTTCAAATAACAGTCCAGATACGATCCGGATTTGGATGTAATTCTGTCACTCATTCAAATACAGTCCAACAATCATCTCCAGGTGGCATCTATAAGCCCATCCTCCTACCAACAATCTCTAGATGGCATCTATAAGCCCATCCTCCTACCAACAATCTCCAAATGGCATCTGTAAGCCCATTCCCGACATCACAATGCTGATACTTCACCATGCGAGTGCAAATTTGTAGGCACTCTAGTGTTCAATTATCTTCCACCTTCGGATGACGAAAGGCTCAAAAGCCAATCTATATCCTCAGGTTTAAGAAAATTGAACAAGGGAAACTGTTGCACCCTAAAATTTTCCCTCTCATGTTTTCCAAAGTCTTCCCCCTGCATGGTTGATCACAAACTCTTGCCTAAGGAAAAAGAAATTTTTTGAGTGGTGCTTTAAGTACCTTTCGATTGGCATCCTGAAGGAGCACTTCGATTGGCATTATGTCAAGCACTTCGATTGGCATTCTGAAAGACCCTTCGATTGGTATTCTGAAGGATCATTTCGATTGGTATGGACGAGCACTTCGATTGGCATGCCAAGGGATCCTTCGATTAGCATTGTGTCAAGGCAGCTTCAACAGGCATGTGAACCATGTCCTTCTATTAGCATGAACAACACCTTTTGATTGGCCTGTTAACAAAACCTTTCGATTGGCCTGTTAACTAAGCCATCAAGAGGGCATTCAAAAACATGTCCAGGTACACTGAACATGAGAAAGTGGCATGTTTCCCTTGCAAATATAGAAATAATTAAATGCTGATTGTGGATTTAATTCCTGAGTTAAAGGCCAGATTCTTGCCTTTTCTGTTCCTAAAGAGCTGATTCGACCAGAGTGATTATGTGCAACTCAAGACCATTCGAAGAAGCATTCAGAAGGCTCATTCAAAGGGTACATAAGAAGTCCATTCGAAGGAGGCAAATCAAGACCAATCAAAGAGTAGGTCCTGAAGGCATTCGAAATTTAAAAGTGTCCAGGTTCATTCAAGAGACATGAATATTTCAAAAAAGGAAATTATTTAATGTGTTTGATTCTTGTCTCATGGCATTAAAGGCCTGGTTAAATGGCGGTCTCTTGCCGTTACTGCACCCCCACACTCCTATAAATACAGGGGCAAGCATGCAGTGCAGAACACACGAAAATATACAGAAAAAATAGAGAAAAGAAATAGGGAGAACTTGGAGATACGCTGCCAAAATCATCAGCACTTCCAGGAAGCCATAACCAATCCCTGCACCAGCCATTCCACACTCAGAATCATAGATCAAAGCACTTCTGTTTGGTAAAAAGAAATCTAATCTCAAACTCATTTCGATCTCTGATTGCATATTCACGTTATTACTGTTGTTTATGAATGATTTAATGTGCTACACATAAGCTACAACGCAGAGATGAGATTGTGCCATTGCTTGGGCATAATCTGAGTTTCTCCTTCGAATCCCAGGATAAAATAAACCCAGACCCAGATTCAGCAGGTGCGAATAGGGAGGAGATTCGAATCAGGGGGGTAAAGTCCCCCCTGGACCTTTAACATCTGTTTCGTTTTGCAGGAACTGCATTCTCAGATTCATGTTCAGAGTTTCGAAGCTCAGCAGTTTAGCTTTGAACTGGACCCAGGATTTCCAAGATCGAAGGATGACATGTCCAGATCGAACACCCTTAGAGTGCAGCCCCTCATGCACCTTCGATCCAGCCTCTTCACTGGGTCGAAAGACAGCCTACACCTCTTTCGACCCAGGCCTCCAGAATCATTTTTTTTCTTGATTTACTGCCTGATTTCATTTTTGTTTGGACCATTTTATTTGTTTTAATCAACATAAAAATCATAAAAATAAGTAACTTAGAATTAGGATTTAATTTAGTTAATTATTTTAACTTATTTTCTCCAATTTTAAAATCAGTAGACTTAGGATTTATTTAAATTCAATCCTTTTCATAAACCAAAAAATGCAAAAAATATTAGGTTTGTTTTAGAGTTAATTTTAATCAGTATTTTTAATTAATTAAATTTGACTTAATTCAACATTTAGCATTTTCCCAAAAAATAAAATAAAACAACAAAAAAAAAGTTCTTATTCTTAGGATTTTTCAGATTCACGCGCGTTTATTTTATTGTAACTGCCTACTGGTTTGTAATAGCTTAACTAAGACCTTTTACACTTTACTGCTTTGTATTCCCCCAATTTTTGGACATATAAATAACCCCCCTCCCCGAAGCCTTGTAATAGCGTAGGATTTACAATTCCCGCACTTTAAATTCTTGTACATATATTAACTGTTTAGATGTATGCTAACTAGGATTGCATGGCAAGATCTATCTTAAATTTAAAATCAACTGTAGCTCACCATAACATGTACAAAGATAATATAACTGAAAGTTGACACACTTGCACATGCCACTCCTAGGGTACGCCTCACTTGGTTGCCTCGAACGTGGTCATTGAGTATAGGAAGTCTTAGAGGTCGCCCTCCTGTCCAAAGATCAAAGTTGCCTCGAAATGGTTGCCTCGATAAAAATGATCTAAGACATTAGGGTTACCGCTAAAGCATCCTAACATTGCTTTAGTGACCACACGTCCCTTTAATCGAATTGACCCGAAAACTCCAACGACTGTGCTACCTACTCCTCAATAGTGGGATAACACTGTCTAAAGGACATTTGCACAATTTAATTCCTTTTTGAGTAGGTAGAGGTTCTTAAGTACTTGCTCCTTTTAAAAACAAAACAAAACTTTTCGCACTTACACTCTCTTCAAAAAAACAAAACTCTTTTCAAAACCCACAAACACAAAGAAAAGCAAACTTTTGAAAACATAGTGAGCAAGTACCTAAGAGCCTGTGGATAACCAAGGATAGAAAGGGTGCTAACACCTTCCCTTTCTATAATCTACCTCCCGAACCCGAGAAACCTCTCGAAAATGAATTTTTCTGTGCTTTTGTTCTTTCCTTGTTGGATAAAATAAAAGACGGTGGCGACTCTTGCTTACCGCGACATTTTGCGAAAACAAACGCAAACGCGAACCAGCATTCCAAAACAGTCAGTTCTCATTCCCACCGATCACAACCACCACTACGACACTTTTGTTTTGCTGTACATTAATCAAATATTGAAAATAATATGTGAAACAAAAGAATATTGAAAAACAATTAAAAAATGCATGCAGAAATTTGAATGGGCAAATGGAGGTTAGCCACGTCTGCTTCTTCTTCCCTGCACGGTGGCTAAAAATTTTGGGACCTATACCCACAGACAACGTCCGTTGCTATAACCCTGTCCACTCTCAAAATCTTCCACAGGTAATATAAATGAACACCAAGGCCAGGGTTAGAACCGTCTCCTTCTTCTGAACACAACCGTACCCATTACAATGGCCAATTGTTCCTGAAATCAAAAACCCTAAAAAAACTCCAAAAAACCTAACAATGGTGATTCACGATTCAGTCCATTAAAATGCAATTGGCTATTGTAGAAAGTTTGCAAACAATATGGTGATCAAGAATGTGCCATTATTTTATGCTATACATGCAAGAATGATGCTAATCGAATTCAAGAATATGGTGATACTGTTACGGACTTACAGTGCATTGGAGGGCTTGAAAACGCTTGGTTTCGATTGCTTTCACTTGCTGAGGGTGCTAGGAAGCGATTGGGAGAGGTATCGAGCCTTGAGGATGCCTCTAAGTGGGATTTTGATCTCATACTTTTTTCTTGTTTTTTCGAATTCTGTTCTATCTCTAGCGCCTGCTTCCAACCCGTTTCTAGGTCTACCTCGCCTCCTTATGTATCAAACAATGCATTAGGGTTGATTATTGTGTCCAAATATCCCTTCTTCAATGCTTTTGATATTTGATTTGATTCACTTTAAAAACCTTCCAAATTTGGCTTCTTTTCAATCTTTTTGTGCACACTATGCATTTGCACGAATTTGAATGCTTGCAATCTGTAATTTAAGACCTGAAATAATCACAAGATCCTTTGTTATCAATATTTTGGATTTTATTTGATTTATTATGATTTAATTTAAATTAATTCAAACAAAAATCAAAATAAATAATAAAAATAAGATATGGACAAGTGGCAAAGGCTAGAGCACGTGGGCTATGTCGCCAACTCAAAACAAGTGAAAAAGATTGGGCCCATTTGGCAAAATTTGAAGTTTTGGGCATAGTTGACTTTTGGCAATTTTGCAAAAAAGGTCATCTTCACCAATGCATAACTTCCTCAATTTTGACTCTTTGTAGGTGTTCTTGGACTTTTTATAAAGCTTGAGATATCCTCTAAGCAACCCTTTTGGTATAATCCCATTTTAATATTCCATGCTCATGTATGAAGCTTTGACAAAAAAGGTGTTTTTGTTGACTTTTCAAAATGACCTATAATGTCCAAATTCATAACTTTTTGTGAGTGCATAATTTGAACTTGGGAGCTGAAGATGGATTGTAGGTAATTGAATCCTCTTAAAAATTAGCTTTGGATGGGTCATTTCTCATAAAGTATGAGAAATTTATGCTTGGTTAAAGTTGAGTTGACTTTTCCTACAAAACCCTAATTTAGCAACTTTTGAATCTTGATGAATCATGAGCAATCCTTGATGAATCATGATCAACCCTTGATAAAATGATGAAATATACTTCAAAATGAGGATGTTGACCAAAAATCTTGAAGTTTGACTGTATGTAGGTCACAGTTGACTTTTGCCCTAGCACAGTCGCTTTTTGGACCTTTTGAGCAAATGACTGAGCAAACTTCCTCTGCAAGGCTTGAAACTTGACATGGATGATCTTGAGAACATATTAGGACATTGGTGAGCATTTTGGACCACTTGGACTCAAGTATCTTGATGCAACATGAAACCCTAATTTGGGGTAGTCTTCCTTAGGAGAGAGCTTGCTTGGCCAACCCTTGAGCAACTTGAGGATCTTTCTTGCAATGTTTTGAGAAATATGGGAGGGAAAATTTTGGGGTACAACAACAAGAAATTTATACTATTCCCCGTAATTTCGGGAAATAAAAAGGTTCCAAAAAGTATCATTATATAATTTCTAGCTTTTATTACCTTAGCTAGCTCGGAGGAATTTTCGTTCAACTCTAGAGTCGCATAATGATTTTTGAGTTCAGTAAGTAGTATACCTTGGCCTCTAGCACCACCACCTTCAACCATATCCTTTCCAAAATATTCCTCGCATAGAGAATTAGGCTGTTGAACTGACCCGTTAACCCTCTTACTGTCGACAGGGAGACCCAATAACATATACACGTCCTCTAGTGTGACGACACATTCACCTATTGGTAGATGAAATGTGTGGGTCTCTGGTCTCCACCTTTCTAACATTGCAAGTATGAACTTTGAATCAATCATGCATTTGGATATCTTTATAACATTTTTGAAACCTGCGTATTCGAGATAGGACACGATCAACAGGTCGGGAGCAAGGTAGTTGTGTGACTAGATTCTGAATCTTTTAGTATCCTAAATTAAGAATGTAAAAAGTGTAAGAGTCCATAAGATGTATAAATCATTAATATAAGTATGAAAAATTTATAAGTATACAAAAAACTTACAAACGCTGTAATGTTGTCCGTTGTGCCTTTGTGAGAATCACCCATTGTGAGAAGAGCCATTGTTGAAATTGTCTGAGATTATGAAAGAGTTTGTAGCAGAGAGTGAGATGATTGTGGATGAAAAATAAGTATGTGAGGCTCTGTACTTATAGGAAAATTTTTATCACAGAGTGAATAAGTGAGGTGGTTGGTGGGTGCATGCATGCATGATAAGTGTCACTCTTACAGTGTAGGTGCAAGCTAGGTGGAAGCCTTGTGGAAGGCATCTTTGCATGCATGTAATATGATTGGACGTGTAGCGAGGCGCCATTGGACTTGGTGAATGAGTACAAAATTGAAAGGTGTCGCCATCCCTGTTGACGAATTAGAGGTGGCATGGGTTACAGTGTAGGTGCAGGCTAGGTGGCAGCCTTGGGGAAGGCATCTCTGCATGCATGTAATACGATTGGACGTGTAGGGAGGTGACAATGGACTTGGAGAATGAGTATAAAATTGAAAGGTGATGCCATCCCTGTTGGAGAATTAGAGGTGGCATGGGTTGCAGTGTAGGTGCAGGCTAGGTGGAAGCCTTGGGGAAGGCATCTCTGCATGCATGTAATACAATTGGACGTGTAGGGAGGCACCATTGGACTTGGCGAACGAGTACAAAATTGAAAGGTGTCACCATCCATGTTGGCGAATTAGAGGTGGAATGGGTTGCAGTGTAGGTGCAGGCTAGGTGGCAGCCTTAGAGAAGGCATCTCTGCATGCATGTAATATGATTGGACGTGTAGGGAGGCTCCATTGGACTTGGCGAATGAGTACAAAATTGAAATGTGTCGCCATCCCTGTTGGCAAATTAGAGGTGGCATGGGTTATAGTGTAGGTGCAGGCTAGGTGGCAGCCTTAGGGAAGGAATATATATATGCATGTAATACGATTGGACGTGTAGGGAGGCACCATTGGACTTGGCGAATGAGTACAAAATTGAAAGGTGTCGCCATCACTGTTGGCGAATTAAAGGTGGCATGGGTTGCAGTATAGGTGCAGGCTAGGTGACAGCCTTGGGGAAGGAATCTCTGCATACATGTAATATGATTGGACATCCTAGTTGGAGAATTAGAGGTTGCTTACTATTGTTTTATTCAATTTCAGTACAACCTATTTAATCCTACATTTATCAAAACACTTCTACACTCAATCGCTCAAACACTCAAACACTCAAAGACTCAAAGACTCAAACACTTAAACCACCAAACACTCAAATGTCTAAACCTTAAAACTTTCAAACACAATGGTCTATGCACCACAATATGTGATCAGTGCACATTTCAACGGTGAGACATAAATTTTTCCCACCTCTGGGTTTTTGTTTAGAGACACTGAGAACATCCGATTTTGTTTAAACAAGAAAGCCAATTTCTTGTATTTCAAAAAACGATTGTAGGCCAAACTTGGACGAGGTCCCGTGACACAAATCTTTTATCAGAATCCGGTTTTTTGGGTAACAACCAAATAATATTTTATAAGGTTGAGGTTCAAGATGGCGAGAACCTTCCGAATATGTTTTCCAGTCATGATTATTCTGGGTACGACTCTATTGAGTTGTACATTATGCTGCAAGAGCCTCAACTGTCACAAGTGGTTAATTCTCTCAAGGCCGAACAAGCAGAAGTAGATGTCATTTACGAAGAAGAAGAAGATGACGAGTTAGAGTTTGATGACATGGTCAACGATGATTCTGAAGACGATGGGATACCTGGTATACCTTCGAACGAGATCTACACACCACCTCCACACATGACAAACTTCAACATGGGCGGAGATGAACTGTCATCTAATTTATTTTTCAATCCGTATATGCAGTCAGATAAAAATTAAAAGAGAAAGAAAAATTTCATAATAGAGAAGAATGTATCTGAGCCATAAAAAAGTTTCACATGCTCAACTCAGTCGATTTTAAGGTAGATCATGTAAATCCAGAAAGGTACAAGATCAAGTGTATCCACCCAGATTATATGTTCAAGCTCACTGCATCATATAGATTAAGAGGTGATTGTTGGATCATAGGTTCTATGTCCACCCACACGTGTGTTAATTCTACTCAATCACAGGATCATCAAAAACTAAATTATGATCTCATATGTCAAGAAATCCTACCCCTCTTCACCAACGATCCATCATTGAAGGTGAAAACCATAATCTCTCACATCACTATGATATTTAACTATACTCCGTCATACCGAAAGGCGTGGCTAGCAAAGACCAAGGCGATTGAAAAGGTATATGGAAACTGAGAGGAGTCACACAAAGAACTTCCTCGCTACCTGAATGCACTTCAGACTTATTCTCTGGGTATTGTTTACATTATGGAAACACTTCTAGTGTACACCCCAAATGGTAGTTAAGTCACCGTAAATGGAATATTCAGTCGAGTGTTCTGGGATTTTCAACCTTGCATCACAGGGTTTGCGTCATGCAAACCAATTATTCAAATTGATGGGACTTGGTTGTATGGGAAATACAAAGGCACGCTAATGATGACAGTTGCACAAGATGGAAACCACAACATTTTCCCAATTTCCTCTGCCCTAGTCGAGGGAGAGACTGGTGGTACTTGGAGCTTCTTTCTCAAGAATCTCCGAACACATGTGGCTCCTCAACCAGATCTCTGTTTGACTCTGATAGACATGCATCTATTGAAAGTGCATACAATAATCGTGCAAATAGTTAGCATGACCCTCCTTCTACGTATGTCTATTGCATTAGACATATCATCCAAAATTTCACGAGGGAGATCAAAGACAAAGCTCTTAGGATTGCGGTTATGAATGCAGGGTATGCATTAACACAACCTATGTTCAAATATTATCGCAACGATATCCAATTGTCAAATCCAGACGTAGGTAGGTGGATCAATAACATTCCGGTTGAGAAATGGACTAGGTCATACGACAATGGACAATGATGGGGCCACATGACAAAAAAATCTGATTGAATCCATGAATGGGGTATTCAAAGGCATATGAAACCTCCCAGTAACTGCTTTGATTAAATCAACATATTTTAGGATGGCTTCGTTGTTTGCCAAAAGAGGTGAAATATGGAATGCTGTGTTGCAATCGGGACAACTATGGAGTGAAAGCTGCATGAAGTATATTAAGGCAGAAAGTGCCAAAGCCAAAACCTATCTAGTTATACGGTTCAACCGACACAACCACAACTTCATTGTCAAAGAGACAATCAACCACAATGAGGGGCTGCCAAGACAAGAGTATAGGGTTATACTACCTTCTCATTGGTGCGATTGTGGAAAGTTTCAAGCCTTTCGTATGCCTTGCTCTCATGTTATTTCTACGTGTGCCTATACTCATCAAGACGCATTACAACTTATGTCTCCCATTTACAAGTCTGAAACCTTGCTCAACGTATACAACAACAACTTCCCTTTGGTAGAAAAACCTAATTATTGGCCTGCATACGATGGTGAAATAGTATGGCACAATGACAAAATGCGAAGGAATAGAAAGGGTCGTCCCAAAAGAAAGCACATCGCAACTGAAATGGACTCCCTTGACAAGCTGGAAAGAAAGTGTGGTTTATATAGTCAGGTCAGACACAATCACAAAAGTTGTCTGACTCGGGCTACTAGCTCAACCACATAAAAATTGTATTACAAAACATTTTTACTTTTTAAAGTTATAAACATTACGGTTTTTCATTAAGAGCATTTGTTGCAACAAACCTTGCGCAAACAAAAACTAAAACACGATAAAACGTCTATGCAATTACAACCGTTAAAACAATTTCATATGACCCATGCATCATCAACATTACGTCGCTGTCTGTTTTGACTTCCTCCAACCAAAAATTAGGTCTTCCTGTTGCAAGTGATGTGGATGTTCTTCTTCGCTGGATCCTTCTAATTTGTTCCCCATCCTCGATGTCTCTCTATATCCATCGCATCAACTCTCTCTTCAGACGCACCATGGAGTGAATGTGCCAAAATTTCATTTTCATTGGAGGTTTGGTGGCTGAGAAAATAACGTAACCATCTTTGGTAAAAATCATGGGAGATGTCATGACGCAAATAACAGAGAAAAAAAATAAGAAGACAGTGCGAGAAAGTATGAAGAATGACAGGGAAACTGAGGAATTATTTATAAAAAATGTATTTTGCCCTAGGAGCCAAGTGAGATGGCGCCTCCTCTAACTTTTAGAGTGCATGCGCCATCTCACTTGGCTAAAAGAGAGTGCATGTGGCAAGTGAGATGGCGCCTAGGGAAAATGGGCCAGTGCATGCGCCATCTCACTTGGCTCCTCCTTGTGGGGTTTTCTGAAACATGGTTATTTGCGGAAAAAAATTTCAATACCTGGTTATTGCAATAAAAAAAAATCCAAATTTGAGGTATGACAACTGCTCCTATTTAATTACTCTTCGATTAAAGCGTGCGAGTATACAAAGTTTTGCATGTTCAGATCAGAAGGTTATTAAATAATGGAAGACCCCAAATTTAGACCAAATACTTTTGAAAGATAAATTGTATAATGAACCAAAAAGTAAAAAAGACAAGGATGACGCAGTTAATTCACAAATGCCTAGAACCTGAACCTATATATAACGACGCGAATAACTCGTCAACACCTAGAAAAAGTAATCGTAGACTTTGTGTATTTACCGTAACCTAGGAGAAAAATAACACAAGCTTGAAAATAGATAAATTATTGCTTCCTTGAAACTGATGCAACAAGCTAAACCACAGTTATTGCATATTTACCATGACCTACAGGGTAAAGAACACCGGTTTGAAAATTGACTTACTAACGCTTCGAGACTAATATAGTAAGCTACAAATGCAGATTTTGCCTACTAATCACAACCTAGAGGATGAATAACGCAAAGTTTCATAACTCATTATCGCATGGAGACTAACACAATAAACTATATCGTAGAAACTAGATAGCTTATTGTTGCTTTGAGACTGATGTAACATAGTAAGGCATATCACGAACTAGTTTATTTATCACGACCTAGAGGATAAACATCACAAGCTTGATAATTCATCGTTGCTTGGAGACTAATACCATGAATTATATCGTAGATTTTCTCATATCTACCACAACCTAGGGGATAGATAACGTGAGTTTTAAAAAATAATTTACTAACGCTTAGAGACTAACATAGTAAATTATACCACAAATTTTATATTTATCATAACCTAGGAGGTAAATAACAAAAATTCGATAATTCATTGCCGCTTTGAGACTAACATAATGAACTATATCGCATATTTTTCGCATATCAACCACAACCTAGGGGATAGATAATACAGGTTTTGAAAAGATAACTTACTAACGCTTAGAGACTAACATATTAAGCTATGTTGTAGATTTTCGCATTTATCACGACCTAAATGATAAATACCACTAGCTTGATAATTCATTGTTACTTCAAGACTGACACAATGAACCATATCAAAGATTTTCGTACATCTACCACAACCTAGGGGATAGACAATACGAGTTTTAAAAAATAACTTACTAAAGCTTCGAGACTAACATAGTAAGATATATCACAATTTTCATATTTACCACAACCTAAGGGGTAAGTAACATATTTTTCATAATTCATTGTCGCTTCGAGACTAACACAATGAATTATATCGCGGATTTTGCATATCTATCACAACCCAGAGGACATATGATGTTGATTTGAAGTTTGTATCTGAATTGTTTGAAAAGTTTGAAACTGAAAAATTTTGAATTTGACCTTTTGAAAAGTTTGAACTTGAAATTTTTGACTTTGATAGTTTGAAAATTTTGACTTTGCCCCTGAGAAATTGAACTTGACCCTTGAAAAGTTCGACAGTTGAAAACTTGAATAGTATGCCCATAGGCTGATGCCAACTAGGCTATATATATGAATTGTAAGTATATCGTCTAGTGTAATCTAGTTTTGTAGCACCTCTAACTATTATATATATTCGTAACTAAGGTTTCTACTTGTAGTTTCATAAAAGCTAAGATTTAAATTTGTAATCTACGTAGATGACTTAGCTAACTAATAGGCTTTGAGATTTTTCGAGGTATTCCCGAACTTATGCCTTGATTGAAATGTTTATGCACCATGTTTAATGAAAATATGTAAATGCACCAAGTGTTATAAATGTTTATTTCCTGGTAAGAATTTTTTTTTTGCAGAGTTTCCTCGTTGGATCATTGGATTTTCCATTTTGGAGGAAATGTGCTTTCTCGATTTTGATTTTGGAAGGTGCACTTTTGTTTGCTTCGAAGTCGGATGTATTGAAGTTGTTTTTTTAAATTTTATTTTAGTTATCCTTGAATGTATGTCACCTTGAAGTTGTTATTTTGAAATTTTGCTGTTGACGTCGACTTGGAATTTTTCTTTTTGTCGTCTTGAAATTGATTTGAAATTTTATGTGCCAACATCCTGGGCCATATTTGAATGCTTATGTGCCCCATTTTAGTGTGTATTAGGAACCATGGGTTTTCCTTTCAACTTCTTTCGATTTAAAACACCTTTATTGTTTTCAACACTTTTGATTATTTATGCCCATAAAGTTTTAATGCATCATTTATAAAAAACAATTTCATATTTACAAACAAGCATAAATGATAAAAGATTTAAAAAATAGAAATGAAAAAGTAAGAGCTCTAACAAATGAAAGTTTATAAATAGTCGCGTCTGTATATAAGCAATGATATAAGTGTAATCCCTTAAAAGAGGTAATTACAGTAGGTTTTAGCAAAATTGAAAATGGCAATGAAAATGATAATCGATGCTGCTATCTGTAACACCTCATTTCTACCCAACAAATTATATAAAATCAGAGTTACAAAATTTCCAACAAACAAATGGAATGCTACAATTTTAACTTAAAATAACAGAATTTAACACAGATACATAACACTTCAAACTCAGATGAACCAACAACAACATAAATTAATCTTTTAAAACCAACAACTTTCATAACTACACAGTGGAATCATAAAATTCGACTTTAAAGAATGTAACATCTTTATCCAACTGAAACAATTCCAAATAACAAGTACTTAACAAAAATCAACTTAAAATTCAACAACTGAAGTAATAACAACGATAAAGCAACAAGCGTTCATCCCCCCGAATGTAACATGTCAGAGCAATGACACCGATTCGAACTACTGAAGGTAAACCTCCTTCACTCTGGATTACCTGCATGTTACCAACATATGGGTAATATTCAAACAGAAGGGGTAAGATATAGAAAAATATAATAGAATGTATGATAAATAATTTATTAGAAACAGTTCATACAAAATCACCACTTCGCAGCTCTTTAACAACATTAACATCATCAATCCATCCATACAACAACTCAGAATGCAACATGGTATGCGACTTGTTTTTATGCACATGCATGTGGTACCAATGGAGAAAAACTCCCAACTTAATAATCTACCAATTAATAGAGGCATCAACAAGGCATAAGCCTTCAACTTTATATTTTTTCCAATCCAGGCTAACTTACCGAGCATGAGCTCCAACTTGATATACTATGTATGCGACAACATTATGAATATAGTAACAACAACAAAAATAATTGGACAACAACTCAACATAATTCAACATTGGCCAAAGGCCTACAACTTAATACTCACCAATAATTAGAGGCATCTCAACAAAATTCATCAGCACCTTCCAATTCTCAATTTATAACAAGCATACAATAAAACGTGTCAACCAAAATATACTACGACGTCTTACGTAATTATACGAGCAATTCGACTATATCTAACTAAGTAGTTTTCTACTAAAATACTAATTTTCTCTCATACAATACTGAAAACTCTACTAAATTACTGGGATAGCTAAACTAAAGTAATTAACCAACTCAACATGCACGAGCGTTAAGGAATAAGGGAGAACTAAGCGCCCCTCGACATGCACAAGAACCAAGAAAGAATTAACACATAACATGTGTCCCTCGGCACCACCTTCCGCTTCGTGCAGCTCAACACAAATACCGTGCTCCTCGGCACACCTTGAAGCCTAATGTCGCTCGACACCTAACACCTGTATTCCCCGACACACCTTGCAGCCTAATGTCGGTCGGTGCCTAACACATGTGTCCCCCGACACGACGTGTCTTCAAAACTTTTGCACATACGTTATCTGTTCTGTAACAAACATTAACCCAACCATTCAGCATGCTCCTTGACCACTAATTTCCGGCCAACAACATGGAATAACACAGGGACTTAACGACCATATCAATATAATCCCTAGTTTCTGGTCAACCGCTCGGAACAACACAACGACTTAACGACCACATCAATAGATGACAATCTACACTAACCTATTCATCAATTTCACTGGGAAGTACGCAGACAATTCATAAACACCCACAACATGGAAAATGGCCAAGTTCAAGAAACAGATCTAGAATCATACGCACGCCAGACATATATATGGCCAATCCCTATATAACATTCATCATAAGCCCCATTATATAGTCAGAACCCCACCCTTACCTGGATTGAAGGTCGCTCTAGAAATCTTTGGCCGTAATCCTTGTCTTGCCTTGCTCGACAATCATGCAACATTGCTCCTCTTCTTTGCCTCTTTTCACGATCAGCACACCAAGACTTTCTATTCCCCAACTAACCAAATTTCTTATGTCAGCTTAACCTTATACCATTAATCCTATTGGGCTTAACTTACACACCCACACTTTACTACTTCCAACCAATAAAATAGGCCCAACACAATTATTCTATTATTCTACTAATTCTAACATTATTATTATTAATCAACTAATTAACTAATAAATAATCTAGCAACTTATCCCAATAATTCACAACATCTCACAACTTCAACAAATAATTCGAAAATAATTAATTAAAATTAATTAAATAACGAGCGTTACAACTCTCCCCCACTTAGAATATTTTCGTCCTCGAAAATTCACCTTGTCCAAACAACTCAAGATAGGAGTCCTGCATCTTGCTTTCCAACTCCCACGTCATGCTTTCTCCGGTAGCTCCTAACCAGACTAATTTCACCAAAGCAATCTCTTTTCCTCTTAGAGTCTTCATTTCACGATATGGGATTCGCACATGCATCATATCTATGGTGAAATTATCCCTTACTTGCACATTGTCCATATGAATAACATGAGATGGGTCTGAAATATACTTCCGGAGTTGTGACACGTGAAACACATCATGCAAATTCGAACGATTAGGCGGTAAAGCCACTCTATAAGCAACGTTCCCAACTTATAGCACAAAATTACACCCTTTATTTGACTCGATTTGTGCATTTTTTACCATTGTTTTAGTTTACATTTTCCCTATTATGCTGGTCTTTTGCTTGTTTTCATTTATTTAGTAGTTTGAGAGCCTTCCACAAAGAAACAAAGCAAAACAAGCGGAAAGCAGAAGAAATGGAGAAGTTTGCACACAAGGTTTTCAAGATGGCGTTCGCTATGGAGAAATCCAAAAATGAGAAAAGAGAAGGAAAAGTCCAAGAAAGAAAAGGGAAAACTCACATGATAGAATTATAGTCGATTGCAGTCTTAGTGCAATAAAAAGATGTTGTTTTTCCCCTGTGGTGTTGTCCGACGATTTTGGCTATAACTTTTGATCCGTAAGTCCGAATAATGCCCCGTTCGAAACGTTAGAAAGCTAACACAGATATCTACATCATGGAAAATGGACTTTTGGCATACTCCGACCAAAAATGGCACCCGACATCCCCTACATGGTGCCCACCATCTTTGAAAATGGAGAAACAGTTAGTGGAAGTTACATAATCCAACCCACTTACCCATGATTGGAAGATGGCGCCCACCATCCCTATATGGCGCCCGCCATACTTTGTTTTTTCCAGGAGGTTGAAACCAAATCCATTGGTGGAGGAACGGTATTTTTGTACGTCCCAAGGTTTTCGTTTCCTATAAATAAGCCTTATATTGTCTCATTTGGATCATCCACTCTTAGTTGCAACATTAGGCATAAACTTACTCTGTAAAAGCGATAATTCATCACATAGATGGATTATCGCACCATGGTTGTAATTGAGTTGGATCATAGTATATGGTAGAAGTTAATCCAGTTATAGTTAGTGCTACCTTCATCCAATCTTAGTTGCACTGACTTAAGCCATATACTTTCCAATTGTAAGCAGTAATCTCTTCACATCGAAGAGTTATCGCACAAGTCATTGAGTCTGTAATCAAGTTTGGAGCACTTTACAATCTTGCCGCCATTTTAATTCAAGTTTCCTTTGTTTCAGTCAAATTTACCTTCCAGTCAAGTTGCTTTAAAGCCCTCCATTTGGAGCAGGTTTCTATTTAAGTTTCCGCATTTATCGCACTTATTTACTCGCACTTGCTTTACTTTGTTTATTTTCTCACATCGCACTTTCTTTACTTTGTTTATTTTCTCGCATCACATTTACATATCTTTTAACCTTTTTACTTTCTGCTTAAACATGATTTGCTTTAATAAGTTTATTTCCATGTCTGGCTAATTTCCTTTAGGGTTAGAATGTAATGATCATGGTTAAGGTAACTGTCTAAACATTACATCTGTAGGAATACTTTAGGGGCTGTTTTGGTTTTTAACACAAGGTTTCTGTACTTTTTTTTGTTGGGTAAGATTGAAAGCCGTCCAACCATTGATAAATTTGGTTAGTATTAATTACTCAAAGAGAGTGAAAGCGTTTTGTTCAATTAAGTAAGAACCTTTAAATTTTTAGAAGAAATGATTTCAAAACCTTTTTCGGACGCGTTTATAGGTTTTAAAGTCTAATCATCTCTTGGTTAGAAGTTCTGAGTCAAAATAATTTTTCAACTTAGTGAAATAACTATATTTCTTAAAAATAGCTTTATTACTTTAACGCAATATGCACCTTTTATCCGTGACAATAAAAGGCATTATTTAAAGAATAAACTCAGTTCTGAATACGCGAAAGCGACAGTTCCTGTTAAATTAGTTCTTTTCAAAGTAGGAAATATTTCCCCATAAGTAGTTATATTAGAAGCATTTTAGAGTATTATCTGACTATTGTGATTTGCATTCGAACCCGTTGCTTTTATCTGGATTGACATCTTTTACTTTATTTACTCTGCCTACTATAAAACCCTGATTTGATCTGCCTTAGATAAACATAGTGACAATAGAATTTGATAGATTGACGTTTTGGTCTTATGGGATCGATAATCTTATATATTACTCTGACACGATTTGTATACTTGAAAAAACCACGCATCATGTTTTTGGCACCGTTGCCGGGGACCAATTACGTCAAATTTCGTACCCTGTTGTTACACTGTATAGACTAAGGCACTTTTGTCTCTATTACTATGTATCACCAACATTTTCTCTACAATTATCACTAGCATTATTTTGAGTAACCACAAGATGCTCATAAATCCGACCTCGAAATAATAATGGAGAATTTCCTTGAGATGCAAACTCTCTCCCGACTAGAATCTATGATGGAATGCTTTGTAGCGACAAAAACTATCAGAAATGAAGAGTTTAGAAAACAAAATCTCCATATTAATAAAACTCTTAGGCAGTTGAACACTGTGGTCGAGTCCCTAACGACTCACAACATGGCCTTGGAGGCTCAAATCTCCCTGCTTGAACAAAAACGTCTAGGACCCTCCCATGAGGAGAATGTGGATGTTGTAACAACCAGTAGTGCAACATAAAGTGAAAACCCTAAGGAGAGTGATAATGAGGTTGAGGAAATTTTAGGTGAGAAAAGAGTAGAGATTAAGAAAAATCCACTGACACCACCCGAAAGGGAGGTTGTCGAAGAGGTTGAGAAGGAAACACGTTATGTTGTTCCTCATCCCTACAACCCACCTATTTCTTTCCCTAAAATATTTGTGGAAGCTAGGGTAGACTCCAAATCCAAAAGTTATGCGGAGGTATTGGAAAATGTTCACGTTAATGCACCTTTATTAGAGGGACTGCATAAAAATAGAAAATTAGATGACCATGAAACCAGGGAGATCATTAATGTTAAGAGGGGAATGTTAACCTTGGAGATGGTGGATGAAACAACTAAACCCAAACCTGAGAAGCTAATAGATCAAGAACCACCACCACAAGTTCATAAGAATTAACTATCCCACAGAAGGAAGAAAAGAAAAGGTGAGAGATATGAAAGATGGCGTGATAAGTGGCCATGGAAACCGAAGATTCAGCTGTTGAGCTACCAACATTAAAAGAAGCATTGCGTGGGAGGAACCCCACGGGATTTTAATTTAAATTTTTACTTTTGTTTGAGTTTGCAGAAAATAAAAATATCGATTGCTTGACATCTATCAGCTGTATACAGGCAACTACTAGCGCGGGCATTAATCAGGTTCTTATTCCTTTTCCCCACTTTTACTAAAACATTGAGGACAAGGTTTAGTTTAAGTGTGGGAGAGAAACTTTACAGTTTTATTTTCCTTATTTTCTAGTTAGATTTATTATTTTCTAGTATTTTGTTGTTTTAGTTTGTTTTGTCAAGTCATTACATGTTTTGTTGGGTCTTTATATATGGATTTTGTTGTATATTAAATTTCTTCCTTTTCTTGAGCCATACCGAAAATTTTTTGGACAGAGAAAACAACTTTTGTTTTGAAAATTTGAGCTATAAGACTGGTTTGAGATAGGATGTAAATGACTTGGGAAATCTTTTTGAAAAATCGCTATCATTTTAAACACTGTAAGCTTCATGATTATAGGAACCGATCCCGTCACCCCCTATATTGTGGCCTTAATCATCATTTCAAAATAAGCCCTTAAGTAGTTTATCTTAGGAGTCAGCTCTGGCTTAAGCATGCTCTACGTAGGGGACCGATGAAAATAAGTGACTAATCCTAAATTATTCTCTCTGTTATGCTATTAAAAATATAAAAATACAAAATGCGACCCCGGGATAAGTGACTCTCACACATTCATTTAACCCAAACTGATGTAAAATTTTCTAAAAAAAATAGAATAATTTTGCTCATTGTTGGTTGGTTTAAAGGTATCTGGTGCTTGAATTGGTAGGGTGGATTACGATCTGATCCCCCACAACTACAATTGGGTTAATAAAGGGGTTACACCAATTTATGTACCAGAACCCCATGCATATGATTAGAATCATTAGTCGGTTGCCTTACTATGAGTATGTACAGATAACAGGCTTAATGTGATTGCACCTGAATGAAAAGGGATTTGAGAGGGATGAATAAGGTAGGCCTATATATAGTAGCATGATATGGATTTGTTTGTATATGAAGGAAACTTTTGACTGCAATTGCAGAAAGTGTTACCACAATATCCTTGGTTCATTAATCAGTACTGATCAGTGAATTTTGATGCACATTCTCTTATGTTTGTACTTAGGCATTTCCATGGTTTATTTTGTTTATTTTTCTATTTTATGATTTTTTTTAATAATTTAGTTTATTTTTACCTTTAATGGATTTTTGTATTTTATTTTCAGCATTAGCAGCTTTCAATGAAAAAAATCATAATTGGAGCTTCGGGAATCGGATCGACGCGTACTAATAATTGTTGGAAAGTTGAGAGAAAGATCCACAACATTTATTTTGGAGTCGGAAGCTGATTCGGAGTGCATAATTCCCAATAATTCGTTGAAGTTTCAGACGTTAGAAAACAATTTGTTTTGGGTCATTTTATGGGTCTAGTTTATGTTTCCGGCCCAGTTTGAGTCAGTAATGAAAAACCCTATTTTGTTTATAAGGTTTTCAGCTGTGCTACAATGAAAAAAACCTTCTATTTTCACGATAGAACTTTTGCTTTGTACGAACCTTATGGAGAGCTAAATTTCCTCTGAGTTGATCTGCTACATTCATATTCCGATACTTGAGGTTAATATAATTTTGCAATTTAATTCCTATTTCATTCAACTCTATTATATGTTCATCGTTTGCTTAATCCGATTGTCATAAAATAGTTTTGTTTAGTTCGATTGATTTATGTTCCCTAATTTTTATTGCGTGTTATCGTTTGCTTAATTCATTAATTCGCTTATTTTTAACCGTTTGCTTAATTCGGTAAACAAGAAACATAATTCTTATAATATCATTCTCGCTTGTTGAATGTTATTGTGATCGAACATGAATAGTAACCGCTTAGGGAAGCGATGTTATAATAATCAATGATAGGTAGGAACTGAGTTAGCAGATTAGCATATTTTGATAATCACTTATTTCGTGTTATAAATCGATCCTAAAACCAACCCCCATTCGATTTCTATTAGTTAATAATAATCAATGATAGGTAGGAACTGAGTTAGCAATTTGCATTGTTGTAACACCCCAATTCCACCCAAAGCAATTTGCGGAAAATCAGAGTATAAAAATTTCCAAAATAATCAGGATGTCACACATTCAACAGAGACACATAAACCTGTCATGCTTTTAGAGTAGATACATAACACTTAAAGAAGCGGAATTAACACCACTCATGAATATAGTCTTCATAACATAAACCAAACTTTGATTAATCAAGCAGCGGATTCATAATAGTTCTCCATATAAGACATATTATCTTTGAATCATGAAACAACATCAATATGATAACTCCTCAAATAACAACATAAGGTTCAATAAATAAACAAAAAAATAAGACAAGCGTTCATTCCCTCCCTCCCCCCCCCCCCCCCCCCCCCGAGTGCTACATATCAGAGCAAATAACATCAAACTCGAACTAACAACGCTATCGGCTACTCCTCTTGGTTACCTGCACGTTACCAACAAGGGAAACATTCAAACAGAAGGGGTGAGATATCGAATACTATAATAGAACATATGATAATTAATATATCGAAATTAGTTCACGTAAGATCCCCACTTCATACAACATCAACATAAGGCAACACCATTCACCAACACATCAATCCAACTTATAAGATTACCGTGCATAAACAACACTTCAAATAAGAAACAAATCAACGACTCCAAATGCGACTCAACTATGCAAATGCATGTGGTACCATTGGAGCAGAACTCCCAACTTAGAAAGTGCCATTTTACCGAGGCATAAGGCATAAGCCCTCAACATAAAATCTTGCCAATAAAGGCCAACGTGGTGAGCATTCACTCCAACTTAGAACATGCCAATCCAGGCCAACTTTAATGCTATGCCATGCTATGCGATGATATAAACAACCACAACTTGGCAATGCAACAATGACAACAACATAATAAAGGTCGACATAACAACAATTCACTCCGTTCAACATTGGCCAAGGGCCTACAACACAACATATCAACGGAATCAACAACTTTTCATGGAAAGAACATATTCACATTATCTTACAACATAAAATAACACAACATATTCACATTATCGTTCAGCACAAAATAACACAACATTGGTCATAAGACCTATAATTTAACAATGTCCATAATACTACTTCTGCTATTTAATTAATACTCCAAAACAGTTACTGCAAATTTACTAATTATTCCTAGCTCTGTCTTATTACTACAGACTGTTAATATTAAGTTGAATTGCTAAATTAAGATTACTGACATGTAGGTGCTTCTATTAAAGTTGTCTCTGCTATATCACACAACTGATAAGAATAGTTTAATTTTCCCCTAAGTGCTTTTGTATTTAATAAATTCCATACTGATATCATACAAAATTATATAGCATAGCCACAGAAACAAAAACAGAAGCAAGCGCCCTTGCCTAACACTTAGTGCAAAATGGAACTTTCCTTCTGCAAGAGCTTTAGTGCCGAACGACACCCTCCCTTTCTCCTCAAGGCTGCCGAACGGCAGCCCCCCACACACAACAAGTGCCGAACAACACTTCCACCCCTAGGGCAATTTTATTTCTTCTTCTCATCTTCAATACTGTTTCATTGAATTTCCTACTATACTGTCTAGTGATACCAAATCCACTCCAGAGACAAGTTATAACACAACAACACACCTATTCTTTGACAATTCTATAATAAAATCAA
Source organism: Vicia faba (assembly GCA_948472305.1). Taxonomy (NCBI): domain Eukaryota; kingdom Viridiplantae; phylum Streptophyta; class Magnoliopsida; order Fabales; family Fabaceae; genus Vicia; species Vicia faba. Next base: position 1,150,548,720 of record OX451739.1, on the reverse strand, counting down.
TTATTATCACTACAACACAAGTCAACACAAGTCAACACAAGTCAACAAAATAGTATAATCCCACATACTAATTCCCACATACAAAATATCATATGCCCCATTATAGGATAAGAAACCCCACCCTTACCTGGTTTGATTTGAAGGCACACTAAGGAGTTTCAATGGAATTTATGGGATTGGCCCTAGCAGCAACTTTCTCGTTCTTCTTCTCTTCTCACAAAACCCTATTCTTCTTTTGTTTTTCCTGATAACACTACCTTCTCTTTCTACCTCTATTTTCTAATAAAAATACTATTATTTAATCCTTAGTAAACTTAAATGGGCCTAATCAATACACCCCCCATTACTTTGCGACACAATAATCAAGCCCAACATCAATTCTAAGCTTATTAATAAAATGATACTTCAACTTGACTCTACCAATATAAACCTGATTAATTATTATTCCAACTTAATAAAATAGTTCCGACTTCGACGATAAAAATTCAAATTCAAATTAAATATTCAAAACAATAATTAATTAAATAAATAATTAAATATCGGGGCGTTACAACTCTCCCCCACTCAGAGTATTTTCGTCCTCAAAAATAAAAGTCTACCTGGTTCAAATAACTCGGGATAGGAGTCTCACATATTGCTCTCCAACTCCCAGGTCATACTCTCTCCAACAGCTCCTAACCAGACAACTTTCACCAATGCAATCTCATTCCCTCTTAGGATCTTCATCTCGCGACCCACGACTCGCACATGCATCGTCTCCACCGTGAGATTATCCCGTACTTGCACATCGTCCATCTGAATCACATGAGACGGATCTGGAATATACTTCCGAAGTTGCGATACATGAAACACATCATGTAAATTAGCAAGGTTTGGCGGTAACACCACTCGGTAAGCAACTTTCCTAACTCGATCTGATATCTGATACGGACCAATAAAATGAGGAGTGAGCTTCTTAGACTTCAGAGCTCGCCCAACACCAGTCACATGTGTGACTCTCTTAAACACATGATCACCATCTTGGAATTCTAAATCTTTCCTTCTCTTGTCATGGTAACTTTTCTGTCTAATTTGAGAAACCTTGATATTCTCTCGGATAAGCTTCACTTTCTCAGTAGTCTCTCGAACAATCTCAGGTCCAAGTACCAAACTTTCACCAGATTCATGCCAACACAATGGAGTCCTACACCTCCGACCACACAACGCCTCAAAAGGTGCCATCCCAATACTAGAATGGTAACTGTTATTATAAGTGAACTCAATCAATGGAAGATAAGTATCCCACGAACCTCCCTGTTCAAGAACACATGCTCTCAAAAGATCCTCCAATGACTGAATAGTCCTCTCGGTCTAACCATCCGTTTGAGGATGATACGCCAAACTCAACCTCAACTTAGATCCAAACACCTCTTGCAAACTTTTCCAAAAATCAGAAGTAAACCTCAGATCTCTGTCCGACACAATACACAAAGAAACACCATGCAACTTCACAATTATTCTGGTGTAAATCTCTACCAACTTCGAAATCGAATATGTGATGTTAATAGGTATAAAATGTGCCGACTTTGTAAGCCTATCAACAATCACCCATATCGAGTCATGTCCTCTCAAGGTACTAGGTAATCCCGTTACAAAGTCCATCGAAATGCTATCCCATTTCCATTCTGGAATCTCTAACGGTTGCATCAATCCCGCAGGCTTCTGATGCTCAATCTTTGACTTCTGACAAGTTAAACAAGCATACACAAACTGTGCCACATCACGCTTCATACCAGGCCACCAAAACAAACCTTTCAAATCTTGATACATTTTAGTAGCTCCTAGATGAATACTCAAACTTCTTCTATTACTTTCCTCAATAATCACTTTCTTAATCTCTTCATCATTAGGAATGCAAATACGATCTCGGAATCTCAATACACCTTGCGCATCTATCTAGAAATCATCATTCTCAGATCAATCGATTCCCATCATCATATCCACCAAATTCACATCTAGCTTTTGATCCTTGCTGATACTGTTGAGGAAGTCATTATTAATATTTAACATTCCCAACATAACACTCTGCCGTGTCACTTTACAAACTAAACTCAAATCTTGGAATTGCTCAATCAACTCCAACTCTTTAGCCAACATTGATGACATGTGTAAAGTCTTTCGGCTTAAAGCATCGGCCACAACATTAGCTTTTCCTGGATGATAATTCAAACCGAAATCATAATCCTTCAGCAATTCTAACCACCTTCGCTGCCTCATATTCAACTCTTTCTGATAAAAAAGATACTTCAAACTCTTATGGTCACTAAACACTTCGAATCTAGAACCATAAAGATAATGCCTCCAGATTTTCAACACAAAGACGACTGCAGCCAATTTTAAATCATGCGTAGGATAATTCTTTTCATGAGTCCTCAATTGCCTCGAAGCATAAGCAACCACCTTACTATTATGCATGAGTACACCACCTAACCCCATCAGACAAGCATCACAATACACAACAAAAGGTTCCCCCGGATTAGGCAAGGTCAAAACCGAAGCCGACGTCAACCTCTTCTTCAACTCGGTAAAACTTTTTTCACATCGACTATCCCATACAAAGGCTTTACCATTACAAGTCAACTTGGTCAATGGAAGTGCCAACTTAGAAAGACCTTCGACAAGCCATCTATAGTAACCGGCTAATCCCGAGAAGCTTCTAATCTCAGTAAATGACTTTGGAGCTTCCCATTGCAACACAACATCAACTTTAGAAGGATCCACAATAATGCCACTACCAAAAATGATATGACCAAGGAAACTAACCTCATGCAACCAAAATTCACACTTGGACAACTTCTCATACAACTTCTTCTCTTTCAAAACTTGCAATACAACTCTTAGGTGCTCTTCATGTTCTTCTTTCGATTTAGAGTAAATCAGAATGTCATCAATGAATACCACCACAAACTGATCCAAATAAGTATGAAAGATACGATTCATGTACTCCATGAATACTCCCAGCGCATTGTTTACACCAAAGGGTATCACCGAATACTCGTAGTGTCCATACCGAGTCCCGAACGCGATCTTCTGAATATCATCTTCTTTTACTTAATCTGGTGATACCCTGACCTCAAATCAATCTTAGAAAACACACTTGCACCCGCCAATTGATCCATCAACTCATCAATCCTCGGAAGTGGATACTTGTTCTTAATCGTCACTTTATTCAACTGTCTGTAATCAACACAAATCCTCATACTTCCATCTTTCTTCTTTACTAACAACACATGTGCTCCCCACGGTGATACACTTGGTCTTACAAACTTTTTCTCAAGAAACTCTTCCAACTGCTTCTTCAATTCAGATAGTTCAGATGCAGACATCCTTATGGTGCCATAGAAACAGCTTTGGTACCAGGTACAAGATCAATCGCAAATTAAACTTCTCTCTCTGGCAGTACATCAGGAATTTCATCAGGAAACACTTTAGGAAATTCTCGCACCACATGCAACTCATCAATCCTAACTTGGTTCTCCATTGATAGCGACGCCATCAACGAGAACATATGAGTTTCATCTTGCATCAGTTGCCTCAACTGTTTACTGGTCAACAAACCAAATTTTTCCTCTTCAGGAGTAGAAAACCTCATAGACTTGTTATAGAAATTGATATGAACATAATTATATTCTAACCAATTCATACCCAAGATCACCTCTAACCCGCTTAACGGCAAATAAATCAAATTAACAGCAAAGTCTTTGCTGAATATCGATAAAGGACAATTCAAACACACACAAGAAGTAGTCACCGATCCCTTAGCCGGAATATCAACGACCATTTCTCCATCCATAGAAGACAACACAAGACCTAATCTTTCAACACAATCAGTAGCAATAAAACAATGAGTAGAACCAATATCAATAATAGTAATTAAAGGAGTACTATTAATGAAACATGTACCTCTGATGAGTCTGTCCTCACTAGCTGTCGGAGTCCCAGCCAAAGCAAACACATTGCCACCAGTTTGTGCCTTCTTTGGTTTTAGACAATTACTACCAATGTGTCCTTCTTCACCACAGTTGAAACAAATCATCTCCCTATGCTTGCATTCAGATATCGTATGCCCAATCTTACCACAATAGAAACACCTCTTCTCATCAGCAGTAGTGCACACATTACTCTTGTAACCAGGCTGCCCACAATTGAAACATATAACTCTAGAAGGAGAACCTCCCCCACTAGTCCTCTGACTATGAGCAACTCTTTGTTTACCTCTACCATCATCATAAGGCTTTCTAGGGTTCTGTTGATTCTTTCCTCTCTTATCACTAACAGTATTGTGATTAGCATTGCTATCCTCTTCAAAGATCCTACAACTATCAACCAAATCAGAAAAGACACGAATCTTCTGATATCCAACAACCTTCTTGATTTCCGAGCGCAACCCATTCTCAAACTTGATGCACTTAGAAAATTCAGCACCTTCACCATCAAAATGTGGATAGAACTTAGCTAGCTCAATGAACTTAGAAGCATACTCAGTGACAGATTTTTTCCCTTGCTTCAACTCAAGGAAATCAATCTCTTTCTTACCCCGAACATCTTCAGGATAATACTTCCTCAAAAAATCCCTACGGAACACAATCCAAGTGATTTCCTCACCTGCATCTTCCAACCTTGCACGCATTTCTAGCCACCAGTCATCAGCTTCAACTGCTAGCATATGAGTGCCATACCGAACCTTCTGTGCCGGAGTGCAATCCATCACACGGAAAATCCTCTCAATCTCCTTCAACCAATCTAGTTCTCCACCAGGATCATGCCTACCCTTGAACACCGACAGATTCACCCTTTGGAAAGTCGCCAAACTACAAGATATGTCATTCTCGTCAATATTCGGCTGATTTTGCATAGCCTGAACCATCACTTGCAGAGCAGCAACAATCACAACATCGTTCCTTCCAACCATCTTATCTTATCACTGCAACACAAACAACGGTTAAGAAAAACTAACAATACTCGATTGTTAAACAACTACGACTCGATAACTTGATCGGACGGACCGATCTTCTGTGATACCATTTGTAACACCTCATACTGCCTTCGGGATCATCGACTGACCCCACAAACCAACACGGTTCTTTTTAGCGTGTTTTATCCTCACTCACACACTTTCTGGGAAGTTTCCCAGAAGGTCACCCATCCCAGAATCGCTCCAAGTTAAGCACACTTAACTATGGAGTTCTTATGAATGAACTACCAAAAAAAATATGCATCTTGTTAGTATAGGTAGTACCAATTAATCCTTATAAGCCTTCCTTCAACCATGCAGTCCCATACCTGCATAGCCTCGGGATCCCTCTCATTCCCATGTGGCGACCACCTTTTCCCTCTTACCGCCTAGGGTGTTACATGTGGTGCAACCACTCCTCTCCCTTTTCGGCCTTGAGTGTTACATGCCCACCAGCTTCCACATGGTTCGTCCTTGAACTAATTGTACTGGGAGAGGTATGTCTCTGATACCATTTGTGTAACACCCCAATTCTACCCAAAGTAATTTGCGGAAAATCAGAGTATAAAATTTCCAAAATAATCAGGATGCCACACATTCAACAGAGACACATAAATCGGTCATACTTTTAGAATAGATACATAACACTTAAAGAAGCGGAATGAACACCACTCATGAATATAGTCTTCATAACATAAACCACACTTTGATTAATCACGCAGCAGATTCATAATAATTCTCCATATAAGACATAGAATCTTTGAATCATGAAACAACATCAATATAATAACTCCTCAAATAACAAGATAAAGTTCAATAAATAAACAACAAAATAAGACAAGCGTTCATTCCCCCCTCCCCCCCCCCCCCCCCCCGAGGGCTACATATTAGAGAAAATGACACCAAACTCGAACTAACAATGCTATCGGCTACTCCTCTTAGTTACCTGCACGTTACCAACAAGGACAACATTCAAACAGAAAGGGTGAGATATCGAATACTATAATAGAACATATGATAATTAATATATTGAAATTATTTCATGTAAGATCCCCACTTCATACAACATCAATATAAGGAAACACCATTCAACAACACATCAATCCAACTTATACATTACCGTGCATAAACAACACTTCAAATAAGAAACAAATCAATGACTCTAAATGCGACTCAACTATGAAAATGCATGTGGTACCATTGGAGCAGAAATCCAAACTTAGAAAGTGCCAGTTTACCGAGGCATCAGACATAAGCCTTCAACATAAAATCTTACCAATAAAGGCCAACATGGTGAGCATTCGCTCCAACTTAGAACATGTAAATCCAGGCCAACTTTAATGCTATGCCATGCTATGCGATGATATAAACAACCACAACTTGGAAACGCAACAATGACAACAACATAATAAAGGTCTACATAACAACAATTCACACCGTTCAATATTGGCCAAGGGCCTACAACACAACATATCAACGAAATCAACAACTTTTCATGGCAACAACATATTCACATTATCGTTCAGCATAAAATAACACAACATATTCAAATTATCGTTCAGCACAAAATAACACAACATTGATCATAAGACCTATAATTTAACAACGTCCATAATACTACTTCTGCTATTTAATTAATACTCCAAAACAGTTACTGTTACTTTACTAATTATTCCTAGCTCTGTCTTATTACTACAAACTGTTAATATTAAGTTGAATTGCTAAATTAAGATTATTGACATGTAGGTGCTTCTATTAAAGTTGTCTCTGCTATATCACACTACTGATAAGAATAGTTTAATTTTACCTAAGTGCTTTTGTATTTAATAAATTCCATACTGATATCATACAAAATTATATAGCATAACCACAGAAACAGAAACAGAAGAAAGCTCCCCTGCCTAACACTTAGTGCCAAATGGCACTTTCCTTCTGCAAGAGCCATAGTGCCGAACGACACCCTCCCTTTCTCCTCAAGGCTGCCGAACGGCAGCCCCCCACATACAACAAGTGTCGAACGACACTTCCACCCCCAGGCCAATTTTATTTCTTCTTCTCATCTTCGATACTATTTCATTGAATTTCCTGCTATACTGTCTAGCGATACCAAATCCACTCTAGAGACAAGTTATAACACAATAACTCTCCTATTCTTTGACAATGCTATAATCAAATCAATTATTATCACAACAAAACAAGCCAACACAAGTCAACAAAACAGTATAATCCCACATACTAATTCCCACATACAAAATATCATATGCCCCATTATAGGATAAGAAACCCCATCCTTACCTGGTTTGATTTGAAGGCACACTAAGGAGCTTCAATGGAATTTCTGGGATTGGCCCTAGCAGCAACTTTCTCGTTCTTCTTCTCTTCTCACAAAACCCTATTCTTCTTTTGTTTTTCCTGATAACATTACCTTCTCTTTCTCCCTCTACTTTCTAATAAAAATACTATTATTTAATCCTTAGTAAACTTAAATGGGCCTAATCAATACACCCCCATTACTTTGCGACACCATAATCAAGCCCAACATCAATTCTAAGCTTATTAATAAAATGATACTTCAACTTGACTCTACCAATATAAACCTGATTAATTATTATTCCAACTTAATAAAATAGTTCCAACTTCAACGATAAAAATTCGAATTAAAATAAAATATTCAAAACAATAATTAATTAAATAAATAATTAAATATCAGGGCGTTACAATTGTCGCTATATTGCATTTTAAAATAACTCGTTTTTGATCCGCACGCGACAGAGGGTCAGTACCTATCAACACGACCTTGATCGAACTTAAAGTCTTTTAGCCTAAATTGAATACTTGTGTGTTGCTTTCTATGCTCATAAGAGTTTGCTTGAGGACAAGCAAATGTTTAAGTGTGGAAGAGTTTGATAGCACGAAATTACACCATTTATTTAACTCAATTTGTGCATGTTTTACCGTCATTTTAGTTTACATTTTCCCTATTATGTTGGTATTTTTCTTATTTTCATTTATTTAGCAGTTTGAGAGACTTCTGCAAAGAAACAAAGCAAAACAGACGGAAAGCAAAAGAAATGGAGCAGTTTGCACACAAGGTGTTCAAGATGGCGTTCGCTATGGAGAAATCCAAAAATGAGAAAAGAGAAGGAAAAGTTCAAGAAAGAAAAGGGAAAAATCACATGATAGAATTATAGTCGATTGCAGTCTTAGTGCAATAAAAAGATGTTATTTTCCCTTGTGGTGCTGTCCGACGATTTTGGCTATAACTTTTGATCCGTAAGTACGAATAACGCCCCGTTTGAAGCGTTAGAAAGCTAACACAGAGATCTACGTCATGGAAATGTAATTTTGGCATACTAAAACCAAACATGGCTCCTGACAACCCCTACATGGCGCCAACCATCTTTGAAAATGGCAAAACGGTTATTGGAAGTTGCAGAATCTAACCCACTTACCCATGATTGGAAGATGGCGCCCTCCATCCCTATATGGCGCCGCCACCCTTTGTTATTTCCAGGAGGTTGAAACCAACTCCATTGGTGGAGGACGGGTAGTTTTGTACTTCCCAAGGTTTTCGTTTCCTATAAATAGGCCTTAGATTGTCTCATTTGGATCATCCACTCTTAGTTGCAACTTTAGGCGTAAACTTACTATGTAAAAGCGATAATTCGTCACACCGATGGATTATCGCACCATGGTTGTAATAGAGTTGGATCATAGTATATGGTAGAATTTAATCTAATTATAGTTAGTGCTACCTTCATCCAAGCTTAGTTGCACTAACTTAAGCCATATATTATCCAATTGTAATCCGTAATCTCTTCACATCGAAGAGTTATCACACAAGTCATTGTGTCTGTAATCAAGTTTGGAGCACTTTACAATCTTGCCACCATTTTAATTCAAGTTTCCTTTATTTTAGTCAAATTTACCTTCCATTCAAGTTGCTTTAAAGCCCTCCGTTTGGAGCAGGTTTCTATTTAAGTTTTCGCATTTATCGCACTTATTTCCTGGCACTTGCTTTACTTTGTTTATTTTCTCGCATCACACTTTCTTTACTTGTTTATTTTCTCGCATCACATTTACTTATATTTTAACATTTTTACTTTCTGCTTAAACATGGTTTGCTTTAATAAGTTTATTTCCATGTCTGGCTAATTTCCTTTAGGGTTAGAATGTAATGATCATGGTTAAGGTAACTGTCTAAACATTGCATCTGTAGGAATACTTTAGGGGATGTTTTGGTTTTTAACACAAGTTTTCTGCACTTTATTTTCTGTTGGGTAAGATTGAAAGCCATCCAACCGTTGATCAATTTGGTTAGTCTTAATTGCTCAAAGAGAGCGAAAGCGTTTTGTTCAATTAAGTAAGAACCTTTAACTTTTTAGAAGAAATGATTTCAATACCTTTTTCGGACGTGTTTATAGGTTTAAAAGTTTAATCATCTCTTGGTTAGAAGTTCTGAGTCAAAATCACTTTTCAACTTAGTCAAGTAACTATATTTATTAAAAATAGGTTTATTACTTTAATGCAATACGCACCTTTTATCCGTCACAATAAAAAGGCATTATTTAAAGAATAAACTCGATTCTAAATACGCGAAAGTGATAGTTCCTGTTAAATTAGTTCTTTTCAAAGTAGGAAATATTGCCCCATAAGTAGTTCTATTAGAAGCATTTTAGAGTATTATCTGACTATTATTATTTGCATTCGAACCCGTTACTTTTATCTGAATTGACATCTTTTACTTTATTTACTCTGCCTTCTATTAAACCCTGATTTGATCTGCCTTAGATAAACATAGTGACAATAGAATTTGATAGATTGACATTTTGGTCTCTGTGGGATCGATAATCTTTTATATTACTCCAACGCGATTCGTATACTTGCGAAAATTCCACATCACCAAATCTGTCGGAAATCTGATACGGACCAATAAAACAAGGAGTGAGCTTCTTAGACTTCAATGCTTGTCCAACACCAGTTACAAGTGTAACTCTCAGAAACACATGGTCACCTGCTTGAAATTCTAAATCTTTTCTTCGCTTGTAATGATAACTCTTTTGTCTACTTTGGGAATCTTTCATCTTTTCTCGAGTCAACTTTAATTTCTCAGTAGTCTCTCGAACAATTTCAAGTCCAAGCACTACACTTTCTCCAGACTCTTTCCAACATAAAGGAGTTTTACATCTCTGACCATACAATGCTTCAAAAGGTGTCATCCCAATACTAGGATGGTAACTGTTATTATAAGTTAACTCTATTAATGGAAGATAAGTGTCCCATAAACCTCCTTGTTCAAGAACACATGCTCTCAACAAATCTTCTAACGACTGAATAGTCCGTTCAGTCTGACCATCTGTCTGAGGGTGATACACTGAACTCAACCTTAACTTAGAACCCAACGCTTCTTGCAAAATCTTCCAAAAATCTGAAGTAAACCTCAAATCTCTATCCGACATAATACACAAAGGAACACCATGCATATTTACAATTACACTAGTATAAATCTCAGCCAGCTTCGACACTGGAAAAATGATGTTAATAGGAATATAATGAGCCAACTTTTTAAGCCTATCAACAATCACCCAAATCGAATCATGTCCTCTTTGAGTATTAGGTAACCCTGTTACAAAGTCCATTGAAATTCTATTCCATTTCCGTTATGGATCTTCTAACGGTTGCATCAACCCTGCAGGATTTTGATGTTCAACTTTCGACTTCTGACAAGTTAAACATGCATACACAAACCGAGCCACATCACTCTTCATTCCAAGCCACCAAAACAAATTCTTTAAATCTTGATGCATTTTTGTAGCTCCCGGATGAATACTTAACTTGCTTCTATGACTTTCCTCAAGAATCACTTTCTTCATCTCTGTATCATCAGGAATACAAATTCGATTAGGAAATCTCAACACACCTTGCAGATCTAAATTGAAATCACTATTCTCAAACTGATCGATCCCAACCATTAAATCTACCAATTTCACATCTAACTTCTGAGCTTCTCTGATATTATCCAGAAAATCATTATTAAAATTCAACATCCCCAACATAACACTTCTCGGTGTCACCTCGTAAACTAAGCTCGTATCTCTGAACTGCTCAATTAATTCCAACTCTTTAACCATCATTGTTGACATATGTAAAGTCTTTCGACTTAACACATCATCCACCACATTCACATTTCTTGGATGGTAATTCAAACTGATATTGTAATCGTTTAACAACTCTAACCATCTTCATTGTCTCATATTCAATTATTTCTGATCAAATAAATACTTTAAACTCTCATGGTCACTAAATACTTCAAACCTAGAACCATAAAGATAATGCCTCCAAATCTTCATCACAGAAATAACTACAGTTAGCTCTAAATCATGTGTAGGATAATTCTTTTCATGAGTGCTCAATTGCCTTGACGCATAAGTAACTACTTTTTCATTCTGCATAAGCACACCTCGTAAACCCATCTTAGAAGTATCACAATATACAACAAAAGATTCTCCTGAATTAGGTAATTTCAAAATCTGAGCCGACGCCAATCTCTTCTTCAATTCTGTAAAAATTTCTTCACACTGAACATTCCACATATAAGCTCTACCTTTATAAGTCAACTTAGTCAACGAAAGTTCCAACTTAGAAAAAACTTCGATAAACCTTCTATAATAACCAGCTAATCCCAAAAAGCTTCTAATCTCGATAGTCGACTTTGGAGTTTCCCACTGCAATGCAACATCTACTTTAGATGGATCTACAACAATGCCACTACTTGAGATAACATGACCAAGAAAACTAATCTCCTTTAACCAAATTTCACACTTAGACAACTTTGCATACAACTTCTTCTCTTTCAAGACTTGCAATACTATTCTTAAGTGCTCTGTATGCCCTTCTTCCGATTTAGAGTAAATCAAAATGTCATCAATGAACACCACTACAAACTGATCCAAATAAGTATGAAAGATACGTTTCATGTACTCCATGAATACTCTCGACGTATAAGTAACACCGAAAGGCATCACTGAATACTCATAATGTCCATAACACGCTCTGAACACCGTCTTATGGATATCTTTATCCTTCACTTTAATCTGATGATAACCCGACCTCAAATAAATCTTACTAAACACTCGAGCACTCACCAATTGATCCATCAAGTCATCTATTCTTGGAAGTGGATACTTTTTATTAATCGTCACTTTATTTAATTATCTATAATCAACACAAAGCCTCATACTTCCATCTTTCTTCTTTACTAGCAATACCCGAGCTCCCCACGGTGATACACTTGGTCTTACAAATTTCTTTTCAAGTAACTCTTCTAATTACTTCTTTAATTCTTTAAACTCAGATGCAGACATCCTGTATGGTGCCATAGAAACAGGTATGGTACCAGGTACAAGATCAATAGCAAATTTGACTTCTCTCTCTGGCGGTACATCAGGAATTTCATCAGGGAAAACTTTAATAAATTCATGCACCACTTGCAATTCCTCAATTATAGCTTGATTCTCGACAGATAGTGACGCCATCAACAAGAACATCTGATCCTCTTCTTGCTTCAACTGTCGTAACTGTCTAGCAGACAACATACCAGTTTCCTCCTCTTCAGAAGTAGAAAACCTCAGACTTGTTATAACATTTAATATGAACATAGTTATGCTCTAACCATTTCATACATAAGACCACATATAACCCACTTAAAGGAAAACAAACTAAATCAACGGCAAAGTCTCTGTCGAAGATCAACAATGGGAACTTCAAACACATAAAAGAAGTAGTCACCAATCCCTTAGCCGGAGTATCGACGACCATATCTCCATTCATAGAAGACACATAAGACTCAATCTTTTAATGTAATCAGCAGTAATAAAGCAATGAGTAGCACTGGTATCAATAATAGTAATTAAAGGAGTACTATTAATGAAACATGTACCTCTGATGAGTCTGTCCTCATTAGCTGTCTGATTCTCAGCCAAAGCAAACACTTTTCCACCGGTTTGCGCCTTCTTGATATTTCGGCGTAACTCATTCTCAAACTTGATGCACTTTGAAAACTCAGCATTTGCCTCGCTATAGTTTGGATAAAACTTATTCAACTCAGTAAACTTTGCAGCATATTCAACAACCGATATACTCCCTTACTTCCGCTAAAGAAACTCAATTTCCTTCTTACGAACGTCTTCAGGGAAATACTTCCTCAGAAACTCCCTACGAAACACAACCCAAGTGACATTTTCACCTGTATCTTCCAATTTCTGACAAGTCTCTAGCCACAAATCATCAGCCTCGACTGCTAGCATGTTAATACCATATTGAACATCATGCGCTAGAGTGCATTCCATCACACGAAAGATTCTCTCAATCTCTTTCAACCAATCAAACGCTCAGTCAGGATCATACTTACCCTTGAAGATAGGCAGATTCTCCCTCTGGAAAGTCGCCAAGCTACGAGATCCATCATTCCCGTCAGCATTCGGCTGATTCTCTATAGCATACGCCATCGCTTCCAAAGCAGCAGCAAGTGCAGCGCCATTCCTTCCAGCCATCTCAACTTATCACTACCACTTATCACTACAACATAAACAACAGTTATAACTCAAGTTAATAATACTCAATTGTTAGACAAAACTGTGACTCGACAACTTGGTCGGACGGACCGACTTGCTTTGATACCAACTTGTAACACCCCATTTCTATCCAACATATTATATAAATTAGAGTTACAAAATTTCCAACAAACAAATGGAATGCTACAATTTTAACTTAAAATAACGGCATTTAACACAGACACATAACACTTTAAACTCTGATGAACCAACAACTATATAAATTAATCTTTTAAAACTAACAACTTTCATAACTACGCAGCAGAATCATAAAATTTGACTTAAAAGAATGTAACATCTTTATCCACTAAAACAATTCCAAATAACAAGTACTTAACGAAAATCAACTTAAAATTCAACAACTGAAGTAATAACAATGATAAAGCAACAAGCGTTCATCATCCCGAGTGTTACATATCAGAGCAATGACACCTACTCGAACTACTAAAGGTAAACCACTTTCACTCTAGATTACTTGCACGTTACCAACATATGGATAACATTCAAACAGAAGGGGTGAGATATCGAAAAATATAATTGACTGTATGGTAAATAATGAATTAGAAACAGTTCATACAAAATCACAACTTCCCAACTCTTTAACAACATTAACATCATCAATCCATCCATGCAACAACTCAGAATGCAACACAGTATGCAAATTGTTTTTATGCACATACATGTGGTACCAATGGAGCAAAACTCTCAACTTAATAATATGCCAATTAATAGAGTCATCAAAAAGGCATAAGCCTTCAACTTTATATTTTTCCAATCCAGGCCAATTTACCGAGCATGAGCTCCAATTTGATATGCTATGTATGCGATAACAGTATGAATGTAGTAACACCAACAACAATAATTCGACAACAAATCAACATGTTTCAACATTGGCCATAGGCCTACATCTTAATACTTGCTAATAATTAGATGCATCTCAACAAAATTCATCAGCACCTGCCAATTCTCAATTTATAACAAGCATACAATACAACGTATCAACCAAAATATACTACGATTTTCTGCTTAATTATACGAGCAATTAGAATATATCTGGCTAAGTAGTATTTTACTGAAATCCTAATTTTCTCTCCTACAGTTCTGAAAACTCTACTAAATTACTGAGACTTATAAACTAAAGTAATTAACCAACTTAGCATGCACGGGCGTTAAGGAATAAGGGAGAACTATGCACCCCTCGACATGCACAGGAACCAAGAAAGAATTAACACATGACATGTGCACCTCGGCACCACCTTCCACTTCATGCAACTCGATACAAATATCGTGCTCCTCGGTATACCTTGCAGCCTAATGCCGCTCGACACCCAACACATGTATCCCCTGACACATTATGCAGCCTAATGCCGCTCGACGGCCTAGCACATGTGTCCCCCGACATTGTGTGTCTTCAAAATATTTTCGCATATGTCATCGGTTCTGTGATGAACATTAACCGAACCCTTCAGTATCCTCCTCAACCACTAATTTCTGGCCAACATCATGGAATAACACAACAACTTAACGACCACATCAATATAATCCCTAGTTTTCGGCCAACCGCTCGGAACAAGACAGTGACTTAACGACCACATCAACATATGACAATCTACACTAACCTATTCATCAATTTCACTGGGAAGTACGCAGACAATTCATAAACGCCCACAACATAAAAAATGGCCAAGTTCAAGAAATAGATCTAGAATCATATGCACGACAGACATATGTACGGCCAATACCCATATAACATTCATCATAATCCTCATTATATAGTCAGAACCCCACACTTACCTGGATTAAATGTCGCTCTACAAATCTCTGGCCATAATCGTTGTCTTGCCTTGCTCGACAATCATGCAACCTTGCTCCTCTTCTGTGCATCTTTTCACGGTATGCATACCAAGACTTTCTATTCTCAAACTAACCAAATTTCTTATGTCAGCTTAACCTTATACCATTAATCCTATTGGGCTTAACTTACACACCTCCACTTTACTACTTCCAACCAATAAAATAGGTCCAACATAATTATTCTATTATTCTACTAATTCTAACATTATTATTACTCAACTAATAAACTAATAATAATCTAGCAACTTATGCGAACAATTCACAACATCTTACAAATTCAACGAATAATTCGAAAATATAAATTAAATAACGCGGTTACACTTTCTCTCCAATGTCTCTTGATAACTCCAATCTCATTTCTTCATAGTGAGATGATTTAGATTAACCCCTCCCATTCGTAGTCGTGGTAATGAATTCTCAAACTGTAGTCTATTTGTTCATTTTTTGAATAAAATCCCTAAGTTTTGCTTGGATCGCCCTTTCGGGTTTTCAATCCACCAGGATGATGATCTTGTTTATATGTCCCTAATTTTTTCCTGGATCGCCCGTTAGGGTTTTCAATCCACCGGTATGCCCCTTTTTGCCTAAGTCTCCCATTTAGGTTTTTGACTTACCGGGCCTTTTATACATAGTATTTTCTGATTGCATCGAAGTTCATCGGATGCGGCAGTTCTTCCCTATCCATTATTGTGAGGATAGGATCTCCTCATGAGAATGTCATTTTAACCATATCTGGACCTTCGTAGTTGGGGTGTCCATTTTCCACGTGCATTTGAATCAAGGTAGTAAGGTTTTTATTCAACACCAAATCGTCTTCGTGGAATACTCGAAGATTTTATTATTAAGGTTTCCCTTATCTGCTCTTGATATAATTTCCCATGACATACGTCTATTACGTTCTTTTATTTGATGAGTTTTGTATTGACCGGGTTATACCTGTGCTTATTCATATTTTTTAGAGCTTAGTTTCCATGAGTACTCACGGTGATGGTATTCCTATTTCTAATAGGAGTACTACTTTCATGCCAATAGGGAGAACAAAGGTTGCCCCTACGTTCTAAAAGAAAGAAGGTATTATAACCATATATTCCCTAAGGAATCGTCAAGGTAGTTATCTTCGTGTATTCGAGATCCATGATAATTTTGGTTGTATTTGGACAACCCATCTATGAGTGGGGGCGCCAGGTGTCAAGTCGTGTAGTTTACCAATACCTCGATGTAAGGTAATGGGAGGTCATATTTTAGGCTTGTTTTGTTTAAATCCTAGTAGTCTCCATGTATAAGGACTTTGCGTCTTTCTTTGGAGGCAAGCATGGTGTTTATGATCCGTTGAGGATATTTTGTGATGGCTAGAAAACCTGTTGTTGAGTTATTTATGGATTATCTCTTTTTTATTTTTTTTTTATTTTGAGAGCAATGTCTTGTTCTTTATTTAAATAGCAGGAAAATTTCCTGAGGTTCCACGTATACACCACAATATTTGTGTATGGGCCTGTTATGTCTTGATATGACCAAGTGAACACGTATACGCACTCGTGTGGAGTTTCAATAGTTTTGTCTTCTCATCTTTGTCCAAGGAAGCCCATATTTTGATATTTTTCTTGTCTTCCTTTGTTCTAAGGTTGATTACCTCGATCGATTCTTCGTGTGGTTGTATTGTCTTTGACTCATATCTTGGATAACTCTCCAGGGAGTTCAATCTTCCTCACCATCCTCTCCGGCTTGGTTAATTGGTGCATCAAAGTCATATCGGATAGTAGCAGTATCATTATCGGTGAGTTTAGATGCAGACATATATTTGTTCGTTTTTATGGAATGAGAAGTTTGTATGAAAATAATTACCATTTTGAAAAGAAAAGGACTGGAAGATAATGATCTTAATTAGATGCAAACACAACTTTTATTAAATGATAAACAAAGGTTTAAAACAAATGGGGGGCCCTTGCAAGTTACTACTATGCTTCGGGAAAAGAATAGGGATTTGAAAACAGTAAAATTAATTTAAATGCGGAAATAAATCTTTGGGATCTCCATGGTAATCCAATTGTTGCATTCTGGAGCACTTTTGATTACGAGACTGTATGCCCCTTTGTTATCTTTATCGAGAACCATGAATAGTTGTTCGTTGTGCTCGAACTCGGCGGTGATGAAATATTTTTATATAGGAAGGATTTGTGCTTCTTTACTATCCTTATTGGTAGTATAAATCGTACCGACCTTCCTTTTCTAGGATGTTTAGCAAATTGCCCCAGTTTTTAGAATCTTTGTTCTTAATGCCCCTTCGTAGGTATCTCTAGGATGTTATGAGAATTTCGAATTTCTCCGTTGCATGAGTGATAACAACGGATTGTAATTGTCTTTGATGTAGCGTCACGACATTAGGTCGCTTCACAAGGAGATAATCGGTTTTATTTCCACTAGGAATTTCATCTTTTGATGGGGATTCGATGACAACTGCCTCTGTTGCGTGTATCCATGGTCTTACAAGCAGGCAAGAATATGCAAGCTCTATGCCCATGCCTTGAAAGGTATGATGTTCAAAATTTATTTAGACGGTTCCCGTCTTCACATACGGAACCTTGAATGCCATTAAAGGTCATTGTACTTGGCCTCAATATTATGCCCCCATCATAGTAAGCTTAGGCGTCATATTCAGGGATGAACCATTATTAATCAACATCCTTAATAGGAAAGTGTTCATACATTTAATGAAAATGTGTAGAGCTTTAATTGCAGGTCTTATCTTGTGGAGGAAATTATTTACCACTTCAACCTAGAGATTCCCCGCTTAGGTTAGATTTGTCAACACTTCATAGAATTGGTTCAAAATAACATTCTTAGTTATGTGAGTGGCACTTTTAGGATTTTCACCAATGATTTTTGTTAAGTCTCGAAACTTTAGAAGCAGAAACATGATTGAGATCTTTGAAGATGTTTCAGCCACTTCTTCAGATTAATAGACATCCTTATCTTAAATGGTCTCCTTTTTCCCCTTTATGCTATATTGATGACGACATGCTCTTTGGTGGTTGGAGGCGAGCTCTATCGCATTTGTCCTTTGATGTAGACAGTGGGGTTATGTTCCCACGGTAAAGTTTTACCATCTTTACAAGGAAACGAAGCCGGAGTGGCGGCTTCCTCTGAAATCATTCAATGATCCAATCGAGGATGTACTTTGAATTTTTTTTATGAGATGTAGATGCCTGTGATTGGATGTGTATGAATATGCTAAAATTTTAATTTTATATCTTATTCATATTAGATTTCCTTTTGTTACTATTATTTTTTCTGTTTTTTTTATGCCAAGTATCCCAAAATAAGTACACAAATGAAATATTTGAAATCAAAGTGCCTTTATTGAATAATAACCATCCTTGGGAAAAAAGGAAATACAAATGTAGTGGTAGAAATGTTAAGTTAGGCTATTGGATTGACTTGACTTATACATATCAAAATAAAAATCGCCATTGCGCTTTATTGTTTCCAAAGGAATGAGAAAAGAGCGAATAACCCAAAAGAAGGGGGAAAGATTCTAGGAAGGGGGTTGGTTATGCAAAGGGAAGGTTTTAGCATCCTAAACATCTACGGTACTCCGCAAGAACCTTTT
This sequence comes from Vicia faba, assembly GCA_948472305.1. Taxonomy (NCBI): domain Eukaryota; kingdom Viridiplantae; phylum Streptophyta; class Magnoliopsida; order Fabales; family Fabaceae; genus Vicia; species Vicia faba. The sequence continues at coordinate 1,150,529,654 of OX451739.1, read as the reverse complement.
TGAAAAATCTGTATATTTTAAAATATTGTATATGAGAAAAAAAAATAGATTGTGGTGATGAGGAAAGAAATATACATATATTTTTTATATAATTTTTTCACCCGCCGCAGTTTCGAACCTTTAGTGCCTATGTACCACCTTCCGTGAAATAGGGGATCAGGATACACGTAGTTCCTCTTTAAATTATTTTTAAAACACAAGTGTGTTGGTTAATTTTAAGAGACGAGACATCATCATCATTGTCCGAGTGGAAAACATACATACTACCCACAATTATGATAAAGGAGAATTTGAATCATCTCAAAGTGGAGTATATGGCTTGGATTTCAAAATCAACAATGCCTCACTCAACACCCAAGTGGAAAATATCTTACTTCACTACATATTGTGGAAGTATAGTTGTTTGCATCACTACAAGGGTTGACAAGAGTCTAATATTTAGAAATTTTTTTTAAAGATAAAAGCCAAAATGGAAAAATAGTTTGAATGAGATTTATTGACTTTTAGTCTTCTCACAAAAATGTCAAAGTATTGTTAAGTTGATTGAATTTTGATTAGGAAATAATTTTTGAAAATGCATGGACATAACTCCAAGTTTATTATGAAAGTGGTTCAAGTTTTAAAACAAGAAGAATTTTCAAAAGGAGGGAGAAGATTTTTAAATTAAAGAAGATGGGAGGAGATGAAGGGGCTACCCTAAAACATAAGGTAAAAGCTAGGGAAAAGAACCATCTAACTAACAAGAAGCCAACACTTGACACAATGAGTCTATGTAGAATTCCATCCTTTGGATTTGAAACCAAGCAAACAATTACAATAAATCTCTTTAAGAAAAACAAGCTCCAATTGCATTAAGTCTTCACAAAAATTGGGTAGAGTAACAACTGCATACAAATGAATTCCAGATCACAGACAAAGCATGTAATCATAATAACCTACACACAAATAAAAAAAACAACCAAATGTATTAGGGGTAAACCCCAAGAACTCCATACGAAATGAAAATTAAAGTTACAAGGTCTCAAGGTAGGTCAAAGTCTCTAATCCTAATTCTAAGAAGTCTATCACTCCATAATGCCAAGGATAGTAACCAAGTAGTCCAAGTAACATTAAAGTTTTTTAGGGTTCAAGTTGATTATTAGGTATCTTCAAAAAGAAATGAAAAGCTCAAGTGAGTAAAATAAAAATTACATAAAAGATAAATGCTCAAGTGAGCAAAGATGAAAATGGCATGGAATGTAAATGCTAAAGTAAATGGTACATAAAGTAAAAGCATAAAATAAAAGTATAAAATAAAGTCAATTGTTAGAAATTAATGGTTAGTTGGATGACCATATTGAAACTTGTATTTGGAACTCATTAGAGGATTGGTAGAACCAAATCCTCTCAATAATAAGTTGCATTTTCTTTTTGTCAAGTATATCATCCATTTAAGAATCTCAAAGTAACATTTAATGATCAATAATGTTTAAGTGATCCACTTTGACCAAAATTGATGAAGTTCCATTAGAGGATTGGTAGAAACAAAGCCTCCTAAAAATGGATCTCAAGTTTATTGGATCATAGGTTTCAAATTAACATACTTGGGATTGCAAACAAAGGTTTGGGTCACGAATGATCATAATCTCGAACCGGGACAAAATTTAGCGCTATGTTAAGCAATCGTAAGTGAACTTATATAGAAGTGCACCTATTTTAAGGCCGGTCAATAACAATCTATGTACTTCATGTTTGGATAAATGATATATAGATCATCATCCCATAACATATAATACAACAAGAAAGGGGGTAAGATGAAGAGGGAAAGGGAAATGAATAAACCACATTTGAACAAAAAAAAATTAATCAAACTATTATTAAAATCATTCATCCATTTTTATGGAGTTAGACTCAACACCATGGATCCAATAATGTTAATAAAGTTCATGATCAAAATCAATCCAAGATCAGCCAGAATATATAAAAATAAAATTGTATTTAAAATAAAAATGAAAAAAAGTTTTTTAAATGATTGAAAAGAGAGAAAAATAGCAACTATATTCAAATTAATCAAGAAAAATTAAGTAAGGCCATAGAAAAATCAGAAAGGAACTCAAATATTTTTCTGAAAATTTTGATAATTTTTAAAAGTCAGAAACTATTTTTAAACTAAGTAAAATTGCTCAAATAAATGGAAAATAGATAAAAAATAGTAAACATCAAGATAAAATTCCACAAAATTTCCAGAAAGTCAGAAATAAGAAAAATGATATTTATGAATATTTTCAGAATTTAAAAATGTCAGAAAGTATTTTTAAAAAATTAAAAATAGGCAAATATGGTGAAAATTATTAAAAATACTAAACATCAAAATAAAAATATGAAAAAATACTCATAAAGTCCAAAATAATTCAAAGTATTTTTGTATATTTTTTCATGATTTTTGGATAAAAAATAAAAGAGTTACGAATTTTTGAAATTTAAAACAATTAAAATATAAAATCAGAAAATAAAATAAAACCAAAAATATGTGGACCATCAGATCATAGTCAAAACACGTTAGTAAGCTGATCTAGTGGACTAGACGTGCTGTGCTTGATATGAACCTTATTTGAAAATGCATTGGATCAGGAAAAAGGCAACCACTAAAAATAAAACAATTGGCGCGCTATCATTGGTTGAGACGAGGCATGTTATCATCTTCAACCTTCGGACATCCTGCAATGGGGATTTCACGAGTTTCTTCAAATGGAAAAATTAGAATCTCAGACTAGTATCATTGAATTCGTCTCTTCAAGACGATTCTAATGGTACCATCGCGCCAAATTTATATAAACTGTGCAAGGCTGTGTTTGAAGAAAACCAGAAAAAATAGTGAATACGAAAATCTGGGATATCTCACTCAAACCTCAATGAAATTGAAAATTGTAAAGAGCACGAGGATCAAAAGGATATAAATAGTAGATTAGCCTTTTGTTTGAATCAATTTGGCCAAGAAATCTACCTGAACAAAGTAATGAGACGTTTCTCTGAAACTGGACTTCTGTAGATCAATATAGGTCACGATTCTAGAGGATAATTGTATGGTTAGCTTCAGAGAAGTTCAATGAAGCTAACTGAATGGAGCTTTTGGTGTTTAAAGGTGAGAATGTAAGAAATCATAAATTCAAATTCAGAGTTCGTATGGGATCTGGATAGGGGTCAATTGGCTATCAAAAGCTTGAAGAAATGAATGGGGAATGATCTTCTATTTATAGGGGAGCGAATGGGATCCTTAAGCGTGTGAGATGATGAAGTTTGGAGGGAAATCGTGTGGGTCTTCAACATGAACAAAGTGTGACTTGTTTATCATCAAAACTCAGCTAAATCAAGCGTTTTATGATGCTAAACGCCTTTGGAAAGTTGCTAAACATGATTATAAGCAAAAATGCATGGAAAACTTGTGATTAGAAGCCAAAACAATGATTTCAAAATCTGACTTGTAATGAAACTTCAGTTTCAAGTTACCAAATTCAAATCAATGGCATTCTCAACTCAAGGGGTCTTATGGCATGATTCTTGAAGCTTTAGAAATATGAGGTTACAAGATTTGCAATGGGAAAATAATGGGATAAAATGGTTTCTTGAGCTGAAAGTTGCAATGAGTAAAAGTTGGGAAAAAGAAGTTGACTTTCCATACTTAGAAAATTTCTAAGTTTTTCTTCAAAAATGACTTATAATGTCTTGCATCCAAACATGGCCTTCCACTTGGAATTTGCTTTTTACCAAAAAAATGGAATGAAGTAGATCTATTGAATGACATTTTTATATTTAAACCATTCAAAATCTCCAAAAATTGAGAGAGTTATGACTTGTTGAAGTTGGAAAAAATTCATAAAATGGACCTATAATCTTTTGCATCCTTAGGGCATCTTCCATCCATTTTCATACTTTTCACATAAAATAAGGGTTGAAGTTCACATCTTCAAGATAATTGTGAAAAAAGTATGGCTCAAGGTGATAAAAATTGATTAAGTTATGATCATTTTAAGTCACACAAAGGAATTTGAGGGTTCATCTAGAGGACTTGCAATATTTCTTCATCATCAAGTTTCTTACATACAAAATTTCCCTGGAACTTTTAAAGTGATTTGTTAATAACCCTTTTAATATAAGGATGTCTTTAGAACCAATCAAAAATACAAAAATATGAGCAAGATATACCCCTTTTAAGTTCAAAACCCTAACTCCCAGAGCAAGAAAAATGCTTTGGGAAATCTTTGCAATTTTGATCAACCTTCTTGCACCAATACCTTTGTCATGTAAATATAAGTTGTTCATGATGATAATGAAAAGTCAAAGAAACAAACACCACTTACATATCTTGAGAATTGAAGGAGATATGCACTTGTGATCAATGGAAACAAAGACTTGTCCATTTGAGTCAAACTTCTTCAATCAACCCTTGTACTTTTGAACTAATTTTGACAATATTGATGCATGATGAATCATAAAAGAATTTGTCATGATATTTACATCAAAACATCTTTAATGGTGAGGCTTGAATCTCAATGAAGCATGGTTGAGGAAAGCACAAAAATGAACTCATGAATCCCTAGATTAACCTTGATGGAATGTATTGTGCTTTCACCTACAACATAAACAATTGGGGAAAACAATCATTGTATTTATTAGTTAAAGGATAATCAATACAAAACATAGATGATCATAAAATACAAGTTAAGGTGCTTGGTGATTCCTCTTAGAGAAAAATTCAAAGATAAGGAGAAGAACCAAACCCTAATGTGATCTTGTTGTGATTGAATTGATATGGTATGATAAAGGGATCTTAGGGTAAAAAATTGGGGTACTACAACAACCCTAAATACTGAAATAAATATTGAATGGGAAATAATGAAATGGAATATTGAGTCAAATCTCAAATACTAAAATGAAAGAGGAAAACTAAAATCTCCTAAGCACGCTTGTGGATTTCATCCTTAAAACCATCAACCATCTCTCAACAAAGCTTGATAACGTCTTGAACATCTTTCAAAATAGGAACCATTGTAGCTTCCGCATCCCTTAATCTCCTAAGAATGTTGCCAATGAGATTGTTTTCTAGATATGCGAGTTTTGCATGTTTTTCCTTGTACTTCAGATACTTCTCGTAGAGTGTGGGGACTATGATTTTGTTGCCTTCCCCTGCTTGGCTATATTTGCATACTACTCTTCCCAATATTTGCTTGTCTTTTGTGCCTCCTTGTAAGCCTGTAACAAGGAACGACAATGGCCTTGGAATTCTTTTAGGTATTGACATACTCTCTCGTATTTGGGTTCTCGTTCCAAGAGGAGTGCTTCAGCTTCCACCCTTCGAGAATGTTCTCTTGTTTCTCGCCTCTTGCTTTCTCGGAGGACACTGATAAGATTCTGGAATCACATTTCTTGATTCTGGTTTTCCTTTTCAAATTCATGGATTCGTTAGACTCTTTGATTTAGGCCATACTGTAACTGGTTCCTTTCATAGTTGGATTCGTAGAGGTGGTGTTATAAGTCTTCTTTGTCTCTTTAAAGTTGACAAATGGAAGCCCTAAGCTTATCCACTTCCTCGACCGATATTGGCATTGGAATTGGCATCTTTGGTTGGTAGAGAGGATCAGTAACATCAAGATGCTTGCTAATTCGAACCTTTTCGTGCTTATGGACCTTTCCCCAAGCTTGGATGATTTTCTTGAGTAGACCAGGGTTACTTTGCCCCATATCATGCAGGACCAATTGTCGAAGTTATTCATAAGAAGGTTTATCTTCCAAAGGATATCCAAGTTTACATAAAGCCAAAGTAGGATTGTAGTTTATACATCCACGAGTCCCAATTAGAGGAACATTAGGGAAGGCTCCATAGTTAAAGATGATCTCATTTATTTCAAGCCTCCTAGGACACCATAAAATAGAGTCAGTAGTGAAGGCCTTTAACTTTTGTGACCACTCATCTCAAGTTAAGTCTTTGATTATATAGCTTTCCTTTCCAAGATGCGATAACAACCATGAATACAAAAGAGGAATACAACATTGTAGTATTCCCCCTCCTTTCTCATGTTGTACATGAAGAATATAGTATAGGTCAGCAAGCAAAGTAGGAGTAGGGTCTTTATTTAAGACCTTCATGACCCAAAATACACCAATAGCCACCAGGTCTACGAAATCTGCAATTTTGGGAAATAGTGTAGGATCAAGCACTTACCACTGAGCTAAAAGCAATTTCTTGTAGACAAGGTGCAACTTTATTACCATATAGTATGAGAATTTTTAGGGGCTGCACCTAGTTTACTAAGCGTCCATGGGTGGGATGTTAAGACCTTCGAACCCTAAGGTTGACACTGGATATTTTAATCCAATAATCTCCCCCCTAGTGTCAGCCGGGTGGATTTGAACCCATGACCATGCTCTGATACCAATTGTAGGATCAATCACTTACCACTGAGCTAAAAGCAATTGCTTGTAGCCAAGGTGCAACTTTATTTCCATGTAGTACGAGCATTTTCAAGGGTTGTACCTAGTTTACTAAGCGCCCATGGGTGGGATGTTAAGCCCTTCGAATCCCTAAGGTTGACGCTGGATATTTTAATCCAACAAATAAGGATCAAAACCAATTTTATAAATGATTTGAAATGATAGAGGAGTCCTATATTTATAGGATAAAGCATGGTATAAATTTGGAAACAATCAATGGAATCATTAAGCTGTATAGTCGATCATGCCACCCCAAAATTGAAGGTTTTGATTCCTAAAATTTTGCCACGTAGAGAACATATGTCATACACGATGTCACGGGACCAGAATGACCAATTCAATGTCAATATCTCGTAACAACACATATGACAATAAACAACTTGAAGTAAATTTCAGGAAGTAAATAACACAAGGTAATTGTTGACCCAGTTCAGTGCAATGTCACCTACATCTGGGGGCATTCAAGCTAGGAAGAAAGTCCACTATAATAGTATTAGTTTTAAGTACTATGTAAACAACCTCCGATTTACATCCTTCGCACCTAATCAATACCCGTGATATTTCTATCTAAGAATCTCCTAGATATGGACCCGTCTCACTTCCTCTCAATCACACAACTCATGATAACAAAATAATAATCGAAGAGGAGACACACTCCAATATACAAAATTAACTCTTGATTAAAATCTTAGAGTGATTCACAATTATAACTCAACTATCAATCAAAGTATAGCATCAAGGTGATGCTGTAGTGGCTCACAAACAACAATGAATAGACTAAACCTTAATTGACACAATCACACAACGACTCTCTCGTCCTCTTAGGTTTAGAGTCATCCTTTAAATATCCTGAGAATAACATTGGCTTGGTGAACAAATCTGGATAAACAAACAACAAATCCAATATGGTCTTCAGTGAAATATTCTAGAAGAGAATCTAATGTTTCCTTAAATGTTTCGACATCTATAGCATAATATTTCGGACGAGAATATATTATTTCCTTAAATGTTTTGACATATGTGTTGCACCCTAAAATTCACCCTCGTCAGATTAACCCTTACTAGATTATTTTTCTAACTTACTCATGCATACATATTATCGATTCCATGGTTAAGGGATCAAGGCATTTATCTCTGTCAAGCTACACAAACAATTGTTCTATCAGATAGTACAATAAAGCAAAAACTCAGGGTTTTCGATATTCAAGTGCGCTCTGCATATTTTTTTGAGCTACTCAATCAGTGAGTCGTCAATTCATCATCATGCCAAGCTCTTAGGTGTTTCATCATGCCTCAAATTGAAAATAAAATCAAGCGTTCTAGTTGATTTGGGACAGTTTGGACAAAAAATCGACATTTCGCAGTTTGTGTTCAAAAATTCATAACTTCCATTCGAAAAATTATTTTTTAGTGGGTCTTTGGGTGTTGGATTGTCTCTATATCCTCTTCATTTCATATGTTTCGATCAAAAGCTGATTCAGTGAAGAAGAACTCAGAAATTGCGAAATATGTTGAAAATTGCATGCTGAAGCGGATTTCTGGTCAATTGTCGTGCAATATTGCAAAAATCCTAACTTTCTCGATTTTTAACATTTCAGGACAATTATTTCAGCATGATATCACAAATTTTGTTAGCTACAAGTTTTCTTTAGGGGCCGAGTTCGGATTATGATAAGAAGGCTTCGATTTATAGTTTGTTTCTAAAGTTGAACATCGAAATGTGACGCAAAAGCTACGCAACCCGAAACAGAGAGTTTTTTGTCTCCAATTTTCTTGGTATTGTAAAAATCATAACCCTCTCGATTTTTATCGTATCAGGACGATTATTTCAGCACGACATCACAAATTTTGTCATCTACGTTTTTGCTTCAAGAATACGGTTCAAATTATGCTCCGAAAGTTATGGTTTGTGGCTCGCATCTCAAAGTGCACATGAAAATATGATGAAAAATCTGCACAACCCAAAAACAAGGGAAATTGAATCAAAATTGATTATTTCAATTCCATTTGCCAAACAAGTCTTAAGAGTTTCACTATATGTTGATTCCAATTCAAATTGAAAAGGATTTTTTTCTCATATCTCACAAAATCAACTCAAGAGAGTAAATAATTCTCTCTCTCTCTCTCTCTCTCTCTCTCTCACATACACACACACACCCCCCCCCCCCACACACACACATCGAGCTCTCCCTCCTCTATCAGCCTCTCTCTCCAGAAGACTGATCTCCGACCAGCCCTTCCGATCTCGTGCCCTTTGTCACCCATTCTACTCGCTCTGTCCGACCTCTGCGTCCGATCTTCTCCCTTCGGCCATGCATCTTAGGGCTACTTCTCCCTTCTTTCGAGATGTTCCGCGCGGTACCACCTCCATTATCCGGTAAATTCTCCTCTTCACGTTGATTTCAATAATTGTTCTTGACTTTGATTGATTAATTGTTGAATTAATTGATTCTTGAATTAAGTGATTTTGTGAATCTAGCATGAGTTGAATTTAATTGAATTTGTGAGAATTAATTGATTCTTGAATTTTGATTATAGACAATTGTGGAATCAGATGATTAATTGCTTAATTGTTTAAACTTCACATGTCGACGCAATAATTGTTGTTAATTGTTGATTCTACGTGTTGATGCTTGATTCTGATTCGATAATAGTTGAATTTCATGAGTTGATGATTATTTTCGAGTTGATTATTTGATATCTATGCATTGATAATTTTTGTTTTGACGTTCAAGAATTAATGAACCGATATTGATTTAATGTTTGAAATTTATTTGTGAATTTGAGCAACGTTCCAAGTATCGATGTGTGATGATTTTGCGCTTCAAACTCTATTTTTTGATCAATTTTAGTGGACATAGATACATGTAAAGTTGTTGTCTGGAATTAGTAAATACATGTAAATGTTGCATTTAATTATCGGTTCATGCATGTTTAGCTTCCACTTGGTGATTGTTGGCTATTCTTGATGAGTTTTGTTGATTTTAATTTGACATTTCATATGCTTTATAAGTTAAATGCAATGTTGTCTGGATTTTGGAAATGCACATGGAATGTGATTTAATTTGTGTGTGATGCATGATTGGATTTAATTAGATGAATGATTCACATTAGTGTCAATTTTAGTTGATTTTAATTTTACTTTTTGATCCTTTCATGAGATAAAAAGTTGCTATCGGACGTTGTTTTATGGTTCTGATAACTTATCTTGTGAACTTGTGCAAGCTTCCGAAGGTGTCTTGGTACATGAGACTTGTGACATACTTTTGTTTTATAGAGACTTATCTTATGCAGGATTATTTGTTTTGAAATTTGGATATCGATTGTGATTTATTTTCACATCGATAATGCTTCAACACTTATTCTGAGCAATTAATTTCTGACTCTTTTCTTTGATTGGTGAAGCTTTCGTGAAGATCTTCAAGTTTCTTGTTTTGATTACGCTTTACTATGGACATTTCGTTCGTTTGGTACCTTTCTCTGATTCTGTTTTTGATTATGCATTTGCTTTTAAATTCCTTGCCATGAGAAGTAGGAATAGAGATGCATGTGCTGAAGACCTACCCCCATAGGCATTGTGAGAGTGTTTAATTTCTTGTTTGCAAAAAGACCTCAAAAAGGGGAAATTTCTTGTTTGTGCAAAAGACCTTAAAAAGGGTAAATTTCTTGTGTTTGCGAAAGACCTCAAAAGGGGAAACTTTGTATGTTTGTATAAAGTCCTCAAAGAAGTAAATTACCCTCCCCTTTTACTTTGTGCTTGCAATCGAGTCAATATAAAGTGGAACAATAGGGCTCGCAATCGGCCCCCACACTTTCAAGACCCTTGGTCATTCTTAGCTTGCGTCGTACGTTGATGCTTTGAATTGTTCGTCTCTTGCCCTTGAGTCAAATAAAGTGGAACAATAGGGATCACAATTATCCCCCACACCTTGTCATTTCTTCCGCGATATCTTAGTTCACGTTTGTTAACGTTGATTCTTCGAGTTGTTATTCGATTTTGTGATTGAGGTATTCTGATGGAAGAAGGTTCCTTCAGCTCATCGACCTTTGATGCTCTACTTTATGGAGTAGTAAGGATGATCTCAAGAAGATAGCTACATTAAGTACTACTAAAGATGCTTGGTAAATTCTCAAGACAACCTATGAAGGTGATGAATGTTCCGAGGAAGAGTCGGCCAAATTTGTAAGTGCCTTAATAGGAAGGTGCAATTCTATGGCAGAAGAAAGTTATTATGTAGAACTTTTGGCGTCCTACAAAGATCTGTACAAAAAGGTTGAGGATTTTTGTCAAACAGGAGTAAAGAAAATAATGATGATAGCCAAACTTCAGATTGAAAAGGAAGAGTACGTAGCTGACATTGCTAATCTACAAAGAGAGGTAATCTTGTTAACATAAAAACTTGATAATTTAATAAAAAATGTCAGGATGCTAACCAATGTATCAGATGAAATCCTTCAAGAAGTAGATGAAGGCATAATATGTACTAGCATAGGGTTTGAATATCAATTCTTGAAAAATAAGAAAGAAGCTCCCGATACAAAATTTGTCCCACCTACAATAAAGGAAAAAAGCAAGATGTCTGATCAAATGTCACAACATCCTGTCAGACTATAGGAAGCTCAGACAAAAGTCAAGATTCAACTGTTGGTGTGTCATTTTTGTGGTAGATATAGTCACACAGAGCAAGTTTGTAACAGGCTTCATGGATATCAAAAACATCCAGCTCTACCTAGCTCAAATTCTTATGTTTCCAAAACTACGAAGGAATGGAAAGTGAAAGATGTTGTCAAGAATCTCATTGCTCATACTTCTCTTAAAGTCTCATCTAATGAAGAATGATAATTTGATAGTGGATGCTCTAGGAATATGACAGGTGTGGAGAACCTATTGGTAGATGTTAAACCTCATACAACTAGCTATGTCACCTTTAGAGATGGTGCCAAGGAAGTGATCAAAGGTATTGGAAGACTACCGTGTGAAGGATCTCCTAAAATTGACAGAGTTCTATTTGTAAAAGGTTTTACTTCCAATCTAATCAACATTAGTCAACTATGTGATCAAGGTCTTAGGGTTCACTTCACAGAACCTGAATGCGTGCTCACTAACAAGGAGAGTAAATTGATAATGAAAGGAGATAGATATAAGGATAATTGCTACTTATAGACACCCTAATGAGTCAGTTACACTTCCACATGTATGTTATCCAAGGAAGACGAAATTAATCCGTGGCATCAAAAACTTGGTCATTTGCATCTGAGAAGTATGAAGAAGATTGTGTCAAGAAAAGAAATCAGAAGCTTCCCTAATCTCAATATTGAAGAAGGAAGAGTTTATGGAGATTTCCAAATTGGGAAACAAAACAAGATGTCACACCCAAAGCTTCAACATATGACCACTTCAAAACCTTTGGAACTTCTTCATGAGGATTTGTTGGGACCTATGCAAGTTGAAAGTCTGGGAGTAAAAAGGTATGCTTATGTTGTTGGTGATGATTTTTCTAGATTCACGTGGATAAGTTTTATCAAAGAAAAATAAAAAGTCTTGGATATCTTCAAGGAATTGTGTCAAAAACATCAAAGGGAGAAAGATAGCAACATTGTTAGGATCAGAAGTGATCATGGTAGAGAATTTGAGAACAACAAGTTTGCTGAATTGTGTTCCTATGAAGGTATTAAACATGAATTCTCGTCACCTATCACTCCTCAACGAAATGGGATCGTAGAAAGGAAAAATAGAACCTTGCAAGAATCAGCAAGAGTTATGCTTCATGACAAAATATTACTATATCATTTCTGGATAGAAGCCATGAATACTGCGTGTTATATTCATAATAGAGTTACTTTAAGGACTGGTACCTCAAATACTCTATATGAGTTGTGGAAAGGGAGAAAGCCTACAGTCAAATACTTTCATGTGTTTGGCAGTAAATTTTATATCTTAGCTGATCATGAGAAACACAAAAACATGGATCCTAAGAGTGAGGAAGGGATATTTCTGGGCTACTCCACAAATAGAAGAGCCTATAAAGTGTTCAACACCAGAACTCAAGTCATGATGGAGTCTATAAATGTTGATATTGATGATTCGAGCACAGAGGAAGTACATGATATTGAAGAGAATGTTGGAACATCATTCCAGATGAATGATGCGTTAGAAGATGTAGATGAAGACCATAACAATACCGAGGATACTAATGTTGAACAAGGTGACAATCAAGGCAATAAGGGTCCTTCAATTAGAATATAGAAAGATCATCCCAGGGAACTCATTATAAGAATCTTAATCAATGGGTCACTGCTAGATCAAGGGAAGTGGTTTCTAACTCTTTTTTTCTCTAAGATTGAACCCAAGAATGTGAAGGAAGTTGTTCATACATAGATCTATTTCCCGGGATAGAAGAGATGAAAGGAAAGGCATGGGTGAAAGACCGAGAAAGACAAGTAGACAATCAGCCAGTTACCACCCCAGGTCGAGATCATAAGCCCTGAGCCAGGTTGTGTGATTGGAGGGTCATGTAATCCACCATGGAAGAAGATGAAGAGGCAGCAACCGAGCTCATACCCCAGATCCAGAGGTTACCCTAAGCCCAACCTTAATGGAGTCGTTACACAATGGCCGGTCCATTGAGGGTGTAACCGCTCATCATTATATGACAGTGCACATTATGATAATAGCCATAATTGGAGACGAAGGACGTTACTTGCCTTTAAGGAATCTCGATTACGTAACATGGAAATCCATGACAGTTACATGTAGTAGTCATTGAGGCTCATACACCTCTATATATATGGCTCCCGACTGAGGGGTAAGTAAGACACATTGCTTGGAGCTTACGCATACTCGTTTAAGCCTCAAAATCCCTTAATATCATAAATAACATCCTCTATCTCGTTTAACATTCCCCCTGTCATCCTCCAAGCAGCAGGGAAATCTCATATTTGGTGTTTAGCAAGAACATTTGGAACCCACTGTAGGGCCTAGTAAAACTATCCCAAGCTGCATTAACCAACCTTTGAACAATGTCTCCTGAGCGGGATCCTCCTCTAGACATGGCACAACTATTGGCCATGATAGATGATCTTCGCCAACAAAAGGATACACTATAAGACATCACCTAGTTCCTATAAATGAAGAGCCAGGACGATGCCGACCCGAGGCTCGAGCTTTTGGATCCTCAACCATTGTCCCAAGCCATTTGGGATGATCAGGTTCCAGATAACTTTAAACCCCTGACATTTGCAACTTAAGACGGCAGGTCCGACCCCCATGAGCATATCATTATCGTTAATAATATAATGGCATTAATTATGGATAATGATTCACAAAAGTGTAAGCTTATGGCCGAAACCTTCAAGGAATTGGCCCTGAGATGGTTCATGAATCTCCCTAGATACTCTATTGTCTGTTACCAAGACCTCACCAAAAAGATGGTTCAGCAGTTCTCAGCGAGCTGACATAAGAAGGAGTCGACTACAACATTGTTTAATGTCCATCAGCTCCCATCTGAATTCCCAAGGGATTACATGGCCCGATTCAACAAGGAAACCATAAAGGTCTCTCATCCCAATCTGAAGATCTTTGTGGAAGCTTTCCAGCATAGTCTTTGGGCCGGCCAATTCAACAAGTCACTAGCCCAAAAACCGGATGCCAACATGGACGAGATAAACACTCGGCCTGAATGCTACATAAAGGAGAAGAAAGAAATAAGGAAAAATAACTAGAGACGCTAGAGAAAAAGGAAGAACCCTGGAATAAAGTTTAAGGCAGAAGAAGGAGCAGAGCAGGTCTCGTGAACGACCACCACCTCGGGAATGACCTCCCCAACGATCATCCCAGTGACCTTTGGTTTTAGACGAAGACCTCACTCCTCTAAATGCCAGAAGAGAGGACATATGGAAGGATATGAATTACCTCAACTTACTTCCCAGACCGTGGTGTCCCAAGGCAGTAAATGCAATCTTGGGTGATGATGCCAAGGCATGGTGCGCGTATCACCGAATCCGAGGACACCACACCAAGGAATGCCAACAACTGAAAAAAGAAATTGAAAAGCTAATCCAAAGAGGAAATATCCTATCTTATGTCAAAGGTGATGCCTAGCAAGCCGGAAAACAAAGCCCTCCTAAGGGGAATGACACCTCGGAATGCCCTTCAAAGAAGAAAGGGAAGGAAATAGAGGAAGTTCGAGAAACAAGACTTACCTGACACACCCTCAATATAATATCTAGAGGATTTGCCGGAGGATGCTCCACCAGCTTAGCACGAAAGAGGTATGCTCAAAATATAATACATGTGGCTCGGGTGGAATGGACAGACAAAGGCGAAGACCCCGAGGCTGTTACGTTCTCCTTGGAAGACGCAGAAGGAATCTTACCTAATGAGAATTACCCCAAGATCATTAAAGTACAAATCAGGTATTATAGTATCAAACGGGTACTAATTGATCCCTGAAGCTCAGTTGACGTGATGTATTGGGAAGCCTTCAAAGGCATGGACTTCGAACCGAAAGAGTGTTGCCCTTCAATGGAACCTTAGTCGGATTCTCTGGTGAGCATGTGCAGGTGCTTAGACACATTCTGGTTCTGACCATATTCAAAACAAAGGAGAATGCCAAAGAAGTTAGAGTAAGGTACTTGATCGTCAATGCAGCGTCTCCTTACAACATCATAATCGGTAGGCCATCATTCAACGCACTGGAGGTTGCACTATTGACCCTCTACCTCACTATGAAGTACCCTCTCGGTGAAGGCCGGGTAGCAATGATACGAGGAGACACATGCCTGAAAAGAAAGTGCTACAAAGATAGCCTGAAACTGAAAAAGAAGGTTACAATTATGGAAGAAACAGACATCCAATAAGTCAATGTGGTCGATACTGACCCCGAGAAGATCCCAGAGAAGATAGTCTGGCTCCTCAAGAAGAAACTAAAGAAATTCAGATATGCCTTTAATCTTTAGAAATCACCCACTTGGGAACTAATCTATTACCAGAGGAGAAGGCCGAGATTGTTGACATTCTGAAGAGAAATATCGACCTATTCGCTTGGAAACCGTCTGACATGCCCAGAATCGACCCTAACATCATGTTTCATTACTTGGCTCTTGATTCCGAGGTGAAACCAATGTCCCAGTGAAAGAGAAAAGGCGGCGAAGAAAAGAGAAAAGTAGTAGTCGAAGAGGTAGATAAACTGATGAAGACATGATTCATCAGAGAAATCCAATATCCCACCTGGCTATCCAACGTGGTGATGGTTAAGAAGAAAACTGGGAAGTGGAGAATGTGTGTAGACTTGACCGACCTTAATAAGGCGTTCCCAAAAGATCCATATCCATTACCTCACATTGACCAGTTGATGAAGGGAGTTTAAGGGTCCAGGATGCTAAGCTTCATGGATGCTTATTCTGAGTATAATCAAATTCGTATGAACTCGACGGACACATCAAAAACAACATTCATGAAAGACCAGATCAACTATTACTAAGAGGTTATGCCGTTTGGCCTGAAGAAGTTCAGGGCTACTTACCAGAGATTAATGGACACGGTCTTCGCTCCACAAATTGGACGGAACATGGAGGTTTATGTAGACGACATGGTAGTCAAGACCACTGAAGATAGAAATCACGTTCAGGACCTGGAAGAAACTTTCGCAGCCATTCGAAGCTATAAAGTGTGCTTGAATCTAGATAAATGCACATTTGGAGTTCAAGCCAGAAAGTTCCTCGGGTTCATGCTGACGAGCCAAAGAATAGAAGCCAACCCGGACAACTTCCAAGCGATCATTGACATGAGAAGCCTGACATCCATCCGTGAAGTCCAACAACTAACCAGCCATTTGGCTTCCTTATCTCATTTTCTATCTTGTGCAGGTGAAGAATTAATTCACTTCTTTGCAACAATTAAAAAGAAGGTTGATTTCGAGTGGACCGCTAAATGTGAAAAAGCTTTCCAAGAAGTCAAGCAGTTCCTGTCATCTCCCCTAATACTAGTTCGACATAAAGAAAATGCACCATTGGTAATGTACTTAGCAGTGTCAGACAAAGCCATAAGATCGGTTCTAGTTCAAGACAAGGAGTCAGGCGAGAAGCCGATTTACTCTGTCAGCAAAGTACTGCAAGGAGAGGAACTCAGATACCGAAAGATCGAACGGTTAGCTTTGGCATTAATCATAACAACAAGAAAGTTAAGGCACTACTTCTAGGCCCACCCCATCTAGGTGAAAACAAATTTCCCCTTAAAACAAATCTTCAAGAAATCAGACTTAGCTGGAAGAATGGTAGCATGGGCTGTAAAGCTTTCAGAATATGGCATAAAGCTCACCCCGCGTACAGTATAAAGTCTTAAGTATTGGCCAATTTCGTGGTAGAACTGAGCGCTCTGATGAACGAAGAAACATCCTCAAAATGGGTTTTGTCCATGGATGGATCATCGAATTTGAGAGGCAGTAGGGTTGGAATTGTATTAGAAGGACACGACGATTTGGTCATGGAATATTCACTGCACTTCAACTTATAAACTAGCAACAATCAGACCGAGTATAAAGCTTTGATCATCAGATGAAATTAGCTAAAGAAATCGGGATAACCCACTTGCTCGTCCGGACCGATTCACGATTAGTGGCCGAACAAGTCTAAGGAGAGTTCTAGGAAAAAGGCCCTATTCTGCTCAAGTATTTACAACATGTTATGCAGCTCAAAAATGAATTTCAAGAGTTCACAATATGTCACATACCGAGAGAAGGAAATACTCGATCCGACTTGTTGGCCTGGCTAGCTAGCACAAAGGGCTCCGGCCTAAATAAAACAGTGATTTAGGAAACATTAGAATTACCAAGCATAGAGAAGGGATAAGTTCTCGCTATAGAGGAAAAGGTGGGGTGGATGACTCCCATAATCAAATACTTGCTACAAAAAAAACTGCCACCTGACAAAGAGGAGGCCAAACGCTTGGAAAGGATCTCAGCAAGATACCACATGGTGGAAGATAAGCTATACAAAATGGGAAGATCAACACTTATGTTACACTGCATCTCAGAAGACAACATGAGCCTAGTAATCAAAGAGGTGCACGAAGGCGTATGTGAGAATCACATCGGCGGCCGAGCCCTATCCCGCAAAATACTGAGGGTCAGGTACTATTTGCCTACCATGCTTAAAGATTACATCCGATTTGTAAGTCGGTGTGACAGATGTCAGATATTCTCATCATTCATCCACACCCGACCAAATTTCTCCATTCCATAGTATCCTCATGGCCTTTTTATCAACGGGGAACAAACATACTTGGACCCATCTCGGTGGCACTAGGACAACTAAAATTCTTAATCGTCGCGGTTGATTATTTCACCAAATGGGTGGAGGCAGAAGCAGTGTCCCAGATCACATCTGAAAGGGTGAGACATTTTTACTGGAGGAATATCATTTGCAGATTTGGGTTACCCCAGGGTATCATTTTAGATAACGGAACCCAGATCGCAACCTCATCTGTAACAGAATTCTACAGAGAGCTCAAAATATTCAACTATTTCATTTTAGTAGACCATCATCAGGAGAACGAACATGTAGAGTCAGCTAACAAGGTTATCCTAACTGGAATGAAAAAGAAGTTAGATGAAGCAAAAGGGTTATGAGTCGAGTATCTCCACAAGATATTATGGTCTTATCACACTACGGTTCACTCCACGACCAAAGAAACTCCATTAAGAATGGTATATGGGGATGAGGCCATGATCCCGGTAGAAATCAACACTCCATCCTGGAGAAGAGTAAGCTTTGAAGATAGTATAAATAACGAGCATCTAGCAAGCGAAGCTGACCTGCTTGATGAAATCAGAAACATGGCACATGTCTGTGAGATTGCAGCCATACCAAGGATAGCCCAGAGATTCAACATAAAGGTGAAACAAAGAGGCTTCTTCAAAGGGGATATGGTTCTAAAGAGAATAAAAAATCCAGAAAAGGAGGGGAAGCTCTCACCAAACAGGGAGGGACCTTTCCGAGTTGTTGAGAAACTCAGCAATGGAGCTTAAAAGCTAGAGACATTATATGATATAGGAATTCCTAGGACATGGCATGTATCTACTCTTAGGATTTATTTCATCTAAAGTCACGTAAGCTCGTGTAATAATAAATAAAAAATAGGTGCACTCTTTTCCTAGGCAAGGGCCAGGGTTTTTAACGAGACAACCTATAAAAGCATCTTTTTTTTATCAAAATACTCACTTCGAAAGGCTCTATACCTTGGTTCAAACTTCAAACTTCTCAGGTATAACATTTCCGGGTTCCACACCTTGGTTCATATCTTGAGCGCCCTCAGGTGAAACCTTCTTGACGATAAAACCTTAAATCAGATTCCGCCCCTTCAAAGGCTCTACACCTCGGTTCGTATCTTGAGCCACCTCAAGTGTAACCTTCTCAACAATGAACTTTAAATCAGATTCCTCCCCTTCAAAGGTTCCACACCTCCGTTCATATCTTGAGCCACCTCAATTGTAACCTTCTCGGTGATGAACCTTAAATTGGAATCTTCCACTTCAAAGGTTCCACACCGCAGTTTATATTTTGAATTGCCTCAGGTGTAAACTTCTCGACGATGAACCTTAAATCGGATTCCGCCCCTTCAAAGGTTTCACACCTCAGTTCATATCTTGAGGCGTATCAGGTGTGACCTTCTCGGCGATGAACTGTAAATCAAATTCCTCCCCTTTAAAGGTTTTACACCTCAGTTCATATCTTGAGCCACCTTAGGGGTAACCTTCTCAGCGGTGAACCCTAAATCGGATTCCACCCCTTCAAAGGTTCCACACCTCGGTTCATATTTGAGTCGCATCAGGTGTAACCTTCTCGGTGATGAACCTTAAATCAGATTCCGCCCCTTCAAAGATTCCACACCTCGGTTCATATCTTGAGCCGCCTCAATTGTAACCTTTTCAAATATGAACCTTAAATTGGATTCGACCTCATTAAAGATTCCACACCTCAGTTTATATCTTAAGCAACCTCATGTGTAACCTTCTCGACGATGAACCTTAAATCGGATTCCGCCCCTTCAAAGGTTCTACAACCTCAGTTCATATCTTGAGCCGCCTCAGGTGTAACCTTTTCGGTGATGAACCTTAAATCAGATTCCACCCTTTAAAAGGTTCCACACCTTGGCTCACATCTTGAGTTGCCTCAAGTGTAACCTTCTCGGCGATGAACCTTAAATCGAATTTCGCCCTTTCAAAGGTTCTACACCTTGATTCATATCTTGAGCCATCTCATGGATAACCTTCTCGGTGACGAAACTTAAATTAGATTCTGCCCCTTCAAAGGTTCCACACCTCGGTTCATATCTTGATTTGCCTTAGGTGTAACCTTATCGACGATGAACCTTAAATCATATTCCGCCCTTTCAAAGGTTCTACACCTCAATTCATATCTCGAGCTGCCTCATGTGTAACCTTCTCAGTGATGAACCTTAAATCGGATTCCACCCCTTCAAAGGTTCCACACCTTGGTTCACATCTTGAGCCGTCTTAGGTGTAACCTTCTCGGTGATGAACCTTAAATCGAATTCTGCCCCTTCAAAGGTTCTACACATAGGTTTATATCTTGACCCACCTTAGGTGTAACCTTCTCGGTGACGAACCTTAAACCAGATTCTGCCCCTTTAAAGGATCTACACCTCGACTCACATCTTGAGCCACCTCGGGTGTAACCTCCTTGAACATCACACCTTGGACAAAACTGGAACTACCTAAAGTGTGATCCTCCTGAGCCTACTAGGCATAACCTTATAGCCCATGCATCTCAGCTTTCATAAGTACAGGGTCCAACACCCAAAAGTGTTTAAGCATATAAAGATGCCTCCCGGCCTCCACAAGCCTATACGACTATTCAAGACAAAGAAATTCTAGGTGATGGATTAAAAATACAAGCAGAACAAATGCTTAAATAAACACTCCTATCTATCAAATAGAGTTACAAACCCTATAAAGATTAAGGTTGAGATGGAATCATTCACATGAGAATAGTCAATCTGTTGCAAAGCAGCATTTGGCATATCAGAGAGGATTAGGGCTTTCCTTCAAAACTAATCACTATGGTTTTTTCCAAAACCACGTGACCAGGGGCTACCATACATCCATAATCATCTCATGTATGGGCATGCAAAATACATACAAGCGAAAAACAACATAAATGGAAATTAAAAAACAAAAGCAAAAGTATGATTAATGATAAAAGGCCTATATGGAAATTGGCAGAACATGCATTCAAAAGCTATTACAAAAGTGCACCCACCAAAAAAGGGTGACTAACAATAATGTATTCAAGAAAAATAAGGAATCACTTGGTCACATCAGCCTGGGAAGGATTGACTGTACCCAGGTCACCTGCGGCCGAGGATTCATCATCGTCTTTGTCAGCTTCCACATCCACCAGCTTACCATCCATAATGTTCTTTAAAAAGTCCACTGAGAAGATGTCTAACTCTGGATAGAGGCCCAACACCTGATCCTTATCTCGGTCAAAAGCCATATCCCCGACATCATGGACATCCATCTGAGACTTCTCCAAAGACTTTTGAAGGTTGACACAAGACCTCTCTGTAGCATTCAAACCATTGGTAAGCTTGGAATTTGAGGCATTAAGATCCTTATTTTCCTTGTTCAGAGACTTGTTCTTTAAACTTCCTTCAAGTAACTTCTTCTCCAGAGCTAAACATTTGTCAGCATAAGACTTATCGCTCTCTGTCAGTTGTTGTACGTCCTTCTTAAGGTTTGTACACCTCTCCTCCAAGTCATCCCCGGACACAAACAAACCTCGGGCTAACACATCACACCTCATTAGGTAAGAACTCATGTTCTAGGTGAACTTTTGAGGACCAAGGCTTTTCACCTTGTTGATATCCTTGGTGGTATTGAGTTGGTCATAATGGAACTTCATCCTATCAAAGTTGTTCGACAAAAACTTATTCTCATTTGAGTCTGGAGCTGAGCCCTTACCAGTCTCTTGCATCAAAGCCGAGACTTCCCAATCAACCCGGAAAACCTCACCAGTCATTACGGTATTCATCTGCTTTGGAGATCTCTAAGAGGGCTCCTCAATTTCAGGGGCATGCTTGGCCGGTTATTGAGGCACATTGATGATAACGCATTCCTTTTAGACAGGTCCTTTCTTCTTCATCACTAATCAGAGTTCCAAACAAGTCAAGTCAGATTTGGACTCAAAAGGCCCCCGTGCCTCTCTGTGTAGCACGGTCAGAAACTATCAACTTCTTTTGCTCTTTAACAGAGAAATCAGTCATGTTATCTACAAAAAAACATCAAAAAAGAGTATGTAAGAAAGGAGTAAAAATAACCTTAGGTGGCAGATAATTAAAATGAGCCTTACCCATAAAGGTTGGAACCTCTTTATCAGGCAAGGGTAACAAGTCCTTGACCTTGAACAGACGAAAATAGTCTAACACTTGCAGAGATTGAGTCTCAACATCACTCAACTTATCATAATCAAACCCATATATGGGTAAAGGACTCCTCATCTGGAGCAAAGGGAACTTGTGATAACCATCAGTGGCATAAACAACCTGATGACACCTTGGTCCACACCTAACCCGAAGGAACCGGTCCTTAAATCCCTTGTAATTAGTGGTAAAGGCTTGAAGGAAGCTCCTACGAGGTACGCTGCTAATGGTAACCTAACTCCCGAATTCTACATTCTTGACTTCAAAATAAGAAATAAACAAACCAATAGTTGGAGTCACATCTAACGCTTCACAGATCATCTCAAAAGCTCTGATAAAACCCAAACTGTTAGGGTAAAGTTGAGAGGGGGCTACATTCACCATCTTTAATACATCAACTTCAAAATAAGTGAAAGGGATGCAAATTAACATATCTTCCAACACCCCGGCATAGAAATAAAACCAACCATTTTGTAATCCCTTTGGTCGAGACATATAGACCCGTTCTCCTAAGGATACAAGCCTCCAGGACCATATTGTCCTTATTCCCAGTCGAAGACAACTTTCATAGAGAGCGAATATTTGCTATCTCCACCTCATCCATGGAGCTTTGATTTTTACCCCTCACCTTCTCACTAAAAGAGGCGAAAGTTTCCATCAGGACCTCCATAGAATCTGAAGAATCGGGGTCAGAGTCACTTTCAGAAGTAAAAAATTCACTATAAACTTTATATATGACTCGCGCGTACTCATCTACACCTAAATCAACTCTCATCTCTTGCATGAACTCCTCCAAGACGACTCTCCGTTCCTCGTTACTATTAGATATTTTATTTCAAAAATCATCACACTCTTTGATGATAACCATCCCTCAAAAATAAAAATGTACAAAAAATAAGGTATAAGAAGATAAGAAATACCTGGTAATAGTGGTCGATTGAGAGAGTTTTTGGAAGAAACAGATGGGAGCACTTGCAAAGGGAAGTAGGAGAGTATTTTAGAAATAGAAAAGGAAAGGTTTTTATAAAAGAAGAGTTATGGGAAATAAAACGCTTAAAGAAGAGGAAGCGTGTATAAACATTCAAAATTTGCCTTAGAAATGATTACACCTAAGGGACTGTTGAGAAACTAGAGCCTAAGTAACATGCACGTCGATCATCATCCAGTCTTAGAGGCCCAGCCCGGAGCATAAATCCATTCCTATGTTGATCGACCATAAGGCTTCATATAAAAGACATATGCTCATATCGCTTATGTTCGTACATAGATCTATTTCTCGGGCTAGAAGAGATGAAAGGCAAGGCATGGTTGAAAGACCAAGAAAGGCAAGCAGACAAGCAGTGGGTTACCACCCCGAGTCAAGATCATAAGGCCTGAACCGGGTTGTGTAATCGAAGGGTCATGTAATCGGCCATGGAAGAAGACGAAGAGGCAGCCGTTGGGCTCATACCCTGGATCCAAGGTTACCCTAAGCCCGACCATAATGGAGTTGTTACAGAATGGCTGATCCATTGAGGGTGTAACCGCTCATCATTATACAATGTTGCACGTTATGATAATAGCCATCATTGGCGACAGATGATGTTACTTGTCTTTAAGAAAACTTGGTTACGTAACATGGAAAGCCATAGAAGTTACATGCAGTAATCAATGAGGCTCATACACCTTTATATCTAGGGCTCCCGACTGAGGGGTAAGCAAGACACGTCGCCTAGAGCTTACGCATACTCGTGTAAGCCTCTGAATCCCTTAATATCATAAACAACATCCTCTCTCTCGTTTAAGGTTCTCCCTGTCATCCTCCGAGCAGCAGGGAAATTTCATATTTGGTGTTTAGCAAGAACAAAAGCCTTAACTAATGAATTATGGATCAATGCCAAGCAAAAAAACTGAATAAGTTCAAGAGGAATAAAGTTTGGGATTTGGTTCCTAGGCTTAATGAAACAAATGTTATTTTAACAAGGTGGGTTTACAAGAATAAAGCAAATGAAATTAGAGTTGTCACCAGAAATAAAGCAAGACTTGTAGCACAGAGCCACACTCAGATTGAAGGTCTAGATTTTGATGAAACCTTTGCTCTAGTAGCTAGGCTTGAATCAATTAGACTACTATTAGGAGTAGCCTGGTTATTGAAGTTTAAACTGTTTCAAATGGATGTAAAGAGTCCCTTTTTAAATAGGTACTTACATGAAAAGGTTTATGTTGAATAACCCAAGGTGTTTGTTGATCTTACCTATCTAGATCATGTGTTCAAGCTAAAGAAGGCTCTCTATAGACTGAAGCAAGCTCCTAGGGCATGGTATGAAAGGTTGATAGAATTTTTGGTCAAGAATCAATATAAAAAGTAAGGAATAGACAAGACCTTGTTTGTTAAGGATAAGGATGAAAAACTCATGATATCTCAAATATATGTTGATGATATAGTGTTTAGAGAGATGTTAGACCAGATGGTCCAACATTTTTTCAAACAAATGCAATCAGAGTTTGAATTGAGTCTGGTTGGTGAATTGGCATATCTTCTTAGACTTCAAGTCAAACAGATATATGATTCTATCTTTATCTCTCAGAGCAAGTATGCTAATAACATACTCAAGTTTGGAATGGAAAATTCAAGTCACAAAAGGACATCTACTCGTACCCATTTGAAACTATCAAAAGATGAAAAAGGTGTTGATGTTGATTTAAGCTTATATAAAATCATGACCGGTAGCTTGTTGTACCTTATAGCTAGCAGACCTGATATCACCTTTGTTGTTGGGTTTGTGAAAGATATCTAGATGAGCCAAAAACTAATCACCTCAATCAAGTGAAAAGAATTTTTAAGTACATCAATGGTACAAGTTACTATGGCATGTTATACTCTGATTGATTAGATTCCATGCTGATAAGGTACTATGATGCAGATTGGGCAGGAAGTGCTGATGACAGAAAAAGTAAGTAAGGTGGTTGTTTATTTTTGGGAACTAACCTGGTTTCCTGGTTTAGTAAGAAACTGAACTGTGTTTCGTTATGTACAACTCAAGAAGAGTATATTGCAGCCGGGAGTAGTTGCTCACAGCTGATGTGGATGAAACAAATGCTGAAGGAATATAATGTCAGTCAAGACGTTATGACATTATTCTGCGACAATCTTAGTGCTATCAATATTTCAAAAAATTTATTCAGCATAACATGACTAAGAACATTGACATCCTTCATCATTTTATCAGAGACCATGTTGAAGATAAAGTGATCACTCTGGAGTATATAGAAACTGAGAAACAATTGGCTGATATTTTCACCAAAGCTTTGGATTAAAATCAGTTTGAAAATCTTAGAGGTGAACTTGGTGTCTATATTTTTGAGGGACCTTAGGTTCTAATACTATGTGTGCTTCCACCTGGTGCTTATTAGTTTGTTTTCTTCCATATCTAGTTGTGTAGCTTCCTTAGTTGTGCATGGTTTTAATGTTTGTTACTGTGATACGGTGGCAGAACTGACTGTTAATACTGGTTTGCATTTTGCGTTTTTTGTTTGCAAAATATCACGGTAAGCAAGAGTCGCCACCAACTTTTATTTTATCCAATCATGGAAAAGGAAAAAGAACAGAAAAAACTTTTTTTCGAGATTTTTGAGTATGGGGGGTAGATTATAGAAAGGGAAGGTGTTAGCAACCTTTCTATCCATGGTTTTCCATGGGCTCTTAGGTACTTGCTCATTTTTAAAATTTCTTGTGTGTGCTTTACTTCGTGATAACCCTTGTATCAGTCCTCAAGCGTGTGACGAAGTTTGTTTTGAAAATTTGTTTTGAAAGGTGTTTGTGTGAAAAGTTTTGTTGAGCAAGTACTTAAGATTCTACCTACACGAAAAAATGATTGTTTGTTCTCGTTTCCTTTAGACAATGTTATCCCACTATTAAGGAGTAGGTATCCCCGTCTTTGGAGTTTGTAAGGGACGTTCGAAACGGACAAGTACAGTCACCTAAGCAATGGGTTGTAAACTTTAGTAGTAACCCTGGAGTCTTAAGATCTTTCCGAGGAAACATTTCTGAGGCAACATTCAAATGGGACATTTGATCTTTTAGACAGGAGGACAACCACTAAAATCTCCTATGCTTAAATGACTATTTTACCGAAGGAAACCGAAGTAAGGAAAACCCTAGGAGTGAATATGTGCATGTGAATTTTTCAGTTAATTAGTCTTTGCACATTAGGTGATCTACCGTTTTAATTTTCAAGCATTCCTCCCATACAATCCTATTAACCATGCATCTAGACAGTTAAAGATTTGCAAGAATTTAAAGTGCGAGAAAATAAACCTAGATATTACAGGGCTTCGGCAGTTACATAATCATCTTGACCGAAAATAAAAATGCGGAAGTTTAAAACCCTAATTTCTATTACAATCCCGGAGCAGTTACAATAACAATAGAAGAATTAAAATGCGCGCGGCAAATTAAATGCGAGAAAAATTGAAAACCCTAAAAATCTAATTGAAAGAAATATTTAAGTTATTTTTTGAGGAAATAATTAATTAAGTTATGTACAATAAAAACCCTAATTCTAATTATTTTTTAATCATATAAAAAAAAAAGGAGTAAATTTCCCTAAGTTAATTAAACTAAATTAATTAAGAAATAAAAAATATTCTTTTTATGAAATAAATGATTTTGGTGTTTTTTGTGATTTTATGATTAAATAAAAAATGATTTTAGATATTATTTGTGAAAAGAAAAGTAATTAAGAAATAAATAAAATAAATTTAAAAAAATAGAGAAAGAGAGGAATTGGGTCTGTGTTATGCTGAATGGGGGGGGGGGTGCAATGTTGAATTTCCCAGGCCCATTAGACATCCAAGCCCAGTCAGCGCTTGGTTCCATGTGGCGTTGACCTGAGGGTGTACCATGGGTCCTTCATTGCTATGCGTTGGATCTGGTTGACTATGAATCTGAAGGATGGATGGTTGATAGCGCATGTTGAACGCTAGGGAAGGTGATGCACATGATCTGTAAATGGAAAAGAAAATAAAGTTTTGCTGGGACATGGGATCAAACCCAGGTCCTTATACTCTCCACCAACGCGCCTCACCACTGGGCCAACTTGCTTTGTTGAATAAATACTGAAAACAAGATATAATATAGAAAACAAAATGGTTAGTGGAAAGACACGCGTGAAATTTCAAATGGCCCAATGGTTGGCTGCCACATAAGCTTCTTCTACCTTCCTCAATCGCATTAGATAACGACCCTATACCCACGGACATCTTCCATGGCTAGAAACCTGTAATATCTCAAAACATGATACAAGCATGATAAATCACTTATAAATACATTGATCAACTCGTTTTGACCTCACGAACACGATGGCACCCTTTATTTAGGCTAATCTCACCTGTAGCCAAAAAACCTAAAACGCATGTGGAAACCCTAACAATGGCAAGTACATATATAGGCTTCAAAAATGCAATTAAACTATTCAGTCAGGTTGCAAACATGTCAAAGATCACAAATATGTCAATCAAATGTGCTAATAATGCAAGAATTATGGTAATCGATTCTGAAAAAACTACAAACCGTATGAGTTGCAGCTTGCGTTTCTTGATGCTTCAGACCTTGCAAATTATTGGGATGGCTTCCTGAGACGTCCAGCAATTGATTGGAAATGCTAGGATGGCTTGAGATGGCCTCTGGAGTGAAAACCGATTCACACTTTTCTTTGAATTTTTTGAATTTGCTCTGCCTCTTTTACGACTGTGTCTTATGCCTTGTACATGTTCATTATATATCCTAGAACGAATTAGGGTTATAAAACTTGCTTGTATCTTTGCAATTATGGAAGATTTGATTTGATTTCCATGCCATATGTAAACTTGCTATATTGAGCCAAATCATCCCTTTCTTGTACCAATCATGCTTGATTCTATTTGGCCTTGATATTTCAGCATATTTTGATTGCAAACTTGTCAATAAATCATATCAAAATAGATCTTTGATATTATTTACCAATTATTTGATTTAATTCAATTTTTAATTAATAAATAATCCCAATAAAATGGAAAATGAAGCAAATAACATGTGGATGGATATTTGGGTCGTGGATCATCCTACAAGTGAGGTGCAATCATGAAATGCTAGGCCCATTTAGTAAAAAAATGCATTTTTGAGCATATTTGACTTTTGGCAATTTTGCAAAAAAGCTCAACTTTGAAAAGGCATATATCTTCCAATTTAAACCCTAGAGAGGTGTTCTTTTACTTTTTAGAAAGATTAATATGTCCCCTAAGAAACCCTTTTGGTCTCATCTCAATTGAGTCTTCCATGTTCATGTAAGAAGCTTTGACCCAAAAGGTGTTTTTGTTGACTTTTCAAAAGGACCCATAATGTGGAAATTCATATCTTTTTATGAGTGCATATTTTGAACTTGTGGGATGAAGTTGAGTTATAGGGAATTACATCCTATTCAAAATGAGCCTTGGATGGAAAATTTGTGATAAAGCATGTGGAAGTTATGCTTGGTCAAAGTTTGGTTGACTTTTCCTGAGAAACCCTAATTTAGCAACTTTTGGGTTTTGATGAATTTAGGGAATTCCTTGAAGAATCATGATAAAAACTTGATCAAATGATAGAGACCACTTCAAAATATTGATTTTGACCAAAAATCTTGAAGTTTGAGTGTATGTGGGCCACAATTGAATTTTTACCTATTATAGTCGATTCTCAAGCATCTGAGCAGTTGACTGAGAAAACTTCTTGTGCAGTGCTTGAAACTTGACACAGAGGGTCTTGAGAACACATTAGGACCATGGAGAGCATATGAGGTCTTTTGAGTCCACCTATCTTGATGAAAATGGAAACCCTAATTTGAGAGACACTGCCTTAGGAGAGAGTTTGTCTGGTCAAATCTTGGGCAACTTGAGCAAATTGAGGATCTCTATGGGCATGTGTTGAGTCAAATAAGAGAGCAAATTTTTGGGTACAATAGATGCCCTTGTTCAATCTTCTTAAACCTGAGGATGTAGATTGGCTTGCCTGCCTTTCGTGATCTGAAGGTGGAAGATGATTGAACACTAGAGTGCCCAGAAATTTGCACTCGCATGAAGTGATACTTGATTTGTGATATCGGGAATGGGCTTATAGATGTCGTTTGGAAGTTACTAGAGAATTGTCGGAGATGGGCTTAAAGATTCCATCCAAGGTGTGACGGAGTACCGTCGGAGATGGGCTTAAAGATGCCATCTAGAGTATGTTGATTTCCTGAGACATTCCTTCCATGAGAGTTCCTATTCCTATTGTTAATGAGGAATCTGCTGAGGAATATTGGTATCTATCTTGGGAGAAACAGAATTTTAGGAGCTTCAGTTGTCCGTTTCTCTACTGGGGGAATAACTCCTGCGTGAGGAAGCAGAAGTGATATGTATATCTGGTCAGGGTACAAGCTGCACCGCGACTTACTGGGGAAATGTGAAACCAATCGTGTTTGATCGGGTCCTGGACTTATAGTGTTGTGGACTACTGTCTGGAAACCTTGATGGTAAGGTTATAAGAAGGAACCTGGATAGTAGGGTTACTTTGAAATAAAAGCCTGAATAGTAGGGCTGTAAGAAGGAACCTGGGTTGTATGGTTACCTTGATATGAAAGCCTGGATAGTAGGGCTGTGAGAAGGAACCTGGATAGTAGGGTTACTTCGATATGAAAGCCTGGATAGTAGGGCTGTGAGAACGAACCTGGATAGTAGGGTTACTTTGATATGAAAGCCTGGATAGTAAGGCTGTGAGAAGGAACTTGGATAGTAGGGTTACTTCGATATGAAAGCCTGGATAGTAGAGCTGTGAGAAGGAACCTGGATAGTAGGGTTACTTCGAAATGAAAGCCTGGATAGTAGGGTTGTGAGAAGGAACTTGGGTCGTATGGTTACTTCGATATGAAAGCCTGGATAGTAGGGCTGTGAGAAGGAACCTGGATAGTAGGGTTACTTCGATATGAAAGCCTGGATAGTATGGCTGTGAGAAGGAACCTGGATAGTAGGGTTACTTCGATATGAAAGCCTGGATAGTAGGTGTTGTACCCCAAAATTTTCCCTCTCATTTCACAAGGGATCACCCTGGATCCCAGGTTTGCTTCTATTAAATTTCCAAGCCTTGAACTGCAAAGTTTCCAAGAAAATCACTCACAAGGGCAAAATGGTCATTTGCATAATGAGAAGTCTAACCTTGACTTTTAGATCAACATCAAATCTCAAAAATAATATTTCAGCAAGACATGTTGGAATATG
Organism: Vicia faba; assembly: GCA_948472305.1. Classification (NCBI taxonomy): domain Eukaryota; kingdom Viridiplantae; phylum Streptophyta; class Magnoliopsida; order Fabales; family Fabaceae; genus Vicia; species Vicia faba. The sequence continues at coordinate 1,150,499,494 of OX451739.1, read as the reverse complement.
AAGACTATTTCATCATGAAATTTAAAAGTCAAATTTTGCTTTGGAGAGGTCAAATTCTAAGTACTTAGAAAATTTTCTAAGTGTTTAAGAATTATGGCAATTTCAGAAACTTCTGACCAGATTATCACTAAAGCACTCAGAAAATTCTAGATATTCTCAAGACAGAGTTTGGTTAAAACTTCTGCACACAAGCCATTCACAAAAGCTTCAGCCAGAGTTTGCCAGGGTAAATTAAAGAAGATTAAGAAGCGTGCTGCAAGCTTTCCAGAAAGTCTGAAAGCTCCTTCAGAACATGCTGGAGTCAAAAGATAAGAGGATCGGAAGATGAGATGATACGCTGAAGCAGAACTTCTAATCCAGAGTCAAGCAAGGATGCAGAGTTTCACAGGGCAGGATTTCTGATCGTCATTTAATGTTTACAACCACTTGTGAGTTGTTATCCAAAGGATTTCCCCCACGTGTACCCCTACTGTCTTGGGAAGACAAAATTCTGTGCAAAAGTATGCTAGGCCCATGCACTGCTTCTACTTTTCCTTAATTCACGCTGCCAAATCCAGTTTAGGCGCTGTTAACCATCCAACTTGATGCATTAAACCACACTTGTTTAAGCTTACTTCAAGAGTAAGTCAACATCTGGCATATGATGTTGGTGCCACTTGACCGCCCCAAACTGCAAAACCTTTGCCTATAAATAGAACAACTTTGGCCATTGAAAAGAGGTCTGAAAATTTTTAGAGAAAGGTGTGAAATTTGAGAAAGAAAAGCCTTAAACCCCTGCAAAAATTCCAAGAATCCAAAAATATTACAAACACAAAAATACAAAATCTTAGCATTTGATTCTTGCATTAAAGCTCTATTTTTCTCTAAGTCGTTTCCTGAACAAAACCACCCATACAGTTCCGAATACATATTCAAAAGCCATCCGAAATTCTGTAATCAAACATTAACACCTTCTCCACCAATATCCACTTCAAAGGATCAGAGCTTTATCCCTTGGTTGTTCCAGAATCTTCTAATCATTTACAATCCAAGCTGAAAGTTTCCAACCTGCTGAAAATGTGAGGAAGCTGTTCAGAACACCACAAGTGGTCAGGATCTGATTCCAGCTCCCAGAATATTTCCCAGCTGCAAGGTAAGTTCCTGCTAACACTCATCATATTATTTAAGCATTGTCAGATTTTTCATGTTTAACAGAATGTAGATATTCTAATCCTAAGGATGTACATATTCTGAGATTTCATGCATCTGGCTGCCTAAATAGAGGGAATTCCAGCTCAGAGTTTCATAAAAAAATTAGGACTCAGAATTAGGATTAGCAAATTCATGTTGCTTCTGATTTGTGTTTCTGATATTTCTTGAAACTTGTCATAATTGTCATGTATGAAACTTTTGTTCTGTTAAGAAATGACTAAGGTGCAGATGTTCTGACTGGCTTGGAGAGAGGCAAAGTTCTGACAGTGCATCAGAACTTCTGAAAAACTTCTGAATTCTCAGAAGATCCAGAACTTCTTAACTTTCATATTTTTACTAACATATTTCTGTTTGTACAGCACGTCAGAGTCACAACTTCTGACCTCTTCTATTCTCATGCATTTGCGCTGATTTTGGTTTTCTTTCTCTTTTATTATTTTTGCCATCATCTTTATTTTTCATTAATAAAAAATACCAAACTATTTCACATTCACATATCATATTTTATTTTCTTTTAACATGAAAAGACAAAAAAATATTTTCTTAAACAAAACTTATTTCTTTTCTTAAATAAATAAGCATTTTACATTTCCTGTACATTCTTATCTATTTCAATATGGTTGTAAGAGTAACTTAGAATTTTAATTTGCAACCCCCATCCCCCTAATTATTGTAATAGTGTAGGACTTTACATTTCCTCACTATTATTGCTTTCAATATATGCTAGTAATTAGGGTGTGTACGAAAAGATATGAAAATTGACAAATAGATCACCCTAATCAAGACAAAATTATGCATGCAATGAAATACACTTGCACACGAGCACCCATACGGTGATTCCACTTGTTGCCTTATGAAAATGACAATGTTATGCATGTGGGATGTCTTAGCACAAATGATTGAAATACAAGATCATAGTCCCTAAAAGAAAAGTGCTAAGTCATCTCACAACATTTCTATCATGGTCATACGATGACCCAATGCCCGTCCCTTCACATCCAACGATGGGGCTTCTTACCAAAACAATGGTAAGATAGCAATGTCTAAAGGAGGAGGAAAAGAACATCTAAGACCTTTTGAGTAGGTAGATTACTTTTAGTTGCTTTCTCAATTTCAAAACAAACATCCTTTCTATTTTCAAAAACAATCACACACACTTTCAAAACACTTTCCAAACGTGAAATATTTTCAAAAGCTCAACACTTTGTATACGTTCTTGCGAATGAGGACTATTACAAAGTTTTCCTAAACGATGGCACTTTTTAAAAATACTTTCAAAAACCACACAAAATACATTTTTCAAACAAAAGCAAGTGATCTAGCAAGTAACTAAGAGCCCATGGAAAACCATGGATGAAAAGGGTTCTAAACCTTCCCTTTTCATAATCTACCCACCGAACTCAAGAAAACACCTCGAAAGGTCTTTCCTATGCTTTTTCACCTTTCCTTATTGGATAAAAGAAAAGTCGATGGTGACTCTTGCTCAACCGCAACATTTGCGATAAAACGCAAAACAATCAAGTCAGTTCTCCCACTGTATCACAGAACTGGCGACTCTGTTGGGGAATTGTTAAAAGTGGGGTTACCTTAGGGTTAGATCACATTTACTTGCTTACACTTGTTTGATTTGTTGCTTTACATTTTTGTTCCTTGTTTGGGTTTGTTATTAAATCCTACACCCGGATTTGGGGACACCTTTTAGGTAAGTAGAAAAAAGCTGTGAGGGAACTGTGTGGGGTATACCGACACGGTTGAATCAGTAGCTACGTTGATGTGGAACTTTGGTTGGTACCGGAAACCCTTGAGTAGTCAAGGAGAGTACGAGGCCGCCGCGTGGTGTCTTGAAGCATCAACTGACCTTAGAACCTTAGTTTACTATCTTGGCCATTAGGACATTGTGAGATGACCGGCTTTGGTGCAGTCCGAAGTTGGTCGATACTCGATACTACACTCATTGAGATTTGGCTCCCGAGCTTTGTTTAGTCGCAAGTCAGTTGTCAATTGAAACGAAGTTTGTGGGAAAGATCAGTGATATTGAGATCCCTCAGAACCCGGTTACTATTAACTAGGACAGGTTGACCCAACTAAACTTCAAGAGGGTACTTACCTATGAAACTCCATACAATCCTAAACCTAAGGATTTTTTTGTTTTGTATATATACTTGTACATAACATCATAAACATCATAAGCATCATAAACATCACTAACCATTTCAAGGATTTTAGGATTTATCTTTGTTCTGTTTTGTAGGACATGGCTTCCACTCGTAGGAACACTATCCAAGTCAGTCTCGTGAGGATACCTCCACAACTCAAGGATTTAGTATCAAGGGTCCCTGAAGATTTTCCATTCACAAAAAAGACATGGTCGACTCCTTAGTTTGGTTACCTCAAGTATTGAAGAAGATATGGTAAAGGTGCTTGTCCAATTCTTCGACCCTTTACATCATTGCTTCACTTTTCCTAATTACCAACTTGTGCCCACTTTGGAAGATTTTTCTCAACTCATGGGGATCCTTATTATTGATCAATTACCTTTCAATGGTATTGAAAGAGACCCTAAACCTGAGGAAATTGCTCGAGCCCTACATTTGCAACCATCTGACATAGTAGCAAATTAGGTAACAAGGAGTGGTATCAAAGGGTTCCTAGCAAAGTTTTTGTTGGAAAAGGCTCAAGAGTGTTGGAATACTTTGGGTCTACAAGCCTTTGAGGAAATTTTGGCTCTTCTAGTCTATGGGTTGGTACTATTTCCAAATCCTGACCAACTTATAGATATAAATGCGATCAAAGTTTTCATATCTCGTAATCCGGTGCCTACAATGCTTGGAGACATCTTGCATTCTCTTCACTCTCGCACTTTGAAGAAAAGAGGGACTTTGATGTGTTGCACTCCCCTTATGGCTAGGTGGTTTATTTTGCACCTACCTCTACCATTGGTAAATAATGAATAAGGTATGAGGTGTTCTAAAAGATTGATGTCATTTTCACATGCTGATATCCGTTGGTATTATCGCTCTTTGGAAGACATTAACATCATTAATCGCTGTGGGGAATTCCCTAATGTCCCTCTACTTGGCATTAGGGGAGGAATTACTTACAACCCTTGTTTAGCTTTGCGACAATTTGGATATGCTAGGAGAGATGGTCCTCATGAGGTACTCATCCAAGGAATTGCGTTTGACTACGAAAGCGATACCCAAGGTTACCGTCAAAGATTTATACGAGCTTGGGGTACGGTTAACAAAATTGATAGCAAGAAGTTGGGACGTAAGAATTCCATTACTTTGGAACCTTATCTGAAATGGGTGCGGGCTCGCACTCAAAGTCTTAAGATGCCTTATGAAGCTGTCTTACCTGTTATCATGGAGCCAGCAGTTGAGGGAGACGTTCCACATACTATCCTCTATCCTGATATGCCTACTTCTCTTGAAGATTTTCAAAATTCTTGGATTCGGTTAAGAGGAGAGCGAGACACCTTTGAAGCTAAGTTCTATGAGGGAGAGAAGAAGATATTAGAGCTTATAAGGGAGCTTCATAAAGAAAGGAGTTTAAACACCTACATTACGCCAAAGAGGATGCGCACAACTTTTCTGTCTTAGGAGTTTACTTTATGTTTATTGTTGTAAGCCCAAAATACGTGTTTGTATTCAAATCAGAACTCTTTAATGCAAGTTAACGTTTGTTCACTCTTTGTCTATACAAATTTAAATCCTTTAAATCCTTGAAATCATTTGCATATACATATTCATGCATCATATCATAAGTAAGCATTTCATAAACAGGTTTCGTCATCCGTCTACTGTTTATTTCAGTAAGAATGGATCTCGAATAGACAGTGAAGGACTTGCAAGCTCATAACATTCAGTTCCAAGCAACCTCGATGGCCTTGGCCAAAGGACATTAAGAGCTAATGACAGCATTGACAACTAAAAAGAAGAAAAAGAAGGCCCTCATCAACACAGGGAAGAGATTCAAAGAACTGATTCGCCAAGTGCAAGTAGTCGAAGACTCATATGAGGTGGATGAGAACCAAGCAAAAGAGGCAAGAAGCACCCGTGCTGAGGGTGTGATTGATCAAGCTTTTGAAGATGAGGATCACTTTGATGAACAATACCTGCTTGCTGGTGAGGAAAAGTACAAAGAATTGGAGGATAGGCTAAAGGCAATTGAAATTCAAGTTGTGCCTGGCTTGGATTTTAGTGTTTTGGGCCTAGTTCCTAGGGTCGTCATTCCTTATAAGTTCAAGGAACCAATATTCTCCAAGTATGATGGGGTATCCTGTCCCAAACTATATCTAAGAGCTTATGTGCGCAAAATACAACCACATACTGCTGACAGAAAACTGTGGATTCACTTTTTCCAAGAGAGTCTAGTTGGAACTCAGCTAGAGTGGTTTTATCAATTAGAAGGTTCCCGCATCCATACATGGGAGGATTTAGCCACTGCCTTCTATCACCAGTATCAATACAACACCGACTTGCACCAACGAGAGTTCAGCTTTAGAATATGACCATGGGAAGTAACGAAGGATTTAAAGTATATGCCTAAAAGTGGAGGGACCTGGCCAGTAGGGTCCAATCACCTTTGACCGAAAGAGAGCTAGTTGATATGTTTATGGGTACGTTAGTTGGTCCATTCTTCAACCTGTTAATTGGAAGTTCTTCGTCTGAATTCGCCAAGTTGATTTTAACTGGTGAGAGGATTGAAAGCGATATTAGAAGTGGCAAAATTCCTATGGCATCTGGTTCCACATCCAACTCCGTCAGAAGGCCCGTCACTGGGAAAAAGGAAACAAATGCTGTGTATGGGGCAAGAGCCCGTACCAAGAAGGACCATCATTCATCTGTAAACACTGTGTTAATTTCCTACCCTCAACCTACTCAAAGGCAACCCTCAAATAATCAGAGACCTGAAGTTCCCCGACGACAATTTATAAGAATAAGCATGTCATTATCACAAGCCTTACAACATCTGCTAAAGGCCAATATGGTGACTCTGCGCAATCCACCATCCAACCCTGATGTTTCCTCACCTAATTACAAACCGAATGCGAAATGTTCATACCATTCCAACAGCCCCGGCCATGAGACTGATCAGTGTTGGGCCTTGAAAAACAAAATTCAAGATTTGATAGATAACAAGACAATTGAGTTTGATCCACCCGCTACTCCAAACGTGATAACCGCGCCAATGCTAAAACATGGCAAATGGGTTAATGCCATTGATGATGTTACTGCTATCACCTCTATCGAAGACTTAACAACTCCCTTGACCATTGTGAAAGCTAATTTGCTAAAAGCCGGTGTGTTTCCTGGATGTTCCAAAAATTGTGCCTGTTGTGATCAACGAGAAAATGGATGCGAGCTATTGAAGAAAGGTGTGCAACACTTGATAAATAGCAGTGAGAGTCTATTCGAAAAGATTCCCACCATTAAAAATTCAATCGACAATGCTGAAGATTTGGCCATCATAACAATTTCAAACAAACCTCTCAGGATCTCATCCAAAGGTCCTATCAGGATTTCGAATGAACCGATCATTGCTCCTCTCATAATCACTTCTGCTAGACCTATTCCATACATCTCTGATAAAGCAGTACCATGGAATTACAGAGTCGAGGTTTATTACCATGGGGTAAAACAAGATTCTTGGATTGATAATAATGAAGCTGGTGTTACTAATATTATTGGTTCTAGTAAAGTCACAAGAACAGGAAGGGTCTTTTCTCCTGTTATCTCACCACCAACCACTACCAAAGTTCCAGTCTGCATAACCAATGGCAATTCTGGTGCCAGTACCAAAGGGAAAGGGAAAGAAGGTGAGCCTGCTAGGGAAGAGGCACCTGCTAAAAAGCTTGTTATGGAAGAACCATCCACTCAAGAGATGGAGGAGATTATGAAGATAATCAAGAAAAGTGACTTCAAAATAGTAGAGCAGTTGGGTCAAACCCCTTCTAAAATATTAATGTTGTCCTTATTGCATGTTCTGACGCCCATGCACAATCTTTGATTAAGTTTTTGAAAAAGGCTCATGTGCCTCAAGAAACCACAGTCGACCAATTTGAGAATTGCTTAGCAAGTTTGACAGCTGACAACGGTATGGGGTTCTCCGACGCAGATTTGACTCCCATGGGAAAGAATCACAATAAATCCCTGCACGTTTCTGTTGAATGTAAGGGGACCACTCTGACACATGTTTTGGTTGACACAGGCTCATCTCTAAATGTGTTACCCAAAGGCGCTTTAGATCGGCTAGACTGTGAAGGTTTGGTTCTGAAGCCAAGCGATATTGTCGTGAGGGCATTTGATGGGTCAAAAAGGATGGTTCATGGAGAGGTGGATCTCCCAATTAAGGTTGGTTCACAGATTTTCAACTCCACATTCTATATAATGGACATACGGCCTGCGTATTCTTGCTTGCTTGGGCGCCCATGGATCCATGGAGCAGGTGCGGTCACTTCTACTCTCCACCAGAAGTTAAAATATCCAGTTCAAGGGAAGGTTGTCACTGTTTGTGGCGAGGAAGAATTTATGGTAAGCCATCTCAATTCTTTCAAGTACGTAGAAAGGGGTGGCGAATTCATAGAAACTCCTTGCCAGACGTTTGAAGTTGTGGCCGCCACCAAAATCTCCTCCGACACTCCAAGAGCTGATAAAGTTATCCCCAAGATGGTTTCTCTTAAGGATGCATGTGCTGTGGTAGAAGAAGGAAACAATGTAATGTGGGGTCAACTCCTCGATATCCCGTCCAAGGCAGATAAGTTTGGATTAGGTTTCACCTCCCAAGCTCAGAAAGAAGTTAGAAGGGCTCATGTTGGAAAGCCGCCTCTCCACCTCAAAAATCATGAAGTGAACACTGTAGAAGACTCTGATGATGAGTGTGCTTTTGAAAACTGGATCTACCCAAAAACCAAAGGAAAGCCCAACAATTGGCATGCAAAGGATTTCACTCCGGTTTCTTTCATTGAGGAGTAATTACTGTTTACTTTTTCTGTCAATTCAACAACTTTATGTCTGTAATATTATTTCCAAACAATGACTTTTAAGCCATGTGCCATGCCCGAGGCACTTTGGTCAATTTGTTAAGGGTTTTGCTCATGTTTCTTCTATCATATGATCATTTAATATAAACCATTGGACCTCTTTGCATTCAAACTTTATGTTCATTGTCTTTCATTTCCTTTATTACATTTTTTCAATAGCCATGTATCTTACATGCGCACACACACACATTTGCATATCATCATCCACTCTGGATCTTATTGCCAATAACTCTACTATTGCCGACTATGACTTTGAATATCCTATCAACCAAGCCAAAGACGAAGGTGAGGAAGATTGTGATATACCAGGAGAACTAGCCAGACTTATATTACAAGAGGAAAAAGCTATTCAACCACATGAAGAGTCAGTAAAGGTTATCAACTTGGGTACTGAGTCGGATAAGAAGGAAATCAGGATCAGCGCTAATTTGGAAAGCAGTGTTAAGAACAGATTGGTTCAAATGTTGTGAAATTATGTGGAAGTATTTGCTTGGTCTTATGAAGATATGCCTGGGTTAGATACCGACATCGTGGTTCATCGTCTGCCAACTAAAGAAGGCTGCCCTCCTATTAAACAAAAAGTTCGTCGCATGTGGCCTGATATGTTTGAAAAGATCAAAGCCGAAGTAATGAAATAGTTTGATGCAGGGTTCCTAGCTGTAACGTCCTTTCCTCAATGGGTGGCCAATATAGTTCCAGTGCAAAAGAAAGACGGGAAAGTTCGCATGTGCGTAGACTATAGGGATCTGAATAGGGCAGGCCCCAAGGATGACTTCCCTCTACCACACATTGACATCTTAGTCGATAATACTGCTCAGCATAAGGTCTTCTCATTCATGGATGGCTTCTCAGGCTATAACCAAATAAGGATAGCTCCTGAAGATATGGAAAAGACTACTTTCGTTATGCAATGGGGCACCTTCTGCTACAAGGTCATGCCGTTCGGATTAAAGAATACAGGGGCAACATATCAAAGGGCTATGGTTGCTTTATTTCATGACATGATTCCACATGAGATAAAGGTATATGTGGATGATATGATTTCCAGATCACAAACCGAAGAAGAACATCTCGGTCACCTGCACAAACTATTCGAAATACTAAAGAGGTACAAGCTGAGGTTAAACCCTAACAAGTGTACATTTGGAGTACGCTCTGGAAAACTTCTAGGTTTTGTTGTCAGCAATAAAGGCATTGAAGTTGATCCTACCAAGGTAAAGGCCATCAAAGAAATGCCAGTCCCCCATTATGAAAAAGAAGTCAGAGGATTCTTGGGTCGTCTCAATTACATTGCCTGTTTCATATCACACTTAACTGCTACTTGTGAGCCACTCTTCAAACTCTTGAAGAAAGACCAAGTAGTCAGGTGGAACGATGAATGCCAGAATGCCTTTGACAAGATCAAAGAATACCTACAAGAACCTCCTATTATCATGCCTCCCGTTGAAGGAAGACCCTTAATCATGTACTTGACAGTACTAGAGAATTCTATGGGGTGTGTTTTGGGCCAACATGACGAGTCTGGCCGAAAAGAGCATGCTATTTATTACCTGAGCAAAAAGTTTATCGACTGTGAAACCAAATATTCACTGCTCGAGAAAACTTGTTGCGCTCTGGCATGGGCTTCTCTCCGGCTAAGACAATATATGTTGACTCATACCACTCTGTTGATTTCTAAGATGGATCCAATCAAGTACATCTTCGAGAAACCGGCCCTTTCTGGACGGATAGCCAGATGGCAAATGATCTTAACCGAGTACGACATCCAATACACGACTCAAAAAGCCATCAAAGGAAGTATACTAGTAGATCATTTGGCCCATCAAGCCATGGATGACTATCAGTCAATGAATTTCGACTTCCCTGATGAGAACATGATGCTGGTAACTGACTGTGCGAAATCTAGACCGTATGACGGACCTGAGCAAGGATCCCGATGGCCTATGGTATTCGAAGGGGCTTCCAACACTTTAGGTAACATGATTGGTGCCTTGATCATCTCTCCTGAAGGTTGTCACACTCCTTTCACTGCCAGACTATGTTTCGATTGCACAAACAAAATGGCCGAGTATGAAGCATGCATCTTAGGTCTGAAAACTGCTATCGACTTAAGGATCAAACATTTGGATATGCTCAGGGACTCCGCCTTAGTGATCAACCAAGTAAAAGGAGATTGGGACACTAAACACCCTAATCTTATCCCTTACAAGGAACTTGTGCTATCCCTGATTCCTCACTTAGAAGAGATCACTTTTGAGCACCTCCGTAGGGAAGAAAACCAGCTGGCTGACGCCTTGGAAACCATGTCTTCAATGTTCAAGGTCAGATGGGATAACGAAGCCCCTATGATAACAATTGAAAGATTCGATGAACCTGCACATTGCTATGAGCTCGATACCGATGCGAAAAAGCCATGGTACCATGAGGTGATGAGATACCTTGAAATACAAGAGTATCCAGAAGGGGCATCTATCAATGACAAAAAGTTCTTACAAAGATTTGCAGCCAAATTCTTCCTAAGTAAAGGGATATTGTACAAGCACAACCATGATTCAACTCTACTCTGATGTGTAGACAAGAGGGAGGCAGAGAAAATCATGGAAGACATGCACGATGGTCTCTTCGGTACTCTCTCAAGTGGACATATGATGGCTAAGAAAATCTTAAGAGCAGGTTACTATTGGTCAACGATGGATACTGATTGTCATCAATATTCAAGAACTTGTCACAAATGCCAAATCTATGCTAACAAGGTCCATGTGCCTCCTATCCCTGTGAATGTCATGACCGCTCCGTGGCCATTTGCAATGTGGGGCATTGACATGCTTGGAGAGATCAAGCCTACGACTTCCAATGGACATCAGTTCATTCTGGTCGCTATCGACTATTTTACCAAATGGGTCGAAGCCGCCTCGTTTGCCTCTATCACCAAGAATGTGGTAGCCAGATTCATCAAACATAATCTCATCTGCCGTTATGGTATCCCCGAAAGGATCATCACCGACAATGGGACTAACCTCAATAATGCTATGATTACTCAGCTTTGCACTCAGTTTAAGATTAAGCATCACAATTCTTCTCCATATAGACCAAAAGTGAATGGCGCGGTCGAAGCGGCCAACAAAAATATCAAGAAGATTATGCAGAAGATGGTAGTAACCTATAAAGATTAGCATGAGATGTTGCCATTTGCTCTACACGGTTACCGAACTTCAGCTAGAACCTCGACTGGAGCAACTCCCTTTTCTCTAGTATATGGCATGGAAGATGTCCTACCAGTGGAAGTTCAGATTCCCTCGCTGAGGATTATAATTGAGGCAGGCTTAAGCGAAGACGAGTGGATTCAAACGAGATTGGATCAGCTGAACTTGATCAATGAAAAATGATTAACTGCTATTTTCCATGGTCAGACGTATCAAAAACAGATGGTCAAGGCTTTTAACAAAAATGCATCATTTTACCACAAGGTGACCCCAGAGGAAAATGGACTCCCACCTATGAAGGGCCGTTTATTGTCAAGAGAGTTTTTTCTGGTGGTGCCATAATGCTGACCACCATGGACGGTGAAGATTTCCCACATCCTATAAACGCGGACATAGTTAAAAAATACTACACATAAGAGACCTGTTAGGTTGACACACCTAAGCAAAATAAGGGCATCCCAACAAACCAAAAGGTTTGGGCAAAAATTAGGATATATGCAAAAGATTGTACACCCAGCAAGTTGAAAACCCGAAAGGGCGACTTGGGCAAAAAAGGGTATCCTGGTGGACCAAAAACCCGAAAGGGAGGTTCAGGCAAAAATTAAGGATTAAAAAGCGTATGGCTATGTCCTGTGAAATGAACACAGTCAATTCTATCACCAAGGTCCAAGTTCAAATGGTCCTGGATCAATCCAATCAACTTCGATCAACGGCAAGGGATGTTCGAAGACATTGGGGCAATAGTAGAGCTGGAAGGTAATGAGATCATTTCACATGGCTATTTATCTTTCATTCTCAATTTTGTTTTCCTTTTGACGATTTCCTCTTACTAGGATCTCCGTCTCTCTGTACAAAAAAAAAGCCTATTCATGGGCAAAATATCAATACAAATACACTTTGAAGTTGCAAAATTTTCTGTCTTTATTTTGAATGCAAATTTGTCCGTTGACTAAAATTGAATGAACATATGCATATGAATGTAATTAAAACCATTTGGCACACGTGTCCTGCTAAGCAGCAACATCAACAACAGAGCATCATCATACAACAACATTAAACATCCCTTTAATATATATGAAATAGCCCCACAGATTTATCTCATCATCATTATCCCCACAAGGATGGCATCAACAAACCCTTCCCCAACAAAGTTGCCCGCAGAGTCTCTTTGCATAGGAAAGTCCCTGACCAAAGTCTCAACCTCTTGGCCGCTTTCTCCCCAGCTAAGCCTATTTTGACAAGATTGAATCCTTGGGAATTCTTTCCTAAAGGAAATTCACCTCCCCAACAGGGTTTATTCCCTAACAGAGTTATTTCCCCAGCCGAGCCCATCTTCCCTAGCTGAGTACATCTTCTCCAACCAAGGCTATTTTCTCCAAACAAAATCTATCCTCCCCAGCTGAGCCCATCATCCCCAATTGGGTGTATCCTCCCCAAGCTGAGTCTACCTTACCCGACTGAGTCTATACTCTCCAGTTTGAATACTGCAAATCACAGAGCCACAACCCCTAATCCCCAATAAAGCCGTCAGCAAAGCCTTTACTATTTCCAAAATGCTATGAAGCCTAGATCCGACCAGATATTAGCACCATTTTCAAGTTATTACTGAAACCTGGACCCGACCAGATAACAGTTTGAATTGCTAAAGCCTGGACCTAACCAGATAACAGTTTGAGTTACTGAAGCCTGGACCTGACCGGATAACAAATGATCTCAAAATGCTATGAAACCTGGACCCGACCAGATAATAGCCTATCTCTTCAAGCATATAGAAGAACCTGAACTCAATCTGACCAAGGTTTAACCTCTTTGCCCCAATACAGTTGCCTCCATATCCCCAACAAATGGCTGAGAAACCTGGACCCGACCATATATCAGTTTTCATTTCCATCCTTTCAAAAAAGCCATTGTGAAGCCTGGATCCGACCAGATAGCAATCACCCTCAGAGATTCATTGTGAAACCTGGAAAGCGACCAGATAACAACTAAATCCCCAAGCAGTTTATTGTAAAACCTGGATCCGACCAGATAACAATTGACCTTATCAACCTCAGAAACCTGAAAAGCCTGGACCCGACAGATAACAGTTTTCAAGCAGTTTATTATGAAACCTGGACCCTACTAGATAACAATTGACCGCATCAAACCTCAGAAATTTGCAAAGCCTGGACCCGACCAAATAACAGTTTTCAAGTAGTTTAATGTGAAACCTGGACCTAACCAGATAACAATTAACTATGATTCCCAGAAAGACACTATGAAGCCTGGACTCGACCAGATAATAGTACAGATTTCCAAAAACCATGAAGCCTAGATCCGACCAGATAGTAGTTGCCATTCCAAGTTACTGCGAAGCCTGGATCCGACCAAATAACCATTAACTTCTGTATCCCCAGCAAGTTATTGTGAATCCTGGAGCCGACCAGATAACTATTCAATTTCAAGGAATTTTCTGTAAAGCCTGAGATCTGACCAGATAACAGTTAATTCGTCTCATCCTCCAGTAAGTGGTTGTGAAGCCTGGACCCGACCAGATAGCAGTCGACTACATCATCCTCGACAATTGTGAAGCCTGGATCCGACCATATAACAGCTGACATTAGAGAGATCTTCCCCAGCAAAAGCATCCTTTCAACAAAATTTGAAGATATGCATATTCTTCATCTCCAACAGGCGATCAGGGATTCAATCTCCCAGAATTTCCTCAGCAGTAGTTAGGGATTTATTTTCCTGGACAAAAACATACACTTCACATTCATACATCATAGCATGTACACACCATATGCATTTGGCATGATACCACATCTGGTGAACATCATGCAAACATCTGCATTTTACTAACCCTTTTCTCACAAGTAAAACATCAAGTTTTAGTGTAAATCAACGAGAATATTTGTGTTAATACCTCTTCCAGCATTTACCAACACTCCTCCAAATGGCATCTATAAGCCCATTCATCATCCATCTCCGAGTGCAAATTTCTTGGCACTTTAGTGTTCAAATCATCTTTCACCTTCAAGTCACGAATGGCAGATCCGCCAAATCTAACTCTTCAGGTTCAAGAAGTTTGAACAGGGGCAGCTGTTGTACCAAAAAATTTGCCATCTCATTTCACAAGGGATCACCCTGGATCCCAAGTTTACTTCTATCAAGTTTCTAAGCCTTGAACTGCAAAGTTTCCAAGAAAATCACTCACAAGGGAAAAATGGTCATTTGCATAATGAGAAGTCTAACCTTGACTTTTAGATCAACATTAAATCTCAAAAATCATATTTCATCAAGACATCTTGGAAAATGAAGACTGTTTCATCATGAAATTTAAAAGTCAAATTTTGCTTTGGAGAGGTCAAATTCTAAGTACTTATAAATTTTTCTAAGTGTTTAAGAATTATGGCAATTTCAGAAACTTCTGACCAGATTATCACTAAAGCACTCAATAAATTCTGGATATTCTCAAGACAGAGTTTGGTCAGAACTTCTGCACACAAGCCATTCACAAAAGCTTCAGTCAGAGTTTGCCAGGGTAAATCAAAGAAGATTAAGAAGCATGATGCAAGCTTTCCAGAATGTCTGAAAGCTCCTTCAGAACATGCTGGAGTCAAAAGATAAGAGGATCAGAAGATGAGATGCTACGCTGAAGTAGAACTTCTAATCCAGAGTCAAGCAAGGATGCAGAGTTTCACAGGGCAGGATTTATGATCATCATTTAATGCTCACAACCACTTGGGAGTTGTTATCCAAAGGATTTCCCCCACGTGTACCCCTACTGTCTTGGGAAGACAAAATTCTGTGCAAAAGTATGCTAGGACCATGCACTGCTTCTACTTTTCCTTAATTCACGCTGCCAAATCCAGCTTAGGCGCTGTTAACCATCCAACTTGATGCATTGAACCACACTTGTTTAAGCTTACTTCAAGAGTAAGTCAACATCTGGCATATGATTTTGGTGCCACTTGACCGCCCCAAACTGCAAAACCTTTTCCTATAAATAGAACAACTTTGGCCATTGAAAAGAGGTCAGAAAAATTCGAGAGAAAGGTGTGAAATTTGAGAAAGAAAATCCTTGAACCCCTGCAAAAATTCCAAAAATCCAAAAATATTACAAACACAAAAATACAAAACCTTATCATTTGATTCTTGCATTAAAGCTCCATTTTTCTCAAAGTCATTTCCTGAACAAAACCACCCATACAGTTCCTAATACATATTCAAAAGCCATCCGAAATTCTCTAATCAAACAGTAACACCTTCTCCACCAATATCCACTTCAAAGGATCAGAACTTTATCCCTTGGTTGTTCCAGAATATTCTAATCATTTACTTTCACAGCTGAAAGTTTCCAACCTGCTGAAATTGTGAGGAAGCTGTTCAGAACACCACAAGCGGTCAGAATCAGATTCCAGCTCCCAGAATATTTCCCAATTGCAAGGTAAGTTCCTGTTGACTCTCATCATATTATTTAAGCATTGTAAGATTTTGCATGTTTAACACAATGTAGATATTCTGATCCTGAGGATGTACATATTCTGAGATTTCATGCACCTGCCTGCCTAAATAGAGGGAATTCCAATTTAGAGTTTGATAAAGAAATTAGGACTCAAAATTAGGATTAGCAAATTCATGTTGCTTCTGATTTGTGTTTCTGATATTTCTTGAAAGTTTTCATAACTGTCATGTATGCAAATTATGTTCTGTTAAGAAATGACTAAGCTGCAGATGTTCTGACTGGCTTGGAGAGAGGCAAAGTTCTGACATTTACATCAGAACTTCTGAAAACTTCTGAATTCTCAGAAGATCCAGAACTTCTGAACTTCCATATTTTTACTAACATGTTTATGTTTGTATAGCACGTCAGAGTCAGAACTTCTGACCTCTTCTATTCTCATGCATTTGCGCTGATTTTGGTTTTCTTTCTCTTTTATTATTTTTGCCATTATCTTTATATTTCATTAATCAAAAATACCAAACTATTTCATATTCACATATCATATTTTGTTTTATTTTAACATGAAAAGACAAAAAAATATTTTCTTAAACAAAACTTATTTCTTTTCTTAAATAAATAAGCATTTTACATTTCCTGTACATTCTTATCTATTTCAATATGGTTGTAATAGTAACTTAGAATTTCAATTTGCAACCCCATCCCCCTAAATATTGTAATAGTGTAGGACTTTACATTTCTGCACTGTTATTGCTTTCAATATATGCTAGTAATTAGGGTGTGTATGACAAGATATGAAAATTGACAAATAGATCACCCTAATCAAGACAAAATTATGCATGCAATCAAATACACTTGCACACGAGCACCCCTAGGGTGATTCCACTAGTTGCCTTATGAAAATGGCCATGTTATGCATATGGGATATCTTAGCACAAACGATCGAAATACAAGATCATAGTCCCTCGATGACACTATAAATGTTGCCTTTCAAAATGATCTTAGTATCTAAAATAAAAGTGCTAAGTCATCTCACAACATTGCTATCATGGTCATACTATGACCCAATGCCCGTCCCTTCACATCCAATGATGGAGCTTCTTACTAAAATAATGGTAAGATAGCAACGTCTAAAGGAGGAGGAAAAGAACATCTAAGACCTTTTGAGTAGGTATATTACTTTTAGTTTCTTGCTCAATTTCAAAACAAACATCCTTGCTATTTTCAAAAACAATCACATACACTTTCAAAACACATTGCAAACGTGAAATATTTTCAAAAGCTCAACACTTTGTATACGTTCTTACGAATGAGAACTATTACAAAGTTTTCCTAAACGATGCCACCTTTTCAAAATACTTTCAAAAACCACACAAAACACATTTTTCAAACAAAAGCAAGTGATCTAGCAAGTAACTAAGAGCCCATGGAAAACCATGGATGAAAAGGGTGCTAATACCTTCCCTTTTCATAATCTACCCACCGAACTCAATAAAACATCTCGAAAGGTCTTTCATGTGCTTTTTCACCTTTCCTTATTGGATAAAAGAAAAGTCGATGGCGACTCTTGCTCAACCACAACATTTGCGATAAAACGCAAAACAATCAAGTCAGTTCTCCCACCGTATCATGGAACTGGCGACTCTGCTGGGGAATTTTTAAAAGGGGGGTTACCTTAGGGTTAGATCACATTTACTTTCTTACACTTGTTTGATTTTTTGCTTGACATTTTGGTTCCTTGTTTGGGTTTGTTATTAAATCCTACACCCGGATTTGGGGACACCTTTTAGATAAGTAGAAAAAAGCTGTGAGGGAACTGTGTGGGGTATACCAACACGGTTGAAGTAGTAGCTATATTGATGTGGCATTTTGGTTGGTATCGGTAACCCTTGAGTAGTCAAGGAGAGTACGGGGCCGCCGCATGGTGTCGTGAAGCATCAGCTGACCTTAGAACCTTACTTGACCAACTTGGCCATTAGGACGTATTGAGATGACCGGCTTTGGTGCAGTCCGAAGTTGGTCGATACTCGATACTACACTCATTGAGATTTGGCTCCCGAGCTTTGTTTGGTGGCAAGTCAGTTGTCAATTGAAATGAAGTTTGTGGGAAAGATCAGTGATATTGAGATCCCTCAGAACCCGGTTACTATTAACTAGGACAGGTTGAGCCAACCAAACTTTAAGAGGGTATATAACTATGAAACTCCATACAATCCTAAACCTAAGGACTTGTTTTCTTTGTATATATACTTGTACATAACATCATAAACATCATAAGCATCATAAACATCACTAACCATTTCAAGGATAGTAGGGTTAATTCGATATGAAAGCTTGGATAGTAGGGCTGTGAGAAGGAACCTGGATAGTATGGTTACTTCAATATGAAAGCCTGGATAGTAGGATTTGTGAGAAGGAACCTGGATAGTAGGGTTACTTCGATATGTCCTGGATAATAGGGCTGTGAGAAGGAACCTGGATAGTAGGGTTACTTCGATATGAAAGCCTGGATAGTAGGGTTGTGAGAAGGAACCTGGATAGTAGGGTTACTTCGATATGAAAGCTTGGATAGTAGGGCTGCTGAAGGAACCTGGATAGTAGGGTTACTTCAATATGAAAGCCTAGGTAGTAGAGCTGTGAGAAGGAACCTGGATAGTAGGGTTACTTTGATATGAAAGCCTGGATAGTAGGGTTGTGAGAAGTAACCTGGATAGTAGGGTTACTTTGATATGAAAGCCTGGATAGTAGGGCTGTGAGAAGGAACCTGGATAGTAGGGTTACTTCGAAATGAAAGCCTGGATATTAGGGTTGTAAGAAGGAACCTGGGTCGTAGGGTTACTTCGATATGAAAGCTTGGATAGTAGGACTGTGAGAAGGAACCTGGATAGTAGGGTTACTTCGATATGAAAGCCTGGATAGTAGGGCTGTGAGAAGGAACATGGATAGTAGGGTTACGTCGATATGAAAGCCTGGATAATAGGGTTGTGAGAAGGAAAATGGATAGTAGGGTTACTTTGACATGAAAGCCTGGATAGTAGGGCTGTGAGAAGGAACCTGGATAGTAAGGTTACTTCGACATGAAAGCCTGGATAGTAGGGCTGTGAGAAGGAACCTGGATCGTAGGGTTACTTCGATATGAAAGCCTAGATATTAGGGGTGTGAGAAGGAACCTGGATAATAGGGTTACTTCGATATGAAATCCAGGATAGGAGGGCTGTGAGAAGGAACCTGGATAGTAGGGTTACTTCGATATTAAAGCCTGGATAGTAGGGTTGTGAGAAGGAACCTCGATAGTAGGGTTACTTCGATATGAAAGCCTAGATAGTAGGGCCGTGAGAAGGAACCTGGATAGTAGGGTTACTTCAATATGAAAGCCTGGATAGTATGGTTGTGAGAAGGAACCTGGATAGTAGGGTTACTTCGATATGAAATCCTGGATAATAAGGCTGTGAGAAGGAACCTGGATAGTAGGGTTACTTCGATATGAAAGCCTGGATAGTAGGGCTGTGAGAAGGAACTTAGATAGTAGGGTTACTTCGATATGAAATCCTGGATAATAGGGCTGTGAGAAGGAACCTGGATAGTAGGGTTACTTCGATATGAAAGCCTGGATAGTAGGGTTGTGAGAAGGAACCAGGATAGTAGGGTTACTTCGATATGAAAGCCTGGATAGTAGGGCTGTGAGAAGGAACCTGGATAGTAGGGTTACTTCGATATGAAAGCCTGGATAGTAGGGATGTGAGAAGGAACCTGGATAGTAGGGTTACTTCGATATGAAAGCCTGGATAGTATGGCTGTGAGAAGGTACCTGGATAGTAGGGTTACTTCGATATGAAAGCCTGGATAGTAGGGTTGTGAGAAGGAACCTGGATAGTAGGGTTACTTCGATATGAAAGCCTGGATAATAGGGTTTTGAGAAGGAACCTGGATAGTAGGGTTACTTCGATATGAAAGTCTGGATAGTAGGGCTGTGAGAAGGAACCTGGATCGTAGGGTTATTTCGATATGAAAGTCTGGATAGTATGGCTGTGAGAAGGAACCTGGATAGTAGGGTTACTTCGATATGAAAGCATGGATAGTAGGGCTGTGAGAAGGAACCTGGATTGTAGGGTTACTTCGAAATGAAAGCCTAGATAGTAGGGCTATGAGAAGGAACCTGGGTCGTAGGGTTACTTTGAAATGATAGTGTAGATTAGTTGACCCGTTTGGTTTCGGGAACTGAGTTTTTGTTAGTCGTCTTCAGATGTGACTTGCATAACTGATGAATTTGTTGAAGCTAATCCTCTTTTCCTTGAAAGATATCAGGGTTAGTTATATGCGATGCATGAAATTCATGGTAAGATGATGTTCTCAAAATAAATGAGATTATGTTGTGTATGATATGTATGCGTATGTCATGATGTATGTTCATGAAATGCTATCGGGGTATGCTCGCGTCTGGTAAAATAAATCCCTGACAGTTGCTGGAGATTTGTAAATATTCTGTCGGGATGCTGCTTGAGAATAAACTCTGCGGGGCATGAACTTAAAAATGTATTCTTATAGCTGAAGTGAAGAACTTTGTCAAGGATTGTGCCTCTGTATCCATAGAAAATAAACTCTGCTTGGGGATGAATTTTACCGACTCGCCCGTGATTATGAACCTCAACTGGGGTGGTTACGTCCTGTTTCGGGAAAGCTGACATTAATGCCTTTCGATACTTTTACTCTGTGGGGAGTGTATGTACCAATAATTATGTTCCTAAGTTGGCTCTATCCCGGTACCTACTGGGCAGAGTAACTGTAGGGTTTGGCACCTCTTATTTTTTTCCCTGTTTCTGGAATTACGAGTAATTGTCTTTTGTTTCTTATGTAAATATTTATGAGCAGCAATCATTTTCAAATGCATATATCAAAAATAAGTCATTGGACGTTCTTGCAAAACAAAACATAAAAGAAAAAACAGATTGAAGTTTCTTGTGAAAATGATTTGTATTGATTTTTTGAAGTTGACCGGTAATAGGCGTTTTTGTACAAGGAGGCTGACGTTCTAGTAAGAGAACACCGCCGAAAGATAGAAATTATACAATTTGTGTAAAGGAAAGACAAAATAGCTATGTGAAACAACCCCATTGGGTTCCAACTCTGCTATTGCCTTTATATCTTCAAGCGTCTCATTACTTTGCTTCTTGGCCGAAAGTTGATCAGATCGATTGGTGTCGTACGAGCTTGATAGTCGATAGCGAAGTCTGGTCACAAGATGATCCAATGAGACATGGTGGTACGCTTTATATTCCTAACTTTTTCCTGGACCGCCCTTTCGGGTTTTTAGTCCATCGGGATACCCTTTTTTGTTCAAGCCGCCCTTTCGGGTTTTCGACTTGCCGGGTGTACAGATTTTTTCATTTTCATCCTTTACTTTTGCCCGAACCCTTTTGGTTCACCGGGAAGCCCTTATTTTTGCCTAGGCCATTCAACCTAGAGGGTCTTTGATTAGGCATAGTATCTTTTCACTATGTATGCATTGACAAGGTGAGGAAGGTCATCACCGTCCATGGTGGTTAGAATCATAGCTCCTCCCGAGAAAATGTTCTTAACCACAAATGGCCCTTCGTACGTGGGGGTCCATTTGCCCCTGGGATCACCTTGCGGCAGTATGATGCGTTTGATCACTAGATCCCCGACTTGATATTCTTGGCGTCTAACTTTCTTGTTAAAAGCCTTTGTCATTCACTTTTGATACATCTGACCATGGCAGATAGCAGTAAGTCTCTTTTCATCGATTAGATTTAACTGATCAAGTCGGGTTTGGATCCAGTCATCTTCGTTCAAACCCTCATCCTTCATAATCCTGAGAGAAGGTATCTGGACTTCGATGGGTAGGACTTCCTCCATGCCATATACCAGAGAGTAGGGTGTTGCGCCTGCCAACATCTGTGCTGAGGTACGGTACCCATGAAGAGCAAATGGTAACATCTCATGCCAGTCTTTATATGTCACAGTCATCTTCTGTACAATCTTCTTGATATTCTTGTTAGCTTCTTCAACAACGCCATTCATCTTCGGCCGGTAGGGGGAAGAATTATGATGTTGTATCTTGAACTGTTTACAGAGCTCGGTGATCATTGTGTTATTGATATTCGTACCATTGTTAGTAATAATTCTCTCTGACACACCATATCGACATATCATATTATGTCAGATAAACCGTGCCACAACATTTTTGGTTACTGTAGCAAAGGAAGCTGCCTCAACCCACTTCGTGAAGTAATCAATGGCTACTAAGATGAAGCGATGTCCATTGGAAGCATTGGGCCTGATTTCTCCGATCATGTCGATGCCCCACATTTCAAAGGGCCACGGAGTTGTCCAGACATTTAAGGGGACCGGAGGCACATGCACCTTATCAGCGTAGATTTGGCATTTATGACAAGTTCGAGAGTGCTGTTAACAATCGGCTTCCATAGTGGACCAGTAGTATCCTGCCCGTACGATCTTCTTAGCCATGGTATGTCCACTAGAATGGGTTCCGAAGGTGCCTTCATGTAGACCTGTCATGATCCTCTCTGCTCCACTTTTGTCTACACACCGTAGTAGTGTGGAGTCATGGTTGTGTTTATAGAGGTTTCCATTACTGAGGAAGAATTTTGCAGCGAACCTTCTCAGAAACTTCTTATCATTGATAGATTCCCCTTCAGGATACTCTTGAGCCTCGAGATACCTTTTGACTTCGTGAAACCAGGGTTTGTTTGCCACTTCTTCAGTGTCGATTTCACAGCAGTGTGTTGGCTCATCCAACCTCTCAATGGTAATTTGGGGAGCTTCATTGTCCCACCTAACCTTGAACATAGAATACATGGTAGCTAGCGCGTCCTATAACTGGTTTTACTCTCGTGGGAAATGTTCGAAGGTTACCTCCTCAAAGTGCGGGAGCAATGTCAGTACATACTCTTTGTACGGAATGAGATTCGGGTGCTTCGTATGCCATTCGCCTTTGATCTGACTTATCACCAAAGAGGAATCCCCGAATACATTCAAGAACTTGAACCTTAGGTCAATAGTAGCTCGAAGGCCCATGATGCACACTTCATACTCCGCCATGTTGTTGGTATAGTTGAACCAATCAGCAGTGAACAGAGTATGACAACCCTCAGGAGATATGATTACAACGCCAATGCCGTTACCCAGTGTGTTTGAGGCTCCATCAAAATACATAGACCATCAAGATCCTTCCTCAGGTCCTTCCTCCGGTCCAGGTTCTTCATAGTCAATCACCAGTATAATATTCTCATCCGGGAACTCAAAGTTCATGGATTGGTAGTCATCCATGGCCTGATGAGCCAAATGATCAGCCAATACACTTCCCTTGATTGCTTTTTGGGTTGTATACTGTATGTCGTACTCAGTTAAGATCAATTGCCACCTTGCTATCCTTCCGGAGAGTGCGGGCTTCTCGAAAATGTACTTGATCGGATCCATCTTTGATATCAACAAAGTAGTGTGAGTCAACATATACTGTCTCAGTCGGCGAGCAGCCCATGCCAAAGCGCAGCAAGTTTTATCGAGCAATGAGTATCGTGTCTCATAGTCGGTAAACTTTTTGCTAAGGTAGTATATTGCGTGCTCTTTTCGACCAGACTCGTCATGCTGCCCCATAACACACCCCATTGAATTGTCTAGCACTGTCAAGTATAATATCAAAGGTCTTCCTTCAACTGGAGGCATCAGAATTGGTGGTTCTTGAAGGTATTCCTTGATTCTTTCAAAAGCGGTCTGGAATTCATCATTCCACCTTACCACTTGATCTTTCTTCAGAAGCTTGAAGATTGGCTCATACGTAGTAGTCATATGTGAAATGAATCTGGAGATATAATTCAGGCATCCCAAGAAACCTCTAACTTCCTTCTTTGTACAGGGAGCTGGCATTTCTTGTATAGCTTTTACCTTTGCAGGATCTACTTGGATGCCTTTATCGCTGACAATGAGACCCAGAAGCTTACCAGAACTTACCCCGAAGGTGCACTTGTTCGGATTTAACCTCAACTTGTACGTCTTCAACCTATCAAACATCTTTTGTAGATGATCAAGATGTTCTTCTTCAGTTTGAGACCTGGCTATCATATCATCGAAGTAAACCTCTATCTCATGGTGAATCATGTCATGGAACAGAGCTACCATAGCTCGATGATAAGTTGCCCCAGCATTCTTCAACCCAAAGGGCATCACCTTGTAACAGAAAGTGCCCCCCTGTGTAAAAAAGGTTGTCTTCTCCAAGTCTCCAGGTGCCATCTTGATCTGATTGTAGCCAAAGAAACCATCCATGAAGGAGAAGATTTTATGTTGCACGGTGTTGTCGACCAGAACATCAATGTGAGGAAGTGGGAAGTTATCCTTGGGGCTTGCCCTGTTCAGATCTCTGTAATCCACACACATCCGTACCTTACCGTCCTTCTTAGGTACCAGAACGACGTTAGCAACCCATTGTGGATAAGAAGTGATGGCTAAGAATCATGCGTTGAACTGTTTCATGACCTATGCCTTGATCTTCTCTGACATTTCGGGACGCATACGGTGGACCTTCTGTTCAATTGGAGGACAATCTTCTTTAGTCGGAAGGTGATGTACCATAATATCAGTGTCCAAACCAGGCATGTCTTCATAGGACCAAGCGAAGGTCTCGACATAGTCGTGCAACATCTGTATCAACCTCTATTTGACGCTAAGCTCCAGATTTGCACCTATTTTAACCTCTTTTCTGTCTTCCTCAGTACCCAAGTTCACTGTCTCAACCGGCTCTTCATGAGGCTGTATGGCCCTTTCTTCTTGCTGTAATAGTCTAGCAAGTTCTCCAGGTACCTCACAATCATCCTCACCTTCGTCTTCGGCTTGGTCGATCATATTTTCGAAGTCATAACTAGAAATAACAGAGCTGTTATCAATGGGATCCAGAGTGGATATGGATATGCATTATGATACGTGAGTGTGTGTAAGTGAATAACTGTTTTGATAAAGTGAAAACAGAAAATAAAAACAGAGAGCGCAAAATTTGTATGCCAAAAATGTCCAATGCTTTATTAAATATATATGAAATGACAAATTACAACCCTCACAAACAAAACCAGTGTGCCTCATACAAAGCACAAGGCCGTAAAGTTTTAAATTGTTTATTACAAGTCTCAAATGTCTGAGTAGTCGGGTAGATCCAGCTGTCAATGTCTGAGTCTTCCTCGCTGTCTTCAATGGTGAAATTCTGGCAACAAATACTCAATGTCACAGTGAATGTTATGACACCGTATCTGACTTTCTATAAGACAGTAAATAAAAACAGTAAAGAACACAGTCAATTGTTTACCCAGTTCAGTGTGAAACAACACCTACTCTGGGGGCTACCAAGCCAGGGAGGAAATCCACTATAAGAGATATTAATTCAGGAATAAACCAACCAGTTTATCTCCTTCACTTAAGACCTACCCAATGCAACTTCAATCTAAGTTCAACTTAAACCTGAGTTCCTACTCACTCCCCCTCAATCACAGCAGTGATACTTAAAACAATTGACTAATGAATTAATGAAGACACTCTTCAGAACATACACTTGATTATGCTTTACAGCTTTTTAATCAAGTAACACAAACACTCTTGCTTCACAGCTTTGAGTGATACATAAACCTAACTTGACTTTGCTTCAAAGCTTTAGTCAAGAGACACAAACACTCTTGCTTCAAAGCTTTGAGTGATACAAAAACCCTTACAATCAAAACCTATTCCAAGTCACTTATCACAATGATACTTGCTTGGATTACAGCAGTTAAAACTATACAGCTCCTAATTGATCTTCAGTCAAAAGAGATACTTTCCAAACATCAATCCTGTTGAATATATAGCAGCTGTTTCTTCAGTTAGGGTTTCCACAAAAAGCTAGGGTTAATTAGGTTTAACCTTAAGACTTGGTCACAAGACTTTATCAACCAGATTAGGGTTGAGCTAGGTTAACCTAAAGCCCACGTGAGATTCTGTTCTGGAAAGAATGAGCCATCTTCCTGAAAAATCTCAGAATTAACCAAACTGCATATCTGTTAGATCAGTACAGGATGTCTTAACATTTGTTATGACATCAGAATTCCTGTTTACTGATTTTGGTAGAAGGCAATAAATGTGATCTTTTGCAAAATGCTCAGATACACACTCATACACAGTAGCTACTGTATGCCATACTTTTTCTGCATAAAGAACCTAATAATCCAGAATGTTATGACATCAGTCATGACATTTACACACCTGGTTTTACCAAAAATACATGCCAATAACTAAACACTTACAAACTCCCCCTTTGGAAGATTTTTGGCTAAAACCTCTAAGCAATCAGAGAATATAGAGCAGCAGAATGAATATGACTGCAGAAAAAATATGAGGTCTACCAAGTAATTAACACAAAAAATATCTCCCCCTCTTTAGCCACAAATGGGCCAAATATACATGTACTTAAATGTTATACAGTTATCCAAAATAGGTAATAAAAATAACAAATAAAATCTGAAGACACTTGCATCAACAACATCAGCATCAGGCTTGTCAATTCCACCAAACTTTAAGCACTGTCACCTTCAGAGGAGCTACTTTCTTCAGCATTGAGCTGATCTTCAACAGCACCCTCTTCCCTTCTGTTTCCTTCAGTCTCCTCCTGTTCTAATTTGGAAATTAGGTTTTCTAGAGTCTTTTTCCTTGTCTCCAGCTCTTTGCAGGTCTCTTTCAATACAGTTATAACATCAGATGTCTTGGACTGAGTTTTTGCAGATGATGTCTCAGCTGATGTTATGACAATGTCAGGAACATGAGATCCCTGAAACAGCTTGTAGTGTAACCCAAGAGCAGGAGCTCTTTTGCAAGCAGTGTCTCTTTCCACCAGGATATCAAGGTACTGAGCAAGGATGATTCCACATAGGAGGGAGGGAAAGGCAATTGGGCCTTTAACAGCATAGCTACCAGCATGTTTTAAAGTTTGATAAAAAATGTACCTGCCATTGTCAAATTCAGTCCTGGTACCAACAACATAAATGAATCTCCCCAATCCTGTAGAGATGGTTGATTTATGGTTTGTAGGGACCCAGTTGGCTGCACCAATCTTGTACAGGATGGCAAATTTTATGCTTAGCTTGCTAGCATTTAGCTTTTTTTTTGAGGGCCAGCACTTGACTTGTCTTGTTGTGATGGTTTGGCATACTTCATTGTCAGTAACTTCCAGTTCAAGGCAAGCCTCATTTGATCTTCCAAGAAATTTGTTAATTTCAGATGGAGAGAAATTAACCCTTCTTCCTCTCACATATACACATTCAAAGTCAGCTGACCTTCCATCAGCACATTCATCAGACAAATTCACTATGAATTCCTTGACCAGATTTTCATAGCATTTGGTAAATTTTACCACAGTCTTCATTAGTCCAGCAGCTTTGATCAGGTCCATGATTTCCTTGCAATCCATGGCACCATTGTTTAGTTCTCTTTCCAAGGCTATTCTCTTCAAGCAAACATACTTCCATCTGTTGGCATTTTCAGGGTGGTGAAATGAAATGTTGTCAGTGGGGACTTCAGGAACTCTAGCCATTTTGCTGGAAGGGAGTTTCCTTCTGAGAGGAATGTCTTCAGCATCAATTTCAAATTCTGATTCCTCATCAGAATCAGTAGGCTCAGGTTCTTTTCTCTTCTTTGTTATTGGTTGTCTTGCAGGCTTTGAGAGACTCCCAGTATGCACTTGGGCTTTCACCTTCCCTTTGGACAGTCCAGTCTTCACAGTACCAGT
The DNA here is from genome assembly GCA_948472305.1 of Vicia faba. Lineage (NCBI taxonomy): Eukaryota > Viridiplantae > Streptophyta > Magnoliopsida > Fabales > Fabaceae > Vicia > Vicia faba. The sequence continues at coordinate 1,150,471,835 of OX451739.1, read as the reverse complement.
CTTGCCTTCAGACCTGGTTTTCTTATCAACAGGTTTCTCTTTGGTCAGACATTTTGCAGCATCTTGATTACCTTTCCTGTTCATCATTCTCCTAGCTATGCTAGGGTTGATATTTGCAATTAGGTCATTGTCTGAGTATTCCTCATCCACATCAATAACAGGTGGTTCAACATTCTTTTCTGAGGGGTTCTGAATATCATCAAGTTTTTCAGATGATTTTTGAATGTTGTCATTTGGTGTCTCAACATTCTCAGAGACATTTGGATTTGCTTCAACATTTGGGCTTGCTGATTCTTGATTTAATGGAACAGAAATCCCCGGTACAGAGTGGTTCTCACTCAGGATTCTTGTAACAAGCCTAGCTATTGCTTGATGTACATAAGCTGATCCTTCCCTATTTGGTACAGAAGATGAAGGTTGAGAGGGATTACCGGATGAAGTAGCCTGAGACCTTCCTGCATGCCTTGTTCTCAGCTTTTTGACCTTGGAAGGGTTAGTTGCCATTTCTCTAAGAGGAGTAATCTCCAGGACTTCAGAATCCATGCATGAGGTGATTGCCCGAGAATCTTGATCAGATGATGAAGATGAAATGGTCGTCTTGGATGAGGATGATGTTTGAGACATTTTGATAGTCTTAGAAAACCAGTACCAACTAGAGAGAAAACTTTGATTGAGAGAATGGGAGTTGTTGCAAAGTCGAGAGAGGAAGGAGGCAAATGTGTGTCTATTCAACTTCTTAATAATTTTGAAAGAATTGGGAAAATATATGATTAACCCACTTAAAATAGACTTAACAAAAATAACTCCTTCAACCCTTGTTTTGAGCAAAATTAATTGCTACAATTTCTCATGTTGGCAAATACCCAACTTGCCCCTCATGTTTTCAAATTGATTTGCATCAAGAGCCTTGGTAAAAATGTCAGCCAGCTGTAGCTTAATGGCAACATGTTCCAGTTTAATTGTTTTCTCCTCTACAAGGTCTCTGATAAAGTAATGTTTAAGGTCAATGTGCTTGGTCCTGCTATGCTGAATAGGGTTCTTGGAAATATTGATTGTACTCAGATTGTCACAGTACAATGTCACAACATCTTGTGAGACATTATACTCAGTGAGCATCTGTTTTATCCAGATAATTTGAGAACAGCTACTACCAGATGCAATGTATTCAGCCTCAGCACAAAAATGAAAAGGAAGTCTTTTGGCATGTATCATAGCTCTGGCAGATTCCTGTATGGTCCTATTTTTCTTTTCTACAACTCCATTTTGTTGAGGATTTATAGGAGAAGAGGATTCATGACTAGTTCCTTCTGAGGAACAGAACTCATTAAACTTATTGTTTTCAAATTCCTTGTCATGATCACTTCTGATTCTGACAATACACCCTTCTTTTTCTCTTTGAATTCTTTTGCACAGTTCTTTAAAAACTTTAAACACATCAGATTTTTCTTTAATGAAGTTAATCTAGGTGAATCTGGAATAGTCATCAACAACAACATAGGCATATATCTTTCCACCAAGACTTTCCACCTGCATTGGTCCCATCAGATCCATATGTAGAAGTTCCAGAACCTTAGAGGTGGTCAGATGTCTTGACTTTGGATGTGACATCCTAGTCTGCTTACCAATCTGACATTCACCACAAACTCTCCCTTCATCAATTTTCAGTCTTGGAATCCCTCTGACTGCTTCCATGGAGATAATCCTTTTCATTCCTCTTAGATGAAGATGGCCAAGTTTTTGGTGCCACGGTTTCACCTTTTTTTCTTCTTTGGCAATAGAACACACAGTGGAGTTATTAGTGTTCTCAGGATCCCACAAGTAACAGTTATCTTTAGATCTGACTCCTTTCATTACAACTTCTTGTTTTTCATTAATTACAAGACATTCAGATTTTGAGAAGTTAACCTTGAATCCTAGATCACATAATTGACTGATACTAATGAGATTAGCAGTCAGGCCTTTTACCAATAGTACTTCATTCAGATTTGGAACTCCAGGGCAGTCCAAATTACCGACTCCTTTGATTTCACCTCTAGAACCATCTCCAAAGGTCACATAACTAGTGGTGTGAGGTTTAACATTATTGAGAATGTTCTTGATTCCAGTCATGTGCTTAGAACACCCACTGTCAAAGTACCAATCTTCCTTTGCAGAGACTCTCAGGGAAGTGTGGGCTATCAGGGCAGTAGCCTTTTTCTTCCATTGAGGAGTATGTGGTACCCTGTTAGCCTTAGGTTTGACACCTGGGTTCTGATTAGGGTATCCATACAATCTGAAGCAGAAAGGCTTTATGTGACCAAACCTCCCACAATGATGACATCTCCATCTTTGGTACTTTTTCTTCATATTTCTCTGTTCCCGATGTTGAGTGTTATGTTGTGACATCTGCTTTGACATTTGTTTATCAGACCTGATCTTCTTGTCTGCACCAGATTTCTTTGCTCCCACAAATCCTAGTCCAGACTTGTTTCCCACATTTTGTCCAACCTGAAGGATTTCTTCCAATTTTTCAGTTCCATTTGTCAGCATCTTGACAGATTTTGTCATCTGGTTCAATTTTGAGTTCATCATTTGAACTTCCCCTTCTAGATGACTTATAGTTTCAAGGTCTGCCCTTTTTTCAGCCTCCAACTTTATGATGAGTTTTTTTTGTCTCTCATTTTGCACACAGACTTCAGCACTTCTGATACACAATTTCTTGTAAGTATCAGCCAGTTCTTCAAATGTCACTTCCTCATCACTAGTGTCACTTTCAGAGGTACAAACACCAGTTAGTGCAGTAACTAGTTTGGCAGATTCTTCTTCAGAATTACTTTCTGAATCACAATCAGACCAGGTAACAGTCATACCTTTCTTTTGTTTCTTAAGAAAGGTAGGACATTCAGCTCGAATATGCCCATATCCTTCACAACCATGGCATTGAATTCCTCTGCCTTGATTTCCCCTCTCTTCAGACCTTGGTCTTCTGCTGGAGTCATAAGATCTGTTAATGTCAGAGGGGATGTTCTCAACATTTGACCTTGACTTTGGATCCATTCTCTTGATGAGTTTGTTGAATTGTCTTCCAAGCACGGCTATAGCTTCTGAAATATTTTCTTCTTCATCCTCCTTGTTTTCATCTTCAGTGTTGGATACAAGTGCTATGCTCTTGTTTTTCTTGTCAACATTGTCACTGATCCCCATCTCAAAAGTCTGAAGAGACCCAATGAGTTCATCCACCTTTAAGTTGCTGATGTCCTGGGCTTCCTCTATAGCAGTTACCTTCATTGCAAATCTTTTAGGCAGGGATCTGAGAATCTTTCTCACCAGTTTTTCTTCAGACATCTTTTCACCCAATACTCCTGAGGTGTTGGCAATCTCCAAGATGTTCATGTGAAACTCATGAATGGTTTCATCTTCCTTCATCCTTAGGTTCTCAAACTTGGTAGTCAGCATCTGAAGCCTTGACATTTTTACTTTGGATGTGCCTTCATGGGTAGTTTTGAGAGTGTCCCACACTTCCTTGGCCAGTTCACATTGATGTACTAGTCTGAAAATGTTTCTATCAATTCCATTGAACAAGGCATTTAAAGCTTTGGAATTTCCCAGGGCTAACTCATCTTCTTCTTTGCTCCATTCTTCCTCGGGCTTCAGACTGATTGTCCCATCTTTCTCAGTTATGGTGGGATGGTTCCATCCTTTGTCAGCATCTCTCCAAGCCTTTTTGTCCAGAGATTTTAAGAAGGCAATCATACGAGGTTTCCAGTAGTCATAATTTGTTCCATCCAGAATGGGTGGTCTATTTCCAAAAACTCCTTCTTTGTCCATAGTGCCAGAAAGTGATATCCCTAGATCTCACCCAGTAATACAGGCAGGGTGCCTGCTCTGATGCCAATTGAAATTCTGGCAGCAGATACTCAATGTCACAATGAATGTTATGACACCGGATCTGACTTTCTATAAGACAGTAAATAAAAACAGTAAAGAACACAGTCAATTGTTTACCCAGTTCAGTGTGAAACAACACCTACTCTGGGGGCTACCAAGCCAGGGAGGAAATCCACTATAAGAGATATTAATTCAGGAATAAACCAACCAGTTTATCTCCTTCACTTAAGACCTACCCAATGCAACTTCAATCTAAGTTCAACTTAAACCTGAGTTCCTACTCACTCCCCCTCAATCACAGCAGTAATACTTAAAACAATTGACTAATGAATTAATGAAGACACTCTTCAGAACATACACTTGATTATGCTTTACAACTTTTTAATCAAGTAACACAAACACTCTTGCTTCACAGCTTTGAGTGATACATAAACCTAACTTGACTTTGCTTCAAAGCTTTAGTCAAGAGACACAAACACTCTTGCTTCAAAGCTTTGAGTGATACAAAAACCCTTACAATCGAAACCTATTCCAAGTCACTTATCACAATGATACTTGCTTGGATTACAGCAGTTAAAACTATACAACTCCTAATTGATCTTCAGTCAAAAGAGATACTTTCCAAACAGTAATCTTGTTGAATATATAGCAGTTGTTTCTTCAGTTAGGGTTTCCACAAAAAGCTAGGGTTAATTAGGTTTAACCTTAAGACTTGGTCACAAGACTTTATCAACCAGATTAGGGTTGAGCTAGGTTAACCTAAAGCCCACGTGAGATTCTGTTCTGGAAAGAATGAGCCATCTTCCTGAAAAATCTCAGAATTAACCAAACTGCATATCTGTTAGATCAGTACAGGATGTCTTAACATTTGTTATGACATCAGAATTCCTGTTTACTGATTTTGGTAGAAGGCAATAAATGTGATCTTTTGCAAAATGCTCAGATACACACTCATACACAGTAGCTACTGTATGCCATACTTTTTCTGCATAAAGAACCTAATAATCCAGAATGTTATGACATCAGTCATGACATTTACACACCTGGTTTTACCAAAAATACATGCCAATAACTAAACACTTACAAATGGCATTAATTCCCCGATTACTGATGTGTAGGAGAGGTCTTCCAGCCTGAGCGCGTCGAACATCCCTTTGAGCCCCTGTAGTAAAGCGCAAACCAAATTTGTCAGTTTTGTGAGTGAAATCAGGGAGCTGACCCCAATTGGCACACCCACCTTCTTCAACCACGGCTATGGCGTCCTTGAGGGAGGCCATCTTCAGAGGAGGTTTGTTGTTGGTAGTAGTTTCAGTTGATGCCAAAATCTTAGGGACCTCTTCAAAGTTCTGACATGGAGTTTCTATGAATTTCCCATCCATCTCTATGTACCGGAAGGAATTGACGTGTCTCACCATATATTCCTCTTCACCCCGCACAGTGACAATCTTCCCTTTCACCGGATACTTAAGAATTTGGTGGAGTGTGGAAGTAACTGCCCCAACCTCGTGGATCCAAGGACGACCCATCAAACAAGAATACGATGGCCTGATGTCCATCACATAGAAGGTGGACCCAAAAGTCTGACTACTTTGACATGGATGTCCACCTCCCCGTGCACCATTATCTTCGATCCGTCAAAAGCCCTTACCACAATGTTACTAGGCTTTAGAGTTAAACCCTCACAATCCAACCGGTCCAACGCCTTCTTAGGAAAGACATTCAGCGAAGACCCAGTATCTACCAGCACATGAGCCATAGTGGTGCCCCTGCATTCAATCGAGACATACAGAGCATCATTATGCTTCCTTCCCTTTGGTGTTAAGTCTGCATCTGAAAAACCCATCCCATTATCAGCAGTCAGGCTGGCCACACAATCTTTGAAATGATCAGCTGGAGTTTCCTGCGGCACATGCACGGTCTTGAGGAATGTAATCAAAGCCTTCGCATGGGCTTCAGAACACAATAACAAAGACAACATGGATATCTTTGATGGGGTCTGCCCCACCTGCTCGACCACATTGTAGTCGCTCTTCTTAATTATTTTCAGTATTTCCTCTATCTCTTGCTTAGAGGCTTCCATAACAATTTTCATAGGTGCCTCCGTCCGAGCAAGCTCACCTATAACTTCCTTGCTGCGGGTATCAGATGATTTGCCAACAGGGGTAATAACTGGAGTAAGAACAGGAGCAATAGTTGATGTATTAGTAGGAGCAACAGCTAGAATGACAATAGGCTTGTTGATAGCCTTAGGGGAAATCTCGAGAGAGAAGACCCTTCCACTCCGGGTGATTTTGCTGGTTCTGACAATGTTACCAATATCAGGATCAACCTCTTCATTTTTCAAATCTTGTTTGATGCCATGATAGTACACATCGACACCATAATGCCAGGGGACAGCTTTGTCTGAGACATACGGGACAGGACCAGGAACAATGATTATCAGCGGAGCAATTCTTGGAGCAGATGTAATCCTAACAGGTATTCTCGAGGAGACCTTAGAAGGACTGGCGGAAATGGTTATAATGGCAATGTCTTCAGATGGGACTACGGGAACCAAAGTTTTCTCGAACAAAATTTCTTTACTGTCCATCGGGCGTTGAACACCTAACTTCAGCAAATGACAACTAGAAGGCAGAAATGAACACATGTGACAACCTTCACCACAACCCAGAATTAAACTGGCCAACAACAAATTCTTCTTTACAGTCATGAGAGGAGTAGAAACTTCATCAACTAAGGTCACAAACAAGTCGATATCAACAACATTAATTCCACGATCGTGCTTAGGCATGGGAGAAAATATGACACTGGGCTTCTCCGGAGCATCAAACTCTATTTCCTTGGCTTCAATCAATTCTTGTACCTTGTTCCTCAGAGCCCAGTAGTCATTTGTATCGTGGCCAGGACTCTCGGAATGATAGGCACACCGAGCATTTGGATTACATCGGGGAGATGTAGTATTTGGATTCTTGGGAGCCTCTTTCAAGGTTGCCAAGTTGGATCTCAGCAGATGAGGTAGAACTTTAGCCAATGTCATGTTGATTCGGGTAAACTGCAGTTGTGGTCTTTCCACTCTTTGTTGATTGTTGCGTTGTGGAGCAACTGTAGGCCTAGGTATCATTATGACACTTACTGTCTGACGATGTTCAGCCCTGTTTTGGCCGCTCAGGCTATAGATGGCATTAGCTTCCTTCTTACCAGCAAAAGGCTTCTTTATTGAACTCGAAGAGGCATCCTTCTGTATCTTGCCTCTCCAAATCCCAGCTTCTACTCTTTCTCCAATTAGAATCAGCTCGATGAAACCAGCTGACGAGTTGCCAATCAAATGATTGAAAAATGGACCAGATAGTATCCCCAGAAACATATCAACTAATTCCCTATCAGACAACGAGGGTTAAACTCTTCCAGCCAAGTCTCTCCATTTCTATGCATAGTCTTTAAAACCTTCACTTGCACCCATGGACATACTCTAGAGTTGAGTACAAGTAGGAGCAAGGTCGTCGTTGTATTGATACTGCTTATAGAACGCAGCAGCCAGATCTACCCAATTTCGGACATTGGCACCCTCCAGCTGGTAGAACCATTCAAGCTGAGTCCCTGACAGACTATCTTGAAAGAAATGAACCCATAAATTTCTATCAACGGTGTGGGGCGGGATCTTTCTGACATAAGAGCGGAGATGGAGTTTTGGGCAGGACACCCCATCATACTTAGCAAAAACTGGAGCTTTGAACTTCTGCGAGATGACTACTCCCGACACTAATCCCAATTCTTCGAAATCTAGCCCAGGTATCCTCTGAACTTCCATGGCACTCAGACGATCTTCCAACTGCTTGTATCTATCCTCAGCAAGAGGATATTACTCATCATTATAGTTAGTATTGTTATCAGAAATTGCAGGATTGGGGTCCTTCTCTTCTTCTTGATTCTCCCCCTCCTTAGATGAAGAGGTCAGATCGACTTGTCGCTTCAAACGCTCTCCAAACCTTATGCCCATATTCAGAATACCGACAACCTTCTTCTTTTTCTTCTTCTCTTTCAGGATGAGGGCTTTCAGATCCTCCTGCCCTTTTGCCAAACTTATGAACATTTGTTGGAACTGGGCGTTCTTTGCCTGAAGGTCCTTGATGCTTTGTTCGGAAGGCATTTCTGCTGAAATAAACAGCGAAGGAGATGAGAAACCCGTAATGGTAACTGTACATGCAATGCTATGAATGGAATGCACATGCAATGATTTCAAAGACTTTGGAAAATTTAAATTTGCAAACCAAAGTAGAACAAAGACTTTATTAGATGAATTCAAAGTTCAAATGCCTTTTAGGCGTTACAATTAAAATAAATGTAAAACTAGAAATTAAAATTCCCATGGATGCTTCCTCTTTGTGCCGAGATAATCATTGAGTCCTTTTTCCTCGTGGAGCTGCTTTGTGAGCTCTAAAACCTTCCTCTCCTGAGCATGGAACTGATCCCTGTAAGTATCCCACTCCTTCATCAACTGAATCCAAGTCCTCTGTAATTCCCCAAGATCAATGGACATATAAGGATAGAGAACCATATAAGGAATACCCCCTTCAGTAGTGGGTTCCATAATCACTGGTAAAATGAACACATAGGGCATCATAAGCTTCTGGGCGCGAGCTTGTACCCATTGTAGGTAAGGTTCCATAAAAATTGAAGCCTTTGACCCTAAAGCCTTGGCGCCAGATCTGTTTACCATGCCCCAAGCTTGTATGAACCTCCGGCGATACTCGTGAACATCATCCTCATAGTTGAATACAATGCCCTCGATAAGTAACTCATGGGGACCATCTCTTCGAGCGTAACCAAATTGTCTCAGGGCTAAACAAGGATTATAGGTTATACCCCCTCTGATACCAAGTAATGGGACATTAGGGTACTCCCCACAGCGGTCAATAATAGCAGTGTTTTCCATAGCCCGGGAACACCAGAGAATATCCATATGAGCGAGTGACATTATCCTTTGCGACCAACCCAAACCTTCTTCATTCTTCAGTACGAACTTAGGGAGGTGAGAAATAAACCACCTCGACAACAATGGCATACAACACATAAGAACCCCTCTTCTCTTCATGGTACGAGTATGAAGAGTGTGCAAAATATCTCCGAGCAAGGTAGGCACGGGGTTGCGAGAGAGGAAAATCTTGATAGCATTCACATCTATGAATGAGTCTGGATTAGGGAATAGAACTAACCCATAGACCAGAAGAGCCAAGTCCTCCTCAAAAGCCTGAAAATCCATATCATCCCAAAACAGCTGGGCATTGTCTATTAGAAAATTATCTAGAAAACCTTTGACTCCACTTCTTGTTTCCCAATTGGATACCACGTCGGCCCATTCAGATGCAAGGCTGAGGCAATGAATTTTGGCTTAGGTACTTCTTCTAGACCTGTGAAGGGAAACTGTTCAAGAATGTGTATATCCAACAGCCGAGAGAATTCTTCCAAGGTAGGCACCAACTGATAGTATGGAAAGGTGAAGCAGTGGTGCTTGGGATCGAAGAACTGAAAAATTACACTCATCATCTTTTCATCAAAGTTTGAAGTAACCAAGTTGAGAAGTTGACCATGTCTCTTAATGAATGTTGGAGTTTCACAAACCTTTGATACTTTCTCTTTGAGTTAGGAAGGTATCTTCACAAAGCTGATTCGGATAGTGTTCCTACGAACGAAAGCTATGATCTGCAAAATAGAACAAAGATAAATTCCCTTGGTCTTTGAAATGGTTAGTGAAATAAGAATGGATGCTATGTTATGATGTCATGATAAACCACAGGTGTAACAAACACAGAAAAATCACACCAAGCTCTTAGGTTTAAGGCTTGCATGAAGTTAAATGTCATACCCTCTTGAAGTTTAGTTGGTTTCAAACCTGTCTTAAAAAGTAACCGGGTTCTAAGGGATCTTAATATCACTGACCACCCTTTATCGCGCATTGTTTCAACTCAAGCAATCTTTTCTTGCGGCTGAAATATCCCGAAAGTATGATCTCAACGAGTGTAGCATCGAGTATCAACCAATCCTCAGCTCTACACCGAGGCCGTCTATCTCACTACTTTCTAATGGCAAAGTTTGTTCAACTAAGGTTCTAAGGTCCGTTAGTGCTTCACGACACCATGCGGCGGCCCCGCATTCTCCTCGTTTCCCCACCAACACAACCATCTCTTAAACCATATCGGTCTACGCTGTAAAGTCTCCATGATCTATTGCTGTTTACCTAATAAGTGCCCCCAGATATGGGTGTAGGATCTACAGTAACCCGAGCAAAAATCCTTAAAGATAAAGCAGGAAAAGCAAAAAGAAAGTAAAAAATGACCTAGATCCTAAGGTAAACCCCACTTTTTTATTTTCCCCAGCAGAGTCGCCAGTTCTGTGATACCGTGGCAGATCTGACTGTTAGTACTGGTTTGCATTTTGCTTTTTTTGTTCACAAAATATCATGGTAAGCAAGAGTCGCCACCGACTTTTATTTTATCCAATCATGGAAAAGTAAATAGAACAGAAAAAACCTTTTTTTTCGAGATTTCTGAGTACGGGGGGTAAATTATAGAAAGGGGAGGTGTTATCACCCTTTCTATCCATGTTTTTCCATGGGCTCTTAGGTACTTGCTCATTTTTCAAGTTGCTTGTGTGTGCTTGTTTTGAAAATGTTTTACTTCGTGATAACCCTTGTATCAGTCCTCAAGAGTGTGACGAAGTTTGTTTTGAAAATTTGTTTTGAAAGGTGTTTGTGTGAAAAGTTTTGTTGAGCAAGTACTTAAGATTCTACCTACTCGAAAAAAGATTATTTGTTCTTGTTTCCTTTAGATAGCGCTATCCTACTATTAAGGAGTAGGTAGCCCCGTCATTGGAGTTTGTAAGGGACGTTCGAAAGGGACAAGTACAGTCACATAAGCAATGGGTTGGAAACTTTAGTAGTAACCCTAGAGTCTTAAGATCTTTCTGAGGCAACATTTCCGAGGCAACATTCGAATGGGACATTTGATCTTTTAGACAGAAGGACAACCACTAAAATCTCCTATGCTTAAATGACTATTTTACCGAAGGCAACCGAAGTGAGGCAAAACCTAGGAGTGAATATGTGCATGTGAATTTTTCAGTTAATTAGTCTTTGCACATTAGGTGATCTACCGTTTTAATTTTCAAGCATTCTTCTCATACAATCCTATTAACCATGCATCTAGACAGTTAAAGATTTGCAAGAATTTAAAGTGCGAGAAAATAAACCTAGCTATTACAGGGCTTCGGCAGTTGCATAATCATCTTGACCGAAAATAAAAATGCGGAAGTTTAAAACCCTAATTACTATTACAATCCTGGAGCAGTTACAATAACAATAAAAGAATTAAAATGCGCACGACAAATTAAATGCGAGAAAAAATGAAAACCCTAAAAATCTAATTGAAAGAAATATTTAAGTTATTTTTTGAGGAAAAAATTAATTATGTTATGTACAATAAAAACCCTAATTCTAATTATTTTTTAATTATATAAAAAAGGATTAAATTGCCCTAAGTTAATTAAACTAAATTAATTAAGAAATTAAAAATATTCTTTTTATGAAAAAAATGATTTTGGTGTTTTTTGTGATTTTTTTATTAAATAAAAAATGATTTTAGATATTCTTTGTGAAAAGAAAAGTAATTAAGAAATAAATAAAATAAATTAAAAAAATAGAGAAAGAGAGGAATTGGGTCTGTGTTGTGCTGAATGGAGGGGGGGGTGCAATGTTGGATTTCCCAGGCCCATTAGCCACCCAAGCTCAGTCAGCGCTTGGTTCCATGTGGCGTTGACCTGAGGGTGTACCATGGGTCCTTCATTGCTATGCGTTGGATCTGGTTGACTATGAATCTGAAGGATTAATGGTTGATAGCGCATGGTGAACGCTAGGGCAGGTGATGCATAAGATCTGCAAATGGAAAAGAAAATAAAGTTTTGCTGGGACCTGGGATCGAACCCAGGTCCTTATACTCTCCACCAACGCGACTCACCACTGGGCCAACTCGCTTTGTTGAATAAATACTGAAAACAAGATATAATATAGAAAACAAAATGGTTAGTGGAAATACACGCACGAAATTTCAAATGGCCCAATGGTTGGCTGCCACATAAGCTTCTTCTACCTTCCTCCGTCGCATTAGATAACGACCTTATACCCATGGACATCGGCCATGGCTAGAAACCTGTAATATCTCAAAATATGATACAAGCATGATAAATCACTTATGAATACATTGATCAACTCGTTTTGACCTGACGAACACGATGGCACCCTTTATTTCGGCTAATTTCACCTGTAGCCAAAAACCCTAAAACGCATGTGGAAACCCTAACAATGGCAAGTACATATATAGGCTTCAAAAATGCAATTAAACTATTCAATCAGGTTGCAAACATGTCAAAGATCACAAATATGTCAATCAAATGTGCTAATAATGCAAGAATTATGGTAATCGATTCTAAAAAAAATTGCAAACCGTGTGAGTTACAACTTGCGTTTCTTGATGCTTCAGACCTTGCAAACGATTGGGATGGCTTCCTGAGACGTCCAGCAATTGATTGGCAATGCTAGGATGGCTTGATATGGCCTGTGGAGTGAAAACTAACTCACACTTTTCTTTGAATTTTTTGAATTTGCTCTACCTATTTTACGACTGCTAACCCATGTCTTATTCCTTGTACATGTTCATTATATATCCTAGAACGAATTAGGGTTATAAAACTGGCTTGTATCTTTGCAATTATGGAAGATTTGATTTGATTTCAATGCCATATGTAAACTTGCTATATTGAGCCAAATCATCCCTTTCTTGTACCAATCATGCTTGATTCGATTTGGCCTTGATATTTCAGCATATTTTGATTGCAAACCTGTCAAAAAATCATATCAAAACAGATCTTTGATATTATTTACCAATTATTTGATTTAATTCAATTTTTAATTAATAAAAAATCCCAATAAAATGGATAATTTAGCAAATATCATGTGGATGGATATTTGGGTCATAGATCATGCTACAAGTGAGGTGCAATCATGAAATGCTAGGCCTATTTAGTAAAAAAAGGCATTTTTGAGCATTTGAGTTTTGGCAATTTTGCCAAAAAGGTCAACTTTGACAAGGCATATCTCTTACAATTTTAATCCTAGAGAGGTGTTCTTGGACTTTTAAGAAAGCTGAGGATGTCCCCTAAGCAACCCTTTTGGTCTCATCTCAATTGAGTCTTCCATGTTCATGTAAGAAGCTTTGACCCAAAAGGTGTTTTTGTTGACTTTTCAAAAGGATCCATAATGTGGAAATTAATATCTTTTTATGAGTGCATATTTTGAAGTTGTGGGCTAAAGATGAGTTGTAGGGAATTGCATCCTCTTCAAAATGATCCTATGATGGAAAATTTCTGATAAAGCATGTGGAAGTTATGCTTGGTCAAAATTTGGTTGACTTTTCATAAGAAACCCTAATTTAGCAACTTTTGGGTTTTAATGAATTTATGGCATTCCTTGAAGAATCATGATAAATCCTTGATTAAATGATAGAGATCACTTCAAAATGTTGATGTTGACCAATTTTTTTGAAGTTTGACTGTATGTGGGCCACAGTTGACTTTTGACCTAATATAGTCGATTCTCAAGCATTTGAGCATTTGACTGAGCAAACTTCTTGTGCAATGCTTGAAACTTGACATGGAGGGTATTGAGAACACATTAGGACCATGGAGAGCATATGAGGTCTTTGGAGTCCACCTATATTGATGAAAATGAAAACCCTAATTTGAGACACATTGCCTTAGGAGAGAGTTTGTCTGGTTAACTCTTGGGCAACTTGAGAAAATTGAGGATCTCTATGGGAATGTGTTGAGTAAAATAAGAGGGAAAATTTTAGGGTACATCAGTTACCACTTGTGCTTTTTCTTGTGCTTCCATTTTTTTTATGTATTGCCTGTGTGCAATATGTTCTCTTGCAATCTGTGTTTCCATTGCTTGTTTACATTGACTGTATTTCTTTTTGTCAAGATTTTGGCTATAAATGGGGTGTAAAGTGTTGTGTTGTTTATGTTTGCTTCATGAATGAAACTATTTAGGGGGAGCATGATGTTTCATGATGATGCCTTGGTGCATGTGCTTCTGCTGCTGCTACCGATGTAGTCAGTTGTGCATGATGTGGATGTCTTAAGAGATGTTTCAACATCCTATTTTGTATGTGTTGAGAATCATTTTGGATTTCTATTCTGTTGTGGGTTTTTCCTCTAGAGGGAGAACTTACTATGTGTTACAAGGGGAGTAGTATACTTTTCTGATTGTGTACTTGTTGAAACGTTGATATTTTGTATGCAGTTTGTTTGTGGTTTTATTCCTCTCTCCTGGGCTATTTGTGCTAAAAGTGTTTTAGCAAATTTTTTCCAAAAGGGGAGATTGTTAATACCATGGTTTTAGTATTGGCAGAATTTTGCTAAAACACGGTTAACAACATGATGTTGTAGAAGGTGTTCTTACATGCTGGTCATGATCATTTAAAGGAAGATGTTCTGATAGATGTTGTAACACCCTGTATCAGAACATCAGTACAAATTGTATTGTTTTTCTTGATATATTTAAATTGATTATGGGAATTTCCTTTTGGTTTTATCTTAGTGACTTTTTCGCAGGTCAAGAATATTAATTCTGGAACAATTGATTTATCTCCAGCTGTTCACAGGTTTCCAAAATTGGGCTTTGAGACAATTTAGGAAACCTTGTGTTTTATTCTAAGATTTAAAAAGATATTTCTACACAAATTGGTGAAGCTCTCAGCGTGTGCAACAAGGAATATCTGGGTGCAGGTTCAAGGCCCAAGGATTGCTGAAGATTATTTAAAGAAACTACCTAAACCTAAATTCATTAAGAACTTAGTAAAAATAGGGGAAGCTGATTTTTCTTAGTATTAAGTTTTGAGGGGTTTATCTTCTGATGCATTTGAGTTGACTGGTTTTTACTTGATAGTTTATCAAGTTATTTTCTCACTCTTGAAGCTTGTAAGCAAGAGAGTTTGAGATTTTCTAATTGAAGTGTGATCCTCAATTGTAGTTTCTAGTCACTTGGATAATGGTTGTAGTTTCTAGTCACTGGTGTTGTGGCTGTAGATATCACTGTGGTGAATAGAAGTGAGATGGCGATTTCTCATATCTAGGAGGTTCCTAGGTAGAAGTTGAACTGGGTAGTGATTAAGTAATAAATTGTAAACTGGGATTGTTTAGGCTTTAAAATTAATACTAATAATAATGGATTTCCTCCCTGGCTTGGTATCCCCCAGAGTAGGTGAGTTATACCGAACTGGGTTATAAATTCCTTGTGTTCTTTTACCTTCTGCATTTAAATTTTGCATAGTTTTTATTTTGGTAAAAGTTTAGTATGCAGATGTCATAACATCTGTTGTAACATTATGCTTGTATGTTAAGACATCAGTCTTGACGTCTGATATTGTGTGCGCCAAAATTTTAAATATCATGACATCCTATTTAACATTAATTGCTTCCTGCTGCAATATACTCAACCTCAGCTGTAGACAAGGATACACAATTTTGCTTCTTACTAAAACAAGAGATAGGATTGTTTTCCAAGAAGAAATATTCTTCAGAAGTGCTTTTTCTATCATCAACATTACTTAGTGTTAGTTCCATGGTTTTGAGGTTGTCATAATTTTTCTAAAACATGGTTCTACTGATGTTGATCAAGATGTTACAACATACTTGTCAACTGTCATAACAGGTTTGATGTTATGAGTTTTTCAACCAAATGTCGAAGTAGATGTCATGACATCTTGGTCTGGTACAACAGGCATTGATGTTTTAAATCTTGATAGATTTGATTTGATTCTGTGATATTTATTTTGGATATATCTCAGTAAATTTTGCAGGTCAAGAAGATTTAATCTAGATTAGGTTTTATATCTTCAGTTGTACATTAGTTACTAAATTGGGTCTTGAGACAATTTAGGAATTTTTGTATTGTTTGTTCCAAGATTTAAGGATATTTTGCTGCACAATTAATGCATCACTCAGCATATGCATCAAGAAACTTCTAGATGAAGAACTTGAAGCCCATGGACTGTAGAGGTATATTTAAAGAGAAAACCTAACCTAATGTAATTAGTTATTTCAACAATTGTAAAATTAGGGGAAGAAAAATAGTCTTAGGTTTTGAGAGTCTCTTGTGTATTGTGTGGTGTAAGCCACCCTTGTATCTTTTGATACTTGTTGTCAAAATTATGTTCTCACTCAGAAGCCTTTAGGCAATGAGTTGAGTATTGTTCTTGGATGAATCTTTAAGAAAATCAAAGTATTGTTCTTAGTCAAGAGTCTTGGATAAGTATTGTAATGGAAGTACGATCTTCTTTTTGAGTTATTCCCGATACAATCACTGGGATTGGGACTGTTAGATATCATTGAGGTGATTTAGGAAGTGAGATGGAGATTTCTCATATTTAGGAGGTTCCTAGGTAGAAGTTGCATTGGGTAGTGATTAGGCGAGAAGTTGTAAACTGGGATTATTTTGGTTTGAACTAATACTGCTAATAGAGGGCTTCCTTCTTGGCTTGGTAGCCCCCAGATGTAGGTGATATTGCACCGAACTAGGTTAACAACTCTATGTGTTATTTATCATTCTACAATTTAAATTTTAGTATCTGTTATAACTTGATAAATCTATTCAGGATGTCAAATCACATGTTATAACATTTGTCTTGACATTGTTATGATGTTGGAATATCAGTATTACCATGTGTTGCTTGTACCATAGAAATTTCAATTGGTATCAAAGTAGGCACCCTGATCCATTGGGTGAGCTTCAGGGAGTATTTTTATAGTACTACCGTTCTTTGTGGAAGACTATAGTGATATCATTTAGGTTATCAATAGACAACAGAGGGTGAAGAATTATCAGGATAGGAGATTCCTAGTTCTGAAGAGATAAAAAGGAAGAGTTTGAGTTGTTTCTTTGTCACTCTGAAATTATCAACTTCATGTTCTATGAAATTGGTAAGTTCTCTGCATCACTTGTATTGTAGCCAAAGATACTTGAGAATTTATCAAGTCCACTCATAATGGCACATCTAAGTGTGTTTGGAAGAAATGTACTTAGGTGTGGAGATGATCAAGAAGAAGTTTTCTCAGGTTTCTAATCAAGAGGTTTGACATGATATTGACAAGCTATTGAAGAAAAACAAGAGCATTCTTCTTCAACTTACAGGAAATCATACCCTAGTCTCTAATGAATGGTTTCTTATTATTATTGTTGTGTTCTTGGGGAGTCAATCCAATCAGGTTGAAGAGTTTGAACAGGATGTCTGGACCAAATGTCAAGAACATCTATACTAACTTCAACATGTATGTAATGCTAAAATAAAAAGGCTGGAACTGGAGTATAGATCAAATCAATGTCAAAACATTATCATGAGTGTGATGACCTTGGATCTTTATAGAGCATAATTCCTTACTTATCTCAAGAGCAACTATATAGGTTTTCTACATCTAGTTTGACTAGAAGATAGATTTCTTATGAAGATTTCTATTTTGAAGAATTATCTCATGATATGCTGATGTTTTATTCAAATATTTGTGTATCTAGAAAAAAAGTGTTATCAACCATGAAGAAATAAGAGGTGAGTTATTTCTGATCTTATATCTTAAGATAATGAAGGATTGTGTACCATCTATAACTTTTAAGGTGAATTTACCCTATTAATCCTAAAAACGTGATATCAAAGATCAAGTCTGGAAGGATAGTTCAGTTATGTTGAAAGAGGTTTCTTCTACAGGAAATATTATTGGGAGTGTAGGGTTTTCTAGCTGGGATTAGTGAAGAAAAAAATCAAGTGACAAAAGGTTCTTTTATCAAAAGGAAAGCTGAGTCAAGGATGTCAATCTTAATGTATTAACATTGCGTTGGACATCAGCTTACTCATGCTATAGGCATATAGTTGCATTGAAGATATCTCTTTTGTGATAAGTTGATTTTAGCAGTTTTGGTTACCTTCTCAAAGGCCGGGTTCAATATTGTTTAACCAAGCACTAGCTAAAGCTCAGGGAAGGACTTAACTGCCTTATTTTATCATACCTTCTTAGAATTTCAACTAAGATGATTGGTATTTTGAGACTAACATTTCCAGACACTTATTTGCAGTAAAAGTGGTTCTGGTGGTTAGTTTAAGTATCATTCTAAAAAAATATTACTTTGTTGATGATGCAAAAAGGGAAGTTTAAGGACATTGGGAAACTAAAGAATTCAGGATGGATTCTCGAAGGTTTGCTAATTGGTTTTCTTCTTACTCAAGGACTGGTGACTATTATGATAAAATAAGTCAGTTGTTTGATCAAGGTCTAAAGGTATATGTCATCAAGGAAGAATTTTATGTCACTAATGAGGTGTATGAAGTTCCTCAGTGGATTTAAGAAAAGTTGCTATTTATGGATTTCTTAAGTATTAAGTTGTTTATCCTTTTACTTGGTGTTCAAGAAAGAAGAAGTCAAGATGTCTCACCAGAAGGTGCAACATCAGACAGTTGCAAAAGCTCTAGAATGAGTTCTATGTTTTTGTTTGGTTCAATGCAAGGTGAGTGTCCTGGTGGATAAAAAGATATATATGATTTTTTATTTTGTGTCTTATAAAAAAGTAAATCTATTATTTGTGATGTCTTCAAAGGTTCTTATATACTCCTTGAATGAAAACAAGGTATTTTTATGAGTTACTATATTGGGGAGAAGTACTTTTAGTGATGATTAACTTCAGATTCAAAATCAGTGATGTGTTCATTAAGAAAGGTACTGATGTTCAACCAGATGTTGGAACATCATCGCAACAGTTTATTACTCCAATATATAGAAGATTCTAAAGGGCTAAGAGGTACTGAATATGGAAGCTCTCAATAAAGCATTTTAAGGGGGAGTTCATTATTTGGAGTTTTTCATAGTTTGTGATCATCAGGTGTTTTAGAGATGGAATATTGAATGATTGTGAGTCTTGGAGTAAAGAAGCTATTGGCGGAGTCTGAAGAAGATTGTATTACTGGAGGATATTCTGGTCATCTGGATTAGAATTAATTGAATCTTGGTATATCTTTAAGATTAGGTACATTGCTGAAGGGAGATGTATTTTCAATTGGGTTGATTACTAAAAGAGTGCAATTATAAACGAAATTTCATGACATTGTAGTGTGATATATGAAACTAAGCGGCCGGAACCTGTCATCTGGATGTTAATGAAACATCAATGAATTCGCCACCGAACGTATTTTATCCCGCCGAAAGGGAAAGGTAAACATCGAGAAAACCTGAAAAGGGAGAAATCATGGTCTTTCAACCGAGAGATCGGGTAAGGGAGTCTGTTACGCAAGGGGAAGGTGTTAGCACCCCACACACCCGTAGTACTCTATGGTATCCACTCTTGTTGTCTAATCTAATGGGTGTGGTCAAGTCCTACGTCTATGGATTAAAACTGAAAAGGGAATGCATGCGAAAGAAAAAGGAAACAATGTAGGGAAAATAAAAGATGTGCTCGGTTGGGCCCTACCCCAATGCCTACGTATCCCTTTTAAGGAATCAGAGCAGCCGTAGTTCGGCTTACATATTTTGGTTGGTTTGTGTTTTTTTAATTAAGACAAACAAAAACAGTTAAGATGGCAAAACATCGAAAGAAACAACAAACAAATGAGGTGATCAAACATCGACTAAATAATAACAACGTAACATGTCAAAGATGGAAAGACATCAAATGGTAATATAACACACCTAACAGTGACATTGTGGGTCAAAGTTAGATAATCAAATATGTGCGATGGAAAAACATCGGCTTCAAACAAATGTGCGATGGCGAAACATCGGATAAGAGATAATAAAGTATCATGGTAAAAATGGAGAAACATCAATAAAACGGATGACAAAACATCACAGCTAACAATGATATTGAGAATCAAAGTAGGATAACAAACATGTGCGATGGCGAAACATCGGCTTCAAAACAAATGTGCGATGGCGAGACATCGGCTAAAAGAAAACAAAGTCATGGCAAAGATGGCGAGACATCAATAAAACGGATGACAAAACATCACACCTAACAATGATATTATAAATCAAAGTAGGATAACAAACATGTGTGATGGCGCAACATCGGCTTCAAGACAAATGTGCAATGCCGAGACATCGGCTAAAAGATAACAAAGTCATGGCAAAGATGGTGAAACATCAATAAAACGGATGACAAAACATCACACCTAACAATGATATTATGAATCAAAGTAGGATAACAAACATGTGCGATGGAGAAACATCGGCTTCAAACAAATGTGCGATGGCGAAACATCGGCTAAGAGATAACAAAGATATCATGGCAAAGATGACAAAACATCAGTAAAACAGATGACAACAATAACACCCGACAATGATATTGAGAATCAAAGTAGGATAACAAACATGTGCGATGGCGAAAAATCGGCTTCAAACAAATGTGCGATGGCGAAACATCGGCTAAGAGATAACAAAGATATCATGGAAAAGATGACAAAACATCAGTAAAATAGATGACAAAACAATCACACCCGACAATGATATTGAGAATCAAAGTAGGATAACAAACATGTGCGATGGAGAAACATCGGCTTCAAACAAATGTGCGATGGCGAAACATCGGCTAAGAGATAACAAAGATATCATGGCAAAGATGACAAAACATCAGTAAAACAGATGACAAAACAATCACACCCGACAATGATATTGATAATCAAAGTAGGATAACAAACATGTGTGATGGAGAAATATCAGCTAACCAGGTTTAAAAGCAAAGCCAAGAGGCACACAGACAAAGTAAGATTGGTTTGTATCTTTTACCTTGAAGAATGGTTTGAGTTTATTAGAAATGTATTATGATTTGCCAAGAAAACAATTTTGTTTTAAGATGCAGAATGCATAGAAAGGGAAAACAACTAATGGAAACAAACCTAGTACTATCCCTAGTGTTATCATAACAAGGTTGAGGATAAAGGGAAGTCATATCCTATGTTAGCATACATGGATTCCTACCTTAATCAGCATGTCAAAGAAAGCTTAACAAAACTATCCTATAGGGAACATGCAATGAGAGTGAAGTCGTGATCTCAATTTCTAAATTGAGTGACTCATGGATCAACAATTAAAAAGGAAAAGCAATAAAAATCCTATAGGGAACAAGCACTAAGAGCGAAGTCGTGATCTCAATTTCTAAATTGAGTGACTCATCGATCAACAATTAAAGAAGAAAAGCAATAAAAATCCTATAGGGAACATGCAATGAGAGCGAAGTCGTGATCTAAATTTCTAAATTGAGTGACTCATCGATCAACAACACAATACATGCATCAGATAAAAAACCAGAGGGCCTCCTGACATATATCAGCAACAGAGATCCCATCATGCAATCATAGAATTATGAAAAATCAAAATGGGAGAAAGGAGGTAGTATAATACCAAACAGATAAATGTCTGTAGCAATCAAGCAAGGATAAAAGAAACCCAGAGAAACTTCAAGCAAGCTGGCATCAGTAAACAAATTGAGTCAGGAATCTATCAGATATGAACAAGTCCCAGGGTAAATGTATGGCATTCATAATCATGTGTATATATATCCTGCATAAACCATCAAACTTGCCAAGCACAAAAAACAATGCCAGTATAATAGATTGTGTTTCACAAATAAAGTGAAACACAAAAAAAACCTCAAGCCAAAAGTGGCAACTTTCTCAGAGTACCTCACACATTCAACAACCAAGTTAGTATTCCATAAGGTGAAAAAGTGAGAACAAACATGATGGCTTTAGACATGATAAACAAGAAGAAACAAGTATATGCACATATTAGATCAAGAAAAGCAGGGGAATGTTGCTCCTTTCTATCATCATGTTGAATTGACAATTGAATGTCAATCAAGGATCATATGAGCTTGGGAATAATATGAACAAAGACCATGAAAGTCAGTAGCAAACACATCTCAATCATGCATAGCTAATTCAATCACAACTTCATGAACACAATAGGAAATGAAACCTACATAATGCATTAGATGGTTCAAAATATTCAAACATGAAGCTTATAAGTGAAATGGCTTGAGCTAATAGGAACAATCTGAATCACATGATCATTAGGTTCCCAATTATAGGCCTCACTCAAGTTCAATGGCCATCAAACAAATTGTAACAAGACATGCAAACATAATTGGGTACCTTCACTTCAAAATCATATCAAAAATAGAAACAAGGATCCATAATTCAAACCAAAAATATCTTAACATCTTGGAAGTGTTTAGAAGTCAGAATGCAAGCCCTAAGTTCATGAATGATTGAGGAAGAGGCTAAGTGAATTTCAAAGCTCAAGACTAGTTGGCAAAACTACCAAACTAGACAAGTTTTCAAAATTATTTATGGAAAAATGTCAAACCAAATCAAATGATTCAAGAAAAATGGTTTTCAAATTCCCAATACATTCATGAACCCTAATCAAGACTTGAATCCTATAGAAAATCCATGGCATAGTAGTTTTGAAAATAAAACTTGCACGATAAGCAACAAAACCCTAAATTTTGACTTTAAATATCAAATATTGATTAAGTGAGATCAAAATTCAAACAAATTAAATCAAGATCATGCCAATCATCAAGAAACCCTAAATGTCAGGAAATATGTTTTTTCATATTTTTTTGAATTAGGAAAAGTCAAGAAAGAAATTAATATTCAAACAATTATGTAATTAAGAAATATTCACTTATCAAAATAATATTCAAATAAAAAAATTCATAAAAATGCCCAACAAAAATCATATTCAAATATTAGGGCTAAAAACACACATCCATGAATTTTTGTAGATTTTTTTAATAAAAGGAAAATATTAAAAAAAAAAACTTAATAATAAAATTATTATTAAAAGGAAAAAAATACAAACCATAACCAAAAATCATGAAATGGTCAAAGTAAAAAATATATTCAGATTCTATGATTAGAAACAAGATTACATGATTTTTTTGGGAAATTTTGAATTAATAGAAGTATTAAAATAAAAAAAACAAACAAATATTACAAATAACGTTTTGAAATTAAATTTTAAATCAAAAATAGAGAAAATGATAAACCAAAGTCAGAATTAATTTTCACATTATTTTGTGGTTCTCAAATAATTTTTGTGGATTTTTTAGATCAATAAAACTAATAAAATAAAAATAAACTTTGAACAATTAATTAATCAAACCTATGAATGTTTTAAACCAATCAGATTATTTTATAAAAATCCAAACAAAATATGATAAATACTAGAAAATAATATTGACCTATGGTAATTGTTATGTGATTTTTGAATGTGTTTTGATCATAAAACAAAATTAAACAAAATGTCAAATAAAACAAAAATTCAAATAAACCAAAAAATTCAAACAGACCAATCATGATGTGCAACCACATCATCTTCAACCTCTAGACATTCAAAATACGCGCGTATATCGCAGGCTTGGGGGTCATGTTCAGATCAATATAACTCACTCGATTTCGCATCATTTTTCATGAAATCAAAGGCAAATCAAAGCTAGTATTTCATACTACAAATTGCAATTGGAATCAAGTCGAATCATCAACCACAATGTCTATAATCAAGCCATGAATATGAACAAAATCACTCTGAATCGCAAGTTTCAGAACATCCAAACATGCATAATTCATCAAATTAAATGCTATAAAGCTCCAGACACATTCCATTAACATCATTGAACATGAATCCATGCTCAAACATCTCAATAAACAAGTGCATCCCAGAAATCGAAGTTTGGAATCATTATCTCAAGGTGAAAAGTGATCTACTATCTCCTTCACTCTAGATGCAAACAAATGGTGCTGGCTTGATCTACTTGCTTTGCTGAAGCAGAATCCACAAGAATTTTGAAGAAAGCGCCAAGGAGTTGAGAGAATCGAATCAAGTTGCAAAAGAGGAACAAAAATTTCAGATATGGAATTCTTGCAAATGGCGCGTTCCCCCCACTCTCTCTTTGCTTGCTTTCACTTATATAGAGTTTGTAGAGAAGGATAGAAGTGGAAGTTTGTCCTTAAAGTCGTTGGAGGGTAGGATTGGGAATTTTGGCCAAAAATGAGGTGCATACTGAATCAGGTGTTTTGCTCGTGCATTTTCTTGCTTCTTATGCGTTTTGTGAGCCAAATAACTTCAGAATTACACTCCCAAAATGCCAACTCAGAATCATTTGAGATGAAGAAGTGTTGGTGAATTTGCAATTTTGAGCAAGTTTGTAATTTTTTCAATGTAACATGTGCAATACCATATGGGGCACGAAATAGTAAGTGTGATGGGCCTCAGCATGTCCCAAATTACCAATGGTCTTGATTAGAAGCTAAATGAATGGCTAAAACTTGAGTTTGCAAGAAATGGCCATTTTGTATATTTGTCAAGTTTCACTAAAATGCCACAAAATTCCAAAACTCATAACTTGCTCATACTTTTGAATTTTGGCACAAATGAGCACAATTTGGGAAGGTATTGGAAAGATCTACAAACCCTTAGTTTAAAGTTTTAGCAAATTAATCAATTAAGGTTCTCAAAATTAAGCTTGAAATTCACTAATTTTGAAAAATGACCTATAATTTTGTGACTTCAAAAGACCATAACTTTTGATTCCTTGCCAATTTGGACATGAGACCAAAAGGATGTGAAAGATAATTCTCTTAGCTTCCCAAGAATATTTCATTTGCATTTTTGTGACCAAAGGTAAATAAAATATGAATTTTTGAAATTAAGTCTTCATTTCCCAAAATTAGAAACTTTTATGGTTTCTTCAAGAACAAGTTTAAACCCAAACTTCAATCTCTTCAATCCAATGACCAAAATGGACTTGAAATATGAAAAGTACATTTTTGAAATGATGGTTGGCAAAAAATTCACTTGGTCAACCTTGACTTTGATTGATTTTGACCAAAATGACCATTTTGCCCCTCTGAATCAATTGATCCACTTCCCTCCAAAATTGATGATTAAAACTTCAAACATATGATCTTCCAAACATATAGAGGCCATGTGCAAAGTTTCACTTCAAAATTCTCAAGAAATCTTGAAGAAAACCCAAACCCTAATTTTGGTCAACACATTAGGAGACTGATGAATCGTCTTCAAAACTTCAAATCCTCTGGGCATCTTGACCAATTTCTTGTACAAAGATCTTTCAAATATCAAAGGAATGTAGTTGATTCCAAAACCAAGATTTGTGCCTTGGCCAATGGCCTTAATCAAGAAAACCCTAATTTGGCTGATGAATCCAAAGAGTGATTCTTCTTGTGATCAAACACAAACTTCAATCCTCTGATGATCCAAAGGGATAAATAAATCATCTTGAGATATGCAAAAACTTTTGAGCTTGAAAGATTCAGAAGTTTAGATGATAAGATTCTTCTTGAGCAACTTGTCCATGTAATCAACCTTCAAAGCTTTGAGGAAAACTTGATAACCAAAGTACTTTGATCCTATCACAATGTATGGATGCAATGCACTATGATGTTCATGATGAAACATAAGCCTAAATTAAGAGGGTAAATTTTGGGGTGCAACAGCTTCCCCTATTCAAATATCTTCAACATGATAAGGGAGAAAAGTGATAACTTTAGAGCGTTCAAGATTGAAGATGTTTGAATACGAAAGAACCTGAAAATTTAAACTCTTGAAAGAAACGCAAACAAAAACTCACAAGATATGAATCAGAATGAAGCTGCAATGCAGGTTGAGACAGATCGAAAACAAGAGAAGGATAGGCGCAACTAAACTTCCGGAAAAACGTTCCAGGACAAAACTGGGCTTCAAAAGGAAGGGGTGAGACAAAACTCAACCAACAGAGCATAGGCGCAACTAAACTCTGCAACAGAAAATGTACGCGGGTGAGGAGACGAAACTCTGAGCTCGACCCAAAGCAAAATGGATAGAGTGCGTGATTCTAGGAGCACTTGTTGATCTAAAATAGGATAGACAATATGAAGGAACTGAGAGAATCCCAGAAATGAGGAACAAAAGCGAGACGAAACTCGACTTATTGACTAGTCAGACGAAACTAGACTAGATGAGTACCAGGAAGAAATTGGATTTCACACGCGGGTAACGAGGCAAAACCCGACCCAAAGCGAAGTGATGAGAGTGCATGTTTCTCAGAGCACCTGCTGGTCTCAGATCAAAAGATAAACAGTGATGAAAACTGATAGAAGAATCTAAGGAAAGGAGACTGATTTCAAACCAGGGACGCAACACGAACACTGCACTCGGTAAACGAATACCGTCAAAGAGTCCAAGGTAGGAAAGCAAAAAAAAGAGAGACGAAACTCGACTCAATAACTAGTTAGGCGAAACTAAACTAGATAAGTACCGGTACGAAGTCGGATTTCATGCACAAGGTGAGGAGACGAAACTATGAACTCAACCCAAAGCGAGGAGATTAGGGCGTACACCTAAAAACCTGCTGAAAGCGAATATCAGGACGAAAC
This sequence comes from Vicia faba, assembly GCA_948472305.1. Taxonomy (NCBI): domain Eukaryota; kingdom Viridiplantae; phylum Streptophyta; class Magnoliopsida; order Fabales; family Fabaceae; genus Vicia; species Vicia faba. The sequence continues at coordinate 1,150,445,439 of OX451739.1, read as the reverse complement.
TGGTATTCGAAAAGGTGCATCAATATACATTGGAATAAACCAGAGAGGGTAGTAAGGACTAAACTCGGGAAGAACGAGCCAGGGAGAAACTGAACTATAGTCAACAGTAGACACTCAAACAAAAGATGATTAACGTCAAAAGGATATTGGCAAGCAGATGAAACCGAGATAACGAGGATGAAGGCCTCGCTGGGGATTTATTCCAAAGTTTTAGCAAATCACTGGGGATGATGGAAATAATAATAGCTTACATTCCGATGCATGTTTGAATTCTTTTTTATATAGCCAATGCTCCATATAATGGAAATGCTACGCGTTTTGGTAGATGCAATGTAATTATGCATGTTTAAAAGTTCTGCTAGGGAACGACCAACTGAGAAGCCAAAAACCAAGAAGTCCAAATCTGACATGACTTGCAAAAATAAATTGCAAAACCCAAGGCAGAGGAGAAGATACGGGGAACCGCTAGAGAGGGAACCTCGAAGAGATGAAGCCTCGCGGAGAACAACAACCGAGCAACCAGTATAAACGGGCCACAAACATTGAGAGGAGCTGCAAAAATAAATTTTGACTTCCTAGGGAAGATTAGGTCGACACTGTAGCTTCCAGAAAGGGACGAAAAACCCTTGTTGGAGGAACAAAGCCCTGCTGAAGAGATGGGACCTCACCGGAGAGATAGAACTCTGTTGAGGATTTTCTGTTGGAGAGAGTTTTCTTTTGGAACACAACCAATGGGTGAATCATGTAGATAGTCACACAGTATCGACCTTACTGGGGATAAGGAAAGATCTTAACATATGGATGCCCCAATCAACAGACTGGCAAGGGAACGAGAGGTCATGGCGAGGGATCTCCGTTGGCAATTCCATTAGGGAATTGAAACTTCTTCAGAATGTGGGTTCCTACTTAACGAATCCACCAGGGATGGATGACACATCCAAACTTGAAGTCTTGAATCGAGGCTTTTTGAAAGAAAATCCCTGGAGTAATCAAAACTTTGCTGCGGAAATGAAACTTCACCGGGGAAAGGAAACTTCACTGGGGAAACGAAACTTCACAGGGGATAAGCAGAAGAAGAAAGCCGAACATTCCCTTCTGTACAATCATTAATCTCTTTACAGGTGTTCAACGTGTAAACTCTTTTGATGTCAAATAGCTGTTTTGCATACAGAGAAGTGTTTATTGAGAATGATAGACCTGATGCGATGATTATTTAAACCTTGAAGAACTTAACAAAGTGTCACATCTCTGTTGTGAATGAATCACTGGCTAGAGTGAAAAAATGTTTTAAAACTTTTCTTTCCCTTTTTGAAAAACTAGTCAAAACGCAGGTGATAAGATACCAACACGGCTATGCAACACATATTTGGGGAGTTTAGGAAACATTATCCCGTTGTAGCATGCTTTCGAGTTAAACCCCCTGTTTAAGTTAGGACTTTTAGAGGTTGTAACGTGGCCTGGTTAAAGGTTCTTTTGAAAAAAAAGTTTTTCAAGGCTCAAGTTATTTGGTGCCCACCCCCTTCATGATATTCTCCTGTCCTAAGTTCAGCTGGCTTATCACAAGCATTCATCTTTCAAAAGGATTTATAATGGTTGAGTGATCACGACAAATCCTTCAACTTGATCATCGAAATTTTTGCTGCTTTTGCTATTATTATTCCTCTTCTTTTGATGAAAATTCTATTGAATAATATTTCTCTCTTCCTCTTTTTTTTTGGCCTTTTAGGCTCTCTTTTCCCTAACTTTTTCCTGGATAAAATCTCTTGAATTTCCATTATGGGAGTCTAGCGGGATGCCCTAACTTTTGCCTAAGAGACTTTTTTTTCAAGTTTCGACTTAGCAGGGCTTTTTTTTCTTATTCATGTTTTCCACTTTGAACAAGTCAATGTGACTTTAGGTCTTTGAACTTTTTCATTCTTTCTTTTTATTTGAAAACAAATGCCTCATTCCTTTGTCGGCGAGAGATAGCCATTATTGTATCGATTCGATCTCGACTTCCAGACTTTGTGAGAAAATGAACATCGTGGCTTAGACATTTTTCCCAATCTCTTGATGTGAAAAATAAAATGAAGTGATCCTCAGAGGGAACATTCCTTCTGAAATTTGAATGCTTGAGCAAATCAACTGAACATCCACCCTGCCCCTGGTTAAAAAAAGGTTTATTTTTATTTTTCGAACAGAAAGAAAAACTCCTACTTCGAAGGCTCAGAGGGGTTAACGAGGGTCTAACTCCCTTATATCTCCAGTGTTTGGGGATTGAAACAATGCCTGTACATCATCAACTGGGTTATACTCAAAAGCATACCACTACAGTCATCGTTTTCAGCTAAACTCCTTCCTCCAAGCTCTTGGCTAAGCAAAAGAATTAGCACGGCTGGTATCAAAATGCCCGAAAATGATTGAAGAGTGACATTGTATGAAAAAAAAATTTAAGGAAAAAAACATTCAACGCATCAAGGCTGCCATTCATCTTATAAACAAAATCCTATATGCAGACAATGCTAAAACAATCAACCAAGACAACACATGGAAGTGCAGCAAAGAAAAGTAATAAAATCCCTTATGGGGAAGCAGTATCTCTAACCAGGTTCACCGGTCCTGTCGACCTGCCGTAACCTTGATAATACCCTGACCTATGATTATCAACGGCCCGAAGCTGTGAAACAAAACCGCAAGGCGAAATGCCTAAAAGAGTGAAAGAGAAGTCCACCATACAGAGAAACAAACATGCCCCTTGCACAGTGGTGGTTGTGTTTGTTTTCCGCATTTCAAACGATCAGCCAACCATGACTTAGATTATCATATCTATGTAAGGGCCACGAAGTTTATATGCTCATGCTTATCAAAAAAATATTGGACGTTTTTGCAAACAAAATAGCAAAAAGAGAGAAAGGAAAAATATGCGTATACTTGAAAGAAGATATTCTATTGATTTTGAGAAATTAGCCTGTGAAAAAGGCATTTACATTTGGAAGTAAGTAATTACAAAATCAAAGAAAACAAGTGTTTACAAATGGAAATGTAAATGTGAATATCCATCGAGTCCCGACTCTTCTATGACTCTTATGACTCTCATCTTCCTGCTTTCAGACAGATCAAACTTGGATTAGCTTCGAGCATATTACAGGTGACGGAATGAAGGAAAGAAACAAATGGGATCATGTTGAGCGTAGTCATTTGCTTTAAGTCCCTAACTTTTTCCTGAATCGCCCTTTCGGGTTTTCGATTCACCAGGACACCCTCTTTTTGCCTAAACCTCCCTTTCGGGTTTTCAGTTTAGCGGGTTTTTATTATTTTTTATGCAAAGTATTTTTTAACTACGTCAGCATTCAAAGGGAGAGGGAAGTACTCTCCATCCATAGTCGCGAGCATCATTGCTCCTCCAGAGAAAACTTTTCTGACCACGAAAGGACCTTCATAAGTCGGAACCCACTTGCCCCTAGGATCTCCTTGGGGAAGAACTATCCTCTTGAGTACAAGGTCACCTGGTTTGTAACACTGAGGCCGTACCCCCTTATCAAAAGCTTTTCTCATCCTTTGCTGATATACCCGACCATGACATACGACCGTAAATCTCTTTTCATCAATAAGTTCCAACTGATCCAGCCGATTCTGTACCCATTCACTTTCATCCAGCTCAACATCTCTCATGAACCTAAGAGAGGGAATCTCAACTTCTACCGGAAACACTGCTTCCATGCCGTAAACCAATGAAAATGGGTTGCCCCAGTCGAAGTACGCAATATGGTGCGATAACCATGCAAAGCGAAAGGCAGCATCTCATGCCAATCTTTATAGGTTACCACCATCTTCTGCATGATTTTCTTGATATTTTTATTGGCCGCTTCTACAGCGCCATTCATCTTTGGTCTATATGGGGAAGAGTTATGATGCTTGATTTTGAAGGACTCACAAAGCTCCTTCATTGTTTTGTTGTTCAAGTTAGACCCATTATCGGTAATGACCTTCTCAGGCACTCCGTAGCGACATATAATATTGTGCTTAATGAACCGAGTTACCACTTGCTTGGTGACATTGGCATAGGATGCAGCTTCGACCCATTTTGCAAAATAATCGATGGCAACCAGAATGAAATGGTGTCCGTTGGATGCAGTCGGTTCAATCTTGCCGATCATATCAATTCCCCACATTGCAAACGGCCAAGGGGAGATTAAGACATTCAAAGGTACTGGCGACACATGCACCTTATCAGCATAGACTTGACGTTTGTGGCAAACCCGTGCATGATTGTAACAATCAGTCTCCATGGTGGACCAATAATAACCTGCTCGCAAAATCTTTTTAGCTATGGTGTTCCCGTTGGAATGGGTCCCTAAATCACCTTCATGTATCTCCTCAATGATTTTAGCCGCTTCTTTCTTGTCAACACATCTGAGCAGTAAATCGTCATGATGCCTTTTGTACAACACACCACCACTGAGAAAGAACTTGGCTGAGAATCTTCTCAAAAACTTCTTATCTGTGATGGATGCCCCTTCAGGGTACTCCTGTGTCTCAAGATACCGTTTAACGTCATAAACCAAGGATTACCATCTGGTTCCAAACTGGCCTCAAAACAGAAAGCTGGCTCACTCAAACTTCTAATGGTAATGGAAGGTGCCTCATTAGCCCACTTCACCTTGAACATGGAGGAAAAAGTTGCCAGTGCATCAGCTAGATTGTTTTCTTCTCTGGGAATGTGTTCAAATGTGATCTCTTCGAAGTACGGAATCAGCTTCAAAACATGATCACGATAGGGAATTAGGTTCTGATGGCGAGTCTCCCAATCTCCATTAATCTGGCTGATAACAAGATTGGAATCCCCGTAAACTTTCCAAAATTTGATGCGCAGGTCGATCGCTGCTTCAATTCCATAGATGCATGCCTCATATTCGGCCATGTTGTTAGTGCAATCGAAACATATACGAGCCGTGAAAGGAATGTGATATCCCTAAGGGGAAGTGATAATAGCTCTGATGCTGTTGCCCAAGGCATTAGAGGCACCATCAAAAACAAGCGTCCAACGTGATCCCGACTCAGGTCCTTCATCTGGGTCTGGCATATTACAATCCCGAATATACACAATTTCCTCATCTAGAAAATCAAACTTCATCGGTTCATAATCGTTCATGGGCTGATGAGCAAGATGGTCGTCTAGTACACTACCTTTAATTGCCTTTTGAGTAGTGTATTGGATATCATATTCGGTGAGTATCATCTGCCAACGGGCTACCCTGCCTGTAAGAGCTGGCTTCTCAAAAATGTACTTGATTGGATCCATTTTAGATATCAAGTAGGTGGTGTAAGTTAACATGTACTGCCTTAAACATTTGGCGACCCAGGCAAGCGCGCAACAAGTCTTTTCCAGTAATGAGTACCTTGACTCGCATTCCGTAAACTTCTTACTCAAGTAGTAAATAGCCTGTTCCTTCTTCCCTGTCTCGTCGTGCTGACTGAGGACACAACCCATTGAGGTTTCCAACACAGTTAGGTACATGATTAGTGGCCTTCCTTCCACTGGAGGCATGAGTATCAGAGGTTCTTGAAAATATTCCTTTATTTTGTCAAAGGCCTTCTGACAATCCTCATTCCATTTCACTGTCTGACTTTTCTTTAACAACTTGAACATAGGTTCACATGTGGCTGTGAGATGAGAAATAAATCTGGAAATATAGTTTAATCTCCCCAAGAAACCATGTACTTCCTTATCTGTCCTTGGCTCAAGCATTTCCTGTATCACTTTGACTTTATCCGGGTCCACCTCGATACCTTTCTCACTTACAATAAAGCCTAAAAGCTTGCCGGATCTCACCCCGAAGGTGCACTTATTCAGATTCAACCTTAGCAAAAACTGCCTCAGTCTCTCGAACAATTTTTCCAGATGAACAAGGTGTTCCTCTTCCGTGTCAGACTTGGCAATCATATCGTCTACATATACCTCAATCTCTTTGTGAATCAAGTCATAAAAGAGAGTGACCATGGCGCACTGATATGTTGCCCCGACTTTTTTCAAACCAAACGGCATCACCTTATAACAGAAGGTTCCCCAAGGCGTGATGAATGTTGTCTTCTCCATATCCTCCAGAGCCATCTTAATTTGATTTTAACCCGAAAAGCCATCCATGAACGAGAACACCTTGGAATAAGCAGTATTATCGACCAACACATCAATATGCGGAAGAGGGAAATCGTCTTTGGGGCTGGCCCTGTTCAAATCCTTATAATTCATGCACATCCTGACTCTACCATCCTTCTTGGGCACGGGCACAATATTTGCAATCCATGGCGAATAAATGACAACCTTTAAGAAATTTGCGTCCAACTGCTTCTGGACTTCCTCCTTGATCTTCTTGGACATCTCAGGATGAGTTCTTCAGAGCTTTTGCTTGACAGGGGAACAACCTTCTTTGAGCGGTAATCGATGCACCACTATATCTGTATCCAACCCAGGCATATCCTTATAAGACCAAGCGAAGATATCATAATACTCACGGAGTAGGTTGATCAATTTGACCTTTATACTGTCTTCGAGATCTGCCCCTATCTTGACTTCTCTTCTTACCCCTTTTGTGCCAATATTCACCCCCTCAATCGAATCCTGATTCGGCTGGATAACCTTGTCCTCTTGTTTCAACAGTCTTACTAATTCCTCAGGAAGATTGCACTCCTCATATGCTTCTTCTTCAGCTTGATAAATAGCGGTATCAAAGTCATAATGAGCCATAACAAAGTCGTTATCGATAGAATCGGTGGTGGAAGTGCATCTGCATGAATGACATTTTTTCGTTTTGTAGTGACGATGTGTGGAAAGAGAAACATTTCCATTTAAAAAAAAGAATAAAAAAACAAAAAGAAGCAAAAATTTGAATACAAAAACGTCCTTTATTTCATGATAAACTTGCAAAATAAACATGGTGGCCCTACACACATGATCCACTACGCCTCGGGCAGAGCGTAGGAATTATGATATGATAATAAAAGAAACAAGAAAATTACTCCTCAGCGCTTGAAACTTGGATAACATCCACAGAAGTCTAATTGTTGAGTGTCTGGCCTGGAATACTCGGTCGAATCCAATCTTCAATATTGTTGCCATCAACTTGATTATCGCTAATTGCATTGACGTTCCCTTCTTGAGTAGCACAAGGGCGGGAAAACTTCACAGGAGTAGATAAACTGGATGCTCTGGGAGCTGCACTCTGCTGACTTGGGCTAAAACCAAGACCGGATTTATAAAATTTCGGAGTAACGTCCAGCATTTGACCCCAACCTTTAGTGTTACCACCTTCCACTACAGCATTTGCATCTTTGAGAGAAGACATAACAGTTTCCGATTTCTTTTTCTGCTCTGGAGGAGGAAAATTGACAGCATGAACTGTCTCAAACGCCTGAAACAAAGTTTCGTGTATCTCACCTTCAACCTCGACATAAAGAAATGATGTCAAATGACTCACGATGTACTCTTCCTCTCCGCACACATTTATCACCTTTCCCTCTGCAGGATACTTGAGTTTCTGATGAAGAGTAGAAGTGACTGCTCTTGCTCTATGAATCCACGCAACAATATGCCGGCTGTATATCCATCACAAAAAATGTAGCCGTGAAGGTGCGAGGACCAACCTTGATTGGTAACTCCACTTCCCCAAACATTGACCTTCGAGACCCATCAAACGCCTTCACCATCAAATCACTAGGGCGCAACTCCAATCCAGAATAATCAATCTTTATCAATGTTGACTTGGGCAGTACATTTAAAGATGATCTTGTGTCTACCAAAACCCGGGATAAAGTAGTTCCTCTGCACTCCATTGAAATATGCAACACTTTGTTATGGTCTGGTCCCTCTGGCGGAAGATCAAAATCGGTGAAGCCCAAACCATTCTCGGCAGATATATTAGCACAAACATTCTCAAACTGATTGACTGTTATCTCATGTGGCACAAACACATTCTTTAACAACTTCATCAAAGCATTTCTGTGAGGTTCTGAATAAATCAACATAGACAAGATAGACATCTTAGAAGGAGTATGGCTAAAATGATCAATTATGCTATAATCACTCTTTCTGATAATTCGCATAAGCTCTTCAACCTCATCGGGAACTGAAGAAGCTTCTGGTGTCGGAATTGGTTGAGTTACATTGGCTGGCATAACCCTTGGATTACCAATCATTACCTGTTGTTTTCCTTTTTCTCTTACAGAGGCATCTGTCGTCTCTTGCACATTGGAAGGACCAAATACTCTCCCGCTTCTAGTCATTCGACCCACACTAGAAAAGTTATGGACTTCCTCTTCATCACCTTCAGCATATTCTTCCTCAGACAAACGAGCATTAACCTCATGCTTTACCCTGTGGTAATAAACATCGGCACCGTAATGCCACGGGACAGCCTTCTCACTGGTATATGGCATGGGACCAGGTACTGTAATCATCAGAGGGGGTGCCCTTGATGGGGCAGGAATGCGCGTAGGGGTGTAAGGAATAGATATTATAGCAACATCCTCTTCAATAATATTGCGGTGGCTCGGTTTTCTATCAAACTGCAGGGACTTCTCTTTTATCAACAACTGGATACCCGCCTTTAAATTGTCACAGCCCTTCGGTTGCTCTCTACACTTGGCACATTCTGGAGTACAACCCGGGAAAATAGAATTGTTGAGCAAATACCTCTTAACATAGCTCAACGGAGTACTTACTTGTTCCACGTTCATGATCAGATTCAACATTTCACCATTATCATCAATCATGTTAACAACGCCTCGTCCATGCCTAGGAATCAGGTTCTGAGTAACATTCGGACCAGTTACCGGAGTAAACTCAATTGCCTTAGCATCCAATAAGTCTTGTACCTTTCACTTCAATGAAAAACAATTGTCAGTAGAATGACCAACTCCGCCTGAATGGAATTCACATCTTGCGTTAGCATCATAGTTAACAGGGAGTCTTGCGGGTGGTGGCGGCATATTCCTCAGACTGATCAACTTCAAATCAAGCAGGTGGTGGAGTGCTTCAGTAAGATTTACCGGCAAGGGATCGAATTTTCTGGGCTGTCTCTATTGTTGGTTATTATACTGACGGGGAGCATCTTGCTGCCTTTGTTGTTGCGGCACTGTATTTGGTCTCTGCTGCGGAGGAGCATTAATAGGAATAGAAACATCATTGATTTGTTGGTGTTGACGATCCTCTCTTCGTCCCCTATGAGAATAAACCGCTCTTGCGCCGCCTTCACTTTTCTTAGGGTAATTGTTGAATGGTTTCTTACTACCCCCTGATGAGCTGCTAGAACCTCCAATCTGAATCTTTCCCAATTTTAAACCCACTTCAATTCTTTCACCAGCCATAACCAAGTCTGCAAATCCTGCCGAAGTGCTTCCTATCATGTGCTCATAGAATGGCCCTTGCAGGGTACTCATAAACATATCAATGAGCTCTCTCTCCATGAGTGGAGGTTGAACCCTCGCAGCCAACTCACGCCACTTCTGAGCGTATTCCTTGAAAGATTTTTTCGGTCCTTGTGACATATTTTGTAACTGAGTGCGATTAGGCGCCATATCCACATTGTACTGATAATGTTTGACAAAAGCCCGAGCAAGATCATTCCAGCAACGAATATGAGTTTTCTCCAACTTCATGTACCATTCCAGGGATGCCCAGATAGGCTATCCTGGAAAAAATGAATCAAAATCCCTTGATCCTCAATATGTACTGACATCTTCCGAAAATAAGCAGTTGCATGAGTAATAGGACATGAAGTTCCGTTGTACTTTTCAAATGTAGGAGGCTTGAACTTTGGAGGAACTTTAACCCCAGACACCAACCCGAGATCATTAGCATCCATACCAAGGACTCCTTTCCCTTCCACAGCCTTCAGACGCTCTTCCAATAAACGATACTTCATATCCTCGATCTGAACCCCCGACTCTGAACGCCGCACAGAAAACTGATCTTTATCCTGGTCAAAATCAAAATCTTGATCCTGATAATTCCTTACACCGCCCTGATTAGCTCTCCTGTTCCCCACAAGACGAGGTCCAGGAGACGGGGGAAACTGCCCTACGTTGCGCACAAAAGGGTTTCCCGGCATCCCGTGAAAATTCCCAGCAGGCTGATCTTGCACATCCCCCAATCCTACAGAAATGTCCTGATAGAGTCCTTGATTTCCACCATCCCCCGGATGGCGGCGCTGGTTGTTGACAATGGCAGCCAGCTCCTCCTGTCGGCGATTCACATTAGTGATGACCTCCATGAACTGAGTCATCTGAGTAGCCATCTGGGCCCTCATTTCAGTGAGTTCAGCTTGAACCTGTTTCATCTTTCTTGGAAAGTTGTTTCTAGTGGAATATCGATGAGTAGTCGTCTTGAATTATGAATAAGAAAATCAGCAAAATAAGAAAATCGTCTTGAGATAACCTGTAATGTTATGAAATGCATGATGTGCATGATATGTTTGTCATTCCCAAGTATCCAAGAGTCCTTTTATTCATCAATCATGGCGTGCGACCATACAATCAAAAGAGAAAGGATAATAAGATGAACACTTTAATTATTTACAAGCAAAAGAAACGATGTCCAAGTGACTTCGGATAACTAAGAGAAAAATGATAAACAACTAAATACACGTCTTAATAAAAAGTAAAAAGAACTGAATAATAACATCAATCAATTAGCCCCTTCCAACAATTCTGGGGGTGACCAAATACACCAAAAGAAAATAACAGACTTAAATCTACGGAACTAAACATGCTTCAAGATGTTGACAGTACTCTTCAAGTCTGGCTTTCTCCTTCAAAAGTTGAGATGTGACCATTTTACTTTCTTGGAACCGATCTTCCGCGACACGCTTCTGGGCTACTTACCTCTTAAGCTGAGCGTCTTTGTCTTTGAGCTGTTTTTCTAAGTTCTGAATCTTCTTCGTATAACTATTTTCCGAGGCCTAAAGCTTCCGAAACTCTTGCTGAGTCTTACTCAATTCTTCTTCCATTTTAGCATGAGACCTCTTCTTAGAACTGGTTGCATCAGAAGTTTCCCCTTGAGCTTCCTTGAGTCTACGAGCTAAGTCGGCCCTTTCTTGATCTGCCCAATAAAGTTTCATCCCCGCCTCACGGTCTTTTGCACGAAGCTGAATATTCTCAACATGAACCTGGGTGAACATCTCGGTAGGCACCGTGTTACTTAGAACAGCAGGAGGTTGCTCGTATAGAGGAGCCGACCTTGCAAATGGTAACCGTAAGATCTTAACCCTGGCCTTAACCCACTCCATGTAAGGAATCCTAGCAATAGGAACCTCCTTGCCCAAAGTAGTTATATCCTTCTTGTGAACTCCCTTCCAAGAACTTGTCACTCTTTTCAACATCTCAAGATCACTTCCTCTGGAGAAATACACTGATTCAGACACCTCCTCAACCTTTGGCGGTCCATCCATTGCATATCCCAATTGACGATAAGCAAGCACAAGATTATAGTTGATACACCCCTTAGTTCCTATGAGGGGAACATTAGGGAAATCTCAAAACCTAGTGATAATACTTCGCACTTCCCCCATGTCATAATTCCATCGGATATCAAATGAAGTAAGGTTGACAAGCCTTGATGACCATCGGAGAGAAAGCCTGGTATCCACGAAAGGGCCACTTACTGGTAAATGCAACTTAAGCCATTGATACAACATTGAGTGGCATAAACTTACATTACCACCTTTTCCATGCCTGGAATGAATGGTGTAAAGAGTATCTGCCAAGAGTGTCGGTATCGGGTTCTTGTTTCTAAAAACACAGATAACCGTCAAATCCACAAAATTTCTCTTGCAATGGAAGAGGACGATCCCATATATCATGACAGCAAACAGAGAACTGAAGTCACCCCGATTGCCTTTCTTTGCCCAGTCTTCAGCTTTCTTCACTAAGAAATCCAAATAAAGCCCTGTAGTACCCTCACTGGACTTCCAATTGTCTTTCACCTCTTTCCAACTCAAACGAAGAATCTCAGCAACAACCTCGAACTTCGGCTTTTCCGGCACTTGGACAAAAGGAACTTCATCGGCCAATCTGATATTAAGCAGGCACGCGTACTCTTCTAGGCTAGGAACCAGTTGATAATATTGGAAAGTAAAGCACCATAATTCTTTGTCATAGAACTGGAAGAGAGTGATCAAAGCCATCGGGTCAACTGGAGTATTAAGGACCAGTAACAAGTTGCCATAATTTTTGTTGAAATTACTCAGAACATCACCTTTCAGATAAGAACTCAACCTCTTCAACTCTGCCACATCATAGATAGGAATCTGATAAGAGAAAGTATGTGTGGTGAGCTCTTTAACACGAACTGAATCACACTCAACTGGAGGGAGACCCGCCATTTCTGATGGAAAGAAGACTCTTGAATGTCCCTGGAAAATGACATGTGCATGCTAGTTATTTTTTTTACATCATTTTTTAGAAATAAACATGCTATGATGCAATATGATAGGATCAAAGTTCATACTGGATCGTGGCTGGACCATTATAGAACAACACCACTCAAGATCAAAAGAGAATCTCGAAGCTTCAAAATTATCATGGGAACCTGAGTCACCTTCGCAATACAAAGTCACCAACAGTACCTGTACCTGTAAGAAAAGTTTTCCCGCCCCTCTCACGGGTGTAGTCTAGGTCAAGGTAAGGTTTAAAGCCAAATCAGAGTACGAGAGCTCGAATGTCGGTATTATCATGCGATAACACCTATCTGAACTACCTCTGAAGTCATGGGTCTCATGGTCAGGTCTACAAAGCATCCGCCTCGTAACTGCCATGGCCACTCTATTCCTAGTTCCTATGTATTCACTCATAGCCTGGGTTGAGGCCTTTTACCTCATGGAACAACCCACCCACCAAGAAAATCCAGAAACCAAACAGTCCAGCCAAATCCAGTATGCAGAAAATAAAGTGCACATAGGATGCAATGCAAACAGATAAATATGCAAAGCAGTAAAATAAACACCCAAAAAGAAAACAAATAATATCTAGGATCGACTCCGGGATGGACCAGCAAAAGGTCAATCTTTCCCCAGTGAAGTCTCCAGCTCAAACTACGCGGCCGGAACATGTCATCTGGATGTTAATGAAACATCAATGAAGTAGCCACTGAACGTATTTTATCTCGTCGAAAGGGAAAGGTAAACATCGAGAAAACTGAAAAGGGAGAAATCACGGTCTTTCGACCGAGAGATCGGGTAACGGAGTCTGTTACGCGAGGGGAAGGTGTTAGCACCCCACACGCCCGTAGTACTCTATGGTATCCACTCTTGTTGTCTAATCTAATGGGTGTGGTCAAGTCCTACGTCTATAGCTTAAAACTGAAAAGGGAATGCATGCGAAAGAAAATGGAAACAATGTAGGGAAAATAAAAGATGTGCTCGGTTGGGCCCTACCCCAATGCCTACGTATCCCTTTTAAGGAATCAGAGCAGCCGTAGTTCGGCTTACATATTTTGGTTGGTTTGTGTTTTTTTAATTAAGACAAACAAAAATAGTTAAGATGGCAAAACATCGAAAGAAACAACAAACAAATGACGTGATCAAACATGAACTAAATAATAACAACGTAACATGTCAAAGATGGCAAGACATCAAATGGTAAGATAACACACCTAACAGTGACATTGTGGGTCAAAGTTGGATAATCAAATATGTGCGATGGCGAAACATCGACTTCAAACAAATGTGCGATGGCGAAACATCGGCTAAGAGATTATAAGGTATCATGGTAAAAATGGCAAAATATCAATAAAACGGATGATAAAACATCACACCTAACAATGATATTGAGAATCAAAGTAGGATAACAAACATGTGCGATGGTGAAACATCGGATTTAGGACAAATGTGCGATGGCGAGACATCGGATAAAAGATAACAAAGTCATGGTAAAGATGGCGAGACATCAATAAAATGGATGACAAAACATCACACCTAACAATGATATTGTGAATCAAAGTAAGATAACAAACATGTGTGATGGTGCAACATCGGCTTTAAGACAAATGTGCGATGGCGAGACATCAGCTAAAATATAACAAAGTCATGGCAAAGATGGTGAGACATCAATAAAACGGATGACAAAATATCACACCTAACAATGATATTGTGAATCAAAGTAGGATAACAAACATGTGCGATGGCAAAATATCAGCTTCAAAAAAATATGCGATGGCAAAACATCGACTTCAAACAAATGTGCGATGGCGAAACATCGGCTAAGAGATAACAAAGATATCATGGCAAAGATGACAAAACATCAGTAAAACAGATGACAAAACAATCACACCCGACAATGATATTGAGAATCAAAGTAGGATAACAAACATGTGCGATAGCGAAACATCGGCTTCAAACAAATGTGCGATGGCGACACATCGGCTAAGAGATAACAAAGATATCATGGCAAAGATGAGAAAACATTAGTAAAACAGATGACAAAACAATCACACCCGACAATGATATTGAGAATCAAAGTAGGATAACAAACATGTGCGATGGCGAAACATCGGCTAACCAGGTTTAAAAGCAAAGCCAAGAGGCACACAGACAAAGTAAGATTGGTTTGTATATTTTACCTTGAAGAAGGGTTTGAGTTTATTAGAAATGTATTATGATTTGCCAAGAAAACAATTTTGTTTTAAGATGCAGAATGCATAGAAAGGGAAAACAACTAAGGGAAACTAACCTAGTACTATCCCTAATGTTATCATACCAAGGTTGACCCTAAGGTTGAGGATAAAGGGAAGTCCTATCCTATGTTAGCATACATGGATTCCTACCTTAATCAGCATGTCAAAGAAAGCTTAAAAAAACTATCCTATAGGGAACATGCAATGAGAGCGAAGTCGTGATCTCAATTTCTAAATTGAGTGACTCATCGATCAATAATTAAAGAGGAAAAGTAATAAACATCCTATAGGGAACATGCACTGAGAGCGAAGTCGTGATCTCAATTTCTAAATTGAGTGACTCATCGATCAACAATTAAAGAAGAAGAGCAATAAACATCCTATAGGGAACATGCAATGAGAGCGAAGTCGTGATCTCAATTTCTAAATTGAGTGACTCATCGATCAACAACACAATACATGCATCAGATAAAAAACTAGAGGGCCTCCTAACATATATTAGCAACAGAGATCCCATCATGCAATCAGAGAATTATGCAAAATGGAAATGGGAGAAAAGAGGTAGTATAATACCAAACAGATAACTGTCTGTAGCAATCAAGCAAGAATAAAAGAAACCCAGAGAAACTTCAAGCAAGCTGGCATTAGTAAACAAATTGAGTCAGGAATCTATCAGATATGAACAAATCCCAGGGGCAATGTATGACATTCACAATCATGTGTATATATATCCTGCATAAACCATGAAACATGCCAAGCACAAAAAACAAAGTGAGTATAATAGATTGTGTTTTACAAATAAAGTGAAACACAAAAAAAAACCTCAAGCCAAAAGTGGCAACTTTCTCAGAGTACCTCGCACATTCAACAACCAAGTTAGTATTCCATAAGGTGAAAAAGTAAGAACAAACATGATGGCTTTAGACATGATAAACAAGAAGAAACAAGTATATGCACAGATTAGATCAAGAAAAGCAGGGGAATGTTGCTCCTTTCTATCACCATGTTGAATTGACAATTGAATGTCAATCAAGGATCATAAGAGCTTGAGAATAATATGAACAAAGACCATGAAAGTCAGTAGCAAACACATCTCAATCATGCATAGCTAATTCAATCACAACTTCATGAACACAATAGGAAATGAAACCTACATAATGCATTAGATGGTTCAAAATATTCAAATATGAAGCTTATAAGTGAAATGGATTGAGCTAATAGGAACAATCTGAATCACATGATCATTAGATTCCCAATTATAGGCCTCACTCAAGTTCAATGGCCATCAAACAAATTGTAACAAGACACGCAAACATAATTGGGTACCTTCACTTCAAAATCATATCAAAAATAGAAACAAGGATCCATAATTCAAACAAAAAATATCTTAACATCTTGGAAGTGTTTGGAAGTCAGAATGCAAGCCCTAAGTTCATGAATGATTGAGGAAGAGGCCAAGTGAAGTTCAAAGCTCAAGACTAGTTAGCAAAACTACCAAACTAGACAAGTTTTCAAAATTATATATGGAAAAATGTGAAACCAAATCAAATGATTCAAGAAAAATGTTTTTCAAATTCCCAATACATTCATGAAACCTAATCAAGACTTTAATCCTATAGAAAATCCAAGGCATAGTGGTTTTGAAAATAAAACTTGCACCATAAGCAACAAAACCCTAAATTTTGACTTTTAATCTCAAATATTGATTAAGTGAGATCAAAATTCAAACAAATTAAATCAAGATCATGCCAATTATCAAGAAACCCTAAATGTCAGGAAATATATTTTTTCATATTTTTTTAAATTAGGAAAAGTCAAGAAAGGAATTAATATTCAAACAATTATGTAATTAAGAAATATTCACATATCAAAATAATATTTAAATCAAAAAAGTCATAAAAATGCCCAACAAAAATCATATTCAAATATTAGGGCTAAAAACACACATCCTTGAATTTTTGTAGATTTTTTGAATAAAAGGAAAATATTAAAAACAAAAAAAAAACAAACAATTAATAATAAAATTATTATTAAAAGGCAAAAAAATACAAACCATAACCAAAAATTATGAAATGGTCAAAGTAAAAAATATATTAAGATTCTATGATTAGAAACAAGATTACATGATTTTTTTGGGAATTTTTGAATTAATAGAAGTATTAAAATAAAAAAAACAAACAAATATTACAAATAACCTTTTGAAATTAAATTTTAAATAAAAAATAGAGAAAATGATAAACGAAAGTCAGAATCAATTTTCACATTATTTTTTGGTTCTAAAATAATTTTTGTGGATTTTTTAGATCAATAAAACTAATAAAATAAAAATAAACTTTGAACAATTAATTCATCAAACCTATGAATATTTTAAACCAATCAGATTATTTTAAAAAAATCCAAAAAAAAAATGAAATATACTAGAAAACAATATTGACCTATGCTAATTTTTTTGTGATTTTTGATGTGTTTTGATAAGAAAAAAAATTAAACAAAATGTCAAATAAAACAAAAATTCAAATAAACCAAAAAATTCAAACAGACCAATCATGATGTGCCACCACATCATCTTCAACCTCTAGACATTCAAAATACGCACACATATCTCAGGCTTGGGGGTCATGTTCAGATCAGTATAACTCACTCGATTTCGCATCATTTTTCATGAAATCAAAGGCAAATCAAACCTAGCATTTCATACTACAAATTGCAATTGGAATCAAGTCGAATCATCAACCACACTGTCTACAATCAAGCCATGATTATGAACAAAATCACTTTGAATCGCGAGTTTCAGAACATCCAAACATGCATAATTCATCAAATTAAACGCTATAAAGCTCCAGACGCATTCCATTAACATCATTGAACATGAATCCATGCTCAAACATCTCAATAAACAAGTGCATCTCAGAAATCGAAGTTTGGAATCATTACCTCAAGGTGAAAAGTGATCTACTGTCTCCTTTACACCAAATGCAAACAAATGGTGCTGGCTTGATCTACTTGCTTTGCTGAAGCAGAATCCACAAGAATTTTGAAGAAAGCACCAAGGAATTGAGAGAATCAAATCAAGTTGTAGAAGAGGAAAGAAAATTTTAGATCTGGAATTCTTGAAAATGGAGTGTTCCCCCACTCTCTCTTTGCTTGCTTTCACTTATATAGAGTTTGTAGAGAAGGATAGAAGTGGAAGTTTGTCCTTAAAGCCGTTGGAGGGCAGGATTGGGAATTTTTGCCAAAAATGAGGTGCATACTGAATCAGGTGTTTTGCTCGTGCATTTTCTTGCTTCTTATGCGTTTTGTGAGCCAAATAACTTCAGAATTACACTCCCAAAATGCCAGCTCAGAATCATTTGAGATGAAGAAGTGTTAGTGAATTTGCAATTTTGAGCAAGTTTGTCATTTTTTCAATGCAACATGTGCAATACCATATGGGGCATGAAATAGTAAGTGTGATGGGCCTCAACATGTCACCAATTACCAATGGGCTTGATTAGAAGCAAGAGGAATGGCTAAAACTTGAGTTTGCAAGAAATGGCCATTTTGCATATTTGTCAAGTTTCACTAAAATGGCACAAAATTCCAAAACTCATAACTTGCTCATACTTTTGAATTTTGGCACAAATGAGCACAATTTGGAAAGGTATTGGAAAGATATACAAACCCTTAGTTTAAAGTGTTTGCAAATTAATCCATTAAAGTTCTCAAAATTAAGCTTGAAATTCACTAATTTTGAAAAATGACCTATAATTTTGTGACTTCAAAAGACCATAACTTTTGATTCCATGCCAATTTGGACATGAGACCAAAAGGATGTGAAAGATCATTCTATTAGCTTCCCAAGAATATTTCATTTGCATTTTTGTGACCAAAGGTGAATAAAATATGAATTTTTGAAATTAAGTCTTAATTTCCCAAAATTAGAAAGTTTCATGGTTTCTTCAAGAACAAGTTTCAACCCAAACTTCAATCTCTTCAATCCAATGACCAAAATGGACTTGAAATATGAAAATTACATCTTTGAATTGATGGTTGGCCAAAAATTCACTTGGTCAACCTTGACTTTGACTGATTTTGACCAAAATGACAATTTTGCCCCTCTGAATCAATTGATCCACTTCCCTCCAAAATTGATGATTAAAACTTCAAACATATGATCTTCCAAACATATAGAGGCCATGTGTAAAGTTTCACTTCAAAATTCTCAAGAAATCTTGATGAAATCCCAAACCCTAATTTTTGTCAACACATTAGGAGACTGATGAATCATCTTCAAAACTTCAAATCCTCTGGGCATCTTGACCAATTTCTTGTACAAAGATCTTTCAAATATCAAAGGAATGTTGTTGCTTCCAAAACCAATATTTGTGCCTTGCCAATGGCTTTAATCAAGCAAACCCTAATTTGGCTATTGAATCCAAAGAGTGATTCTTCTTGTGATCAAACACAAACTTCAATCCTCTGATGATCCAAAGGGAGGAATAAAGCATCTTGAGATATGCAAAAAAAATTGAGCTTGAAAGATTCAGAAGTTTAGATGATAAGATTCTTCTTGAGCAACTTGTCCATGTAATCAACCTTCAAAGCTTTGAGGAAAACTTGATAACCAAAGTACTTTGATCCTATCACAATGTATGGATGCAATGCACTATGATTTTCATGATGAAACATAAGCCTAAATCAAGAGGGTAAATTTTGGGGTGCAACAATATGATACTGCAATCAAGGTACAACGTTTTTATACAGCTTATAGAACAAGGTTATTGGTTATGCCATCACTATGTTAGGGATCTTGCTACATGCTTATATCGATACTCCTAAACTTAGTATGGTTAAGAAGATCTGGCAGTATTTTCATCATAACTTGAGGTACAAGTTACATTGAGAACGTGAGGGGTAATTTTGGAATTTCACTATTGAAGAATTATTGGAGTAACTCTTTGTACAATATGCCAACTATATTTCTTCACCTAGTGGAGTGTGCAATCTCAGAAGAATCATTTTCAATGGCACCACTTTATGTCATTAGAAGAGTTATTATTCTCATCAGCATTTACTAAAGACTCTAAGAGTGGAGATAATGTTCAAATTATCCATAAATCCCCACAGAGTAGTATCCATGGAACTATCTCTACAGAGTTATATTCACAAGCTCACTCTCAATAAAGATATATTCCCCAACAAGTCTAATATGCAAGTCAGACAGAAATTGGGGAAACTTCCAGCAATTCATCTCCATACCTCTGATGGATAGCTTAACAGGAGCATCTTCCCCAAGAGGCCCCCCAACAAATAAGGAAGTACGATTACTTCCCCAGTAAACAGCGAAAACTTCCTTAGCACGGCCTATGAATTTCTAATCAGAGTTTATTTCCTCAACACGGTCTACAAAATCAAATCCCCCAACAGATTTCATTTCTCCAATACTGCAAATTCCCCAACGGGATTCTCCATCTCCAGCAGGGTTCATTCAAAGTTATCATCCCCAGAAAAATGCTACCCATATCTGAAACCTAGTCAGATAGCACATCGAAAGAATTGTCCATCTATTCATCCCCAGTAAGGGTATACAAAAATTAATTCCTTTAATAAAAAGAATGACAAACGACCGACTCTCCTTGAATGCTTCTATCCTAAAGCAGAATTCGAAGATCCCCAATGGAGTATCCTCAAACAGAAAGCGGGAATCCCCAGCAAAATTATTACTAGCAGAAATTTAAGAATCACTTTATTCATCTCCAGCAACAGTCCGAGATTTATTTTCCCCAGCTAGACATTGCTGCAAGAAGATACCAATACGCTCTAACGACATATTTCATCCATAACACCATTTACAAAATATCATAACACATGCATATAAACACATATAACATTCTCGTTTATTTTGAGAGCATCATCATGTAATGAATTACATACATCATGAAATTGCATAAAGCTAATTTTCTTTTCAAGTAAAGTTCACAAACAAACGAATATCATCAGCAACTTTCAAATAAGTCATAGATTAATTTCCGAAACAGGACGGAGAAACGATCTATATGAACAGACGACATGAATTCCCGAAACATGATGGAGCGATTATCTACACGACCATGCGAATCAATCTTACATGGGTTCCTTCTAATATATTTCCAAATTCAGCTTCACACGGGATCATCCTGAAGCAATCTTACACGGGTTGCTTCTAATATACTTCCAGATGCAGCTTCATACGGGCTCATCCTGAAGTAATCTTACACAGGTTCCTTCTAATATATTTCTAGACGAAGCTTCACACGAGATCATCCTGATGTAGCTTCACACGGGCTCATCCTAAATCAGCCCTACCCAGGCTCCTTCTAAATATATTGCCAAATGCAATTTAACACGGGCTCATCTTGAAGCAATCTTACACAAGTTCATACTAAGACATTTCCAGGTGTAGTCTAACACAGGCTCATCCTGAAGCATCCTTACACAGTTGCCTTTTAATATATTTCCGGACGCGGCTTGACACAGGCTCATTCCATAATTTCATTTAGATAAAACCAGACATAGGTTCATTCTGATACTCTTATCAAGAGTCACTTTGGACGCCATCTATAATCCCATCTCCGATGACTCTCTATCACCTCTTCAAATGGCATCTTTAAGCCCATTCCCGGTACAATCAACCAACAATGTTATCTCCTGCACATGCGAGTGAAAATTTATTGGCACTTAAGTGTTCAATCATCTTCTACCTTCAAGTCATGAATGACAGACATGCCAATCTAACTCTTCAGGTTTAAGAAGATTGAACAGGGGCAGCTGTTGTACCCCAAAATTTACCCTCTTCATTTCGACCTTTATGGCTTATATTTCATGCATATCATTGGTTCTATGGTTATAGGATCAAGGTATCTCTAGAAAGCCTCGTCAGGTTACATGTGACGTTTATTTCGTCAATGGATGTTCTTAGAGTATTTTCCGTGACGAAGATCGGTTCACTGTTTCGCAATGATCAGAGGTACAAAGATTCACAAGTCCAACTCGGAATATCATATTCAGGTGTTCTTTCATCAAGATATCCCTAGTGACATATTCTCAAATTCAGGTTCGGCTCGAGAGCCAATTCTTTAAAGAAGGTCTCCAAATGTGTGAGTTTTCTCGAAGAAATATGGTGAAAAAGTATGCTGAAAGTGCAATTATTACGCACTAAAAAATACATAACTTGAAGCCTGTGGGTCGTTTTGAACCCGCTCTGGTGGCCAAAATTTTGTCTTGATGTCATCTATGTTTTCATCCCTCATGGATGGAAGCCAATTTCATTTAGAAAGTCTCCGAAAATATGGATTTATCAAGTGTTTTCGCACAGGAAAATTGTGACATATGTTTATCTGCTCCGTATTCAAAAAATCATAACTCGGTCGATTTTTACTGTATAAAGCTGGTTATGGTGGCATTGTCTCAAAAATTGAGTTATTTAAATTTTAGTTTTTATTTTCAAAAGCAAACGGTACCCCGAAGGCTTCCGTTTTTAACCCGAATCGCGTGCAACTCATTGAAAATTATGAAGCTGAAAATTAAGTTGTTTGAGGTGAAACTTCAAAAATTCATAACTAATTCACCATTTATCTGATTGAGCCCATTTTCGGACAATAGTTTTTTCTCAATGTCGGCTACATTCTATTTTCACATTTTAACTTCAAAAATCGCACCGAGGTCCTTACGAATTTGCATGGAACGTGTCAAACTCAAGTGAATAAAAATCTGCACTATTGCTTATGGTTATTGAAGGCCCAATTGCACATCCAAAACCCATATCTTTGCCCTAATTTCCATTATATAATCTCATTCTTTTCATACAAACAGAGACACAAAAAAACCTTTCTACAACCTTGTCAAAATATCAAATTCTTTCAAGAACCCTAGAAATCTTGAAATCCTTGTTAAAACCGTTGTCACTCTACAAACAAGCCATCTCATTTACTTTCGGGAACTCAGTAGGATAAGGCTAGTTCGATCTCCATGATCAAAAAGGTGTAGAAGCATTCATACATGCCATATTAGCTTTAACATTACAATATTTCATATATTTGTTTTCTTTGTATTTCATGGTATACTAATTTGTTTAATGTATTCATGAGATTTAACACTACAGGTTTGGACCATCGTAATGGTCCCATGAAGGTTTATTACAAAACATGCTGAGGCTAGATCCTAACACCAAGACACGCTTGGCTTGATGGTGAACATGTTGCTGAAAAGTCTTGAGGGCGTGGATTCAACAC
The DNA here is from genome assembly GCA_948472305.1 of Vicia faba. Classification (NCBI taxonomy): domain Eukaryota; kingdom Viridiplantae; phylum Streptophyta; class Magnoliopsida; order Fabales; family Fabaceae; genus Vicia; species Vicia faba. The sequence goes on along the minus strand of OX451739.1, from coordinate 1,150,422,546 downwards.
CCAGCCCTGTCATTTTTGTTTTATTTTACTTCAAACTTGTTCTTTTTCCCTATTTTTCTCCTTTACTGCAGTGTGGAAGGCTAAGGGTCTGGGTTCAACACCCACCCTTGACATTTGTTTGGTTTTACCTTCAACTTGTGGTTTTTTCCTTAATTCTCTTCCCATAAACCCTAATTCTTTTGGCAAACTTAACCCTAAATTCACCTAACCATAAAACCAAAAACCTTTTTACAAACCTAAAATAATTATTTTTTTTTGTTAATTAAAATAAATTAATTTTTACGTTTTTTATCATTTTTTATTAATTTAATTAATCAACTACTTTTGTTAATTAAAATTAATTAATTTTTAGGTTTTTTATCATTAACTTTTATATTAATTTAATTAATCAATTATTTTGTTAATTAAAATTAATTAGTGTTTAGGTTTATTTTAATTATCATTAAAAAAACCTTTTACATAAAAAAATCATCAAAAACAATTCTTTTTTTCTCTATTTTTATTTTATTTTATTTTCATAGATAAAGTGTATGGGGTTCACAATTTGTAAATAGCCTTATCTTCCGCTTTTCCATTATTATGTAATTGCTAAAGGAATGTAATAGCTTAAATTAAGATTTTATTCACTCCCTATTTTTCCCCCTAATTTTATGGTTTTGTACCCCCCCCCCCCCTTCCCCGAAGCACTGTAATAGCATAGGACATTTATTTTCCGCTTTTACTGCTTTCCTTATAACTGTCTAGTTTAATAAGATTGTATGGCAAGATCTAAAATCAAATGCTAGATAACCCTAATATACAAGATAAAATAAACTGAACTGAATCACTATTCACACACGCACCTCTAGGGTAACCTCACTTGTGGCCTTCAGATAAATACAGTCATGTCCCTCGAAGATGGAGAAGCTTTAGCAAAGACCCTCGATTGAAAAGATCGTAGTCCCTCGATGACCCTTCGATGCTGCCTTCGGTAAACGATCTTAGTCCCTTACGATAAAATTTCTAAAGCGCCCTACAAGTTTCCTTTGTGACTGTACAATGACCTGCACTTGTCCCTTCACATCCAATAGATGAGGCTTCCTACTAACTAAAGGTAGGATAACACAATCTAAGAAGGAGGAAAATAACATGAAAGATCTTTGAGTAGGTAGATAGCTCGTAATCGCTTGCTAAAAAAAACATCTTTTCACACATTGTTGTACCCCAAAATTTGCTCTCTCATTTTACTCAAAAACATACTCCTAGAGGTCCTCAACTTTCCCTAGGATGCCTAAGGGTTGACCAGACAAATTCTCTCCTAAGGCAATTAGCCTCAAATTAGGGATTACTTTTTCATCAAGATGTTTGGGTTCCAAGGGTCCCAAATATTTTCCATGATCCTAATATATTCTAAAGATCATCCATGTCAAGTTTCATGCCTTGCACAAGAAGTTTGCTCAGTCAACTACTCAAATGCCTGAAAGTCAACTGTACTAGGTCAAAAGTCAACTGTGACCCTCATGCAGTCAAACTTCAAGATTTTTGGTCAACATCAACATGTTGAAGTAACATCCATTATTTTATCAAGGGTTGATCATGATTCCTCAAGGAATTCCCCAAATTCATAAAAACTCAAAGGTTGCTAAATTAGGGTTTCTATAGGAAAAGTATACCAAACTTTGACCGGGCATAACTTTCTCATACTTTATCAGAAATTTCTCATCCAAGGCTCATTTTGAAGAGAATTCAATTACCTACAACTCATCTTCATCCCTCAAGTTCAAAAAATGCACTCATGAAAAGATATAAATTCAGACATTATATGATCTTTTCAAAAGTCAACAAAAACACCTTTTGGGTCAAAGATACTTACATGAACATGGAAGATCCAATTGAGATGAAACAAAAAGGGTTGTTTAGAGGACATACTAAGCTTTCTAAAAAGTCAAAGAAAACTTTCCTAGGGTTAAAATTGAGGGAGATATGTATTGTCAAAGTTGACCAATTTTTGGAAATCTGCATGAAGTCAACATTGATCAAAATGACCTTTTTTTCCAAATGGGCCCATTTTTTCTTGTTTGAAACTTGTTCCTAAGATAGCCCACAATCCCTGAGCTTATCCACCTATTATTTTATTATTTTTATTATTTATTTTGATTTTTTATTCATTTAAATAACATAAAAATCAATTTAAATAGTAGAATAATAAAATAAAATCCAAGATTTGATTTTATGAGCATATTATGAGTCAATGAACAGCTAGCAAATCATCCAAATTCGTGAAAAAGCTAACTGATTGAAAAAGATCTGAATTTGGTCTATTTTGGAAACAAATCATACAAGGCATAAATCAAATCTTTTTTCATAAATTTGCAAAGATTGAATCCAATTTTATTGACCTAATTGATCATACTATATATGCACAACATTCCCAGATCTAGAAAACAAGGTTTGGCCGTGAGAATTGAGAGAACAAAACTCAACTTTTGACAAAGAAAGTGGTGATCGGATTTTCTTCTACAAGGAAATTCAAGGACTTTCAAGGCTAGCTATCAATTCCTGACAATATTTGGGAGCTATTTGGACCATTACCACGCCTCAACACATCCCGAAATGCCCCATACCAGTACCACGGTTTGACTTCCTTCTTGAAATTGGTTTTTGAAATTCATGCATGATAAACGATTTCCAAATGTACATTCTTGTTTGTATCATCCTTTAGAACGTGTTTGCATAATTAATTGTGAGTTTTGATGCGTATTTGATAACATGCCATTGTTAGGATTTCAAGGTTATTTTTAGGGATTTTCGTTTCAGGTAAAATTAGGGCCAAGGATGAATATCGTTGCACTCAGGAGATCAAACCCAGTTGATATGTGTAATTAGATTTGATTTATCTTTCCTGGTGTTGATTTTTGAGAATTGCAGGGTTGTAACTACGACATGTGTTTGTAGGTAAAGATGAAGGTGTGTCAAGACGTGAATGGCCAGTTTGAACTTGGCGCACGTTTTCTTGCTACACTGACTTTTCATTTAATATAATGTATTGTGTTTATATTATTCAACGAATGAAACAATGGCTCAGTGGTATAAGTGAATAGTTTGCAAGGCGCGCGTGTATGAGGTCAGGGGTTCGATCCATGCCTCCTACATAATATTTTTCTCAATATTTCCTTGCAGATTCTATGCAACCATTCCAAGCAGGCATATCCTACGCCTCCATATCATCATCATTGGATCATTCAGGGCGCCAGATCCAACACTTCCAGGATGCAGCACATGGTGGACACTCCAGGCATAAACACACTGGATTCCATGCAAGGTTGTGGGCCAACAAGACTGGGCCTTGAACAAAATTTCTGCAACACAACCTCCAATCTGGGCCTACACCCCCCTTAGGCCTAATTTCTAATCTTTTCTAGTTTTTTTATTTATTATCATTATTTAGTTTAATTATTTTTATTAATAATTTTTTTTTCGTAAAATCATAAAATAAAAATCACAAAAATAGAATTTAGTTTTTTTTATATAATAAATTAATTTTTGTAAATAAATTAATTTCATCAACTTTAATTTATTTTCCATTAATTAAAATTAATTAGAAAAATTAGGTTAAATTCAAAAAAATTTGAGAAAAAATCCAAAAATATTTTCAATGATCAAATTAGGGTTTTTTTTAGGGTTTTGAATATTTTCTCCAGTTTTTAATTCTCGCGCTTAATTATTTTTGTCGTGCGATTAATTTTTACTATTGATGTAACTGCGTCCCGTTTGTAATAGATTAATTAGGGTTTTAATTTCCGCACTTTACGTTCAGTCAAATATTTATGTATCTGCCCAAAAGCCTTGTAATAGCATAGGGCTCTTTTATTTTCTCGCTTTTATTTTATACGCTTGTATATAATTGTTAGAAACCTAGGCTTGTATGCTTAATCAATTAAATAGATCATTTAATTACAAGATAAATATCTGAAAACAAACACTGCTGCACACTTGCACCCTTAGGGTATACCTCACTTGGTTTCCTCAGAAACAATGGTCATGTCCCTCGAACGTAGGGATATCTTAGCAAAGACCCGCAATTCAAAGTCGTCATAGAGATCATAGCCCCTTATTGTCCCTCGAGTTGCCTACGAGAAATGATCTTATGATGATAGTCCCTTCGAAATGCTAAGGTATCCTTACATGTTGCCTTTAATGACCATTTCGTCCCTTTCGATAGTCCCTCAAATTCCAACGATAGGGCTACCTACTCCTTAATAATAGGATAGCATTGTCTAAAGGAAACGAGAACGAACAGTCTTTTTTCTAGTAGGTAGAAAATCTTAAGTACTTGCTCAAAACAATAAAAAAACTCTTTCACACAAACACTTTCGAAACAGTTTTCAAAAATAACTTCGTCACACTCTTGAGGACAGATACAAGGGTTATCATGAAGTTAAACAAAAACTTTTCAAAACACACACAAGAAATTTCAAAATGAGCAAGTTCCTAAGAGCCCATGGAAAACACTGGATAGAAAGGGTGCTAACACCTTCCCTTTCTATAATCTACCCGCCGTACTCAGAAACATATCGAAAAAGGTTTTTTCTGTTCTTTTTCCTTTTCCTTTGTTGGATGAAATAAAAGTCGGTGGGGACTCTTGCTTACCGCAACATTTGCGAATACAAAATGCAAACCAGTATAACAGTCGATTCTGCCACCGTATCACAGAACTGGCGACTCTGCTGGGAAAAAAATAGAAGGGGGGTATACCTTAGGATCTAGGTCATTTTTAAAAATTGCTTTCTTGTTCGCTTTTCCTGCTTTATCTTTGAGGGTTTTGTTTGGGTATTATTTAAGATCCTACACCCAGATTTAGGAACACCTTTTAGGTAAGTAGCAATAAACTGTGAGGGAACTGTGCGGGGTGTATCGACACGATTGAAGCAGTAGCTACGTTGATGTGATACTTTGGTTGGTATCGGTAGCCCTTGAGTCAATCAAGGAGAATACAGAGCCACTACGTGGTGTCATAAAGCATCAACTGACCTTAAAACCTTTAATTGCACAACTTGGCCAGTAGGACGTAGCGAGATGGCCGACTTTGGTGTATTCCCAAGGTCGACAAATACTCGATGCTACACTCATTGAGGTTTGATTCTTGAGTTTTGTTTGGTTGCGAGTCAATCTCCTATTGAACGAAGCTTGGGGGAAAGATTAGTGATATTGAGACAACTTAGAACCTGGTTACTATATATAGGACAGGTTGAACCAATCTAGCTTCAAGAGGGTATGACCTTAAAACCCATGCAGGCTTTAAACCTAAGGACTTGGCGTGACTTGTTTGTTGCTTGCTATACATGTGATTTCTTAGCATAATCATGACATCATAAACATGGCATATCATACTAACCATTTCAAGGATTTTCTAGGGCTCATATTTGCTTTGTTTTGTAGGACATGGCATCCGCCCGCAAGAACACCATCCAGATTAACCTTTGAAAGTACATCCTCAACTAAAGGTCTTAGCATTAAGGATTCCTGAAAGCTCTCCTTTCACTGAAAAACATGGTCGGCTGCTCAACTTGGTCACTTCAAAACCTGATGAAGAATTGTTAAAAGTGTTATTTCAGTTCTTTGATCCTTTGCACCACTACTTCACCTTCCCGGATTATCAGTTACCTTTCAATGGTACGGAAAGACATCCAAAGCCTGAAGAGACTGCTCGAGCTCTGTCCTTACAACGGTCCGATGTAGTGACAAATTAGGAAACTAGGGGAAGTATCCAAGGAATCTCGGTTAAATTTCTATTCGAGAAAGCTCACTGTTTTTGGGATACCTTGGATTTACAAGCTTTTGAAGAGGTATTGGAACTCCTCATCTACGGGATGGTACTATTCCCTAACGCAGGCCAACTCGTAGATGTGAATACGATTAAGGTTTTTTGTCTCATAATCCAGTGCCTACATTACTTGGGGATATTCTACACTCTCTGCATGCTCGCACTTTAAAGAGAAGGGAAACCCTCCTATGTTGTACCCCTCTACTGGCTAGGTGGTTTATTTCGCACATACCGAGGTCTATTTTGAAGAATGAGCAGGCTGTGAAATGGTCTCATAGGTTGATGTCCCTTACACATTCAGACATTCATTGGTGCTCACGGTCTTCGGAAGATGTTACCATCATCGATCGTTGTGGTGAATTCCCTAATATATACCTCTTAGGCATTAGGGCAGGAATCATTTATAATCCTTTTTTGGCACTGCAACCATTTGGTTATGCGAGAAGGGATGGTCCTCATGATACTGAAGTGGTGAAAAACACAAGAAGGGGGGGGGGGTTGAATTGTAAAACTGAAATCTAATGCAATGAACAAGATATTTTTATCCTGGTTCGTTTGATCTCAAACTACTCCAGTCCACCCGTCAAGGTGATTTCGCCTCTCTCCAACGAGGTCTTAATCCACTATATTCAACTGAATATTACAGACTGCTTTAACAACTGCTAAAGCCTTCTTGATTCAAACCACAACCCGGTTTGTCAAGGTAACACTTTCTTACAAAGAGATAAAACTATGTGTGTGGATGTTTTCTACAAAACTTTATCACAACTGTGATGTATACACAATTTGAAGCTTAGAAACTAGATTGCTAAACAGTAATGAAATATCAGAGTATGTGGTTTAGCAAAACTGAGAGAACGAAGATTATGGTTTAGCTTTTGTGCGTGTAGAGATTTGGAGAGCATTAACCATTTCAATCTTCAAAGCCTTGTTTTTATAGCACTGAGATGATGAACGTTGGATGCAATATTCTTGATTCAATGCTAATAACAAGCTTTCCTTATTTAGCAGATCTTGTCTGGAATGAGGCCGTTGGAATTAATTTGCTTTCAATGCACAGTACCGTTGCTTACTTAATGCAAGTTCTGGCTTGGCTCATTCTGACTCTGCTTCACTGCTGATGAACTATTGTGTTTCTGTATCAGAGTGTTGAGCGCAGTCTTGTTCATCAGGCTTCAGCATGTACGTGAGTTGATCATCTGATTTGACATTCTGATATAGCAACTTCTGATGCTGGTGTCTGAGATCAAGTTCTGATGCTGAATAGATGTGATCTTGCTTATATCAATCAGAGTATCTGCAAGTCAGAACATAATAATTTTAGGCAGCAGATAGTTCATTCATGAAACTTATAAATACTATATCTTTTCACTTTGTTATCATCAAAACTTAAATATAGGGTAGTAGATTCAAACTTTGTTCTAACAATCTCCCCCTTTTTGATGATGACAAAAACTAGATATTTTAAATGAAAAATAACGTGAAAAGGTATCTGGAAAATGTATCAGAATAAGAAGTAAAAGGATAAGGAGTAAGGAGAAGTCAGAGTTGAGAGATACTCCCCCTGAGTTGATTACTTCCCTTTGATTATATGCGTTCTTCAGGATCAGATCTTTTTCTTTCTTTGAACATCAGATTATCAGAGTCTTTGACTTATCAGAAGCTTTATGTCAGAGCAGAGCTTCAGAGCTTTTCTTGTCAGAGCTTTGCTTTGGATCAGAATATTGGTGTGGATCAGAACTTCATAGTGATCAGAGCTTCTAGTCTTCAGAGTGTCCAGGAGCTTCCTTGTGCCTGTAGACTTTAAACAAAACAGAAAAAAAACATTTCAAGTAATAGAGTTAGAATGTTTGAGAGTTTCTGTCTAGTTAGCCGTTATTGATTTAAATATCATTCTTGTTCTCCCCCTTTTTGTCAGCAATCAAAAAGTGTTGGTGATGTGCTAAAACAATTAAGATCAGAAAAACTAATCATATTAAGATAGTTCAGAATCAAAACAAGAAAATATTACAAAACATAATCAAACAGTACATCAGAAAAATCAAGGAAACATGAAAAAGGTCATGCATGAAAAAAAATTAAGGTTGAGGAGGCAAGCGTGTGAACAGGTTCTCCAGCATGGCTTGAATCTTTTCAAAAGTCTCATTCTGTTTATGCACCATGCTGACAACAGTGTCAATCTTGCTGTCCTGCACATCCATTCTCTCTTTCATCTTCTGATCGTTTTCATCCATCCGCTGCTGCAGACGCATGTCATTCAGCCTTAGTTCTTCCAGAGTCTGCCTGTCCAAGGCAGCTTGAGAAGCATCAGAAGGAGGAGGCTTCTCAGAACTTTCAGCAACATCCTCTGCTTGACTTTCTTCAGCCTGAATGGTCTTGTCTTCTTCTGATTGAATGGTCTTGTCCTGCACCTTTGCAGCTTGCTGTTTCTCAGACCAAGGTTCACTGTCCAGATGGAGCACGTCCTATTTCAGAAGCATACTTCCAACTTCATTCAGAAGCTTGTTGAAATTTTGTTGTGCCTGCTCATAGTTGATATCCTGCAACTTGAGAGCTTCAGCACGTACCCAAAGTCTGAATTGTGACCAGAGCTGATCAGAAGCAGCTGGGTTAATCATTCCCGGACAGACTTTCTTCAAAGAAGCAATCCATTGCAGCACACCTGTTTCAAAATTCAAAATACCAGAGCCAACATCTGGTTGCTTTGGTTTTGGGATGGCAATTTTGTGTTTTAGATCAGCAAGACGGTCAAGACTGGTTAAGTCAATGAAAGTCCTGTTGGGGTTTTCAGAGGTTTTCTGAGAAGCTGTTTGTTTTGGAGAAGGGGTATCAGAGTCAGATATTACGATTGGACTGGGTGGTGTTTTGGGAGTATTTGGTGGTGTCGATTCTGATGAGGATGGTAACTGGGGCATGACAACAGTTGTTCCACATGGCAGCTGAATTGCCAGCGGTGATGGTTGAGGTGAATGAGGTTCAGATTGATGAGGAGAAGGAGTTTCAGAGTGGTGAAACTCTGTTTGTGGTGAAGGTGGATTAATTTCTTGTTGGGGAGAGGGAGTTGGAATCTCTGATTGCTCAGGGATCAGAGGTTCTTCGGAGAGTTGTTGTTGTTGTTGTTCTGGTTCTGGTTCTGGTTGTTGTTGTTGTTCTGGTTCTTCAGCAGATTGCTGTTGTTCTGGTTGTGGAGGAGGAACATTTTGTGGTTCAGAGTTTGGTTGATCAGAGGCATGTTGATCAATATCAGACAACACTTGGTCAAGTGCTGATGTTGTTGAGATGGTTGGTTGTTTGGGGTGTTTGGTTCTGGGTCTTCTGAGTTTTAATGCCTCAGAAGGGTCTTCTTCTTGAACAGTTTCATCTATGGTAGGGATGGGGATTGATATTCTATGAGAGGTTTAAGGAGGGATAGATGCTGGAATAGTAAAAGAATTTGAAACAGGGGCAGCAGATGAAATACCTCTTTTCTTTGGAGTCTGCTGAGATGGTCCTTCTGATGGCGCCTTCCTCTTCTTTGTCTTCTTCAGAGTCACTTCTGGTTGGGGTTGATGCAGATCTCTGATATTCAGCTTTGGATCTGTACCATCTGCCTTGCATGCATCTAATTACCTGAGAATCACCTCTGGTTTGGATTCAATTTCAGAAAATAACAGAAAATCACTCAGAGGCACTCTTCTGCTGGAGATATCAGCAGTGGAAGTAGCTCTGGGTTCCTTCTGAATATTCTCTATCAGCTTCATCTTTTTCAAATTCTTTGCGTTCAGAGGTTTCCCAATTGTTGGTTCAATAGTGCTCAGCTCTTGAGCTTCTATCAGATGCTCAATCAGCCTATTCTCCGTCAGAATGTCTGATATCAACCTTCCAAAAGGTATCCAATCCCTCTTGGTTCTTTCTTCTTCCCTTGTTTCTTTCACACTGGTTCTGAGGTGGTTGAACAGGAAGTGAGCCAGATTGATCTTTATCTTCTGATCAATAAAGTAGATCAGAAACTGCTGATCCACATTTATGTAATCAGGAGAACTAGTTGGTTTTCTGTGGTTGAAGCACCCCAGAATAATCTTAGCCCACACTCTGAAATGATCCTTCAGATCTTTAATCTTGCTGCTGGGCATCCCAAGAGTGAAAATCCTGTTAGCTACCACACCTATATCAGCACATCTTTCAGCCATGTCCACACAACGGACGCCACCACCACTTTGACCGATTAGCCTTGCAATGAGATCTTCAGTAATCACAATCTTCTTCCCCATAACAGAGGAGATGACTAGATGTGTTGAAACCTTGGCGTGAATCCAAAATTCCTTGACCAGCGCTGGGAATGTTGGTCCAACCAACCTATCGAAATACCTTTCCCACTTTTGAGCCCTAACTTCTTCAGTTAGGTCAAAACCATTCTCCTTCAAGCTTTCAAAATCAATGATTAACTTAGAAAGCACTTCAAGATTCTTCACCGGAGTGAGGAGAGTTCTGAGTGGCACTTGATATTGCTCAGATGATGCTTTCTTCTGATTACCTGCAGAAACGCTACTGGAGGTTGCCATGTTCACACTAAAAGGGTTTTGAGAATGAACTGAAGAAAAAGGTTTGCAAGAGATGAACTCAGGAATATGCAGAAAATGCTTGAGTATTAGTGAGAAAGCGTAAAGAATAAGAATGAGAGATTAATATGCTTAAATAGAGTTTTCAGAACTATTTTGAAAAGATAAACGTTTTTAAGAGAGAGAAAAATCATGATTGCCATTTAAAAGCATGATTACTTTTCATTAAATGCTTGCTGATTTTGGGGGATTTGAGAAAGATACTTAAAAACGGTTACCAGACATGTGTCTCAATGCACCCAATCAGCGCTTTGCCTTCTCAGAAGCGTGCACGCGTTCTGCTTCAGAGATATGCTGATGATTGGATGACACTTGTTTGATGTAGTGATCAGCACGTCTGTCTTTGAGCTTAGACTCTCAGATCTTTAGACTTGCATCTGATACAATCTGCATGTTCTATCTTTCTGAAAGGAGATTGATCAGAAGTTCACAGTGAAATAATTACATTCTGAAGGTAAATATATGGAATTAAAACATTTTCACTCTGGAAACACTTTCATGCTGAGATGTTTCAGAATGAAATTAAACCTATCTTCTGAAAGGGGTTTAGTAAAGATATCAGCCCATTGATGGTCTGTATCTAAAAATTTTAAGTTCAAAATGCCTTTCTGAATATAGTCCCTAATGAAGTGATGTTTTATTTCTATATGCTTAGCTCTAGAATGTAAAATGGGATTCTTACTTAAGCAAATAGCAGAAGTATTATCACAAAGTATAGGAATGTTACTCTCAAAAATCTGGAAGTCTTCAAGCTGACTTTTCATCCAGAGCATTTGTGTGCTACATCCTGCTGCTGCTATGTACTCAGCTTCTGCTGTTGACAGAGCAATTGTTGATTGCCTTTTGCTGGACCAAGAGATCAGATTTTCTCCCAGAAACTGGCAGCTTCCAGAAGTACTTTTACGTTCCACTCTGTCTCCAGCAAAATCAGCATCACAGTAGCCTACTAAGCTGTAATCACTAGATTTTCTATAAAACAAACCCAGATTAGTAGTACCTTTCAGATACTTGAAAATTCGCTTAACAGCTGTTAAGTGAGATTCTCTAGGATCTGATTGGAATCTAGCACAGATACAAACACTGAATAATATGTCAGGTCTTGAAGCAGTCAGATAGAGGAGAGAACCAATCATACCTCTGTAGACTTTCTGTTCTACATTTTTGCTTACCTCTTCTCTTTCCAGAATGCACGTGGGATGCATTGGAATCTTTGATGGCTTACATTCTGAGAGGTCAAATTTCTTCAGAAGATCTCTGATGTATTTGCTATGATGAATGTAAGTTCCTTCTGGAGTTTGATTGATCTGAATTCTTAGAAAGAATTCCAGTTCCCCCATGAGGCTCATCTCAAATTCTGCCTGCATACACTTAGCAAATTTTCTTCCAAGAGAAGGATTAGTAGAACCAAAAATGATATCATCAACATAAATTTGACAGACTAAGATGTCACTCTTAACTGTTTTACAGAATAGAGTAGTGTCCACTTTCCCTCTGGTGAATTCATTTTCAAGCAGAAAGTTACTTAGCCTTTCATACCAAGCTCTGGGAGCTTGTTTCAGACCATACAGTGACTTCTTTAGTTTGAAAACATGTTCTGGATGTTTTGTATTTTCAAAACCTGGGGGTTGGTTAACATAAACTTCTTCTTCTATATAACCATTTAAGAATGCACTTTTGACATCCATCTGATACAGAGTGATGCCTCTATTAACAGCAAATGAAATTAAAAGTTTGATAGATTCTAACCTGGCGACTGGGGCAAAGGTTTCTGTATAGTCTATCCCCTCTTGCTGACTATAACCTTGTGCAACCAGTCGTGCCTTGTTTCTGATGACTTCACCTTGTTCATTTAGCTTGTTTCTGAACACCCATCTTGTTCCAATGACGTTGAATCCTTTTGGTCTGGGAACGAGATCCCATACGTCGTTTCTGGTGAATTGATTCAGCTCTTCTTGCATTGCCAGAATCCAGTCATTATCCAGAAGTGCTTCATCAATAGAAGAAGGTTCAATCAGAGACACCAGTCCCATAAGAGTTTCTTCAGAGTTTCTGAAGCTTGCTCTTGTTCTGATTGGATCTTCCTTTCTTCCTAGGATAGTCTCTTCTGGGTGATCCAAGCTGCTTCTGGGTAATCTCTTCTGAGGTTGATCAGCAGCTGTTGTAGGATTTCTAGCAGTGCTCCTTTCAGACGTTGAAGGAATGTCTGTGTTGAGAGCTTCTGATGACTTGTCTTCAGAACCTGCAAATTCAATTTCTATGCCTGCAAAAACTTCATTCTGCTTTGACTTTTCAGAGTCAAGCTTGTCATCAAAACGAACACTGATTGATTCTTCCACAATCTGTGTTTCTGTGTTGTATACTCTGTACCCTCTTGAGCGTTCAGAGTATCCTAACATAATACACTTCTGTGCCTTAGAGTCAAACTTGTTCAAATAATTCTTTGTATTTAATATAAAGCAAGTACATCCAAATGGATGAAAATATGAAATGTTGGGCTTTCTGTTCTTCCACAATTCATATGGAGTCTTTTCCAGAATAGGTCTTATTGAGATTCTATTCTGAATGTAGCACGCTGTGTTTATTGCCTCTGCCCAGAAGGTCTTAGCAACGTTTGTCTCATTGATCATGGTTCTGGCCATTTCTTGCAATGTTCTGTTCTTTCGTTCTACAACTCCATTTTGTTGGGGAGTTCTAGGACAAGAGAAATCATGCAGAATGCCTCTGTCATTAAAGAATGACTCAAAATCTTTATTTTCAAATTCTCCACCATGATCACTTCTGACTTTAACGATTCTAAGATCCTTTTCATTCTGAACTTGGTTACAGAAGGTAACAAACACAGAGTGTGACTCGTCCTTGTGTCTTAAGAACTTTACCCATGTCCATCTGCTATAGTCATCTACGATTACTAACCCATACTTCTTACCACTGACTGAAGCAGTTTTAACTGGTCCAAATAAGTCAATGTGCAGAAGTTCTAATGGCTTAGAGGTAGAAACAACATTTTTGGATTTAAAAGAAGGTTTTGCAAATTTGCCTTTCTGACATGCTTCACACAGAGCATCTGAATTGAACTTCAAATTAGGAAGTCCTCTGACCAGATTGAGTTTGTTAATCTGAGATATTCTTCTCATACTAACATGCCCCAATCTTCTGTGCCAGATCCACTGCTCGTTGTTAACAGACAGAAGACATTTTACATTCTGACTCTTTAGTTCAGAAAGTTTGATTTTGTAAATGTTGTTTTTCCTCTTACCATTAAACAGGATAGTCCCATCTTTCTGACTAACAGCTTTACATGATTTTTGATTAAAGATTATATCATAACCGTTATCACTTAATTGACTTATGGATAACAGATTATGCATCAATCCATCTACTAGCAGAACATTATTGATAGAGGGAAGATTTCCATTACCTACAGTTCCAGAGCCAATTATCTTTCCCCTCTGATTGCCTCCAAAGCCAACGTGGCCTCCAGGCTTAAGTTCCAGGCTTTGGAACATATGCCTTCTTCCCGTCATGTGTCGTGAGCAGCCAGAGTCCAGGTACCATGACTGGTGTTTCTGACTTGCTGCTAAAGATATCTGCAACATGTATTATTTTATCCTTAGGTACCCAGATTTTCTTGGGTCCTGATTTGTTAGTTTTACCAAAACTCTGGTTGAATTTTGGTTTCACAGAGTGCTTACTGCTAGTATATTTGATATCATGTGTGTGACCATACACAAAATGTGAATTCAGAGGAGTGTGTTTAATGGTTAGGTCCATGACATTCTTTGGTGTAGGAACCTTACCTTGGTATCCTATTCCTTTCCTGCCGTTTCTGCTAACTCCATAGATCATTGAAGCCATTCTGCTTCTATCTATGCTTTTAGCTAGGAACTTCTGGAAACTGTGATCATACTCCTTGATGATCTCATCAGCGTTGCTGGGAGTTTCAGAAATTGGTTCCTTCTGAGAGTTTTGTAAAGTGTTTTCTAATTTTGAAATCTTATTTCTCAGCTCAGAATTTTCCAATTTGAGACTCTCAGTCTTATTAGAGTCAAATTCAAGATTCCTTTTCAGGTCTCTGAATTTAGCTCTAATTTGCTGATAACGTTCCAGAATCTCATTAAGGCTTTCAGCAAGTTCAGCCTTTGTAAAGTTAACAGCAAAGTTAGGAAATACCTCTTCTGTGTCTGATTCTGAGTCTGATTCAGAAGCTTCACTATCTTCTGAGATGTTAGCCATAAGAGCTATGTTTGCCCTTTCATCATCTGATTCTGAGTCAGCTTCAGACGAGTCAGAGTCATCCCATGTAGCCATGAGACTTTTCTTCTTCTCTCTTCCAAACTTCTTTTTAGGCTTTTCCCTCTGAAGCTTTGGACAGTCACTCTTATAGTGTCCTTGCTCGTTGCACTCATAGCAGATGATGTCTTTGGTGTTTGGCTTTTTGCTACTGGAGGAGCCTTCAGATCTTCTGTATCCAGAGGAAGAATCTGTTCTTCTGTATCTGGAAGAAGACTCGTTCTGATCAGATCTTCTGGGATTCCTGAACTTCCTTTGTCTTTGCTTCCACAGTTGATTTACTCTTCTGGAGAGAAGGGAAAGTTCGTCTTCTTCTGATGAGGATCCATCAGATGTTTCTTCAACTTCCTGCAAAACTTTAGACTCAAATTTTCTGTTAGATTTTAATTCTAAAGGCTTACCTTGCTTCTGAGGCTCATCAGCTTCTAGCTCTATCTCATGACTTCTGAGGGAGCTGATAAGTTCCTCCAGAGTGATTTTGTTGAGATCTTTAGCTAGCTTCAGAGCAGTAACCATAGGCCTCCACTGCTTGGGTAAACTTCTGACGATTTTCTTGACATGGTCAGCAGTAGAGTATCCTTTGTCCAGAACTTTGAGACCAGCTACCAGAATCTGGAATCTAGAGAACATAGTTTCAATGGATTCAGATTCTTCCATTTTGAACGCCTCATACTTCTGAATGAGCGCCAGAGCTTTTGTTTCTTTGACTTGAACGTTGCCCTCATGCGTCATTCTGAGAGAATCAAAAATATTTTTTGCTGTGTCTCTGTTGGAGATCTTTTCATACTCAGTATAGGAGATGGCACTGAGGAGGATGGTTCTGGCCTTGTGGTGATTCTTGAAGTCACGCTTTTGTTGATCAGACATTGCTTTTCTATCAATCTTCTGACCACTTGCATTCACAGGGTGCGTGTATCCATCTGTCACCATATCCCACAGATCAGCATCATGTGCCAGAAAGAAGCTTTCAATTCTGTCTTTCCAGTAATCAAAGTTTTCTCCATCAAAGACTGGAGGTTTGCCACTGAATCTGTCTCTGTCCTCATTGTTGTCATTGCTGATGTGAGAATTGTTTCCTGCCATTGTGTTTTTCTGACGCTGGATCTTGTACTGACACGGTTAAGTGTTTTAGCTCAGACCAGGCGCTCTGATGCCAATTGAAGTGGTGAAAAACACAAGAAGGGGGGGTTGAATTGTAAAACTGAAATATAATGCAATGAACAAGATATTTTTATCCTGGTTCGTTTGATCTCAAACTACTCCAGTCCACCCGTCAAGGTGATTTCGCCTCTCTCCAACGAGGTCTTAATCCACTATATTCAACTGAATATTACAGACTGCTTTAACAACTGCTAAAGCCTTCTTGATTCAAACCACAACCCGGTTTGTCAAGGTAACACTTTCTTACAAAGAGATAAAACTATGTGTGTGGATGTTTTCTACAAAACTTTATCACAACTGTGATGTATACACAATTTGAAGCTTAGAAACTAGATTGCTAAACAGTAATGAAATATCAGAGTATGTGGTTTAGCAAAACTGAGAGAACGAAGATTATGGTTTAGCTTTTGTGCGTGTAGAGATTTGGAGAGCATTAACCATTTCAATCTTCAAAGCCTTGTTTTTATAGCACTGAGATGATGAACGTTGGATGCAATATTCTTGATTCAATGCTAATAACAAGCTTTCCTTATTTAGCAGATCTTGTCTGGAATGAGGCCGTTGGAATTAATTTGCTTTCAATGCACAGTACCGTTGCTTACTTAATGCAAGTTCTGGCTTGGCTCATTCTGACTCTGCTTCGCTGCTGATGAACTATTGTGTTTCTGTATCAGAGTGTTGAGCGCAGTCTTGTTCATCAGGCTTCAGCATGTACGTGAGTTGATCATCTGATTTGACATTCTGATATAGCAACTTCTGATGCTGGTGTCTGAGATCAAGTTCTGATGCTGAATAGATGTGATCTTGCTTATATCAATCAGAGTATCTGCAAGTCAGAACATAATAATTTTAGGCAGCAGATAGTTCATTCATGAAACTTATAAATACTATATCTTTTCACTTTGTTATCATCAAAACTTAAATATAGGGTAGTAGATTCAAACTTTGTTCTAACAGATACACTTATCCAAGGAATCACCTTTGACTACGAGAATGATGCCCAAGGTTACCGTAAAAGGTTCATGCGAGCTTGGGGCATGGTACATAGAGTTGATAGCAAGACACTGGGGCACACAAACTAAATCCCTCTTGAGCCTTATCTCAAATGGCTATGAGCCCGTGCTCAAAGTCTTATGGTGCCTTACCTTGCTTTACTACCAACAATTATGGAACCAGTTGCTGAAGGAGACACTTCTTATCTTGTTCTCCATCCTGACATGCCAACTGATCATGAGGAGTTACAAAAATCCCGGGTTCAACTTAAAGAGGAGCGAGATACGTTCGAAACTCAATTCTATGCCAGCGAGAAAAAGGTCCTGGAACTCACTAGGCTACTTCATGAAGAGAGGAATATAAACGCCTACATTGCACCAAAGAGGATGCACTCCTGGGAGACCTAATTTTCTTTTGCTTTAAGTTTTGCTTGATTGTAAGCCAAAATGGAATTCTTTGTAACAATCCGAACTTATTAATACAATTAACATGTGTTTCTTTTGGTTCAACAAATTTGAGCCTTTAAGAGTCCTTGAAATCATTGCATATGCATATCATTCATGACATTGCATAAACAGGTACCATAACATGTTTCTCATCTTCTTCGCTGTTTATTTCAGCACTAATGTCTTCTGAACAAAGTATCAAGGACCTCCAGGCACAAAATTCCCAATTTCAGAAAATATTTGTAGCCTTAGCTAAGGGGCAGGAAGTTCTGAAGGCCCTTATTCTGAAAGAGAAGAAGAAGAAGAAAAAGACCGTCAGTGTCCTGAATCTGGGTAGAAGATTTAGGGGACCGTTGAAGCAAACAGTTGATCTGACCTCGTCATCCAAAGAAGGGGAGAACCAAGAGGGAGAAACAAGGGAGGAAGACCCTAGTCCAAGAGTTTATGAGGATGAATCTGACTACAACAATGAACAGTATCCCCCAGCTGAGGACAGGTACAAACAGTTAGAGGATCGTTTGAGCGCGATGGAGATCCAAAGGATACAAGGGTTGGATTTCGAAGAGCTGGGTATGATATCTAGGGTAGTCATCCCACAGAAGTTCAAGGCTTCGGTATTTGTGAAGTATGATGGGGTGTCCTGTCCTAAGCTTCATCTTCGTTCCTATGTGAGGAAGATTCAGCCTCACACTGATGATAGGAACTCGTGGGTCCATTTCTTTTAGGACAGTCTGTCTGAGACTCAGCTTCAGTGGTTTTATCAGCTGGAGGGAGCCAATGTCCGCAATTGGGAAGGTATGACTGCTTCATTTTACAAGCAGTATCAATATAACATTGACCTTGCCCCTACCCGTAATTAACTCCAGAGTATGTCCATGGGTACCAGCGAGGGTTTCAAGGACTATGCGCAGAAGTGGAGAGATCTGGCAGGGAGAGTCCAACCCCATTTGTCTGATAGGGAGTTGGTTGACATGTTTCTTGGTACGCTGTCTGGTCCATTCTTCAATCATTTGATTGGTAGCTCCTCAGCTTGTTTCACCAAGATGATATTGACTGGAGAAAGGGTAGAAGCTGGAATTCAGAGTGGCAAGATCCCGAAAGACACCTCGCCAAGTGAAGCGAAGAAGCCATTCACAGGTAAGAAGGAGGTCAATTCCATTTATAACTCAAGAGGTCAGAGCTGAGCTGAGCGTCGTCCAACGATAGGCGCTGTGATGATACCTAGGCCTACGGCTACTCAACAATGAAACAATCAGCCAAGGGTAGAAAGACCTCAAAGGCAGTTCACCCAAATCAACATGCCATTGTCACAAGCATTGCAACACATGTTGAAGATGAATCTGATTACAGTGATAAACCCTCATCCGAACCCTAAGACTTCCTCTCCTAACTACAATCCGGATGCAAGGTGTGCTTATCATTCTGGCAGCCCGGGGTACGATACTAACGACGGTTGGGTGCTGAAATACAAGATTCAGAATATGATTGACACGAAGGAGATTGAATTCGACCCTCCTGAGACTCCTAACGTGATCACTGCTCTAATTCCAAAACATGGCTAGGATTGAAAGAATTTTTGTTCATTTAATTCTCAAGTTGTATTTTCTTTGCTTATTCAAACAATTATTGTCATGTCAAAACTTTGTTATTTCATTAATGCATTACACATGTTTGTCTTGAATTAATCTGTTTTCACTATGCTTAAACTGCTTTATACTTCCTTTTCGTGATATTCAACTCTCGATTAAAAGCTCTAAGCCTTAGAGGAAGGATGACGAAAACGATACCACAATCTCTATAGTATGCTTTTGAACAGACCTTGCTGACGATGTACATGCATTGTTTCAAATCTCAAACAGTGGAGTTATAAGGAAGATAATCCCTAGTCAATCCTTTGAGCCAAAGAAGTAGGAGTTTTTATTTCACATAAATTAAAACCCTTAATCATAACCTGGGGCAGGGTAGTTTTCTCAGTTAATTCAGAGGCGTACTCAGTCATAATCTTCCGCTTCGCACACAATGTTTATCGTCGAAGACGTCCTTCCAAATTAAAAGACGGTAATGGTTCCATATAATCTTCAAGACAAGCAGTCATTATCTCTCTGAATAAAAGCCCGTTAAGTCAAAACTTATGAAGGAGACTTAATAAAAAACGGGGGCATCCCACTGACTGTAATCACAAAAAGAAACAATTCAGGTAAAAGAAGGGATAACAAAATAAAAAAAGAAAGAGGTCCTACAAATATGCAACAGAAAGAAGATTACAAAGATGACTGCCTATTCAAAATAAACTTTCAATATCCAAACCGTCACCGGAACATCAAGGACAGTACTCCAGGACTCAACTGGGATTCTAAACGCACAACTAACTGAGCATAGGACTGAAGGACATCACAAAGAACAGGTGGGTACAAATAAATTTTGAGCCTTTATCCTTTGTTTCTTAAACCGTGAACCAGGCCACGTTATAACCCTTAAAAGTCTTAGCTGAAGCATGGGTTAGTTTGAGAGTATACTGTTACAAAGGTATCCTGACTCCTGTAGAACTTGTTACGAATCTTGAGTTGATATCACATTCTTGTAAATTTTGTTTTACTACACAAAACACATTTTAAAAAAGAATATTTTTAAGACAGGCATGAGTTTTACATTCTTTAAATGGCATTGTTTGCATATGACTAATTGTTTGACAGCAGAGAAATCCGCACAATGGATATTCAATGAACAGACATCCTCTCAATGGACAGAATCACTTCAGCAGGAAAGTCACTTCCAGCAACAGGTCTTCCATAAGAAAGGGGCATGACATGATGTCTAACACACTTGGGGCAGTCTCTCCAAGAGTGCCAAATAACCAGGGCCATATATCCATCTGGATCACTTGGGGCATTACGCACGTATTCCAGCAACGAATCATGTGCCATCAAGAAAACATTTTTGAGAGTACTACAACCCAACATTATGGGCAGTGACAACTCCCTACATCCTGAGAATGTGGACATAGTCGGAAAAGACCACCCATGAAAAAGACCCGCTATGTTAACTGACCTAGGAAAAAATAAGGGCATCCCGGTGAACCAAAAAGGTTTGGGAAAAATTTAGGGATATACATATGGAAAAACTGTACACCCGACAAGTCGAAAACCTGAAAAGGAGGCTTGGGCAAAAAGGGATATCCCAGTGGAGTGAAAACCTGAAAGGGCGGTCCAGGAAAAAGTTAGGGATCAAAGCAGACGATTATGTCCCATCATCTTGTCACTTGCCTATCAGTAGAAGACTCATCATTCTCATCGGCAGTTACCAAGCACCTCATGAGTTGGGATAACACTCAATCCACAAGCCTCCGCAGGTACTTTCTCCAACAGGTACAGGGGCTGAAAATTCCTGATGCGAAGTCATTTATGTATCCTCAACATGCGTCCCAGTAACATCTACACTCCCCACGGAGTAGAGGCAACCAAAGCTTTGACATCAGCTTCCCCAAACAAGAGCTACTTTTCCCAACAAAGCTCCTTCAAAGAGTCGACGTCTATATTCCCCAGCCAAATTTTATAAGTCGTAAGCGGTTCATAAATATGTCTGCCAAGTAGAGTTTATTTCTCTGAATGCAGAATTTCAACCCCCAACAGAGTTTATTCCTCCCTCAAACAGAGATATTTCCCCGCAGAGCTATTCTCAAGTAGAGTCTCTGCCCGGCAGAATATTCACAAACAGTAATTTTTGTTCATCATCCCCAGCGAAAGTAGAAGAACCACTTTTTCTACAACAGCCAGGAACTCAATTTCCAGTACTCTCCAACAGCAGTCAGGGATTTATTTTCCCAGACTTGGATATGTCACAATAGCATTTCATGTTCATACATCATGACATGCGCACACATATCGCATACAACATAATCTCATTTATTTTGAGAACATCATCATACAATGAATTGCATGCATCACATATAATTAATCATGTACCTTTTTTAGGAAAGATGATTATCATCAAAAATTTCCAGTAGGTCCAAGATCAGCTCCTGAAACTAAATAGAGTAATTATCTACGCGACCAGATGCAGCCTTACACGGGTTCGTCACGAAATAACCTTACCCAGGTTCCTCCTGAAGTTTCACACAGACTTATCTCGAAGTAATCTTACCCAGGTTCCTTCCCATAGCCCTACACGGACTTATCCAAAAATAACCTTACCCAGGTTCCTCCTAAAGTTTTACATGGAGTTATCCCGAAATAACCTTACCCAGGTTCCTCCCGAAGTTTTACACAGACTTAGCCCAAAGTAACCTTACCCAGGTTCCTTCTGAAGTTTTACACGAATTTATCCTGAAGCAACCCTACTCAGGTTCCTCCTTACAATTTACCGATGTAGTTTTACCCAAACTCATCACGAGGCAACCTTACCCAGGTTCCTTCTCGGTTTAGATGCAGTTTTACCCAAACTCCACATGAAGCAACCTTACCCAGGTTCCTTCTCGGTTCAGATGCAGTTTTACCCAAACTCCATACGAAGCAACCTTACCCAGGTTCCTTCTCGGTTCAGATGT
Source organism: Vicia faba (assembly GCA_948472305.1). Taxonomy (NCBI): domain Eukaryota; kingdom Viridiplantae; phylum Streptophyta; class Magnoliopsida; order Fabales; family Fabaceae; genus Vicia; species Vicia faba. Next base: position 1,150,400,712 of record OX451739.1, on the reverse strand, counting down.
AGTTTTACCCAAACTCATCATGAAGCAACCTTATCCAGGTTCCTTCTCATAGCCCTACTATCCAGGATTTCATTTCGAAGTAACCCTACTATCCAGGTTCCTTCTTATAACCTTACTATCCAGGTTTCTTCTCTCTTATCTCCAGATAATAGTTTACAACACTGTAAGACCTGGACCCAACCAGACACGGAAGATTTCATATTTCCCCAGTAAGTCGTTGTAGAGCATGGACCCTGACCAGATATGCAGTTTATTTCCACCTCCTCAATCAGGAGTTAATCCCCCAGTAGAGTAATGGACAACCGAAGCTCCTATACTCTATTTCCCAGGATATAAATCAACATTCCCCGACGAAGTCTTCCTCAACGACAGGTAAAGGAATTCTCGAAAAGGAATCTCTTATGCAACCGATATCTTTTCTGGATGGCATCTTTAAGCCCATCTCTGACAATTCTCCGTCGCCTTCCAAATGGCATCTGTAAGCCCATTCCCGATATCACCAATCAGTATTACTTCACGCGAGTGCAAATTTCTAGGCACTCTAGTGTTCAATCATCTTCTACCTTCAGATCACGAAAGGCAGACCAGCCAACATATATCCTCAAGTTTAAGAATATTGAACAGGGGCAGTTGTTGTACCCCAAATACTCAAAACATACTCCTAGAGGTCTTTAACTTGCCCAAGAATGCCTAAGGGTTGACCAGACAAATTCTCTCGTAAGGCAATGAGCCTCAAACTAGGGCTTCCTTTTTCATCGAGATGTTTGGGTTACAAGGTTCCCAAATATTTTCCATGGTCCTAATATGTTCTCAAGATCATCCATGTCAAGTTTCATGTCTTGCACAAGAAGTTTGCTCACTCAACTGCTCAAATGCCTAAAAATCAACTATATTAAGTCAAAAGTCAACTGTGACCCTCATGCAGTCAAACTTCAAGATTTTTGGTCAACATCAACATGTTGAAGTAACATCCATCATTTGATCAAGGGTTGATCATTATTCCTTAAGGAATGCCCCAAATTCATCAAAACTCAAAGGTTGCTAAATTAGGGTTTCTATAGGAAAAGTCAACCAAACTTTGATCGGGCATAACTTTCTCATACTTTATCATAAATTTCTCATCCAAGGCTCATTTTAAAGAGAAATAAATTCCCTACAACTCATCTTAAGCCCTCAAGTTCATAAAATGCACTCATGAAAAGATATAAATTCAGACATTATAGGTCCTTTTCAAAAGTCAACAAAAACACATTTGGGGTAAAAGCTTCTTACATGAACATGGAAGATCCAATTGAGATGAAACCAAAAGGGTTGTTAGGAGGACATCCTAAGATTTATAAAAAGTCAAAGAACACTTTCCTAGGATTAAAATTGAGGGAGATATGTATTGTTAAATTTCACCAATTTTTGGAAATGTGCATGAAGTCAACATTGATCAAAATGACCTTTTCTCCAAATGGGCCTATGTTTTCTTGTTTGAAACTTGTTCCTAAGATGGCCCATGACCCCTGAGCTTATCCACCTATTATTTTATTATTTTTATTATTTATTTTGATTTTTTATCCATTTAAATCAAAATAAATCAATTTAAATAGTAGAATAACGAAATAAAATCCAAGATTTGATTTTATGAGCATATTATGAGTCAATGAACAACTAGAAAATCATCCAAATTCATGAAAAAGCTAATTTATTGGAAAAGATCTTAATTTGGTATATTTTGGAAACAAATCATGCAAGGCATAAATCAAATCTTTTTTCACAAATTTGAAAAGATTGAATCCAATTTTATTGACCTAATTGATCATACTATATATGCGCAACATTCCCAGAGGTAGAAAACAAGGTTTGGCCGTGAGAATTGAGATAGAAAAACTCAACTTTTGACAAAGAAAGTGGTGATCAGATTTTCTTCTATAGGGAAATTCAAGGACTTTCAAGGCTAGCTATCAATTCCTGGAAATATTTGGGAGCTATTTGGACCATTACCACACCTCAACACATCCAGAAACGCCCCATACCAGTACCACAATTTACCTTCCTTCTTGAAATTGGTTTTTGAAATTCACGCATGATAAACGATTTCTAAATGTACATTCATGTTTGTATCATCCTTTAGAACGTGTTTGCATAATTAATTGTGAGTTTTGATGCGTATTTGATAACATGCCATTGTTAGGGTTTCAAGGTTCTTTTTAGGGATTTTTGTTTCAGGTAAAATCAGGACCAAGGATGAATATCGTTGCACTCAAGAAATCAAACCCAATTGATCTGTGTAATTAGATTTGATTTATCTTGCCTGGTGTTGATTTTTGAGAATTACAGGGTTGTAACTATGACATGTGTCTGTAGGTAAAGGTCCTTACCTAAAACGATCGTTCCTTTGGAGAAGATGAAGGCATGTCAAGACGTGAATGGCCAGTTTGAACTTGGTGTCGTTTTCTTGTTACACAGACTTTTCATTTAATATAATGTATTGTGTTTATATTATTCAAAGAATGAAACAATGGCTCAGTGGTACAAGTGAAGGGTTTGCAAGGCGCGCGTGTAGCAGGCCAGGGGTTCAATCCCTGCCTCCTACATAATATTTTTCTCAATATTTCCTTGCATATTCCATGCTACCATTCCAAGCAGGCACATCCTACGCCTCCATATCATCATCATTAGATCATTCAGGATGCCAGATCCAACGCTTCCAGGATGCAGCACATGGTGGACACTCCAGACATAAACACACTGGATTCCATGAAAGGTTGTGGGCCAACAAGACCGGGCCTTGAGCAAAATTTCTGCAACACAACCTCCAATCTGGGCCTACACCCCCCTCAGGCCTAATTTCTAATCTTTTCTAGTTTTTTTTATTTATTAAAATTATTTAGTTTAATTATTTTTATTAATTAATCTTTTTCCCGTAAAATCATAAAATCAAAATCATAAAAATGGAATTTAGTTTATTTTTATTTAATAAATTAATTTTTGTAAATAAATCAATTTCATCAACTTTAATTTATTTTCCATTAATTTAAATTAATTAGAAAAATTAGGTTAAATTCAATTTTTTTTTCACAAAAAATCCAAAAATATTTTCAATGATCAAATTAGGGTTTTTTTTAGGGTTTTGAATCTTTTCTCCAATTTTTAATTCTCGCGCTTAATTATTTTTGCTGTGCAATTAATTTTTACTATTGATGTAACTGCGTTCGGTTTGTAATAGATTGATTAGGGTTTTAATTTCCACACTTTACGTTCAGTCAAATATTTATGTATCTGCCCAAAAGCCTTGTAAAATGCGTAGGACTCTTTTATTTTCTCGCTTTTATTTTATATTCTTGTATATAATTGTTAGCAACCTAGGCTTTTATGCTTAATCAATTAAATAGATCATTTAATTACAAGATAAATATCTGAAAACAAACACTGCTGCACACTTGCACCCTTAGGGTATACCTCACTTGGTTTCCTCAGAAACAATGGTCATGTCCCTCGAACGTAGGGATATCTTAGCAAAGACCCGCAATTCAAAGTCGTCATAGAGATCATAGCCCCTTATTTTCCCTCGAGTTGCCTACGAGAAATGATCTTATTATGATAGTCCCTTCGAAATGCTAAGGTATCCTTACATGTTGCCTTTAATGACCATTTCGTCCCTTTCGATAGTCCCTCAAATTCCAACGATAGGGCTACCTACTCCTTAATAATAGGATAGCATTGTCTAAAGGAAACGAGAACGAACAATCTTTTTTCTAGTAGGTATAAAATCTTAAGTACTTGCTCAAAACAATAAAAAACTCTTTCACACAAACACTTTCAAAACAATTTTCAAAAACAACTTCGTCACACTCTTGAGGATAGATACAAGGGTTATCATGAAGTTAAACAAAAACTTTTCAAAACACATACAAGCAATTTCAAAATGAGCAAGTACCTAAGAGCCCATGGAAAACCATGGATAGAAATGGTGCTAACACCTTCCCTTTCTATAATCTACCCCCCGTACTCAAACATCCTGAATAAGGTTTTTCTATTCTTTTTCCTTTTCCTTTGTTGGATGAAATAAAAGTCAGTGGCGACTCTTGCTTACCGCAACATTTGCGAATACAAAATGCAAATCAGTATAACAGTTGGTTCTACCACCGTATCACACACATACACTTTTTTTCAGAAATATTTTCAAAACAAACACTTTGTATGCATTTTCAATGATACGAGAATCATTACAAAGTTGTCGAACTTAGGCATTTTAAAAACATTTTCAAACACACAACACAAAAGTAGTTTTAAAAAAAACAAAGTGAGCTAGCGATTAAGAACCCGTAGATAAATACGGATGAAAAGGGTGCTAACACATTCCCTTTTCATAACTTACCCCCCGAACTCAAAATCTATCAAAGGTCTTTCCTGTTCTTTTCACCTTTTCTAAATATTATATAAAAGAAAAGTCGGTGGAGACTCTTGTTGTCTGCAACATTTGCGATAAAATGCAAAACACTGTCAGTTCTTTCACCGTATTACACAACCTCACTATCCTCACAAGTTGCATTTCAACATTGCTGATGCAAAAGAAAACTCTTCTGTTGGAAATCAAGAAGGAAGTGGGTTTTAGTTCAAAGAAAGTAGTGTTAAAGACTATAACAAATATTGTAACATCTACTGGAATATCTAGGACAGAGAAAACACATATAATCAAGGTGAAGTCCCTCAAGAAGAACCATGTGCATATATAAGATTTAGACTCATACGTTGATTAGGATGGGATCAATTTCATTAACTCAGGAGGGTGTGTTGGATAACTATTATATGCTATCTATTATATGCTATCTGTTATAAAAGAAAACAAAAAAGGGTGTGTTTTTTTCTGTCTAGTTTTTATTGAGTCTGTCTTGAAGAATCTTGTTTTTTTTCTTCATCTCGTTAGTTTTGGTCTTTTTGAAGAGACTTAGTTTTTTGTTTGTGTTAGTTGTTTTTTTTTCTTTTTAGTTTGGTCTGCCCTGTTTGAGTGAGTCATTTTTTTCTTTCTTCCTTTCTTTTGAGCCAGTTTGATATAATTGGTCTTGTATCAAGCACATGGTTTGTTTGTTTTGAGTCAATTTTGAGTCTTTCCTTATTTGTCTTGAATTAGTTATTGCTTCTATTGATTCTTAGTATGTCAGTTTATTTTGGCTAAAGCGGGGGAGAAAAGGTGCCATTGTGTCTAGTTAAGTGTTGTTTCCTTTATGAAACACTTTAGGATTGTCTGAGTCTATCTGTCTTGTTTCTGTTTAGTTTCTATTTCTTCTACTTATGTTTTGCAGGATGTCTTATATGATGTTATAACATCGTGTCTGGTCTGTTGTGTCTTGTGTTACGAGTTATGAGCATTATTGTGTCTTGTGCTCTGAGTTATGTACGCCACTTCTGCTGCATGTTCTTATAATGTGTTATGTTCTTGAGGGGAGATTTATCTCTCTGTGACAAGAACTAGTTTTATGGTTAAGGGAGAGTCATATCTATCTTCTTCCTCATGTACAAAGTTTACATGTTTAGCATGTAGCTTGTGTTATGTATATCTCTCTGATAGTTTTGCAGTTTGGAAAATGTTTCTACTTATAGTTTCAACATGTCAAATGTGATGTCCTAACAAGAAAATCAGGACACCTGGATGGTCACAGTTTTGCAGTTTGGAAGATGTTTTAACTTGTTGTTTGAACGTGTCAAAAGGGATGTCCTAACCAGAAGTAGAAGACACCAGGTCTGCTACAATTGATAGTCTTGATTCAGTTGTTGTGATTTAATTACTGAACATTATGGGAATATTTAGTAATCATATGTGGCATCCAAGATTAATAAATCAGAGATATTATATGTTGGTTTTTTTTCAAGATATTTAAACTTTCTAAATATGGAGACATTTTAGGAAAGTTATGATTGAAGACCTATTTTCTTGGAGAATTTTTTGATGACTTTGTGATGCCTCTCTGCTACATTTTTGAAGCCCAACTCAAGTTGGGAAAAGGTTTATAAATAAAAGTGTTTGTAACCTAGTTTTTGTATAGGTCCAGGATGTAGAATCATTAGGGCTTTGTCATTGTTCCACTCTATAGGAGAGTTGGTTTGTGTGATCCACTCGGGTTGTGAGTTGGACTGTGTTACATAGTTGTAATTTTTGTTATTGTTATCCTTGAAGATTTTAAGAAAGAGGTAGTATTATTCTTGGAGGAAGCTTTTAAGCAACTCTGAGTATTGTTATTGATCAAAGTTATGAAACAAGATCAAATATGTTGTTCCTAATCAAGGGGTGTCTTGATTAAGATGTTTATTTTGTATTTTAAGTGTGATCTTCATTTAGATGAGAGGCCATCGATACAGTAACTGGGACTAAGACTATTAGACATCATTACGATGATTGGAGGTAAGATAGAATTTCTCATATCTAGAGAGCACCTAGGTAGAAGTTGCATAGGGTAGTGATTAAGTGATAAGTTATAAAGTTGGGATTAGTTTAACTTTGAAATGATATTGTCTAGTAGATTTCCTTACTGGCTTGGTGGCCCCCAAATTAGGTGTTGGTTTGCATCGAACTGGGTTAACAATTTTGTGTGTTGTTTATGCTTTTCAGTACTATGTAGTTTGTTATATCTTGCAATGTTTCTTTTAGTCAGAACAGATGTCGCGACATCCTATAGGACATCTGTGATCTGATTTACCAAAATTTCAATTGGTATGAGAGCATGCATCTTGTTCTATTTACGAGCGAGATCCTGTGATGACACTTTCTGGTTCATGGGAAAGGAAGGAGGTTTGTACTGAAAAGTTGTTTGAACGTGGTCAGTTCATATTGTTGTTTAAATGGTCCCTTGAAGTGGAGGATGGACTATTTGTGATAGGATGAGATGTGGTATTATCTGAAGGTGTAAGGCATGGTAGTTGGAAGCAGACTCATGTGCTTCTCTTTTGTTGGTTTAATTTATTTTCAAACCTATGGTTGTTGTTGTCATCTGGTTTGTGCTGGTTATGTACAAGGGTGACTAAGCCATGCCTAAAGTTTCTTGAGGAGTTTTCTGTTTCGTTTATTTTTGATGCATTTGTATCTAGTGGAAAACTCCTGGTTTTTGGTGAGTTACTTGGAAAGATGTTTTATAAGATGTTGGAACAACCTATCAGCAAGGTGTGCAGAATCCTGCTGCCCTAAGGGTTGGCATAGAAGATGCTCTGGGTGCTAAACAAATGTTTGGTGATCACATATGTTTAGAACCTACTCCTGACATGGAAGAGGAGGAATCTGTGCTATGTGTCTAAGAGGTTTCTATCCTAAAAACATGTTTGGAAAAGTATGTTTGGTCAAGACATGATCAACATATTGATTATTCTCATATTAGTTTATTTCTGATTTAAGAATGTAGGAGTGTAGAGGTTGAGCTTGCGGTTTTCTTTGGAGACTTGTTAAAAACATCTCAACAAGATTCTTTATGTCCAGTCTAAATGTCAAGGACATTATCTCTGACATCTGGTAGGTTCCACTGACAAAAGATACCAGAATTGTGTATATGAGTCAAAGAAAGGGACTTGAAGCAACAGTTGTTCAAGATGCCTGACTGGTGTTTATTCTTATAAACAAAATAAAGGTTTTTTGCTCAAACTTGGTATAACTATCAAGTCTATGAGAGCATGGAACTCTTGTTCTTCTATGAGATGAAAAGTTATCCAAGGAGGGATAATGTATGGAGATGTATCAACCTAAGCTCAATTATCGATGGGTGTCTGCATTGTTGAAGTATCATCCAAAATGTTTGGGATGAGATTTTAGTTGTTTTTGTCTTGAGTAATGTGGAGCGGGTTGATCATGTCTTATTTGAGCAAGGTGTGTTTACTCAAGGGAAGTCATCCTCAAGCTTAGGTCCAGTAATGTGGTGTCTCCACATGATGGAACACTTGATTGTGCACAAGGGATAAAAGTGCATCATTGAACCTTGGAGGATTAGAAGAAGCATACATGTTTATGGTATGGTGCTGGTTCTATACCTTGTTCATTGTAGTCTGTCCAAATACCTATTAGAGGGAATCTCCTCTTTAGGTGCAGAATGTTGGCATCTGACACCTTAAAGTCAGAAAAAAGGTCTTGTCATGGAGCTTCTTAAGGTGTGTATCATGCAAGTTACTGCATGTGTTTATAATCTGATCTGGAAGGGTGATCAAATGTTGTTGTGTACTCTTGTGTCCCTTGAAAGAGTTGTGCATGAATTGATATAAATGTTGCCTCCAAGACCATAGTAAATGTCAAATTCGTGTGTTTGAGATTGATGTCAGATCTGATATTGAAGCATCATCTCAAAGGTGTTGCTTCTTCAGCCAAGGAAGTTTTTTTTGCTCATGATGGAGTATAAGGTCAAGCCACTAACCTAATTTTAAATAGTGTGTGGTGTGAATGGCTATCATGGTTGTGTTTCATGAAGATTAATCAGCGGGTACCAGATGTGTGCATAAGAGATAGGTCAAACCAAATGTCATACCTTGTGTGAGAAGGTATCCTTATCCGACTAATGGTAAATACTTTTATGGGAGCTAAGTATGTTTCTGCCCTCTGGTGAGGTTATGTGTCTAACTGATGATAAATACTCGGACAGGAGATGAGTATGTATCTGATGTGAGTATGCAAATCTGTAATCTAAACCCTTTTCTTTATAGTAGGTGTGAGAGTTTGTTGCTCACCATGATATTTAGAAGCCGCATGTTTTCATCATGGTGGAGCATATAGTTAAGTCACTGACAAAATCCGGTGTGGTCTATGGTGTGGATATCTTTCATGTCTTCCTGTTGTGATAAAGAATCCATTTGTGATTTTGTTGCTCAACCATTTGTGAGAAGGAACTTCTATCTGCAACGTATACCTCTAAAGGAGGCTATGAAGGAAGGAATGGGAGGAAATTTTTCCTTTGATGAGTTGGTGCATGTGACTGATTGCAAATACCTTGACAGAAGCAGGGTGTTTGTCTAATGTGTTGCTGTAGAATTGAAGTATGGACAAAGGTTGCATGGTCTCATACAACTTATGCTAGTCTGCCTCTGGTGATTTTGTTGTGTCAAGCAAAAATGTCTTGACATTGTGTTGAGTTTGTTTTATGAACCTGGCTGAAGGTAGTAGGCTTGGAATTCAGTGGGAAGTGTTGGGTTTTGGAGCATTGTGATTCTACCTCTGATATATGTTCAACAGCGTGTCAGAGTTTTCCTTGTGTCTTGGGAATGCCCTAAGAAATTATGCTGGTTATTTACTGAGCTCAAGAGGGAGTTCTATTATTGGTTGATGGCCAAAGTGATCAAGCTCTGTGATAAGAAGCTGATGTCCTGCACGATGTTGTAACATCATGCTTATTGGTGGATATTTTTGGAAGAGTCCTTGAATGTATATCTATGAGGACATATAGAAATCACTAATATTGTTATTGTTGTCAATAAATTATTCATCATCCCATCTTCATCGTGGTATTTTATTGACTATTGTTAAGAAAAGGGAATCTCTTTGTCTTTGCATTACTATTTGTTTGGAGGGAAACATGTTCCAAACATTATTGTGACATCATCCCAGATGAAGACTCTGTCGAGCAGGGTAAGGATGTTGTTAATCTTGTTGCATCAGATATTGAATATGCTTTATGCTGATGCTGATAAAGAAGGAAAAAGGTGTTAGATAGTGTAATCTGATCACAATGCTTGTTGGGGAGGTGGTGTCTTCTACTACAAGAAGGTTTGTGTGAATCTGGATCGTATGGAGCAAGTTATCTGAATATAGTTGTTTGGGAGTACATGAGAAACTTCAAAAGAAGTGTGCATGACTTCTTCCTATATAAAGAGTCATGATATTTGTCTATTTGTTGCAGTTGTGAATTTAGTTTCTCTATTTGTTGTAGTTGTGTTTATTAAAACTATTTCTCAGGTTGTGTTGCTGCTTATAACAATGATGTTATGTTTTCTTTGTCGATGTGCCTTTAATGTGTGTGTTTGATTATTTTTCCAACATGATTGTGGTGTTTTCTTGTGCAATAATTATTAGGTTGTTTTAGCCAAAATATGCCAAAGGGGGAGATTGTTATTTCTCTGAAATTATGATTGGCATGTATTTTGGTAAAACTAACTTGGCAGCAACATGTTTAACAAAAATTTTAAACTTGCAGATTCCACATGTCAAATGTGATGTTCTACCCAGAAGTATAGGACATCTGGTCCTTTACATATTTGCAGTTTGGAAAATGTTTCAACTTGCAGTTTCAAAATGTCGAATGTGATGTCCTAACCAGAAGATCAGGATATCTAGATGGTTACAGTTTTGCAGTTTGGAAGATGTTTTAACTTACTATTTGAACATGTCTAAAGGGATGTCCAAACCAGAAGTATAGGACATCAGGTATGCTACAGTTGACAGTCCGGATTCATTTGTTGTGATTTAATTACTGATCATTTTGAGAATATTTAGTAATCCTATGTGGCATCCAAGATTAATAAATCAGAGATATTATGTTGTTTTTTCAAGATATTCAAACTTTCTAAATATGGAGACATTTTACGAAAGTTATGATTGAAGACTTATTTTCTTGGAGAAGTTTTTGCAGACTTTGTGTTGCCTCTCTGCTGTGTTTTTGAAGCCCAAATCCAGTTGGGAAAATTTTTATAAATAGAAGTGTTTGTAACCTAGTTTTTGTAAGGGTCCAGGATGTAGAATCATTAGGGCTTTATCGTTGTGCCACTCTCTAGAAGAGTTGTTTGTGTGATCCACTTGGGTTATGAGTTAGACTGTGTTACAGAGTTGTAATCTTTGTTATTGTTCTCCTTGAAGATTTTAAGCAAGAGGTAGTATTGTTCTTGGAGGAAGCTGTTAAGAAACTCTGAGTATTGTTCTTGATCAAAGTTTTAAAGCAAGATCAAGTATGTTATTCTTAATCAAGGGGTGTCTTGATTAAGGTGTTTATTTTGTATTTGAAGTGTGATCTTCATTTAGATGAGAGGCCATCGATATAATAACTAGGACTGGGACTGTTTAACATCATTGCGGTGATTGGAGTTAAGATGGGATTTACCATATCTAGGGAGGACCTAGGTAGAAGTTGCACAAGGTAGTTATTAAGTGATAAGTTGTAAACTTGTGATTAGTTTAGCTTTGAATTGATACTGTCTAGTGGATTTCCTTTTTGGCTTGGTAGCCCCCAGAGTAGTTGTTGGTTTACACCAAACTGGGTTAACAATTTTGTGTGTTGTTTATGCTTTTCAGTACTGTTTTGTTTGTTATACCTTGCCATGTTTGTTTTAGTCAGAACAGATGTTGCGACATTCTATATGATATTTGTGATCTGATTTACAAGAATTTCACAAAAATTGTAAAATTAGGGGAAGAAAAAATAGTCTTGGGTTTTGAGAGTCTCTTGTGTATTATGTGGTGTAAGTCACCATTGTATCTTTTGATACTTGTGGTCGACATTATGTTCTTACTAAGAAGCCTTTAGGTAATGTGTTGAGTATTATTCTTGGGTGAAGCTTTTAAGAAAAATCAAGTATTGTTCTTAGTCAAGAGTCTTGGCTAAGTAGTGTAATGGAAGTATGATCTTCTTCTTGAGTTATTCTCGATATAGTCATTGGGATTGGCACTGTTACATATCACTGAGGTGATTTAGGAAGTGAGATGGCGATTTCTCATATTTAGGAGGTTCCTAGGTACAAGTTACATTGGGTACTGATTAGGCGAGAAGTTGCAAATTGGGATTGTTTAGCTTTGAACTAATACTGCTAATAGTGGACTTCCTTCCTGGCTTGGTAGCCCCCAGATGTTGGTGATGTTGCACTGAACTGGGTTAATAAATTTATGTGTTATTTATCATTCAACTGTTTAAGTTTCAGTAACTGTTATAACTTGATAAATCTGTTCTAGATGTCAAATCAGATGTTGTAACATTTGTCTTGTCATTATTCTATTGTTGGAATATCAGTAATACCATGTGTCTCATGTACTAGTGAAATTTCACCTAACCAGTATCCATCACAATACCCTACAAGCATGGAATTAGGACTATTATAATACACCATGCCATAATTACTAGTACCAAAGATGTATTTCAATATCTTCTTCACTTGAGTAATGTGACTAATTTTAGGCTCGGACTGATATCTTGCACATAATTCTACAATAAAAGTGATAAATGGTCTGCTTGTTGTAAGATACAAAAGACTACCAATCATACTCCTGTATAAAATTTGATCCACATCAACACCTTTTTCATCCTTAGTTAATTTCAAGTGTGTTTCTGCAAGTGTCCTTTCTGAAGGTGTGAAAAACACAAGAAATGGGGGTTTGAATTGGGTTTTTAAAATAAAAATATTCTTTTAAAAATATTCCCCTTTAAGTTGAAATGATTTTTCATTCACTCTTGATAATAACAATATGTAAGAACATGAAGTAAAGAACAATGTGCGTTTATACTAGTTCACTTGAAAATTATCAAGCTAGTCTAGTCCACCCTATTGTACCCCAAAATTTTCCCTCCCATATTTCTCAAAACATTTCAAGAAAGATACTCAAGTTGCTCAAGATAGTCCAAGGGTTGGCCAGACAAGCTCTCTCATAAGGCAGTCTACCCAAAATTAGGGTTTCATGTGGCATCAAGATACTTGAGTCCAAGGGTTCCCAATATGTTCTCAAGATCATCCATGTCAAGTTTCAAGCCTTGCAGAGGAAGTTTGCTCAATCAATTGCTCAAAGACCCAAAAATCGATTGTGCTAGGGCAAAAGTCAACTATGGCCTACATACAGTCAAACTTCAATATTTTTGGTCAACATCCTCATTTTGAATTATATTTTGTCATTTGATCAAGGTTTGATCATGATTCATCAAGGATGGCTCATAATTCCTCAAGAACCAAAAGTTGCTAAATTAGGGTTTTGTAAGAAAAGTCAACTCCACTTTGACCAAGCATAACTTTCTCATACTTTATTAAAAATGACCCATCCAAAGCTCATTTTAAAGAGGATGAAATTCCCTACAATCCATCTTCAGCTCCCAAGTTCAAAATATGCACTCACAAGAAGTTATGAATTTGGACATTATAGGTCATTTTGAAAAGTCAACAAAAACACCTTTTTTGTCAAAGCTTCATACATGAGAATGGAATATCAAGTTGAGATGAGACCAAAAGGGTTGATTATAAGACATCTCAAGCTTTTTAAAAAGTCAAAAAACACCTCCAAATGTTCAAAATTGAGGAAGTTATGCATTGGTGAAGTTGACCTTTTTTGCAAAATTGCCAAAAGTTAACTATGCCCAAAACTTCAAATTTTGCCAAATGGGCCCAATCTTTTTCACTTGTTTTGGGTTGGCAACATAGTCCACGAGCTCTAGCCTTTGCCACTTGTCCATATCTTATTTTTATTATTTATTTTGATTTTTATTTTAATTAATTCAATTTAAATCAAAACAAATCATATAAAATCAAAATTATTGAAAACCAAAGATTTTATGCTTGTTTCAGGCTCTATTATACCGCTTGCAAACATTCAAACTCGTGCAAGGCATTAGAGTGGACAAAAAGATTTAAAAAAGCTATTTTTGGAATGATATTGAAAGTGAATCAAATCAAATCAAAAATCATTGAAGGAGAAAGATTTGGATCAGTTTTGGAACCCTAATCTATTCCTTGGTACATATAGAACAAAGCCAGACCTAAAAACGAGTTGGAAACAGGCGCAACAAGCAAAGCAATATTTGAACAAAATCAAGAAAAGTGCAAGATCTAAATCCCATTTGGAGGCAGTTTTAGGACCTTTGAACGATCCCAATCGATTCCTGGGAGTCTCTGCAAGCTAAAGCAATCAAGAACTAGTCCATTCCAGTCCCAAAATGCACTGTAAGTCCATCACGACATAACTCTGTTCTTGAATTCGAATCTCTTGATATAGGCATTGTTAACATGAATTAGTCACATATTTTTGATATATGGAACATATGCAAGCTTTCTGCATCATTTAATTTCATTTATATGGCCTGTAGCGAATTTCACCATTGTTAGGTTTTTCGGTTCCGTTTTAGGGTTTTTGTATGCAGGGAAAATTAGCCTTTGTAAGTGGTACTATCATGTTCAGGAGGATGAGACGAACACAACCATGGCATTAGATGTCATTTATGTTTCCCATAGAAAATTTTGGAATGAACACTGCCTATAGCGACGGAAAAAATGTCCGTAGGTAAAAGTCTGAGATTTTTACCCACGGAGAGAGGAAGAAGATGATGAGTTGTCACTCCCCTATTGGCTTATTCAAACTCTGGCGCGTTTTTTGTTACATCATCCACTAACATGCTTTTTTATATATTATATTTGTTTCTTGTTATATGTACAACAAAAACCAACAGCCCAACTGGTTACAAGCGTTGGAAATTGCCTTCAGGACTTGGGTTCGAATCCCAGGTCCCCCACTTTTCTCTATGTTATTTTCTTTCAGGAAATCACATGCATGCACAAGCTTAAGGATCACCATACATTCTCCCAATCAATCATTCCAAGTGTCAGATGGCCAAATCTGATGGCCACCACTGAAGGTGCATCATGAGCCAAAGTCAGCATGCCACACTAGATCCCAAAAGTCAAACGAATTTCACTCAATTGGGCCCAGGAAATTGCTTTTCACACCCCTATTTTTCAGGCCCATCTCTTATCCTTCTTTTCTTTTTATATTTAATTTAATTAACTTATTTAATTTAATTATTAACCAAAAATTATTTTCTTTTTTATCAAAAATCACAAAAATATTATTTTTTCACAAATTAGGTCTAGATCTTATTTTTATTATAAATAAATAAATTAATTTAATTAGGTTTATTAATTTAGACAATTTTAATTCTTTTTGCAAATAATTAAAATTAATTAGAATAAATAGGTTTTTATTACTAACTTAATTGTATTTTATTTTTTCCTAAAATAACCAAAAAACCAAAATAGGTCTTGTAATTATTTTTACTAATTAATTTAATCACTAGTTAATTTTTTGTATTTAATTTAGAAAAACTTAGTTCTTTTCTTTAAAAATATTAAAAATAACAAAACATTTTTCTTTTGATTAGGAGGATCAAAACCCTAGTTTCTCGTCGATCTAATTTTCATCGCGCGCTTTATTATTATTTTTACCCAATTATTGTATCTGCTCACAGTTTGTAATAGTTTTAATTAGGACTTTTACTTTTCATTACCGCTTTATTTTCAAAGGGTTTGTTTTTGGCTATGTAAATGCACGAAGCCTTGTAATAGTGTAGTTAATTTCCGCATTTTAAATTCCGCAAATTATCAACTGTTAGATGTATGAATAATTAGGGTTTGCATGACAAGAATGTATGACTAATTTTAAAACAGTTAGATCACCCTAAATGTGCAAAGATAAATAAACTGAAATTGAATCATTCGCACATGCGCACTCCTAGGGTACACTCCCACTTGGTTGCCTTCGGTAAATGGTCATTGAGTATAGGATGTTTTAGTGGTCGTCCTTTTGTCTAAAGATCAAAGTTGCCTCAGAAAGGTTGCCTCGGATATTGTTTCCTCGGATAAATGATCTAAGACATTAGGGTTACTACTAAGACGTCCCAACATTGCTTTAGTGACCGTACGTCCCTTTCGAATTGACCCTCGAAACTCCAACGACGATGCTACCTACTCACTAATAGTGGGATAGCACTGTCTAAAGGAAACGAACATAGAACGATTCTTTTTTCGAGTACGTAGATTAGTTCTTAAGTACTTGCTCAATCTAAACAAAAAATTTCACACTTACACTCCTTTACAAACAAGTTTTTAAAAACACTTCATTACACTCTTGAAGACAGAAGCAAGAGTTAAATCGAAGTTAAAACAAAAACTTAAAGCCCACAAACACAAAAAAAAACAATTTTGAAAATGATGAGCAAGTACCTAAGAGCCCGTAGATAATTACGGATATAAATGGTGCTAATACCTTCCCTTCTATAATCTACCCCCCGTACTCAGAAATATCTCGAAAAAGGAATTTTCCTGTGCTTTTTTCCTTGCCTTGTTGGATAAAATAAAAGTCGGTGGCCACTCTTGCTTACCGCGATATTTTGCGAATACAAACGCAAAATGCAAACCAGCAAATTTCCTTAACGAAATAGGGAAACCACGTCCCGGTTTTGGCCACCGTATCACAGAACTGGCGACTATGATGGGGAATTAATAAGTGTGGTGTATCTTAGGAATAGTTCATTATATTGTTTTCAATTGTTTGATCAGTTTTCTTTATCTTTGTGGGTTTCGTATCGAAGTTACTATAGATACTAACCTGGATCTGGGGACACCTTTTAGGTAAGTAGAAATAGACTGTGAGGGAACTGTACGGCGTAGACCGATATAGTTGAAGCAGTAGCTACGTTGGTGTGACACTTTAGTTGGTATCGATATCCCTTGTGGAGGAACAAGGAGAGTATGAGGATGCTAAGGGGTCATTAAGCATCAACTGACCTTAGAACCTATAATTGACCAACTTGGCCATAGAAAAGTAGCAGTATGCCACACTCATTGAGACCATACTCTCGCGATGATTCCGGCTGCAAGAAAAGGTTGCTAAACTGGAATTATGACCGATCGAGGATGGTAAGTGATATTGAGATCATCTAGATCCCGGTTACTATTACTAGGATAGGTTGAACCAACTAAACTGAAAGAGGGTAATACCTAAACTCCATGCCAGCCTGAAATTTAAGGGTTATTGTGTGACTTATTTGCCCTTACCATGTTTGCTATCTATGATACCTGTTGTGTGTTTCTATCATGCATCATGACATTGCATTTATATTTCATCAGACTAACCATTTCAAAGACCGAGGGGATTCATCTTTGTTTTGTTTTGCGGATCATGGCATCTATGCGCAGAAATACCATTCGGACCAGCTTCGTGCAAATACCTGCTCAGCTTAGAGAGTTGGTTTCAAAAGTTCCTGATACTTCTTCCTTTGTCAGAAGACATGGTCATCTCCTCAGCCTGGTAACTTCCAAGTTGGATGAATAAATGATTAGTGTCTTGTTCCAGTTCTTTGACCCGTTGCATCACTGTTTCACCTTCCCTGACTATCAGTTGGTCCCTACTTTGGAGGAGTTCTCTGATTTACTTGGCATATCTATTTTATAGAAGACACCCTTTACAGGTTTGAAGATAGCTCCCAGGCCAGAGGATATTGCTTCATCCCTCCATCTAACAAAGGTTGATGTAGTATCTAATTGGGACATTAGGAGTGGGGTTAAAGGCCTCTTGGCTAAGTTCTCGATTGACCAAGCTCAACAGTTCTGGGACAGTTTGGACTTTCAAGCATTTGAAGACATCCTGGCACTCCTCATTTATGGCTTGGTTCTGTTCCCTAATTTAGATTCTTTCATCGATGTGAACGCGATCAAGATCTTCATGTCCCGTAATCCATTGCCCACTCTCTTAAGTGACATTCTACATGCTCTTTATGCCCGTACTGCTTGGAGAAGGGGAACCCTTATGTGTTGTGCACCGCTGCTGGCGAGGTGGTTTATTTCTCACCTCCCTAAATCTATACTGAAGAATGAGGAAGGTATGGGTTGGGCCTACAGAATCATGTCCCTTGCTCACACGGACATCATCTGGAGTACTAAGGATATGGAAGAGGTAGATGTCATTGATCGGTGTGGGGAATACCCCAATGTTCCATTGCTGGGAATTCGAGGAGGAATAACCTATAATCCTTGTCTTGCCTTACGACAGTTTGGACGAGCCCAAAGGGACGGTCCTCATGAGATGCTGCTTCCAAGCATTGTCTTTGACTTCCAGGGGGGTGTTGAGGGACATCACCGCAGATTTATACGAGCTTGGGACAGGGTGCACAGGTCTGATCCGCATGAGCTAGGAATAAAGACTTCTCTCCCGATACAACCGTATCTCCGGTGGGTTCGAGCCCGTGCTCAAAAGCTGGGGATGACATAAGAAGTTGTCTTACCAGTAATTGTAGAGCATGCTGATGAAGAAGGGGTTCCTTGTACGGTCCTCCATCCATACATGCCTACTGATATTGGTGCGTTGAAGAGGTCTTGGATCCATCTAAGGGAAGAATGGGATACTTACAGAGAGAAGTATCATGAGCAGGAACGGAAGATCCTAAAGCTTACAAGGCAGCTGGAAACTGAGGGGACAATCATCGATTATGTCAGCACAGAAGGAAAACGACCATGGGAGCGCTGATGTCTTTTTCTATTTCTAGTTTAGTTTTGCTTTTCAGTTTTTCTTTTGTAACGCCTTAAAGGCATTTGTCAAACATTGTTTCAAGTTTTAATCTAATAAAGTGTGTTTCATTTTGGTTTACGAATTTGAATCTCCCTAAGTCTTTGAAATCATTCCATACGCATTCCATTCCCATGCACCTCATTACAGGTACCCTTACAGGTTTCTCATCTTCTTCGTTGTTTATTTCATAAATCATGTCTTCTAAAACATCTATTGATCAAGCCATCAAGGCTCTGCAAGCTGAGAAGGCTCAGTTCCAGGAAATGTTCTTGAACCTGGCCAAAGGGCAGAAAGATTTGAAGACTCTGATCTTGAAGGACAAGAAGAAGAAGAAGACGGTCCTCCTGAATATGGGTCACAGATTTGGGAACCGGTTGCGAGAAGAAGTTGATATGTCCCACTCATCTGGAGGAGGGGAGAATCAAGAGGAAAGGAAGGGCCCTAGCCTTGTGGTTTCAGAAAATGACACTGACTTTGATGAAGACCAGTATCCTCCTGCCGAGGATATGTATAAGCAACTCGAAGACCGGTTAAGTGCAATGGAGATCCAAAAGATACCTGGGTTGGACTTTGGAGATTTGGGTTTGGCATCTGGAGTGGTGATTCCCCACAAGTTTAAAGCGACTGTCTTTGCTAAGTATGATGGGGTCTCTTGTCCGAAGTTACACCTCCGCTCGTATGTCAGAAAGATGCAACCATATACTGGTGATAGGAACCTCTGGCTTCATTTCTTTCAAGATAGTCTATCAGGGACTCAACTTGAATGGTTCTATCAACTATAAGGAGCTAACGTCCGTAACTGGGAGGATCTTGCAGCTGCTTTTTACAAGCAATACCAGTATAATGCCTTCCTTGCTCCCACGCGTACCCAACTTCAGGGTATGTCTATGGGTGCGAGCGAAGGTTTTAAGGACTACGCTCAGAAGTGGAGAGATCTTGCTGGAAGAGTACAACCCCCTCTGGCTGATAAGGAGTTGGTGGGTATGTTTCTTAGGACTTTGTCTGGTCCATACTTCAATCATTTGATCGGTAGTTCATCGTCTGGGTTCACTAAATTGATTATAACTGGGGAGAGAGTTAAAGCCGGTATCAAGAGCGGCAAGATACAGAAAGGTGTGTCGTCAAGTACAGAGAAGAAGCCTTTCAAGAAGGAGTCTAGTGCAGTTTATAGCTCGAGGAGCCAAAATCGACCCGAGCGCCGCCAAGAAGTTAATGCGGTAGTTATATCAAAACCAATTGTTGCCCCACAACGCAACAATCAGCAAAGAGCAGAGAGACCGCAAAGGCAGTATACTCAGCTCAGTATGAATCTATCTCAAATTCTTCCGCAATTGTTGAAGACCAACTTGGTGATTCCGAAGGAGGATCCAAAGAATCCCAACACCATATCACCGCTTTATAATCCGGATGCCCGCTGTGCTTATCACTCTGATAGCCCGGGGCATGATACAAACAACTGTTGGGCTTTGAAGAATAAAGTGCAGGACCTGATTGATGCTAAGGAGATCGAGTTTGAGGCGCCGGAAAAACCTAATGTCATGACTGCTCCTATGCCCAAGCATGGAGTGAATGTTGTGGATGATGACTCATTCGTGACTTTCGTGAAAGACATTTCTACTCCATTGTTGACAGTGAAGAAGAACTTATTATTGGTCGGTTTATTTCCGGGTTGTGGTGAAGGTTGCCACCTGTGTTCCATCCTACCTACCGGTTGCCATCTATTGAAGTCAGGTGTCCAACGCCTGATGGATAATAAAGAAATCTTGTTCGAGAAAACTTTGGTTCCATTGATTCCTGTTGAAGATGTTTCCATAATCACCATTTTCGCTAATTCTTCCAAGGCTTCATGGAGAAAGGCTGTTAGAATTACATCTGTTCTGAGAATTGCTCCATTGATCATTACTATTCCTGGACCTATCCCTTACACGTCGGATAAGGCTGTCCCGTGGCACTATGGGGCCGATGTGTATTATCATGGGATTAAACAAGACTTGAAGGTTGAAGAGGCTGATACTGATGTCAGCAATATTGTTGGATCTAGTAAAGTCACCCGAAGTGGAAGACTTTTCTATCCTGAGATCTCCCCACCAACTGTTCAGAAGCCTGTTGCTATTACACCTGCCAGTACATCCGCTACCGTCCCTATTCATGTTCCAATCATTACCCTTGTTGTCGAGTCATCTGACGCTCGGGGCAAAGGGATCACCAGTAAGCCTGCCCAGACGGAGACACCGAAGAAGATTACTATTGAAGCCTCTAGACAAGAGATAGAGGAAATTTTAAAGATCATTAAGAAAAGTGACTACAATGTAGTCGAACAGTTGGGGCAAACCCCGTCAAAGATCTCTATGTTGTCTTTATTGTTGTGCTCAGAAGCCCATGCTAAGGCTCTGATTGCTTTCCTGAAAACTGCGAATGTTTCCAAGAGACATCTGCTGACCAGTTCAAAGACTGTGTGGCTAGTTTGACAGCTAACAACGGGTTGGGTTTCTCCGACGCAGACTTGACTTCCAAGGGAAAGAATCATAATGACGCTCTGCATGTTTCAATCGAGTGTAGGGGCACTACTTTGGCCCACGTGCTGGTGGATACCGGGTCCTCGTTAAATGTTTTACCCAAGAAAGTGTTAGACCGGTTGGACTGTGAAGGGTTGGTGCTGAAGCCAAGTAATATTGTGGTTAGGGCCTTTGACGGGTCCAAAAGGATGGTGCATGGAGAGGTGGATATTCCAGTTAAGGTCGGTTCTCAGACTTTCGCGTCTACATTCTATGTGATGGACATTCGACCATCTTATTATTGTTTGCTGGGTCGCCCGTGGATCCACAAAGCTGGGGCAGTAACTTCTACGCTCCACCAGATGCTGAAATACCCAGTGAAGGGGAAAATTGTTACAGTACGATGAGAAGAGGAGTACATGGTAAGCCACCTCAACTCTTTCCTGTATGTGGAGATGGATGGGGAGTTCATTGAAACCCCGTGTCAAAACTTTGAAGAAGTCCCCTAGACGCTGGCGTCGACTGAAACTGTTGCTGAAGATCCTCCAATGAAGATGGCTTCCCTCAAGGATGCCCGGGCTGTTATTGAGAAAGGTGGGTGTGCGAATTAGGGCCAACTCCTTGACTTTGCACACAAGACTGAAAAGTTTGGTTTGGGTTTTACTGCAGAAGCTCAAAGGGCTATTCGGCGTGCGCGGATTGGAAGACCTCCCCTGCATATCACAAATCCAGAAGTGAATGCAATTGAAGATGACAGTGAAGAGTCTGAGTTTGACAGCTGGATTTACCCGACTACTAACGGCGGATTAAGCAATTAGACGGCAAAGGACTTCGTGCCAATTTCTTTTATTACACAGTAATAGACTTTTGTTTTGAATTTGTAACAGACAATTTTAAACTTTACGGCCCGGTGCCTTACCCGAGACACCGTGGCTTTATTTGAGGGCTTATTATGTGTCATTTCCATATATCATTAATAAAAGCATAGGACGTTTTCTTGCATTACGAATTTTGCGCTCCTTGTTTTTCTTTTCTATCTTGCGAAACAGCTATTTGTCTTACACACACTGACATATACAGGTCTACATCCACTCTGGATCCCACTGATAACAATTCTTCTATTTCCAGTTATGACTTTGAAAGTCCGATCAACCAAGCCGAGGACGAAGGTGAGGATGATTGCGAAGTGCATGGGGAACTTTCTAGACTGTTACTTCAGGAAGAGAGGGCCATACAGTCGCATGAAGAGCCAGTGGAAATAGTAAATATGGGTACAGAGGTAGACAAGAAAGAGGTCAAGATCGGTGCAAATCAGGAGTCTAGTGTTAAGCAGCGGTTGATTCAGATGCTGGGAGACTATGTTGAGATCTTTGTCTGGTCGTATGAAGATATGCCTGGATTGGATAACGATATTTTGTGGTTCACCACTTTCCCACCAAGGAACACTGTCCTCTAGTGAAGCAGAAAGTTCTCCGAATGCACCCAGAGATGTTTGAGAAAATCAAGGCTGAAGTTATGAAACAGTTTAATGCCGGTTTTATAGAAGTTACTTCTTACCCACAGTGGGTGGCCAACGTGGTTCCAGTGCCAAAGAAGGATGGTAAAGTTCGAATGTGTGTTGACTATTGGGATCTGAACAGGGAAAGCCCCAAGGATGATTTCCCTCTGCCTCATATCGATGTTCTGGTTGACAACACCGTGCAACATAAGGTCTTCTTCTTTATGGATGGTTTCTCCAGTTATAATCATATTAAGATGGCTCCCGAGGATTTGGAAAAGACGACGTTTGTTACGCAGTGGGGTACCTTTTGCTACAAAGTCATGCCTTTTGGATTGAAGAATGTTGGGGCAATGTATCAGCGCGCCATGGTCACTTTGTTCCACGACATGAATCACCATGAGATTGAGGTATACGTTGATGACATGATTTCAAGGTCCCAGACTGAGGAGGAACACCTTGACCACCTTCAGAAGCTATTTGACAGGTTGAAGTTGTACAAGTTGAGGTTAAACCCGAACAAGTGCACCTTCGGAGTGAGGTTCGGTAAGCTGTTGGGTTTCATCGTTAGTGATAAAGGTATTCAGGTGGATCTTGCAAAGGTGAAGGCTATACAGGAAATGCCAGCTCCCTGAACTGAAAAGGAAGTCAGAGGCTTTTTGGGACGTTTGAACTACATTGCCCGGTTCACTTCACACCTAACTGCTACTTGTGAGCCAATCTTCAAGTTACTGAAGAAAGATCAAGTGATAAGATGGAACGATGAATGTCAGGCCGCTTTCGAAAGGATCAAAGAATATCTCCAAGAGCCACCTATTTTGATGCCTCCAGTTGAAGGGAGACCTCTGATCCTATACTTGACAGTACTCGACAATTCGATGGGGTGCACGCTGGGGCAGCATGACGAGTCTGGCCAAAAAGAGCATGCTATATTTATTACCTTAGCAAAACGTTTACTGACTGCGAGACCCGATACTCGTTGCTTGAGAAAACTTGTTGCGCTTTGGCATGGGCTGCTCGCTGGCTGAGACATTATATGCTGACTCACACTACTCTATTGATATCAAAGATGGATCCAATCAAGTATATCTTTGAGAAGCCTGCCTTGTCCGGAAGAATAGCAAGATGGCAGATGATCTTGACTGAGTATGACATCCAATACATGACCCAAAAAGCAATCAAGGGAAGTGTGTTGGCAGATCATTTGGCACATCAGGCAGTGGACGATTACCACTCAATGAACTTTGAGTTTCTGGATGAGAATATCATGTTGGTGACTGACTGTGAAACACATGGACCGAATGAAGGACCTGGGGAGGGATCCCGATGGTCTATGTACTTTGATGGAGCTTCAAACGCTCTGGGTAATGGAATTGGCACCGTAATTATATCTCCTGAAGGCTCTCATACTTTGTTCACCGCCCGACTATGTTTTAACTGCACCAACAACATGGCGGAGTATGAAGCGTAAATCATGGGTCTTCGAGCAGCTTTTGACCTAAGGATTAAGTTCTTGAGTGTATTCAGAGATTCCGCTCTCGTGATCAGTCAGATCAAAGGCGAGTGGGATACGAAACACTCAAATCTTATTCCTTACAAGGAGTATGTATTGACTTTGCTTCCACACTTCGAGGAGATAACCTTTAAACATTTTCCCAGAGAGGAGAATCAGTTAGCGGACGCGCTAGCTACGATGTCTTCTATGTTCAAGGTCAGATGGGACAATGAGGCTCCCCAGATTACCATTGAGAGATTAAATGAACCTTCACATTGTTGTGACATTGAGACTGAAGAGGTAGCAGATAAACCCTGGTTTCACGAGGTGAAGAGGTATCTTGAAGCTCAAGAATACCCCGAGGGTGCATCTGTTAATGATAAAAAGTTTCTGAGGAGGTTTGCGGCGAAGTTCTTCATCAGTAATGGCATCCTTTACAAGCGTAACCATGACTCAACCTTGCTGCGATGTATGGATAAGAACGAGGCGGAGAGGATCATGACAGAGTTACATGAAGGTACTTTCGGAACCCATTCCAGTGGACACACTATGGCAAAGAAGACCCTACGGGCAGGATATTATTGGTCCACCATGGAAGCCGACTGTTATCAGCATTCTCGGACCTGTCATAAGTGCAAAGTCTATGCTGATAAGGTGCACATACCTCCAGTTCCTCTGAACGTCTTGACAGCCCCTTGGCCTTTTGCAATGTGGGGCATCGACATGATCGGCGAGATCAGACCTACTGCGTCCAACAGACATCGTTTCATTCTGGTGGCTATTGATTACTTTACGAAGTGGGTTGAAGCAGCTTCCTTTGCTACTGTAACCAAGAATGTCGTGGCATGGTTTATTCGGCACAATCTGATATGTTGATATGGTGTGCCAGAAAGGATCATTACGGACAATGGTACAAATCTCAACAATAAGATGATCACCGAACTCTGCAAACAGTTCAAGATACAGCATCACAACTCTTCTCCTTACCGACCGAAGATGAATGGGGTTGTTGAAGCGGCTAATAAAAATATTAAGAAGATTGTGTAGAAGATGACGGTGACATACAAAGATTAGCACGAGATGTTACCATTTGCTCTTCATGGGTACCGTACCTCAGCGTAGACTTTAACAGGGGCAGCACCCTATTCCTTGGTTTATGGCATGGAGGCCGTCTTGCCCATTGAAGTTCAGATACCCTCTCTTCGGATTATGAAGGATGCAGGCTTGAGCGAAGATGACTGGATGTAGACCCAGCTTGATCAGCTGAATTTAATCGATGAAAAGAGACTTACTGCTATTTGTCATGGTCAGACGTATCAAAAGCGAATGATCAAGGCATTTAACAAGAAATTCAGACGACAAGAGTATCAAGTTGGGGATCTGGTGATCAAGCGCATCATCCTACCACAAGGTGATCCCAGGGGAAAATGGACCCCTACGTACGAAGGGCCATTTGTGGTTAAGAAAAGTTTCTCAGGAGGAGATATGATTCAAACCACCATGGATGGTGACAACCTTCCTCACCCCGTCAATGCAGACATAGTGAAAAAATACTACGCATAATCTAAGACCCGCTAGGTTGACTGGCCTATGAAAAAATAAGGGATTCCCGGCGAACCAAAAGGGTTCTAACAAAAATAAGGGATGAAAATGAAAAATCTGTACACCCGGCAAGTCAAAAACCTGAAAAGGCGACTTGGGAAATAAAGGGTATCCCGGTGGACTGAAAACCCGAAAGGGCGGTCCAGGAAAAAATTAGGAATCAAAGCGTAACACTATGTCTCATTGGATCACCTTGAGACCAGACTTTGGTATCGACTTTCAAGCTCGGACGACACCAAACAATCTGATCCACCTTCAACCAAGTAGCAAAGTGATGAGATGCTCGAGGACATAAAAGCAATAGCAGAGTTGGAGCCCAGTGGGATTGTTCACATAGATGTTTTTCTTTGTTTTTCACAAATTGTATAAACTCTATTGTGCGGTAGCTTTCTCTTAATAGGAAGTCAGCCTCTTGTACAAAAATGCCTATTTATAGGCTAACTTCAAAATCAATACAAGTCATTTTTACAAAGAAATTTCAAACTGTTTTCCTTTTTCTATTTTGTTTTGCGAGAACGTCCAATGTTAATTTTTGATATATGCATTTGACATTAATTGCTGCTCATGAATATTTACATGCGAAACAAAAGACGATTACTCGTAATATCAGAAACAGGGGCAAACGAGAAATGTCCAAACTGTACAGTCGCTCTATCCACCAGGTACTGGGATAGATTTAGCTGAAGAATATGACTAAGGTGCATTCACTACCCGCAAAGCAAGAGAAAGATAGTGGTGTTAAAATTCTCCCCAGCTAAGACTCCCAACTGTGAATGAATTGGCGATATTTTCCCCAAAGCAGAGTTTATCTAACATCAGCACTAAAAAATTATCCCCAGTGGAGTATAAAAAAATATCCACAGTGGAGTTTGAAAAAATCATCCCCAGTGGAGTTTGAAGAATTGTTCCCATTAGACTCTGGAAGATTGTCCCCGGTAGAGTCTAAAAGGTTATTCCCCGTGAAGTCGCAACTGGAAAATCATCCCCAGCGGAGTTCATTTCTTTCACAAACAGAAATTAAATCCCCGACAGGTTTCATTATCACCAGCAACAGTAGTTCATCCCCAGCTGAATTTATCAGCGGAATCCTCAGCAGAGCATCTCTTCCCCACAGAGTCATTCTCTCATCAGTTTATTCCCCAGCGGGGTTATCCTCTCCTGCAGGTTTATTCTCACAATCATCTTCATTCATTATCCCCAACGGAAACGAAGAATTCAACTTTTTTTCTCCAGCAGCATTCCGGGATTTATTTTCCCCAGCTAAAAACATCACATTTCCATACATCATGACATGCATACGCATCATAGGACACAATCTCATTTATTTTGAGAACATCATCACTTGATACATATCATGCATTACATACAGCTAACCTTTACCTTTTATGAAAGATACGATTAAATTCTCACGAAAATCAAGCTATGAAGCTTTTACCTCAGTTGAATAACGGATGACTGAAGCTCCTAAATGTCAGCAGAGATGATTCCTCAGTTGAATAACGAACGACTGAAGTTCCTAAATGTCAACAGAGATGTTTTCCTCAGTTGAATAACGGATGACTGGAGTTCGTAAATGTCGACAGAGATTTTTTTCTCAGTTGAATAACGAATGACTGAAGTTCATAAATATCAACAGAGATGTTTTCCTCAGTTGAATGACGAATGACTGTAGTTCCTAAATGTCAACAGAGATGATTCCTCAGTTGAATGACGGATGACTGAAGCTCCTAAATGTTAGAAGAGATGATTCCTCAGTTGAATAATGGATGACTGAAGTTCCTAAATGTCGACAGAGATGTTTTCCTCAGTTGAATAACGGATGACTGAAGTTCCTAAATGTCAACGGAGATGTTTTCCTCAGTTGAATAACGGATGACTGAAGTTCCTAAATGTCGACAGAGATGTTTTCCTCAGTTGAATAACAGATGACTGAAGTTCCTAAATGTAAACATAAATGTTTTCCTCAGTTGAATAACGGATGACTGAAGTTCCTAAATGTCAACAAAGATGATTCCTCAGTTGAATGACGGATGGATGAAGCTCCTAAATGTCAGCAGAGATGATTCCTCAGTTGAATAACGGATGACTGAAGTTCCTAAATGTCGACAGAGATGTTTTCCTCAGTTGAATAACGGATGACTGAAGCTCCTAAATGTCAGCAGAGATGATTCCTCAGTTGAATGACGGATGACTAAAGCTCCTAAATTTCAGCAGAGGTGATTCCTCAGTTGAATAACGGATGACTGAAGTTCCTAAATGTCAATAGAGATATTTTCCTCAGTTGAATAACGGATGACTGAAGTTCCTAAATTTCAACAAAGATGTTTTCCTCAGTTGAATTACGGATGACTGAAGTTCATAAATGTCAACAGAGATGATTCCTCAGTTGAATAACGGATGACTGAAGTTCCTAAATGTCAACAGAGATGTTTTCTCGATAGAATACGGATAATAGAAGTTCCTAAAATTTAAATTGAGGATTCCTCAGTAGATAACGAACGACCGAAGCTCCTAAAATCATACTTATCTCAACAGAGATCAGCATTCCCCAGCAGAATCTTCCTCCACGACAGGTATACAAGTTATCGCTAAGGAATCTCTTATGCGATCGACACTCTTTCAGATGGAATCTTTAAGCCCATCCCCTCGTCAGCAATTTCCAAATGGCATCTGTAAGCACATTCCCAACATCACAAGATAAATACCACTTCATGCGAGTGCAAATTTCTGGGCACTCTAGTGTTCAATCATCTTCAACCTTCAGATCACAAAAGGCACGAAAGACAATCTATATCCCCAAGTTTAAGAAGATTGAACAGGGGAAGCTATTGTACCCCAAAATTTTCCCTCTCATATTTCTCAAAAAATTTCAAGAAAGATACTCAAGTTGCTCAAGATAGTCCAAGGGTTGGCCAGACAAGTTCTCTCCTAAGGCAGTCTACCCCAAATTAGGGTTTCATGTGGCATCAAGATACTTGAGTCCAAGGGGTCCCAAATGCTCAACATTGTCCCAATATGTTCTCAAGATCATCCATGTCAAGTTTCAAGCCTTGCAGAGGAAGTTTGCTCAGTCAATTACTCAAAGACCCAAAAATCGATTGTGCTCGGGCAAAAGTCAATTGTGGCCTATATTCAGTCAAACTTCAAGATTTTTGGTCAACATCCTCATTTTGAATTATATTTCATCATTTGATCAAGGTTTGATCATGATTCATCAAGTATGGCTCATAATTCCTCAAGAACCAAAAGTTGCTAAATTAGGGTTTTGTAGGAAAAGTCAACTTAACTTTGACCAAGCATAACTTTCTCATACTTTATGAGAAATTACCCATCCAAAGCTCATTTTGAAGAGGATGCAATTCCCTACAATCCATATTCAACTCCAAATTGAAAAATATGCACTCACAAGAAGTTATGAATTTGGACATTATAGGTCATTTTGAAAAGTCAACAAAAACACCTTTTTGTCAAATCTTCATACATGAGCATGGAATATCAAGTTGAGATGATACCAAAATGGTTGATTAGAGGACATCTCAAGCTTTCTAAAAAGTCCAAAAACACCTCCAAAGGTTCAAAATTGAGGAAGTTATGCATTGGTGAAGTTGACCTTTTTTGCAAAATTGCCAAAAGTCAGCTAGGCCCAAAACTTCAAATTTTGCCAAATGGGCCCAATCTTTTTCACTTGTTTTGGGTTGGCAACATAGTCCACGAGCTCTAGCCTTTTCCACTTGTCCATATCTTATTTTTATTATTTATTTTGATTTTTATTTGAATTAATTCAATTTAAATCAAAACAAATCGTATAAAATCAAAATTATTGAAAACCAAAGATTTTATGCTTGTTTCAGGCTTTATTATACAACTAGCAAACATTCAAACTCGTGCAAGGCATTAGAGTGGACAAAAAGATTGAAAAAATCTATTTTTGGAATGATATTGAAAGTGAATCAAATCAAATCAAAAATCATTGAAGGAGAAAGATTTGGATCAGTTTTGGAACCCTAATCTATTCCATGGTACATATAGAACAAAGCCAGACCTAAAAACGAGTTGGAAACAGGCGCAGCAAGCAAATCAATATTTTAAAAAAATCAAGAAAAGTGCAAGATCAAAATCCCATTTGGAGGTAGTTTCAGGACCTTTGAACGATCCCAATCGATTTCTGGGAGTCTCTGCAAGCTAAAGCAATCAAGAACAAGTCCATTCCAGTCCCAAAACGCACTGTAAATCCATCACGACATAACTCTATTATTGAATTCGAATCTCTTGATATAGGCATTGTTAACATGAATTAGTCACATATTCTTGATCTATGGAACATATGCAAGCTTTCTGCATCATTTAATTTCATTTATATGGCCCGTAGCGAATTTCACCATTATTAGGTTTTTCAGTTCTGTTTTAAGGTTTTTGTATGCAGGGAAAATTAGCCTTTGTTAGTGTTATTATCATGTTCAGGAGGATGAGACGAACACAACCATGGCATTAGATGTAATTTATGTTGCCAATAGAAAATTTTGGAACGAACACTGCCTATAGCGACGGACAAAATGTCCGTAGGTAAAAGTCTGAGACTTTTACCCATAAAGAGAGGAAAAAGACGATGAGTTGTCACTCCCCTATTGGCCTATTTAAACTCTGGCGCGTTTTTTGTTACATCATCCACTAACATGCTTTTTTATATATTATATTTGTTTCTTGTTATATGTACAACAAAAACCAACAGCCCAGCTGGTTACAAGCGTTTGAAATTGCCTTCAGGACCTGGGTTCGAATCCCAGGTCCCCCACTTTTATCTATGTTATTTTCTTTCAGGCAATCACATGCATGCACAAGCCTAAGGATCACCATACATTATCCCAATCAATCATTCCAAGTGTCAGATGGCCAAATTTTATGGCCACCACTGAAGGTGCATCATGAGCCAAAGTCAGCGTGCCACACTGGATCCCAAAAGTCAAACGGATTTCACTCAATTGGGCCCAGGAAATTGATTTTAACACCCCCATTTTTCAGGCCCATCTCTTATCCTTCTTTTATTTTTATATTTCATTTAATTAACTTATTTAATTTAATTACTAACCAAAAATTATTTTCTTTTTTTATCAAAAATCACAAAAATATTATTTTTTCACAAATTAGGTCTAGATCTTATTTTTATTAAAAATAAATTAATTAATTTAATTAGGTTTATTAATTTAGACAATTTTAATTCTTTTTGCAAATAATTAAAATTAATTAGAATAAATAGGTTTTTATTACTAACTTAATTGTATTTTATTTTTTCCTAAAATAACCAAAAAACCAAAATAGGTCTTCTAATTATTTTTACTAATTAATTTAATCACTAATTAATTTTTTGTATTTAATTTAGAAAAACTTAGTTCTTTTCTTTAAAAATATTAAAAATAACAAAACATTTTTCTTTTGATTAGGAGGGTCAAAACCATAGTTTCTCGTCGATATAATTTTCATCGCGCGCTTTATTATTATTTTTACCCAATTATTGTATCTGCTCACAGTTTGTAATAGTTTTAATTAGGACTTTTACTTTTCATTACCGCTTTATTTTCAAAGGGTTTGTTTTTGGCTATGTAAATACCCGAAGCCTTGTAATAGCGTAGCTTAATTTCCGCAAATTATCAACTGTTAGATGTATGAATAATTAGGGTTTACATGACATGAATGTATGAATAATTTTAAAACAGTTAGATCACCCTAAATGTGCAAAGATAAATAAACTGAAATTGAATCATTCGCACATGCGCACTCCTAGGGTACACTCCCACTTGGTTTCCTTCGGTAAACGGTCATTGAGTATAGGATGTTTTAGTGGTTGTCCTTTTGTCCAAAGATCAAAGTTGCCTCGAAAAGGTTTCCTCTGATATTGTTGCCTCGGTTAAAATGATCTAAGACATTAGGCTTACTACTAAGACGTCCTAACATTGCTTTAGTGACCGTACGTCCCTTTCGAATTGACCCTCAAAACTCCAACGACGATGCTACCTACTCACTAATAGTGGGATAGCACTGTCTAAAGGAAACGAACATAGAATGATTCTTTTTTCGAGTAGGTAGATTAGTTCTTAAGTACTTGCTCAATCCAAACACAATTTTTCACACTTACACTCCTTTACAAACAAGTTTTCAAAAACACTTCATTACACTCTTGAAGACAGAAGCAAGAGTTAAATCGAAGTTAAAACAAAACCTTTTCAAATCCCACAAACACAAAGAAAACAATTTTGAAAATGATGAGCAAGTACCTAAGAGCCCGTAGATAACTACGGATAGAAATGGTGCTAATACCTTCCCTTTCTATAATCTACCCCCCGTACTCAGAAATATCTAGAAAAAGGAATTTTTCTGTGATTTTTTCCTTTTCTTGTTGGATAAAATAAAAGTCGGTGGCGACTCTTGCTTACGGCGACAGTTTGCGAATACAAACGTAAAACACAAACCAGCAAATTTTCTTAACGAAATAGGGAAACCACGTCCCGGTTTTGGCCACCGTATCACACACCCGCCAAGGTTATTTTGCCTCGCTCAATCGAGGACTTAATTCACTATAACCAAACTGATTACAATTTGCACAACCTACCCACAAGTGACTAACAACCTCTAGACTTACAAGCCCTAGACTTATTAAGGATTCACACCTACCCGATCACTTAAGGAATATCGACTAATAATCAACCTGATTATTACAATGCACAAGCTACCCGCAAGTGACTAACAACTTCTAAAACTCCCAAGCTCTAGACTTCTTAAGGCTACAGACTTACCCGGTCCCTTAAGGAATATCAAAAAACAGTTTGAATACAAGTTTTGTTTACAAGAAGGTTGCTACTAAAAAAGTTGAGTATGTAAACTATTTTATGAACAATGACTTATGAATATGAAAGCAATGAACAACTTTTTCGCGTGAATATTCATTAGTTGTCCGCTTACTTTCTTAGTCTTCAAGCTTTTATATAGCCATTAACATAATGTATCCGTTGAGGGATACTCTTGGAATTTTCAGAAACATTGGCATCTTGAACAGTAACGTAAGGGACAAGATCGTGTGACGCGTCTGTCCTTTTATGGTAGTGGAATGAAACGTTGATTGTACCATGTTAACATTATCTTATTTCCTTCTGCACTTCAGAGGCTTCTGCTAGCATGAGTTTAGAAGCGAGAACATAACATCAGGTCATCAGAACTTCAAGTCTTCAGAGTCCTCTGAATTGCGTCTTTAGAGTCTTCAGCACTTGGTTATGAGAGCCTTTTCTTCTAAACTTGAGTCTTTAGAATCTTTAGAACTTCTGTATTTTAGAGTCTTTAGCACTTGGTCTTCAGAACCCTTATCTTTAGAACTTCATAAATAGAAACACAAGCTTTCATCATCTGGACTTCAGTAGAAACTTTATCTTCTGATCTTCTAACTTTGTTTCTTGAAACACAATGTCTTTTAGAAACTTGAGTCTTCAACATCTGGACGCAAGTAACAACTTCTATCTTCAAATCTTCTAATTGGTTTCCTTAGAACACGTTGTCTTTAGAAGCTTGAGTCTTCAGCATCTGGACGTAAGTAACAACTTCTGTCTTCAGATCTTTTGACTGGTTTCCTTAGAACAAATATCAGAGTTTACACTTTAGAGTCTTCTGGAGTGTCTTGCTACTATTCAACAGAACTTGTGTAGCATAGAAGCAGAATCAATTATCTTCTAATGTCTTGGCCACACCATCCATCAGAAGCAGAACCTGTTTGTTAAGTACTCAACAATAACAAACATTAGTACAACAAAATTGTTCATACAATCATACTCATTTGTTATCATCAAAACTCAGAGATAATATTGCCGAACCAAATCTTATTCTTACAATCTCCACCTTTTTTATGATGACAAAACTATGTATTTTGATGACACAATTTTGTACATATAACCATAATAAGTGAAATTAGAAGGGTAAGAAATACTTAAACTTTCCTGATACCCCCCCTGAGTCAAAGACTTGATGAAGATCGAATATCCTGACTCTGAACCATTTGAGTAAAAACTTCCCCTGGTTCTAATAGATCAGATATTGAGATCTTGAGAGTCTTGACTTTGGATGCTAATAGACAAATTGAGATCTTGATTTCACACAACTCCTTTATTGAATCTTTGAAATTTTAATGTGACTAAGACATCTTCTAGATTCTCAATAGATTCTTAATTTTGGAGTCTGATTCTAGGTTTCACTTCTTGAAGTCTGATTTGATTTTGAAAAAATCTTCAGAGTATGAAGCCAACAGGTTAGGTATAAGCTTTGAATAGTGCTTTCAGATCTTTGTCTTTTAATCAGAGTTCTAATTTCCTGAAACATAAAAACAATTCTAACAGAAAAAAAAAAGTTTAATTGAGTTAGAATGTAAGCAGCTCTTTTCAGAGAATATTTTCCAGAACTTGATTATTGAAATCAAAATTATGTTCATTTGAATTACTCCCCCTTTTTTTCATAATAAAAAAGGTAATTATGTGTGAAAAACATAAAAACCAGAAGAAGCAATCAAGAAAAGATAGGAAGTTTCAATGATGTGTCAAAAGAAACTATAGCACACTGAATAAAGACAGGGAAAGCGATCTAAAATTTAAACACATCACAACTCTCATCAAATAGAGCATTTCCTATGATGAATAGATTTTGTTGAACAATTTCAATTATACTTGCTAACTCAAACAGCTCAGACAACATACGTCCATATGGAATGAATGATTTTTTAGAGTTCCTGGATGCTTGGATTGATAGCTTCAGATGATTGAATATTATTTTTGAAAGATGAATTGGAATATTCTTATGAAGGCAATAAAAAAGACACATATCCCTAGAAAAAACTACATCAAGATCTTCTCCTCTGGGATGAAGATTTGTCAACAGAAACTGAAACCAGACTTTTGAAAGTGGTTTCAAGTGATCTGGACTAAGGGGCTTAAATCTAAATGAAGAGTTAGGAACATTTGGAAACATGTCAATATTCATGCAGGAGTTGGGTAAAGGTGGACTCTGGATGGCTTCATCAATGGAGGAGTGAATGATGGTACTGGGAACACCAAAGATGTGA
This sequence comes from Vicia faba, assembly GCA_948472305.1. Lineage (NCBI taxonomy): Eukaryota > Viridiplantae > Streptophyta > Magnoliopsida > Fabales > Fabaceae > Vicia > Vicia faba. The sequence goes on along the minus strand of OX451739.1, from coordinate 1,150,366,275 downwards.
GAATGAATGATGTTTCCATCAGGACTAACAAAATCATGGATCTAAAAATTCTTTAAGAGGATAGGATAAACAGGACTTCTCAACATTTTTGCATACCTAAACGATCTTTAATTTTCAATGACCCTGTTGATGAAACCATCATCAGACACATAGTTGGGTATTTTCTCTTTGATTACTTCGAGAAGATATTCATCTCCTTGAAAAGTTTTAATAGCCATGATATCTAGACATGTTTTAAGGGAAGAGACGATTGAATATTTTACAAGGATAATGACTTGATAAATGACTATAGATATAAATAGTCAGTCAAGCAACTCACGAATTAAGACAACTGAAGCACTCAAGTGACATCTCAGACTACTAAAAGAAGGAAATGAAAAGATAAGTAGATCAAACGTTAAGATGAGAGAGCATGAAAGCATTTAATCATGGCATGGAATATCAGATATATACATAGTGGTATAACGTGAAACGACTGTTCCCAAGGAGTAGTTAAATAAATGTAATCATGATTAATCAATTTCAAGAAAAATAACTGCTCGTGCATGACCTAGGTAGAGTGTGATAGACACTTAGTCTATTTAGATAATGTGTTTGATATTCTCAAGGTCTGGAGAACCAAAAGGTTTCCATCAAATTAGGGACTTTTCTTACAAAAACATCTTCTGATAATTTGAGATAAATAGATCAGAAGTCTTTAGAACACAATTGATTTTAATGACATCTTACTCTAGACAGAAATCCATTTTCAAATTCTTTAGAATAAATAGAAATTTATCTTCAGCCAAGGGTTTTGTAAAAATATCAGCCCATTGATGGTCTGTATATATAAATTTTAAAGATATAATCCCTTTCTGAACATAATCTCTAATAAAATGATGTTTTATTTCTATGTGTTTAGCCCTAGAGTGCAGAATAGGATTTTTACTTAAGAAAATGGCGGCGGTGTTATCATAGAAGATATGGATGTTACTCTCATATATATCTGGTAATCTTCCAGCTGATTTTTCATACATAGCATCTGAGTGCTACATAGTGTTGTTGATATATACTTTGCTTCTGATGTTGAAAGAGAAATTGTTGATTGCCTCTTGCTTGACCATGAGATTAGATTATTTCCTATAAACAGACAATTTCCAAAAGTGTTTTTCTCTCTAGTAGATCTCCAGCGTAGTCTGCATCTCAGAACCCAGAAAGAGAACACTCTGATGTTTTCTCATACATCAAGCCAAGGTTAGGGGTTCCTTTTAGATACCTTAGAATCCTTTTAACATAGTTAAGTGGGATTCCCTACTATTAGATTAGAATCTAGCGCAAAGATGTACACTGAATAAAATATCAGGTCTAAATGCAGTTAGATAAAGAAGAGAGCCTATCATACCACGATAGAGCTTCTGACAAATCTTTCCACTTATCTCTTCTTTTTCCAAGATACATGTGGGATGCATTGGAGATTTTGCTACAAGGAAGTCTGTCATGTTGAATTTATTCAGAAGTTCTTTGGTGTACTTATTTTGATGTATGTAAGTAGCCACTGGTTTTTGATCAATCTGAATTCCCAGAAAGAACTTTAGTTCCCTCATCATGCTCATTTCAAACTCAGCCTGCATTAGCTTAGAGAAATTATCATAGAGAGATGGATTAGCATAACCAAAAATAATATCGTCGACATAAATTTGAACAATTAGAATATCATTTTTGAATGTTTTGCAAAAGAGTGTAGTGTCAACCTTTCTTCTAGTAAACTTATTTTCTAGCATAAAATTGCTCAATCTGTCATACCAAGCTCTGGGAGCTTGTTTCAAGCCATAAAGAGATTTCTTTAGTTTAAAAACACAGTGTAATTTATTAAAATTTTCAAAGCCAAGAGGTTGTTTGACATACACTTCTTTTGAAATGTAACCATTCAGAAATACACTCTTAACAACCATCTAATAAATAATGATATTATGATTTACAGAAAAGGAAACTAATAACCAAATAACTTCTAACCTAGAGACCGGTGCAAAGGTTTCTGTGTAGTCTATACCTTCTTGTTGATTATAACCTTGTGAAACCAGTCAAGCTTTGTTTATAACCACTTCTCCTTCTCATTGAGCTTGTTTCTGAACACCCATTCGGTTCCAATGATGTGGTCACCTTTAGGTTTCTAAACAAGATCCCATACATCATTCTTTGAAAATTGGTTCAATTCTTCTTCCATAACCAGAATCCAATCCTTATGTAGAAGGGCTTCCTCAATTGATGTAGGTTCTATTAAGGAGACTAAACCCAGAAGCACTTCATCAGAAGGTTTTAGAGTTGATCTTGTTCTGACTGGAGCATCTTTACTTCCAAGAATAAAATCTTCAGGATGAGAGGATGTGATTATGTTCTTCTTTGGTTAAGTTTTATTAGTAGGACTATCAATATCATCAGAAGGAGGAGCTTGTGATTCTTTATCTTCTTGAAACTTCTCCTTTGGTTTAGTGAATGTTATCGTCACATATGCAAGCTTTTCACATAACTTTGACTTTTCAAGGTTAAGCTTATCATCAAATATGACATGAATTGATTCCTCCAAAATTTGTGATTATGTGTTATAGATTCTGAAGCCTTTAGAGTGTTCGAAGTATCCTAATAACAGACACTTATGTGCTTTGGAATCAAACTTACCCAGTTTCTCTTTAGTGTTTAACATATAACAAATACATTTGAATGGATGGAAGTAGGAAATGTTGATCTTTCTATTCTTCCATAATTCATAAGGAGTCTTACACAAAATAGGTCTTATGGAGATTCTATTTTGAATATAGCATGTTGTATTTACTGCGTCTGCCCATAAATGCTTAGCCATATGAGTTTCTTGAATCATGGTGCGAGCAATTTCTTGAAAAGTTCTATTTTTCCTTTCTACAACCCCGTTTGGTTTTGGAGTTCTAGGGAAAGAAAAATTGTGTACTATGCCATTTGAATCAAAAAGTTTTTCAAAATCTTTATTTTCAAATTCTCCATCATGATCACTTCGAACTCTGACTGTACTGTAACCTTTTTCATTTTTCACTTGGGAATAGAAGGAATCAAATACAGAGTATGACTCGTCCTTATATTTCAAGAATTTTACCCATGTCCACCTACTGTAATCATCAACGATGACAAGTCCATATTTCTTACATTGACAGAAGCAGTTTTCACTGGTCCAAATAAGTCAATGTGAAGAAGTTCTAATGGCCTAGAAGTAGAAACAAGCTTTTTAGATTTTAAAGAAGTTTTTGAAAATTTTCCTTTCTGACAAGCTTCACAAAGAGAATTTGAAGTATACTTCAGATTCGGCAAGCTTTTGACTAATCCAAGTTTTTTTAGTTGAGAAATCTTTCTCAAGCTAACATGACCTACACGTCGATGCCAGACCCACTGCTCTTCTTGAACATTCATAAGTCATTTTAAATTTTGATTTTTCAAATCTCATAATCTTATTTTGTAAGTATTTTTCTTACTCTTACCATTTAACAGAAATGAGCCATCCTTCTGACTAACAACTTTACAGGACGTTTGATTAAAGATGATGTCATGACCATTGTCACTAAGTTGACCGATTGACAATAAATTATGCATCAGAACCTCGACTAAAAGAACATTATTAATATAAGGAAATTTAACATTACAAATTGTTCTAGAACCGAGGATATTTCCCTTCTGATTGCCTCTGAAGCCAATGACGCCTCCAAACTTAAGTTCTAAATCTTGGGACATATGCCTTTCGCCCGTCATGTGTCGCAAGCATCCACTGCCCAAGTACCATGAATGGTTTTTCAATGGAGCCATTAAGGAGATATGCAATGTAAATTATTTGATCCTTAGGTACCCACTTTATGGGTCCTCTTTTGTTAGAAGTTCCAGAGGTTCTGACCCCTTTGAATTTTCATGCAACAGAATAATCATGTGAAATTTGTGCATGATACTTTGGTTTAAAAATTTTCTTCTGTGTATCCGTTCGTGCTACAGATGTATCAGAAATTTCTTATTCTGAAAATTTCAAATTTGTGCCAGTAGGCACGAAATGTTCATAAATAGTTTTTGGTTTGACATTCAGAGTCTCATCAATTTTCTTTGATGGTCCTGAATACCCCAATCCTTTGCTTCCATTTCTACTAACACCATAGATCATTGAAGCCATTTTACTTCTATTTATGCTTTTAGCATGGAAGTGTTGAAAATCTCTATCATATCTGATTACTTCTTCAGTAACAGATGTGTTAGAGAGAATCTCTTCTTCTAATCTAGACACTTTACTTTTCAGAGCAATGTTTGATTTTTGTAAAACATATAGTTTTTCATTTAAAACAGAAATACTTTGCTCATCTATAGAAGGAATTAATACCTTTTTCATTAATTCAGTTAAGCCAATTTCAAGTTCATAATGAGATAAGGAAGAAAGTAACTCTTTGTCGTCATTAGAGTTTGACTCATAATTAATTGTCAATTTGTCTTCTGATGTTGTTTCTCCCCTGCTGGTCCTGGCTATGAATGCCATGTTTGCTTGTTCTTCATCAGAATCTTCATCTTCTGATTCTAAATCATCCCATGTTGCCATGAGACCCTTCTTAGCTTTGTAAGCCTTTTTAGGGTTTTTGTATTTCTTAAGCTTTGGACAATCATATTTGTAATGTCCAGGCTCGTTTAATTCAAAACAAGAGACTTATTTTCCAGAAGCATTTCTATGATCGGAAGTGGATTCACCTCTTCCATGCGTCCTTCTTTGACCTCTGAACTTGCTTTGTCTGTGCTTCTAAATTTGACTTATTCTTCTGGATATAAAGAAGAGTTCATCATCATCTGAATCATCTTCAGATTCTTCTGATTCTTCCTTAGCTTGGCAAGCCTTAGTTTTTCCAGAAGTAGACTTTAGAGCAACTGATTTTACCCTCTTTTGAGGTTCATCTTGTTCCAACTCTATTTCTTGGCTTCTTAAAGAGCTAATCAGCTCCTCAAGAGAGGCGTTGTTCAGATCCTTTGCCAATTTTATGGCAGTTACCATTAGTGTCCATTTAACATGAAGACTTCTGATAATCTTTTTAACATGATCTGTGATGGAGTAACCTTTGTTCAAAACCTTAAGTCCTGCCACAAGAGTGTGAAATCTTGAAAACATTGTTTCCACATATTCATCGTCTTTCATCTTGAAGGCTTCATACTTTTGAATTAAGGCCAGGGCCTTTGTTTCTTTTACCTGTGTGTTTCCTTCATGTTTCATCTGAAGAGAATAAAAAATAGACTTTACAGTCTCTCTATTTGTGATTTTCTCATATTCATTATATGCGATAACACTTAGAATAATGGTTCTTACTTTGTAGTTATTTTTGCAAACTTTCTTATGTGCTTCAGTCATTGCACTCCTTTCAATCTTATGACCTTTATCATCTACTGGGTGAGTATAGCCATCAACTACCAAGTCCCATAGATCCAAGTCATATGCTAAAAAGTAACTTTCTATTCTATCCTTCCAATAGTCAAATTTCTCCCCATCAAACATAGGAAGTTTTGAAATATAGTGATATCTATCATTATCCCTATTATCAACAGTAGAAGTAGATGTAGCCATTGGTTTTTCACACACACTTGATCGGTACTGGACACTGTTAAGTTTGATAAAAATTCAAACTTTTTATCTTCTCAAAACCGGAGCTCTGATACCAATTGAAGGTGTGAGAACCACAAGAAAGCGGGGTTTGAATTGGGTTTTTAAAACAAAATTATTCTTCTAAAAATATTCCCCTTTAAGTTAAAATTCTTTTTCCTTCACTCTTGATAATAACAATAAGTAAGAACAGGAAGTAAAGAATAATGTATGTTTGTACTAGTTCACTTGAAAATTATCAAGCTAGTCTAGTCCACCCGCCAAGGTGATTTTTCATCACTCAATCGAGGACTTAATTCACTATAACCAAACTGATTACAATTTGCACAAGCTACCCGCAAGTGACTAACAACCTCTAGACTCGCAAGCCCTATACTTCTTAAGGATTCATAGCTACCCGGTTCCTTAAGGAATATCAACTAATAATCAACCTGATTATTACAATGCACAAGCTACCCTCAAGTGACTAACAACTTCTAAAACTCCCATGATCTATACTTCTTAAGGCTACAGACCTACCAGGTCCCTTAAGGAATATCAAACAACAGTTTGAATACAAGTTTTGTTTACAAGAAGGTTGCTTCTAAAAAAGCTGAGTATGTAAACTATTTTATGAACAATGACTTAATAATATGAAAGCAATGAACAACGCTTTCGCGTGAATATTCAGTATTTGGCCGCTTTCTTTCTTAGTCTTTAAGCCTTTATATAGACATTAACATAACGTATAGTTGAGGGATACTCTTGGAATTTCCAAAAACATTGACAGCTTGAACAGTAACTTGGGGGACAAGATCGTGCGACGCGTCCGTCCTTTCATGGTAGTGGAATGAAAGGGTTGATTATACCATGTACTATTTGTACCACATTAACGTTATCTTATTTCCTTCTTCACTTCAGAGGCTTCTGCGAGCATGAGTTTATAAGCGATAACATAACATCATGTCATCAGAACTTTAAGTCTTTAGAGTCTTCAGAAGTTTGTCTTTAGAGTATTCAACAATTGGTTATGAGAACCTTTTCTTCGAACCTTGAGTCTTTAAAACTTCAAGTATTTAGAATCTTTAGACCTTATGTCTTTTAAAGTCTTCAACACTTGGTCTTTAGAACCCTTATCTTTAGAACTTTATAAATATAAACAGAAGCTTGCAGCATCTGGACTTCAGTAGAAACTTTGTCTTCAGATCTTCTAACTTTGTTTCTTGAAACACACTGTCTATTAAAAACGCGAGTCGTCAGCATCTAGACGTAAGTAACAACTTCTTTCTTAAGATCTTGTGGCTGGTTTGCTTAGAATACATTGTCTTTAAAAGCTTGAGTCTTCAACACTTTCATGACTAGCACTTTCTAGGCCAAACTTCTTCACTATATTATTAGCATACTTTCTTTGAGAAATGAAGATAGTATCATCCATTTGTTTAACTTGAAGACCAAGAAAATAAGTTAATTCACCGACAAGACTCATCTCAAGTTCAGATTGCATTTGCTTGACAAAATATTGGACCATATGGTTCGACATCCCTCAAAGCAAAAGGCCATCAATATATATTTAAGCTATCATGATTTTACCATCCTCTTTGTTGTACCCCAAAATTTTCCCTCCCATTTCCACTCAAGACATGCTTCTAGAGGTCCTCAATTGCTCAAGGTTGACTAAGAATTGATCAGACAAACTCTCCTCCTAAGCAATGAACCTCTAATTAGGGTTTCACTTTTCATCAATATGTGTAAGCTCCAAAGGTCAAAAATGTTTGACATTTGCCTAATATTCCTTCAAGATCGTCCATGACAAATTTCATGCATTCCACTATAAGTTTGCTCAGTCAATTGCTCAAATGCTTGAAAATCAACTGTACTAGGTCAAAAGTCAACTTTTGCCCATATAAAGTCAAACTTCAATATTTTTGGTCAACATAAAATTTTTGAATTGATATCCATCATTTGATCAAGGGTTGTTCACGATTCCTCAAGAAATGCTCCTAATTCATCAAAAGTCAAAAATTGCTAATTAGGGTTTCTATTGGAAAAGACAACCGAACTTTGACCGGCCATAACTTTCTCATATTTTATCAGAAAATTTTCCACCAAGGCTCATTTTTAAGAGAATCCAATTCCCTAAAACTTATCTTCAGCCCTCAAGTTCAAGAAATGCATCAATTGAATGATACAAGCTCAGACATTATGGGTCCTTTAAAAAAGTCAACAAAAACACCTTTTGGGTCAAAGCTCCTTACATGAACATGGAAGATCCAATTGAGATGAAACCAAAAAGTTTGTTTAGAGGACATCCTAAGCTCTCGAAAAAGTCAAAGAACACCCTCATAAGGTTAAAATTGAGAGAGATATGCATTGTTAAAGTTGACCAATTTTTGAAGAAGTGCATGAAGGAAATATTGATGAAACTTGGATTTTTTTCCAAATAGGCCTATCATTTTGTGATCCAAACTTGTTTATAACTTGGTCCACGACCTCTAAACCCATCCATTCCCTATTTGTTCATTTATTTCATTTATCTTGATTTTTAGTCATTTAAAATTCAAGTTAAATTAAATAAATGATTTAAAAATATTTAAAGATTGCATGGGATTGGTTTCCAATTAAAGAATGAACATATATTCAGTTTATGACAAGGGGATTTCGTGGAGAGAGGCAAAATATATGATTTGGTCCAAAAAAGTCAAATATTCACATAATTGGAAATCAAATATTTTCTCATGAAGGCATTGATACCTCTCTATATTTGTTGACCTAATGTGTCTCATATATATGAACAACCATTCAGAATCCAAGGATATGTGCATCTTCCTCCTAAACCTCTAGCAAAGGTTCAAAAAAAATTAAAAGAGTGGTGCAATTCAAAAACGCTTGATCCATCCAATCTCCATCAGATCCAAGCATCCAATCACCCTTCTGAGGATCCCAGGGGTTGTACCAACCCATTCTTGAAGGCCAAAGCATACATAATCGTCCCCTCCAACAAATCACGGTTTGGTAAACTTCTCAAACCTCAAACTTTTGATACACGACATATAAATGATATCTCTGCATATACTTATGTTTAACATCATGTTTGCAAGAGTTTTAGACCATCGTTAGCAAGTTTTGATGTAGGAATAGAAACATGCCATTGTTAGGGCACGAAGGTCTCCTCTTTTCGTATCTGAACTTGTAGGCCGTTTCGGTCCAAAAGAGCATTACCATCGTGATCGCAGCCCTTGAAATAGGTGGTTAGGGTACCATTTGCATCTTTATTCGACGTGTTTTGCAGGTTTGAAATTTGAGGCCGCTGGAGATGATTGTGGTCAACCCCCGTGAAGGGTGTTTTGACCCTCCTTATGCTGGCGTGGCTGGATAACACTCACTGATTTATCCATATAAAATACAGGGACCCTACAGTGCATGCGTGTTATGCTGACTCAGCCATAGATCTGCTTTCATATTATATTGTTTTTTTTGTTATTTATGCAAACGAATAAACAGGATGGCACAGTGGTAAAGCAGGGTGTGATAAGTTAATCATGTACAAGGGAAGTTGTTCGATTCCTGCCCCTTGCATTTTCCATTTTTCTAACATTTTCTTAAAGGATCCCATACAGCGTATCCCATGCGCATACCCTGCATCACCCCTTCATCACCATTTGATCCGTGCAGCACTAAATCTAACGCTCCAAGCGCGTTGCACATGGTGAACCCCCAGGGGCTAGCAACACTGGATCTCATGCAGGCTGATAGGCCTGCACATCTGGGCCCAACACAAATTGTAGTGTCACACCCCCAAACTGATTAACAGCATGAGGCCCGTGCTCTTTTTGGTTTTAATTTCTTTATTTCTATTTTAATTGTCTTAAATTCATTTTTACTTTTTTCAATTAATCATAAAATCAAAAATCACAAAAAAAATAGAATTAGGTTAAAGTTTTTAAATATTTCCCTCAATAAAATACAAAAAATATCTTTTCTAAATTAATTAGATATTTAGGACTTTTCAACTTGTCACCGTCTTGATCTTCGCGCGTTTATCATTTTTCCATTTTATTTTATTTTCCAATTATTGTAACTATTGATGGTTTGTAACACTTTTAAATTAGGGTTTACTTACTGCTTTTGATTTCCATACTCCCTAGTTTTGGTTATGTATCCCCCTCCCCGAGGCCCTGTAATAGCATAGGACTCTATCTTCCTGTTTTTACTTCCTGCACTATTAACTGCTAGTAATTAGGTTTGCATTAAAAGACTATAAGTGAAAACGATTATATAACCCTAAATTGCAAGATAAATGAGTTGAATTAATTCATTTGCACATGTTCACTCTTAGGGTATCTCCCACTTCATTTGCCTTCGGAAACGGTTACAATTCTCGAAATTTGAGAATTTTTAGTGGTTGTCCTTTAGTTCAAGAGATCACAAGTCCCTTGATGACCCTTTCGACGCCACCTCGATTAAAAAGTGATCTTAGAACTTTAGGACAATTACTAAAAGTTCTTGCCCAGTTGCCTTAATGACCGTAGACGTCCCTTCAATAGTCGCTCAACATCCAATGACTAGGGCTACCTACTCACTAATAGTGTGATAACACTTTCTAAAGCAAAGGAGGAAAAGAACACCTTTTTCACACTACACTTTTAAAACATTTTTTTCAAAAATGCTTTATCAACACTCTTGAGAACTGATACAAGAGTTATCATAAAGAAAACAAACTTTTCAAAACACACAAATAGGAAAGAAATTTTCAAAAATGAGCAAGTACCTAAGAGCCCATGGAGAACCATGGATGGAAAGGGTGCTAACACCTTCCCATTCCATAATCTACCCCCTTACTCAGAAAATCTCGAAAAATGTCTTTTTCTGTTCTTTTCACCCTTTCCTTTGTTGGATAAAAGAAAATCTGGTGGCGACTCTTACTTACTGCGACATTTGCAAATGCAAAATGCAAATCAGTATTAAACTGTCAGTTCTGCCAGCGTATCACAGAACTGGCGACTCTGTTGGACAATACAAAAAGTGGGGTTACCTTAGAGTTAGTTCATTATTTAACTGCTTTATGTGCTTTGATTTCTTTACTTTTGAGGGATTTATTTGGGTTACTATAGATCCTACACCCGGATCTGGGGAACCTTTTAGGTAAGTAGCAATAGATCATGGAAATTGTGTGGGGTATACCGACACGGTTGAAGCGATAGCTACGTTGATATGACACTTTGGTTGGTATCGGTAGCCCTTAAGTAATCAAGGAGAATACGGGGCCGCTGCGTGGTGTCATAAAGCATCAACTGACCTTAGAACCTTTAATTGACCAACTTGGCCATTAGGAAGTAGTGAGATAGTTGTCTTTGCTGTAGTCCTAATTCGGTTGATACTCGATACTATACCCATTGAGATTTGAATCCCGAGTTTTGTTTGGTGGCAAGTCAGTTGTCGATCGGAATGAATCTTGTGGGAAAGATTAGTGATATTGAGATCCCTTAGAAACTGGTTACTATTACTAGGACAGGTTGAGCCAACTAAATTTCAAGAGGGTACTTACCTATAAACCCCATGCAAGCCTAAACGTAAGGTTGCTTGTGTGATTTGTTTGCTTTCAACTTAAGGTACTTGCAGGGTTTTTATCTAACAACATGATCTCCTTGCAGTATTTGTTTACAGTCATTATCCAGTAACCTGGACTTCTTAGACTCTCTTGTCTTCATCACCTTACACTTTTTCTTAACACATAGCATACACATCATAACATCATGCCACAACATTTCCTTAACCATTTCAAGGATCTCAAGGGTTTGTGATGTAGGTTATGATAAATCAGACGTCTAGCAAGGGGAAAGGGGATTTTTTTTTCCTCTAGACAATGCCGTCATAAGATCAAAACTCAAAAACTTGAGTTAGGGGCTATGACCCACTTGATATGGTGAGCTTGACTCTCGTAGAAGGACACTCAATGATACAAAGTTCTTTAATCAAAACTAAAAATTTCAACTTCTGACATTTTCTTGTTTACCCCGCGAGATCCTTGAAAACATTACATGCATGCCATTTCATAACAGGTCTTCTAGTACATGTTTCTCATCTTTTCGCTGTTTATTTCAGCAAAAGAAATGGCCCTTGAATAAACAGTAAAAGACCTTCAAGCTCAAAACGCTCAGTTCCAACAAATGTTCATGGCTTTGGCCCAGGGACAGGAAGAACTGAAAGCTCTTGTCATCAAAGAAAATAAGAAGAAGGCAAAGAAACCGGCTGGCATCTTAAATATGGGAAGAATACTCAAAGGACCGGTTAAACGAGATCTAGATCTCACAACTCCATCAAACTAAGGGGATAATCATGAAGAAGTCAATAACCCTGAGGCTAATGAAGAAGAAGCTGATTACTCTGAGGAATAATATCCTCCTACTGACGATAAATACAAACAGCTGGAGGATCGTCTCAATGCTATGGAGATTCATCAGGTACCTAGCTTGGACTTTGAAGAGTTAGGGTTGGTTCCTGGAGTGGTCATCCCACCAAAGTTCAAGGTTCCTACATTTGCTAATTATGATGGTGTCTCCTGCCCTAAGTTGCACTTAAGGTCCTATGTCAGGAAGATCCAGCAGCACACTGTTGACCGGAAGTTATGGGTCCATTTCTTCTAAGAAAGTTTAGTTGGCACGCAACTGGAGTGGTTCTTTCAGCTAGAAAGAATAGACATTCATACCTGGGAAGACTTGGATGCTTCTTTCTAAAAGAAGTACCAATACAATGTTGACCTTGCTCCAACCCGTACACAACTTCAAAGCATCTTTATGGGTTCTAGCGAAGGCTTCAAGGAATATGCCCAAAAATGGAGGGATCTAGCTGGCAGGGTACAACCTCCTCTAAATGATCGGTAAATGGTATACATGTTCATGGTCACTCTGACAGGCCCATTCTTTAATCTGCTGATTAGGAGTTCCTCACTCGGGTTCAAAGATGGTTCTGACTGGAGAAAGGATCAAAAGTGGTATCAAGAGTGGGAAGATCCCGATGGCTGCATCTTCTAATGCTGAGAAGAATCCATTTGCTGGTAAGAGGGAAGCCAATGATGTGTATAGCCAGAAGGGTCGTAATAAGGTAGACTACCACCAATCTGTAGGGGCAGTGCTGGTCTTTAATTCGGCACGCGTGCAACGACCATAACAACAGGGTAATTAGCGAAGGCAAGACGAGCCTAAGAGATAGTTTACCAAGATCAACATGCTGCTGTCTCAAGCATTACAACATATGTTGAGGATTAATTTGATTATGTTGATAGGACCTCACCCAAACCCTAAGACTTCTTCTCCTAACTACAATCCTGATGCAAGGTGTGCCTATCATTCTGGCAGTCCTGGGCACGACACTAACAATTGTTGGGCACTGAAATATAAGATTCAAAATATGATTGACACCAAGGAGATTGAGTTCTACCCTCTTGAGACTCCCAACGTGATCACTGCTCCCATGCCAAATCATGGCCAGGATTGAGATAATTTTTGTTCATTTGAATTCTTAAGTTGTATTTTCTTTGTTTGTTCAAACAATTATTGTCATGTCAAACTTTGTTATTTCATTAATGCACTGCACATGTTTGTGTTGAATTAATTTGTTTTCATTATGCTTAAACTGCTTTCTTACTTCCCTTTTGTGATATTCAAATCTTAATTAAAATCTCTAAGCCTTTAAAGGGAGGATGACGAGAACGATACCACAATCTCTATAATATGCTTTTGAACAGACCTTGTTGACGATGTACTGGTGTTTCTTCAAATCCTAAACAGTGGAGTTATAAGGAAGATAATTCCTAGTCAACCCCTTTGAGCCTAAGAAGTAAGAGTTTTCTTTTCACACAAATTAAAACCCTTAATCATAACCTGGGGCAGGGTAGTTTTCTCAGTTAATTCAGATGTGCATTCAGTCGCAAGCTTTCCATTCATACACGACAAATAGTGTAGAAGATGCTCTCCAAAAGATGGTGATGGTTCCACATAATCATTAAGAACAGGCAGTCATTAACTCTCAAAATAAAAGCCCATTAATTCAAAACCTATGAAGGAGACTTAAGAAAAAAACTGGGGCATCCCGCTGGCTGTAATCACAAAAGAAACAGTTCAGGAAAAAGATAGGGATAACAAAATCAAAAAAGAAAGAGGTCCTACAAATCCTCAACAAAAAGAAAAGATCACAAAAATGACCGCCTTCTCAAACAAACGTTCAATTTCTGAACCATCACCGAAATATCGGGGCCAACATTCCATAACTCAACTGGGATTCGAAATGCACAATTAACTGAGCATAAGACTGAAGAATATCACAAAGAGCGGGTTGGCTACAAATATAATTTGATCCTTTATCCTTTGTTTCTTAAACCGTAAACCAGGCCACATTATAACCCTTAAAAGTCCTAGCTGAAGCATGGGTTAGTTCGAGAGCATACTGTTACAAAGGTATCCTGACTACTGTAAGGTTTGCTATAAATCATGAGTTGATATCACATTCTTGCAAATTTTGTTTTACTACAAAAAACGCATTTTCAAAAAATTTCAAGACAGACATAAGCTTTGCATTCTTTAAATGACATTGTTTGCATATGGTTAATTGTTCAAATGGCAGAGAAATTCACCCAATGAATATTCAGTGAACGAAGACCCCTCAATGGACATAATCACCTCAAACGGAAAAAAACATTCCCAATAACAAGCCTTTCATAATAAAGGGGCATGACATGATGTCTAATTAATCTGGGGCAGTCAAGCTAATATGCAAAGAATCTCTCCAAAAATGCTGAATAGGCAAGGGCAGATCTCCATATGAATCACTCGGGGGATGTTACATTGATTGGGGATTCCAGCAGAAAATCACTGTGAAATTTGAATCTTTGGTACCACAAAATTGCTTGTCTGTGCCAGTAGTATCAGATGGTGTTAGTATCATGTACTTGAATCCTTCCATGACAGTTCTTAGAAAAGATATCAAGAAATTCAAGACTATCATAAACTTGATCAAACATTAGGTGCACCAGATTCATCCTGAAGCAGCCCCACACAGGCTCCCACATATGAAAGGGCATATGCAATCACATAAACATTTTATGGCATTTCTACAACACTTGATGTCATAGACAGTGACAACTCTCCACATCCTATGAGCGCGGACATAGTCAGAAAATACTACACATGAAAAAGACCCACTAGGTTGACAGGCCTAGGCAAAATTAAGGGCACCCCGGTGAACCAAAAGAGTTCGGGAAAAAATTAGGGATATATACAAAAAAATTATACACCCGAAAAGTTGAAAACCTGAAAAGGCGGCTTGAGCAAAAAAGGGTATCCCGGTGGACTGAAAACCCGAAAGGGCGGTCCAGGCAAAAGTTAGGGATTAAAAACGTACAACTATGTCCTGTTATCTTGTCATTTGTTTATCAATAGAAGACTTATCATCCTGATCAGCATTTACCAAGCACCCCAGGAGTTGGGATGACACTCAAACCATCCACAAAGTCTCCGCATGCACTTTCTCCATCAGGTACAAAGGCATGGACATCTTACTAAAAAGTCGCCTCCATATCCTCAACTTACAACCTAGTGATGTTAGGTGTTCTTGTATCCCCGGCAGAACAGGAATTTCCAACAACTGCTCCGACATCAGGTTTTCCCCAGGAAAGTCGTCAAACTTCTCAAGATTCCCCAAAATCCTCAGGTAGTGCACAAAGCTTTCTTTCCCTGACATAGTTTATTTCTCTAACAAAGTAAGATCATCTCCCAGCAATTGAGCTTCAATAAAATATGAAGACCTATATTCTTCATCGCCAGCTGCAATCAGGGATTTATTTTCCCTAATTCAACAGTGCTGCAATAGAAAAACTGATACATTCACATATTGCATTCATACATCATTCTACAAACGTCATAGCATCTGCAGTATAAATGCATACATCCCAATCCCATTTATTTTGAGAACACCATTACACAATGCATTTCATATATCATGACATTGCATACAGATAATGCTTTACCTTTTCAGGAAAGATCAATCAACATATATTTATCATCAACAATTTTCAACAGATCCAGGATTAGCTCCAGAAACAAAACAGAGTAATTATATGTGCTTTCAAATACAGCTTTATACGGGCTCTTCATGAAGCAATCTTACACGGGTTTCTTCTGACTTCCAAATACAACTTTATATGGGCTCTTCATGAAGCAATCTTACACGGGTTCCTTCTCACTCCTTCTGAAGTTTTAAACGTACTCATCCTGAAGCAACCCTACCCAGGTTCCTTCTCACAATCTCCAGATGCAGTTTTACACGGGCTCATCCTGAGGCAACCCTACCCAGGTTCCTTCTCTTGAATTTCCAGATGCAGTTTTACATGGACTCATCTTGAGGAAACCCTACCCAGGTTCCTTCTCTTTAATTTCCAGATGTAGTTTTACAGGGGCTCATCCTGAGACAATCTGTTGTACCCCAAAATTTTCCCTCTCACTTATCAAGAATTTTCTCACAAGATCTCTTTGACTCAAGACTTGATTAGGGTTTGACCAGCTCAAGACATCTTCTCATGCACTGATGACAAAAATTAGGGTTTGAGTTTGCACAAGGATTTTTGGACTATCAATGCTTCATATGACTTTCAAGGATCATTATGGACCCCCAAAATTACTCATGTCAAGTTTCAAGCCTTAAATCACACTTTTGATCAGTCAATTTGACCTAAAAATCAACTGTATTGGGGAAAAAGTCAACCATGGCCAATTTACAGTAAAACTTAATAATTTTTTATCCACATCAACATCTTAGACTCATATGTATCATTTGATCAATTTTGGACCACAATTCCTCAAGAAATTTGATCAAATCATCAAAAAGGGCAAAATGGTCAAAATTAGGGTTTTGACCCGGAAGGGGCAATTTCTGATTTTTGACCTAGCAAATGATCAATTGGTTTAAATAATCATTTCAAGAGTTCAATTGCACCATCTTGACCTAATTACATGGTTCAAAACATTACAAATCCCTTGGACCGATAGATAAATTTTTCAGTCAACTGATCAAAAGTCAACTATATACTGAAAAGTCAAACTTTGACTTTTTGGTCAAAATCAAATGCCAAAGATCATAATTCATCAAAACATGTCAAAATGAGAAACTTTTTCATCAAGAAATCAAGGGTTTAAGTTTTTGTTTTGAAAAATTGAAATTTTTAACTTAGAAAATGTTTTAAGTATAGAAAATTTCTTATTTTTTCTCAACTTTACACCAAATTTTCACCATGATGCAAGATGATTCAAAGGAAACTTCCAAAATGAAAGTTGTAGATATCCATTAAATCTACAACTTTTCCTCACACAATTTCTACTAAAAATGCTTGGATCTCAAGATACAATTTTGTGAATACATGCTCATGAACTAAAATAACTTAGTGAAATTTTGCCCTAGTTAGGCAAGTTTTTGACCTAACTTCATGCCATTTTTTCACATAGTTATAAATGGAATTTTCAAAATAAATTTAAATATGAGTTATAGAGCACATTTTAAGCTTTCCAAAATGTCCCAGAACTCTTTCAGATCATTCTTGAGTAGGGAGAATCGAAGAGATGAAGTTGGTGATTTATCACTTTGATTTCAAGTCATTTCATGATAAACCAAAATTCAAATCCAAGCCTAGGCTGCATAATCTTTGATTTGCAGGCTTCAAACTTGTTTCTCATCCCATAATTAATTGTTTACACAGCTGATAGAGATTTAATCCAAACATTTGAGCCTTTATCCAAGTTATAATTCCATTTAAGGCACAAAGGTGCCATTTCCATTTTGATAAAGCATTACTTTTGCCTTTGTAAATTTCTTGAGCCCCTCAATTGTTTTCTATGAACACAAGAAAAGTCAAAACCAAAATCAACTTGTCTAAGGCCTCTCCTAAACCAGACCATGCTTGTACAACACTTAGAGACTTGTCTCCTTACTTTTCTTCAAAAGCAAGTTAAATAGCCAAAAGGCTATAACTCAAAAACCTTGAGTGGAGTTGATATCTAACCTTTTACATACATATACACAAGTGTATTGAAACATAAGACACGAAGGCTAAGACTCCAAAACACTCCCAAACACTCTGCAACTCAGAATCTGCCATAGCTTGACATTTTTGAACCTTACACAGCCATCTCTAAAACCACTCGTGCATTTTGAGTTTTAACCACCTAAACACTTAATATACCTCATATCTAAGTGATCCAGACCCATGTTCCCTCACTGTAACTCCTTCTCCACCATCCACCATTTTCAAATATCAAGCTTGCAGGTTGACTTGAGTAGGGAGATTCAGGGACTTTCAAGACAAAGTAAGGATTGGAATACACTCAAGGAGGTCCAGGAAAGCTAAACAGATCCTCAGGCCTTCTCAAAACTTGCTCAAACTCCATTCACGATCCCAGCTGAAAGAGGTAAAAACTCAAACTTCTATCTCTTCAAACAAACATCATTTGGTCCTAATTTGTGAAAGAAAATTGTAGATATCCTTGCCCTAAAGCTAACCATGTTCATAGTTTTCATTTATATTAACTGTGTATAGAGAATTTTGGATTTTAAATTTCTGTAAAACTTAGGTTTCAAATTAGGGCAAGTAAAATTAGCTTTGATTTTTGACTTTTAGTTTACATAAATTATATGGTTGAACTCGTGGGAAGAAACAGCATAATTTTCATGTTTGGAATTTCCATTTTTATGGAGAAATGAGAGAGATACAGGTGGTCCGGCCATGGCTCAAGGTTGAAGATGAAGTTGCCTTCAGGAGGCGTTTTCTAATATATATTTGTGTTTTTGTTTATATAAACGGATGTACAGCCACCCCAGTGGTAAGGCAGCGCGTAAAAATGCTAAAGGTCATGGGTTCAAGCCTCAGCGCGCTGCCTTTTGCAATTTTCTCATATTTTCCATTTTTTGTTGTTTTGCAGCGCATGGGCTTCAGTTTCATGGGCCTTATGTTTTTTTTCTAACATCCTACCTCCTGCTTACTTTTAACACCCTTGGCCCAATAATTTTATTTATTTATTTTACTTTTATTTTATTAAATATATTTTTCTTAATATTAAATATCATAAAAAATATAAAAATGATAGATTTATATTTTATCTTATTTTATTTTATTTTTTCTCAGAAAAATATTTTTTATTTAGTTATATTATCCATTTTTATTAATTAAATTTGTAAAATTAAATTAGAACTAGTTTAAATATTTAATTTTCTTCACACCCATTAAACATATTATTTTAGTATAAAAAAGACCAAAAGTATCTCATAATGCCATATATTATTTTCAAGATAAAAAAAATACAAAAAAAAAATACTTACTTTTTCTTAAAGAAATTTATTTCCTTTTAATCAAATAGAATTAGGATTTATTCAAAATCTTTTCTAAAATAATTTCTCTTCTTAATTGGTTTAAGATAATCTTGATTTATTTATTAGGTTTAGGTTAAAACTTTTTTCACATAAAAAACCAAACAAAAATCTTCTTTGCATTTACATATCTTTGCATATTTAATTTATCTTGTATATTATTTATTCCAATATTTGTACATATTCAATTTGATTGTAATAGATTAATTAGGTTTATATTATTTCAATCCCCATTCATAAATTGTATACCCCCTCCCACAAGAGTTGTAATAGGGTAGTAATTTTTAATTTTGCAATTTATCGCTTTTACATGATATGCTAGTAATTAGGGTTTGTATGGGAAGATGAAAACCAATCAAATAGAAAACCCTAATTCAAGACAAAATCAAGCATGAAAATGACACACTTTCACACAAAAAACCCCTAGGGTTATCCCACTTGATTGCCTTATACAAAAATGGTCATATTACGCATGTAAGGTATCTTAGCAAAACAAACAAATACAAGATCATAGTCCCTCGATGACGCTATTCAAAGTTGCCTTACCAAATGATCTCAGTCCCTCAAAAAAAAGCCAAGATACCTTGCAACATTTCTAATCATGGTTATACGATGACCCACGCCCGTCCCGTTTACATCCAAAGATAGGGTTGCTTACCAAATCAATGGTAAGACAACAATATCAAAGGAAAAGAAAATGAACAAGAAAGACATTTGAGTAGGTATATTACTGTTGTACCCCAAAATTTGCCCTCCCATATTCTCCAAGAAATTGCCAAGTCATGCTTCAAAATTCCCCAAGGGTTGCACAGTGCAAAGGTCTCCTATACAGTCAAGATTAGGGTTTGTGTTCTGATCAAGAAAATGAAGTTTTCAAAGGTCCAATCAAGCCTCACATGCCTACAGATATGGTCAAGCATCCTCATATCAAGTTTCAAGACATTCAGCTCAAAATTGCACAGTCAAAACCCTAATTGCACCACAGTCAACTGTAGGGGCAAAATGGTCATTTGACAGTCAAAAGTTCAAATTTTTGGTCAACATACCATTTTGAAGCCACAAACATCATTTGATCAATGCTTGATCATGATTCTCAAAATTTGGCTCAAAAATCATCAAGATGCAAAAGTTTCCTTATTTGGACAGTTGAAAAAAGTCAACTGAAATTGACCAGGGCATAACTTTCACATGGATTATCAGAAAAATTCCATCCAAAGCTCATTTTGAAAAGAAAGACATTTCCTACAACTCATCTTCATACTTCAAGTACAAGAAATGCTCTCACAAAAAGTTATCAATTTCAACATTATAGGTCATTTTCAAAAGTCAACAAAAAGGGACTTTAAGTCAAAGGCCATAACTTGAGATTGGTAAATCAAAATGACATGGGACAAAAGGCATTGGTTAGAGGACTCAAAGACCTTTCCAAAATGTCCAAGAACATGAGAAAAGCTTAAAAATTGAGCAAGTTATGCCTTGTAGAAGTTGGGAAATTTTTGGATATTTTGAAAAGTCAACATTGGTTCAAATGACCTAAAATTGCTAATGGGCCCATTTTTCTTCCATGATTCATCATCCATGACATATGCACAACCACTTGGCCCAAAGGGAAGTATTTTCTCATTTTTTATTTATTTATTTGAATTTTTATTTATATTAATTCATTTAAATATATGAAAAATATTTAACTTAACCTAACCAATCTTTTTATACATGTTTTAGACTCAATATTTCGTGTATATGCAAATAAGGAAAGATTTGGGTTGATTGATCATGATTGAGAACAAAGAACACATGGAAAAGATTGAAAAAAAGATCCTTAAAATCAAATTTTCAAAAACCATCATTGCATTGGATTTGTTCTACTTTTGTTAACCTAATGGACTCACTACATATGCTAGAACACAACCCTAATCAGAGGAGACACTAAGCTGCGCAAGAAAGCTCTTCACAAACTTGAAAAATTGTCAAAAAAGTCAATTCTGAAAACATTATTCCAGGGCGATTCAAGACCTAATTCTTGTTTCAATAGCTTCCTCAAGGTTCCCTGAACGTATTCCAATCAGAAACAACCATTAAAACGCAAGGAATTGGTATACAGCATTCAAGATACCTCATGAAAAATTCATTATCGTGTTTCAATATTTACGCACATTCATAGCATTTTGATTGTAGATTCATGTTCCTTGTGAAATTCTGAAACTAACCAATATGATTAATTGCATTTTTATGCTGTATACACGATTTCACCATGTTTGAGTTCTAGGGTTTGCAGGACCTCAAAATTGGGGGTTTTTATTTAAAGAACAATTGGCCTTCAAGAATGCCATGGTTGTAATCAGCAAGCCTGAATGATCACAAACCAACCATCGCGCCAAATTTATTGACCCTCTAGACCTATTCGCTATTTTCTGGTAGCATGCTTAAGAAAACGTGTATAAAACCGTTGCCTCATGTTTTTGTATTTCAGGGATGGTAAAGACGATGATGTCGTGGCAAAACGTGATACGCTGGTTTGAAATTCGCGCGCTTTAATCCACTAACGCGTAGTTTCACATTTTATTATTTGTTGTTTATTTAGGTAACAAAAGGTTTCAGTGGTTCAGCTGGCAAGCGTTGAGAGTGTTCACATCCAAGACCTGGGTTCGAGTCCCAGGTCTTCATGCTTTCCAATATCATTTTTCCATTAATATTCCTATGCAGCGCTTACGTTGAGGATCATCATACACGCTCAAAAATCAACGCCCACGTGTCCCAGAGCACTAGATTAACGGCCAGGAGCTGAAGACCATGATGAGCTCAAGTCAACGCGCGTGTACGTGTCCAGCAAAAGTCCAACAAGGCCATGCTTATTGGGCCAGAATTGCTTGGATTTAACCTCCACTTTGGGGACTACCACCCCCCTAGGTTTGCAAATTTTTCTCTCTTTTTTATTTTCTTTATTTATTTAAATCTTTTACTTTTAATTATTATTTGTTTAAATTAATTAATTATTTTTTACAAAATACAAAAACATCATAAAAATCAGAAAAGACAAAAAATATAATAAAAATTTTATTTTAATTTTTCTTGTAAATAAATTTGCATATAATTAAATTTAGTTTTTTTAATTTTAATACTTTTAACAAAAAATCTAAAAAATGTAGAAATAGGTTAATTAATAATTTTTCACCCTTTTTATTTTATTTTTCTGTCATAAATAATTAAATAACTAAATATTTATTTTCATGAATAAACTTGTAAATTAATTAGGGTTTCATCTAGGTTAAAAACTTCAATATTTTTCTTAATAACTTAAAAATAATTAGAATTAGGTTTAGCATGTTATTTTAATTTTAATTAATTCTTTCTTTTTTCTATTAAATCTTAAAATACATAAAAATACCAAAAAAAAACAAAAACAATTTCTTTTCTTAAATTTATTAAGTCATGTAACTTTAATATTTTGCAAAAGGGTCCAACGCCCTCGTTTCGATTTAATTTCGCATGTTCATTTTATTTTGCTTAAATAATTATGTACCTCTCCCGAAGCCTTGTAACATTTTAATTACTTCTCGCACTTTTAATTTCTTTATTTTCCGTCAAATCGGGTCCTGGTTAATTTTGGCGATGTGGACCCGCGCCATTTGTAATAGCTTAGAATTTACTTTTCCCGCAAATATTTTAATTGTTAATCAAAAGCATGAAAGAATGTATGGACGAAATAAAAACAAGCGTAGAACACCAACAACATGACAAGATAAATGCAAATGAAAACGACACACGAATCGCACACACCACCCTAGGGTACGCCTCACTGTTTCCTTGCCTCGAAAGGTGATCGTCGAGTAGAGGATGTCTTAGTAAGTCCTCATGATCCGGGAACCTGGCATGAGGGTAGCTTCTAAGGTGTCTTCCCATTGCTCTAGTGATCACCATGTCCCGAACCTTCGAATTGACCCGAACACCTCCAACGGTGGTGCTACCTACCTCTCAATGGTGGGATGGCACTACTTTAAAGGACATTTACACAGACGAATTCCTTAGGGTAGGTAGACGACTCTAGATACTTGCTCTAATTTCAAAATAATTCAAAAAAGACTTTTCACACTGACACCTTTTCAAAAAGCTTTCGAAAGCAATTTTTCAAACACTCTTGAGGACTGATACAAGAGTCGAGCTGGAATTTTCAAAGAAACTTTTTTAAAACCCACAGTTGAAAAGCAAACAAACCATTTTTGAAAACACAAATGAGCAAGTATCTAAGAGCCCATGGATAACCATGGATAGAAAGGGTGCTAACACCTTCCCTTTCTATAATCTACCTCCCGAACCGAGAGCAATCTCTTTAAGGAATTTTTATGTGCTTTTGTCCTTTCCATTTGGAGAAAATAAAAGACGGTGGCGACTCTTGCTTCCGCGACATTTCGCGAACCAGCGTTAAACAGTCAGTTCCAGATCCACCGATCACAGAACTGGCGACTCTGCTGGGGAATAAACTTAAAGTGAGGTGTACCTTAGGGATAGTTCATAACTGTGTTTTCACTTGTATTGATTTGCTTGCTTTACTATTGTGGGTTGCATCGGAGTTACATAGATCCTAACCCGGATCTGGGGATACCCTGTTTAGGTAGCATAAGCTGTGAGGGACCTGTCCGGCGTAGACCGACACAGGTGAAGCAGTGGCTACGTTGGTGTGGCACCTTGGTCTGTACCGATATCCCTTGTGTCGCAACGAGGAGAATATGGGTCTTCTAAGGAGTCATTAAGCACCAACAGACCTTAGAACCTTAAATGACACAACTTGGCCATTAGAACAGTAGCAGTATGCTACGCCCATTGAGGCTAAACTCTCGTGATGGTTCTGGCCGCAAGAAAAGATTGCGATGCTGGAGTTATGACCGATGGAGGGTAGTCAGTGATATTGGGATCCTCTAGAACCCGGTTACTTCTGATAGGACAGGTCTTAACCAACAAGCTGAAAGAGGGTAATACCTAGACCTCATGCTGGCCTAAACTCTAAGGGCTTCTCTTGTGTGACTTGTGTGCCTTCGTACTTGCCTACTTGCATGTTTGTCATCTGACACTTGAGCTTCTTGCAGGTTTTGTTTGTAGTCCTTAATTAGGACTCATAACAAGGTTTACCGATTTGCTTGCAGGTTTTGTTTTTAGTCCTTAATTAGGACTCATAACAAGGTTTACCGAGTTTTTGCAGGTTTTGGTTTGCAGTCCTTAGTTAGGGACTCATAACAGGGTTTACTCACATTACCCCATGCATACCATAACATCATACCATTGCATACATCCTAACCCATTTCAGGGACCTCAAGGGCTTGTGATGCAGGTCATGATAAATCAAACATCTAGCAAGGGGCAAAGAGGATTTATTTTCCTCTAGCCTAAGTGGTCAGAGGCTATGACCCACTAGATATGGTGAGCCTTTGACCCTTGGAAGAAGGACTCTCAACAACCCGAAGTTCCTTCAATCAAGCTACAAAATGCAAACTCTAACAAAATTTCCTTATTTACCCCGCGAGATCCTTGAAAACATTGCATGCATATCATACATATCATTGCATAACAGGTACCCCTTTGACAGGTCACTTACCATCTCCGCTGTTTATTTCAGCAATGGCTTCCCAACAAGATAACCAGGACCTTCTTGCTCAAGAGGCTCAGTTCAGGGAAATCTTCCTAGGTCTATCCAAGGGGCAAGAAGAGTTGAGGACACTCCTCATGGGGAATCTGATCAGAAAAAGTCCTGAAGATGACAAGGACGAGCAGCTGAAACGTCTACAAGCTGAGGTAGACACATTGAAAACCCAGATGCTGGGGCAAAGGGCCCTTATTCAAGGTTTAGCTCAGGAGCAAGGAGAGCTGAGAGCCATGATCAGTCAGCTTCCTCAAGGCATGAAGCAACCAGCCCAAATCAGGGACCAGGTCATGGAACAGCTTCCAAGAGGGCAAAGGTCGGGTCCAATGAATAGACCTCTCCGAGTTGCTACTACTTCACAGGTCCAACAACGACCTCGCCAAGAACAGCGGGTTGATCAGATTAGGTCAGACAAGCCTAAGAGACAATTCACCAGCATCAACATGTCATGGTCACGAGCTTTGCAGCACATGCTAAGGATGAACCTGATTGCAGTGATCAACCCTCCTGCAAATCCAAAGACCTCCTCCCCAAGTTACAACCCAGAAGCAAGGTGTGCTTACCATTCTGGTAGCCCGGGGCACGATACTGAGGATTGTTGGGCACTAAAGTACAAGATTCAGAATATGATCGATGCTAAAGAGGTCGAGTTCGAGCCCGCCGAGACTCCCAACGTGATCACTGCTCCCTTGCCAAAACATGGCTAGGACTGAAAAGACTTTTGTTCATTCGAATGTTCAAGTTACAATTTTCTTTTGTTCAAACATTTATTCATTGTTAAAACATTGTTATTTCATTAATGCATCGCTTATGTCTATTTTGAATCAATATATTCGTATTCACTATACGCAAATTATTTTCATATTTTTTCTGATGTCAACTCTCAATCAATAATTCTAAGCCTCTTGAGGGAGGATGACAAAAACGATACCACGATCTCTACAATATGCTTTTGAACAGACCCCGCTGATGAGGTACAGGCATTGTTTCAATTCCTAAACATTGGAGTTATAAGGAAGATAATCCCTCGTCAACCCCTCTGAGCCAAAGAAGTAGGAGTTTTTCTTTTCGAAATTTAAAACCCTTAATCATAACCTGGGGCAGGGTAGTCTCTCAGTTGATCCAAGCGCATAACGAATGGCACCAAAGAAGTCTTTACAAAACGAAGAAAGACAGTGATGGTTCCGAACAATCATAAGGACAGGAAGTCATTATAAAAAAAAATCATAAATGAAAAGCCCAAAAAGTCAAAACCAATGAAGGAGACTTATCAAACTGGGGCATCCCGCTGACTGTAATTCCAAAAAGGAAATAGCTCAGGCAAAAAAGAAAGGGATAACAAAAGTCAAGAAAGAGGTCTTACAAACCCTCAACAAAAAGGAACGACTGCCTATTCAAAATAAACTATCAACATCCGAACCATCACCGGAAAATCAGAGCAAAGACTCGAGCAAGGTCTAACGTATGATCAACTGAGTTTAGGTTTGGAGAACATCACGAAGAGTGGGTGGGTACAAATAATTTGAGCCTTTATCCTTTGTTTCTTAAACCGTGAACCAGGCCACGTTATAACCCTTAAAAGTCCTAGCTGAAGCATGGGTTAGTTCGAAAGCATACTGTTACGAAAGGTATCCTGACTCCTTAAGGCTTACGGTAAATACGGAGTTGACATCACGTTTTACAAACATTCACATGTTTTATGAAAAATGCGTTTTCAAAATCTTCAAGACAGACATAAGCTTTGCATTTTAACATAACTTTGTTTGCATATGACTTTTTGTTTGAACAGCATAGAAATTCGCACGACGAATGCCTAATGAACAGAAGCACTTCCAATCAAGGGGCATGATATGATCAGAGTCCATTATCTAGGGCAATCCAATCAAGATTCGGAGAATCTCTCAAAGGCCAAAATAGCCTGGGGCAAATCTCCGCCTGAGTCACTTGGGGCATTCCAACAACGAATCTTGCCTAATCAAACATCTTCTGGTGGCATGACAAAACACTTCTAACAGGGGCAACTCCCTACTTTCTGAGAACGGACATAGTCGGAAAAATACTACGCACAATCAAAGACCCGCTAGGTTGACATACCTAGGCAAAAATAAGGGCTTCCCGGCGAACCAAAAGGGTTCGGGCAAAATAAGGGACGAAATGAAAAAATATGTACACCCGGCAAGTCGAAAACCTGAAAAGGCGGCTTGGGCAAAAATGGGTATCCCTGTGGACTGAAAACCCGAAAGGGCGGTCCAGGCAAAAATTGGGGATCAAAGCGTACGACTATGTCCCGGCATCTTGTCACTTGCCTACCAGAAGAAGGTTGGTCCCTAAACAACTATCAGCGCCTCACAGGTCTTCCTCTCCCACCTCAGAAGCAGGGGCAATAAAGAGTTGTCTAACAGCAATCTAATTGTCCTATCCTCCAAGGTACCCAGGTAGGTTCAGCTAAAGACCATAATCAGTACATCTTAATTCCCCAGAGAGTGTGTCAGCAAGCAGTATACTCTCCTCAAGTAAAGCTATACAATCAAACTTAAGGAAAGTTGGGTATCCTCCAGCAGATCGCAACATTCCCCAGCAGCATATATACATATATTCATAACAAGCATCCCCGGCAGTCTTGGTCTAAAGATTGTTCCCCGGCGGTATATCAACATTCAAAGGAATCACTTCCCCAACATCTCAAAACTTCCCCAGGAGAATCCAATCCAGTTTCCCCCGGAAAGTTGGAAGTCATCTCCCCAAGCAGTAAGCTTATCCCTAGTAGATTCTGGAAGCTTATCCCCTCGCAGAGAACGAACGCGTCGTACGGCTTGATTTAAAGAGTTATTTCCTTAACAGGATATAACTGGGTTATCCTCAGCCAAAAGCCACGGAAAGAGCGTCGTCGACAAAGTCTTCCTATCCCCAGCAAATTATTATCAACGCTCAGCAAGGCATCCCTCTTCCCACAGAGTATTGCTTCCCAGCATGGTCGCTAGAGTATCTTTTCTCCCCGCAGAATCCTCCATTTGCCAAGTTTATTCCGCAACGGAGTCATCTTCTCCTACCGGTATTCTTGCAGTTATCATCCCCAGCGGAAGCAAAATCTATTCTTCAACATCAGCCCAGGATACGACTTCCCGGCACCCGTCAAGGATTCACTTTCCTAGACAAAAACATACATAAAACATCACATACATCATTATAACATGCATAGACACATCATATCATACAAGTCTCATTTATGTTGAGAACATCATTGCTTGATCCATATCATGCATTGCATATGACTGACCTTTACCTTTCAGGAAAGATCCAATTAAATTTTTAGCTATATTCCAAGACCTAGCCTGGTTCAGTTAAATCGACCCTAAGATTTTCCTGATTCTTATCCAGTCAAAGGCCTTCTCTGGTTCAGTCAGATCGACCCTAAGATCTCCCTGATTCTTATCCAGTTGAAGATTCCAAGACCTTGTCCGGTTCAGTTAAATCGACCCTAAGATTTTCCTGATTCTTATCCAGTCAAAGGCCTTCTCTGGTTCAGTCAGATCGACCCTAAGATCTCCCTGATTCTTATCCAGTTGAAGATTTCAAGACCTTGTCCGGTTCAGTTAAATCGACCCTAAGATTTTCCTGATTCTTATCCAGTCAAAGGCCTTCTCTGGTTCAGTCAGATCGACCCTAAGATCTCCCTGATTCTTATCCAGTTGAAGATTTCAAGACCTTGTCCGGTTCAGTTAAATCGACCCTAAGATTTTCCTGATTCTTATCCAGTCAAAGGCCTTCTCTGGTTCAGTCAGATCGACCCTAAGATCTCCCTGATTCTTATCCAGTTGAAGATTTTAAGACCTTGTCCGGTTCAGTTAAATCGACCCTAAGATTTTCCTGATTCTTATCCAGTCAAAGGCCTTCTCTGGTTCAGTCAGATCGACCCTAAGATCTCCCTGATTCTTATCCAGTTGAAGATTCCAAGACCTTGTCCGGTTCAGTTAAATCGACCCTAAGATTTTCCTGATTCTTATCCAGTCAAAGGCCTTCTCTGGTTCAGTCAGATCGACCCTAAGATCTCCCTGATTCTTATCCAGTTGAAGATTTCAAGACCTTGTCCGGTTCAGTTAAATCGACCCTAAGATTTTCCTGATTCTTATCCAGTCAAAGGCCTTCTCTGGTTCAGTCAGATCGACCCTAAGGTCTCCCTGATTCTTATCCAGTTGAAGATATTCCAAGACCTTGTCCGGTTCAGTTAAATCGACCCTAAGATTTTCCTGATTCTTATCCAGTCAAAGGCCTTCTCTGGTTCAGTCAGATCGACCCTAAGATCTCCCTGATTCTTATCCAGTTGAAGATATTCCAAGACCTTGTCCGGTTCAGTTAAATCGACCCTAAGATTTTCCTGATTCTTATCCAGTCAAAGGCCTCCTCTGGTTCAGTCAGATCGACCCTAAGATCTCCCTGATTCTTATCCCAGTAGAAGACACCCAAGATTCTCTCAGCGTTCCTGTTGGGGTAGTAATCGTCCAAGGTTCTCTCACCGTCCCGTTGAGGTAGTAACCATCCATGGTTCATTCATCATCTTGTGAAGCTCCAAATTCAGCTCCTGTAACCAGTCAGGACATATCTATGCCAAGCATCTGAAATCAACTCCTGCAACGTGTCAGGTACTCATGTTTCTTTTGCAGGTATGCAGGTTCTCGCTAAGGAACCTCCTACGCGATCAACATCCCGATGGCATCTATAAGCCCATCATCCTATTCATCAACCTCTAAATGGCATCTATAAGCCCATTCCATCATCACTGCTACTATGTGAGCGCAAATTTCTGGGCACTTTAGTGTCCAATCATCTTCCACCTTCGGATTACGAAAGGCACGTCAGCCAATCTGCATCCTCAGGTCTAAGAAGATTGAACAGGGGCAACTGTTGTACCCCAAAATTTTCCCTCCCATATTCTCCAAGAAATTGCCAAGTCATGCTTCAAAATTCCCCAAGGGTTGCACAGTGCAAAGGTCTCCTATACAGTCAAGATTAGGGTTTGTGTTCTGATCAAGAAAATGAAGTTTTCAAAGGTCCAATCAAGCCTCACATTCCTACAGATATGGTCATGCATCCTCATATCAAGTTTCAAGACATTTAGCTCAAAATTGCACAGTCAAAACCCTAATTGCACTACAGTCAACTGTAGGGGCAAAATGGTCATTTGACAGTCAAAAGTTCAAATTTTTGGTCAACATACCATTTTGAAGCCACATACATCATTTGATCAATGCTTGATCATGATTCTCAAAATTTGGCTCAAAAATCATCAAGATGCAAAAGTTTCCTTATTTGGACAGTTGAAAAAAGTCAACTGAAATTGACCAGGGCATAACTTTCACATGGATTATCAGAAAAATTCCATCCAAAGCTCATTTTGAAAAGAAAGACATTTCCTACAACTCATATTCATACTTCAAGTCCAAGAAATGCTCTCACAAAAAGTTATCAATTTCAACATTATAGGTCATTTTCAAAAGTCAACAAAAAGGGACTTTAAGTCAAAGGCCATAACTTGAGATTGGTAAATCAAAATGACATGGGACCAAAGGCATTGGTTAGAGGACTCAAAGACCTTTCCAAAATGTCCAAGAACATGAGAAAAGCTTAAAAATTGAGCAAGTTATGCCTTGTAGAAGTTGGGAAAGTTTTGGATATTTTGAAAAGTCAACATTGGTTCAAATGACCTAAAATTGCTAATGGGCCCATTTTTCTTCCATGATTCATCATCCATGACATATGCACAACCACTTGGCCCAAAGGGAAGTATTTTCTCATTTTTTATTTATTTATTTGAATTTTTATTTATATTAATTCATTTAAATATATGAAAAATATTTAACTTAACCTAACCAATCTTTTTATACATGTTTTAGACTCAATATTTCGTGTATATGCAAATAAGGAAAGATTTGGGTTGATTGATCATGATTGAGAACAAAGAACACATGGAAAAGATTGAAAAAAAGATCCTTAAAATCAAATTTTCAAAAACCATCATTGCATTGGATTTGTTCTACTTTTGTTAACCTAATGGACTCACTACATATGCTAGAACACAACCCTAATCAGAGGAGACACTAAGCTGCGCAAGAAAGCTCTTCACAAACTTGAAAAATTGTCAAAAAAGTCAATTCTGAAAACATTATTCCAGGGCGATTCAAGACCTAATTCTTGTTTCAATAGCTCCCTCAAGGTTCCCTGAACGTATTCCAATCAGAAACAACCATTAAAACGCAAGGAATTGGTATACAGCATTCAAGATACCTCATGAAAAATTCATTATCGTGTTTCAATATTTACGCACATTCATAGCATTTTGATTGTAGATTCATGTTCCTTGTGAAATTCTGAAACTAACCAATATGATTAATTGCATTTTTATGTTGTATACACGATTTCACCATGTTTGAGTTCTAGGGTTTGCAGGACCTCAAAATTGGGGGTTTTTATTTAAAGAACAATTGGCCTTCAAGAATGCCATGGTTGTAATCAGCAAGCCTGAATGATCACAAACCAACCATCGCGCCAAATTTATTGACCCTCTAGACCTATTCGCTATTTTCTGGTAGCATGCTTAAGAAAATGTGTATAAAACCGTTGCCTCATGTTTTTGTATTTCAGGGATGGTGAAGACGATGATGTCGTGGCAAAACGTGATACGCTGGTTTGAAATTCGCGCGCTTTAATCCACTAACGCGTAGTTTCACATTTTATTATTTGTTGTTTATTTAGGTAACAAAAGGTTTCAGTGGTTCAGCTGGCAAGCGTTGAGAGTGTTCACATCCAAGACCTGGGTTCGAGTCCCAGGTCTTCATGCTTTCCAATATCATTTTTCCATTAATATTCCTATGCAGCGCTTACGTTGAGGATCATCATACACGCTCAAAAATCAACGCCCACGTGTCCCAGAGCACTAGATTAACGGCCAGGAGCTGAAGACCATGATGAGCTCAAGTCAACGCGCGTGTACGTGTCCAGCAAAAGTCCAACAAGGCCATGCTTATTGGGCCAGAATTGCTTGGATTTAACCTCCACTTTGGGGACTACCACCCCCCTAGGTTTGCAAATTTTTCTCTCTTTTTTATTTTCTTTATTTATTTAAATCTTTTACTTTTAATTATTATTTGTTTAAATTAATTAATTATTTTTTACAAAATACAAAAACATCATAAAAATCAGAAAAGACAAAAAATATAATAAATATTTTATTTTAATTTTTCTTGTAAATAAATTTGCATATAATTAAATTTAGTTTTTTTAATTTTAATACTTTTAACAAAAAATCTAAAAAATGTAGAAATAGGTTAATTAATAATTTTTCACCCTTTTTATTTTATTTTTCTGTCATAAATAATTAAATAACTAAATATTTATTTTCATGAATAAACTTGTAAATTAATTAGAGTTTCATCTAGGTTAAAAACTTCAATATTTTTCTTAATAACTTAAAAATAATTAGAATTAGGTTTAACATGTTATTTTAATTTTAATTAATTCTTTCTTTTTTCTATTAAATCTTAAAATACATAAAAATACCAAAAAAAACAAAAACAATTTCTTTTCTTAAATTTATTAAGTCATGTAACTTTAATATTTTGCAAAAGGGTCCAACGCCCTCGTTTCGATTTAATTTCGCATGTTCATTTTATTTTGCTTAAATAATTATGTACCTCTCCCGAAGCCTTGTAACATTTTAATTACTTCTCGCACTTTTAATTTCTTTATTTTCCGTCAAATCGGGTCCTGGTTAATTTTGGCGATGTGGACCCGCGCCATTTGTAATAGCTTAGAATTTACTTTTCCCGCAAATATTTTAATTGTTAATCAAAAGCATGAAAGAATGTATGGACGAAATAAAAACAAGCGTAGAACACCAACAACATGACAAGATAAATGCAAATGAAAACGACACACGAATCGCACACACCACCCTAGGGTACGCCTCACTGTTGCCTTGCCTCGAAAGGTGATCGTCGAGTAGAGGATGTCTTAGTAAGTCCTCATGATCCGGGAACCTGGCATGAGGGTAGCTTCTAAGGTGTCTTCCCATTGCTCTGGTGATCACCATGTCCCGAACCTTCGAATTGACCCGAACACCTCCAACGGTGGTGCTACCTACCTCTCAATGGTGGGATGGCACTACTTTAAAGGACATTTACACAGACGAATTCCTTAGGGTAGGTAGACGACTCTAGATACTTGCTCTAATTTCAAAACAATTCAAAAAAGACTTTTCACACTGACACCTTTTCAAAAAGCTTTCGAAAGCAATTTTTCAAACACTCTTGAGGACTGATACAAGAGTCGAGCTGGAATTTTCAAAGAAACTTTTTTAAAACCCACAGTTGAAAAGCAAACAAACCATTTTTGAAAACACAAATGAGCAAGTATCTAAGAGTCCATGGATAACCATGGATAGAAAGGGTGCTAACACCTTCCCTTTCTATAATCTACCTCCCGAACCGAGAGCAATCTCTTTAAGGAATTTTTCTGTGCTTTTGTCCTTTCCATTTGGAGAAAATAAAAGACGGTGGCGACTCTTGCTTCCGCGACATTTCGCGAACCAGCGTTAAACAGTCAGTTCCAGATCCACCGATCACAATTACTTTTAGTTACTTTCCCCATTTCAAAACAAATATCCTTTGTATTTTCAAAACAAACACACACATTTCCAAACATCTTACAAACATTGAAAACATTTTCAAAAAGATCAACATCTTTGTATACATTCTTACGAACGAGAATCATTACAAAGATTTCCTAAACAATGGCCTCTTTAACAAAATACTTTCAAAACCACACAAAGCACAATTTCAAACAAAAGCAAGTGATCTAGAATGTAACTAAGAGCCCATGGAAAACTATGGATGAAAAGGGTGTTAATACCTTCCCTTTTCATAATATACCACCCGAACTCAAGAAACAATCTCAAAGGTCTTTCCTGTGCTTTTTAACCTTTCCTTTTGAATAAAAGAAAAGTCGGTGGTGACTCTTGCTAACCACAACATTTGCGATAAAATGCAAAACAATCAAGTCAGTTCTCCCACCGTATCACAGAACTGGTGACTCTACTGGGGAAAATCCTAAAAGTGGGGTTACCTTAGGGTTTAGATGACATTTACTTGCTTACATTGTTTGACTTGTGTGCTTTACATTATGGTTCTTTATTTGGGTTTGAATCCTCTATCCGGATTTGGGATACATTATAGGTAAGTAGCAATAAATTGTGGAAACTGTGCGGGGTATATGGACATGGTCTAAGCAATAGCTATGTTAGTGCAACATATTTGTGGGTATCGGTAGCCTTTGAGTTAATCAAAGAGAATACGGGGCCACTGAGTGATGTCATGAAGCACTAATGAACTTTTAGAACCTTTACTTGACCAACTTGGCCTTTAGGATGTTGTGAGATGACCGGCTTTGGTGCAGTTCAAAGTTGGTAGATACTCGATACTACACTCATTGAGATTTGGTTTCTTGGGATATTTTGGTCGCCATTAAAGAGGTTTGAGCTGAAACAATGAGCAAGGAAACAATCCAGTGATATTGAGCTCCTTAGAACCCGGTTACTATTACTAGGACAGGTTTAAGCCAACTAAACCTCAAGAGGGTACTTACCTATAAAACTCCATGCAAGCCTAAACTAAGAATTTGTTTGCTTTGTTTGTATATGCATACTTGTACATAACATCATGGACATCATGAACATCATATACATCCACTAACCATTTCAAGGATTTTGGGGATTCATCTTTGTTCTTTTTTTGTAGGATATGGGTTCACTTCGCAGGAAAACTATTCAAGTCAACCTTGTGAGGATCCATCCACAACTTAAGGAGCTAGCTTTAAGAATTCCTGAAAACTCTCCATTCACCGAGAGACATGGTCGTCTACTCAACTTGGTCACCTCCAACACATATGAGGACATGGTGAAAGTGCTCTTTCAGTTCTTTGATCCTTTGCACAATTGCTTCACATTTCCCGACTATCAACTTGTGCCTACTTTGGAAGAATTCTCCAAACTCTTGAGGATTCCCATTCTCAATCAACTACCTTTCAACAGTATGGAAAGAGATCCAAAGCCAGAAGAGATTTCTCAAGCTCTACACTTGCACTCATCTGATGTCACAACCATTGGGAAACAAGGAGTGGTGTCAAAGGTTTCTTAGTAAAGACCCTGTTTGAGAAAGCCTAAAGCAGTTGGAATTCCTTAGGCTTGCAAGCCTTTGAGGAAATTGTGGTTCTCCTCATCCATGGGATGTGTGATCGGTGGAAATAGAACTGACTGTTTTTAAGCTGGTTTGTGAAATGTCGCGGTAAGCAAGAGTCTCCATCGTCTTTTATGTTCTCCAACATGGAAAGGACAAAAGCACAACAAAATTCCTTCTTTGAGAATGTTTCTCGGTTCGGCAGGTAGATTTATAGAAAGGGAAGGTTTTAGCACCCTTTCTATCCATGGTTATCCATGGGCTCTTAGGTACGTTCTCTTATGTTTTCAAAAATTGTTTGCTTTTCTTGTGTGTGTGGGTTTTGAAAAAGTTTCGTTTGAAAAATTTCTAGGTAACTCTTGTATCTGTCCTCAAGAGTGTATGAAATATTTGTTTGAAAACTTTTTGAAAGTGTGGGTGCGAAAAGTTGTTTTGTTTGTTTGAAAGAGCAAGTACCCAGGAAAATCTACCTACTCTAAGGAATTAGGCTGTGTAAGAGTCCTTTAGATAGTGCTATCCCACCATTGAGAGGTAGGTAGCACCATCGTTGGAGTTATTCGGGTCAATTCGATTATAGGGACATGTGTGGTCACCAAAGCAATAGTAGGATGCCTTAGCAGCAACCCTAATGTCCTAGATCCTTTGTATCCGAGGCAACCGTTTGAGGCAACTGGATCTTAGACAGGAGGGCGACCTCTAAGACACCCTATACTTGATGACCACGTCGAGGCAACCAGTGAGGCGTACCCTAAGAGTGGCATGTGCATGTGTGTTGTTTCAGTTTATGTTATCTTGTACATGCATTTGTGAGCTACGGATTGGTTTTATTTTCCATACAAGTCTTTCATGCATTTTTTATAGTTAAGAGTGCGGAAAATAAATTGCGGAAAGGTAAATCTAGCTATTACAAGGCGCGGGTATATACATCGCCAAAAACAAACCCGTTTAGAAAAAATAAACTGCGAGAAAATAAATAAAGCGATAAAGGAGGTCCTAATTAACTATTACATTTCTGAGCAGATACATAATCAAAATAATGAATTAAAGCAAATATACGCACGAAAGGTTGAATCGGGACGTCCCTAGGGTTTTGACCCTTTTTGAGAAAAAAAATGAGATTTGTCCCTTTTTTGCAATTAATGAAATTGAGCCTAATTACTAATTAATTAATTTATTAAAAGAAAAAATGTTTTTGTGTTTTTTATGTTTTTAATGGAATAAAATAAAAAAAGAAATTAAAAGTGTCAAAAAACCCTAAGTTTAATTCATTTTTATTTATTGTAAAAGAAAATTGAAATTAAACCTAATTAAACTAGATTAATTTAAATTAGTGTTTATTTACAAAATAATTACCTAAGTGAAATTAATAAAAATAAAATATTTACATTTTTTAGTTTTCTGAATTTTTATTGTGAAAATATTAATTAATTAGTTTTAGTGATAATAATAATAATTAGAAGAAAAAAGGTTAATAAATAAAAATGGAAAATATAAAATAAAAGAAAAAAGGATGAACCAAAGGGGGGTTCTGGGCCCAGAATGGAGGTTTGCTAGCAGATTCCAAGCCCATTAACCCCAAGCCTGCGTTGACCTTCTGAATTCCCTGTAGCATGTGTTGACTGGATACATGGTGGTCGTCCACTCTAAGCCATTGGATCGCGGCTTGTAAACACCTGGCGCCTGGATGATTAAGACCTATGGTGGAATGCCTTGTATAGCGCTGCATGAGATCATATGAAGAAAAGGACAAATAAATATTTTGGGGGACCTGGGATTCGAACCCAGGTCACAGTGATCATTTGCCAGCGCGTCCTTCCACTGAGCCACTTGCCTTCATTTGTTATCATAACAATACATAATTATTATATTGATAAATCAAAACAAAGCCTGGAAAAAAAAATAAAACACGCGTTATTTTAAACGAACGAATGAGAGGGGGACGCGTCAGCGTCTTCTTCCTTTGATACTGGTTTTTTACCTGCGGATTTTTATCCGCGGGTAGTTTCGTAGGCATTTCTGAAAATCGTCCCTAGGCCATGAAAACCCATTTCAAAACCATGGTTGATCTCGTCCATGTCCCCTGAATCCATCCATACCCATGCTTTGTTCTAATTTCACCTGTAGTCAAAATACCTAAAACGCAAAAAGATGAACCCTAGAATCAGGCACCACGATTCAGGGCCTAAAAACCAAATTGGATAATGCAGTTAAGTCAGAAATTAAACAAGCAACATGATTATGCCAATAATATTTGAGAAACAATGCAAGAATAGAGAGTTCAAGTTTCATGTACAGGAGTGAGTTTGGAAGAACTTACAGTGCTTGATAGGTGGTCTTAGGATGCGTTTATGGTCGCTTTGGCTTCAGGGGATGGCAAGGAAGGATGTCACGCTCTCCTTTTGATCTGAAAATGCTTGCAACACCCCTTTTGATCTCACACTTTTTTGACAACTTTGCACTTTTGCTCTGGCCGTTTCAGTGATCTCTAGGTTGAGAATTAGGTTTGTCATGCTTGCTTATGTAGGTATGAATGAAATTAGGTCAGCAGCTGAGCCTTAACCTTGTGTATTGAAGGCTTGAGATCTTGGTTGACCACCATTAAAGAACCTTCCATATTTGGTTCAAATTCAAGATTTTGTGCACCAAAAGGCTTGGCACGAAATTGTTAGCTGGCACATGACACATAAAAGTCATTCAAGTCACCAAGATGCCATTCCATTAATTTGTTTGATTTTATTTGAATTATTATGGATTTAAAATGAATTAAATCAATAAAAATTAAATAAAATGGAAAAATAAATGTTTGATCTTGAAATTAATCATGGGACACGTGTATGGCATGACAAGGCTGAATCAAGTGAAAGAAAGTGGGCCCTTTTGTCAAAATTTGAAGTTTTAAGGATAGTTGACTTTTGCCATTTCACAAAAATTTCCCAACTTCTCCAATGCATATCTTGCTCAATTTTGATCATATGAACATGTTCTTAGACATTTTGGAAAGGTCTTGAAGTCCTCTAAGCAATGCCTTTGGTCCCATGTCATTTGGATTTACCAATCTCAGGTTATGGTCTTTGACTTAAAATGCCTTTTTGTTGACTTTTGAAAATGACCTATAATGTTGAAATTGATAACTTTTTGTGAGAGCATTTATTGGACTTGGGATGTGAAGATGAGTTGTAGGAAATGTCATCCCCTTCAAAATGAGCATTGGATGGGATTTTTCTGATGATCCATGAAAAAGTTATGCCTTGGTCAAGTTACAGTTGACTTTTCAACTGTCCAAAAATGGAAACTTTTGCATCTTGATGATTTTTGAGCCATTCTTGTGGAATCATGATCAAGACTTGATCAAATGATGATTGTGGCTTCAAAATAAGATGTTGACCAAATTTTTTTGACTTTTGACTGCCAAATGACCATTTTGCCCTGCAGTTGATTGTGAACTAAATAGGGCTTTTGACTGTGCAACTTGACCCTGTGAGCCTTGAAACTTGACATGTAGATGCTTGACAATGTATATAGGCCTATGGGACTTGATTGAGCCCTTGAAAACCTCAACTTCCTTGCAAGAAACAAAACCCTAATTTTGACTGGCTTAGGAGGATGTTTGACTGTGCAACCCCTTGGGAAATCTTGAGCCATTTGAATATGATCTTTGATAAACCTTGAAGAATATGGGAGGGCAAATTTTCGGGTACAACAGTTGCCCCTGTTCAATCTTCTTAGACCTGAGGATGTAGATTGGCTTGCGTGCCTTTCGTGATCCGAAGGTGGAAGATGATTGAACACTAGAGTGCCCAGAAATTTGCACTCACATAGTAGAGTATCAGCAATGTGATGTCAGGAATGGGCTTATAGATGCCATTTAGAGATAGGATGGATAGGAGAATGGGCTTAAAGATGCCATCCGGGAGTGTGACAGCGTCTTGTCGGGAATGGGCTTATAGATGCCATTTGGAAATGTGACAGCGTCTTGTCGGGAATGGGCTTATAGATGCCATTCGGAAATGTAATGGATAGTTGTGGAGATGGGCTTAAAGATGCCATCGGGGGTGTCGATCGCGTAAGAGATTCCTTAGCGAGAACTTTGCATACTTGAGAAAGAAAGATGGTTTCTTGGCCTATTACAGGGGTTGATCTTCAAACTCCTTATGCAGATATGCCCTGGCTAGAGACAAGTATCGAATCCACAATTAATCGCTCACAGATATGCCCTGGCTAGATACAGGAATCGAATCTGGAATTGGTCGTCTACAGATATGCCCTGGCTGGATACAGGAATCGAATCTCTAAACTTTTCATGCAGATATGCCCTGGCTGGATACAGGTATCGAATCTACAATCACTCACAGATATGCCCTGGCTAGATACAAGAATCGAATCTGGAATTGGTCGTCTACAGATATGCCCTGGCTGGATACAGGAATCAAATCTGGAATTGGTCGTCTATAGATATGCCCTGGCTGGATACAGGAATCGAATCTCTAAACTTTTCATGCAGATATGCCCTGGCTTGATACAGGTATCGAATCTACAATCAGTTATTAACAGATATGCCCTGGCTAGATACAAGAATCGAATCTGGAATTGTTCGTCTACAGATATGCCCTGGCTGGATACAGGAATCGAATCTCTAAACTCTTCATGCAGACATGCCCTGGCTAGATACAGGTATCGAATCTACAATCAGTTACTCACAGATATGCCCTGGCTAGATACAGGAATCGAATCTGGAATTGGTCGTCTACAGATATGCCCTGGTTGGATACAGGAATCGAATATCTAAACTCTTCATGCAGACATGCCCTGGCTAGATACAGGTGTCGAATCTACAATCAGTTACTCACAGATATGCCCAGGCTAAATACAGGAATCGAATCTGGAATTGGTCGTCTACAGATATGCCCTGGCTGGATACAGGAATCGAATCTCTAAACTCTTCATGCAGATATGCCCTGGCTGGGTACAGGTATCGAATCTATAATCAATCACTCACAGATATGCCCTGGCTAGATACAGGTATCGAATATGGAATTGTGACAGTTTATAGTAATCATCTTTGGATTAACCTTTTTCCTGAAAAGGCAAAACATCAGTTGTATGCAATGTCATGATGTATGAAATGCATGATGTCATGATGTTCAAAATGAGATAGTGTCATATGCACTTTATCATGTATGTAAGGAGGATGTATGTATGATGTCATGAATGTATTTTCGTCTAGGAAAATAAATCCTTGACGAATGTCGGGAGCTTGACTCCTGGGCTGACGTTGAAGAGTAGAGTTCTTCATTTCCGCTGGGGATGATTGCAAGAGTGTCGGTAGGAGAAGATGACTCCGTTGGGGAATAAACTTGTTGAAGAGATTACTCTGCAGGGAAATACTCTGTGGGGAGAGATACTTTGTTGAGGTTTTGATGATAGCTCCGCTGGGGATTCGGTTGATAAGTTATGTTGGGGAATTTGATGAACTCCGCTGGGGGATAGGAAGAACTTCGCCGAGGACGATCTTGCCGTGGTAATTAGCTGAGGATAACCCAGTTATAAGCTCTGGTGGGGAATAATCTTCTGAATAAAGCCGAGGAGAGGCTTTTGCACTCTGCAGGGGATAAGCTTCCATAATCTACTGGGGATAAGCTTCCAGAATTTACTGGGGATAAGCTTCCAGAATTTACTGGGGATAATGATTCAACTCTCCTGGGGAAACTTTTGGACTGTATTGGGGAAGTGGTTCCACTGAGGGTATCTTGTATTCTGACGGGGAACAATCTTATATTTCTGTCGAGGAATATTAAGACTGTCGGGGATGCTTGCTGAGGAATATCTGTATACTCTGCTAGGGAATATTAAGATCTTCTGGGGATACCCAACTTTTTCAGGATTGATGGTAGACCCACTCTGCTTGGGCGAGAGTATTGCTGACTTGCTGGAGATAATGTGCCTTTTCGGGGCTGATGGGAGACCAACTTTGCTTTAGGAGAGTATTGTTGAGTCTTATCTTATTGTGCGTTGAGTGAAGGTATCTTGGTCATATTCTTCAGCCGAACCTACCTTTGTACCTTGGTGGACAGAGCAACCCGATCGCTTAGACAACTCATTATTGCCCCTGTTTCTAATGTCACCTGTAATTAGTCCTTTGTTTCGCATGCAAATATTTGTGATCAGCAATTAATGTCAAATGCATATATCAAAAATGAACATTGGACGTTCTTTGCAAAACAAAACAGATAAAGGAAAAACAATTGGCAATTTGTCTGGAAAAGTGAATTTGTATTGATTTTTGGAATTTGCCTGTAAATAGGCGTTTTTGTACAAGAGGCTGACGTCCTAGTAAGAGAACACCGCCGAACAACATAGAGTTTATACAATTTTGAAAAGGAAAACAAAACAGCTATGTGAAAAATCCACCGGGTTTCAACTCTGCTATCGCCTTTATGTCTTCAAGCGTCTCATCACTTTGCTGCTTAGTTGAAGATGAAACTGATTGATTGATGCTGTCTGAACCTGATAGTTGATACCGAATTCTGGATGCAAGGTGATCCAATGAGACATAGTATTACGCTTATATCCCTAACTTTTGCCTGGACCGCCCTTTCGGGTTTTCAGTCCACCGGGATACCCATTTTTTCCCAAGCCGCATTTTCCGGTTTTCAACTTGCCGGGTGTATAGATTTTTTTCATTTAATCCCTTATTTTTGCCCGAACCCTTTTGGTTCGCCGGGAAGCCCTTATTTTTGCCTAGGTGTGTCAACCTAGCGGGTCTTTAATTCATGTGTAGTATCTTTTTACTATGTCTGTATTGGCGGGGTGAGGAAGGTCGTCACCATCCATGGTGGTTAGAATCATAGCTCCTCCTGAGAAGATATGTTTAACCACAAATGGCCCTTCGTACGTAGGGGTCCATTTTCCCCTGGGATCACTTTGAGGAAGAATGATGCGCTTGATTACCAGGTCCCCAACTTGATACTCTTGGCGTCTGACTTTCTTGTTAAATTCCTTGATCATCCGTTTTTGGTA
Organism: Vicia faba; assembly: GCA_948472305.1. NCBI lineage: Eukaryota > Viridiplantae > Streptophyta > Magnoliopsida > Fabales > Fabaceae > Vicia > Vicia faba. The sequence continues at coordinate 1,150,324,397 of OX451739.1, read as the reverse complement.
CGTCTGACCATGACAAATAGCAGTGAGTCTCTTTTCGTCGATTAGATTTAATTGATCAAGCCGAGTCTGGATCCAATCATCTTCGCTCAAACTTGCATCCTTCATTATCCGGAGAGAGGGTATCTGGACTTCAATAGGCAAGACTGCCTCCATGCCATAGACCAAGGAAAAGGGTGTTGCCCCTGTTGACGTCCGTGTTGAGGTACGGTACCCATGAAGATCAAACGGTAACATCTCGTGCCAATCTTTGTAGGTCACTGTCATCTTCTGCACAATCTTCTTGATATTCTTCTTAGCTGCTTCGACAGCCCCATTCATCTTCGGCCGGTAGGGAGAACAGTTGTGGTGTTGTATCTTGAATTGCTCGCAGAGCTCAGTGATCATCTTGTTATTAAGATTGGTACCATTGTCCGTAATGATCCTCTCTAGGACGCCGTATCGACAGATCAGGTTGTGCCGAATGAACCGTGCCACGATGTTCTTGGTTACGGTAGCATAGGAAGCTGCTTCAACCCACTTTGTGAAGTAATCAATCGCTACCAGGATGAAACGATGCTTGTTGGATGCCGTAGGTATGATTTCGCCGATCATATTAATGCCCCACATTGCAAAAGGCCAAGGTGCTGTCAAGACGTTCATTGGAACCGTAGGAATGTGCACCTTATCTGCATAGATCTGGCACTTATGACACGTCCGAGAATGTTGGTAACAGTCGGCTTCCATTGTGGACCAGAAATATCCTGCCCGAAGGATTTTCTTTGCCATGGTATGTCCACTGGAATATGTTCCGAAGGTACCCTCATGTAGCTCTGCCATGATCTTTTCTGCTTCAGTCTTATCCACACAACGCAGTAAGGTCGAATCATGGTTCCGCTTGTACAGAATGTCGTTGCTGAGGAAGAACTTTGCCGCGAATCTTCTCAGGAACTTTTTGTCATTAACAGACGCACCCTCGGGGTATTATTGAACTTCCAAGTACCTCTTCACTTCATGATACCAAGGTTTCTCAGTTACCTCTTCAGCCTCGAGATCACAGCAATGTGCAGGTTCATCTAATTTCCATATAATGATCCGGGGAGCCTCGTTGTCCCATTTTACTTTGAACATGGAAGACATCGTAGCCAGCGCGTCCACCAACTGATTCTCCTCTCTTGGGAAGTGTTCAAAAGTTATCTCCGTGAAATGGGGGATCAATGTCAGTACATACTCCTTGTAGGGAATAAGATTCGGGTGTTTCGTATCCCACTCGCCTTTGATCTGACTGATCACGAGAGCGGAATCTCCGAAGACACTCAGAAACTTCATCCTTAAGTTAATTGCAGCTTGAAGACCCATGATGCATGCCTCATACTCCGCCATGTTGTTGGTGCAGTTGAAACATAGCCGGGCAGTAAGTGGAGTATGAGTGCCTTTAGGCAATATGATCACAGCGCCAATACCGTTACCCAAAGCGTTTGAGGCTCCGTCAAAGTGCATAGACCATCGGGATCCTTCCTCAGGTCCAGGTACTTCACAATCAGTCACTACCATGATATTCTCGTCGGGAAATTCAAAGTTCATAGATTGGTAGTCATCCACTGCCTGGTGTGCCAAATGGTCTGCCAATACACTTCCCTTGATTTCTTTCTGAGTCGTGTACTGGATGTCGTATTCGGTAAAGATCATCTGCCATCTTGCTATTCTTCCGGACAGAGCAGGCTTTTCGAATATGTACTTGATTGGATCCATTTTTGAAATTAACTGAGTAGCGTGAGTCAACATATACTGTCTCAGCCGGCGAGCAGCCCATACCAAAGCGCAGCAAGTTTTCTCAAGCAGTGAGTATCGGGTCTCACAGTCGGTAAACTTTTTGCTAAGGTAATAAATAGCATGCTCTTTCCCGCCAGACTCGTCATGCTTCCCCAGCACACACCCCATTGAGCTGTCAAGTATAGTATTAGAGGTCTCCCTTCAACAGGTGGCATAAGAATGGGTGGTTCTTGGAGATACTCTTTGATTCTTTCGAAAGCGGCCTGACATTCATCGTTCCAACGTACTACTTGATCTTTCTTCAGTAGCTTGAAGATTGGTTCACAGGTAGCAGTTAGATGTGAGATGAATCGGGCAATGTAATTCAGTCGTCCTAGAAAGCCTCTGACTTCTTTCTCTATCTTGGGAGTTGGCATCTCTTGTATGGCTTTCACCTTGGCAGGGTCCACTTGGATACCTTTGTCGCTTACAACGAAGCCTAGCAATTTTCCAGATCTTACCCCGAAGGTGCACTTGTTCGGGTTCAACCTCAGCTTGTACAACTTCAGACGGTCAAACAGCTTCTGTAGATGGTTAAGGTGTTCCTCCTCAGTTTGGGACCTTGCAATCATATCGTCGACGTATACTTCAATCTCATGATGGATCATGTCATGAAATAAAGCAACCATGGCACGTTGGTAGGTTGCCCCAGCATTTTTCAACCCAAACGGCATGACCTTGTAGCAAAAGGTGCCCCACTGAGTAACAAAAGTGGTCTTCTCCATGTCTTCAGGAGCCATCTTGATTTGATTATACCCGGAGAACCCGTCCATGAAGGAGAATACCTTAAGCTGAGCAGTGTTGTCAACCAGAACGTCGATGTGAGGCAGAGGGAAATCATCCTTGGGGCTTGCCCTGTTCAAATCCCTTTAATCAACACACATTCGGACCTTACCGTCCTTCTTCGGCACTGGAACCACGTTGGCAACCCACTGAGGGTAAGAAGTCACTGCTAGAAAACCGGCGTCGAATTGTTTCATAACCTCAGCTTTGATTTTCTCGGACATTTCTGGACGCATACGGCGGACCTTCTGTTTTACTGGAGGGCAGTCTTCCTTGGTAGGCAGGTGATGAACCACAATGTCAGTATCCAACCCAGGCATGTCTTCGTAAGACCAGGCAAAGATTTCCACGTAGTCATGCAACATCTGAATCAACCGTTGTTTCACACTGAGCTCCAGATTAGCACCAATCTTGACTTCCTTTTTGTCTGTCTCAGTACCCAGATTTACCGTTTCCACTGGCTCTTCATGTGGCTGAATGGCCCTCTCTTCCTGGAGTAACAGTCTTGTAAGTTCACCAGGCACTTCGCAATCATCTTCACCTTCGTCTTCGGCTAAGTTGATCAGATTTTCGAAGTCATAACTGGCAGTAGTAGAGTCGTTACTAGTGGGATCCAGAGTGGATTGGAACCTGTATAAGTGAGTGTGTGTAAATATAGTTGTTTTGCAATATATAAAGAAAGAAAGGGAGCGCAAGATTTGAAATGCGAAAAACGTCCAATGTTTTTATTCATGATATATGAAAGTGTCAAATAACAAGCCCTCACAAATGAAGCCACGGTGCCCCGGGTAAGACACCGGGCCATAAAGTTTAGTAATATTGTTTGTTACAAATTCAAAACAAAGGAGTTCATTACTGAGTGACAAAAGTAATAGGTATGAAATCTTTTGCCGTCCAGTTACTTGGTCCACCATTGGTTGTTGGGTAGATCCAGCTGTCGAACTCAGATTCTTCCGCTTCGTCCTCAATAGCATTTACTCCTGGGTTAGTGATGAACACGGGAGGTCTTCCAATCCTTGCCTTGCAAACAGCCCTCTGAGCTTCTGCAGTGAAACCCAAGCCAAATTTGTCAGTCTTTAGAGTGAAATCAGGAAGTCGGCCCCAGTTTGCGCACTCACCCTTCTCGATCCCAGCCCGGGCATCCTTCAAGGAAGCCATCTTCAAAGGAGAGTCTTCTTCAGTCACTGTCTCTGCTGCTACCAATGTCTGAGGCACCTCTTCAAAGTGTTGAAAGGGGGTCTCAATGAACTCCCCATCCATCTCCACGTACCGGAACGAGTTAAGGTGGCTGACCATATATTCTTCTTCCCCTTGAACTGTTACGATCTTCCCTCTGACCGGGTACTTAAGTTTCTGATGTAATGTGGAGGTCACAGCTCTAGCCTTGTGGATCCATGGACGACCCAGCAAACCAGAATAGGATGGTCGGATGTCCATCACATAGAAAGTAGAATCAAAAACTTGAGAACCAACCCTGATTGGAATGTCAACTTCTCCATGTACCATCCTCTTCGACCCGTCAAAGGCCCGGACAACAATGTTACTCGGCTTGAGCTCTAAACCCTCACAATCCAACCTGTCTAGGGCCTTCTTGGGTAATACGTTCAACGAAGAACCGGTGTCTACCAACACATGGGCAAGAGTAGTGCCCCTGCATTCAATAGAGACATGCAGGGCGTCGTTATGGTTCTTTCCCTTGGCAGTCAGATTGGCGTCAGAGAAACCCAACCCATTATCAGCAGTCAAGTTGGCCACACAATCGGTAAATTGATCAGCAGACATTTCTTGTGGCACATGGGCCGTCTTCAGGAAGGAGATCAGAGCCTTGGCATGGGCCTCTGAGCACAACAACAGTGACAACATAGAAATCTTAGAGGGGGTGTGCCCCAGCTGCTCAACTACATTGAAATCACTTTTCTTGATAATTTTGAGAATCTCTTCCATCTCTTGCTTGGAAGCTTCAACATTGACAGTCTTCGGTGCCTCCATCTGGGCAGGCACATCAGTAGCAATCCCTTTGCCCCGAGCGTCAGGCGACTCGGAAGCAGGGGTAGAAATAGGTACTTGGTCAGGTAGGGAAATGGGCACACTTGTAGGTGTGATGACAAGAGGTCTCTGAATTGTTGGTGGCGCAATATCAGGTGAGAAGAGCCTGCCACTGCGAGTGACTTTAGCAGGCCCGGTGATGTTACTGATGCCGGTACTAGCATCAAACTCTTGCTTTACTCCAAGAACATAAACATCTACCCCATATTACCACGGGACAGCTTTGTCAGACTTATAGGGGATGGGCCCCGGAACAGTAATGATGATGGGAGCAATCTTCTGAGTGGACATGATTTTGACAGGCTTCTTTGAGGGAGCCTTAGGAGGGTTGTTGAAAATAGTGACAATAGAAACTTCTTCGGTACGGACAGCAGGAACATCAATCTTCTTGAACAAAATCTCTTTACTATCCATCAGGTTTTGGACGCCTGACTTCAGCAAAGGACAACCAGTAGGTGAAACAGCACATAGAAGGCAACCTTTACTACATCCCAGAAATAAACCGGCTAGCAATAGGTTCCTTTTGACAGTCAACAACGGAGTAACAATCTCATCCACAGAGGCTACATACGGGTCTTCTTCCACAACATTCACTCCATGCTGGGGCATGGGAGCAGTCACAACATTAGGCCTTTCGGGCGCCTCGAACTGTATTTCCTTAGCATCAATAAGGTCCTGAACCTTATTCCTTAGAGCCCAACAATCATCGGTAGTATGCCCCGGGCTATCAGAGTGATAAGCGCAGCGGGCGTTGGGGTTGTACTTTGGAGAGGTTGTGTTTACCACCTTCGGAGCTTCCTTGATAGTTACCAGATTGGTTGACAGCAGTTGCGGCAATATCTGAGATAGGGTCATGCTGAGCCGAGTGTACTGTCTTTTAGGTCTCTCACCTCTTGGATGGTTATACTGCTGAGGAGAAACAGCAGGCTTGGAAATTACCACCGCGTTGACAGCTTGGCGGCGTTCCGGTTTGTTCTGTCTCCCTGGACCATACACAGCACTAGCTTCCTTCTTGAAGGTCTTCTTTTCAGTACTCGAGGAGGCACCTTTCTGTATCTTCCCTGACTTGATACCAGCTTCTATCCTTTCACCAGTCAGGATGAGGTCTGTAAACCCTACAGAGGAATTACCAATCAGGTGGTTGAAGAATGGACCGGACAGGGTCCCCAAGAACATGTCCACGAGTTCACGGTCCGTCAATGGTGGCTGCACCCTGCCAGCCAGGTCTCTCCAATTCTGCGCGTACTCCTTAAAACCTTCGCCCGTTCCTAGTGACATACCCTTGAGCTGGGTACGCGTAGGAGCGAGGTCGGAATTGTACTGATATTGCTTATAAAAAGTAGTAGCCAAGTCCTCCCAGTTACGAATATTGGTTCCATCCAGCTGATAGAACCATTCGAGTTGAGTCCTTGAAAGACTCTCCTGGAAGAAATGGATCCATAGATTCTTGTCTGCAGTGTAAGGTTGGATCTTCCTTACATAAGAGCGGAGGTGCAGTTTAGGACAGGAAGCCCCGTCGTACTTCACAAAGGCAGGTGCCTTGATCTTGTGTGGGATCACCACCCCAGAAGATAAACCTAAGTCTCCAAAGTCCAACCCAGGCACACGTTGAATCTCCATAGCATTTAACCGGTCCTCCAGCTATTTGTACCTATCCTCAGCAGGAGGGTATTGTTCATCATTGAAATTTGTCTCGTTGTCGGAGACCGCAGGACTAGGAACCTCTCTCCCTTGGGGACTATCCTTCTCTGCAGAAGAAGTAGCCTGATCAGCCTCATTTTGCAGTATATTCCCAAACCTCCGTCCAGTGTTAAACAGCACAGTCCTCTTCTTCTTCTTCTTCTTCTCCTTCAAGAGCAGAGTCTTCAACTCCTGTTGTCCCTGGGCTAAGCTCATGACCAGCTCTTGAAACTGGGCGTTCTGGGCCTGGAGGGCCTTGATAGCTTGTTCAGTAGTAGGTTCAGGATTCATGATGATTGAGTGAGTGCTGAAATAAACAGAGAAGAAGATTAAGCAACCTGTAGAAAAAGAGTACCTGTTATGCACATGATGCATGATATTCTATTTATGCAATGCATTCAAGGGTTCGAAAGTTCAACTTCGTTGTAGACAAAAAGGAACACACGTTATATTAAGAAATGATCTGTTCAGTACATCAGGGCCTCATGGGTAAAACATTACAAAATAATTAATCCCAAAAGACACTGCGCATCCTCTTTGGAGCGATGTAGGTGTTGAGAGTCTTTTCCTTGTGCAGTAGGCGGGTGAGCTCCAAGACCTTCTTCTCACTGGCATGTAGATTGGTTTCAAGAGAATTTCGCTCTTCCTTGAGTTGGATCCAGCTTTTTTGCATTTCTTCCTAAGATGTTGGCATGTCAGGATGTTGGATTGTGTAGGGCACCTCTCCTTCCAAAACTGGCTCTTTGATCACGGGGAGAACATGAGGATATGGCATCACTAGCTTCTGGGAGTGGGCTCGTACCCATTTGAGATAAGGCTCGAGGGGGATGGATTTCTTGTGCCCCAGTGTCTTACTATCTACCCTGTTGGGCATCCTCCAAGCTCTGATGAATCTCTGGCGAAGTCCTTGTGCATCATTGTCGAAGTCAAAAACTATGTCAGGAATCAACATGTCATGAGGGCCATCCCTCCGAGCATATCCAAACTGTCTCAAGGCCATACACGGGTTGTAAGTAATGCCCCCTCTAATTCCAAGTAAAGGAACATTAGGAAACTCTCTGCAATGATCAATGATAGTGACATTTTCTCTGGACCGAGAACACCAATGTTTATCAGCATGTGTAAGAGTCATCAATCATTGTGACCATCTCAAACCCCGCTCGTTCTTCAAAACTGATTGTGGAAGGTGCGAAATAAACCACCTTGCCAAGAGAGGAGTGCAGCACATGAGAACACCTCTTTTTCTCATGGTTCGAGTGTAACATGAGTGGAGGATGTCCCCAAGCAACGTAGGTATGGGATTCATGGACATGAAGATCTTGACAGCATTGATATCTATAAGTTGATCTGGATTCGGGAACAACACCAATCCATAGACAAGGAGTGCCACAACTTCTTCAAAAGCTTGTAGGTCAAGGGAATTCCAACATTCTCGGGCCTTCTCAAACAGAAACTTTGCCAAGAATCCTTTGATACCACTTCTAACTTCCCAATGTCCCTTGATGTCAGATGGTTGTAGGCATAATGCTTTAGCAACCTCTTCAAGTTTTGGTTCCCTTTCCGTACCTTTGTAGGGTAGTTGACTGAGAATGGGAACCTTCAGAAGCTGAGAAAACTCTTCCAAAGTAGGCACCAATTGATAATTCAGGAAAGTAAAACAGTGGTGGAAAGGGTCAAAGAACTGGAAGAGAACTTTTATCATATCTTCTTCAATGTTGGTGTTAACCAAGCTGATGATTCTACCATGCCTTTCACTGGAGGAAGAGTTCTCGGGAATCCTGGATGTAAGCTCCTTAAGCTGAGGAGGGATCCTTACAAGGTTGATCTGAATTGTCTTTCTGTGGATAGATTCCATGTCCTACAAAACAAGAACAAAGATGAAGATTCGAACCCTTGAAGTGGTTAGTAAATGCATATGATGTTGTATGATGCTATGATGTTATGATAAGGACACACCACAAGTATTCACAAGAAGCAAACATGATAAGGCACACAAGTCACACCAGACAGCCCTTAGAGTTTAGGCCAGCATGAGGTTTAGGTATTACCCTCTTGAAGTTGGTGGGCTCAAAAACCTGTCCTATCAAAAGTAACCGGGTTCTAAGGATCTCAATATCATTGGGTTGTTTTCTGTGTTCATTATTTTGATTTAGCCACTGAACTGGCGATCAAAATATTCCAAGAAAACAACCCTCAATGAGTGTAGTTTCGAGTATCTACCATCTTCGGACTGCACCAAAGTCGGTCATCTCACTACCCCTAAAGAGGCCAGGATGGTTCAGTAAGGTTCCTAAGGTCAGTTGATACTTCACGACACCACGCGGCGGCCCCGTACTCTCCTTGACTTGACTCAAGGGTTACCAGTACTCACCAAAGTTCCACATCAACGTACCAAACTGCTTCAACCGTGTCGGTATACCCCGCACAGTTCCCTCACAGTTTGTTGCTAATTTCTAAGAGGTATCCCCCAGATCCGGGTTAGGATCTATGAAACTCCAAGACAGGCCCACAATATTAAAGCAAACAAATCAGGCAATTGAAAACATAAGAGTGGTCTAATCCTAAGGTACACCTCACTTATTAAGTATCCCCAGCATAGTCGCCAGTTCTGTGATCGGTGGAAATAGAACTGACTGTTTTTAAGCTGGTTCGCAAAATGTCATGGTAAGCAAGAGTCGCCATCGTCTTTTATGTTCTCCAACATGGAAAGGACAAAAGCACAGCAAAATTCCTTCTTTGAGAATGTTTCTCGGTTCGGGAGGTAGATTTATAGAAAGGGAAGGTGTTAGCACCCTTTCTATCCATGGTTATCCATGGGCTCTTAGGTACTTGCTCTTATGTTTTCAAAAATTGTTTGCTTTTCTTGTGTGTGTGGGTTTTGAAAAAGTTTCGTTTGAAAAATTTCTAGGTAACTCTTGTATCTGTCCTCAAGAGTGTATGAAATATTTGTTTGAAAACTTTTTGAAAGTGTGGGTGAGAAAAGTTGTTTTGTTTGTTTGAAAGAGCAAGTACCCAGGAGAATCTACCTACTCTAAGGAATTAGGCTGTGTAAGAGTCCTGCAGATACTCAATGTCACGTTCAATGTTATGACACCGTATCTGACTTTCTATAAGATAGTAAATACAAAAACAGTAAAGAACACAGTCAATTGTTTACCCAGTTCAGTGTGCAACAACGCCTACTTTGGGGGCTACCAAGCCAGGGAGGAAATCCACTATAAGAGATATTAATTCAGGAATAAACCAACCAGTTTATCTCCTTCACTTAAGACCTACCCAATGCAACTTCAATCTAAGTACAACTTAAACCTGAGTTCCTACTCACTCCCCCTCAATCACAACAGTGATACTTAAAACAATTGACTAATGATTTAATGAAGACACTCTTCAAAACATACACTTGATTATGCTTCACAGCTTTTTAATCAAGCAACACAAACACTCTGGCTTCACAGCTTTGAGTGATACATAAACCTAACTTGACTTTGCTTCAAAGCTTTAGTCAAGAGACACAAAACACTCTTGCTTCAAAGCTTTGAGTGATACAAAACCCTTACAATTAAAACCTATTCCAAGTCACTTATCACAATGATACTTGCTTGGATTACAATAGTTAAAACTATACAACTTCTAAAAGATCTTCTGTCAAAAGGGATAAATTCCAAACAGCAGCCCTGTTGAATATATAACAGCTGCTTCTTCAGTTAGGGTTTCCACAAAATGCTAGGGTTAATTCCGTTTAACCTTAAGACTTGGTCACAGGACTTTATCAACCAGGTTAGGGTTGAGCTAGGTTAACCCCAAGTCCACGAGATTTTCTGTTCTGGAAAGACTGAGTCATTTTCCTGAAAAAACTCAGAATTACCCAAACTGCACAACTGTTAGTTCAGAACAGGATGTCTTAACATTTGTTATGACATCTGAATTCCTGTTTACTGATTTTGGTAAATGTGATCTTTTTGCAAAATGCTCAGATACACACTCATAAACATCAGTACCTGTATAACATTATTTTTCTGCAAAGGTACCTAATAAACTGGAATGTTATGACATCAGTCATGACATTCACACACCTGGTTTTACCAAAAATGCATGCCAATAACTAAACAACTACAAACTCCCCCTTTGGCAGATTTTTGGCTAAAGCCCCTAAGCAATCAGAGATAGATAGCAGCAGAATAGATATGACTGCAGAAAAATAGAATGTCTATCAAGTAATTAACCACAGAATAATATCTCCCCCTCTTTAGCCACAAATGGGCCAAAGATACATGTTCTTAAATGTTTATACAGTCATCCAGAAAAAGTAATAAAAACAACAACTAAAATCTGAACACACTTGCAAACTCCACCAGGGACCAGCATCAACTCCACCAACCTTTAAGCATTGTCCCCTTCAGAGGAGCTAGTTTCTTCAGTATTGAGTTGATCTTCAGCAGCACCCTCTTCCCTTCTGTTTCCTTCAGCTTCCTCCTTTTCTAACCTAGAAATTAGGTTTTCTAGGGTCTTTTTCCTAGTCTCCAGCTCTTTGCAGGTCTCTTTCAATACAGCTATAACATCATATGTTTTGGACTGAGTCTTCACAGATGATGTCTCAGCTGATGTTATGACAATATCAGGAGCATGAGATCCCTGAAACAGCTTGTAGTGTAACCCAAGAGCAGGAGCTCTTTTGCAAGCAGTATCTCTTGCCACCAGGATATCAGAGTACTATGCAAGGATAATTCCACACAGGAGGGAGGGAAAGGCAATAGGGCCTTTGACAGCAAAGCTACCAGCATGTTTTAGAGTTTGTTCAAAAATAGACCTGCCATAGTCAAATTCAGTCTTGGTTCCCACAGCATAAATAAATCTTCCCAATCCTGTGGAGATAGTAGATTTATGGTTTGTAGGGACCCAGTTGGCTGCACCAATCTTGTGCAGGATGGCAAATTCCATGCTTAGTTTGTTGGCATTCAGCTTGCCTTTCAAGGGCCAGCACTTGACTTGTCTTGCTGTGATGGTTTGACAAACTTCATTGTCAGTGACTTCCAGTTCAGGGCAATCCTCATTTGATCTTCCAAGAAATTTGTTAATTTCTGATGGAGAGAAATTAACCCTTCTTCCTCTAACATAAACACATTCAAAGTCAGCTGACCTTCCATCAGCACATTCATCAGACAAGTTAACTATGAACTCCTTGACCATATTTTCATAGCACTTGGTAAATTTTACCACAGTCTTCATCGGTCCAACAGTTTTAATCAGGTCCATGATTTCCTTGCACTCCATGGCATCATTGTTTAGATCTCTTTCTAAAGCTATTCTCTTCAAGCAAACATACTTCCATCTGTTGGCATTGTCAGGGTGGTGAAAAGAGATGTTGTCTGTTGGGACTTCAGGAACTCTAGCCATTTTGCTGGAGGGGAGTTTCCTTCTGATAGGAATTTCTTCAGCATCAATCTCAAACTCTGATTCCTCATCAGAATCAGAAGACTCGGGTTCTTTTCTTTTCTTTGTAATTGGTTGTCTACCAGTATGCACTTGGGCTTTCACCTTCCCTTTGGACTGACTAGTTTTCACAGATTCTACCCCAGTCTTGCCTTCAGCCTTGGATTTCTTATTAGCAGGTTTCTCTTTGGTCATACATTGTGCAGCATTCTAATTACCCTTTCTTTTCATCATTCTCCTAGCTATGCTAGGGTTTACATTGGCAATTAGATCATTGTCTGAGTATTCCTCGTCCACATCAATGACAGGTGGATCAACAGTTTTCTATGAAGGGTTCTGAATGTTGTCATTTGGTGTCACAACATTCTCAGAGACATCTACATTTGCTTCAACATTTGGGCTTGCTGATTCTTGATTTAATGGGACAGAAATCCCCGGTACATAGTGGTTTTTTCTTAGTATTCTTGTAACAAGCCTAGCAATTGCTTGATGTACTTGAGCTGATCCTTCCCTATTTGGTAAAGAGGAAGAAGGATGAGAAGGATTGCCAGAAGCAGTAGCTTGAGCTCTTCCTGCATGCCTAGTTCTCAGCTTTTTGACTTTGGAGGGGTCAGTTGCCATTTCTCTGAGAGGAGTGATCTCCAGGACTTCAGAATCTATGCATGTGGTGATTGCTCGAGAATCTTGGTCAGATGATGAAGATGAAGTGGTCGCCTTGGTTGAAGATGATGTTTGAGACATTTTGATTGACTTAGAGCACCAGTAGCAATTTGAGAGAAAACTTTGATTGAGAGAAGGGAATAGGTTGCAAAGTCGAGAGACGTAGGAGGCAAATGAGAGTCTATTCAACTTCTTAATAATTTTGAAAGAATTGGAAAAACATATGATTAACCCACTAAAAATAGACTTAACAAAAATAAATCCTTCAACCCTTGCTTTAAGCAAAATTAATTGCTATAATTTCTCATGTTGGCAAATACCCATCTTGCCCCTCAAGTTTTCAAGTTGATTTCCATCAAGAGCCTTGGCAGAAAAATCAGCCAGCTGAAGCTTAATGATACCATGTTCTAGTTTAATTGTCTTCTTCTCTACAAGGTCAATATGCTTGGTCCTGCTATGCTGAATAGGGTTCTTGGAAATATTGATTGTATTCAGATTATCACAATACAATGTCACAACATCTTGTGAGACATTATACTCAGTGAGCATCTGTTTTGTCCAGATAATTTGAGAACAGCTACTACCAGCTGCAACTATTTTAGCACAGAGTTGAAAAGGCAATCTTTTGACATGAATCATAGCTCTGGAAGATTCCTGTATGATCCTATTTTTCCTTCTGTCAACTCCATTTTGATGAGGAGTTATAGGAGAAGAGACTTCATGACTCATTCCTTCTAAGAAACAGAATTTATTAAACTTGTTGTTTCCAAATTCCTTGTCATGATCACTTCTGATTCTGACAATACATCCTTCTTTTTGGGTTTTCTTGCACTGTTCTCTAAAAACTTCAAGGTTATTCACCACATCATAGACATATCTCTTTTTACCAAGCCTTTCAATTTGATGTTCACCACAAACCCTCCTTTTATCAATTTGCAGTCTTGGAATCCTTATGACTGCTTCCATAGAGATAGTTCTTTTCATTCTTCTTAGATGAAGATGGCCAAGTTTATGGTGCCACAGTTTCATCTCTTTTTCTTCTTTGGTAATAGAACACATAGTGGAGTTATTAGTGTTCTCAGGCTGCCACAAGTAACAGTTATCTTTAGATCTGATTCCTTTCATTACAACTTCTAGTTTTTCATTAATTACTAGACATTCAGATTTTGAGAAGTTGACCTTGAATCCTAGATCACACAATTGACTGATACTAATGAGATTAGCAGTCAGACCTTTTACCAATAGTACTTCATTCAGATTTGGAACTTCAGGGCAGTCCAAATTACCAACTCCTTTGATTTCACCTTTAGCACCATCTCCAAAGGTCACATAACTAGTGGTGTGAGGTTTAACATGATTGAGAATGTTCTTTATTCCAGTCATGTGCTTAGAGCACCCACTGTCAAAGTACCAACCTTCCTTTGCAGAGACTCTCAGGGAAGTGTGGGCTATCAGGGCAGTAGCCTTTTTCTTCCATTGAGGAGTATGTGGTACCCTTTTTGACTTAGGTTTAACACCTGAGTTTTGATTAGGGTATCCATGCAATTTGAAGCAGAAAGGCTTTATGTGGCCATACCTCCCACAATGATGACATCTCCATCTTTGGTACTTTTTCTTCATATATCTCTGTTCCTGATGTTGAGAGTTGTGTTGAGACATCTGCTTTGACATTTGTTTAACAGGCCTGATCTTCTTGTCTGCACCAGATTTCTTAGCTTCCACAAATCCTAGTCCAGATTTGTTTCCCACATTTTGTCCAACCTGAAGGATATCTTCCAATTTGTCTGTTCCATTAGTCAGCATCTTGACAGATTTGGTCATTTGGTTCAGTTGTGAGTTCAGCAATTGAACTTCCCCTTCTAGATGACTTATAGTTTCAAGGTCTGCCCTTTTTTCAGCCTCCAGCTTTATGATGAGTTTTGATTGTTTCTCATTCTGCACACAGACTTCAGCACTTCTGATACACAATTTCTTGTAAGTATCAGCCAGTTCTTCAAATGTCACTTCTTCATAACTAGTGTCACTTTCAGAGGTACAAACACCAGTTAGAGCAGTAACTAGTTTGGCAGATTCTTCTTCAGAATTACTTTCTGAATCACAGTCAGACCAAGTAACAGTCATTCCTTTCTTTTGTTTCTTAAGAAAGGTAGGACATTCAGCTCGAATATGCCCATATCCTTCACAACCATGACATTGAATTCCTCTGCCTTGATTTCCCTTCTCTTCTGACCTTGGTCTTCTGCTGGAACTGTCAATGTCAGAGGGAATGTTATGAACATTAGACCTTGACTTTGGATCTATTCTTTTGATGAGTTTGTTGAATTGTCTTCCAAGCATGGCTATAGCTTCTGAAATATTTTCTTCATCATCCTCCTTGTTTTCAACATCAGTTTTGGATACAAGTGTTATGCTCTTGTTCTTCTTGTCACCATTTTCAGTGATCCCCATCTCAAAAGTCTAAAGAGACCCAATAAGTTCATCCACTTTCAACTTGCTGATGTCCTGGGCTTCCTCTATGGCAGTTACCTTCATTGCAAATCTTTTAGGCAAGGATCTGAGAATCTTTCTCACCAATTTTTCTTCTTACATCTTTTCTCCCAGTGCTCCTGAGGTGTTGGCAATCTCCAAGATGTTCATGTGAAACTCATGAATGGTTTCATCTTCCATCATTTTTAGATTCTCAAACTTGGTAGTCAACATCTGAAGCCTAGACATTTTTACTTTGGAAGTGCCCTCATGGGTAGTTTTGAGAGTGTCCCAAACTTCCTTGGCCAGTTCATATTGATGTACTAGTCTGAATATGTTTCTATCAATTCCATTGAACAAGGCATTTAAAGCTTTGGAATTTCCCAGGGCTAACTCATCTTCTTCTTTACTCCAATCTTCTTCAGGCTTCAGACTGATTGTCCCATCTTTCTCAGTTATGGTGGGATGGTTCCATCCTTTGTCAGCAGCTCTCCAAGCCTTTTTGTCCAGAGATTTTAAGAAGGCAATCATACGAGGTTTCCAGTAGTCATAATTTGTTCCATCCAGAATGGGTGGTCTATTTCCAAAAACTCCTTCTTTTTCCACAGTGCCAGAAAGTGATATCCCTAGATCTCACCCAGTAATACAGGCAGGGTGCCTGCTCTGATGCCAATTGAAATTCTGGCTGCATATACTCAATGTCAAGTTCAATGTTATGACACCGTATCTGACTTTCTATAAGACAGTAAATACAAAAACAGTAAAGAACACAGTCAATTGTTTACCCAGTTCAGTGTGCAATAACACCTACTCTGGGGGCTACCAAGCCAGGGAGGAAATCTACTATAAGAGATATTAATTCAGGAATAAACCAACCAGTTTATCTCCTTCACTTAAGACCTACCCAATGCAACTTCAATCTAAGTACAACTTAAACCTGAGTTCCTACTCACTCCCCCTCAATCAGCAGTGATACTTAAAACAATTGACTAATGATTTAATGAAGACACTCTTCAAAACATACACTTGATTATGCTTCACAGCTTTTTAATCAAGCAACACAAACACTCTTGCTTCACAGCTTTGAGTGATACATAAACCTAACTTGACTTTGCTTCAAAGCTTTAGTCAAGAGACACAAAACACTCTTGCTTCAAAGCTTTGAGTGATACAAAACCCTTACAATTAAAACCTATTCCAAGTCACTTATCACAATGATACTTGCTTGGATTACAATAGTTAAAATTATACAGCTTCTAAAAGATCTTCTGTCAAAAGGGACAAATTCCAAACAGCAGCCCTGTTGAATATATAACAGCTGCTTCTTCAGTTAGGGTTTCCACAAAATGCTAGGGTTAATTCCGTTTAACCTTAAGACTTGGTCACAAGACTTTATCAACCAGGTTAGGGTTGAGCTAGGTTAACCCCAAGTCCACGAGATTTTCTGTTCTGGAAAGGCTGAGTCATTTTCCTGAAAAAACTCAGAATTACCCAAACTGCATAACTGTTAGTTCAGAACAGGATGTCTTAACATTTGTTATGACATCTGAATTCCTGTTTACTGATTTTGGTAAATGTGATCTTTTTGCAAAATGCTCAGATACACACTCATAAACATCAGTACCTGTATAACATTATTTTTCTGCAAAGGTACCTAATAAATCAGTACCTAATAAACTGGAATGTTATGACATCAGTCATGACATTCACACACCTGGTTTTACCAAACATGCATGCCAATAACTAAACAACTACAAATTCGATTATAGGGACATGTGTGGTCACCAAAGCAATAGTATGACGCCTTAGCGGCAACCCTAATGTCCTAGATCATTTGTATCTGAGGCAACCGTTCGAGGCAACTGGATCTTAGACAGGAGGGCGACCTCTAAGACACCCTATACTTGATGACCACGTCGAGGCAACCAGTGAGGCGTACCCTAAGAGTGGCATGTGCATGTGTGTTGTTTCAGTTTATGTAATCTTGTACATGCATTTGTGAGCTACGGATTGGTTTTATTTGCCATACAAGTCTTTCATGCATTTTTTACAGTTAAGAGTGCGGAAAATAAATTGCGGAAAGGTAAATCTAGCTATTATAAGGCGCGGGTATATACATCGCCAAAAATAAACCCGTTTGGAAAAAATAAACTGCGAGAAAATAAATAAAACAATAAAGGAGGTCCTAATTAACTATTACATTTCTGAGCAGATACATAATCAAAATAATGAATTAAAGCAAATATACGCGCGAAAGGTTGAATCGGGACGTCCCTAGGGTTTTGATCCTTTTTGAGAAAAAAAATGAGATTTGTCCCTTTTTTGCAATTAATGAAATTGAGCCTAATTACTAATTAATTAATTTATTAAAAGAAAAAATGTTTTTGTGTTTTTTATGTTTTTAATATAAAAAAAGAAATTAAAAGTGTCAAAAAACCCTAAGTTTAATTCATTTTTATTTATTGTAAAAGAAAATTGAAATTAAACCTAATTAAACTAGATTAATTTAAATTAGTGTTTATTTACAAAATAATTACCTAAGTGAAATTAATAAAAATAAAATATTTACATTTTTTAGTTTTCTGAATTTTTATTGTGAAAATATTAATTAATTAGTTTTAGTGATAATAATAATAATTAGAAGAAAAAAGGTTAATAAATAAAAATGGAAAATATAAAATAAAAGAAAAAAGGATGAACCAAAGGGGGGTTCTGGGCCCAGAATGGAGGTTTGCTAGCAGATTCCAAGCCCATTAACCCCAAGCCTGCGTTGACCTTCTGAATTCCCTGTAGCACGTGTTGACTGGATACATGGTGGTCGTCCACTCTAAGCCATTGGATCGCTGCTTGTAAACACCTGGCGCCTGGATGATTGAGACCTATGGTGGAATGCCTTGTATAGCGCTGCATGAGATCATGTGAAGAAAAGGACAAATAAATATTTTGGGGGACCTGGGATTCGAACCCAGGTCCCATTGATCATTTGCCAGCGCGTCCTTCCACTGAGCCACTTGCCTTCATTTGTTATCATAACAATACATAATTATTATATTGATAAATCAAAACAAAACCTGGAAAAAAAATAAAACGCGCGTTATTTTAAACGGACGAATGAGAGGGGGACGCGTCAGCGTCTTCTTCCTTTGATACTGATTTTTTACCTGCGGATTTTTATCCGCAGGTAGTTTCATAGGCCTTTCTGAAAATCGTCCCTAGGCCATGAAAACCCATTTCAAAACCATGGTTGATCTCGTCCATGTCCCCTGAATCCATCGATACCCATGCTTTGTTCTAATTTCACCTGTAGTAAAAATACCTAAAACACAAAAAGATGAACCCTAGAATCGGGCACCACAATTCAGGGCCTAAAAACCAAATTGGATAATGCAGTTACGTCAGAAATCAAACAAGCAACATGATTATGCCAATATTTTTGAGAAACAATGCAAGAATAGAGAGTACAAGTTTCGTGTACAGGGGTGAGTTTGGGAGAACTTACAGTGCTTAATAGGTGGTCTTAGGATGCGTTTGTGGTCGCTTTGGCTTCAGGGGATGGCAAGGAAGGATGTCACGCTCTCCTTTTGATCTGAAAATGCTTGCAACACCCCTTTTGATCTCACACTTTTTTGACAACTTTGCACTTTTTCTCTGGCCGTTTCAGTGATCTCTAGATTGTGAATTAGGTTTGTCACGCTTGCTTATGTAGGTATGAATGAAATTAGGTCAGCAACTGAGCCTTAACCTTGTGTATTGAAGGCTTAAGATCTTGGTTGACCACCATTAAAGAACCTTCCATATTTGGTTCAAATTCAAGATTTTGTGCACCAAAAGGCTTGGCACGAAATTGTTAGCTGGCACATGACACATAAAAGTCATTCAAGTCACCAAGATGCCATTCCATTAATTTTTTTGATTTTATTTGAATTATTATGGATTTAAAATGAATTAAATCAATAAAAATTAAATAAAATTGAAAAATAAATGTTTGATCTTGAAATTAATCACGGGACACGTGTATGGCATGACAAGGCTGAATCAAGTGAAAGAAAGTGGGTCTTTTTGTCAAAAATTGAAGTTTTAAGGATAGTTGACTTTTGCCATTTCACAAAAATTTCCCAACTTCTCCAATGCATATCTTGCTCAATTTTGATCATATGAACATGTTCTTGGACATTTTGGAAAGGTCGTGAAGTCCTCTAACCAATTCCTTTGGTCCCATGTCATTTGGATTTACCAATCACAAGTTATGGGCTTTGACTTAAAATGCCTTTTTGTTGACTTTTGAAAATGACCTATAATGTTGAAATTGATAACTTTTTGTGAGAGCATTTATTGGACTTGGAATGTGAAAATGAGTTGTAGGAAATATAATCTCCTTCAAAATGAGCATTGGATGGGATTTTTCTAATGATCCATGAAAAAGTTATGCCTTGGTCAAGTTATAGTTGACTTTTCAGCTGTCCAAAAATGGAAACTTTTGCATCTTGATGATTTTTGAGCCATTCTTGTGGAATCATGATCAAGACTTGATCAAATGATGATTGTGGCTTCAAAATGAGATGTTGACCAAAATTTTTGACTTTTGACTGCCAAATGACCATTTTGCCCCTGTAGTTGATTGTGAACCAAATAGGGCTTTTGACTGTGCAACTTGACCCTGTGAGCCTTGAAACTTGACATGTAGATGCTTGACAATGTATATAGGCCTATGGGACTTGATTGAGCCCTTGAAAACCTCAACTTCCTTGCAAGAAACAAAACCCTAATTTTGATTGGCTTAGGAGGATGTTTGACTGTGCAACCCCTTGGGAAATCTTGAGCCATTTGAATATGATCTTTGATAAACCTTGAAGAATATGGGAGGGCAAATTTTGGGGTACAACAGGATGGTTTTGTTTCCAAATCCTAACCAGCTCATAGATGTGAACACCGTCAAAATCTTCATATCATGCAACCCGGTGCCTACATTGCTAGGGGATATCCTACACTCTTTTCACACTCGCACAATGAGGAAAATAGGTGTTCTTATGTGTTGCACTGCTCTCTTGGCTAGATGGTTTATTTCTCATCTTCCCCAATCTGTATTAAAGAATGAGCAAGGTTCAAGGTGGTCACAAAGGTTGATGACGCTCAAACATTCAGACATCCATTGGTGCTCTCGATCCAAAGAGAATGTTATCATTGTCGACCATTATGGAGAATTTCCTAATGTTCATTTGCTTGGCATTAGGGGAGGTATCACATATAACCCATGTTTAGCCTTAAGACAATTTGGTTATGCCCGAAGGGATGGCCCGCACGAGATCCTGATTCAAGGTTTGGTATTCAACTACGCTAGATATTTATCCGAGCTTGGAGGATGTTAAACAAGGTGGATAGCAAGACTTTGGGGCACAAGAATTCCATCCCTCTTGAGCCTTACCTCAAATGGGTACGAACGCGTGCTCAGAGTCTTATGATGCCTTACCCCTCCATTCTCCCGGTAATCATTGAGCCTGTTGAGGAAGGAGATGTTCCATACACTATCCTTCATCCTGACATGCCCACATCTCTTGAAGACCTCCAAAGGGATTGGATACAAATCAAAGGAGAGCGGGATACTTTCGAAGCCCAATTCTACACAAGCGACAAGAAGGTTTTGGAGCTCACTAGGCTAATTCATGAGGAGCAGACTCTGAATGCCTACATTGCATCAAAGAGGATGTGTACTACTTTATTATCTTAGAGTATTTTGTATGATTTTGTCCAAGGGGCATTGATGTACTCAAACTTTATCTTATTAATATAATGTGTGTTTCCTTTTTTGGTCTAAAACAAATTCAAATCTTTGAAATCCTTGAAAACATTTCATATGCATAAATCATTCATCATAACATAAACAGGTCTTTTGAAACAAGTCTCTTCATCTCTCTACTGTTTATTTCAGTAAGATGGATCTCGAGCAAACAGTGAAAGATCTCCAAGCTCAGAATACGTAGTTTCAATAGTTGCTCATGACCCTAGCCAAGGGGCAAGAAGAGTTAAAGACTTTGCTGGCTGAAGAGAGTAAAAAGAAAACAAAGAAGGTAACCGGAGTCTTAAACATGGGGAGAAGGTTTCATGAGCAGACAAGAAGAACTTTGAACTTTGCAATAACATCCAGTTAAGGAGAGGGGAAAGGTAAGGAAACAGTTGTCCCATCAGAATCGGAAGAGGAAGAGGAAGAAGAAGACTACTCTGAGGAACAGTACCCTCCAACTGATGACAAGTATAGACATCTCGAAGAGCGGTTGAGCGCGATGGAAATCTAAAAGGTGTCAGGTTTGAACTTTGAGGAATTGGGACTGGTGTCAGGGATTGTGATTCCTCCGAAATTCAAAGTACCTACATTTTCCAAATATAACAGAGTGTCATGCCCTAAAATGAATCTCTGATCATATGTGAGGAAAATCCAACCCCATGCCGCTGATAAAGACTTATGGGTGCACTTCTTCCAAGACAGTATGTCTGGAACTCAACTCAACTGGTTTTACCAACATGAAAGAGCCAACGTCCACAATTGGGAAGATCTTGTTGTAGCTCTCTACAAGAAATATCAATACAATGCTGATTTGGCGCCTACCCGTACTCAACTCCAGAGTATGGCCATGGCTTCCCATGAAGGTTTCAAGGACTATGCACAAAAATGGAGATATTTGGCGGGAAGAGTTCAACCCCCTCTGTCTAAGAGAGAATTGGTAGACATGTTCTTAGGCACCTTATCTGGTCCCTTCTTCAATCATTTAATCGGAAGTTCGTCTGCAGGCTTTACTGAACTAATATTGACCGGAGAGAGGGTAGAAGCTGGCATAAAAAGTGGAAAGATTCAGAAAGATACATCTTCTTCTACAGCTGTAAGGAAGCCCTTTATCAGAAAGAAAGAAGTGGTTGTTGTATATCCATAGAGAAACCAAGATAAGGCCGAACACCGACCAATGGTGGGGGCCTTTATAATTCCTAAACCTACGACTGATCAACAAAGAAGTAATCAACCAAGGGTGGAAAGGCCAGTCAGGCAATTCACCAGAATTAACATGACCTTGTCTCAAGTACTACCGCATCTTTTGAGATCTAATTTGGTAACCTTGAAAGAAGCTCCGAAAAACCCAAATACAACATCCCCTCATTATCATCCCAATGCCCGTTGCGCATATCACTCTGAAAGTCCTGGTCACAATACTAATAATTGTTTGGCCTTGAAGAACAAAATACAAGACCTCATTGAAGCAAAATAAATTGAGTTTGATGCGCCCGAGAAGCCAAATGTCATTTATTCTCCTATGCCCAAACATGGCCATAATACTAATTCCACTGAAGAAGATTTGTTTATTACCTTGTTTGATGAACTCATGACCCACTTCTGACTGTTAAAATGAACTTGTTGAAAGTCGGTGTGTTCCCGGGCTGTAATGAAGTTTTCCATCTCTGCTTGTCCTCACCAACTGGCTGTCCTTTGTTGAAAGAAGACATTCAGTGCCTGATAGATAACAAAGGGATTTTGTTTTAAAAAACTCCTGTTCCACCTATTCCTGTTGAAGATGTTTCCATCATTACCATTTCTGCCAATTCTCCCAGGGTCTCCACCAAAAGACCCGTTAGAATTACATCAGTTCCAAAAGCAGCTCCTTTAATAATCACAATGTCTGGACCAGTCCCATATACATCAGACAAAACCATACCATGGAATTATGGAGGGGATGTCTATTACCATGGTATTAAGCAAGACTGGCCAGCCGTCGAAGATTCAAGCTTCGAGGAGGTCAACTCCTATATTAGTAACATTGCATGAACTAGCAAAATTACTCGAAGCGGTAGGATCTTTTCTCCAGAAATTGCTCCCCCAAAAGTAGGTTCTGGACCCGTAATCATTCCTGCTATTGTTCCCCCAAAAGTTGTTCCCGGTCCTACATTTATCTCCAATAGTACTCTAATTGAAAAATTCATTACAACCCCTGTAATCATTCTTATTGACACTCCAGCTGCCGAGTTAACTGAGGCTCGAGGAAAAGGTGTTATGGTTGAGCCTGTATGGACGAAGGCTCAGTCATTGACTAACCCTGAGACCTCCAAGAAGGAAATGGAGGAGATCTTAAAAATGATAAAGAGAAGTGACTATGATGTAGTGTAACAACTGGGGAAAAGTCCCTCTAAGATCTCCATGTTAGCATTACTACTATGTTCTGAGGCACATGCAAAAGCCTTGGTGAAGTTCTTAAAAACTGCCCATGTACCTCAAGAGACATCTGCTGATCAATTTCAAGACGGCGTGGCTAGCCTAACTACAGACAATGGTTTAGGTTTTTCAGATGATGATTTGATGTCGAGGGGAAGAAAGCATAATGAGGCACTGCATGTCTCAGTGGAATGTAGGGGCACCACTCTGGCGCATGTTTTGGTGGATACTGTCTCATCTCTGAATGTATTACCCAAAAAATGCTCTTGATAGACTTGACTGTGAGGGGTTGACTTTGAAGCCAAGCAACATAGTGGTAAGGGATTTTGACGGTTCGAAGAGGATGGTACATGGGGACGTGGATATTCCCATAAAGGTTGGAAACCAAACCTCCAATTCAACTTTTTATGTGATGGACAGTCGTCCTTCATACTCCTGCCTGCTAGGTCGACCATGGATCCACAATGCCAGCGCTGTTACTTCTACGTTGCACAAAATGTTGAAGTATCCAGTTCAAGGGAAGATTATCACTTTTCATGGAGAGGAAGAGTACTTGATCAACCATCTCAATTCCTTCAGATATGTTGAATTGGATGGTGAGTTCATTGAAACTCCATTTCAACACTTTGAAGAGGTCCCTCAAGATGTGGCAGTGACCAAGACTATTCCCAAGATTACAAGGCCTTCACTCCGGATGTCGTTGCTAAAGGATGCCAGAGCAGTGATAGAAGAAGGAGGATGCACTATCTGGGGACAACTCCCAGATATCCCATATAAGTCTGACAAGTTTGGCCTAGGTTTCACTTTAAGTGCTCAAAAGGTTTTACGCGGTGCTCGTGCTGGAGGGCCACCCTTGAAGATCAGCAACTGTGAAGTCAACACAGTGGAAGATGGTGAAGATGGCTGTAATCTAGAGGATTGGATCTTTTCGACTGTCAATGGAGGGCTCAGCAATTGGGAGGCTAGAGACTTCGTCCCAATCACTTTCATCCCTCAGTAATTTGTCTTTACATTTTGTTGGATCTGTAATATTCAAAACAATTCGCACTCTTAAAACCTTGTGTCTTACCCGAGGCCTAATGGTCCATTTGTAAGGGTTATTATCTCATTTTTCATATGACATCAATGAATCATGGAAGTTTTTGCATACAAACATTTATGCTCATTGTTTTTCTTTTACATTTTACTTTCTTTCAAAGATATCTATAACCTTACACACACTCACACTCACAATGCAGGTATACATCCATTCGGGATCCCATGGATAACGATACTGCTATGGCCTTTCGTGACTCTGAGAATCTAATCTACCAAGTCGAAGACGAAGGTGAGGAAGATTGTGAAGTACCAGGGGAACTTTCCAGATTTCTACAACAAGAAGAGAGAACCATTCAACCTCATGAGGAACCTGTGGATACAATTAACCTAGGTACCAAGGAAGATAAAAAAGAGGTTAAAATGGGTGCCAATCTGGAACCCAGTATCAAGAAGCGTCTAATTCAGTTGTTGCATGATTATGTTGAAGTCTTTCCCTGGTCGTATGATGAAATGCCAGGACTTGATGAAGATATTGTGGTACATCGCCTGCCTACAAGAGAGGATTGTCCACCAGTAAAGCAAAAGGTTCGTCGAATGAGGCCAGACATGTCAGAAAATATTAAAGCAGAGTTCATGAAGCAATTCAACATTATATTCTTGGTTGTCACCTCTTACCCCCAATGGGTTGCCAATGTTGTTCCCGTACCCAAAAAGGACGGAAAAGTGGGAATGTGTGTGGACTACCGAGATTTGAATAGGGCAAGCCCTAAGGATGACTTTCCACTTCCCCACATTGATATCCTAGTTGACAATACGGCACAACACAAAGTATTTTCCTTCATGGACGGATTCTCAGGTTACAACCAAATCAAAATGGCGCCTGAGGACATGGAGAAAACAACATTTGTCACACAGTGGGGCACATTCTGCTACAAAGTGATGCCATTCAGACTGAAGATCGTTGGGGAAACCTATCAGCGTACCATGGTAGCTCTATTTCAGGACATGATACATCACGAAATAGAGGTCTACGTGGACGATATGATAGCCAAATCTCAAACAGAAGAAGAGCATCTTAATCACTTACAAAAACTGTTTGAGAGACTGAAGAAGTACAAGCTGAGGTTGAACCCAAACAAGTGCACATTTGGGGTACGGTCTGGTAAACTCCTAGGCTTTATCGTCAGCAACAAAGGTATTGAAGTAGATCCTGCCAAGGTAAAAGCAATACAAGAGATTCCTGCTCCACGTACTGAGAAGGAAGTCAGAGGGTTCTTGGGACGTTTGAACTACATTGCCAAATTCTTCTCTCACCTGACAGCTACTTGTGAACCAATCTTCAAACTATTGAAGAAAGATCAAGTGGTCAAATGGAATGACGAGTGCCAAGTTTCTTTTGACAAAATCAAAGAATACTTACAAGAGCCTCCTGTGATGATACCACCATTCGAGGGAAGACCGTTGATCATGTATCTGATTGTTTTAGAAAATTCAATGGGGTGTGTATTGGGGAAGCATGACGAGTCTGTCCGAAAAGAGCACGCTATTTACTACCTGATCAAAAGGTTTACCGAATGTGAAACCAGATATTCACTGCTCTAGAAAACTTGCTGCGCTCTGGCATGGGCTGCTCGCCGGCTAAGACAGTATATGCTGACTCATACTACCTTGTTGGTATCTAAGATGGATCCGATAAAATATATCTTCGAGAAGCCTGCTCTTTCTGGGAGAATAGCAAGATGGCAGATGATCCTGACAAAATATGACATACAGTATACTTCCCAGAAATCTATAAAGGGCAGTGTATTAGCCGATCACCTTGCTCACCAAGCTGTAGAAGACTACCAGTCCATGAAGTTCGAATTCTCGGATGAAGACATCATGACATTAGACAACTGTGAAGAATTCAGGCCATATGATGGACCTGAAAAAGGATCTCGATGGACCATGTTCTTTGATGGAGCATCCAATGCACTCGACAATGGTATCGGTGTTGTACTCATATCTCCAAAAGGGTGTCATACTCCCTTTACTTCCAGACTTTGCTTCAATTGCACAAACAACATGGTGGAATACGAAGCATGCATCTTCGGTCTCAGAGCTTCCATAGACTTGGGGATCAAATGCTTGAATGTTTTCAAAGACTCAGCTTTGGTTATCAGCCAGATCAAAGGGGAATAGAACACCAAACACCCAAACCTTATCCCTTATAAAGAACATGTTTTGACATTGCTACCACATTTTTAGAAGATTACCTTCGAGCATTTCCCGCGAGAAGAAAATCACCTAGCAGACGCTCTAGCCACAATGTCATCTATGTTTAAACTTAATTGGGATAAAGAGGCTCCTCAGATCACCATTGAATGAATGGACGAACCAGCACACTGTCATGAGATTAATACTGAAGAAGTAGTGGACCAACCTTGGTTTCACGAAGTCAAGAAATATCTCGAGGCTCAAGAATATCCAGAAGGAGCTTCAGTCAATGAAAAAAAGTTCTTGAGGAGATTCTCTGCTAAATTCTTCCCTAGTGATAGCATCTTGTAAAAACGCAATCATGACTCTGTGTTACTTCGGTGCGTAGATAAAGTTGAAGCTGAAAGGATCATGGCTGAGTTACATGAAGGCACTTTTGGCACCCATTCCAGTGGGCATACGATGGCAAAGAAAATCCTACGGGCAGGCTATTACTGGTCTACCATGGAAGCAGATTGTTATCAACACTCTAGAACCTGCCATAAGTGTCAGATCTATGCTGACAAGGTGCACGTACCTCTGGTTCCTCTGAATGTCTTCACGGCTCCTTGGCCCTTTGCTATGTGGGGGATTGATATGATTGGGGAAATCAAGCCGACAGCCTCCAATGGACACCGCTTCATCCTAGTGGCCATTGACTATTTTACAAAATGGGTGGAAGCAGCTTCCTTCGCTTCCTTTACCAAGAATGTTGTTGCCCGTTTCATCAAGAAAAATCTCATTTACCGGTACGGTATCCCGGAAAGGATCATCACTGACAATGGTACAAATCTAAACAACACCATGATCACTGCATTGTGCGAGTAATTCAAAATTCAGCATCACAATTCTTCTCCCTATTGGCCAAAGATGAATAGTGTTGTCGAAGCTGCAAATAAAAACATTAAAAAGATCATACAGAAAATGACAGTCACATACAAAGACTGGCATGAGATGTTACCATTCGCTCTCCACGTGTATCGTACCACAGCTTGCACATAAACTGGGGCAACACCCTATTCTTTGGTTTACGGCATAGAGACTGTCTTGCCTGTCGATGTTCAGATCCCCTCTCTAAGGATTATGAAGGATGTAGGGCTGAACGAAGACGATTGAATCCAGACTCGACTTGATAAACTGAATTTGATTGACGAAAAGAGACTTTCTGCTATTTTCCATGGTCAAATGTATAAAAAATGGATGATCAAGGCTTTCAACAAGATAGTCAGGCGCCAAGTGTATCAAGTTGGAGATTTAGTGATCAAATGCATCATACTGCCACAAGGTGATCCTAGGGGCAAGTGGACTCCTACCTATGAAGGACCATTTGTAATCAAAACCATTTTCTCTGGTGGGGCAATGATCTTGACCACCATGGATGGTGACGACCTGCCACATCCTGCAAACGCAGACATAGTCAAAAGATACTACGCATAAGAGACCCGCTAGGTTGATATACCTAGGCAAAACAAAGGCATCCCGACTAACCAAAAGGTTCGGGAAAAAGTTAGGGATAAAACAAAAAAATATGTACACCCGGCAAGTTGAAAACTCGAAAGGGCGACTTGGGCAAAAAAGGGTTTCCCGGTGAACTGAAAACCCGAAAGGGCGGTCCAGGAAAAAGTTAGGGAATTAAAGCGTATGACTATGTCCCGTTGGATCACCTTACAGACAACCTTCGTTCAACTAACAAATAGACAAGACGCTCAGAGATACAAAAGCTATAGCAGAATGGAAACCCCATGGGATTATTACACATAGCTATCTTTTCTTTGTATCAAAATTTTCATTTTTTATGACAGCATTCTCTTACCAGAATGTTTGTCTCCTTGTACAAAAATACTTACTCAAAGTCAATACAAAGATATCTCTTTGAAAGTTCAAAAACTATCTGTTTTTCTTTACGCTTGTGTTTTGTCTACAAAAACGTCCAATGATTCATTGTTGAACATATGCATTTGAATATAATTACTGTTAGAAATAAACAAAATAAAAAGAGGCAATTACTGATAGGTTGAAAGGACAGGAAAATATCTCTAGGCTATTCCATAAGTAATTCCCTGCAGTACATGGTTTAAATCCCCAGGGGAAGAAAGTTTCAAATTATTGATCCCCAATAGAAGTCGTCAAATTTCTCAGGATTCCCCAATAAGATTTTACAAACAGTACATGGCATTACCCTTACAACAGAGTTTATTTCTCTCGGCAGAAATTCACCAATATTTTTGCTTCAAGACATGAAGAGTCACATATCCTCAGCAACATTCAGGAATTTATTTTCCTCAATCAAATAGTAGTACAACAAATTACCTCACATGCGCATACACCGCATTCATATATCATAAACATTGATAGAACAAATGCATTCTATCATACAACATGACTTTGCATTTTAGCTAACCTTTTACCCTTTTCAGGATAAGTTTAAAAGCTACTGTTAACAATGTTTTGAAAGAGTACATATACGCTCAAGATACGGATACCATTCTGATACTCATTCAGATTTTAAATTCAGATACAGTTCAGATACGCTCCAGATATGCATGCCATTCTGATACTCATTCAGATTCAGACTACAGATACAGTTCAGATAAGCTCCAGACACGGTTTCCATTCTGATACTCGTTCAAATCAAACTATCAGATACAATTTAGATACGCTCCAGACAAGGATGCCATTCTGATACTCATTCAGATCTCAACTTTAAGATACAGTTCAAATACGCTCCAGACACGGATGCCATTTTGATACTCATTCAGATTCAATCTACAGATACAATACAAATATACTCCAAACACTGATGCAATTCTGATATTCATTCAAACAAGGTTTTCAGATACAGTTCAGATACGCTCAAGACACGGACGCCATTCTGATACTCATTCTTCCAACTTATAAATTAAAATTCAGCAATCACTTTTGGATGGCATCTTTAAGCCCATTCCCTCAACCTTCACATCAGCAAGTGTAAATTTCTGGGCACTCTAGTGTCCAATCATCTTCCACCTTCGAGTCACGAATGGCAAAATTCGCCAATCTAACTCTTCAGGTTTAAGAAGATTGAACAAGGGCATCTGTTGTACCCCAAAACTTTCCCTCTCGCTTATCAAGAATTTTCTCACATGATCTCTTTGACTCAAGACTGAATTAGGGTTTGACCAGCTCAAGACATATTCTCATGCACTGATGACAAAAATTAGGGTTTGAGTTTGCACAATGATTTTTGGACTATCAATGCTTCATATGACTTTCAAGGATCATTATGGACCCCCAAGATTACTCATGTCAAGTTTCAAGCCTTAAATCACAATTTTGATCAGTCAATTGAACAATTGACCTAAAAATCAACTGTATTGCGGGAAAAGTCAACCATGGCCAATTTATAGTCAAACTTCATAATTTTTTATCCACATCAATATCTTAGACTCATATGTATCATTTTGTCAAGTTTGGACCATAATTCCTCAAGAAATTTTATCAAATCATCAAAAAGGGCAAAATGGTCAAAATTAGGGTTTTGACTCAGAAGGGGCAATTTATGATTTTTGACCTAGCAAATGATCAATTGGTTTAAATAATGATTTCAAGAGTTCAATTTCACCATATTGACCTAATGACATGGTTCAAAACATTACAAATCCATTGGATTGATAGATAAATTTTTCAATCAACTGATCAAAAGTCAACTGTATACTGAAAAGTCAAACTTTGACTTTTTGGTCAAAATCAAATGCCAAAAATCATAATTCATCAAAACATGTCAAAATGAGAAACTTGTTCATCAAGAAATCAAGGGTTTAAGTTTTTGTTTTGAAAAGTTGAAATTTTTAACTTAGAAAATTTTCTAAGTATAGAAAATTTCTTATTTTTTCTCAACTTTAAGCCAAATTTTCACCATGATACAAGATGATTCAAAGGAAACTTCCAACATGAAACTTGTAGATATCCATGATATCTACAACTTTTATTCACACAATTTCTCCTAAAAATTCTTGGATCTCAAGATACAATTTTGTGAATACATGCTCATGAACTAAAATAACTTAGTGAAATTTTGCCCTAGTTAGGCAGGTTTTTGACCTAACTTCATGCCATTTTTTCACATAGTTCCAAAGGGAATTTTCAAAAGAAATTCAAATATGAGTTGTTTAGAACATTTCAAGCTTTCCAAAATGTCCAAGAACTCTTTGATATCATTCTTGAGTAGGGAGAATCGAAGAGATGAAGTTGGTGATTTATCACTTTGATTTCAAGCCATTTCATGATGAACCAAAATTCAAATCCAAGCCTAGGCTGCATAATATTTGCTTTGCAGACATCAAACTTGTTTCTCACTCCATAATTAATTGTTTACACAGCTGATAGAGCTTTAATCCAAACATTTGAGCCTTTATCCAAGTTATAATTCCATTTATGGCACAAAGGTGCCATTTCCATTTTGATAAAGCATTACTTTTGCCTTTGTCAACTTCTTGAGCCTCTCAATTGTTTTCTCTGCACACAAGAAAATTCAAAACCAAAATCGACTTGTCTAAGGCCTCTCCTAAACCAGACCATGCTTGTACAACACTTAGAGACTTGTCTCCTCACTTTTCTTCAAAAGCAAGTTATAGAGCCAAAAGGCTATAACTCAGAAACCTTGAGTGGAGATGATCTCTAACCTTTTCCATATATATACACAAGTGTATTGCAACATAAGACACGAAGGTTGAGACTCCAAAACACTCCCAAACACTCTACAACTCAGAATCTGCCATAGCTTGACATTTTTGAACCTTACACAGCCATCTCTAAAACCACTCGTGCGTTTTGATTTTTAACCACCTAAACACTTAATATACCTCATATCTAAGTGATCTAGAACCCTGTTCAATCATTGTAACTCCTTCTCCACCATCCACGATTTTCAAATATCAAGCTTGCAGGTTGACATGAGTAGGGAGATTCAGGGACTTTCAAGACAAAGTAAGGATTGGAATACACTCAGGGAGGTCAAGGCAAGTTAAACAGATCCTCAGGCCTTCTCAAAACTTGCTCAAACTCCATTCATGATCCCATCTGAAAGAGGTAAAAACTCAAACTTTTATCTCTTCATGCAAGCATCACTTGGTCCTGATTTGTGAAAGCAAAATATAGATATCCTTGCCCTAAAGCTAACCATGTTCATAGTTTTCATTTATATTAACTGTGTATAGAGAATTTGGATTTGAAATTTCTGTAAAAATTAGGTTTCAAATTAGGGCAAGTAAAATTAGCTAAGATCTTTGACTTTTAGTTTACATAAATTATATGATTGAACTCGTGGGAAGAAACACCATAATTTTCATGTTTGGACTTTCCATTTTTATGGAGAAATGAGAGAGATACAAGTGGTCCGGCCATGGCTCAAGGTTGAAGATGAAGTTGCCTTTAGGAGGCGTTTTCTAATATATATATTTGTGCTTTTGTTTATATAAACGGATGTACAGCTACCTTAGTGGTAAGGCAGCGCGCAAAAATGCTAGAGGTTATGGGTTCGAGCCTCAGCGTGCTGCATTTTGCAATTTTCTCATATTTTTCCATTTTTTTGTTGTTTTGCAGCACATGGGCTTCAGTTTCATGGGCCTTATGTTTTTTTCTAACATCCTACCGCCTGCTTACTTTTAACACCCCTGGCCCAATAATTTTATTTATTTATTTTACTTTCATTTTATTTTATTAAATATATTTTTCTTAATATTAAAAATCATAAAAAATATAAAAATGATAGATTTATATTTTAGCTTATTTTATTTTATTTTATTTTTCTCACAAAAATATTTTTATTTAGTTATATATTATCCATTTTTATTAATTAAATTTGTAAAATTAAATTAGAACTAGTTTAAATATTTATTTTTCTTCACACCCATTAAACATATTATTTTAGTATAAAAAAGACCAAAAATATCTCATAATGCCATATATTATTTTCAAGATAAAAAAAATACAAAAAAAATACTTACTTTTTCTTAAAGAAATTTATTTCCTTTTAATCAAATCGAATTAGGGGTTATTCAAAATCTTTTCTAAAATAATTTCTCTTCTTAATTGATTTAAGATAATCTTGATCTATTTATTATGTTTAGGTTAAAACTTTTTTCACATAAAAAACCAAACAAAAATATTCTTTGCATTTACATTTCTTTGCATATTTAATTCATCTTGTATATTTTTTATTCCAATATTTGTACATATTCAATTTGGTTGTAATAGATTAATTAGGTTTATATTATTGCCATCCTCATTCATAAATTGTATACCCCCTCCCACAAGTGTTGTCATAGCATAGTAATTTTTAATTTCGCAATTTATCGCTTTTACATAATATGCTAGTAATTAGGGTTTATATGGGAAGATGAAAACCAATCAAATAGAAAACCCCAATTCAAGACAAAATCAAGCATGGAAATCACACACTTGCACACAAAACACCCCTAGGGTTATCCCACTTGATTTCCTTATACAAAAATGGCCATATTACGCATGTAAGGTATCTTAGCAAAACAAACAAATACAAGATCATAGTCCCTCGATGACGCTATTCAAAGTTGCCTTACCAAATGATCTCAGTCCTTCAAAAAAAGCCAAGATACCTTGCAACATTGCTAATCATGGTTATACGATGAATCACACCCGTCCCGTTTACATCCAAAGATGGGGTTGCTTACCAAATCAATGGTAAGACAACAATATCAAAGGAAAAGAAAATGAACAAGAAAGACATTTGAGTAGGTAGATTACTTTTAGTTACTTGCTCCATTTCAAAACAAATATCCTTGCTATTTTCAAAACAAACACACACATTTCCAAAAATCTTACAAACATTGAAAACATTTTCAAAAATATCAACATCTTTGTATACATTCTTACGAACGAGAATCATTACAAAGATTTCCTAAACAATGGCCTCTTGAACAAAATACTTTCAAAACCACACAAAGCACAATTTCAAACAAAAGCAAGTGATCTAGCAAGTAACTAAGAGCCCATGGAAAACCATGGATAAAAAGGGTTCTAATACCTTCCCTTGTCATAATCTACCCCCCGAACTCAAGAAACACTCTCAAAGGTCTTTCCTGTGCTTTTTCACCTTTCCTTTTGGATAAAAGAAAAATCAGTGACGACTCTTGCTAACCGCTACATTTGCGATAAAACGCAAAACAATCAAGTCAGTTATCCCACCGTATCATACAATCCTACCCAAGTTCCTTCTCTTGAATTTCCAGATGCATTTTTACATAGACTCATCCTGAGGCAACCCTACCCAGGTTCCTTCTCTTGAATTTCCAGATGCAGTTTTACACGGACTCATCCTAAGGCAACCCTACCAAGGTTCCTTCTCTTGAATTTCCGGATGCAGTTTTACACGGACTCATTCCGAAGCAACCCTACCCAGTTTCCTTCTCGCAATCTCCAGATGCAGTTTTACATGGACTCATCCTGAGGCAACCCTACCCAAGTTCCTTCTCACAATTTCCAAATGCAGTTTTACACTAACTCATCCTAAGGAAACCCTACCCAGGTTCCTTCTTACAATTTCCAGATGCAGTTTTACCCAGACTCATCCTGAAGCTCCCCTACCCAGGCTCCCTCTTATATATCTCCTAAAACAGCCCTACCCGGGTTCCTTCTCATACACTTCCATATGAAGTCTTACCCAGAATCATCCTGAAACATCTCTACACAGGTTTCTTCTGATACATTTCCAGATAGCAATTAACTTCGTTCTCCCCAGCAAACTATAATAGAGCCTGGATTTCAACCAGAAAAAAACAAACTTTCATCTCTCCAATCCAGAGATAACCCCTCAGTAGAGTCATGGACAACTGAAGTTCCTAGACTCTATTCCCCATAGAGTTTTTCTCAAACAAGAAAACAATAGAAATCAACATCCCCTAGTGGACTCCTTCTCAAACAACAGGAACAAGAATCCCCATAAAGGGACCATTTATGACTCTCAATCATCTACTTCTGATGGCATCTTTAAGCCCATCTTCGATGACTCTCAGTCATTTACTCCAAATGGAATCTATAAGCCAATTCCCGATTAGCATCAACCAACAGTGTTATTTCATACAAGTGCAAATTTTTGGGCACTCTAGTGTTCAATCCTCTTCCACCTTCAGATTACAAAAGACAGACAAACCAATCTAAATCCTCAGGTTTAAGAAGATTGAACAGGGGAAGTTGTTGTACCCCAAAATTTTCCCTCCCATTTTCACTCAATACATGCTTCTAGAGGTCCTCAATAGCTCAAGGTTGACCAAGAATTGATCAGACAAACTCTCCTCCTAAGCAATGAACCTCTAACGAGGGTTTCACTTTTCATCAATATCTGTAAGCCCCAAAGGTAAAAAAATGTTTTCCATGGTCCTAATATTCCTCAAAGATTGTCCATGACAAATTTCATGCATTCCACTACAAGTTTGCTCAGTCAATTGCTCAAATGCTTGAAAATCAACTATACTAGGTCAAAAGTCAACTATGGCCCATATGCAGTCAAACTTCAAGATTTTTTGTCAAAATCAACATTTTCAAGTGATATCCATCATTTGTTGAAGGGTTGATCATGATTTCTCAAGAAATGCTCTTAATTCATCAAAAGTCAAAAATTGTTAATTAGGGTTTCTATAGGAAAAGTCAACTGAACTTTGACCAGCCATAACTTTCTCATATTTTATCAGAAAGTTTTCCATGAAGGATCATTTTGAATAGAATCCAATTCCCTACAATTTCTCTTTAGCCCTCAAGTTCAAGAAATGCATTAATTGAAAGATACAAGCTCAGACATTATGGGTCCTTTCAAAAAGTCAACAAAAACACCTTTTGGGTCAAAGCTCCTTACATAAACATGGAAGATCCAATTGAGATGAAACCAAAAGGGTTGTTTATAGAACATCCTAAGCTCTCTAAAAAGTCCAAGAACACCCTCATAGGGTTAAAATTGAGAGAGATATGCATTGTTAAAGTTGACCAATTTTTGAAGAAGTGCGTGAAGGAAATATTGATCAAACATGGATTTTTTTTTCCAAATGGGCCTATCCTTTCGTGATCCAAACTTGTTTATAACTTGGTCCACGACCTCTAAACCCATCCATGCATTATTTGGTCATTTATTTCATTTATCTTGATTTTTAGTCATTTAAAATTCAAGTTAAATTAAATAAATGATTTAAAAATATTTAAAGATTGCATGGGATTGGTTTCCAATTAAAGAATGAACATATATTCAGTTTATGACAAGGGGATTTCGTGGAGAGAGGCAAAATATATGATTTGGTCCAAAAAAGTCAAATATTCACATAATTGGAAATCAAATATTTTCTCATGAAGGCATTGATACCTCTCTATATTTGTTGACCTAATGTGTCTCATATATATGAACAACCATTCAGAATCCAAGGATATGTGCATCTTCCTCCTAAACCTCTAGCAAAGGTTCAAAAAAAATTAAAAGAGTGGTGCAATTCAAAAACGCTCGATCCATCCAATCTCCATCAGATCCAAGCATCCAATCACCCTTCTGAGGATCCCAGGGGTTGTACCAACCCATTCTTGAAGGCCAAAGCATACATAATCGTCCCCTCCAACAAATCACGGTTTGGTAAACTTCTCAAACCTCAAACTTTTTATTCATGGCATATAAATGATATATCTGCATATAATTTTGTTTAATATCATGTTTGCAAGAGTTTTAGACCATCGTTAGCAAGTTTTGACGTAGGAACAGAAACATGCCATTGTTAGGGCAAGAAGGTCTCCCCTTTTCGTATCTGAACTTGCAGGTCATTTCAGTCCAAAATAGCATTACCATCGTGATCGTAGCCCTCGAAATAGGAGGTTAGGGTACCATTTACATCTTTATTCGACGTGTTTTGTAGGTTTGAAATTTGAGGTCGCCGGAGACGATGGTGGTCAACCATCGTGAAGGGTGGTTTGACCCTCCTTATGCTGGCGTGGCTGGATAACACTCAACGATTTGTCCATCTAAAATACAGGGACCCCACAGTGCATGCATGTTATGCTGACTCAGCCATAGATCTGCTTTCATATTATATTGTGTTTTTTGTTATTTATGTAAACGAATAAACAGGATGGAGCAGTGGTAAGGGTGGGTGTGATAAGGTGTTTGTCTGCAAGGGT
This sequence comes from Vicia faba, assembly GCA_948472305.1. Classification (NCBI taxonomy): domain Eukaryota; kingdom Viridiplantae; phylum Streptophyta; class Magnoliopsida; order Fabales; family Fabaceae; genus Vicia; species Vicia faba. Next base: position 1,150,287,916 of record OX451739.1, on the reverse strand, counting down.
AGGGGTTTGATCCCCGCCCCTTTCATTTTCAATTTTTCTAACGTTTGCTTACAGGATCCCATACAGCGCATCCCACATGCATACTCTGCATCACCACTTCATCACCATTTGATCCGTGCAACACTAGATCTAACGCTCCAAGCGCGTTTCACATGGTGAATCCCCAGGGGCTAGCATACTGGATCTCATGCAGGCTGATGGGCTTGCGCATCTGGGCCCAACACAAATTACAACGCCACACCCCCAAACTGATTAACAGTATCAGGCCCATGCTCTTTTTGGTTTTAATTTCTTTATTTCTATTTTAATTGTCTTAAATTCATTTTTATTTTTTTCAATTAATCATAAAATAAAAAATCTCAAAAAAATAGAATTAGGTTTTTCACAATTAAAATTAATTTTTGGAAATTAATTAATTTAATTATTTCAACTTGATTATTTCATTTAAATAAAACTAATTAGAAATTAGGTTTAAGTTTTTAAATATTTCCCTCAATAAAATACAAAAATATCTTCTAAATTAATTAGATTTTTAGGACTTTTCAACTTGTTCCCATCTTGATCTCCGTGTGTTTATCATTTTTCCATTTTATTTTCTTTTCCAATTATTGTAACCATTGATGGTTTGCAAGAGTTTTAAATTAGGGTTTACTTACTGCTTTTGATTTACGTACTCCCCAATTTTGGTTATGTATCCCCCTCCCCGAGGCCCCGTAATAGCATAGGACTCTATCTTCCTGTTTTTACTTTCTGCACTATTAACTGCTAGTAATTAGGTTTGCATGGAAAGATTATAAATGAAAACAATTAGATAACCCTAAATTGCAAGATAAATGAACTGAATCAATTCACTTGCACATGTTCACCCTTAGGGTATCTCCCGCTTCGGTTGCCTTCGGAAACGGTCACAATTCTCAAAACGTGAGAATTTTTAGTGATTTTCCTTTAGTTCAAGAGATCACAAGTCCCTCGATGACCCTTTCGACGCCACCTCATTTAAAAAGTGATCTTAGAACTTTAGGACAATTACTAAAAGTTCTTGCCCAGTTGCCTTAGTGACCGTACACGTCCCTTTGATAGTCCCTCAACATCCAATGACTAGGGCTACCTACTCACTAATAGTAGGATAACACTGTCTATAAGAAAGGAGGAAAAAAACACCTTTTTCGAGTAGGTAGATAACTGTTAGGTACTTGCTTAAAAACAACTTTTTCACACTACACTTTCAAAACATTTTTTTCAAAAATGCTTTATCAACACTCTTGAGGACTGATACAAGAGTTATCATAAAGCAAAAAAACTTTTCAAAACACACAAACACGAAAGCAATTTTCAAAAATGAGCAAGTACCTAAGAGCCTGTTGAGAACCACGGATGGAAAGGGTGCTAACACCTTCCCTTTCCATAATATACCCCCTTACTCAGAAAATCTCGAAAAAGGTCTTTTTTTTGTTCTTTTCACCCTTTCCTTTGTTGGATAAAAGAAAAGTCGGTGGCGACTCTTGCTTACCGCGACATTTGCAAATGTAAAATGCAAACCAGTATTAAACAATCAGTTCTTCCACCGTATCACACTCTTCTTTAACATACAAGGCCTTGTCCAATCCCTCTTTACTGTAGCCATTATTGACACGAAACTCAGTTAACCTTTCGTACCAACCCCTAGGTGCTTACTCCAATCCATATAGAGCTTTCCTTAGTTTATAAACATGATCTAGAAAGCTAGGATCTATGAACCCATTGGGTTGTTCAACATATACTTCTTTATGTAAGTACCCATTCAAGAAGGCACTTTTCACACAATTGAAAAAACTTGAATTTTATCATGCATGCCACTCCTAAGAGCAATCTTATGGATTCAAGACGAGAAACAGGAGAAAAAGTACCATCAAAATAAACTCCTTTAATATGGGTATATCCTTGAGCTACAAGCCTAACCTTGTTTTGAAGTGGTGAAAAACACAAGAAGGGGGGGGTTGAATTGTAAAACTGAAATCTAAAGCAATGAACACGATATTTTTATCCTGGTTCGTTTGATCTCAAACTACTCCAGTCCACCCGTCAAGGTGATTTCGCCTCTCTCCAACGAGGTCTTAATTCACTATATTCAACTGAATATTACAGACTGCTTTAACAACTGCTAAAGCCTTCTTGATTCAAACCACAACCCGGTTTGTCAAGGTAACACTTTCTTACAAAGAGATAAAACAATGTGTGTGGATGTTTTCTACAAAACTTTATCACAACTGTGATGTATACACAAAATGAAGCTTAGAAACTAGATTGCTAAACAGTAATGGAATATCAGAGTGTATGGTTTAGCAAAACTGGTAGAACGAAGATTATGGTTCAGCTTTTGTGCGTGTAGAGATTTTGAGAGCATTAACCATTTCAATCTTCAAAGCTTTGTTTATATAGCACTGAGATGATGAACGTTGGATGCAATATTCTTGATTCAATGCTAATAACAAACTTTCCTTATTGAGCAGATCTTGTCTGGAATGAAGCCGTTGGAATTAATTTGCTTTCAATGCACAGTACCGTTGCTTACTTAATGCAAGTTCTAGCTTGGCTCATTCTGATTCTGCTTCGCTGCTGATGAACTATTGTGCTTCTGTATCAGAGTATTAAGCGCAGTCTTGTTCATCAGGCTTCAGCATGTACGTGAGTTGATCATCTGATTTTGACGTTCTGATGTAGCAACTTCTGATGCTGGTGTCTGAAATCAAGTTCTGATGCTGAATAGATGTGATCTTACTTATTTCAATCAGCGTATCTGCAAGTCAGAACATAATAATTTTAGGCAGCAGATAGTTCATTCATGAAACTTATAAATACTATATCTTTTCACTTTGTTATCATCAAAACTTAAATATAGGGTAGTAGATTCAAACATTGTTCTAACAATCTCCCCCTTTTTGATGATGACAAAAACTAGATATTTTAAATGAAAATAACGTGAAAAGGTATCTGGAATATGTATCAGAATAAGAAGTAAAAGAATAAGGAGTAAGGAAATACTCCCCCTGAGTTTATTACTTCCCTTTGATTTATACGTGTTCTTCAGGATCAGATCTTTTTGCCTTTCTTTGAACATCAGAATATCAGAGTCTTTGACTTATCAGAAGCTTTATGTCAGAGCAGAGCTTCAGAGCTTTTCTTGTCAGAGCTTTGCTTTGGATCAGAACTTCATATTGATCAGAGCAACTTCATATTGATCAGAGCTTCTAGTCTTCAGAGTGTCCAGGAGCTTCCTTTTGCTTGTAGACTTTAAACACAACAGAAAAAACATTTCAAGTAATAGAGTTAGAATGTTTGAGAATTTCTGTCTAGTTAGCCCGTTATTGATTTAAATATCATTCTTGTTCTCCCCCTTTTTGTCAGCAATCAAAAAGTGTTGGTGATGTGCTAAAACGATTAAGATCAGAAAAACTAATCATATTAAGATAGTTCATAGTCAAAACGAGAAAATATTACAAAACATAATCAAACAGTACATCAGAAAATCAGGGAAAACATAAAGAAAAGGTCATGCATGAAAAAAAGATTAAGGTTGAGGAGGCAAGCATGTGAACAGGCTCTCCAGCATGGCTTGAATCTTTTCAGAAGTTTCATTTTGCTTATGCACCATGCTGACAACAGTGTCGATCTTGCTGTCCTGCACATCCATTCTCTCTTTCATCTTCTGATCGTTTTCATCCATCCGCTGCTGTAGACGCATGTCATTCAGCATTAGTTCTTCCAGAGTCTGCCTGTCCAAGGCAGCTTGAGAAGCATCAGAAGGAGGAGGCTTCTCAGAACTTTCAGCAACATCCGCTGCTTGACTTTCATCCTGAATGGTGTTGTCTTCTTCTGATGGTTGCACCTTTGCAGCTTGCTGTTTCTCAGACCAAGGTTCACTGTCCAGAGGGAGCACGTCCTCTTTCAGAAGCATACTTCCAACTTCATTCAGAAGCTTGCTGAAATTTTGTTGTGCCTGCTCATAGTTGATATCCTGCAACTTGAGGGCTTCAGCACGTACCCAAAGTCTGAACTGTGACCAGAGCTGATCAGAAGCAGTTGGGTCAATCATCCCAGGACAGACTTGCTTCAAAGAAGCAATCCATTGCAGCACACCTGTTTCAAAATTCAAAATACCAGAGCCAACATCTGGTTGCTTTGGTTTTGGGATGGCAATTTTGTGTTTTAGATCAGCAAGACGGTCAAGACTGGTTAAGTCAATGAAAGTCCTGCTGGGGTTTTCAGAGGTTTTCTGAGAGGCTGTTTGTTTTGGAGAAGGGGTATCAGAGTCAGATATTTCGATTGGAGTGGGTGGTGTTTTGGGAGTATTTGGTGGTGTCGATTCTGATGAGGATGGTAACTGGGGCATGACAACCGTGGTTCCACATGGCAACTGAATTGCCAGCGGTGATGGTTGAGGTGAGTGAGGGTCAGATTGATGAGGAGAAGGAGTTTCAAAGTGGTGAAACTCTGTTTGTGGTGAAGGTGGATTTATTTCTGGTTGGGGAGAGGGAGGTGGAATCTCTGATTGCTCAGGGATCAGAGGTTCTTCTGAGAGTGGTTGTTGTTGTTGTGGTTCTGGTTCTGATTGTTGTTGTTGTTCTGGTTGTGGAGGAGGAACATTTTGTGGTTCAGAGTTTGGTTGAGCAGAGGCATGTTGACGCTCAATATCAGCCAGCACTTGGTCAAGTGCTGTTGTTGTTGAAATTGTTGGTTGTTTGGGGTGTTTGGTTCTAGGTCTTCTGAGTTTTAATGCCTCAGAAGGGTCTTCTTCTTGTACGGTTTCATCAATGGTAGGGATGGGAATTGATATTCTATGAGAGGTTTGAGGAGGTATAGATGTTGGAATAGTAAAAGAATTTGAAATAGGGGCAGCTGATGAAATACCTCTTTTCTTTGGGGTCTACTGAGATGATCCTTCTGATGGCGCTTTCCTCTTCTTTGTCTTCTTCAGAGTCACTTCTGGTTGGGGTTGACGCAGATCTCTGATATTCAGCTTTGGATCTGTATCATCTGCCTTGTACGCATCTGGGTACCTGAGAAACATCTCTGGTTTGGATTCCATTTCAGAAAATATCGGAAAATCACTCAGAGGCACTCTTCTGCTGGAGATATCAGCAGTGGAAGTAGCTCTGGGTTCCTTCTGAATATTTTCTATCAGCTTCATCTTTTTCAGATTCTTTGCGTTCAGAGGTTTCCCAATTGTTGGTTCAATAGTGCTCAGCTCTTGAGCTTCTATCAGATGCTCAATCAGCCTATTCTCTGTCAGAATATCTGATATCAGCCTTCCAAACGGTATCCAGTCCCTCTTGGTTCTTTCTTCTTCCCTTGTTTCTTTCACACTGGTTTTGAGATGGTTGAACAGGAAGTGAGCCAGATTGATCTTTATCTTCTGATCAATAAAGTAGATCAAAAACTGCTGATCCACATTTATATAATCAGGAGAACTTGTTGGTTTCCTGTGGTTGAAGCACCCCAGAACAATCTTAGCCCATACTCTGCAATGATCCTTCAGATCCTTAATCTTGCTGCTGGGCATCCCAAGAGTGAAAATCCTGTTAGCTACCACACCTATATCAGCACATCTTTTAGCCATGTCCACACAACGGACGCCACCACCACTTTGACAGATTAGCCTTGCAATGAGATCTTCAGAAATCACAATCTTCTTCCCCATAACAGAGGAGATGACTAGATGTTTTGAAACCTTGGCGTGAATCCAAAATTCCTTGACCAGCGCTGGGAATGTTGGTCCAACCAACCTATCGAAATACCTTTCCCACTTTTGAGCCCTAACTTCTTCAGTTAGGTCAAAACCATTCTCCTTCAAGCTTTCAAAATTAATGATTAACTCAGAGAGCACTTCAAGGTTCTTCACCGGAGTGAGGAGAGTTCTGAGTGGCACTTGATATTGCTCAGAAGTTGCTTTCTTCTGATTACCTGCAGAAACGCTACTGGAGGTTGCCATGTTCACACTAAAAGGGTTTTGAGAATGAACTGAGGAAAAAAGTTTGCAAGAGATGAACTCAGAAATATGCAGAAAATACTTGAGTGTTAGTGAGAAAGCGTAAAGAGTAAGAATGATAGATTAATGTGCTTAAATAGAGTTTTCCAAAACTATTTTGAAAAGATAAACGTTTTTAAGAGAGAGAAAAATCATGATTGCCATTTAAAAGCATGATTACTTTTCATTAAATGCTTGCTGATTTTGGGGGATTTGAGAAAGATACTTAAAAACGGTTACCAGACATGTGTCTCAATGCACCCAATCAGCGCTTTGCCTTCTCAGAAGCGTGCACGCGTTCTGCTTCAGAGATATGCTGATGATTGGATGACACTTGTTTGATGTAGTGATCAGCACGTCTGTCTTTGAGCTTAGACTCTCAGATCTTTAGACTTGCATCTGATACAATCTGCATGTTCTATCTTTCTGAAAGGAGATTGATCAGAAGTTCACAGTAAAATAATTACATTCTGAAAGTAAATATATGGAATTAAAACATTTTCACTCTGGACATACTTTCATGCTGAGATGTTTCAGAATGAAATTAAACCTATCTTCTGAAAGGGGTTTAGTAAAGATATCAGCCCATTGATGGTCTGTATCTATAAATTTTAAGTTCAAAATACCTTTCTGAATATAGTCCCTAATGAAGTGATGTTTTATTTCTATATGCTTAGCTCTAGAATGTAAAATAGGATTTTTACTTAAGCAAATAGCAGAAGTATTATCACAAAGTATAGGAATGTTACTCTCAAAAATCTGGAAGTCTTCAAGCTGACTTTTCATCCAGAGCATTTGTGTGATACATCCTGCTGCTGCTATGTACTCAGCTTCTGCTGTTGACAGAGCAATTGTTGATTGCCTTTTGCTGGACCAAGAGATCAGATTTTCTCCCAGAAACTGGCAGCTTCCAGAAGTACTTTTACGTTCCACTCTGTCTCCAGCAAAATCAGCATCACAGTAGCCTACTAAGCTGTAATCACTAGATTTTCTATAAAACAAACCCAGATTAGTAGTACCTTTCAGATACTTGAAAATTCGCTTAACAGCTGTTAAGTGAGATTCTCTAGGATCTGATTGGAATCTAGCACAGATACAAACACTGAATAGTATGTCAGGTCTTGAAGCAGTCAGATAGAGGAGAGAACCAATCATACCTCTGTAGACTTTCTGTTCTACACTTTTGCTTACCTCTTCTCTTTCCAGAATGCACGTGGGATGCATTGGAATCTTTGATGGCTTAAATTCTGAGAGGTCAAATTTCTTCAGAAGATCTCTGATGTATTTGCTCTGATGAATGTAAGTTCCTTCTGGAGTTTGATTGATCTGAATTCCCAGAAAGAATTTCAGTTCCCCCATGAGGCTCATCTCAAATTCTGCCTGCATACACTTAGCAAATTTTCTTCCAAGAGAAGGATTAGTAGAACCAAAAATGATATCATCAACATAGATTTGACAGACTAAGATGTCACTCTTAACTGTTTTACAGAATAGAGTAGTGTCCACTTTCCCTCTGGTGAATTTATTTTCAAGCAGAAAGTTACTTATCCTTTCATACCAAGCTCTGGGAGCTTGTTTCAGACCATACAGTGACTTCTTTAGTTTGAAAACATGTTCTGGATGTTTTGTATTTTCAAAACATGGGGGTTGGTGAACATAGACTTCTTCTTCTATATAACCATTTAAGAATGCACTTTTGACATCCATCTGATACAGAGTGATGCCTCTATTAACAGCAAATGAAATTAAAAGTCTGATAGATTCTAACCTGGCGACTGGGGCAAAGGTTTCTGTATAGTCTATCCCCTCTTGCTGACTATAACCTTGTGCAACCAGTCGTGCCTTGTTTCTGATGACTTCACCTTGTTCATTTAGCTTGTTTCTAAACACCCATCTTGTTCCAATGACGTTGAATCCTTTTGGTCTGGGAACGAGATCCCATACGTCGTTTCTGGTGAATTGATTCAGCTCTTCTTGCATTGCCAGAATCCAGTCATTATCCAGAAGTGCTTCATCAATAGAAGAAGGTTCAATCAGAGACACCAGTCCCATAAGAGTTTCTTCGGAGTTTCTGAAGCTTGCTCTTGTTCTGATTGGATCTTCCTTTCTTCCTAGGATAGTCTCTTCTGGGTGATCCAAGCTGCTTCTGGGTAATCTCTTCTGAGGTTGATCAGCAGCTGTTGTAGGATTTCTAGCAGTGCTCCTTTCAGACGTTGAAGGAATGTCTGTGTTGAGAGCTTCTGATGACTTGTCTTCAGAACCTGCAAATTCAATTTCTATACCTGCAAAAATTTCATTCTGCTTTGACTTTTCAGAGTCAAGCTTATCATCAAAACGAACACTGATTGATTCTTCCACAATCTGTGTTTCTGTATTGTATACTCTGTACCCTCTTGAGCGTTCAGAGTATCCTAACATAATACACTTCTGTGCCTTAGAGTCAAACTTGTTCAAATAATTCTTTGTATTTAATATAAAGCAAGTACATCCAAATGGATGAAAATATGAAATGTTGGGCTTTCTGTTCTTCCACAATTCATATGGAGTCTTTTCCAGAATAGGTCTTATTGAGATTCTATTCTGAATGTAGCACGCTGTGTTTATTGCCTCTGCCCAGAAAGTATTAGCAACGTTTGTCTCATTGATCATGGTTCTGGCCATTTCTTGCAATGTTCTGTTCTTTCGTTCTACAACTCCATTTTGTTGGGGAGTTCTAGGACAAGAGAAATCATACAGAATGCCTCTGTCATTAAAAAATGACTCAAAATCTTTATTTTCAAATTCTCCACCATGATCACTTCTGACTTTAACGATTCTAAGATCTTTTTCATTCTGAACTTGGTTACAGAAGGTAACAAACACAGAATGTGACTCGTCCTTGTGTCTTAAGAACTTTACCCATGTCCATCTGCTATAGTCATCTACGATTACTAACCCATACTTCTTACCACTGACTGAAGCAGTTTTAACTGGTCCAAATAAGTCAATGTGCAGAAGTTCTAATGGCTTAGAGGTGGAAACAACATTTTTGGATTTAAAAGAAGGTTTTGCAAATTTTCCTTTCTGACATGCTTCACACAGAGCTTCTGAATTGAACTTCAAATTAGGAAGTCCTCTGACCAGATTGAGTTTGTTAATCTGAGATATTCTTCTCATACTAACATGCCCCAATCTTCTGTGCCAGATCCACTGCTCGTTGTTAACAGACAGAAGACATTTTACATTCTGACTCTTTAGTTCAGAAAGTTTGATTTTGTAAATGTTGTTTTTCCTCTTACCATTAAACAGGATAGTCCCATCTTTCTGACTAACAGCTTTACATGATTTTTGATTAAAGATTATATCATAACTGTTATCACTTAATTGACTTATGGATAACAGATTATGCATCAATCCATCTACTAGCAGAACATTATTAATAGAGGGAAGATTTCCATTACCTACAGTTCCAGAGCTAATTATCTTTCCCCTCTGATTGCCTCCAAAGCCAACGTGGCCTCCAGGCTTAAGTTCCAGGCTTTGGAACATATGCCTTCTTCCCGTCATGTGTTGTGAGCAGCCAGAGTCCAGGTACCATGACTGGTGTTTCTGACTTGCTGCTAAAGATATCTGCAACATGTATTATTTTGTCCTTAGGTACCCAGATTTTCTTGGGTCCTGATTTGTTAGTTTTACCAAAACTCTGGTTGAATTTTGGTTTCACAGAGTGCTTACTGCTAGTATATTTGATATCATGTGTGTGACCATACACAAAGTGTGAATTCAGAGGAGTGTGTTTAATGGTTAAGTCCATGACATTCTTTGGTGTAGGAACCTTACCTTGGTATCCTATTCCTTTCCTGCCGTTTCTGCTAACTCCATAGATCATTGAAGCCATTCTGCTTCTATCTATGCTTTTAGCTAGGAACTTCTGGAAACTGTGATCATACTCCTTGATGATCTCATCAGCGTTGCTGGGAGTTTCAGAAATTGGTTCCTTCTGAGAGTTTTGTAAAGTGTTTTCTAATTTTGAAATCTTATTTCTCAGCTCAGAATTTTCCAATTTGAGACTCTCAGACTTATTAGAGTCAGATTCAAGATTCCTTTTCAGGTTTCTGAATTTAGCTCTAATTTGCTGATAACGTTCCAGAATCTCATTAAGGCTTTCAGCGAGTTCAGCCTTTGTAAAGTTAACAGCGAAGTTAGGAAATACCTCTTCTGTGTCTGATTCTGAGTCTGATTCAGAAGCTTCACTATCTTCTGAAATGTTTGCCATGAGAGCTATGTTTGCCCTTTCATCATCTGATTCTGAGTCAGCTTCAGACGAGTCAGAGTCATCCCATGTGGCCATGAGACTTTTCTTCTTCTCTCTTCCAAATTTCTTTTTGGGCTTTTCCCTCTGAAGCTTTGGGCAGTCACTCTTGTGTTGTCCTTGCTCATTGCACTCATAGCAGATGATGTCTTTGGTGTTTGGCTTCTTGCTACTGGAGGAGCCTTCAGATCTTCTGTATCCAGAGGAAGAATTTGTCCTTCTGTATCTGGAAGAAGACTCGTTCTGATCAGATCTTCTGGGATTCCTGAACTTCCTTTGTCTTTGCTTCCACAGTTGATTTACTCTTCTGGAGAGAAGGGAAAGTTCGTCTTCTTCTGATGAGGATCCATCAGATGTTTCTTCAACTGCCTGCAAAACTTTAGACTCAAATTTTTTGTTAGATTTTAATGCTAAAGGCTTACCTTGCTTCTGAGGCTCATCAGCTTCTAGCTCTATCTCATGACTTCTGAGGGAGCTGATAAGTTCCTCCAGAGTGATTTTGTTGAGATCTTTAGCTAGCTTCAGAGCAGTAACCATAGGCCTCCACTGCTTGGGTAAACTTTTGATTATTTTCTTGACATGGTCAGCAGTAGAGTATCCTTTGTCCAGAACTTTGAGACCAGCTACCAGAATCTGGAATCTAGAGAACATAGTTTCAATGGATTCAGATTCCTCCATTTTGAACGCCTCATACTTCTGAATGAGCGCCAGAGCTTTTGTTTCTTTGACCTGAACGTTGCCCTCATGCGTCATTCTGAGAGAATCAAAAATATTCTTTGCTGTGTCTCTGTTGGAGATCTTTTCATACTCAGTATAGGAAATGGCACTGAGGAGGATGGTTCTGGCCTTGTGGTGATTCTTGAAGTCACGCTTCTGTTGATCCGACATTGATTTTCTATCAATCTTCTGACCACTTGCATTCACAGGGTGCGTGTATCCATCTGTCACCATATCCCACAGATCAGCATCATGTGCTAGAAAGAAGCTTTCAATTCTGACTTTCCAGTAATCAAAGTTTTCTCCATCAAAGACTGGAGGTTTGCCACTGAATCTGTCTCTGTCCTCATTGTTGTCATTGCTGATGTGAGAATTGTTTCCTGCCATTGTGTTTTTCTGACGCTGGATCTTGTACTGACACGGTTAAGTGTTTTAGCTCAGAACCAGGCGCTCTGATGCCAATTAAAGTGGTGAAAAACACAAGAAGGGGGGGGGGGTTGAATTGTAAAACTGAAATCTAAAGCAATGAACACGATATTTTTATCCTGGTTCGTTTGATCTCAAACTACTCCAGTCCACCCGTCAAGGTGATTTCGCCTCTCTCCAACGAGGTCTTAATTCACTATATTCAACTGAATATTACAGACTGCTTTAACAACTGCTAAAGCCTTCTTGATTCAAACCACAACCCGGTTTGTCAAGGTAACACTTTCTTACAAAGAGATAAAACAATGTGTGTGGATGTTTTCTACAAAACTTTATCACAACTGTGATGTATACACAAAATGAAGCTTAGAAACTAGATTGCTAAACAGTAATGGAATATCAGAGTGTATGGTTTAGCAAAACTGGTAGAACGAAGATTATGGTTCAGCTTTTGTGCGTGTAGAGATTTTGAGAGCATTAACCATTTCAATCTTCAAAGCTTTGTTTATATAGCACTGAGATGATGAACGTTGGATGCAATATTCTTGATTCAATGCTAATAACAAACTTTCCTTATTGAGCAGATCTTGTCTGGAATGAAGCCGTTGGAATTAATTTGCTTTCAATGCACAGTACCGTTGCTTACTTAATGCAAGTTCTGGCTTGGCTCATTCTGATTCTGCTTCGCTGCTGATGAACTATTGTGTTTCTGTATCAGAGTATTAAGCGCAGTCTTGTTCATCAGGCTTCAGCATGTACGTGAGTTGATCATCTGATTTTGACGTTCTGATGTAGCAACTTCTGATGCTGGTGTCTGAAATCAAGTTCTGATGCTGAATAGATGTGATCTTACTTATTTCAATCAGCGTATCTGCAAGTCAGAACATAATAATTTTAGGCAGCAGATAGTTCATTCATGAAACTTATAAATACTATATCTTTTCACTTTGTTATCATCAAAACTTAAATATAGGGTAGTAGATTCAAACATTGTTCTAACATGTTTCTGGTCACAATTTCCTTTTCATCATATTTGCTCTTGTAAATCCATTTTGTACCATTAACATTCGTTCCTTCAGGCCTGGGTACTAAGTTTGACACTTTATTCCATTTGAATTGACCTAGTTCTTCTTACATAGAATTTTTCCATAATTCATCAGTCAAGGCCTCCTTCACATTTTTAGGTTCAAGTTTTGAGACAAAACAAGAATTAGATATCACATCTCTGGATCTAGTGGAGACCCCTTCATCAAGATTTCCAATGATAAGTTCCTTTGGATGATTTTTCCAAATTCTAGTAGAGGGTCCTTTGTTGGCTTAAGGATTATCTGGTACAGTACTTGTTGGATCAATGTTGGACTCAATGTCTACCTCATTTTCTGGAGCATCAGCCTGTTGAGATGATGTTCTAACATCTTCGTCGACATCAATCCCTTTCTTAATAATCAAATCATCAGCCACAACATTAATAGATTGCATCATGACTTTGGTTATGGAGTTAGATACCCTATAAGCTTCTGCAGACATACTTTTCTTCATATCTTTGAGATTCAGATGTCTAAGCTTCTGGTGCCACAACTTGACTTCATCTTCCTTGGACATTAAACATGTGGAAGAATAAGTAGTTTCTTGTAGTACCCAAAAATAAAAATTGTCTTTAGACCTAACTTCCGCCATCATAACATCATTCTTCTCAATGGTAACAAAACATTCTGACTTGGTGAAATTTACTTTAAAACCTTGATCACATAACTGACTAATACTGATCAGATTTGAAGTCAATCCTTTCACAATAAGAATATCATCTAGTCTATGAAGTCCAATATACACTAACTTTTCTACTCCCTTAATTTCACTTTAGCTCCATCACCAAACGTGACAACAATTGTGAAATAAGACTTAATGGCCACTAAATACTTCTTGACCCCTGTCATATGTCTAGAACATCCATTGTCAAATTAACAATCTTCTCTATATGAATCTCTAAAAGAAGTATGAGCTATAAGACTAGTATCAACAACCTTAGGATTCCAATCCTTTATAGTTTTAACCATCACATGATTAGCCCTAGGTTGTGTTGGATATTTTGGATAACCATACAATATATAATAGAAATTCCTAATATGACCATATTTACCACAATAGCGACATTTACAAGGCAAGAAATTAGCTTTAGTTTGAGTTTCTTGATGTCTGGCAGGATGTTGTAACATTTGGTCAGATATCTTCAAATCACACTTGCTTTCAGAAGGAATAAATTATGTCACAAGGGTTTTTACTTATTTATTTAGAGGTAATTAAATCCTATACCTTTTATGTTTCCAACCCCTTTCCCAACTTGAAGAAATTCGACTAACATATCAAACCCATTGTTCAAAATTCTTATGAATTTGATCTTGTTTTCAAGTTTAGAGGTCAATAGAATTACTTGATCTTGAAGACCTGAGATAGTAGATAAAAGTTTCTCTTTTCCATCCTGCAATTAAGCTATGATTCTGTTATGCTTTTCTCCTATCTTACAAACCTATTGACTTATCGAACAAAGATCTTTGTATGAAATAACCAATTATTCATAAGAGATATCCTTATCATATGAATCTTCATAAGTTTCATATCTACCAGTGAAGATTGTAACATGCTTAGTAGTTTCGTCTCAGGTTCATCTTCAGAACCATCATTATTAGACCAAGAAACAGACAAGCCCTTCTTTTGTTTCTTAAGGTACGTGGAACATTCTTATCTAATGTGATAAAGACCATCACATCCATGTCATTGAATACCATTTCCTTGTGTTGTACCCCAAAATTTTCCCTCTCACTTATCAAGAATTTTCTCACAAGATTTCTTTGACTTAAGACTGCATTAGGGTTTGACAAGCTCAAGACAACTCCTCATGCACTGATAACCAAAATTAGGGTTTGAGTTTGCACAAGGATTTTTGGACTATAAATGCTTCATATGACTTCCAAGGATCATTATGGACCCCCAAGATTACCCATGTCAAGTTTCAAGCCTTGAATCACTTCTTTGATCAGTCAATTGGACAATTGACCTAAAAATCAACTATATTGGGGAAAAAATCAACCATGGCCAATTTACAGTCAAAATTCATAATTTTTGTTCTGCATCAACATCGTAGGCTCATATGTATCATTTGATCAAGTTTGGACCATAATACCTCAAGAAATTGGATCAAATCATCAAAAGGGCAAAATGGTCAAAATTAGGGTCTTGACTGAGAAGGGTCAATTTCTGGTTTTTGACCTAGCAAAGGATCAATTAGTTTTAAGTGTGATTTCAATAGTTTAATTGCATCATATTTAACATGATTCAAAACATTACAAATCCATTAGATTGACAGATGAATTTTGCAGTCAACTGATCAAAAGTCAATTGTATACTAAAAAGTCAAACTTTGTCTTTTTGGTCAAAATCAAGTGCCAAAGATCATAATTCATCAAAACATGTCAAAATGTGAAACTTGTTCATCAAGAAAGCAAAGGTTTAAGTTTTGGTTTTGAAATTTTGAAATTTTTAACTTAGAAAATTTTCTAAGTATAGAAAATTTCTTGTTTTTTCTCAACTTTAAGCCAAATTTTCACCATGATACAAGATTATTCAAAGGAAGTTACCAACATGAAAGTTGTAGATCTTCATGAAATATACAACTTTTCTTCACACAATTTCTCCTAAAGATGCTTGGATCTCAAGATATAATTTTGTGAATACATGCTCATGAAGTAAAATAACTTAGTGAAATTTTGCCCTATTTAGGCAGGTTTTTGACCTAACTTCATGCCAATTTTTCACATAGTTCCAAGGGGAATATTTGAAAGAAACTTAAAGATGAGTTGTAGAGCATATTTCAAGCTTTCCAAAATTTCGAAATCCTTGAGATCATTCTTGAGTAGGGATAATTGAAGAGATTAAGTTGGCAATTTCTCACTTTGATTTCAAGCCATTTCATGATGAACCAAAATTCAAATTCAAGCCTATGCTGCATAATATTTGCTTTAAAGGCCTCAAACTTGTTTCTCACTCCATAATTAAATGTTTACACAGCTGATAGAGCTTTAATCCAAGCATTAGAGCCTTTGTCCAAGCTACAATTCCATTTATGGCACAAAGTTTTCATTTCCATTTTAATAAAGCACAACTTTTGAAATTGTCAACTCCTTGAGCTTTTCACTTGTTCTTTCTGCACACAGAAACCCTATAAACCAAAAGCAACTTTCCTGAAACCTCTAACTAACCATACCATGCTTGTACAATCACTTAGGGACTCATCTCCTCACTTTGCTTCAAAAGCAAGTTATAGAGCCAAAAGGCTATAACTCAAAAACCTGGCGTGGAATTGATCAAAAACCTTTTCTATACTTATACACAAATGCATTTCAAACTAGAACACGATTTCTAAGACTCAGAAACTCTCTGAAACACTCTATCACTAAAAATCTGCCATAACTTGCAGTTTTGCACCTTACATAGCAATCTCAAAAACCACTCGTGCGTTTTGATTTTTAACCACCTAAACACTTAACATACATCATATCTAAGTGTTCCAGACCCATGTCCCCTCATTGTAACTCCTCCTCCTCCATCTTCCATTTTTACATATCAAGCTTGCAGGTTGACTTGACTAGGGAGATCCAAGAAATTTCAAGGCAAAGTAAAGATTGGAACACACTCAGGGAGGTCCAGGCAAGCTAAACAGATCCTCAGGCCTTCTCAAAACTTGCTCAAACTCCATTCACAATCTCAACTGAAAGAGTTAAAAACTTAAACTTATATCTCTTCATACAAGCATCCTTTGGTCCTGATTTGTGAAAATAAAATGTAGATATCCTTGCACTAAAGCCAACCATGTTCATAGATTTCATTTATATTCATTGTGTATAGAGAATTTTGGATTTGAATCTTCTGTAAAAATTAGGTTTCAAATTAGGGAAAGCAAAATTAACTTTGATCTTTGACTTTTAGTTTACATAAGATATATGTTTGAACTCGTGAGAAGAAACACTGTAATTTTCATGTTTGGACTTTCCATTTTCATGGAGAAATGAGAGAGATACAGGTGGTCCGGCCATGGCTCAAGGTTGAAGATGAAGTTGCCTTCAGGGAGCGTTTTATAATATATATTTATGCCTTTGTTTATATGAACGGATGTACAGCCACCCCAGTGATAAGGCAGCACGCAAAAATGCTATAGGTCATGGTTCGAACCTTAGCGCCTGCCTTTTTGCAATTTTTCATATTTTTTGCAGTTTTTTTTGTTTGATTGGCAACGTGGGCTTCTAAACTTTGGGATTTTTTGTTTTTTGCTAACCTCCTGCCTCCTATTTGCTTGCAGCACCCTTGGCTCATATCATTTATTTATTTATTTTTTGTTTTCATTTTATTTTATTAAATATATTTTCTTAATATTAAAAATTACAAAAAATATAAAAATGATAGATTTTATTTTGACTTATTTTATTTCATTTTTTCCCAATAAAAATTATTTTCTTTAGTTATATATATTATCTATTTTATTAAATAACTTTGTAAATTAATTTAAAATTAGTTTAATATTTATTTATCTTTCTTCACACTCATTAAGCATATTATTTTTAACATAAAAAGACCAAAAATATCTCATGATGCCATATCTTATTTTCAAGATAAAAATATAAAAATACTTACCTTTTCTTAAAGAAATTTATTTCCTTTTGATAAAATAGAACTAGGGTTTAATCAAAATCTTTTCTAAAAATAATTTTCTTTCCTAATTAATTTGAGATAATCTTTATTTACTTATTAGGTTTAGGTTAAAACTTTTTCTACATAAAAAACCAAACAAAATCTTTTTTACATTCATACATCTTTGCATATTTAATTTATCTTGTATATTATTTATTCCAATATTTGTACATATTCAATTTGGTTGTAATAACTTAATTAGGTTTATATTATTGCAAATCCCCATTCCTAAATTGTATTTCCCCCTCCCATAAATGTTGTAATAGCGTAGGACATTTAAATTTCGCAATTTATCGCTTTTATATAACATGCTAGTAATTAGGGTTTCTATGGCAAGATAAAATCAACCAAATAGAAAACCATAATCCAAGACAAAATCAAGTATGAAAATGACACACTTGCACACAAGCACCCCTAGGGTTACTCCACTTGGTTTCCTTATACAAAATGGTCATATTACGTATGTAAAGTGTCCTAGCAAAAACAAACAAATACAAGATCATAGTCCCTCGATGATGCTATTCAAAGTTGCCTTAAAAAATGATCTTAGTCCCTAAAAAATGCTAAGATACCTTGCAACATTGATAATAATGGCTATACGATGACCCAAGCCCGTCCAGTTTACATCCAAAGATAGGGTTGATTACCAAATCAATGGTAAGACAAAAATATCAAAGGAAAAGAAAATGAACAAGAAAGACATTTGAGTAGGTAAATTACTTTTAATTACTTGCTCCATTTTAAAACAAATATCCTTGCAAATTTCAAAACAAACACACACATTTCCAAACATATTACAAAATTGAAAACATTTTCAAAAAGATCAACATCTTTGTATACATTCTTACGAACGAGAATCATTACAAAGATTTCCTAAATAATGAACTCTTTTACAAAATACTTTCAAAACCACACAAAACACAATTTCAAACAAAAGCAAGTGATCTAGCAAGTAACTAAAAGCCCATGGAAAACCATGGATGAAAAGGGTGCTAATACCTTCCCTTTTCATAATCTACCCCCCGAACTCAAGAAACAATCTCAAAGGTATTTCCTGTGCTTTTTTACTTTTCCTTTTGGATAAAAGAAAATTCAGTGGCGACTCTTGCTAACCGTAACATTTGCGAAAAAACGCAAAACAATCAAGTCAGTTCTCCCACCGTATCACACCTTGTATGGGCTTCTCCTCTGTTCTTGCTTTTCTTTGAAAATCATTATTCTTACTGATGTCAAATGACATGTTCTTGACATTTGGTCTTGGCTTCCTATCCATTATTTTCAACACCTTATTGAATTTCCTCCAAAAAAGTATAATAGCATTAGAAATTCCTTCATCATTATCCATGTCACATTGAACCTCTTCATCATTAGTGTTGGAGACAAAAGATATGTTATTGTTCTTCTTTTCATATCTATCATTAATAGCCAATTCAAAAGTTTGAAGTGACCCAACAAATTCATCCTCTTTATGGTGCAAATGTTTTAGGCTTCTTTAATAGATGTGACCTTCATGTCAAACTTCTTAGGCCACGAACTAAGGAGTTTTCTAATCAGCTTCTCCTCTGACACCTTCTCTCCCAAGGCACTAGATGTATTAGAAATGTCAAGAATATTCATGTTAAAATCATGAATGCACTCGTTCTCTTTTATCCTGAGATTCTCAAAGTAGTGAGAAGTTGAAGTCTTGACATTTTTACTCTCAACGTGCCTTCATGAGTGGTTCTGAGGATTTCCCATGCATCTTTGGCCATAGTACAAGTATTTATTAACCTAAATATATTTTTGTCAACCCCATTAAACAAGGTGTTCGAAGCTTTGAAGTTTCAAAGAGCAAGTTCATCTTCTTCCTTAGACCAGTCATCTTCTAGCTTCATATCAGTTGTGTCCTTCCCATCTTTGTCCTTCACCACAGGGTGTTCCCAACCTTTTATAACGGTTTTCCAGGTTTTTCTATCCATATATTTTAGAAAAGTCACCATACGCGCCTTCCAGTAATCATAGTGGGTGTCATCCAAAATTGGTGGTCTATTAACAAATCCACTTTCCTTGTCCATAGTACCAGAAAATATCTTCCTTAGAGCTCACTCAAACCAGAACAGGGTGCCTTCTTTGATACCAATTAAAATTGAAGCACATAGAGAACATATGTCATATACGATGTCACGAGCCACGAATTACGAATGCAATGTCAAGACATCATAACAACACAGATGACAATAAACAACTTAAAGTAAATTGAAGGAAGTAAATAAAACAAGGTAATTATTAACCCAGTTTGGTGAAATGTCACCTACATCTGGGGGCATCAAAGCCAGGAAGGAAATCCACTATAATAGTATTAGTTTGAAGTCCTATATAAACAACATCTGGTTTACAGCCTTTGCACCTAATCACTACCCGTAATATTTCTATCTAAGACTCTCCTAGATATGAGACCCCTCTCACTTCCTCCCAATCATATAACTCGTGATAAAAAAGACAACAATCAAAGAGGAGACACACTCCAATAAACAAAATCCACTCTTGCTTAAAATCTTACGAGTGATTCACAATTACAACTCAACTATCAGTCCGACTCTAACATCAAGGTGATGCGAGAGTAGCTCACAAAAAACAATGAATAAACTAAAACCTAATTGATATAATCACACAGTGGATCTCCTATCCTCTTAGGTTTAGAGACTTCCTTTAAATAGCCCGAGAGCAACACGGGCTTGATGAACAAATCGGGATAAACAAACAACAGATCCAATACAGTCTTTAGCATAATATTCCGGAAGAGAATCTAACATTTACTTAAATGTTTCGACATCTGCAACACAATATTTTGGAAGAGAATGTATTGTTTCCTTAAATGTTTTGACATTTGCAGCATAATATTCTGGAAGAGAATATATTGTTTCATTAAATGTTTTGACATTTACACCATAATATTTCAGAAGATAATATATTGTTTCCTTAAATGTTTTTACATCCATTCTTAGTAAACGTGACAAAGTTTGAACAAACCTTTGCTGCTTCTAGAAACACACGCTTCTTAGACCGCAGTATACGTGAATCATATCTTCAGAGAATCTTCAGAGGTTTCACGCTTGCAACAAATCTTCTAAGAATGCAAAACAAGGAATGCTACAATGTCGTACCAACATGTCAATACATCTTGTCCAACATCTTTCTAGAATACATGTTTTAACAAAATGCGGCCAATCACAACATACGAAACAAGGAAAACATTTTTTCAGTTTAAGCAGCAGAAAGTAAAATAACAGAATATAAAGTGCAAAAATTAAAGAGTTTAAGGGAACGGAGAGAACGCCTGAAATTGTAGAGGTTGTCTCAAACAGAGAAAAAACCTACTCCTCTCCCCAAGAATTGATCTTGAGAGTATCGAATAAACTTGATATCTTTTGATAGGTTATATTCAAGAACACCCTTATAGAAGGAAAAATTCAGGTTATGGATAACTTCCAACCAAACATAAACAGCAAAGTGAAGCATCGAGTCTTCCTTCCAAATGATGGATCCACGTGGTTAATCCTCTTAACACAGGAATTTTGGAGTGGTTACTCTTCAAGCTTCTAAATAACCTTGGGAGTTTTTAACACCCTGATGAGCTCAGGAACCTAAACCTTTGTTTTATGTCGGGCTAACCAATAACCTGTGAGATTTTAACACCGGGATAATCTCAAACCTAAGAAATATTTTAATATCGGGCTAAGATTTAACCTACACCTTGGTTTTATACTAGGCTAACCAAGAACATGTGAAATCTTTTATCACATGTTGTGCTTTCGAACCTAAACAAGTGTTTAATCATATAATCCCCAAACCAATGTTTTTTATGGGTTTAGCTTAGAACCCAAACAAATATTCCCTAAGAGGATAAAATGTGAAACCAATGTATAAACAAAACTTCATTGGTGAAATTACAAATCTACCTTCTAGAATTACACTTTTCTCACTCATAAAAGGATTTTCTCAAAAAAAATACTTTGGCTATACCTTTAGTATGAGAAAGTAAAAAAAAAGATAAATTTTAGAGAGATATAGAGTGAGAAATGATAAATGAAATACGATTATGGATGACAAAAAAATGGAAACAGACCTCTATTTATAACTTCGAGGTTAGCACAAAAATGGAAATGATTTTTATCCATTTTAAGACTTGCCAATCGTTTGAAGCATATTTCCAATTAATTGGTTACTCTTAGTAAATCGACTATCAAGCTCAAAATGGAAAGGAAATATATATATCCATTACCCATCATTAAGATGTTGTCCTGATCTCTCAAGACTCAATTTTGAGGTTAGCCAATCAATTAGATTAATATGCCAATTGATTAATAAGGACAACACTTTTCCTAGAGCTATTTTGCAACTCCTAACTCATTTGCACAACTTTAAATCAGATTTCAAAATGTTTTTTTAAGAAAAAAAGTTTGCAAATGAGTTTTTGTATGTCCTTTAGCCATGTAATTTTATAAGAATTCCCTTATGCTTTACAATATGTTTATTCAGACGCGTCGAAGAATGGCTTCTATAAACTTCAAGTCTTTGTCAAATGCTTCATACACTTTCTTGAGTTTACTTTAGGATGATGCTTGAGTTATATTCCATTTGTTTTCCATCATCATATAGTCAAGTCCTTTATCAAACCCTAATAGTTTATTTGCATCTTTAACCGCTTATGCTTAACTTGTCATCATTAGACATTGGTTGTCATCATCAAAAGTTGTTTTATTTATTAAATACATGTTACCCATAAGTAACTTGCAAAACAAGGTTCCACATTCTCCCTCTTTTTGATGATGACAAAACATATCTCAAGAGAGGTGGTAAAGGAAATAAAAAATATGTGTTTGTAGTAATTAAACTCACTCTGAGTTAAATAAAGAGTATACTCTACTCCCCCTGAGAGTATACTTGTCGAAATAAAAAGGGGGGTGGGGGATAAAGATGCATTGCAGAAATTTAAATATGAAAACATAGGCAAATAAAACATTAAGGAAAAAGAAAACACTATTTATTCATTTATATTGGGAATTTAAAATACAAGAAGGGAAATTGCAAGAAAAGGAAATAAGCAATGAAAAAGAGGAAAGCTAAGAAACTAAGAAACACTTAGTTCATCTCATCATCATCATCATTATCTCTTGAAATCATTGGGGAGATTAGGTTTCTTTTTTCAATTATTTTGTTGATCTTGTCAATCTTCGCATCCATTTCCCTTTGATAATTATGGATGTCATTGAGGGTGTTTGAGGAGGATGGAGGAAGGTCATTGTTTCTTCCATGTCTTTCTCTTCTTGGTGGAATTGTAATGAGTTATATTCCTTGAATAGAAAATCCCATATTTCTAATAATCACTTGCTCTATTTTTGTATGCATGAATTCTGGTTCTTCCTCTCTGAATTCATAATTGGTGTAGGTCAAAAAATTTGTTACAAGTTCAGCATATGGAATAGTGATACTTTTCCTTTTGTTGTCCATCATATGGTGAAGTACAACATCTTCCCAATTTTTCTCTACTTGTTTCTCTAGGAACCAAATTGCTGGGATGTTTGACTTGTGGATGTTGTTATAGTTACTTTTCCTTGGGAAAATAACATGATTTATTTTGTAGTGAAGAAGGATCAATGAAAAGGGTGTGAGCATGAATATCAACATTAAATGCTTTACCTTCATAATCAGTTTGATCATAGTTTTTTCCACGAAGGGTAGGTTGCAAACTTGAGAAAAATCTTCAAGAGATAGAGTGATAGGTGTAACGCCCCGAATTTAATTAATTATTTAATTAAATTAATTAAAGATTTAATTATTGGAAATGGTCGAAGTTAGGATTTGTCGGTATTATTTTAAGAGGCGTGATCAGATTAATATGTTGATTTGAGATGTTAAGTGAAATAGTCGGTTTAATCGGAGAAATAACATTAGAAATAATATTATTATATTGGATTATTATTGAGTTGATTAAGTGGTGGAAATGTATTATAATAATACTATTATTATTTCTTATGGGCTTAATTTAAAGTGTTGTTGGTAGTAAAAGGTGTGGTGTGAATATTAGGCCCAATAGAATTAATAATAGAAATTATATATTAAGTTGAATAAGAAGGAATTATGTTTTTGTCAAGTAGAAGAGAGAATAAGAAGTGGATGTAAAGAAAATAGGGATTTAGAGAAAAGAAGAAGAACAAAGGATTGGAGCTATGGCAGCAACGAGGTGCAATCGGAAATTATAGAGCGATCTCTAATCTGAGGTAAGGGTGGGGTTCTGACAATCTAATGGGTTGCATGACAAATAGTATATAGGATTTGGGTTGTTAAAATTTTTTATGTATGTTGATTGTTGTGAATATTCTGACAAAATTGGTTATTGTCTATAAATTCATTGTCGAAAATTGTTCCATGTTGATGTGTGTGTAGTTGTTTGTTGCTGTAATTAAAAATCAATGAAAAACTGGGTAAATTGGTGAAGTATGTGTGGCTGGAAGAAAGGGTGCGCCATGTTGTGAATGGAGAGTGACGACCAGAGGCACATATAACATGTAGTGACGACTGGAGGGGGTATTGTGCCGAATGACACATGTTATGAGAAGGACCCTGCCGATCGGCATGGATGATGAGAAGGTGGGTGCCGATCGGCACCATATATACATATTTGTTTATTGTTGTGACGACAGGCAGGGGGTTCTGAGTGGAGAGTTCCGTTAGGCCCTGTGCTTGAGGAAATGTTATGCCATTAGGCACATTGAGGTGTGACGTTAGGCATTATTTTCATGGCAGGAACTATTTCTGTAGCTTACTAATATAATTATCAAAATTATATTAGTAGCAGTATAAATAAATAGTAGTAATAACAGTAATAAAACAATACCCATTAGTCGAATTTGTAGATTTAGGCGGTAAAAGTAGTTAACCGGAATTAGTTGAAATTGCCGGAGTAAGTCGTATATACATATAGGTATTTTTAGTTGGTTTGTTTTGTTATAACTATGTAGAATAAACTTGATTTGCAGGTAAAGTGGAATTAAGTTGAATGGTTCTGGTTTATGGAATTCTATTGTGGGTTATTGTTGGGAATAAGTCGTTGTTGAATACATTGTTGTTATTGAATATGTTGTTGTTTATATATTATGATTGATAAGTTGATTAAGTTGTAGGCCTATGGCCAGTGTTGAAGCGACGATGAGTACCTCTAATTATTGGTAAAGTGACGATATAGGCTTATGCCTTTGTGACAGTGATTGTTGCATTCATTGAGTCACATACATTTGCATTATTAAGTTGGCATGGATTGGCACCAGGTTGGCCTGGATTGGCAAAACCTGCGATGAAGGCTTATGCCTTGTTGGTGCCTCTAATAATTGGCAATTTTTAAGTTGGCAGTTCTGCTCCGATGGTACCACATGCATGTGCATTGTAATTGAGTTTCATTTGATGTTGCATCTTGAGTTGTGGTGAAGATAGATTCGTTGTTGCTTTATATTGTTGACTTGTTGTGACAAGTATTGTCTAAAAGCTGTGAATTTAGTAGTTATGTCGTGTTAATGTTTTATTGTGATTAAAGTTGTTTGTAAGTTGTGAAGTGGTGATTTTATATGATCTTATTTAATATATTATTTATCATATGACTAATTATATAGTTTGATATCTCACCCCTTCTGTTTGAATGTTGCCCTCTGTTGGTAATGTGCAGGTAATCAAGAAGGATAATTATTACCTCGTTAGTTCGAGTCAGTGTTGTCGCTCTGATACGTAGCACTCAGGGGGGGGGGGGGGGTGAACGCTCGATGTTTAGTGGTTGATATTTATTTATGTTGCTGAATCTTTAAGTTGTTTACATGAAGTAACTGTTGTCTTGAAGTTGTTTTAGTTGAATAAAGATGTTAAGTGAATTGAAGTTGAATATGTATAGTTTGTTGCTTATCAATAAAAACTTGTTTGATTTTAAAGAATAAATCAAGTTGTTATCGGTTCATCCGAGTTAAGTGTTGTGTATCGGTTTTATATGTGATTAAATGAAGTTGATTTCAAGTTGAAAATGTAGCATCCTATTTATGTTGAACTTTGATTTTCTTATTATCCGTCGGGTAGAAATGGGGTGTTACAATAGAGTGTTTCTTGACTTTGGAGTTGATGATGCCATATTTGTAGGAAAGATTAGCATACGATTTTCTCATTAATTTAGGGTACCTCTCTTGAGGTTTTTGAAACACGAAGTTCTTCAAGCCAACGAAGTTGAAAGCGTGCACGAGAGAGTAGTTTTTGAAGAGATATTCATCTAGGTAGTGAGATGCATGCAATTATTTATCGATGTAATAATGATGAAAGGTTCTTTCTTGAGCTTGCAAGGAGAAGTCTTTGGAGAAGTATAAGGATGTTAGTTGGCATGATCAAATTCTTTTTAAAGAAATTTGAGGTGATTATTAATGATTGAGAGAGCTAAAGTAATTCTAATGAAATTCACAAATGAAGATATGATTTGATGAGAATGATGAGAAACTTACCTTAGTGCCAATCTATTGGCTGACCCATTTTGAGCATGTCTTGTTTGGGGCTTTGTGTGTTGCACCCCTATTTGGCCTTATTGGCACCCGTTTACTACAAACACTTGAATACTCATATTTTAGGTTAGAAAAAATATTTATTGAGATGATAAAAAATTTAATTCGATATTTTAAGGGTTTAATTATATTTTTCTGATTATTTCAATCTTAAAATAATGTATACCTCTTTTATCAAGAAATATTTATACATAATTCCCTTAGAGGAATGTCCTTCTTTACACATTGTTGGATATGGGAATTTATATAAGCAACAAAATGAACAGGCCCATCATAAAAATATCCATTCAATTGATCACTAAGGATCATAAACCTTGAGATAATCTTAAGAACAATTGCTTTCATCATTGTGATTGATATTTTCCATCATTGTGATTCTTTGGACCAGAGACTTTGTAAAATCTGTATACTTAGGAGTATAATATTGCTTTTCACATCTCTATTGATAAATCTCTTAAATATTTGAGCTGCAAAGTGCACCTGCAAAACCCTAAGGTTTCACCTTTGGTGCATACACCCTGTGGGTTGCTTTTAAGCAAACCTCATCTTCTTTGTTGGAAGAGGATTATTTTTTTATTCTCCCCGAGGTTGACGTTTCTACTCCTTTTATTATTTTAAAGATTTAATTTAAAGATACTTCTTCTTCACAACATTTTCTCAAACAAGAGGTTCCTTCATTTGATTAGTAACAAAAGTTCTTAACCCTTAGACATTGGTTAGTAACAAAAATTCTAATGCAACTTCCAATATTTCTATGTTTTGAGAACCATTTAAGAGTAACTTACTCATATTTTTCATCTCGTGTGTTAATTTTCTTGCTAGATACTTGGAGAAACTCCATAGATCATTTCAAGAATATCCCACATTTTCTAGGCGGTTTTGCAATTATGGACACATACAAATTTACTATCATCTAGAGACATTGTTATAAAACTCTTAGTTTTGAAATATAATTCAAATTTTCTCTTTTCTACTTTGGGTTTATCTACTACTTTTCCATTTAATTGGAAAGTAGGGATAAACATACCTTTGATTGTAGTTTCCCATAATTCATCATTTATAGTTTGACGAAAAATACTAAACTCAGTTTACCATAACTCAAACCTACTGCTGATGAAAAGTTATTGTATGTTTAGAAAAGATCCCCTTATATATGTCGGAAGTCTTCCTCCTCAGACAATAAGTTTTTTTAGTAGTGTTTAGGATATGGTGCCACTAATTGGACATGTGACTTCACATACAAGAGATGGGTGAATTGTGTGTTTCAGAAAAAATTAGTTTTAAAAAAATTTTAGAGTTAGAAAATATTTTCCAGTAGCGAAAAGTAAAATAGCATAATGTAAGGTGAAAAAATTAAATAGTTTAAGGTAAGAGAGAGAACACCAGAAATTATAGAGGTTAGATTAAACAAAGAAAAGTCCTACTTCTCTATCCAAGAATTGATCTTGAGAGTATCCAATAAACTTGAGAGATTTTAATAATTTATACTCACGAATCCCCTTATACAAGGAAAAATGAAATTTAAAGATAACTTCCAACCAAAAAAAAATTAATGGAGTGAAGCATACAATCTTCCTTCCAAATGGTGGATCGAAACGGTTAGTCCTATCTCCCCAAGAATCTTGGAGTGGTTAGTATTCAAGCTTCTAAACAAACATTGGGAGCTTTGAACATCGGATGAGCTTACAAACCTAAACCATGGTTTTATACCGGGCTAACCAATAACTTGTGAGGTTTTAACACCAATCTAATCTGTGACCTTAACAAGCTTTTAATATCGAGTTAAGCTTTAACATAAACCTTGGTTTTATACCGAGCTAACCAATAACCTATGAAAGTGTTTATCACAAGTTGAGCTTTTGAACCTAAACAAGGTTTTGATTACACAATCTCCAAACCTAAGCTTTTTACGGGTTTATCTTTGAACCCAAACAAACATTCCCAAAGTGGATAAAATGTTTAACAAGGTATAAACAAAACTTCCTTTATGAACTTACAAATTTTCCCTTATAGAATTACACTTTTCCTCACTCACAAAAGGACTTTATCAAAAAAGCACTTCGGCTAAACTTAGCACGAGAAAGTAAACTAATTTTTTTTAGAGAGATGGTGATAAATGTGTAATGAAACATGATTCTGAATGATGAAAAAGAGTGGAAAGGGACCTTTTTTATAGTTTAGATGTTGGTACAAAATAGGAAATTAATTTAAGGTTTTTTAAGGCTTGCTAATCAATTGGAACATATATCCAATCAATTGGTTATCCTAAGTTAATTGGTTATCAATATCAAAATGTAAAGGAATTATATTTAGTCGTTACCCATTATTGAGATGATATCATGATCGCTTAAGGATCAATTTTGAGTTGAGTCAATCAATTAGGTTAATGTGTCAATCGATTGACAAAGGCAAAATTTTACCCAACATGATTCTGACAGCTCCTAACTCATTTGGCATGACTTCAAAGCATTTTTCAAAAAAAATTCTTGAGAAAATAAGTTTGAAAATGATTTTATGTGCGTTTTTCTTTAGCCATGTACTTTAATGAGAATGTCCTTATGTTTTACAATATGTTCACTTAGACGCGTTAAGGAAGGGCTTCCATAAACTTAAAGTCTTTGTCAGGTGCTTCATTCTTATAAAAACTTGCTTGAGTTTATTTTATGATGAGGCTTGAGTTACATTATGTTTGTTTTCCATCATCATATAAACAATTCCTTTATCAATCCCTAATAATTTGGTTTGCAGTTTTAACTACTTATGCTTGAGGTTTCATTATTAGACATTAATTGTCATTTTCAAAAGTTGTTCTCTTTATTAAAGGCATGTTACCTAGAAGTAACCTGCAAAACATGTTCCACAAACTTTAATCATTGAAAAATGAAATAATTGAGTACTCCAAAGGCTTAATCAATTATTACTTTCAAAAAAATGTTTTTAATTGATCAGGCAATTCCTTAATCAACTGGCTAAGCTTTTAAAATATTTTTAGGTTATTTTATTAAATCAAGAGATGCTTCTAAATAGGTTTAAATGTGTATGTGTGTGTGATTTGCCTTAGAAAAATCGAGAGTATGCCTTATACATTTACATACACTAATCACTTGACACAGACAAATGAGCTTTCATACTTCCTCACTTTCACAACTCTAAAGCTTTTGGTTCCTTGCGACACTATCTTTAACTTTAACCTTATCTGAAAACTTGAATATTATTCTAATGAGGCTTGAAATAAGTCTTCATGATTACCTCCATCATTAGACAAATCTCTTTATCAGAGATCTTTACTGACTTCAGTGAATTTCGCTTGACCTAAGAAATTGTTGACACAAATAAGAACTTATAACTTTTACCTTCAAGCATAATAATATTGATAAACACCACCTTTATTAGAACATATTGATCAATCAAACCTTTGATATTAAAGCACATTCACTTGATAACTATATTAGATGATCTTCAAGCTTTATCTTGATCAACACATCATGATCTTCAAGCACCATCAGTTGGTTAACATATCATGTACCAACAATTGATAAACAACATGTCAAACACCATCACATGAACAAAATCTTATCAAACACCATCACTTGATGAACAACATGTAAATAATCATCTCTTTATTAAAAATATATCAAGCGCCCTCACTTGATTAACAATATATCAAGCATTAATAATTGATCAACAACCACATCCAGACTGGCTCAACCACTTACAGCGAGTAGCACAACCACATCCAGAGTTGACATTGACAGGTTGACCGTCCCCTCTTGTTGGGTGTAATGGACTAATCCAACTGTAATTGCTAATCATCATAAGCCTTTGATCTCTCCGGTGGTTTGAGTGTGATCTCTTCGGAGATCTGTGTCTTATTTGAGTGTGACGACATTAGAGTATCCTTCTTTTTGCTCACCTGTGGCTTGGGTGCGCAGACTTTGACAAGTTACTTTCACATTGTTGGTGTTCTTGTAATGGTCAAAAACATTAGCTTTTTTTGATGCAATGGATAAAGGTTCTTCGCCCCTGAAGGATTTTATTAAAGTATTAACTCGCAGCAGAAAATTAGATACAAATTTTGCATAGAAAGCCATGGGCGAATGAAATCAGAATGGTAAAGGTTGCTATAAGGGGTTAGGGAAAAATTATCGTCTGGGTATGATTGTGTGGACCGGGAAAGTTTTATCGGGCCCCATAGTGGGCGTCAAATGTTCTTGCTAAAAACATCATTTGGTTAATCCCCTGAAGCTAATCAGAAGGGATCACAAAAGTTATGGAATTTTTGTGTCTTTAGGGGAGGCAATGAGTGACATCAATTGTTAGGTTGTTTCAAGGTGTTTCACGTCTCCTCTTTTTTTTTTTGTTATTCATCGTCCTTCCTTTCACCAAAAATTACTGTCATATTTGTACTCCAACCTCCCCTCTGTTTGGATATCCAAAAGTTCCATTTCAATAGGGTTTATGAGCGTTAAAACCATGTAACGTTCAACCATTACATTTATTAACAAAAACTACGACGAATAAACGGCCTTTGGCCAATCTTGGGATACTGTAACATATGCCTTTTCATATGATTTTTCAAGGACTCAGCGAATTGAGTCTGGAATATGCACCGAACTCTTCGTCGTCCTAAAAACTCGAGATGTACAGTTAGAAAGATTAATTTACTATGCATAGTATTTATTTATGGATGGTTAATCTAGCTACTACAAGATAGTTGTAGTGCTTGAAACTCAAGAAAAGACAACATTCACTTGTCACGGGGTATTTGTTTACAAGAGGATACACATTTAGATTATACAACTCATAACATGTTTAATTCAATTAATAATAAATACTTGTCATTCTTGTGATGGACGCTTGGAAATTTCTCTCTCCATATTTACTATTTGCAACAATTTAGTACACTTGACAAATTTTCTATTGTATCCTCATTTTTCTTTGTTGTCTAGTGAAAGACATAATCATAACCACTAGAGCTTCGTATATGTAAAATAGTACTGAGAGGAGTTACAAATGTAGTCATTCCCAAATTTGGTGGATGGTCATTATATGTTGGGATGACCACTTGGATGATGATGGTGATAATTGATCCATACCATTAAAGGTGTTCTTTAACACAGGCGCTTATGCCAAACGTAGTCGTTTTTTTATAAGCAAATGACTCGTGGTATAAATAAGAGACATAAGGGGTACTCATCCATTACAACCAAGAAGCCAAAAACACACAAAAAGAAGCCTACTACAAGAGCCACCAAACAAAAACAAAACACAAACCTACACCCAACAAGCCCTTGGATCAAAATTCCAATCCAACTAAGAAAGCATTCTATCTTTCCTATAAAAAGCATTAAACTATTCCCAAACTAAGAGCTTGATCATAACCAAGACATCCACAAGTCTAAGAGTTGTGCCTTTAGAAAGAATACAATTCCTACGAGACCAAAAAGTAACAAGGAAAAAAAACCAAAAAGTACTCGAAAAAATAGAATTAAAGTCTTATAACCTTCTCAACAAAGAGTCCGCAAAATAAAAAATATCAACGCCAATCCAAGCACAAAGTTGAGACCAAATACTATTAAAAAATGAACAATCATAAAACAAATATTCCACATCCTCCTCTTCCTTAACCAACTCCACCTTTGTGGCCAATTTACTAAAGGGTAATCCGTCAACCAAAAATGAGAACTTTGCTAAACGTAGTAGTGATATGGAGAACTGAATTTTCAGTGGTTCTTATTATAGTATTCCATTGGCATGCTAAATTTATTGTCAACAAACTTAAAAGTTATTCGATGTTTCAACTTATATCCTAAAATTTTCGTAGACTTTTAATAGACTTAAGAAAAATATGACTGATTCTCATTCAATTTTCTCTGTAACCGTATAATTTTTTTTTTGACTTAGAGAAACTTCATTGACTTGTCATTCTATTTTTACCTATTTCAACTTACAAATTATTCATATTTAGTACTAAACACATCCTTAAAATATTGAGGATCAAAATACCTATTTATTAATATAGTAGTAGAGTGGTATTTTACTCTTCATAATTGGAAAATTTTATTTTATACCCTTACAATTAGACTTGTATTCCTATAATTTTTTAAAAATGTCAGTTTTATTTTTCAATATTTTTAACTAATTTACCATTTTATTTTTAACTATTTATCAAAAAAAATCTTAATTTTACATTCTTACACCTATTTTAAGGAAAATTTAAAGAAAGTTTTTCGGTATGTACCGTAACAAAGCATAACACTTTTTAAAAGTATTGTGGTTAAAAAAATTGATAGATGAGTTTCAACAACGGTTAAAAAGTGTGGCCTAAAATAACATAACAGTTTTTTTTTTAAAAATTATCATACCAGAACACTTATTGAAAGTGTTCCAATTGAATTTATTATTAAGATATCGAAACATTTTCTGGAAGTGTTTCGGATAAAAAAATTGCTAAAGAGGTTTTAACAACGGTTCAAAATCGTAGCCTAAAATAACAATACTTGTTTTTGTTAAAAATTATCTTACCGGAACACTTATAGAAAGTATTCCGATTGTATGTATTATTAATATACCGAAACATTTTTTGAGTGTTCTGATTTAAAAATTTGCTAAATAAGTTTCACCAATTGTTTGAAAGCATTGTCTATTTATTTTAGGTCATGGTTGTTGAAACTAATTTAGTAAAAAAAAAAAAAATCAGAAACACTTATAAATAAATTCGGATTTTATAACATACTTAACTGGAACACTTTTAAAAAGTGTTTTAATATGGCTTTTATTCTTAATTTTTGAAAGATATCTAATCGAAATATTTCCCAAAATATTTTGATATGAATTTCTTTATCGGAACACTTTCAAAAAGTATTCTGGTATGACAATTTATTTTTCGAAACACTTTTAAAAAGTGTTTCGATATATATCTTTGTAAATCAAATGACTTTGAAAATGTATTCTAATTTATATATTTTTGAGTGTTCCGAAAGTTTTTCTGAAGTGCGAGAAAAATGTGAAAATTTTAAAATAAAAACTATTTATACAAAAGTATTTCGTTCTAAAATTTTATCATATAAGAGTATGAGTATAATTGTAGAGTTAAGAAGTAAAAGTTTGTCACAATTGACATGAGTATTATTTTGCAAAAAAATATTGGATACACACTAAAATATGGAATTCAGAAACACACACTACTTTAGTCAATATTTTGAGCGGGCAGGCCATATGGCTATAAATATACAAAAATATTTGCGTGTCCTGAACAGGCAATAGCTCACACAGTGCAGAGCTTGCAGAAGTGAAGCAATCACCAAGTTGTAGAAAAAAAGTAAAGACATGATTAGGAATGTGTTGCACCATTTTGGTGACTTGGAGTTTTCATCAAATGTGCTTCTCACAATAAATGACCAACTTTTTGAAATGAAAAAAATAAATAAGAAAAGGAAGAAAAAGCTTGCTTTTGAGATAGTTATGTGGTGGATACTCTTCTTCGTCATCGAGGTAAAAGGCCAAAATAAGACCCCGCAGGGAAAAGGGACACTTCTTACTGTATTATCTCCACTTAGGTTTGTTTGGCCAAATTGGGATGCATGAAATAAATGAAAATTTAAAGGGACATGTGTTGCATCTCGTGAACAAAAATTGAAAAACACTAACCAAACATTTAGTTAATCTATATTTCACATTTCATGTAACAAATACATGGCATTTGACTAATAAATAATTTTATTAACATATTAAAACTTTTAAAAATACACATGCTTCATTAGAACTATTTGAAACAATTTCTTTTTTTTTTAACCGATAAGACAAAGTCTATTTCTTTCCTAATGTGACTAATACTTATGAGGCCTTTCTTTTTGCATGCATATTTTCATTGTGGAAAATGATATCCTCTTAATAAATAGGTCAATAGTTTTTTTTTTTGAAATAGCCATAAATTTATTGTGATAGACACTAAGGAGTTATTGTGATTGACATGTGAAAAAGACATATAGAAAACTTAAAAATTTTCATAGTCCCTCTTTGAAATGTGTGATTAATAGTCCCTCATTGTGGTCCATAACTTCTTGGACATTAAAACTAGATTTTTCTTAGTCAAATTGTGTGACATGGCAAGTGTTAGATATGTGAATTTCCTTCATGCAATTTTCTATATAAATTTGTCCAGAATTGAATATTGTATTTCGATGATACTCTTCCATCCCAAACGATTCTCCCAACCTATAGTATTTCAAGCTTACCAACATTGTGACAAGGAGATACCCTCTCTTGGCATGCACTAGAACATACTTGATCCATCAATGTACTTCAAAGAATAATATGAAATGACTATATCTGGCGCTTGTTGGACTATATCATGTTTTATAAAGTCAATATCAATCTAGAATATATGACTTGTTCCGTTCTATTGCAAATTAATTATGAATATGAGAAAAATATAAGAAGGGGATTGAATTATATTTGTTTTTTCTTTCTTTTTGTAAAACACTCTTATCAGT
Source organism: Vicia faba (assembly GCA_948472305.1). Taxonomy (NCBI): domain Eukaryota; kingdom Viridiplantae; phylum Streptophyta; class Magnoliopsida; order Fabales; family Fabaceae; genus Vicia; species Vicia faba. Next base: position 1,150,253,677 of record OX451739.1, on the reverse strand, counting down.
TTTTAAACATAAGGTTTAGAATCTGATATAAGGTTAATTATTTGCGGCGGATAAAAATAAGTTCAGAGTTAGATAGTAAAAGAAAGAGAGATACAAACAGTTTTATCTTGGTTCTTTCCACAAAATAAGAGTAGTCTAGTCCTCTTAAACTTTCAAGAGATTTCACTATAACCAAATGATTATAAATGCTTAAACATACAAACAAGAAACTTTTGGTAACATGAAAATACATATAATATTTCAACTCGATTCACATGCATTTTAGTGTCGGTTTTATATGTTTGTATTGTGTTATGTGAGTATTATCCGTGTATTTTAGGTACTTTGTTAATTAGAGACTTGTGCGAGCTAAAACGACAGAAAACAACGAAAGACGTGACAACATACGAAATTTGACGGCATGACACCCGTCAGTCATGGTTGACGCTCGTTAGTCAAGACATACAGATTTTGAAGGCATGACGCCTATCAGCCCCAACTGACGCTTGCCAGTTGAGGAAAATACAAATTTTAAAGGCATGACGCCCGTCAGGATGCTAAATTCTAATTGTTTCGCCCATAATCTCAGATTTAGTCTTTCCCACATCCTTACTTTTCTCCACTATTCTACCCATTATGCAACAATTATTTATACAAATTTTAGCTATAAAAAGACCTTAGAGTTCTATTTATGGGAATCCAAGTTTTTAGAGTTTATTAAGCAGAAAAAATCAATTTTAAAAGCACTTATTTGCTTATACCAAGTGATAAGTGCATATTAGAGTTAGATTATGAAGATTTGGAAGAAAAATTTAGATAGTCCGCGTTGTAATCTTGTCGGCATTAGATTTTCAGAATTTTATTCAGATATTTTTCAGTACTGATTTTTCAACCTGTTTGATTTCAGTACGTATACTTTATGTTTCTTCATATTTACTTAGCTGATACCTTTTGTTTATTAGTACTACCTTTTGCATGTGCTTTATAATATTATTATTATTATAATCATTATGTTTAATATGTTTGTATATGTATGCAATTTAATTACAATAGCAATTTAATATGTGAGGACTATCGTACTAGCGGGACACTATACAATTTAAAGCACCATATTTCCAATAAGTACACTCAGGATATTTTACCTAGGTCGAAATATGAACTCGAAATGAGAAGAAGTCGGAAGGTAGCCTGTGAGCCGATTATCTACTCGGTTAAGAAGATGGAGAGCCTTGTAAGTCGGCTCTAACCTCATTCGATGACTCTTCGCATGAAACCGATCCCGAGTAGAGTCGTAACGGTAAGCCATCTTCTTAATGCATACATTATGAATCTTTGAGTGAACTTCATCGATGGTAGCAGCGGTTGTTACATTATAATGAATGGAGAAAAATATGAATGGTTTTTCCTTTAAGAGGGCACTTAAGAACGAAGAAAGGATATAAAAGGGGAAGAAGGGTTAATGGAAGGATCATATGATTCACAGACAAATACACAATACCATCAGTTACAACTCTTCCTGATCAGTAGCAGAGAAGTTACTCTTTTAGTGTTTTTAGTAATAACATATGAAGCCCACCGTGGGGCCTCGATAAAACTTTCTCATACCGCACATCAAATCACATTCTCAATCATGTCTACAAATGGTGATCCTCTAGACATGACACACTTATTGGCTATGATGGATGCTCTCCCCCAACAGAATGAGACGTTGCAGGATAGCGTACGAATCACGCATCAACAAAGCCAGGGAATAGTGACTTGGAAGAGGAGCTTCTAGACATGCAACCATTCTCCCACACAATATGGGACGACCAGGTCCCTAAGAATTTCAAGTCGTCACAATTGGTTTCCTTTGATGGCAAGACTGATCCTCAGAAGCACATTATTGCCATTAACAATCAAATGGTGATAGTGGGAGCATCTGATTCACTTAAATGTAAGCTCATAATGGGGAACCTTTAAGGAAGTGGCTTTGAGATAGTACATGAGTCTCCTGCGATATTCCGTGGCGAGTTATCAAGACTAAACGAAAAATATGGTGTAACATTTATCGGCGAGCAAGCATTGTAATGTGTCGACAACCAGCTTGTTCAATGTCCAACAAGCGCAGTCGAAATCTCTCCGAGAATACCTGGCGAGGTTTGTTGTAACCGGAAAAAAATACGAGTTTCCACCATTAATTTTTGTCCTAAGGACGGAGAAGTAACAGGTAACCCTGATTGTTACAGAGATTCTAAATTCGCGAGTTGGTTAGATGAAGGGAAGGTGTTAGACACCCTTTTCATCTTCGTTGTTCTCAAAGGGCTCATTTTCTAGGTCTAAGGGTAGATCAGGGATTTTCTATTTAACAATTAATGTTTCCATGAATTTGAGAAAGGAATTTAATTTTTTAGTTATGAACTCGCCTTGATTTTAACCACATGCCTACATATCTCCTTGCGAAAAATCAGAGTCCAAATCCGTAGTTCGTATGTGTTTGATTAGTTTTTTTATAGATTGTGGAAATGTTTTAGAAAAATCCTTGAACCTTGTATCGGTTTGAAAATAGTGCAGTCGTAGACGAAGTTTGCAGTTAATATAAAAAATATATCCACAATTCTTTTTTGAAAATAAAGTTGAAATAAAGTTAGTAGAAAATAATGTTAAATTTGATTGGTTAGTTGTCTTAGAATGCATGATGAAGTTTGAAAAACGATAATGACGAAAAATATTTGATGAATTAATGAAAAGAGGTTAGTATTTTAATAATAGTAAATAAATAAATATTTTCTTATTATTAAAAATATATCAAATATTTTTAATTATAGTCCAATATTTATTTATCAAAATGATTTCTATGATATATGTAAAAAAATAATTTTAATGTAAAATGACAAAAAAATGATATGAGAGAAAAATTGGCAACTTATAATATATAAATTAAATAAATTAGGTAAAACAAATAAGTTAAATAAATAAGTTAATTAAATTAATTAACTAAATAACTTATTTAATTAAAATCAGGGGGTGTATTTCTAATTCAGGTAGTAAACCAGAGGGTGTAAATAACAAGGGCCTAAGCCCAGGAACAAATTTAAAGCCCAATAACCAAGGGGTATGAATTATATTAACGTAGCAAAAATGAGGAGGCGTGAATAATATTGGGACATGCCCAAAGTTCAATTTGGAGCCCAGAAGCGTGGGGGAGTGCAAAATTGTGTTGGGGAAGTAATTTGGGGTATTTAAACAGTAAGGCTTAAGCCCAACTAACATTTGAGCCCAGTAGAACTAAGGGGGTACTGATTTCAAGGGAGATAGTAAAATGGGGTGTCAATAGAATGGGCTTGGCCCAGGTGAGTTTGTTTGATCCATTGTCCATGGTATGGTGTCACACTTGGAAATATGATGCACTACTGCAATCAGAGCCATCTGATTCCGATCAAAGGGCCACTAGAGGTTACCTCTGTGGTGTTGATCTGAAGTATGACCAACAAACGGCCTTGATTGCGCGTTGACTGAGGGAGTATGTTATCGTGAGTGCACAAAGGGATTAGAGAACTATATATTTCCTTTTCTCCCCATTTTATCATTTTTTTCCGCTTTTGTCTCTTTCTCTATCCTTGTTCTCACTCAAACGAAAAATCTAAAGAGATATGTTCTCCCATCTCTCTAGAACCCAGGCGACCCGAAATTGCTTTGTCCAACGGCACTGCCTTGGGCTGTCCTGAGCCACCCTTCAATCGGGATCTTCAAAGGTTCATCTGAACCACCACCCCAAACCCAGAAACCTTCACACCTTCAACCCAAACATCGTGGGTGGCCGTGAAGGCCACCCTCTCAGGTGTGAGTCCGCCAGGGACTTCACCTGTTTCTGGAAAAAAAACCATGAACCCTTTGAATTTAAAGCCTAACCCTATGGTTCTTGCATGAACCCTAACAATGTCATCTCCAACCCTTTTGAACCCCAACCAAAAAACACTAACTTAGATGAACCTTAACCCCTAAATACCAAGAACCCTAACCCTAAATGAAGAACCATAACCCTAACCAACCCTAAACCTAACCCCAAATTTCCATAAAAAAATCAAATTTCCCTCAATCAAACACAAACATGCATCAAAATAAAACCTAAGCTAAGTTTAGGCTTACCTCTCCGCAGTGAAATTTATTGTATAATTCTCCTTTTTTTTTTCTTTCTGGTTTCTTTTCTAATTCCTTTTTCTTCTTCTTCGCAGGTATCAATTGGATGAGGTTTAGCTCAAAAAATTAGGGTTCTAACGATGAACACTATCTCTTTTCTGAACGAAGAGCTTTAGTGAGGGATGGGAATTCACAACAAGCTTCAAGGGTTTCTCCAATCTTTTTTTTCCCGTCCTTTTTCTGCCTTAGGACTTAGGTTTAAATAGGCTTTAGAGTTAGCATGAATTAGGAAATATTCTTAGTAATTTGCAGCTATATGTTTTAGATTAAAGTTGATTGATTCATGTAATTAGATTTGATTGAAATATGAGATTCATTTGGATTTAATTTAGAAATTAGGGTTTAATTGTAATGAATTTGGACGTTTATATGTACTAATTCATTGAATATCAATAAAACAAATTTCAATATTTGATTTTGTTTTGGATTTGATTAAAAAATATTTGAATTCTGGGCTTTTAGTTGTTAGCTTAGCTTGAAAGAGTCCGAAGCGTAGTACCAAGATTAGGGTTTACAAACCCTTGTTGACTTAATCAAAGAAGCAACCCCTTAAATAATAACAATAAAACTAATATTGCAATAATAGTATAAATATTAGATAATAACAATGATAATAATCACATAATTATAATAATGTAAAACAAAAATGAACAAAGTTGTGTTGACTTCGGTCAACTTTAAATAAATAAAAATAAAAATAACTAACTTAATTTAATTGACATGGGCCTCTCAACAATTCCTAATGGCCCAATTAATTAGTAAATGATGAACCCCCTCAATAAGTCATGAAACACCCTTCCCCACAAATTGAATCTTAATATGAATTAATAAACAAATAATGCAATGTAAGTATAAATTAATTATAATTTTAAACAAAAATATAATGACACCAGAATTAATAGAAAAATGATCAACTATAATAAATTAACCATTAACACCCGTAGGGAAAATTTGGGGTACGACAGTTTCCCCTATTTAATTACTCTTCGATTAAGGATGCGAGAATATGAAGGTCTCTCACATTCATATAAGAGGGTTATTAAAAAATGGAAGACCCCAAAATTTGACCGAAAGATTTGAAAAATGATAAGCTATGTGATAAACCAAAAAGTAAATAGGAAATGATGATGTAGTTAACTAATCAACGCCTGAGCTTGAATCATAAATGACCTAGATATGACGACGTGGATAACTTGTCAACACCTAGAAAAAGTAATCGCAAATTTCACGTATTTACCATAACCTAGGAGGTAAATGATGCGAGTTTGAAAATAGATAACTTATTTCCGCTTTGAGAGTGATGCAATGAGTTAAACCGTAGTTGTTGCGTATTTACCACGACCTGGAGGGTAAGTAACAGAAGTTGAAAATTAACTTACTAATGCTTCGAGACTAACATAGTAAGCTTCAACGTAGATTTTTCCCATTTATCACAACCTAGGGGATAAATAACACAAAGTTTGATACTTCATTTTTGCTTCGAGACTAACACAATGAACCATATCGATAAAAATAGATAACTTATTGCTTCCTTGAGACTGATGCAATAAGTTATATCGCATACTATCGTATATCTGCTATAGCCTAGGGAGTAAGTGATACGGGTTTGAAAAATATCTTACTAACGCTTTGAGATTTACATAGTAGGGTATGTCATAGACTTGCATATTTATCATGACCTAGAGGGTAAATACCACAAGCCTGATAATTCATTGTTTCTTAGAGACTGATACAATGAATTATATCGTAGATTTTTGCATACCTACCGCAACCTAGGGGATAGATAACACGAGTTTGAAAAATAAATAACTTACTAAAGCTTCGAGACTAACATAGTAAGCTATATCACAAATTTGCATACTTATCACAACCTAGGGGATAATTAATGTGGGTTCGATGTTTGAATTTGTGTTTGATAATTGAGGTTTTAGATGAATAAACCAAAGATATAAATCTTGGATACACCACCTAGTACAATCTTGATCTACCGGTTGTGTCTGTTCTCAACCGAGGTATTTTTTGAAAAATGTTAAGATTTGAACTTTTGGTTCGCATAGATAAGCTAACTGGTAATAGGCCCCAATATATTTCACAATACTCTTGGCCTAAACAGTTTGAAATACAATGTATAATTGATATGTATATGCATGATGCCCAATGGGAGTATTATTGATATGCTTATGATGCCCAAATTCACTAACATGTGTTTTGTATGTAAATGCACCAAATGTTTGTGAACGCTTTTGATAATTGTATCGTAGGCGTAGGCGTAGGCGTGGATTTCTTTTGACATTTTTCTAACCAAAGTGTTTTTTGATGTTTTATCGATGCTTTTGGAACTGCATGAGGTTGCTCATGCTCGTAGGGCTGCCTACGAGTGAAATGATGATGGACATGCATGAGGCTGCCCATGCTCGTAGGGTTACATATGATGAAATGTTGATGCAAATGCGTGAGGTCGCTCACGTCTTTATGAAATTCATGTGGTGCATGAGGCTTCTCATGCTTCGTAAGGCTTCATAAAAATGAATTGATAGATGAAGTTATGCAATAATTGATAAATGCAATGCACATGTTATATGAAGTTGAAATAACTACTAGAGAAGAACTGGTTTTGAAATAATTGTCATACAAAAACTGACTACCAGACGGGAACTGGTGTAAATGATAATGTGCCAGACGAGAAATGATACCTTACGAGAACTGGTACTTGGAATGATTTATGTTATGTGTTATGATTAATTATGCTTGATGATGACTTATGATGACTTGGATGCTTTTTTAATGGCGCCCCTATGATGGGCCGTGGATGGTTAAGGCGTAGAAAAGTTGCTTATGTAACAAGGATGTTTGTCACACGATGGTAGGGTGTTATGCTAGCATGATTTCCTAATACTCATTTTGAACTTGAAGGTTGCTGATGTTGGGAAGGGATTCACTGGGGGTTGTAAAAGCTTGCCCCTTTGTGGCCCGTCTTTGCCCCAATTTATTAGTTTTTTAAAGAGATTCACCTCAATGTGAGCTTGGAAGCAGTTTGGCCATACTGTGCACTTAAGATGGTTGGTCCCATACTTTTAAACTTTGAAGAACTATGCCCCTGATTAATTGATTCTTGGAGTGGTTTGCCTCTGATGAACCATTTTGAACTGGTTCCTAAGTCTTGTAATAGTCTGCCCCACATTTGATTTTTGAAAGGTATGCCCCAATCTTCAAAGTCCAAAGGAATGTACGAAGAAGGAACTTGAGTCTTACCATGACGTAATATGAATTTGATAAGAACTTCCCCCTAACATATAAATCTTGAAAGATATGCCCCTGTGTTTGAATTTTCAAAAGATATGCCCCCTGATCAATTGGTGCTTAGAGGTTTGACCGAAGCTGACTAAATCTTAGAATGATTGCCCCTAGTCAATAGGATCTTCATGTAATATTCCCATATGATCATTAGAATTTTCCCTAATTAGGAGAACCTCTTAGGTGATTTTCCCACTAGTTAGGAGCTTCTTGGAAAGGATTGCTTTTGATAGACCAATTTTTGAGATTTCCTTGATGCTAACTATCGACTTGTAAGTAAAGTTGTACATTTTGAAAAGTAAGTATGAGTGATGCACATGCAAGTTTTTGAAATCGAAATATTTTATGGAGAAGAAATGGATGATTAGAGATGGACATGTGAAAGGTAGCATGGTTAGTAATAAATTAACAAACATTAGGAGTCAGTTTAACACAAATTTTGTTGAGTATGCTTTCATAGTGAACCTAGTTTCAATTAGGACTTTTGAAGGTTGTAGCGTGGCCTGGTTCACGGTTTAAGAAACAAAGAATAATAGGATCAAAATTTGAAATTTAACCCACCTCATTCTCCTTGATGTTCTCCATTCTTAAATTCAATTAACTCAAATAATATGTCCAGTCTGCAAGAGAATATTCGTAGTCGCGATGACGATGATAAGCATTGATAAAATTCAAGCACCTGACGAGAAGCTCTGATGTTTGTTGAGGTGGAAGTCACAATCTTAATCTATAACTTCTTTGCTTTCAATCCCTTATTTTTGCATGGACCTATTCTTTTGAATTTTTCGGACCATCGAGATGCTCTATCTTTTGCCTAAGTCAAAAATTTTTGCTTTTTGGTTTTGACTTAGCGAACTTTTTTTTGAAAATTTTCTTTTGATATTTTTTTTTCTCTTGATTCGGAAAGGTCGTGACTGTCATTCTTGATTTTTGTAAGCTTCATCTTTATTTCTCCCTCGATGTTGTATGAAGTAAGTGAGGAAGAAGATACTGAGAGCTTTATCTTCATTGCATCCTCGATCTTGAATGATGAATCTGAGGAAGAGGATGTGCTTAAACATTTTTCTTAGATTAACTTGATTCTCTTGCAATTAGATTGCATTGTTAAATTAATTAAAATCTACCATGTCCCTGGTTAAAATTAGGGATTTTTTAGATAATAGAAACAACTCCAACTTGTGGCTCGAAGGGGTTGACTATGGATTAACTCCTTATTTCTATACTATTTAGGGAAATGAAATAATGCCTTACATCACCATCCAAGTCTTACTAGTAAAAAACATATGTCAGCAAAATTCAGTTATTTAATTTACATCATTTTCCATCATAGTTTGTTAAAAGTTGAAAGATGAGAATGGAAAGGTGAAAAGTTAAAATGGAAACTCGTTGATATTTATGGTAAGTGATGGTGTAATGAAAGAGTGAATACGAATGGACCGATTTTAAAAACATGCGTGCTTATTTTATTTGAATTACAGATCAAAAAATACAAAGCTTACAACAAATACAAGTTAACAAAAAAGAAATTACAAATCGAAAATATAAAGGCCTAATGATATAAGGATGGGACTCTTGTTGATCCACTGCCTTTAAGATAACTTCTTGATGATCTTGCACTAGTCAGAGTAAGGGTGACTTTTATACTTTCTTCTGATACCAACAATGCTAATAGGGCAATTATTGTTGATATTGTTTTTGATGTGGGGAAATTACCCATAGTTGTGGCATCTGAGATATTGAGTAGGCCTATGATTTGAAGGGTTGCCTCCTCTCCTCAATATTTCTTGAGTTCCTTCTTTAGACATTCTTTGAGTTCTTTTATGAGTCTCAGCAACTCACCTAGTTGGATAAGGGTGAAAATGGAAATGAATCAGAGGTTTATGATATGCAAATGTATGTATAGGATGTATGAAAATGCATGGGTATGCAAAAAGATTTTTATTTTATTTTTAAGGTTATGCGAAATTTTTTATCATGGATATGCAATGCAATGCGAAGTTATGATAAAGATGGGCCTAAGGATACCCTAACGGGTTTAAGGATACACACACACACACACACACACACACACACACACACACACACACACACACACACACACACATATATATATATATATATATATATATATATATATATATATATATATATATATATATATATATATATATATATATATATATATATATATATATATATATATAAGAAAACCCTACAGACTAGGGATTGTAGTAGACAAAAGGAAGACCTTGTTGGTTAGGGATTATGGCCCACAAAAGAAAATCCCTACAGGCTAGGGATTATGATGAACAAAAGGAAACCCTTACGGGTTTACGGTAGTGAATACCTGTGATACGGTGGGAGAAGTGACTTGAAGGTTTTGCGTTTGATTGCAAATGTTGCGGTTAGCAAGAGTCGCCACCGACTTTTCTTTTATCCAAAAGGAAATGTGAGAAAGCACATGAAAGACCTTTGAGATTGTTTCTTGAGTTCGGGGGGTAGATCATGAAAAAGGAAGGTATTAACACCCCTTTCATCCATGGTTTTCCATGGGCTCTTAGTTACTTGCTAGATCACTTGCTTTTTTGTTTGAAATTTTGCTTGAGGTGGTTTTTGAAAGTATTTTGTAAAGAGGCCATTGTTTAGGCAATCTTTGTAATGATTCTCGTTCGTAAGAATGTATACAAAGATGTTTGATCTTTTGAAAATGTTTTCAATTTTGCAAGATGTTTGAAAGTGTATGTGATTGTTTTGAAAATAGAAAGGATGTTTGTTTTAAAATGGAGCAAGTAATTAGGAGCAATCTACCTACTCAAATGTCTTTCTTGTTCATTTTCTTTTCCTTTGACATTGTTGTCTTACCATTGATTTGGTAAGTAACCCTATCTTTGGATGTAAACGGACGGGCGTGGGTCATCGTATAGCCATGATTAGCAATGTTGCAAGGTATCTTAGCATTCTTTTTTAGGGACTAAGATCATTTGTAAGGAAACTTAGATAGCGTCATCGAGGGAATATGATCTTGTATTTGCTTTTTTTGCTAAGATACCTTACATACGTACTATGACCATTTTGTATAAGGCAATAAAGTGGGTTTACCCTAAGAGTGTATGTGTGCAAATGTGTTGGTTTACATGCATTGATTTATCTTTGATTAGGGTTTTTTATTTGGTTGGTTTTAATCTTTCCATACAAAACCCTAATTACTAGCATTTGTATATAAAGCGATAAATTGCGGGAATTAAAATTACTACGCTATTACAATATTTGTGGGGGGGGGGGGGGGGGGGTGTACAAATTGAAATGAGGATTTGCAAGAAAATAAATCTATTTATCTATTACAACCATATTGAATTGCATAAATATACAAGGAATGAAATGAATATAATATACAAGTATAAAAAGAAAAGAAATTGATATATATTGGATTTTTGTTAAGAAAATGTTTTGGCCTTAATCAAACTAAAGAGTGATGATCAATTGGTCCAAATTGAATTTAGGGAACTAAACCTAATTTTTAAAAGAAATAAAATTGATTTAGAAAAGTACTTTTTAGGATTTTTGTGAATTTAATTAAAATACAAAAAGGTTAATTAACCAAAATAAGCCTAGGTTCTAAATTTATTTTGATTTTCAAGAAAATAATAAAATAATAAATAATAGTCAAAATTTATTATCTAAGTATATAAAAAAGGAATTAATTTATTAAAGAATTTTTTTTAAAATTTCTTTTGATTTTATAAGACAAAATAAACTAAATAAATGTAAAGATAAACAATATTTTTGGATTTTTATTAATAACTATAAAAAATATTTATTAAAAATAATATTAATAATATTAATAATAATAATAAAGAAAATAAAAATAAAATATGAAGAGAAAATCGGGGAGGTGTGAAAATAGAACATGGAGTTAGGAAGCAAAAAAAAAATAGCCAGGCCCAAAGGGCCCAGCGCCTGCCAAACAAAAAAAGGGTCAGAATATGTAAAAATAACAAAAATGGTCACACTGGGGATTGAACCCAGAACCATAGGGTGAACAGGCACGCGCTTTACCACTGGGGTGGAAATACATCCGTTAACTTGTATGAAATAATAAATACATAACATAAAACGCGTCCTGACTGTACTTCATCTTCAACCTCTAGCCAAAGGATCTGTAACTTGCTCATTTCTCAACCATTTACAAAAATGTAAACATGAAAATTGCTCCATTTTGTCACACGAATCCAAACATATAAATATCATAAAATATAAATCAAAGATGAATGAGAATTTTTAACAGTAGAAAATTTTGACCTAAATATTTCAGAAAGTTCAAACTCAATTCTCCTAGCTCAATCAAAATAAATGAAATCTATGGACATGTACAACTTCAGGGCAATGATGTCTACATTTTATCTTCACAAATGCAAGCCTAATAATGCCTAAGTAATGAGATAGAAGTTCAAGAAAAATACCTCAAAACTGGAAATTGTGAAATGGATTTGAGCTTGTTTCAGGCAGTGCTGATGATCAGGTTAGCTTCCTTGGACCTCTAGGAAGCTAATGCAATGGCTGGCTTGAGCTGAGGGTGGCTGGAATGGTCTGGAGAAGTCCAACTATGATGCTCTGTTTTTGGTTATGGAAGACAGGGAAAATGGTGTTACAGAAGTGAAACATGTATATGGATGAGTTACTCTTGATGCAAGGAATCTTTAGAAACTAAAAGGCCAAGAAACGCACGAGGGAAATGTGAGTTTGAGGTTCAAGGTCAGAAACTGTGCAACAATGGAGTTTTTGGAAAATTTCTGATTTGAGGGAGTTTTGGTGTATTTCAGGGTGTTCGAACTCGTGTTCTAGCTCACAAATAGTGACTCTATTTATAAGCAACAAGTTTGGGATGCTCTAGTTGATCAGAATTCAAATTTGCATCTTTAAGCTAAACATGTGATTTTTTGACAAAACAAGTTTCAAAGTCTTGTGTACTTGCTAAGATAGAGTGGTTATGCTTTAAACACACTTTCTTCTGACTTTGTAGATAAAGTGTGATCAGAGGGAACAAGTTAGAGGCTCAAGAATGGACTTTATGCATAAAGCTTGCTTTTCAAGAATGGTATTGTTAACTTTCTTCCCAAAATGGCAATGTGAATTGTATAAAGCTTAAATCACTTGGATTATAGCTCAAAATTTTATTTAATCCATTAATTATGGAGTTACAAACAAGTTTGAGGCCTGAAAAGCAAAGATTATGCAGCCTAACATCGATTTGGTTCATGTGTTCATCCAAAATGACTTGTAATTCAAGTGACAAAACCCTAATTTCATCTCTTCGATTCTCCCTACTCAAGAATGATCTCAAAGAGTTCTTGAACATTTTGGAAAGCTTGAAATGTTATTTACAACCCATATTTGAATTTATTTTGAAGATTTCCCTTGGAACTATGTGAAAAATTTCCATGAAGTTAGGTCAAAAAATCTGCCTAACTAGGGCAAAATTTCACCAAGTCTTTTTTAGTTCATGAGCATGTATTCATAAAATTATAACTTGAGTTCCAAGCACTTTTAGGAGAAGTTGTGATAAGAAAAGTTGTAGATTTCATGGAGATCTACAACTTTCATGTTGGAAGTTTCTCTCGAATCATCTTGCATCATGGTGAAAATTTGGCTCAAAGTTATGAAAAAACCTGAAATTTCCAACACAGAAAAATTTCTAAGTTTAGAAATTTTGACTTTTACAAATGAAATCTTGAATTTTTGATTTCTTGATGAATAAGTTTCATATTTTGACATTTTTTTATGAATTGTGATCTTTGGTACTTAAATTTGACCAAAAAGTCAAAGTTTGACTTTTCAGTATACAGTTAACTGCAAAATTCATCTGTCAATCCAATGGATTTGCAATGTTTTGAACCATGTCATTAGGTAAAAATGATGAAATTGGACTCTTGAGATCATGCCTTAAACCAATTGACCATTTGCTAGGTCAAAAATCAGAAATTTCCCTTTCCTAGTCAAAACCCTAATTTTGACCATTTTGCCCTTTTGGAGATTTGATCAAATTTCTTGAGGAATTATGACCCAAACTTGATCAAATGATACTGTGATAGAATGGGAGAACTGACTTGAGGTTTTTTTCGTTTTATCGCAAATGTTGCGGTTAGCAAGAGTCACCACCGACTTTTCTTTTATCCAAAATGAAAGGTGAAAAAGCACATGAAAGACCTTTGAGATTGTTTCTTGAGTTCGGGGGGTAGATTATGAAAAGGGAATGTATTAGCATCCTTTTCATCCATGGTTTTCCATGGGCTCTTAGTTACTTGCTAGATCACTTGCTTATGTTTGAAATTGTGCTTTGTGTGTGGTTTTTGAAAGTATTTTTGAAAATGGAACTTCGTAATGGTTCTCGTCTCTATAAGAACGCATACAAAGTGTTTATTTCGAAAATAGTTCAAAGAGGTGTCTGTGAGATGTGTTTTTTGAAAGTGATTTTGAAAAGGTGTCTTTGTGATGATTTTTGTCTCTATAAGAATGCATACAAAGTGTTGTCTTTTGAAAATGTTTCAAATGAGAGTGTTGGTGTAAAAATGTTTTTGTTGTGAGAAAGCGAGTAACTAAGAGCGAACCTACCTACTCAAAAGATCTTAGATGTTATTTTCCTCATCCTTTAGATGTTGCTATCTTACCATTGATTTGGTGAGAAGCCCCATCGTTGGATGTGAAGGAACGGGCGTAGGACGTTTTTGTATAGTCATAGAAGGCAACATATGGGACGTTTTAGCAATGTCGTTTTAGGGACTAGATCATTTACCGAAGGCAACATCAAGGGTCATCGAGGGACTACGATCTTTTATCGAGGGTCTTTTGCTAAAACGCCCATGTTCGAGGGACATGACTATTTTCCGATACGCAACAAGTGGAATTACCCTAAGGGTGTAAGTGTGTAAATGTGTTTTATTTACATGCATTTAGTCTTGATTAGGGTTATCTACTTATTGGTTTTATCTTTCCATACAAACCCTAATTTACTAGCATTGATATGAAAGCGATAAATTGCGTAAAGTAAATATCCTACGCTATTACAATCATTTGGGGTTGGGGTATACAATTTACAAATAGGGATTGCAAGAAATTAAAGTCCTAATTATCTATTACAACCATATTGAATAGCCATGAATAAAATATATGAAGCACATAAAGATAATGAAAGGGAAAGAAAACATTTTGGATCATTATGTGTCAACACATGCCGTAAACACAAGCTTCTTGAATGCACTCTTGTTTTGATGAAGACAAGTCAATGATTGATAAAGAAGGCAAAAATTCTTGATCAAGCTAAAAGCCTCTTTGGATGAAGTCTTTAGTTCAAGCCCTTGGCAAATTTCAAGGTATAATGTTGATATTTAACTTGAACTTAAGATATAGATGCCCAATGACCAAAAGAAACATTTTTATACTGTCCAATCCTTTATTCAAGCTCTTTCAAAGCAAAAAATCAATTTTTATTTTAGTGCAATCGATTTTCATGTTAGTGCAATCGATTGCACGCTTCAGTTTTTCAAAACATTGGCTACTGACATCCAGTGCAATCGATTTGCATGGTTGTGCAATCGATTGCACAGTCAAAAAAATTGGAAATTTGGCTACTGGAACCCCGTGCAATCAATTTGCGTGGTTGTGCAATTTATTGAACACTCAAAAAATTTGGAAATTTGGCTTCTGGAACCCCATGCAATCGATTTGCATGATTGTGCAATCGATTGCACGCTGTATGATTTTGAAATACAACTGCCTTACACCTGCCTGTTCGTGATTTTATTTCATGGAAAACTTCTCACTCAATCTTGGCAATTGTTCATGATTTTTTACAAACCTTTTCTTCAAAGGTCACTGCATTTTAGCCTAAAAAATGAACCAAATGATGATGATTGAAATGAAGAGTTTAAAGTCAAGAAAACTTACCTTGAAACTAAAATTTGTGCTTTGAGTTTGAGCTGCTGTATGGGCTGTTGTTGAACTTGGGAAGTGATGATAGTGATGTTACATAAGTTTTTCTTGTGTTTGAACAATTTCTATATGATGTATGTGGAGTGTTTGGGTAGTTGGTTCAGGGGAAGACTTGCAAGGTTGTACAACAATGGATTGAGGATTTTTCTGTTTTTGTGAGTGAAAATAGAGTTGAAGATGAGCAAAGTTTTTATGGATGAACTGAGTTTTATGAAATGAGTTGGTTTTTATGAATGAGCAAAGTCTAACAAAAGTTATGTTTTTCTCTTCTCTCTTTTTTTCTCTCCAAAATCCCCCCCTAAAAAATCTCCCCTTGTCTTATGAGACAGTCCCCTTTTGTAGACCCTTTTTTATGGTTTAGGGGGAAAGTACATAAGTTATTTTGAATTGTTTTTGATTACTGCTTTGACACTTTCTTCACAAAATTTTCCTTTGCCATTTTGGTGCAATTTTGGGGCTGTTGTGATGCAGGCTTGGGCAGACTGCATAGAGCAGTTTTTGACTGGTTTTATGGACATATTTTGGATTGTATAAGACAACAATCCAGGTTTTATGATAGGTTTATGGTGAAGCATGGCACAAGGTTTTGTAAGACAACAAATGAGAAAGGGTTTGGAGTGTTGTGGAAATGTATAGAAGTAGCATATCATTTTTTTCTTCAATCTTGGACAGTATGATTTGTAGCATGTCACAAATTTGGTCTTGTGGAATATTTCATGCACATTATATCAAGGGCCAAAGCATTGTGACAAGGTCTTTTGAGAAAATTCAATCAAGGCATAGTTTTAGAATTTGTAATTTTGTAAGAATGCCACTTTGTGATAACTTGAATTACTTGCACCATCTTGAATTATTTGGAATTATAGTAAAATGCCGTGAAGTAAATGAAATTAACCAAGTATAGGAAATACTTAGAAAATTTTCAAAGTTTTGCGAAATTTGATTTTTGATTCTCTTGACTTTTGATGATTAAACTTCATTTTTTGGATGTCTTGAGGAAATATGATTTTTGGGACTCAACCTTGGTCAAAAAGTCAAAGTTTGACTTTTCAGTGTGCAAATGACCATTTTGCCCTTATGAGTGATTTTCTTGGAAAATTGCAGTTCAAGGCTTAGAAACTTGATGGAAGCAAACCTAGGATCCAGGGTGATCCCCTGTGAAATGAGAGGGAAAATTTTGGGGTGCAACAGCTTCCCATGTTCAATCTTCTTACACCTGAAGAGTTAGATTGGTAATTCTGCCATTCGTGACTTAAAGGTGGAAGATGATTGAACACTAGAGTGCCTAGAAAATTTGCACTCGAAGATGTGTTAGTTGATTATGTAGGGAATGGGCTTAAAGATTCCATTTAGAGAGGTAATGGATAATTGTTGGAGATGGGCTTAAAGATGTCATCCAAAGGTGATTGTTGGACTGTACCTGTAAGCTGGAACTGAATGATTATCAGAATGGCATCCATATTTGGAGCGTATCTGGAATGTATTTGAATGAGTGACAGAATGACATCTGAATCTGGATCGTATCTGGACTGTATTTTAAATGAGTGACAAAATGACATCCGAATCTGGATCGTATCTGGACTGTATTTGGAATAAGTATCAGAATGTCAGCCATATCTGGATCACATCTGAACTGTCTCTAGAAGGAATCTTGGGTGACTTCTATCTCAATAGGATGATGAACGAATCTTGGACGATTACTACCTCAGTAGGATGATGAAGGAATCTTGGACGATTACTACCTCAGCAGGATGATGAAGGAATCTTGAACGATTACTACCTCAGCAGGACGATGAAGGAATCTTGGACGATTACTACCTCAAAAGGATGATGAAGGAATCTTGGATGAAGGAATCTTGGATGATTACTACCTTAAAAGGATGATGAAGGAATCTTGGACGATTACTACCTCAGCAGGATGATGAAGGAATCTTGGACGATTACTACCTCAGAAGGATGATGAAGGAATCTTGGACGATTACTACCTCAGCAGGATGATGAAGGAATCTTGGATGATTACTATCTCAGAAGGATGATGAAGGAATCTTGGACGATTACTACCTCAACAGGATGATGAAGTAATATTGGGCGATTACTACCTCAAAAGGATGACGAAGGAATCTTGGACGATTACTACCTCAAAAGGTAATGAAGGAATCTTTGACGACTGCTACTCCAAAAGGTAATGATAACCTTTATCTGTCGACCGATCTTTCCTGAAAAGGTAAAGAGTTAGTTGTATGCAATGTCATGATGTATGCATTGTGTAATGATGTTCTCAAAATAAATGAGATTTATGTTATATGTATTTTGTATGCATATGTTATGAATGTTATTGATATGTAAGTGTGTCTTCAAACTTTGCTCAAAATATTTCCACCGGGGATCCCTGTTTTGTTGAGGAGAAATCCGTTGGGGACAGTTGAAAACTCTGCGGGGAGAACGTTTATTCCTGCTTGGGAAAAGAGTTCAGGAGTCTAGGTTTTCCGTTGCTCTACTGGGGTCAAAGTTGAACTGATATCTGATCGGGTCCAGGTTTCACAGTAACTCGGCGGGGATTATAGAGTATCCTACTGGGGAAGAGGAGTTGTGGTCCTTTGATTTGTAGTAGTCGGAGAGGCAAACTCAAGCTGGGGATTTCTTCCGTTTGTTGGGGAAATAAACCCTGTTGTCGGTCTGTTTGAGAGGTGACGACTTCGTTGGGGGAAAGTCCTCGAGGATTCTTGAGGTTGTCTGAGCTGGGGAAAGGTTTTCAGAGATTAAACTCTTGCTGGGAAATCATCCTATGAGAAGGACTTTGGGGAGACTTGGAATTGCCCCTAACAGCCAATGTTTGTGGTATTACAAAAAATGTTTGATTGTACGTAACTCTTTGTTGAGATTGACGTTCAATGCCCCAAGTGATGGAAATGAAGACTTTCCCCTTGTTACTCTGCAATTCTTGGGAGATTTCTGGGAATCTTGACTGGACTGCCTCAGGTGTGCTGGATAGTAGACAGGTCACACCCCTTTGTTGATATGAGTTTTTTCAATGGAAGTGTCATCCCACTTGAATTGATTTTGGTTCACTGAGAGAGCTTTCGTTCATTGGATATTCATTGTGTGAATTTCTCCGCTGTCAAACAAATAGCCATATGCAAACAGTGATATTCAAGTAATGCAAAGTTTATGTTTGTCTTGAAATTTTGAAAATGCGTTTTAGCGAGTAAAGAAATTTTGTAAGAAAAATTCAAACTCAAGATTTAGAGTAAAGCCTTACAGGAGTCAGGATACCTTTTGTAACAGTATGCTTTCGAACTAACCCATGCTTCAATTAGGACTTTTGAAGGGTTGTAACATGGCTTAGTTCACGGTTTAAGAAACAAAGGATGAAGGCTCAAATGTATTTGTACCCACCCGTTCTTCATGATGTTCTTCAGTCCTAAGCTCAGATTGTACGTTTGAACTCCAATTGAGTCTGGGATGACGTTTTGGTGATGGTTCAAACAAGTTAAGTTTTTTGGAAGGCAGTCATTTTTGCAACATTTTTTTCATGTTGTTGAGGATTTGTAGTGACCTCTTTCTTTTGATATGTTATCCCTAATTTTAGCCTGACTGTTCCTGTTTTGAGATTACAGCCAGCGGGATGCCCCAGTTTTCTTACGTCTCCTTTGTAGGTTTTGATTAGTGGGCTTTTCTTTTTGAGAAATAATGACTGCCTATGTGATAGGGAACTATCACCGTCTTTTGATTCCAGAGGAATGTTTCTTGATGTCATTCGTTGTATTAGGAGATGAGAGTTTGCGGCTAAACGCGCGTTTGAATTAACTGAGAGACTACATGCCCCAGGTTTTGTTTAAATGTTTTAATTTTGTGAAAAAGAAAAACTTCTACTTATTTGGCTAGAAGGGGTTGACTAGGGATTATCTTCCTTATAACTCCAGTGTTTAGGATTTGAAAGAATGCATATACATCGTCAGAAAGGTATGTTCAAAAGCATATTGTATGAGATTATGGCATTGTTTTCGTCATCCTCCCTCTAAAGGCTTGTAACTTTTAGCAAGAGTTGAATGTCATAGAGTGAGTAAAAAGCATAGTTTAAATGTAATGAAAATGAAATAATTCAAGACAAACATATGCAATTCATTAATGAAACAAAGTTTGACATTAATAGGTAATTGTTTGAATAACAAAAGAAATTACAACTTGAAAATTCAAATGAAACAAAAGCCTTCAATGATTTGGCATAGGAGCATTGATCACGTTTGGAGTCTCTGGATGGTCAAACTCGATCTCCTTGGCATCAATTAATTCTTGAATCTTGTTCTTCAAAGTCCAACAGTCGTCGGTGTCATGTCCGGGGCTGTCAGAATGATAGGCATATCTTACGCTCAAATTGTACTTAGAAGAGGAGGTATCAGGATTTTGAGGAGGATCCTTTAGTGTGATCAGTTTCACCTTCAACAATTGTTGTAATGCTTGAGACAAAGGCATGTTGATGTTAGTGTACGACCTTTCTTGATATCTTACCCTACGCCTATTGACCTGTCTTTGTTGAACAGATGTAGGATTAGAGATCAGGATTGCCCCTACCTGTTGATCATGATGACTCTTTCGGCTGTACACAATATTGGACTCTTTCTTTCCATTGTCTGGTTTTTTTTGAATGTCAGAGGGTGTAACTACTTGGATCTTTCCACTTTTGATGCCAACTTCAACCCTTTCACCAGTCAGTATCAGCTCGGTGAACCTGGCCGAGGAGCTTCCGATTAGGTGTTTGAAGAAAGGCCCTGTCAAGGTTCCCATGAAGATGTCGATCAGCTCCCTGTCAGTTAAAAGGGGTTGCACCCTACCAGCCAGATCTCTCCATTTTTAGGCGTATCCTTTGAAGCTCTTGTTGGAACCCATGGTCATGTTCTGCAATTGCACGCGAGTTGGTGTAAGATCAGCGTTGTACTGATACTGTTTGTAAAAAGCAGCAGCTAAATCCTCCCAGGTGTAGATGCGAGAACTCTCCAATTGATAGAACCACTCGAGTTGAGTCCCTACCAGGCTTTCTTGGAAGAAATGGATCCAAAGCTTTGGATTAGTTGTGTATGGTTGAATCTTGCGGACATAAGACTTTAAATGCATCTTAGGGAAAAAGACTCCATCGTACAGGGAAAAGGTAGGGATTTTGAAATTTGGCGGGATGACCACTCCAGAAACCAAACCCATGTCTCCTAAATCTAAGCCATGTGTCTTTTGAATCTCCATAACACTGAGGCGATCCTCCAACTGTTTGTACTTGTCATCAGTGGGAGGAGATTGTTCCTTAGAGTAGTCAACTTCGGCTTCATCAATCTCCAGACTGTTGTCTTCTTCATGACTATCCCCCATGTTGGATGGAGTCGAAAGATCTAGAGTTGTCTTGACTGGTCCTCTAGGTCTTCTTCTCAAGTTCAGAACACCCACTGACTTCTTGGACTTCTTCCCCTTATCTTTGAGAAGGAGAGTTTTCAGGTCTTCTTGCCCCTTAGGCATAGGCAGGAACATTGGTTGGAATTGAGTGTTTTGAGCTTGAATATCTTTCACAGTTTGTTCCATATCCATCTTACTGAAATAAATAGCAGGAAGATAAGGAGACCTGTATGGGAGAAACCTGTCATGATATGATGCATGATATGTGGATGCATGTTTTCAAGGATCTCACGGGGTAAACATAAGAAAAAGTTAGAAGTTGAATTTTGACCAACATCTTTGATTGGAGAACTTTGTATCGGCGGATGTTCTTCCATGAGGATTAAGCTCACCATATCAAGTGGGTCATAGCCCTTGACTCGAGTTTTCCATACTTGATCTTTGACGGCATTTGGTCAGAGGAAAATAAATCCTCTTGCCCCTTGATAGACGTCTGGTTCAACGTGACCCTGCATCAAAGACCCTTGAGATCCTTGAAAGGCTATGGTTCAATGTCATTGAAAATGCTATGGTATGATGTTATGATGTTATGTACAGATGTGCGAGGTAAGCAAGTTTATATGCAAATAATCATATTCACACAAAGCAAAGAAATCCATAGTTTTAAGCTTGCATGGAGTTTGTAGGTAAGTACCCTCTTGAAGTTTAGTTGGCTCAACCTGTCCTAGTTAATAGTAACCAGGTTCTAAGGGGTCTCAATATCACTGACCTTTCTTTTAGGCATTGTCTCAGCTCAATCAATCTTTTCTTGCGGCCGAGATATCCCAAAAGTCCGGTCTCAATGAGTGTAGCATCGAGTATCAACCAATTTTCAGCTCTACACCTAAATCGGTTATCTCACTACGTCCTAATGGCCAAGTTGGTTCAATTAGGGTTCTAAAGTCAGTTAGTGCTTCACGATGCCACTCAGCGGCCATGTATTCTCCTCAATTCACCACGAGGGATACCGGTGCCCACAAATACGTGACACTAACGTAGCCATTGTTTCAACCATATCAGTCTATGCCATACAGTTTCCACAATCTATTGCTACTTACCTAAAAAGGTGACCCAGATCCGAGTGTAGGATTTAAAACAAACCCAAACAAGGAACAAAAATGTAAAGCAAACAAATAAAACAATGTAAGCAAGTAAAGGTGATCTAACCCTAAGGTAACACCACTTTTAGAAATTCCCCAGCAGAGTCGCCAGTTCTGTGATACGGTGGGAGAACTGACTTGAGGTTTTCTTGCGTTTTATCGCAAATGTTGCAGTTAGCAAGAGTCGCCACTGACTTTTCTTTTATCCAAAAGGAAAGGTGAAAAAGCACAGCAAAGACCTATGAGATGGTTTATTGAGTTCGGGGGATAGATTATGAAAAGGGAAGGTATTGGCACCATTTTCATCCATGGTTTTCCATGGGCTCTTAGTTACTTGCTAGACCACTTGCTTTTGTTTGAAATTGTGCTTTGTGTGTGGTTTTTGAAAGTATTTTTGAAAATGGAACTTCGTAATGGTTCTCGTCTCTATAAGAACGCATACAAAGTGTTTATTTCGAAAATAGTTCAAAGAGGTGTCTGTGAGATGTGTTTTTTGAAAGTGATTTTGAAAAGGTGTCTTTGTGATGATTTTTGTCTCTATAAGAATACATACAAAGTGTTGTCTTTTGAAAATGTTTCAAATGAGAGTGTTGGTGTAAAAATGTTTTTGTTGTTAGCAAGCGAGTAACTAAGAGCGAACCTACCTACTCAAAAGGTCTTAGATGTTCTTTTCCTACTCCTTTAGATGTTGCTATCTTACCATTGATTTGGTAAGAAGCCCCATCGTTGGATGTGAAGGGACGGGTGCAGGACATTTTTGTATAATCATAGAAGGCAACATATGGGACATTTTAGCAATGTCGTTTTAGGGACTAGATCATTTACCGAAGGCAACATCGAGGGTCATCGAGGGACTACGATCTTTTATCGAGGGTCTTTTGCTAAAACGCCCATGTTCGAGGGACATGACTATTTTCTGATAGGCAACAAGTGGAATTACCCTAAGGGTGTAAGTGTGAAAATGTGTTTTATTTACATGCATTTAGTCTTGATTAGGGTGATCTACTTATTGGTTTTATCTTTCCATACAAACCCTAATTTACTAGCATTGATATGAAAGCGATAAATTACCGAAAGTAAATATTCTACGCTATTACAATCATTTGGGGTTGGGGTATACAATTTACAAATAGGGATTGCAAGAAATTAAAGTCCTAATTATCTATTACAACCATATTGAATAGCCATGAATAAAATATATGAAGCACATAAAGATAATGAAAGGAAAAGAAAACATTTTGGATCATTATGTGTCAACACATGCCGTAAACTCAAGCTTCTTGAATGCACTCTTGTTTTGATAAAGACAAGTCAATGATTGATAAAGAAGGCAAAAATTATTGATCAAGCTAAAAGCCTCTTTGGATGAAGTCTTTGGTTCAAGCCCTTGGCAAATTTCAAGGTATAATGATGATATTTACCTTGAACTTAAGATATAGATGAAGTGGTGAAAAACACAAGAAGGGGGGGTTGAATTGTAAAACTGAAATCTAATGCAATGAACAAGATATTTTTATCCTGGTTCGTTTGATCTCAAACTACTCCAGTCCACCCGTCAAGGTGATTTCGCCTCTCTCCAACGAGGTCTTAATCCACTATATTTAACTGAATATTACAGACTGCTTTAACAACTGCTAAAGCCTTCTTGATCCAAACCACAACCCGGTTTGTCAAGGTAACACTTTCTTACAACGAGATAAAACTAAGTGTGTGAATGTTTTCTACAAAACTGTATCACAACTGTGATGTATACACAAATTGAAGCTTAGAAACTAGATTGCTAAACAATGATAAAATATCAGAATGTGTGGTTTAGCAAAACTGAGAGAAAGAAGATTATGGTTAGCTTTTGTGCGTGTAGAGATTTGGAGAGCATTAGCCATTTCAATCTTCAAAGTCTTGTTTATATAGCACTAAGATGATGAACGTTGGATGCAATATTCTTGATTCAATGCTAATAACAAACTTTCCTTATCGAGCAGATCTTGTCTGGAATGAGGCCGTTGGAATTAATTTGCTTTCAATGCACAATATCGTTGCTTACTTAATGCAAGTTCTGGCTTGGCTCATTCTGACTCTGCTTCGCTGCTGATGAACTGTTGTGTTTCTTTATCAGAGTGTTGAGCGCAGTCTTGTTCATCAGGCTTCAGCATACACGTGAGTTGATCATCTGATTCTGTCATTCTGATATGGCAACTTCTGATGCTGGTGTCTGAAACCAAATTTTGATGCTGAATAGATGTGATCTTGCTTATATCAATCAGAGTATCTGCAAGTCAGAACATAATAATTTTAGGCAGCAGATAGTTCATACATGAAACTTATAAATACTATATCTTTTCACTTTGTTATCATCAAAACTTAAATATAGGGTAGTATATTCAAACTTTGTTCTAACAATTTCCCCCTTTTTGATGATGACAAAAACTAGATATTTTTAAATGAAAATAACGTGAAAAGGTATCTGAGATATGCATCAGAGTAAGAAGTAAAAGGATAAGGAGTAAAGAGATATCAGAGTTGAGAGATACTCCCCCTGAGTTTATTACTTCCCTTTGATTACACGTGTTCTTCAGGATCAGATCTTTTTGCCTTTCTTTGAACATCAGAGTATCAGAGTCTTTGACTTATCAGAAGCTTTATGTCAGAGCAGAGCTTCAGAGCTTTTCTTGTCAGAGCTTTGCTTTGGATCAGAGTATCAGAGCGGATCAGAGCTTCATAGTGATCAGAGCTTCTAGTCTTCAGAGTGTCCAGGAGAGTGTCCAGGAGCTTCCTTGTACCTGTAGACTTTAAGCAAAACAGAAGATCATTCTCAAGTAATAGAGTTAGAATGTTTGAGAATTTCTGTCTAGTTAGCCGTTATTGTTTAAAATATCATTCTTGTTCTCCCCCTTTTTGTCAGCAATCAAAAAGTGTAAGTGATGTGCTAAAACAATTAAGATCAGAAAAACTAATCATATTAAGAGAGTTCAGAATCAAAACATGAAAATAATACAAAACATATTCAAACAGTACATCAGAAAATCAAGGAAAACATGAAAAGGACATGAATGACAAAAGACTAAGGTTGAGGAGGCAAGCGTGTGAACAGGTTCTCCAGCATGGCTTGGATCTTTTCAGCAGTCTCATTCTGCTTGTGCACCATGCTGACAACAGTGTCAATCTTGCTATCCTGCACATCCATTCTTTCTTTCATCTTCTGATCGCTTTCATCCATCCGCTGCTGCAGACGCATGTCATTCAGCCTTAGTTCTTCCAGAGTCTGCCTGTCCAAGGCAGCTTGAGAAGCATCAGAAGCAGGAAGCTTCTGAGAGCTTTCAGCAACATCTTCTGCTTGACTTTCTTCAGCTTGAATGGTCTTGTCTTCTTCTGATTGCACCTTTGCAGCTTGTTGTTTCTCAGACCAAGGTTCACTATCCAGAGGGAGCACGTCTTCTTTCAGAAGCTGACTTCCAACTTCATTCAGAAGCTTGCTGAAATTTTGTTGTGCCTGCTCATAGTTGATATCCTGCAACTTGAGGGCTTCAGCACGTACCCAAAGTCTGAATTGTGACCAGAGCTGATCAGAAGCAGCTGTGTCAATCATTCCAGGACAGACTTGCTTCAAAGAAGCAATCCATTGCAGCACACCTGTTTCAAAATTCATAATACCAGAGCCAACATCTGGTTGTTTTGGTTTTGGGATGGCAATTTTATGTTTCAGATCAGCAAGACGGTCAAGACTGGTTAAGTCTATGAAAGTCCTGCTGGGGTTTTCAGAGGTTTTCTGGGCTGCTGTTTGTTTTGGAGATGGAGTATCAGAATCAGAGATTATGATTGGACTGGGTGGTGTTTTGGGAGTATTTGGTGGTGTAGATTCTGATGAGGATGGAAATTGTGCTAAGGTGATAGTTGTTCCACCTGGCAGCTGGATTGCCAAAGGTGATGGTTGAGGTGAATGAGGTTCGGATGGTTGAGGAGAAGGAGTTTCAGAGTGATGAAACTCTGGTTGAGGTGATGGTGGATTAATTTCTGGTTGGGGAGAGGGAGACGGAATTGCTGGTTGAGGAGAAGTTGTTGGAATTTCTGATTGTTCAGGGATAAGGGGTTCTTCAGGAATTGGTGAGAGTGGTTGTTGTTGTTGTTCTTGTTCTTCAGCAGATTGCTATTGTTCTGGTTGTGGAGGAGGAACAATTTGTGGTTCAGAGATTGGTTGATCAGAGGTGTGTTGATCAATGTCAGACAGCACTTGGTCAATTGCTGATGTTGTTGAGATTGTTGGTTGTTTGGGATGTTTGGTTCTGGGTCTTCTGAGTTTTAATGCCTCAGAAGGGTCCTCTTCTGGTACAGTTTCATCTATGGTAGGGATGGGGATTGAGATTCTATGAGAGGTTTGAGGAGGAATAGATGCTGGAATAGTACAAGAATTTAAAACAGAAGCAGCAGATGAATTACCTCTTTTCCTGGGTGTCTGCTGGGATGATCCTTCTGATGGTGCCTTCCTCTTCTTCGTCTTCTTCAGAGTCACTTCTTGCTGAGGTTGATGCAGAGCTTTGATAATCAGATTTGGATCTGAACCATCTGCCTTGCACGCATCCAAGTATCTGAGAACCACCTCTGGTTTGGATTCAATTTCAGAAAATAACGGAAAGTCACTCAGAGGAACTCTTCTGCTGGAGATATCAGCAATGGGAGTAGCTCTGGGTTCCTTCTGAATATTCTCTATCAGCTTCATCTTCTTCAAATTCTTTGCATTCAGAGGTTTCCCAACTGTTGGTTCAATAGTGCTTAGCTCTTGAGCTTCTATCAGATGCTCTATCATCCTATTCTCTGTCAGAATATCTGATATCAACCTTCCAAAGGGTATCCAATCCCTCTTGGTTCTTTCTTCTTCCCTGGTTTCCTTCACACTTGTTCTGAGGTGGTTGAACAGGAAGTGAGCCAAATTGATCTTTACCTTCTGATCAATAAAGTAGATCAGAAACTGCTGATCCACATTTATGTAATCAGGAGAACTGGTTGGTTTCCTGTGGTTGAAGCACCCCAGAATTATCTTAGCCCAAACTCTGTAATGATCCTTCAGATCTTTAATCTTGCTGCTGGGCACCCCATGAGTGAAAATCCTTGCAGCTATCACACCCACATCAGCACATCTTTCAGCCATGTCCACACAACGGACGCCACCGCCACTGTAACCTATTAGCCTTGCAATGTGATCCTCAGTGATCACAATCTTCTTCCCCATAACAAAGGAGGTGACTAGATGTGTTGAAGCCTTGGCGTGAATCCAGAATTCCTTGACTAGCATTGGGAATGTTGGTCCAACCAACCTGTCGAAATACCTTTCCCACTTCCGTGCCCTAACTTCTTCAGTTAGGTCAAAACTGTTTTCCTTCAAGCTTCCAAAATCAATGATTAATTCAGAAAGCACTTCAAGATTCTTCACAGGAGTGAGGAGAGTTCTGAATGGCACTTGATATTGCTCAGATGATGCTTTCTTCTGAGGACCTGCAGAAGCACTGCTGGAGGTTGCCATGTTCACACTAAAAGGGTTTTGAGAATAAACTGAGGAAAATAGGTTTTGCAAGAGATGAACACAGAAATATGCAGAAAATGCTTGAGTATTAGTGAGAAAACGTAAAGAATGAGAATGAGAGATTAATGTGCTTAAATAGAGTTTCAAAACTATTTTGAAAAGATAAACGTTTTTTAAGAGAGAGAAAAAACATGATTGCATTTTAAAAGCATGATTACTTTTCATTAAATGCTTGCTGATTTTGGGGGATTTGAGAAAGATACTTAAAAACGGTTACCAGACATGTGTCTCAATGCACCCAATCAGCGCTTTGCCTTCTCAGAAGCGTGCACGCGTTCTGCTTCAGAGATATGCTGATGATTGGATGACACTTGTTTGATGTAGTGATCAGCACGTCTGTCTTTGAGCTTAGACTCTCAGATCTTTAGAATTGCATCTGATACAATCTGCATGTTCTATCTTTATGAAAGGAGATTGATCAGAAGTTCACAGTAAAACAATTACATTCTGAAGGTAAATATATGGAATTAAAACATTTTCACTCTGGACACACTTTCATGCTGAGATGTTTCAGAATGAAATTAAACCTATCTTCTGAAAGGGGTTTAGTAAAGATATCAGCCCATTGATGGTCTGTATCTATAAATTTTAAGTTCAAAATACCTTTCTGAATATAGTCCCTAATGAAGTGATGTTTTATTTCTATATGCTTAGCTCTAGAATGTAAAATGGGATTCTTACTTAAGCAAATAGCAGAAGTATTATCACAAAGTATAGGAATGTTACTCTCAAAAATCTGGAAGTCTTCAAGCTAACTTTTCATCCAGAGCATTTGTGTGCTACATCCTGCTGCTGCTATGTACTCAGCTTCTGCTGTTGATAGTGCAATTGTTGATTGCCTTTTGCTGGACCAAGAGATCAGATTTTCTCCCAGAAACTGGCAGCTTCCAGAAGTACTTTTACGTTCCACTCTGTCTCCAGCAAAATCAGCATCACAGTAGCCTACTAAGCTGTAATCACTAGATTTTCTATAAAACAAACCCAGATTAGTAGTACCTTTCAGATACTTGAAAATTCGCTTCACAGCTGTTAAGTGAGATTCTCTAGGATCTGATTGGAATCTAGCACAGATATAAACACTAAATAATATGTCAGGTCTTGAAGCAGTCAGATAGAGGAGAGAACCAATCATACCTCTGTAGACTTTCTGTTCTACATTTTTTCTTACCTCTTCTCTTTCCAGAATGCACGTGGGATGCATTGGAATCTTTGATGGCTTACATTCTGAGAGGTCAAATTTCTTCAGAAGATCTCTGATGTATTTGCTCTGATGAATGTAAGTTCCCTCTGGAGTTTGATTGATCTGAATTCCTAGAAGGAATTTCAGTTCCCCCATGAGGCTCATCTCAAATTCTGCCTGCATACACTTAGCAAATTTTCTTCCAAGAGAAGGATTAGTAGAACCAAAAATAATATCATCAACATAAATTTGACAGACTAAGATGTCATCCTTAACTGATTTACAGAATAGAGTAGTGTCCACTTTCCCTCTGGTGAATTCATTTTCTAACAGAAAGTTACTTATCCTTTCATACCAAGCTCTGGGAGCTTGTTTCAGACCATACAGTGACTTCTTTAGTTTGAAAACATGTTCTGGATGTTTTGTATTTTCAAAACCTGGGGGTTTGTGTACATAAACTTCTTCTTCTATATAACCATTTAAGAATGCACTTTTGACATCCATCTGATACAGAGTGATGCCTCTATTAACAGCAAATGAAATTAAAAGTCTGATAGATTCTAACCTGGCGACTGGGGCAAAGGTTTCTGTATAGTCTATCCCCTCTTGCTGACTATAACCTTGTGCAACCAGTCGTGCCTTGTTTCTGATGACTTCACCTTGTTCATTTAGCTTTTTTCTGAACACCCATCTTGTTCCAATGACGTTGAATCCTTTTGGTCTGGGAACGAGATCCCATACGTCGTTTCTGGTGAATTGATTCAGCTCTTCTTGCATTGCCAGAATCCAGTCATTATCCAGAAGTGCTTCATCAATAGAAGAAGGTTCAATCAGAGACACAAGTCCCATAAGTGTTTCTTCAGAGTTTCTGAAGCTTGCTCTTGTTCTGATTGGATCTTCCTTTCTTCCTAGGATAGTCTCTTCTGGGTGATCCAAGCTGCTTCTGGGTAATCTCTTCTGAGGTTGATCAGCAGCTGTTGTAGGATTGCTAGCAGTGCTCCTTTCAGACGTTGAAGGAATGTCTGTGTTGAGAGCTTCTGATGACTTGTCTTCAGAACCTGCAAATTCAATTTCTATACCTGCAAAAACTTCATTCTGCTTTGACTTTTCAGAGTCAAGCTTATCATCAAAACGAACACTGATTGATTCTTCCACAATCTGTGTTTCTGTATTGTATACTATGTACCCTCTTGAGCGTTCAGAGTATCCTAACATAATACACTTCTGTGCTTTAGAGTCAAACTTGTTCAAATAATTCTTTGTATTTAATATAAAGCAAGTACATCCAAATGGATGAAAATATGAAATGTTGGGCTTTCTGTTCTTCCACAATTCATATGGAGTCTTTTCCAGAATAGGTCTTATTGAGATTCTATTCTGAATGTAACACGCTGTGTTTATTGCCTCTGCCCAGAAGGTCTTAGCAACGTTTGTCTCATTGATCATGGTTCTGGCCATTTCTTGCAATGTTCTGTTCTTTCGTTCTACAACTCCATTTTGTTGGGGAGTTCTAGGACAAGAGAAATCATGCAGAATGCCTCTGTCATTAAAGAATGACTCAAAGTCTTTGTTTTCAAATTCTCCACCATGATCACTTCTGACTTTAACGATTCTAAGATCCTTTTCATTCTGAACTTGGTTACAGAAGGTAACAAACACAGAGTGTGACTCGTCCTTGTGTCTTAAGAACTTTACCCATGTCCATCTGCTATAGTCATCTACGATTACTAACCCATACTTCTTACCACTGACTGAAGCAGTTTTAACTGGTCCAAATAAGTCAATGTGCAAAAGTTCTAATGGCTTAGAGGTAGAAACAACATTTTTGGATTTAAAAGAAGGTTTTGCACATTTGCCTTTCTGACATGCTTCACACAGAGCATCTGAATTGAACTTCAAATTAGGAAGTCCTCTGACCAGATTGAGTTTGTTAATCTGAGATATTCTTCTCATACTAACATGCCCCAATATTCTGTGCCAGATCCATTGCTCGTTGTTAACAGACAGAAGACATTTTACATTCTGACTCTTTAGTTCATAAAGTTTGATTTTGTAAATGTTGTTTTTCCTCTTACCATTAAACAGGATAGTCCCATCTTTCTGACTAACAGCTTTACATGATTTTTGATTAAAGATTATATCATAACCGTTATCACTTAATTGACTTATGGATAACAGATTATGCATCAATCCATCTACTAGCAGAACATTATTAATAGAGGGAAGTTTTTCATTACCTACAGTTCCAGAGCCAATTATCTTTCCCCTCTGATTGCCTCCAAAGCCAGCGTGGCCTCCAGGCTTAAGTTCCAGGCTTTGGAACATATGCCTTCTTCCCGTCATGTGTCGTGAGCAGCCAGAGTCCAGGTACCATGACTGGTGTTTCTGACTTGCTGCTAAAGATATCTGCAACATGTATTATTTTATCCTTAGGTACCCAGATTTTCTTGGGTCCTGATTTGTTAGTTTTACCAAAACTCTGGTTGAATTTTGGTTTCACAGAGTGCTTACTGCTAGTGTATTTGATATCATGTGTGTGACCATATACAAAATGTGAATTCAGAGGAGTGTGTTTAATGGTTAAATCCATGACATTCTTTGGTGTAGGAACCTTACCTTGGTATCCTATTCTTTTCCTTCCATTTCTGCTAACTCCATAGATCATTGAAGCCATTCTGCTTCTATCTATGCTTTTAGCTAGGAACTTCTGAAAACTGTGATCATACTCCTTGATGATCTCATCAGCGTTGCTGGGAGTTTCAGAAATTGGTTCCTTCTGAGAGTTTTGTAAAGTGTTTTCTAATATTGAAATCTTATTTCTCAGCTCAGAATTTTCCAATTTGAGACTCTCAGTCTTATTAGAGTCAGATTTAAGATTCCTTTTCAGGTCTCTGAATTTAACTCTAATTTGCTGATACCGTTCCAGAATCTCATTAAGGCTTTCAGCAAGTTCAGCCTTTGTAAAGTTAACAGCAAAGTTAGGAAATACCTCTTCAGTGTCTGATTCTGAGTCTGATTCAGAAGCTTCACTATCTTCTGAAATGTTAGCCATGAGAGCTATGTTTGCCCTCTCATCATCTGATTCTGATTCAGCTTCAGATGAGTCAGAGTCATCCCATGTAGCCATGAGACTCTTCTTCTTCTCTCTTCCAAACTTCTTTTTGGGCTTTTCCCTCTGAAGCTTTGGGCAGTCACTCTTATAGTGTCCTTTCTCATTGCACTCATAGCAGATGATGTCTTTGGTGTTTGGCTTTTTGCTACTGGAGGAGCCTTCAGATCTTCTGTATCCAGAGGAAGAATCTGTCCTTCTGTATCTGGAAGAAGACTCGTTCTGATCAGATCTTCTGGGATTCCTGAACTTCCTTTGTCTTTGCTTTCACAGTTGATTTACTCTTCTGGAGAGGAGGGAGAGTTCGTCTTCTTCTGATGAGGATCCATCAGATGTTTCTTCAACTTCCTGCAAAACTTTAGACTCAAATTTTTTGTTAGATTTTAATGCTAAAGGCTTACCTTGCTTCTGAGGCTCATCAGCTTCTAGCTCTATCTCATGACTTCTGAGGGAGCTGATAAGTTCCTCCAGAGTGATTTTGTTGAGATCTTTAGCTAGCTTCAGAGCTGTAACCATAGGTCTCCACTGCTTGGGTAAACTTCTGATGATTTTCTTGACATGGTCAGCAGTAGAGTATCCTTTGTCCAGAACTTTGAGACCAGCTACCAGAATCTGGAATCTAGAGAACATGGTTTCAATGGATTCAGATTCTTCCATTTTGAACGCCTCATACTTCTGAATGAGCGCCAGAGCTTTTGTTTCTTTGACCTGAACGTTGCCCTCATGCGTCATTCTGAGTGAGTCAAAAATATTCTTTGATGTGTCTCTGTTGGAGATCTTTTCATACTCAGTATAGGAGATGGCGCTGAGGAGGATGGTTCTGGCCTTGTGGTGATTCTTGAAGTCACGCTTTTGTTGATCAGACATTGTTTTTCTATCAATCTTCTGACCACTTGCATTCACAGGGTGCGTGTATCCATCTGTCACCATATCCCACAGATCAGCATCATGTGCCAGAAAGAAGCTTTCAATTCTGTCTTTCCAGTAATCAAAGTTTTCTCCATCAAAGACTGGAGGTTTGCCACTGAATCTGTCTTTGTCCTCATTGTTGTCATTGCTGATGTGAGAGTTGTTTCCTGCCATTGTGTTTTTCTGACGCTGGATCTTGTACTGACATGGTTAAGTGTTATAGCTCAGAACCAGGCGCTCTG
Source organism: Vicia faba (assembly GCA_948472305.1). NCBI lineage: Eukaryota > Viridiplantae > Streptophyta > Magnoliopsida > Fabales > Fabaceae > Vicia > Vicia faba. Next base: position 1,150,220,706 of record OX451739.1, on the reverse strand, counting down.
ATGCCAATTGAAGTGGTGAAAAACACAAGAAGGGGGGGTTGAATTGTAAAACTGAAATCTAATGCAATGAACAAGATATTTTTATCCTGGTTCGTTTGATCTCAAACTACTCCAGTCCACCCGTCAAGGTGATTTCTCCTCTCTCCAACGAGGTCTTAATCCACTATATTCAACTGAATATTACAGACTGCTTTAACAACTGCTAAAGCCTTCTTGATCCAAACCACAACCCGGTTTGTCAAGGTAACACTTTCTTACAACGAGATAAAACTAAGTGTGTGAATGTTTTCTACAAAACTGTATCACAACTGTGATGTATACACAAATTGAAGCTTAGAAACTAGATTGCTAAACAATGATAAAATATCAGAATGTGTGGTTTAGCAAAACTGAGAGAAATAAGATTATGGTTAGCTTTTGTGCGTGTAGAGATTTGGAGAGCATTATCCATTTCAATCTTCAAAGTCTTGTTTATATAGAACTGAGATGATGAACGTTGGATGCAATATTCTTGATTCAATGCTAATAACAAACTTTCCTTATCGAGCAGATCTTGTCTGGAATTAGGTCGTTGGAATTAATTTGCTTTCAATGCACAGTACCGTTGCTTACTTAATGCAAGTTCTGGCTTGGCTCATTCTGACTCTGCTTCGCTGCTGATGAACTGTTGTGTTTCTTTATCAGAGTGTTGAGCACAGTCTTGTTCATCAGGCTTCAGCATACACGTGAGTTGATCATCTGATTCTGTCATTCTGATATGGCAACTTCTGATGCTGGTGTCTGAAACCAAATTTTGATGCTGAATAGATGTGATCTTGCTTATATCAATCAGAGTATCTGCAAGTCAGAACATAATAATTTTAGGCAGCAGATAGTTCATACATAAAACTTATAAATACTATATCTTTTCACTTTGTTATCATCAAAACTTAAATATAGGGTAGTAGATTCAAACTTTGTTCTAACAATAGATTCCCAATGACCAAAAGAAACATTTTTATATTGTCCAATCCTTTATTCAAGCTCTTTCAAAGAAAAAAATCAATTTTCATTTTAGTGCAATTGATTGCACACTTCAATTTTTCAAAACATTGGCTACTGACTTCCAGTGCAATTGATTTGCATGGTTGTGCAATCGATTGCACAGTCAAAAAATTGGAAATTTGGCTACTGGAACCCCGTGAAATTGATTTGCATGGTTGTGCAATCGATTACACACTCAAAAAAATTGGAAATTTGGCTACTGGAACCCCGTGCAATCGATTTGCATGGTTGTGCAATCGATTGCACGCTGTATGATTTTGAAAAACAGCTGCCTTACACCTGCCTGTTCGTGATTTTATTTCATGGAAAACTTCTCACTCAATCTTGGAAATTGTTCATGATTTTTTACAAACCTTTTCTTCAAAGGTCACTGCATTTTAGCCTCAAAAATGAACCAAATGATGATGATTGAAATGAAGAGTTTAAAGTCAAGAAAACTTACCTTGAAACTGAAATTTGTGCTTTGAGTTTGAGCTGCTGTATGGGCTGTTGTTGAACTTGGGAAGTGATGATAGTGATGTTACCTAAGTTTTTCTTGTGTTTGAACAATTTCTATATGATGTATGTGGAGTGTTTGGGTAGTTGGTTTAGGGGAAGGTTTGCAAGGTTGTACAACAATGGATTGAGGATTTTTCTGTTTTTGTGAGTGAAAACAGAGTTGAAGATGAGCAAAGTTTTTATGGATGAACCGAGTTTTATGAAATGAGTTGGGTTTTATGAATGAGCAAAGTCTAACAAAAGTTCTGTTTTTCTCTTCTCTCTTTTTTCTCTCCAAAGTCTCCCCCTAAAAAATCTCTCCTTGTCTTATGAGACAGTCCCCTTTTGTAGACCCTTTTTTATGGTTTAGGGGGGAAAGTACATAAGTTATTTTGAATTGTTTTTTATTACTGCTTTGACACTTTCTTCACACAATTTTCCTTTGCCATTTTGGTGCAATTTTGGGGCTGTTGTGATGCAGGCTTGGGCAGACTGCATAGAGCAGTTTTTGACTGGTTTTGTGGATATATTTTGGATTGTATAAGACAATAATCCAGGTTTTATGACAGGTATATGGTGCAGCATGACACAAGGTTTTGTAAGACAACAAATGAGCAAGGGTTTGGAGTGTTGTGGCAATGTATATAAGTAGCATATCATTTTTTTGTTCAATCTTGGACAGTATGATTTGTAGCATGTCACAAATTTGGTCTTGTGGAATATTTCATGCACATTATATCAAGGGCCAAAGCATTGTGACAAGGTCTTTTTGAGAAAATTCAATCAAGGCATAGTTTTAGAATTTGTAATTTTGTAAGAATGCCACTTTGTGATAACTTGAATTACTTGCACCATCTTGAATTATTTGGAATTATAGTAAAATACTGTGAAGTAAATGAAATTAACCAAGTATAGGAAATACTTAGAAAAATTTCGATGTTTTGCAAAATTAGATTTTTGATTCTCTTGACTTTTGATGATTAAACTTCATTTTTTGGATGTCTTGAGGAAATATGATTTTTGGGACTCAACCTTGGTCAAAAAGTCAAAGTTTGACTTTTCAGTATGCAAATGACCATTTTGCCCTTATGAGTGATTTTCTTGGAAAATTGCAGTTCAAGGCTTGGAAACTTGATGGAAGCAAACCTGGGATCCAGGGTGATCCCTTGTGAAATGAGAGGGAAAATTGGGGTGCAACAAATACATATGAGTTTAAAATGTTGATTTGGATCAAATTATGAAGTTTGACTGTAAATTGACCATAGTTGACTTTTTCCCAATATAGTTGATTTTTAGGTCAACTGATCAATTGACTGGGCAAAAATGTGATTCATGACTTGAAACTTGACATGAGAAATCTTGAGGGTCCAAAATGATCCATGAAAGTCATATGGGGCACTAAAAGTCCATTTGTCCTTGATCAATCTCAAACCATAATTTTCAGTCATCGGTGCTTAAGGAGGTGTCTTGAGCTGATCAACCCTAATGCAGTCTTGATCCAAAGGAGATCTTGTGAGCAAATTCTTGATAAGTGAGAGGGAAAATTTTGGGGTACAACAGCTTCCTGTGTTCAATCTTCTTAAGCCTGTGGAGTTAGATTGGCAAGTTTTTCCATTCGTGACTCGAAGGTGGAAGATGATTGGACACTAGAGTGCCCAGAAATTTGCACTCGGTGATGCGATGGTAGAAGGAATGGGCTTAAATATGCCATTTGGAGAGGTGATAGAAATTTTTAGGAGACGGGCTTAAAGATTCCATCTAAAAGTGATTGCTTGTATTGTAATTTGTAAGCTGAAAGAATGAGTGTCAGAATGGCGTCCACGTCTGGAGCGCATCTGAACTGTATCTGAGTGCTGATTTTGAATGATTATCAGAATGGAATCTGTGTCTGGAGAGTATCTGAACTGTATCTAAAAACTATTTTTAAATGAATGTTAGAATGGCATCCGTGTCTGGAGCGTATCTGAACTGTATCTGAGAGTTGAATTTGAATGAGTATCAGAATGGCATCCATGTCTGGAGCGTATCTGAACTGTATCTGAGAAGTTGAATCTAAATGAGTATCAGAATGGAACCCGTGTCTGGAGCGTATCTGAACTGTATCTGAGAAGTTGAATCTTAATGAGTATCAGAATGACATCCGTGTTTGGAGCGTATATGAACTCTATCTGAAAGTTGGATCTGAATGAGTATCAGAATGGCATCCATGTCTGGAGCGTATCTGAACTGTATCTGGAGACTTTGAACATTGTTAATGGTAGCTGTTTGATTAATCTTATCCAGAAAAAGATAAAATGTTAGCTAATATGCAATGTTATGTTGTATGAAATGCATAGTATAATGCATTCATGTTATCAATGTTTATGATATATGGATGCAATGTATGCGTATGTGAGTTAGTTTGTTGCGCTGCTGTTGGATTGGGGAAAATAAATCCCTGACCGCTACTGAGGATATGGAGTGTAAGTCTTCATGTTGTGAAGTTGAAGTGTTGATGAATTTTCTCTTAGAGAAACAAAATCTGTTGTAAGGGAAATGCCGTGTACTGTTTGTAAAATCCTACTTGGGGAATTCAGAGGAATTGGATGACTTCTACCGAGGATTGATGACTGGGAGCTCTGTTCCACTGGGAATTAAACTGCAAATTGTGGGGGATTTATGTAAATAGCTTAGAGAGATGTCCCTGCCTCTTAAAGCCATTAGTAATTGTCTTTTATTTTGTTTATTTGTAAACAGTAATTATGTTCAAATGCATATGTTCAACAATGAATCATTGGACGTTTTTGTAAACAAAACACAAGAGTAAAGAAAAATAGATAGTTTTGCACTTTCAAAGGAATATCTTTGTATTGACTTTGAGTAAGTATTTTTGTACAGTGAGACAAACATTCTAGTAGGAGAATGCCGTCGTAACAAAAAATGAAAATTTTAATACAAAGAAAAGATAGCTATGTGTATTTATCCCATGGGGTTCCCATTCTGCTATAGCATTTGTATCTCTGAGCATTTTGTCTATTTGTTGCCTTGTCCGAAGATGATTGAATTGGTCAGAAATGTCAAGTTCACAAGTTGAATCCAAAGGTTGTCCTCAAAGTGATCCAACGAGACATAGTCATACGCTTTAATTCCCTAACTTTTTCCTGGACCGCCCTTTCGGGTTTTCAGTCCACCGGGATACCCTTTTTTGCCCAAGTTGCCCTTTCGGGTTTTTAACTTGTCGGGTGTACAAATTTTTTTGTTTTGTCCCTAATTTTTTCCCGAACCTCTTTTGGTCCGCCGAGATGCCCTTGTTTTTCCTAGGTGTGTCAACCTAGTGGGTCTTTTATGCGTAGTATCTTTTGACTATGTCTGCATTCGCAGGGTGCGGCAGGTCGTCGCCATCCATGGTGGTCAAGATCATTGCCCCACCAGAGAAAATGTTTTTGATTACAAATGGTCCTTCATAGGTAGGAGTCCATTTTCCCCTGGGATCACCTTGTGGCAGTATGATGCGTTTGATCAGTAGATCCCCAAATTGATACACTTGGCGTATGACCTTCTTGTTGAAAGCCTTGATCATCCATTTTTGATACATTTGACCATGGCAAACAACAATAAGTCTTTTCTCATCAATAAAGATCAGTTGATCAAGTCGATTCTGGATCCAATCGTCTTCGTTCAGCCCTGCATCCTTCATAATCCTCAGAGAGGGGATCTGGACCTCGATAGGCAAGACCGCCTCCATGTCGTAAACTAGAGAATATGGTGTTGCCCCGGTTGATGTGCGAGCTGTAGTACAATACCTGTGGAGAGCGAATGGTAGCATCTCATTCCAGTCTTTGTATGTGATTGTCATTTTCTGTATGATCTTTTTAATGTTCTTATTTGCAGCTTCGACAACACCATTCATCTTTGGCCGGTAAGGGGAAGAATTGTGATGCTGGATCTTGAATTGCTCTCCCAAGGCGGTTATCATAGTGTTGTTGAGATTTGTACCATTGTCAGTGATGATCCTTTCCGGGATACCGTACCAGTAAATGAGATTCAGCTTGATGAACCGGGAGACAACGTTCTTGGTAACGGAAGCGAAGGAAGCTGCCTCCACCCACTTTGTAAAATAGCTACTAGGATGAAGCAGTGTCCATTGGAGGCCGTTGGCTTGATTTCCCCAATCATATCAATCCCCCACATAGAAAAGGGCCAAGGAGCCGTCAAGACATTCAGAGGAACTGGAGGTACGTGAACCTTGTTAGCATAAATCTGACACTTGTGGCGGGTTTAAGAGTGTTGATAACAATTTGCTTCCATGGTAGACCAGTAATAGCCTGACCGTAGGATTTTCTTTGCCATCGTATGCCCACTGGAATGGGTTCCAAAAGTGCCTTCATGTAACTCGGCCATGATCCTTTCGGCTTCAACCTCGTCTACGCATCGTAGTAATGCAGAGTCATGGTTGTGTTTGTACAGGATGCCATTACTAAGGAAGAATTTAGCAGAGAATCTTCTTAAGAACTTCTTATCATTGACTGAAGCTCCTTCCGGATATTCTTGAGCCTCGAGATACTTCTTGACTTCGTGAAACCAGGGCTGGCCCACTACTTCTTCAGTATTAATCTCGGGACAGTGTGCTGGTTCATCCATTCGTTCAATGGTGATTTGGGGAGCCTCGTTATCCCATTTAAGTTTAAACATAGATGACATTGTGGCTAGAGTGTCTGCTAGCTGATTTTCTTCTCGCGGGTGATGCTCGAAGGTAATCTTCTCAAAATATGGTAGCAACGTCAAAACATGTTCTTTGTAAGGGATAAGGTTTGGGTGTTTGGTGTCCCATTCCACTTTGATTTGGCTGATAACCAAGGCTGAGTCTCCGAATACATTCAAAGATTTGATCCCCAAGTCTATGGCAGCTCTGAGACCAAAGATGCATGCTTCGTATTCTGCCATGTTGTTTGTACAATTGAAGCAAAGTCTTGCGGTAAAGGGAGTATGACACCCTTTTGAAGATATGAGTACATCATCGTTACTATTTCCAAGTGCATTGGATGCGCCATCAAAGAACAGGGTCCATCGGGATCCTTGTTCAGGTCCGTTATATGGCTTGAATTCTTCACAGTTATTTACCGTCATGATGTCTTCATCTGTGAATTCAAACTTCATGGGCTGGTAGTCTTCCACGGCTTGGTGAGCAAGGTGATCATCTAGTACACTTCCCTTTATAGCTTTCTGGGTAGTATAATGTATCTCATATTCCGTCAGAATCATCTGCCATCTCGCTATTCTCCCAGAAAGAGCAGGCTTCTCGAAGATGTATTTTATCAGATCCATTTTAGATATCAACAAAGTAGTATGAGTCAGCATATACTGTCTTAGCCGGCGAGCAGCCCATGCCAGAGCGCAGCAAGTTTTCTCAAGCAGTGAATATCTGGTTTCACAGTCGGTAAACTTTTTGCTCAGGTAATAAATAGAATGCTCTTTTCGGCCAGACTCGTCATGCTGCCCCAATACACACCCCATTGAATTTTCTAAAGCAGTCAGATACATGATCAATGGTCTTCCCTCGACTGGTGACATCAACACATGAGGCTCTTGTAGGTATTCTTTGATTTTGTAAAAAGCAACTTGGCACTCGTCATTCCATCTGACTACTTGATCTTTCTTCAATAATTTGAAGATTGGTTCACAAGTAGCTGTCAGGTGAGAGATGAATCTGGAAATGTAGTTCAAACTCCCCAAGAATCCTCTGACTTCCTTCTTAGTATGAGGAGCAAGCATCTCTTGTATTGCTTTAACTTTGGCAGGAACGACCTTGATACCTTTGTTGCCGACGACAAAGCCTGGGAGTTTACTGGACCGTACCCCAAATGTGCATTTGTTTGGATTCAACCTCAGCTTGTACTTCTTCAGTCTCTCAAACAATTTTTGTAAGTGATCAAGATGCTCTTCTTCTGTTTGAGATCTGGCTATCATGTCGTCCACATAGACCTCTATTTCGTGATGTATCATGTCGTGAAATAGGACTACCATGGCACGCTGATAGGTTGCCCCAACATTCTTCAGTCCGAATGGCATTACCTTATAGCAGAAAGTACCCCGCTGTGTGATAAAGGTTGTCTTCTATATGTCCTCAGCAGCCATTTTGATTTGGTTATAACCTGAGAAACCGTCCATGAAGGAAAACACTTTATGTTGTGCCGTATTGTCAACTAGAATATCAATGTGGGGGAGTGGAAAATCATCCTTAGGGATTTCCCTATTCAAATCTCTGAAGTCCACACACATTCACACTTTGTCGTCTTTTTTGGGCACGGGAACAACATTGGCAACCCATTGGGGATAAGAGGTGACAGCCAAGAATCCAGCGTTGAATTGCTTCATGAATTCTACTTTGATCTTTTCTGACATATCAGGCCTCATACGTCGAACCTTTTGCTTTACTGGTGGACAATCCTCTTTTATAGGCAGACGATGTACCATAATATCTGTATCAAGTCCTGGCATGTCTTCGTACGACCATGCAAAGATTTCCACATACTCATGTAACAGCTGAATCAGACGCTCCTTGACACTTGGTTCCAGATTGGCACCCACCTTGACTTATTTTTTGTCTTCTTCGGTACCCAGGTTGATTGTGTCCACGGGTTCCTCGTGAGGCTGAATGGTTCTCTCTTCTTGCAGTAGTAGTCTGGCAAGTTCCCCTGGTACTTCACAATCTTCCTCACCTTTGTCTTCGGCTTGGTAGATTAGATTCTCAGAAGCATAAAAGGCCATAGCAGTATCGTTACCCATGGGATCCTGAATGGATGTATACCTGCATTGTGAGTGTGAGTGTGTGTAAGGGTATAACTATCCTTGAAAGAAATAAAAATGTAAAAATAAAAACAATGAGCACAAAAGTTTGTATGCGAAAACGTCCATGATTCATTGATGTCATATGAAAATGAGATAATAACCCTTACAAATGGACCATTGTGCCTCGGGTAAGATACAAGGTTTTAAGAGTGAGAATTATTTTAATATTACAGATCCAACAAAATGTAAAGACAGATTACTCTCGGATAAAAGTGATTGGGAAAAAATCTCTAGCCTCCCAGTTGCAGAGCCCTCCACTGACAGTTGGGAATATCCAGTCCTCCAAGTCACAACTATCTTCATCATCTTCTATAGTGTTGACCTCGCGGTTGCTGATCTTCAGGGGTGGTCCTCCGGCACGAGTGCGACACACAGCCTTCTGGGCACCTAAAGTGAAACCCAGGCCAAACTTGTCAGACTTATATGGGATATCTGGGAGTTGTCCCCAGATAGTGCACCCACCTTCTTCTACCACTTCTTTGGCATCCTTCAGAGATGACATTCAGAGTGGAGGCCTTGTGAACTTGGGAACAGTCTTGGTTATTGCCACATCTTACGGGACCTCTTCAAAGTGTTGAAATGGAGTTTCAATAAATTCACCATCTAATTCCATATATCTGAAGGAATTGAGATGGCTGATCATATACTCTTCTTCTCCATGAACGGTGATAATATTCCCTTGAATCAGATATTTCAGCATTTAGTGCAACGTAAAAGTGACAGCACATGCATTGTGAATCCATGGTCAGCCTAGCAAGCAGGAATATGAGGGACAAATATCCATTACATAAAAAGTTGAATCAAATGTTTGTGTTCCAACTTTTATGGGAATGTCTACCTCCCCATGCACCATCCTTTTCGAGTCGTCAAAAGCCCTTACTACTATGTTACTTGGCTTCAATGTCAATCCCTCACAGTCAAGCCTATCAAGAGTTTTTTTAGGAAATACATTCAGAGATGAGCCAGTGTCCACCAAAACATGAGCTAAGGTTGTGCCCCTACATTCAACTAAGACATGCAATGCCTCATTATGCTTCCTTCCTCTTGGCGTTAAATCAGCATCTGAAAAACCTAGACCATTATCTGCAGTTAAGCCAGCTACGCAGTCTTGGAACTGACCGGCAAATGTCTCTTGGGGTACATGGGCAGTTTTCAGGAATTTTACCAAGGCTTTTGCATACGCCTCGAAACATAGTAGTAATGCCAGCATGGAAATTTTAGAGGGATTTTTTCCCAGTTACTCAACTACATCGTAGTCTCTTATTTTTATGATTTTTAGAATTTCCTCCATCTCCTTCCTGGAGGTCTCAGGGATAGCCAATGACTGAGTCTTCGTCTTGACAGACTTAAGCAGAACACCTTTTCCTCGAGTCTCAGTTAACTTGGCAGTAGGAGTGTCAGTAGGAATGATAACAGGGATTGTAACAACTTTGTCAGTTGGAGTATTAGCTGAGATGATTGTAGGACCGGAAATAGCCTTTGGAGGAGCAACAACAATAGGAATGATTACGGGTCCAGAAACTGCTTTTAGGGGAGCGATTTTTGGAGAGAATATCCTTCTGCTTTGGGTAATTTTGCTAGTTCTTGCAATATTACTGATGTCAGAGTTGACTTTCTTGGAGCTCGAATCTTCGGCGGCTTGCCAATCCTGCTTGATACCTTGGTAGTAGACATCCCCTCCATAATTCCATAGTATGGTTTTGTCTGACAAATATGGGACTGGTCCAGGCATTGTGATTATTAAAGGAGTTGCTTTCGGAACTGATGTAATTCTAACGGGTCTTTTGGTGGAGACCCTGGAAGAATTGGCGGAAATGGTAATGAAAGAAACATCTTTAAAAGGAACAGGTGGAACAGAAGTCTTTTCAAACAAAATTTCTTTATCATCTATTAGGAATTGAACGCATGTTTTCAACAAAGGACAGCTGGTTGGTGAGGAGAAACAGAAATGACAGCCTTCATCACAGCCCGGGAAAACACCAACATTCAACAAGTTTACTTTTATAGTCAAGAGTTGGGTCTTAAGTTCATCAACTGAAGTAACAAACATATCTTCTTCAATGGCATTAGTATTATGGCATGTTTGGGAATAGGGGCAGAAATGACATTTGGCTTTTCGGGAGCATCGAATTCAATCTCTTTGGCTTCAATGAGGTCTTGTATTTTGTTCTTTAGAGCCCAACAATTATTAGTGTCATGGCCGGGACTTTCAGAGTGATATGCACAGCGGGCATTGGGATGATAGTGAGGATATTTTGTTAGGATTCTTTGGAGCTTCTTTCAAAGTCGCCAGGTTGGATCTTAACAGATGTGGCAATACTTGAGATAGGGTCATGTTAATTCTGGTGAATTGTCTGACTGGTCTTTCCATCCTTGATTGTTTGTTTCTTTGTTGATCAGGTGCATGTTTAGGGATCATCACATCCTCCACCATTGGTCAGCGCTCGGTGCTATCTTGATTTCTTTGCGGATACACAACAACCACCTCTTTCTTTCTGATGAAAGGCTTCCTTACAGCTGCAGAAGAGGATGTATCTTTTTGGATCTTTCCATTATTTATACCGACTTCTACCCTTTCTCTGGTTAATATCAACTCAGTAAAACATGCTGATGAACTTCCAATCAAGTGATTGAAGAAGGGACCAGCCAAGGTGCCCAAGAACATGTCTACAAACTCTCTCTCAGATAGAGGAGGTTGAACTCTTCCGGCTAAATCTCTCCATTTTTGCGCATAGTCCTTAAAGCCTTCATTTGAAGCCATGGCCATACTCTGAAGTTAACCACAGGTAGGTGCAAGGTCAGCATTATATTGGTATTGTTTGTAAACGACTACAGCAAGATCTTCCCAGTTATGAACATTGGCTCTTTCTAACTGGTAAAACCAATCAAGTTGAGTTCCAGACAGGCTGTCTTGGAAGAAGTGTACCCATAAGTCTTTGTCAGCGGTATGGGGCTGGATTTTCCTCACATAGGACCAGAGATGCATTTTATGGCATGAGACTCCGTCATACTTAGCGAACACAAGTGCTTTGAATTTGGAAGGAATGACAATCCCCGACACTTACCCCAATTCCTCAAAGTCCAAGCTAGGCACTTTTTGGATTTCCATCGCACTCAACCGCTCTTCGAGATGTTTATACTTGTCATCAGCTGGAGGGTATTGTTCTTTAGAATAGTCTTCTTCTTCCTCTTCCTCTTCTGATTCTGACAGGACAACTGTTTCCTTAACTTTCCCATATTGATTGTCTCTCTCACCGGATGTCGTTGCAAAGTCTAAGGTCCTTCTTGTCTGCCCATGAAATCTTCTTCCCATGCTTAGGACTCCAGTTACCTTCTTTGTCTTCTTTTTCTTCTCCTCATCCAGCAAAGTCTTCAACTCTTCTTGTCCTTTGGCTAGAGCCAAGTGCAACTGTTGAAACTGTGTATTCTGAGCTTGGAGGTCCTTCACTGTTTTCTCGAGATCCATCTTACTGAAATAAATAGTAGAGAGATGAGGAGACTTGTTGCAAAAGACCTACTTAAGTTATGATGAATGGTATATGCATATGTAATGATTTCAAGGATTTCAAAGATTCAAATTTGTATTAGACAAAAAGGAAACACACGTTATATTAATAAGTTAAAGCTTGAGTACATAAATGTTTCTTGGACTTATAAGGAAATATAAAAGCTCTAAGATAAAAAGGTAGTGCGCATCCTCTTTGGCGCGATGTAGGCATTGAGAGTCTGCTCCTCATGGAGTATCCTAGTGAGCTCCAAAACCTTCTTCTTGCTCGCATAGAATTGGGCTTCGAAGGTATCTCTCTCTCCCTTGAGTTGTATCCAATCCCTTTGTAGGTCTTCAAGAGAGGTAGGCATGTAAGGATGTAGGATAGTGTATGGAACATCTCCTTCTATGACAGGCTCAATGATTACCGGGAGAATGGAGGGGTAAGGCATCATAAGACTCTGAGCACGAGTTCGTACCTATTTGAGGTAAGGCTCAAGAGGGATGGAATTTTTATGCCTCAAAGTCTTGCTATTCACCTTGTTTAACATCCTCCAAGCTCGGATAAATCTCTGGCGAAGACCTTGATCGTCGTTGTCGTAGTCAAATACCAATCCTTGAATCAATATCTCATGTGGGCTATCCCTTCGGGAATAACCAAACTGTCTTAAGGCTAAGCATGGGTTGTAGGTGATTCCTCCCCTAATTCCAAGTAAAGGGACATTAGGGAATTCTCCATAACGGTCGACAATGATAGCATTCTCTTTGGATCGGAAGCACCAATGAATGTCCGAATGTTTGAGCATCATCAACTTTGTGACCACCTTGAACCTTGCTCATTTTTTAATACAGATTGGGGAAGATGAGAAATAAACCATATTTACAATAGAGGAGTGCAACATATAAGGACACCTTTTTTCCTCATTGTGCGAGTGTGAAAAGAGTGTAGGATATCTCCTAGCAATGTAGGCACCGGGTTGCGGGATATGAAGATTTTGACGGTGTTGACATCTGAGTTGGTCAGGATTTAAAAACAAAACCATCCCATAGATGAGGAGAGCCACAATTTCCTCAAAGGCTTGCAGGTCCAAAGAATTCCAACAATTTTGGGCTTTCTCAAACAGGAACTTTGCTAGGAAACCCTTGACACCACTCCTTGTTTCCCAATGAGTTGTGACATCAGATGAGTGCAAGTGTAGAGCTTGAGCAATCTCTTATGGCTTTGGGTCTCTTTTCTTACCCTTGAAAGTTAGTTGATTGAGAATGGGAATCCTCAAGAGTTGGGAGAATTCTTCCAAAGTTGGCACAAGTTGATAATTGAGAATTCTTTCAAAGTTGGAACAAGTTGATAATTGGAGGTGACCAAGTTGAGTAGGCGACCATGTCTCTCAGTGACTAGAGAATTTTCAGGGATCCTTAAAGCTAGCTCCTTAAGTTATAGAGGGATCCTTACAAGATTGACTTGAATAGTTTTCCTGCAAAGCGAATCCATATCCTACAAAACAAGAACAAAGATGAATCCCAAAATCCTTGAAATGGTTAGTGGATGCATATGATGTTCATGATGTTATGTACAAGTATGCATATACAAACAAAGAAAACAATCCTAAGGTTTAGGCTTTCATGGAGTTTTATAGGTAAGTAACCTCTTGAAGTTTAGTTGGCTTAAACTTGTCCTAGTAATAGTAACCGAGTTCTAAGGAGCTCAATATCACTGGTTTGTTTCCTTGGTTATTGTTTCAGCACAAGCCTCTTTAATGGCGACCGAAATATCCCAAGAAACCAAAACTCAATGAGTGTAGTATCGAGTATCTACCAACTTCAGACTGCACCAAAGCCGGTCATCTCACTACATCCTAAAGTCCAAGTTGGTCAAGTAAAGGTTCTAAAAGTTCATTAGTGCTTTATGACATCACTCAGCGGCCCCGTATTCTCTTTGATTAACTCAAAGGCTACCGGTACCCAAAAATATGTCGCACAAATGTAGCTATTTCTTAGAACATGTCAGTATACCCCGCATAGGTTCCACAATGTGTTGCTACTTACCTATAATGTATCCCAAATCCGGGTAGAGGATTCAAACCCAAACAAAGAACCATAATGTAAAGCATACAAGTCAAAAAATGTAAGCAAATAAATGTGATCTATCCGTAAGGTAACCCCACTTTTAGAATTCTCCCCAGCAGAGTCGCCAGTTCTGTTATACTGTGGGAGAACTAACTTGAAGGTTTTGTGTTTGATCGCAAATGTTGCGGTTAGCAAGAGTTGCCACTGACTTTTCTTTTATCCAAAAGGAAAAGTGAAAAAGCACAGGAAAGACCTTTGAGATTGTTTCTTGAGTTCGGGGGCTAGATTATGAAAAGGGAAGGTATTAGCACTCCTTTCATCCATGGTTTTCCATGGGCTCTTAGTTACTTGCTAGATCACTTGCTTTTTTGTTTGAAATTGTGCTTGAGGTGGTATTTGAAAGTATTTTGTAAAGAGGCCATTGTTTAGGCAATCTTTGTAATGATTCTCGTTCGTAAGAATGTATACAAAGATGTTTGATCTTTTCAAAATGTTTTCAATTTTGCAAGATGTTTTAAAGTGTATGTGATTGTTTTGAAAATAGCAAGGATGTTTGTTTGGAAATGGAGCAAGTAATTAGGAGCAATCTACCTACTCAAATGTCTTTCTTATTTATTTTCTTTTCCTTTGACATTGTTGTCTTACCATTAATTTGGTAAGTAACCCTATTTTTGGATGTAAACGGGATGGGCGTGGGTCATCGTATAGCCATGATTAGCAATGTTTCAAGGTATCTTAGCATTCTTTTTTAGGGACTAAGATCATTTGTAAAGCAACTTAGATAGCGTCATCGAGGGACTATGATCTTGTATTTGCTTTTTTTGCTAAGATAACTTACATGCGTAATATGGATATTTTGTATAAGGCAACAAAGTGGGTTTACCCTAAGGGTGTATGTTTACAAATGTGTTGTTACATGCATTGATTTTTCTTTGATTAGGTTTTGCTATTTGGTTGGTTTTAATCTTTCCATACAAAACCCTAATTACTAACATTTGTATATAAAGCGATAAATTGCGGGAATTAAAATTACTATGCTATTACAATATTTGTGGGGAGGGGTGTACAAATTGAAATGGGGATTTACAAGAAAATAAATCTATTTATATATTACAACCATATTGAATTGCATAAATATACAAGGAATGAAATAAATATAATATACAAGTATAAAAAGAAAAGAAATTGATTTATTTTGGATTTTTGTTAAGAAAATGTTTTGGCCTTAATCAAACTAAAGGGTGATGATCAATTGGTCCAAATTGAATTTAGGGAACTAAACCTAATTTTTAAAAGAAATAAAATTGATTTAGAAAAGTACTTTTTAGGGTTTTTGTGAATTTAATTAAAATACAAAAAGGTTAATTAACCAAAATAAGCCTAGGTTCTAAATTTATTTTGATTTTGATGAAAATAATAAAATAATACATAATAGTCAAAATTTATTATCTAAGTATATAAAAAAGGAATTAATTTATTAAAGAAAAGTTTTTTTTTATTTCTTTTTATTTTATAAGACAAAATAAACTAAATAAATGTAAAGATAAAAAATATTTTTGGATTTTTATTTATAACTATAAAAATATTTATTAGAAATAATAATAATAATAATAATAATAATAATAATAATAATAAAGATAATAAAGAAAATAAAATAAAAATAAAATATGAAGAGAAATTCAGGGAGGTGTGAAAATAGAACAGGGAGTTAGGAAGCAAAAACAAAAATAAGAGCCAGGCCCAAAGGGCCCAGCGCCTGCCAAAAAAAAAGGGTCAGAATATGTAAAAATAACAAAAATGGTCACGCTGGGGCTTGAATCCAGGACCATGGGGTGAACAGGCGTGCACTTTACAACCGGGGTGGCTATACATCCGTTAACTTGTATGAAATAATAAATACATAACACAAAATGCACCCTGACTGTACTTCATCTTTAAGCTCCAGCCAAAGGATCTGTAACTTGCTCATTTCTCAACCATTTGCAAAAATGTAAACATGAAAATTGCTCCATTTTTTCACAAGAATCCAAACATATAAATATCATAAACTATAAATCAAAGATGAATGAGAATTTTTAACAGTACCAAATTATGACCTAAATATTTCAGAATGTTCAAACTCAAAATTCTCCTAGCTCAATCAAAATAAATGAAATTTATGAACATGTACAGCTTCAGGGTAATGATGTCTACATTTTATCTTCACAAATGCAAGCCTAACAATGCCTAAGTAATGAGATAGAAGTTCAAGAAAAATACCTCAAAATTGGAAATCGTGAAATGGATTTGAGCTTGTTTCAGGGAGTGCTGATAATCAGGTTAGCTTCCTTGGACCTCTAGGAAGCTAATGCAATGACTGGCTTGAGCTGAGGGTGGCTGTAATGGTCTGGAGAAGTCCAACTATGATGCTATGTTTTTGGTTATGGAAGACAGGGAAAATGGTGTTACAGAAGTGAAACAGGTACATGGATGAGTTACTCTTGATGCAAGGAAGCTTTAGAAACTAAAAGGCTAAGAAACACACGAGGGAAATGTGAGTTTGAGGTTCAAGGTCAGAAACTGTGCAACAATGGAGTTTTTGGGAAATTTCTGATTTGAGAGAGTTTTGGTGTATTTCAGGGTGTTCAAACTCGTGTTCAGCTCACAAATAGTGACTCTATTTATAAGCAACAAGTTTGGGATGCTCTAGTTGATCATAATTCAAATTTGTATCCTTAAGCTAAACATGTGATTTTTTGACAAACAAGTTTCAAAGTCTTGTGTACTGGCTAAGATAGAGTGGTTATGATTTAAACACACTTGCTTCTGACTTTGTATATGAAGTGCGATCAGAGGGAACAAGTTAGAGGCTCAATAATGGACTTTATGCATAAAGCTTGCTTTTCAAGAATGGTATTGTTAACTTTCTTCCCAAAATGGCAATGTGAATTAGATAAAGCTTAAATCACTTGGATGATAGCTCAAAAGTTTGTGTAATCCATTAGTTATGGAGTGACAAACAAGTTTGAGGCCTGCAAAGCAAATATTATGCAGCCTAACATTGATTTGGTTCATGTGTTCATCCAAAATGACTTGTAATTCAAGTGACAAAACCCTAATTTCATCTCTTTGATTCTCCCTACTCAAGAATGATCTCAAGGAGTTCTTGGATATTTTGGAAATCTTGCAATGTGCTATACAACCCATATTTGAATTTCTTTTGAAGATTCCCCTTGGAACTATGTGAAAAATTTCCATGAAGTTAGGTCAAAAAATCTGCCTAACTAGGGCAAAATTTCACTAAGTCTTTTTTAGTTCATGAGCATGTATTCATAAAATTATAAATTGAGATCCAAGCACTTTTAGGAGAAGTTGTATGAGGAAAAGTTGTAGATTTCATGGAGATCTACAACTTTCATGTTGTAAGTTTCTCTTGAATCATCTTGTATCATGGTAAAAATTTGGCTCAAAGTTATGAAAAAACATGAAATTTCCAACACTTAGAAAAATTTCTAAGTTTAGAAATTTTGACTTTTCAAAATGAAATCTTGAATTTTTGATTTCTTGATGAATAAGTTTCATATTTTTACATATTTTGATGGATTGTAATCTTTGGTACTTAAATTTGACCAAAAAGTCAAAGTTTAACTTTTCAGTATACAATTGACTTTTGATCAGTTGACTGCAAAATTCATCTGTCAATCCAATGGATTTGCAATGTTTTGAACCATGTCATTAGGTAAAAATGATTCAATTGGACTCTTGAGATCATGCCTTAAACCAATTGACCATTTGCTAGGTCAAAAATTAGAAATTGCCCTTTCCCAGTAAAAACCCTAATTTTGACCATTTTGCCCTTTTGGAGATTTGATCAAATTTCTTAAGGAATTGTTATCCAAACTTGATCAAATGATACATATGAGTTTAAAATGTTGGTATGGATAAAAAATTATGAAGTTTGACTGTAAATTGGCCATAGTTGACTTTTTCCCAATACAGTTGATTTTTAGGTCAACTGATCAATTGACTGGGCAAAAATGTGATTCAAGACTTGAAACTTGACATGAGCAATCTTGAGGGTCCAAAATTATCCATGAAAGTCATATGGGGCATTAAAAGTCCATTTTTCCTTGTTCAATCTCAAACCCTAATTTTCAGTCATCAATGCTTGAGGAGGTGTCTTGAGCTGATTAACCCTAATGTAGTCTTAATCCAAAGGAGATCTTGTGAGCAAATTCTTGATAAGTGAGAGGGAAAACTTTGGGGTACAACAATCTCTATACGGGTTTATGGTAGTGAATACCCTATACCGAGTTTGGGATAGATATGGAAATAAGAACACCCTATGCAGGGTTAGAGATGGATAGACAAGAGGAAACCCTTACGTTTTTGGGGATTGAAAACAAATGTCCCTAGTGGGTAGGATCCTTATGAAGGATAGGATGTAAATAAAACAATAATATAGGAAGGCTCCTACGGGAGGTTCTAATATTTTCTACCCAACCCCCCACAAGGATGGCTTCTAAGGGTATCATGGATAACACTATAGGGAAAAGGCACAGGGGCATCCCTTAAGTGCAGCCTCTTTGTAGACCGAGACTTTCGTCTCGTAGGTCATACAAGGTCTCACCATGAGATCTTGTTTTAGGGTTATACAAAGATTCATTGGCCAAATTCTGAAGTCCTACCTCCAAGAGAGTCTAGCCCTCTAAAAGATAGTCCTTGGAACTAATTTGACTCTAGGAGAATTCGTCGCAAAAACTCATAGGGATGTTAAAACCCCTTGGCCAATTGACAATCCTTCTTTCTAAGATTTGATATATTATTTAAAATTTAAAATCCACCAACAATAATATGATAGAAAAAAATTATAACAATAAAAGAATAAATAAATAATAAACCAATAAATAAATAAGGAAACAAAAACATGCCATAAATAAAAAGCACCCCAAAAACCCTATAACTAAAAGATAGGGAAACTCTAAACCCTATGATTATATCTCCAGCAGAGTCGTCATCTGTCGTAACCGGAAAAAAATACAAGTCTCCACCATTAATTTTTGTCCTAAGGACGGGAAATAACAGGTAACGCTAATTGTTACATAGATTCTAAATTCGCGAGTTGGATAGGCGAAGGGAAAGTGTTAGGAACCCTTCATCTCCCTTGTTCTCAAGGGGATCCTTTTCTAGGTTTAAGGGTAGATTAGGGATTTTCTACTTAACAATTAATGTTTCCATAAATTTGAGAAAGGATAGTTTTTTAGTTATGAACTCGCCTTGGTTTTAACCGTGTGCCTACATATCTCCTTGCGAAGAATTAGAGTCAAAATTCGTAGTTCGTATGTGTTTCGTTAGTTTTTTTATGGATTGTGGAAATGTTTTAGAATTATCCTTGAACCTTGTCTAGGTTTGAAAATAGTATAGTCATAGACGAAGTTCGCAGTTAATATAGAAAATATGTCCACAATCCTTTTTTGAAAAAAAAAGTTGAATTTGAAATTAAGTTAGTAGAAAATGATATTAAATTTGATTGGTTAGGTGTCTTAGAAAGCATGATGAACTTTGAAAAATGATAATCATGAAAAATATTTGATGAATTAATGAAAAGAGGTTAGTATTTTAAAAATAGTAAATAAATAATTATTTTCTTATTATTTAAAATATATCAAATACTTTTAATAATAGTCCAATATTGATTTATCAAAATGATTTCTATGATAAATGTAAAAATAATAATTTTAATGCAAAATGACAAAAATGCTATGAGAGAAAAATTGGCAATTTATAATATATAAATTAAATAAATTAGATAAAACAAATAAGTTTAAAAAATAAATAAAATAAATAAATAAATTAAATAAATAATTTAATTAAAATCATGGGGTGTATTTCTAATTCAGGTAGTAAAATAGGGGGTGTAAATAACAATGGCCTAAGCCCAGGAACAAATTTGAAGCCCAATAACCACGGGGTATGAATTATGTTAACGTAGCAAAA
Organism: Vicia faba; assembly: GCA_948472305.1. Classification (NCBI taxonomy): domain Eukaryota; kingdom Viridiplantae; phylum Streptophyta; class Magnoliopsida; order Fabales; family Fabaceae; genus Vicia; species Vicia faba. Next base: position 1,150,200,827 of record OX451739.1, on the reverse strand, counting down.
ATGAGGGTGCATGGATAATATTGGGACATGATCAATGTTCAGTTTGGAGACTAGAAGCGTGGGGGTGCAAAATTGTGTTGGAGAAGTAATTTGAGGTGTTTAAACAGTAAGGCCACAGTGTGGTGATGCACATGGAATTATGATGCACTAATGCAATCAGAGCCATATAATTAAGATCAAAGGGCCACCAGAGGTTAACTATGGAGTGTTGATTTGAAGTATGAACAACAAACAACCTCGATTGTGCATTGACTGAGGGAGTATGTTACCATGAGCACCCAGAGGGATCATAACACTATATATTTCCTTTCCTCTATATTTCCTCATTTTTTATGCTTCTCTCTCTCTCTCTCTCTATCCTTGTTCTCACTTGTAGGGGTAGAAATGTTGAGACTAAGCCATTGAATTGACTTGACTCGGACAGATCAAATATAAATTTCCACCGCGCTTTATTGTTTCCAGATGAATGGGAAAAGAGTGAATAACCCAAAAAAATTGGGGGAGAGAATCTAGGTACAAGGGTTATGCAAAGGGAAGGTATTAGCACCCTAAACATCTACGGTACTCCGCAAGAACCTCTTTGAAAATTTGTATATTTTGGCTATAAATGTTGTATACAAAAATAGACGGTGGAGATGAGAAAAGAAGTATTTTTTTTACAATTTTTGTACCCGTCGCGGTTGGAACCTTTAGTGCTTATGTACCACCTTCCGTGCAATAGGGGATCAGGGTACTCTTAGTTCTCCCTTAAAAATTTTAAAACACAAGTGTGTTGGTTAATTTTAAGAGATGAGACATCATCATCGTATTCGAGTGATAAACATACTTACTACCCACGATTATGAGAAAGGAGAATTTGTGTCATCTCAAAGTGGAGGATATAGCTTGGATTTTAAAATCAACAAAGCCTCACTCAACACCCAAGTGGAAAATATCCCACTTCACTACATATCGTTGAAGTATAGTTGCTCGCATCACTATAAGGATTGACAAGAGTCTAATATTTTGAGATAATTTTAAATTAAAAAGCTAAAGTGGAAAAATGGTTTGAATGAGGTTGATTGACTTTTAGTCTTCTCACAAAAATGTCAAAGTATGATTAAGTTTGTTAAAGTTAGATTAAGAAAATATTTTTGAAAATGCATGGCCCTAAGTCCTAGTTTATTATGAAAGTGGTTCAAGTTAGAAGACCATAAGAGTTTTTGAAAAGGAGGGAGAAGATTTTTTGAAATTAAAGAAGATTGGAGGATATGAAGGGACTATCCTAAAGCATAAGATAAAAGCTAGGGAAAAGAACCGTCTAACCAACAAGAAGCCAACACTTAACATAAAGAGTCAATATGGAATTCCCATCCTTTAGATTGAAAACCAAGCAAGCGAAGATACTAAACCTCTTAAAAATACCAAGTTTCAGATGCATTAAGTCTTCACAAAAATTGGGCAGAGTAACAGATGTATACAGATGAATTCCCAATCACAGGCAAAGCATAAAATCAGAATAACCTTCACATAAAGAGAAAGAAACAAATATCTCGGGGTAAACTTCAAGAACTCTAGACAAAATAACAACAGAGTCACATGGTCCCAAAGAGTCAAGGCTTCTAATCCTAAGTCTGAGAGGTCCACAATATCCATAATGCCAAGGATAGTAACCAAATAGTCCATGTAACCTTAAGGATTTTATTTGTTCAAGTTGATTATTAAGTGTCTTCAAAAAAGAAAAGAAAGGCTCAAGTGAGCAAAATAAAAAAATGACATAAAGATAAATGCTCAAGTGAGCAAAGATAAAAACTAGCATGAAGTGTAAATGCTAAAGTAAATGGTGCATAAAAGTAAAGGCGTAAAATAAAGGCATAAAGTAAAAAACACAAAGTAGAAGTCAATTATTAGTGAATTATAAGTTAGAGGTTAGTTGAATGACCATCTTGAAACTTGCATTTGAAAACTCATTAGAAGATTGATAAGATCAAATCTTCTCAACAATAAGTCTCATTTTCTTTTTGTCAAGTATATAATTCATTTCAAGTTCTCGAAGCGACCATATATGATCAACGATGTTTAAATGATCCGCTTAGACAAAAGTTTATGAAAGTTCATTGGAGGATTGATAATATCAAAGCCTCCTAACAATGAACCTCAAGGTTGTTCAATCAAAGGTTTCAAATTAAACATACTTGGGCTTGCAAACATAGGTTTGGGCCACAAATGATCATTTCTCGAATTGGGACAAAATTTAGCGCTATATTAAGCAATCGTAAGTGGACTTATGTAGAAGTCACACCTATTTTTAGGTCGGTCAATAGAAATCTATGTGCCACATGTTGGAGAAATGATATGTAGATTATTTTCCAATAACATATAGCACGAGTAAGAAAGGGATAAGATGAAGAGGGAGGGGATGTATTATATGAAATTAGGGTTTCAAATATCATCAACATCATTCATCCATTTTGGTGGATTTGGTTTTTCAATCTATCAACACCCAAGATCCAATGAGGTTAAGGAATTTGTTCCAAAATAACACCTAAGTTAGGACCAAATAAATAATAAAATAATATTTAATAAAAAAATATATTTAAATGGTTAATAAAAGGGAAATAATTGGTAAGATACACAAAGTATATTAAAACACCAAATAAAAATCCCAAAAAAATAATCATAAGTCAAGTATGAGTTGATAAGTGTTGACAAAATGTTTTGAAATTTTTTAAAGTCAGAAAGTATTTTTTAAAATTTAAAGAAACATAAAATAAGCCAAAAATTGTAAAAAATAGAAAATCAGAAATAAAAACAAAATGAGGTCACCAATATTCGTCAAGAGGTCATTGGATCCTTCCATAATTTTCTCAGAATTTAAAAATCAAAGAAAGTATTTTTAATCAATTAAAACAAGTTAAATAAAATGAAAAATTATAAAAATATCAAATCTCAAAATAAAATTGTGAAAAAATAAAAACCAGAATGAGAAAAATCCAAAGTATTTTTAAGAATTTTTTTCAGAAGTTTAGAAGTTGAAATGATTTTTTTATGAATTTTTTAAGTTTAAAACAATTAAAATATAAAATCAGAAAATAAAAATAAAACATAAATGATGTAGACCATTGGATCAATGTCAAAACATGTTAGTAGTCAAATCCAAGGGATCTGGCGTGCTTTTCATATCATGGACATTAGTGACAAACCATCTGATCATTAATTAAAAAATAGATTTGAAAAAAATCAAGTGGCGCCTTGTCATTGGTTGAGAGATGACACATTGGTCATCTTCAACCTCCAGCCACGCAAATTGCAAGTGTCACAAACTATAAAATCAGGAGCTCAGATCGGTGTCATTCGCTTTGTCTCTTCAAGACGATTTAAATGGTACCCTCGCGAAAAATTTATATAAACTGTAGCTCAGTCGATTTGAAGAAAACCAAAATAAAAAAGTTGAATAGGAATTTGAAAATTCATGACCAAAACTCACTTCCAGTAAAAAATAAACGATGCGATGGAGGAATTAACATGTTGAAGTTCAAATTCAGAGCTCTAAAACTTGACTTGGTTAGCACGATTTAGGACACTTCAAGGTTTAGTTCTTCTTCTGTTAGCTTCAGTGAAGTTCAAAGATGAATAATTAGCAAAGAATATGGATTGACAAAGGTTGTAGGACCAAATTCGAAGTTACAAAATTATGAGTTATAGAGAGAGTTTGGCATGGGGGTTTTGGCTGTCCAAGCTTACGAAAATGAGTGGAATGGGGTCTGTATTTATAAGAGAAGTGAATGCAATGCTGAGAGAGGGTGAATGATAAGTAATTAAGTGAAATCATGCACACCCTGACCATGACAAAAGTGTGACGCACATTTCAATAAATAGGTGGAAGCTGAAGTCGTGTCACACATTACAGATGAAAAGGTATGTCGCTTCTATTGGAAGAACATAATATGCAGGTTTGGACTACCACGGATGATAGTTTTGAATAATGGGGCTCCGTTTGCAAGTGCGTCAATGGTAGAGTTTTGCAAATGCTTAAGTATTCAGAACCATTTCATTTTGGTGGAGCTTCCCCAGGCCAATGGACACGCTGAGGCTACAAATAAAATTATTCTGGTCAGAATGAAGAAGAAACTGGATGAAGCAAAAGGTTTATGGGTCGAGTACCTACTTGAGATCGTTTAGTTGTATCATACAATGCCACACTCTACCACTTGCAAGACTCCCTTTTCGGATGGTCTACGAAGCCGATGAAATGATACCCGTCGAAATTAACACTCTAACGCGACGATGACTCATCTTTAACAAAGATGTGAACAGGGAAGACTTAAACATCTTGACTGACTTGGTAGATGAAGTCAAGGAAATGGAACAAATTAAAGAGTTTTCCTCCAAGCAAATGATAGCTTGGAGGTTTAACATGCAGTTAAGGCAAATAGGTTTCCACCGAGGCGACTTGGTGTTAAAAAGAATTACTAATCCAAAGAAGAAGGGGAAGTTAGCCCCAAACTAGGAAGGTTCATTCCGGGTACGCTAGAAATTGACGAATGGAACTTACAAGATAGAGACTTTAAAGAGGGGAGGAAAGACCTAGGGCGTGGAATGTAGCCAACCTTATATTATACCCTAATTTCCCCCCCTAAGATTCCTCTATCATCTCATATCAACTCAATCATATCAAGATTACACTTGAGTTTGGTTCTTCTCCCTATCTGTAGGATTGCTCATGAGGGATCACCAAGCACCTTGATTTTTATATTGTGATGATATATTTCTTGTGCGGATTAAATTTTAACTAATAAATACAATGAGTGTTTCCTCTAAATGATGATACTATAGGTGAGGGCACAATATATTTCATCAGTTTGATCCATAGGTTCATGAGTTTATTTCCATGCCTTCTTCAACAAAGCTTCATTGAGATTCAAGCTTCATCATTGAGATATCTTTAAAGTAATATCATGACAAGGTCTACTATAATTCATCATGCCTCAATTTTCCAAAGGAATTCAAAAGATGAAAGAATTGATTGAAGAAGTTTGGCCTAATTGGACAAGTTCTTGATTCCTTGATCACAAGTGCACAACTCTCTCAATTATTAATATTTGGAAGTGGTTATTATTACTATAGGTTCTCATTATCATAAACAACAACATCTCTTCACATAGCAAAAGTATTTGTACAAGAAAGATTGTCAAAATTGAAAGGGGTTCCCAAGCCATTTTGATGCTCTAGGAGTTAGGGTTCTGAACTTCTAAGGGGCTATATCTTGTCCATCTTTTGAGATTTTTGAGTGATTACAAAGACATGCTTCTCCTTAAAGGGTTATCAACAAATCACTTCAAAAGTTTCAAGTAAATTTTGTGTGAAAGATCACTAATGATTGAGAAAGATTACAAGTCCTCTAGATAGGCCATAAATTCCCTTATGTGACTTTAAAAGTCATAAATCGGTCAATTTTTATCTCCTTGAGCCCATTCTTTTTCCAAAATGATCTTAAGATTGTGAACTTCAACTCTTATTTTATGTGTAAAACTTGGAAATGGTTAGAAGATGGCTTAAAAGCTCAAAAGATTATAGGTCACCTTATGGATTTTCATCAAATTCAAAGGATCATAACTTGTCCAATATTTGGAATTTTTGAGTGATAAAAGTTTCAAAATACTATTTAATGAGTCCACTTCAAGATAAAATCATTGATCAAAGCAAAATTTTGGAAGAAGACCCTGTTTGGAATCAAAATATTATAGGTCACTTTTGAAGAAAAAACTTAGAATTTTTTCTAAGTATAAAAGTCAACATATTTTTCCTGATTTTGACCAAGCACAACTTCTAGCTCAAGCATCCAAATGATCTCTTTCTTGGAACATTATGAAGAATGTTACCTCATCTTTCCAATGCATCAAGAATCTAGTCCTAAGGTTCCCTAAATCGTGTACACCATGAGTTGTAAGTTAGCTACTTGAAATTGAATTTTCCTTCCAAGTCAGAATTTGAAATCCATAATCCAACTTCTAAAAACCAAATTAGCACACGTTTTTTATTTAATTATGTTTAACCAGATTCCCAAAGTTTAATTAAGGATCAAAATGCAAGAGTTCGTTAAGTTCTGAGCAAATTCAAGTCACACTTTTCTCACTTTCGGGTCTCCTTTGTTTTCCCTCCAAACCTCACTATTGCTTCCAATTATTTTCACCATTCACTCTTCTATAAATTGAGGGACACATTGCATTCATTTCCTCAAGCTTGGACATCCAAAATCACACTGCCAAACTCTCTGCATAACCAACTTTTCTAAGCTTTTGAATTTATCTTTTCTCCACTTTTCAATCCATTTTCTTCGTTGATTCTTTATCTTTGAACTTCACTGAAGCTAACAGAAGAGGAACCAAGTCTTGAAGTGTCCTAAATCGTGCTAGCCAAATCCAGTTTCAGAGCAATTTTCTGATACTTCGTTCAGGTAGAATTCTCAACCAAATTGAACCAAATAAATCCCTATTCTACTCGATTAATCCTTCTGATTCTCACACTTCTTACGGTTTTCATTTTCATTGAGAATTGAGAGACATACTTGGAATTTTCGTGCTCGCTATTTTTTTATGGTTTTATCCAAATCCATCCTTGCTCAGCTTATAAAAATTTGGCACGAGGGTACCATTAGAATCGTCTTTAAGAGACGAATCTAATTTTACCAGTCTGGTTCTCTAATTTTACAGTTTGTGAAACCTCAATTTAGGGCGTTTGAATGTTGAAGACGACCTACGTGTCATGCTTCAGCCAATGATAGCGTGACACGTGATTTTTTGAATCCTATCCAGTGCATTTGTTTTACTATACATGCGTTTTAAGGACCATTGGATCTGATTACTTTCACTAGTCAGACTATATCCAACGCGCCAAATTTTTTGTTGCTTTTAATTATTAAAAAATGATTTAGTGTGATTTCCAAAAAAGACCATGATATGCACAGCGCGCCAAATCCATTGGATCTGTTTACTAACATGTTTTGAATCTCATCCAATGGTCCATACTTTTCTGAGTTTTATTTTTTATTTTTTATATTTAATTGTTTTAAACTTCAAAAAATCATAGAAAATTCACTTTTGGCCCAAAAATTATGAAAAAAATTCACAATTTTTTTTAAATATTCTCTTTGTAATTTTTATGTTTTCATGATTTTATTTTCAAATTTGATATTTTTTATGATTTTTTCTTTGTTTTGACTTGTTTTTAATTGTTTAAAAATACTTGTTGGTATTTTTAAATTCTAAAAAAATTCATCAAGATCATTTTCTTTATTTCTGACTTTCTTAAATTTTTTCTAGTATTTTATTTTGATTTTTACTATTTTTTATCTTTTTTCACTTGGTTGAATGATTTTAAATAATTTAAAAATACTTTTCTGTTTCAAAAAGATTGCTAAAAAATTTGTAAAAATACTTGAGATCATCTCCGACTTTTTTATGTTTTCTTTAAATTTATATTTTATACTTTGAACATAGTTTGTTATTTTGCTTTTTATTTTCACTTAAAAAAATTTAAAAATCATTTTCTTTTTTTATTTTATTTATTAAATGCAATTTTATTTTTGAATAAATTCTGGTTGAGCTTGAGCTATGTGATTTTTGATCATGAGCTTCATTAATATCATTGAATCTTGGATGTCGAGTTTAACTCCACCAAAATGATGGATGATTTTAATGATAGTTTTGATTAAATTCTTTGGTTTAAATACTTCCCCTCCCTCCCCATCTTATCCCTTTCTCACTTGTGCTACACGTTATTAGAAGATGATCTACATATCATTTCTCCAAATATATGGTACATAGATTGCTATTTACCGGCCTCAAAATATGTGCGACTTCTATATAAGTCCACTTACGACTGCTTAACATAGCGCTAAATTTTTTCCAAATTCGAGAAATGATCATTTTTGGCCCAAACCTATGTTTGCAAGCCTAAGTATGTTTAATTTGAAACCTTTGATCCAATAACCTTGAGGTTCGTTTTTAGGAGGATTTGGTATTATCAATCATCTAATGAACCATCATAAATTTTGATCTAAGTGAATCATTTAAACATCGTTGATCATTTGTTGTCACCACGAGAATTTGAAATGAATGATATACTTGACAAAAAGTAAATGAAACTTGTTATTGAGAAGCTTTGATTTTATCAATCTTCTAATGAGTTTTCAAATGCAAGTTTTAAGATGGCCATTCAACTAACCTCTAATTTCTAACTCACTAACAATTGACTTTATTTTATACTTTTAGTTTAAATCTTTACTTTTACGCACCATTTATTCTAGCATTTACATTTCATGCTATTTTCATCTTTGCTCACTTGACAATTTATCTTTATGTCATTTTTTTGCTCACTTGAGCTTTTCATTTTCTTTTTGAAGATACTTAATAACCAACTTGAACAATAAAAATCTTTAAGGTTACTTGGACTATTTGGTTACTATCCTTGGCATGATGGAGTTATGGACCTCTTGGACTTAGGATTAGAAGCATTGACTACCCTTGGGACCTTGTAACTTTTGTTGTTATTTTGTCTGGAGTTATTGGGGTTTACTCCGAGACATTGGGTTGTTTTTTATTTGTGTGCAGGTTATTATGATTATGTGCTTTGTCTGTGAGTGGGAATTCCTCTGTATACAACTGTTACTCTGCCTAATTTTTGTGAAGACTTAATGCATTTTAAGTTTGGTATTCTTAAGAGGTTTATTATCTTTGCTTGTTTGATTTAAATCCAAAGGAAGGGAATTCTACATTGACTCATTGTGTCAAGTGTTGGCTTCTTATTGGTTAGACGGTTCTTTTCCCTAGCTTTTACCTTATTCTTTAGGATAGTCCCTTCATCTCCTCCAATCTTCTTTAATTTCAAAAATCTTCTCCCTCCTTTTCAAACTATTCTTCTTTTCTAAACTTGAACCACTTTCAAAATAAACTTCGACTTAGGTCCATGCCTTTTCAAATATTTTCTTAATCAAACTCTAGCCAACTTGATAATACCTTGATATTTTTTTAAGAAGACTAAAAGTCAATCAATCTGATTCCAATCATTTTGCCACTTTGTCTTTTTATTTTAAAACTTTCTCAAAATATTAGACTCTTGTCAATCCTTGTAGTGATGCGAACTACTATACTTCTAAGATATATAGTGAATTGAGATATTTTCCACTTGGGTGTTGAGTGAGGCTTTATTGATTTTAAAATCCAAGCCATGTCCTCCACTTTGAGATAATGCAAATTATCCTTTCTCATAATCGTGGGTAGTGAGTATGTTTTCCACTCGGATATGACGATGATGTCTCGTCTCTTAAAATTAACCAACACACTTGTGTCTTAAATTTTTAAAGGTGAACTACGAGTACCCAGATCCCCTATTGCACGGAAGGTGGTACATAGGCACTAAAGATTCGCAACTGCAGCGGGTGCAAAAATTATAAAAAAATAATACATTTCTCTTCTCACCTCCACTATCTATTTCTTTTATATACAACACTTATAGCCAAAATACACAAATTTTCAAAGAGGTTTCTGCGGAGTACCGCAGATGTTTAGGGTGCTAATACCTTCCCTTTGCATAACCAACCCTCATACCTAAATTCTCTCCCCCTCTTTTTGGGTTATTCGCTATTTTCACATTCCTCTAGAAATAATAAAGCGCGGTGGAGATTTTTATTTGAGTTGTGCGAGTCAAGTCAATCCAATAGCTTAGTCTCAACATTTCTACCGCTACACCTTAGGGTTTATTTCAGTTTAAATTGTGAAATGCAATCATGAATAAAAATTATGTATGCACTATTCTCCCTTGCAAGGGTAAGGGTTTTCAACGAGGCATCAATTATAAAAAATAATGTGAATATGTTTGTATAGATCAGTAATCGACTTCGGCCGGGCTAAGTGAACTTGAAGCCTCTGGCCTAATCTAAGTCCAAGCAAACATGAAGCCTCTAGCCTAATCTAAGTCCAAGCAAACTTGAAGCCTCTGGGCTAATCTATGTCAAGGAGAAATTGAATCCTATGGCCTAATCTAAGTCCAAGCGAACTTGAAGCCTATGGCCTAATCTATGTCCAGGTGAACTTGAAGCCTCTGGCCTAATCTAAGTCCAAGCAAACTTAAAGTCTCTGGCCTAATCTAAGTCCAATCAAACTTGAAGCCTCTGGCCTAATCTAAGTCCAGGAAAACTTGAAGCCTTTGGAATAATTGAGGTTCACTCCCTTTGTGATAACTCCCGAGCTAAAACCAAAGTCAAAGCCCATTGGGCTGACTAAAAATATCCGGGTTGTACAAGCCTGACCCCAATCAGTTAGGGATGATTAAAAACATTCAGGCCGTACAAGCCCAACCCCAATCACTTGGGAATGATTAAAAATATTCGGGTTGTATAAGCCTGACCCTAATCACTTGGGGCTGATTAAAAATATTCGAGTTATACAAGGCCGACCCCAATCACTTAGGGCTGATTAAAAATATTTGGGTTGTGCAAGCCTGACCCTAATCACTTGGGGTTGATTAAAAACATTTGGGTTGTACAAACCCGACCATACTCACTTGGGGTTGATTATAACATCTAGGTTGTACGAACCCGATCCCAATAGCTTGAGACTTGTAAAAACATTTGTTACTTTGGTAAAGCAAGGTACACCCTGTAACACGGTGGGAGAACTGACTTGGGTTTTTTTCATTTTACCGCAATTATTACGGATAGCAAGAGTCGTCACCGACTTTTCTTTTATCCAAAAGGAAAGGTTGAAAAGAACAGGAAAGACCTTTCGAGATTATTTCTTGAGTTCAGGGGGTAGGTTATGAAAAGGGAAGGTATTAGAACCCTTTTCATTTGTAGTTATCAACAGGCACTTAGTTTCTCGCTAGAGCTCTTGATTTTGTTTGAAATGTGCTTGTGGTGTGGGTTTTGAAATTATTTTGAAAATGTCTTTGTAATGGTTCTCGTTTCTATAAGAACGCGTACAAAGTGTTATTTTGAAAATAGTTTAAAGAGGTGTTTGTGGAATGTGTTTTTGAAAGTGATTTTGAAAAGTGTCTTTGTAATGGTTCTCATTGCTATAAGAATGCGTACAAAATGTTGTCTTTTAAAAATGTTTCAAATGAAAGTGTTGGTGTATAAAATGTTTTTATTGTGAGCAAGCGAGCAACTAGGAGCATCCTACCTGCTCAAAAGGTCTTAATGTTCCTTTCCTCCTCCTTTAGATGTTGTTATCTTACCATTGATTTGGTAAGAAGCCCCATCATTGGATGTGAAAGGACGGGAGTAGGACGTTTGTATAGTCATAGAAGGAAACCTATGGGACGTTTTAGCAATGTCATTTAGGGACTAGATCGTTTACCGAAGGCAAAATTAAGGGTCATCGAGGGACTACGATCTTTTAGCGAGGGTCTTTGCTAAAACGCCCATATTCGAGGGACATGATTATTTCTCCGAGGCAACAAGTGAGATTACCCTAAGGGTGCATGTGTGAATAGTGTGTTTGATTTGCATGCATTTAGTCTTTTATTTTTAGGTTATCTACTTGTTGATTTTTATCTTTCCATACATCCTAATTACTAGCATTTATTAAAAAGTAATAAAAATGCAGAAAATAAATCCTACACTATTACAACCATATTGAATAGCATGAAAATATAAAGACAAAATAAAATATAGAAAGGAAAAAAGGGCAGAGATGGGTTCAAAAGATGCTGATTTGAAAGATGGGTTCGAAAGATGTTGATTCGAAGGGAATCAAAGTTCTAATTGAAGACTTGTATGAAGGTGGTTTTTGTCCATTCGAAGGCTTGCCTACCAGAGGTTACATGCCCAAATGAAAGGGTGCATGCAGGAGGTCCTTGTTGTGTGGCACTAGCATAAAGGGGAAATTCTTCCTTGAGAGTTTGGCCAACATTCAAAACCAAAGGCTTGAGTCAAAAGGGGATTGCATGAGGCCTTTGCTTTGTGACTTCAAACGAAACATGTAAGAGGCCTTTTCTCAAACGAAAGTTTTCCTGCCAAAGGTCCATATGGCCAAACAAACTTGCATTTAAAGGAAACCACAAGCCCAAATGAAGAATGTAAACCCAAGCTTGTCTTGAAGAAAGTCATACGCCCAAACAAAGAAAGCATGCAGGAAGCAAATGGGACAAATGAAGCTTGCAACAAAGGAGGCCACATGCCCAAACGAAAGAGGCATGTTATGCTTTCATTAAACGAGGGCCACATGCCCAAACTAAAGAGGCATGCAGGGAGAAAACTATGCAATCGAAGGATGCCAAAAGGAGGCTTTTTGCCTTGGAATCGAAGGAGGCTACTGGAGGCTTTTTGCCTTGTGCATGCTAGCATTGTGAAAGCCCCTTGCGCATAAAAAGGAGTTATGGCTCAAACAAAGGCTTGTATGTAGCTAGTCAACAACTTGTGAATCAAAGAAAGCATGGGGGGAAATATTTGTCCAACCACCACAGGCATGCAAGCATCAAACATCCAATCAAAGCAGGCACATAGGAAGCCATTGCATTGTGAACCCTGTGAGGCCAGAGATGCAATTGAAGGTTGGATGTAGGAAGCTCCTGCCTTGTAAATCAAAGCCAGCGTGTCAGAGGCCAGCTCCCAGTCGAAGGATGCAAGCCAAGCTTACATCGAAAGAGGCCAAAATGCCAATCGAAGGAGCTGAATCGAAAAAGGCTTGTTTTTCTCCAATTTTGTCAAAAATATTATTTAATCTACTTTCCCCTATTTTAATAGCTTACTTCTTTAACTTGATGCTGGAAAATCCAATTTGTACTTATGCAACCTTGAATTTTGAGAATCATTGTGAGAAATGCCTTGAGAAATAAGAGGGAAAATTTTGGGGTACAACACACCCCAAAAGCATAATAACTACGAGCATAGCTCGAAAAGAAGCCCGACTTTAGGTTGTCACTTAAACTACTATTGGGATTTTTGGATCTTACTGAAACTGAATGGGATACCTCTGAAGGCTCGAGATCGGCCTTTCTAAAGGTCGTTTCTTATACCTTTCATCCGAGATGAAGATTTAACACCTCTAAATATAGGGAGAGAAAATATCTTTAAATAGGTAGGCCATCTAAAAATAATTCCATACCCTTGACCCGGAGGGGATCCGTGCAGTGATGGGAAAAGTAGAAGTAGCCTGGTGTTCTTACTGTCATACCCCAAATTTGTCCTACCCTTATATCTTTGCATATGCCTTATTACATTGCATTTGCATACTTACCATTAGGTCATACTCATTGTTACACTCATGGGATCAAGGCTCATATAGTTTTATTTTAACTCAAGACATCAACCAAGCAAGTTATTGAGGAATTTACTGAGTATATCAAGTATAAGGGGGGTCTTCATCCACAAAGATCACTCATCAAGAACAAATAATTTTTTGTCTGGTCAAATTAGGATTTTGAAGCATTATGATTGGTCACATGAATAATACCATTGTGAGAGGGCTCAAAGGTTGAGATACCATCATCATATCCATCTTATTATCATGTAATTCATCTTTGCTCAAGAGATTCTCCAAGAATCCCCAAGAAATTAGGGTTTTAATCATTAGTCAACATCTCCTAACTATCTAGTCCTCAATTAGGGTTTGCAATAGAATCAGTTTATTTCTGACTTTTTGAGTAAAAATTGGTTTCATGGTCTTCTATGTATGCTTAAGTGTCCACTGGTGGAATATTGATCATCAATTTCATCAGAAGAAGTGTGATTGTTCAGATGATTGTTGAACTAGTGCTTTTGAGGAAAAAGACAACTTTTTGGTCAAAGTCAGTTCCTGAATGATTTCTTGAGAAAGTTGGTTTTCGTGGGTTGATATGTGTTCTAAGGTATATTTACAAGTTTCCTGGATCATTTATTTTCATCGGATGAAGTTCAATTGATCAAAAGGTTGATTATTGCTTGTATTGAAGAAAAGTCAACAAAAGTCAAAGCTTGACCAAGTGGACTTTTGGTCAACAAGAAGGTCAAAGATCATATTTTGATGTTACATGGCCATTGGTTGTAGAAAACCAAGAGTTATATTGAATTTTAGGTTAACTTGAGTAATAAGTTATCTTTTATAACTTAAAGATTTTTTCTAAGTTATGGAATTTAACCATTTTCAAGCTAAACTTTGGAAAATCATAACTTCTTCAATTTTTATCAGATATTTGCAAACCTTACACCCTTTTAAAGAGAAAATTAAGATCTATAAGTTTTTCATTTTGAGCTCATGTCCACAAAGTCATTATTTTGAGAGATATTGAGCTTTGGATTTTTTGGTCATCATTTAAATTATAGGTCATTTTTCAACAACTAGTTTTCATGGGAAGTTTTTGGGATCTTAATGGATTCAAATCAAATATCTTCCAGCATCAAAGTTGTAAAGAATCTCAAGACCTTTCCAAAATGTACAAGTACATCAATTTATTCAAATAATTGAGTGAGTTATACCCTTTAGGCCGGGGATGATTTTTATTGAATTTTGCCAAGTCAAATTTTGCAATTTCTCAATTCCTTCAATTTTAGCCATTCTTGTTGGCTCCAATCAGGCCCGTAAGCTATTTGGGTCGTGTATGAGGTAAGTGTACCCTTTATTTTCACCCATGCATGGAATTGCATTTAGTTTGTACAAGAAACCTCAAAATTGCCCAAATTAGCAACTTTGTGATATCTTAAGATTCTTTCCACTACCTTGTACCATATTTTTTCATGTGCTACTAGACCCACAAGGATCCCCAACCACATGGATTCCACCCTTTCTTATACACAAAATGCATGCTTCTTGACCAAGGCATATTTGTGAAAATTCTCTCAATTATAACCTTCAACGGTTATGAGTGAAACAAGACCACTCTACCCTCACTCTTGGGCCCTATATAAGAATCTTTTCTCATTCATTATTGAAAAATCAAGCTATATACTGCTCTTCCATGAAATACTTAAACTGAGCCTTATCTCTCTTTCCTTGAGCAAGCAATTTCTTCAAGAATCTCCAACATAAAAGCTCTTTATTTGAGCCTTAAGAGGAAGCACCAAGTGATTTTCCTAGGTTTCTTCCATTGAATCAAGCTAAAGAGGCAATGGACTCTCTCCATTAAGTAAACATCATTTCTCTTAAACCTTGCATCTATAGATCTATTCTTTTCTCTTGTGTGTTGTTGATAATACATTGAGTCCATCTCTCAAGGGCAAGTTCATTGATGTTTGCTTGATTTTATGTTTTTGGATCTTGAACTTATGTGTGATTTTTTATTTTTTGCCAACTTCTCGTTCAAATTTCTCTCTCATTTCTCAACCATTTCAAAAATTTCTTAGAGAAAAGTTGTAGATCTCTAAAAGATCTACAACTTTGATTCTTACACTTTTCAATTTCATTGACAAATGAGTGAGAAAAATGGATTTGAAGGAAGCATAGGAGAATCACAATTTTTGTGTTGTTTTACAATTTTCTGGGCACGAGTTCCAAGGCGCAGGCTTGTGTTATCCCTATTTTGTCTCATTCATCTAATCATTGGCTTGTTTTTTGATTGGTTGATGTTTTTTGCGTGGGGCGTAGGTTGAAATGTTGACTGCCACATATTTTATTCTATTTCATAATTTTGTTGTTATCATTTAATTTCAACATTTTTCAATTGATTTCTACAAATTATCTTAAATATTTTTATTAGTCAAAGATATCCAAAAAAAATTCACGAGTGAACTTTAATGTATTTATTTCATAATTCTGATTTTTTATTTTATTTTCCAAATATTTTTGCAATTTTAATTAATAATTTGGTACAAAGTGTTTTTTATTGTTTTTAATTTGTATTTGATTTTATACAATTTTATTTCTGATCTTTTTGGATCCCTAAAATTTTGTAAAATTTGATCCATGTTCTTGACATGTTTAACTAATTTTCTATGGTTTTAAACCTAATTTCTTGTTGAGTTTTGACTATTTATCAAATTATTTTGATATTTGATCATTTTTGGTCATTTTCTTGTTATCTTTTAAAGATTAATTATTTTTGCTATTAATTCTTGACTTGAAAATCATGTAAAAATATCCCTGGCTTAGTTCCATGAAGGATGACCATGTTTATGGTCTTGGATTAATTTTAGCACTTGGTTTACTATTTTTCTCAAAATTATTTTGAAAACTTATCTTGTTTGACCTAGTTTTTGTTTTCAATTTAGTTTTCAACCTTCTTTTGTGAATAAGTTTGGTTTGTGAGACGTTTCTGACTTATGGATGCATGATAATTCTTTACCCCTGCCTCACTTAAATTTATTCACCATTTTTCTATTGTTCCTTGATTTTATTTTGGAATGTGTTTGATGATGTTCACTTTGAGATTTTGGTGCAATTTCTTGGAGTTTTACTCCTAGTTTTGATACTATTTTTGAGCACATCATTGTCACAAGTATGATTTTGGATTTTATCAACTTTGTTTGATTTTACAAGCCATTTTCAATTTATTGTGACCTTTTGATTTGAACCTTCTTTTGTACAAGTCTTAAAAACCCTAATTTGGATGCATTTGATCTTTGAATCATGTTCTTGTATAATTGTTGGTTGTAATTGATGCTTAGAGGTATGATAAGCTCAAGGATATTCTTCTAAAGGATTTAGAGTCATTTGACCTCAATTGATCATTTTGATCTTTCACTTTAAAGGTGATCATTTATATGCTTCTTTTGTTATTTTATGAGGTACATGGAATGAATTTATGCAACCCTTGGGAATTTGATTCTCATTTATTTACCTCATCCTCATGACATGTTTATGGTTTTAAGTTTAATATGATTGAACCATTTAAGCACCAAAACTTGTATTGGTTTACTTATTTGCTTTGATGCCTAGTTTCATCATTTTGTGGTCATGGTTTAGGTACTTGCCTTATGCATGCCATTTAAATACCATTGATCCAATTTTGATTGAAACCTTGAGTCTTACTTCTTACTTGTAATGTCATGAGGCCTTTAGTTCCATGCTCCTTGATTCTTTGACTTACATTTGATTGTAAGATCATCATGATGACCTAAAAGAGCCAAACCTTCTTTCTTCTTCAACTTTAGCTTGATGATGTTTTAGGTCATTCTTTTAACAATTCTTAACTTCATCTTAACTTGCTTCTTATGCAAGGAACTTAATTCATGTTGAATTGACTTAGCCTCTCTCATCTCTTTGATTACTCATCTTAGCAAATGATTCTTTGGATGATGTTAATTTTGTCTTTTGCTAGATTGTCTTAAACTTTAAGTATGCTAATTTGATGGAATTACTTGATGTTTAGTGATCATGATTTAAACCTTATGAGGGTGTTCGTTACTTCTCCATGACATATAAGTGTATAATTTCTTGATCCTTATTTCTCTTGTTCGATTTAAGGCAAATTATTCTTCTTGGATGATGTTGTTGTTCATTCATCAATTTGTTTGACTTTGCTTTGTGTATGAAGTTTCATCAACTTCTCTTGTTACTCTTAAATATAATCATGAGTTAACTTCCCATGCAAGTTATACATTCTATAAAAACATGTTTATTCTTTCATTATTTGATCATTACTATTCTAAAGCTTCTTGAACTTGCATGACTTGTTTGCTTGACTTCTTTGATCTAACTTTGGTTTATACTTGACAATTCTTCCTTCATTTTCATGGTTTACTTTCTTGAGTGATATTTTATATTGTTTCTTCCCCATTTAGCTTTCCATATTGTATGCCTCAATGTTCTTTTATACACTAAGCCTTGATACTTGTTTGTTTGTTATCTTCTTGCCTTTTCCTGCTTGTATGATAATATGCTCCCTTAGGACTTTGATCTCATTTTGTTTAAGGTGAATCAATTAGACCTTAGGTTCTTACCCAAGCATGACAACATTAGGTAGCTCTCTTTAATTTCAACACTAGGTCCATCTTTGCATGCTAACTTAGGTAAATGTTTTTCTTTCATCCTAATTCTAAGTCCACCATTGCATGACAACATTAGGATCTCTAGTCTCCCTTAGACTTTTTTCATTCCCTTTTAACATATTTAAAACTAAAACTTATTTTTATTTATCAAAAATTCAAAACACTTAATAAATAATTGATGAGAGCCACACCTCCAAGAGTCTTTAGTAATGGGAAGGATGAGAGGGTACAAACCCTGACTGATCCTTATTTAATTCATAAGTCTCTGGTGTGATTCAAATCCCAAACTATGTTTTCACAAAGTAGAGGGATGATTAGTGTCCTAGTTGTGGGATCCATTTATCATCTTACCTACAAAAACACCAACCAATTCAAACTTCTTTTGCCATTTTGCTTTTCTTTTAAAACTCTTTTCATAAATGAATGTGTCTTATCCATTCCAATACAAAGAAAACGACTTAAGCCTCTCGTACGAGCAAAACAAGTCAATGTTCCAACATTTGGAATGTCTAACGCATCATTCTCATAAAAAACACACAACAAACCAAAACACCTTTTTGGAAGAACAATGAGTGCCCTGATCCCCTATTGCATGAAAGGTGGTACATAGGCACAAAGGTTAGCAACTGCGGCAGGCACAACTAATAAAAACTTTATTTTATATACTTTGAATGCATTCCCTTAGCATAAAGTTTTAGATTTACACACCCTTTGATTAGAATAAACTTGAGTGGATCCTATGGAGTATCACATACATGAGGGGTGATAATACCTTCCCTTTGCATAATCGACTTCCATACCCTTTCTCTTGGTTGTGAGACCATTCTCTTTCCTTTCTTTAGGTTTATTCAGTGTTTCCTTTCCCTCATATGGGATAAATAACATTGATGGAGACTCTTCTTTCCGCCTCCTTTGCGCTTCGATAAATATCCTAGATGCGACACTTACCACAATATTAAAGGCCATATAACTAAGACTTCCATCAACTCAAGAGGGAGATTGAGTTGTTCATTCAGAGGTGTCATTTGTGGGAATACATGAATAAAAGGCGAGGGTACGATACAGAGGAAATATTATACCCATGTTGTGCCCCGAGACCGATATGTCCAAAGGCCGTTTCATAAACTTTTCATCCGAGATGAAGATCTAACACCTCTGAACACAGGGAGAGCATATATCTTTAAAGAGGTAGGTAATCTGAAAATAATTCCAGGAACCTGGTGCCCGAATGGGATACCTCCAACCTTGTGTGACTCAAACTACAATCATATGCTTAACCAACCAAATACAGTGGGGACCCTTTTGAATTCTTGATCAATATAGTAAAATGATTCCGGGTTTCTCTAGGTGAAGAACTTCAGTCCGGTGATCTTCGGACTCAAGAGGCTTATATACCCCGAAATATTATTGGAACATAGCATTATAACACATGTGTATATTTAAAAACAAAAGCAATTTTGTAAAGCATAAAGGAAACATTAATAAAGCAACCTCAAAAGAGGTCTAGGAAATTGTACGTGGCCACGAAGGGCTTAGAAAATGATTATCCAAAAATATTACAAAATGCATCCTACGGGATGACTAACCAAAAAGGAAGAACAAAGAAAATCACTTGACGGGTTTATCCTTCTCGCCGTCATTGTTGTTGGCTTCATTTAGAGAAGCATCAGTATTCATCCCAGAGGGAGAATTAGCTTCCATTTCTTCTAGATCCATAAGGCGGTCAGCCTGTATCACCTTGAAGTAGTCCACTACGGATAAGTCAAACCCAGGGTGAAGTCACTACAGTTTCTCTTTGGCTCCTTCAAAGTCCCCGTCACCGACATAAAGATCCTCCACTTGAGACTTCTTAAGAGCCTTCTCAAGCTCGTCATTTGAATCCTTAGTTGTCTTCACTTCCTCTGTAAGTCGGGCAAGGGAGAGCTTACTCTCTGACTCTAGAATTTCCTTGTGCTTCTTCTCCTTAGCCAAACTCTTTTCCAGACCAGATATCTTATTGGATTGAATTTTATGGGAAGCCTTCAGTCGGGTGATATATTCCTTGAACTTCAATTCAGTTTTCTCATAATCGTCCCCAGACTCAAACAGACCTTAGGTCAGCACGTCACACCTCATCAAGTAGGAACTGATATTCTGGGCCATCTACTGACGTCTAATAGTCTTCACCTTGTTGACGTCTTCCGTGGCATCTAAGTGATCATAGAGAAATCAGAGCATGTCGAAGCTATTGGACCAGAATTTGAACTCCCTAGATGGTTTAGAATGGCTTTCCCCAATTTATTGCATCAAGGAATTAATCTCCCAATCTGCCTGGAAAACCTCATTAGTCATCAACGTCTTATTTTTCTTTGGAGAGCCTTGGTGAAGATCTTCACAGAGGGTGGGGGATGGAGATTTAGGTTGAGTAACTGAGTTAACAAGTTTCTTTCTCTTTAGCGTCTTGGTCTCAAGCCTAGACAAATAAGATTTTTCCAGGGTCGGTCCTTTAGTTCCCCTTTCAGTAGCACGAGCTTCCATCATTAGTTTCTTTTGCTCTTTTACGGATAGGCCAGTTATTTTGTCTATAATATAACGAATGTGTAATAGGATGCATAAACTAAAGAACAATTTCTAAAGAAGAAGAGTAATCATTACCAAGAAATTCAAGGATTTTCTTGTCAGATAAGAGTAGTAAGTCTCATATCTTCATCATACGAAAGAAGTTGAGTACACTTAGGGATTGAAGTTCTGATTCATTTAGTTTGTCATAATTAAAATCAGAAATTGCAAGGGGATTTTTTGCCTAGTAAAGGGGAAAACAGTAATGTCTGTCTAAAGCATACAACACTCGGGGACACCTCTGTTCGCCTCTAACACAAACAAACCGGTCTTTAAAACCCTTATAATTGGTAGTGTATGTCTGGAGAAATATTTCGTGGGGAGTACCACTAATTTGGACCCAACCACCCTTCTCGAATCCTTTAACCTAAAAAAAGTAGAAAAATAAACCTATAGTGGGAACGATATTTATCCCCTCATATACTATCTCAAAAGCCTTTATGAAGCCTCAATTGTTGAGGAGTAGTTTAGAGGGGGCCACGTTTACCTTCTTCAAAATATCAACTTCAAAATCCGAGAAGGGTAACTGAATCTTGAAATCCTCTAACACTCCAACATAAAAATAGAATTACTCATTCTTTGAACCCCTAGGACGTGAAATGCATACGCGTTCAATGTCATCAACAGATCTACGATTATAGCTAAGGGCTTCTGTTAGAACAATGTTTGAATCTAGTACCCTATATTTAAGTTTTGATGATAACAAAGTGAAAAGATATAGTAGTTAAATATTTCATGATTGAATTATATGCTGCCTAAAATTACTATGCTCTGACTTGCAGATATGCTGATTAAAATAAGCATGATCACGTTTTCAGCATCAGAATATGATTTCATACACCAGCATCAGAAGTTGCTGAATCAGAATGTCAAGATCAGATGATCAACGCTTGCACATGCTGAAGCTTGATGAACAGAACTGCGTGTAAAACACTCTGATACAGAATCAAATTAGTTCATCAGCAGCGAAGCAGAATCAGAATGAGCCAAGCCAGAACGTGCATTGAAGAAGCAACGGTACTGTGCATTGAAAGCTAATCAATACCAACGGCATCATTCTAGACAAGATCTGCTCAAAAAGGAAAGCTTGTTAATAGCATTGAATCAAGAATATTTGCTTCAACGTTCATCTTCTCAAGTGCTATATAAACCAAGCTTTGAAGATTATCATGGCTAATGCTTCCAAACTCTCTACACGCAAAAAGCTGAACAATAATCTTCACTCTACAAGTTTTGCTAAACCAACAAACTCTGATACTTTATTAGCGTTTAGCAACCTAGTATTCTAAGCTTCATTTGTGTAAACATCACAGTTGTGATATAGTTTTTGTAGAAAACATTCATACACATTTGCTTATACCTTTGTAAGAAAGTGTTGCCTTGACAAACCGGATTGTGGTTTGAATCAAGAAGGTTTTAGCAGTTGCTAAAGCAGATTTGTATTCAGTTGAATATAGTGAATTAAGACCTCGTTGGAGAGAGGCGAAATCACCTTGACGGGTGGACTGGAGTAGTTTGAGATCAAACGAACCAGGATAAAAATACCTTGTCATTTGCTTTAAGATTCCAGTTTTTCAATTCAACCCCCCCTTCTTGTGTTTTTCACCCCTTCAATTGGCATCAGAGCGCCTGGTTCTGAGCTAAAACACTTAACCGTGTCAGTAAAAGATCCAGCGTCAGAAAAACACTATGGCAGGAAACAACTCTCATTTCAGCAATGACAACAATGAGGATAGAGACAGATTCAGCGGCAAACCTCCAGTCTTTGATGGAGAAAACTTTGACTACTGGAAAGACAGAATTGAAAGCTTCTTTCTAGCACATGATGCTGATCTGTGGGATATGGTGACAGATGGATACACGCACCCTGTGAATGCAACTGGTCAGAAGATTGATAGAAAATCAATGACTGATCAACAAAAGCGTGATTTCAAGAATCACCATAAGGCCAGAACCATCCTCCTCAGTGCCATCTCATATACTAAGTATGAGAAGATCTCCAACAGAGACACAGCTAAGAACATCTTTGATTCTCTCAGAATGACGCATGAGGGCAACATTCAAGTCAAAGAAACAAAAGCTCTGGCGCTCATTCAGAAGTATGAGGCGTTTAAAATGGAAGAATCTGAATCCATTGAAACTATGTTCTCCAGATTCCAGATTCTGGTAGCTGGTCTCAAAGTTCTGGACAAGGGATACTCTACTGCTGACCATGTCAAGAAGATAATCAGAAGTTTACCCAAGCAGTGGAGGCCTATGGTTACTGCTCTGAAGCTGGCGAAAGATCTCAACAAAATCACTCTGGAGGAACTTATAAGCTCCCTCAGAAGTCATGAGATAGAGCTAGAAGCTGACGAGCCTCAGAAGCAAGGTAAGCCTATAGCTTTAAAATCTAACAGAAAATCTGAATCTAAAGTTTTGCAGGCAGTTGAAGAAACATCTGATGGATCCTCATCAGAAGAAGACGAGCTTTCTCTTCTCTCCAGAAGAGTAAATCAACTGTGGAAGCAAAGACAAAGGAAGTTCAGGAATCCCAGAAGATCTGATCAGAACGAGTCTTCCTCCAGATACAGAAGGACAGATTCTTCCTCTGGATACAGAAGATCTGAAGGCTCCTCAGGTAGCAAGAAGCCAAATACAAAAGACATCATCTGCTACGAGTGCAATGAGCAAGGACACTACAAGAGTGACTGTCCAAAGCTTCAGAGGGAAAAGCCCAAAAAGAAGTTTGGAAGAGAGAAGAAGAAAAGTCTCATGGCCACATGGGATGACTCTGACTCGTCTGAAGCTGACTCAGAATCAGATGATGAAAGGGCGAACATAGCGCTTATGGCTAACATTCCAGATGACAGTGAAGCTTCTGACTCAGACTCAGAATCAGACACAGAAGAGGTATTCCCTAACTTCGCTGTTAATTTTACAAAGGCTGAACTTGCTGAAAGCCTCAATGAAATTCTGGAACGTTATCAGCAGATTAGAGCTAAATTCAGAGACCTGAAAAGGACTCTTGAATCTGACTCTAATAAGTCTGAGAGTCTCAAATTGGAAAACTCTGAGCTGAGAGATAAAATTTTAAAATTAGAAAACTCTTTACAAAACTCTCAGAAGGAACCAATTGCTGAAACTCCCAGCAACGCTGATGAGATCATCAAGGAGTATGATCATAGTTTCCAGAAGTTTCTTGCTAAAAGCATAGATAGAAGCAGAATGGCTTCAATGATCTATGGAGTTAGCAGAAACGGCAGGAAAGGAATAGGATACCTAGGTAAGGTTCCTACACCTAAAAATGTCATGGATTTAACCATTAAACACACTCCTCTAAATTCACACTTTGTGTATGGTCACACACATGACATCAAATATACTAGTAGTAATCACTTTGTGAAACCAAAATTCAATCAGAGTTTTGGTAAAACTAACAAATCAGGACCCAAGAAGATCTGGGTACCTAAGGATAAAATAATACATGTTGCAGATATCTTTAGCAGCAAGTCAGAAACACCAGTCATGGTACCTGGACTCTGGCTGCTTACGTCACATGACGGGAAGAAGGCATATGTTCCAAAGCCTGGAACTTAAGCCTGGAGGCCACGTTGGCTTTGGAGGCGATCAGAGGGGAAAGATAATTGGCTCTGGAACTGTAGGTAACGGAAATCTTCCCTCTATTAATAATGTTCTGCTTGTTGATGGATTGATGCATAACCTGTTATCCATAAGTCAATTAAGTGATAACGGTTATGATATAATCTTTAATCAAAAATCATGTAAAGCTGTTAGTCAGAAAGATGGGACTATCCTATTTAATGGTAGGAGGAAAAACAACATTTACAAAATCAAACTTTCTGAACTAAAGAATCAGAACGTAAAATGTCTTCTGTCTGTTAACAACGAGCAGTGGATCTGGCACAGAAGATTGGGGCATGTTAGTATGAGAAGAATATCTCAGATTAACAAACTCAATCTGGTCAGAGGACTTCCAAATTTGAAGTTCAATTCAGATGCTCTGTGTGAAGCATGTCAGAAAGGCAAATTTGCAAAACCTTCTTTTAAATCCAAAAATGTTGTTTCTACCTCTAAGCCATTAGAACTTCTGCACATTGACTTATTTGGACCAGTTAAAACTGCTTCTGTCAGTGGCAAGAAGTATGGGTTAGTAATCGTAGATGACTATAGCAGATGGACATGGGTAAAGTTCTTAAGACACAAGGACGAGTCACACTCCGTGTTTGTTACCTTCTGTAACCAAGTTCAGAATGAAAAAGATCTTAGAATCGTTAAAGTCAGAAGTGATCATGGTGGAGAATTTGAAAATAAAGATTTTGAGTCATTCTTTAATGACAAAGGCATTCTGCATGATTTCTCTTGTCCTAGAACTCCCCAACAAAATGGAGTTGTAGAACGAAAGAACAGAACATTGCAAGAAATGGCCAGAACCATGATCAACGAGACAAACGTTGCTAAGACTTTCTGGGCAGAGGCAATAAACACAGCGTGCTACATTCAGAATAGAATCTCAATAAGACCTATTCTGGAAAAGACTCCATATGAATTGTGGAAGAACAGAAAGCCCAACATTTCGTATTTCCATCCATTTGGATGTACTTGCTATATGTTAAATACTAAGAATTATTTGAACAAGTTTGATTCTAAGGCACAGAAGTGTATTATGTTAGGATACTCTGAACGCTCAAGAGGGTACAGAGTATACAATACAGAAACACAGATTGTGGAAGAATCAATCAGTTCGTTTTGATGACAAGCTTGACTCTGAAAAGTCAAAGCGGAATGAAAATCTTGCAGGTATAGAAATTGAATTTGCAGGTTCTGAAGACAAGTCATCAGAAGCTCTCAACACAGACATTCCTTCAACGACTGAAAGAAGCAATGCTAGAACTCCTACAACTGCTGCTGATCAACCTCAGAAGAGATTACCCAGAAGCAGTTTGGATCACCCAGAAGAAACTATCCTAGGAAGAAAGGAAGATCCAATCAGAACAAGAGCAAGCTTCAGAAACTCTGAAGAAACTCTGATGGGACTTGTGTCTCTGATTGAACCTTCTTCTATTGATGAAGCACTTCTGGACAATGACTGGATTCTGGCAATGCAAGAAGAGCTGAATCAATTCACCAGAAACGACGTATGGGATCTCGTTCCAAGACCAAAAGGTTTCAACGTCATTGGAACAAGATGGGTGTTCAGAAACAAGCTCAATGAACAAGGTGAAGTCGTCAGAAACAAGGCACGACTGGTTGCACAAGGTTATAGTCAGCAAGAGGGGATAGACTATACAGAAACCTTTGCCCCAGTCGCCAGGTTAGAATCTATCAGACTTTTAATCTCATTTGCTGTCAATAGAGGCATCACTCTGTATCAGATGGATGTCAAAAGTGCATTCTTAAATGGTTATATAGAAGAAGAGGTATATGTTCACCAACCCCCAGGTTTTGAAAATACAAAACATCCAGAACATGTTTTCAAACTGAAAAAGTCACTATATGGTCTGAAACAAGCTCCCAGAGCTTGGTATGAAAGGCTAAGTAACTTTCTGCTTGAAAATGAATTCACCAGAGGGAAAGTGGACACTACTCTATTCTGTAAAACAGTTAAGAGTGACATTTTAGTCTGTCAAATTTATGTTGATGATATAATCTTTGGTTCTACTAATCCTTCTCTTGGAAGAAAATTTGCTAAGTGTATGCAGGCAGAATTTGAGATGAGCCTCATGGGGGAACTGAAGTTCTTTCTAGGAATTCAGATCAATCAAACTCCAGAGGGAACTTACATTCATCAGAGCAAATACATCAGAGATCTTCTGAAGAAATTTGACCTCTCAGAATGTAAGCCATCAAAGATTCCAATGCATCCCACGTGCATTCTGGAAAGAGAAGAGGTAAGCAAAAGCGTAGAACAGAAAGTCTACAGAGGTATGATTGGTTCTCTCCTTTATCTGACTGCTTCAAGACCTGATATTTTATTCAGCGTATGTATTTGTGCTAGATTCCAATCAGATCCTAGAGAATCTCACTTAACAGCTGTTAAGCGAATTTTCAAGTATCTGAAAGGTACTACTAATCTGGGTCTGTTTTATAGAAAATCTAGTGACTACAGCTTAGTAGGCTACTGTGATGCTGATTTTGCTGGAGACAGAGTGGAACGCAAAAGTACTTCTGGAAGCTGCCAGTTTCTGGGAGAAAATCTGATCTCGTGGTCCAGCAAAAGGCAATCAACTATTGCACTGTCAACAGCAGAAGCTGAGTACATAGCAGCAGCTGGATGCAGCACACATATGCTCTGGATGAAAAGTCAGCTTGAAGACTTCCAGATTTTTGAGAGTAACATTCCTATTCTTTGTGATAATACTTCTGCTATTTGCTTAAGTAAGAATCCTATTTTACATTCTAGAGCTAAGCATATAGAAATAAAACATCATTTCATTAGGGACTATATTCAGAAAGGTATTTTAAACTTGAAATTTATAGATACAGACCATCAATGGGCTGATATCTTTACTAAACCCCTTTCCGAAGATAGATTTAATTTCATTCTGAAACATCTCAGCATGAAAGTATGCCCAGAATGAAAATGTTTTAATTCCATATTTTTATCTTTCAGAATGTATTTATATTACTGTGAACTTCTGATCAAATCTTCCTTCAGAAAGTTAGAACATGCAGATTGTATCAGAGGCAAGTCTAAAGATCTGAGAGTCTAATCTCAAAGACAGACGTGTTGATCACTACATCAAACAAGTGTCATCCAATCATCAGCAAATCCCTGAAGCAGAACGCGTGCACGCTTCTGAGAAAGGAAAGCGCTGATTGGGTGCATTGAGACACATGTCTGGTAACCGTTTTTAAGTATCTTTCTCAAATCCCCCAAAATCAGCAAGCATTTAATGCAAAGTAATCACGCTTGTTAATGGCAATCATTATTTTTTTTCTCTCTCTTAAAAACGTTTTATTTTTCAAAATAATTTTTGAAAATTCTATTTAAGCACATTACTCTTCATTCTTAATCTTTACGCTTTCTCATAATCTCTTAAGAATTTTTCTGCATATTTCTGAGTTTACCATCTTCAAACCCTTTTCTCTCAAATCATTCTCACGCATGCCCCCACAACCTTAAAATTTTTGTCATGCATAACCTTTTATGTTTTCTTCATTCTGATGTACTATTTTGACTATGTTTGTGTAATGTTCTTTTGCACTGAACTATGTTTAATATAATTTGTTTTTCTGATCTAAATTGTTTTAGCACATCACTAACACTTTTTGATTGCTGACAAAAAGGGGGAGAACAAGAATGATATTTAAAATCAATAACGGCTAACTAGACAGAAACTCTCAAACATTCTAACTCTATTACTTGAAATGTTTTTCTGTTTTGTTGTTAAGTCTACAGGCACAAGGAAGCTCCGAACACTATGAAGACTAAGAACTAGAAGCTCTGATCAAGCTCATGTTGTTCTGATCAAATATGAAGTTCTGATATATGAAGCTCTGATCGTCCTAACACTCTGATCCGAAGCAAAGCTCTGACAGGAAAAGCTCTGAAGCTCTGCTCTCTAATAAGTCAAAGACTTATAATCTGATGCTCAAAGATAGAAAAAGATCTGACTCTGAAGAACACGCATATCAAAGGGAAGTAACAAACTCAGGGGGAGTATCTCTTAACTCTAACTTCTCCGTACTTCTTATTCTGATACATAGCTCTGATAACTTTTCACGTTATTTTTCATTTAAAATATCTAGTTTTTGTCATCATCAAAAAGGGGGAGATTGTTAGAACAATGTTTGAATCTAGTACCCTATATTTAAGTTTTGATGATAACAAAGTGAAAAGATATAGTAGTTAAATATTTCATGATTGAATTATATGCTGCCTAAAATTACTATGCTCTGACTTGCAGATATGCTGATTAAAATAAGCATGATCACGTTTTCAGCATCAGAATATGATTTCATACACCAGCATCAGAAGTTGCTGAATCAGAATGTCAAGATCAGATGATCAACGCTTGCACATGCTGAAGCTTGATGAACAGAACTGCGCGTAAAACACTCTGATACAGAATCAAATTAGTTCATCAGCAGCGAAGCAGAATCAGAATGAGCCAAGCCAGAACGTGCATTGAAGAAGCAACGGTACTGTGCATTGAAAGCTAATCAATACCAACGGCATCATTCTAGACAAGATCTGCTCAAAAAGGAAAGCTTGTTAATAGCATTGAATCAAGAATATTTGCTTCAACGTTCATCTTCTCAAGTGCTATATAAACCAAGCTTTGAAGATTATCATGGCTAATGCTTCCAAACTCTCTACACGCAAAAAGCTGAACAATAATCTTCACTCTACAAGTTTTGCTAAACCAACAAACTCTGATACTTTATTAGCGTTTAGCAACCTAGTATTCTAAGCTTCATTTGTGTAAACATCACAGTTGTGATATAGTTTTTGTAGAAAACATTCATACACATTTGCTTATACCTTTGTAAGAAAGTGTTGCCTTGACAAACCGGATTGTGGTTTGAATCAAGAAGGTTTTAGCAGTTGCTAAAGCAGATTTGTATTCAGTTGAATATAGTGAATTAAGACCTCGTTGGAGAGAGGCGAAATCACCTTGACGGGTGGACTAGAGTAGTTTGAGATCAAACGAACCAGGATAAAAATACCTTGTCATTTGCTTTAAGATTCCAGTTTTTCAATTCAACCCCCCCTTCTTGTGTTTTTCACCCCTTCAGCTTCTTTATCAACATAGGCATCCATGGTCATCAGTATTTCTACAGAACCTGATGAGGACGAGTCGGAGTCAGAATCACTTATAGAAGTGAAAACGTCACCATAAACTACTTCTATGGCACAATTGAATTCCTCTCGACCTTGGTTATCCCTAATTTCCCGAACACATTGATTCCACATATCCTTTCGTTCCTCAAAAGTTTGGGGTTTTAATATGTTACCCTCATTATCACACTCTCTAATGATTACCATAGCATACAAAGAACGATTTGAGGATTGCAGAGAATAAAAGAAATAAACAAAGAGAAAAGGAAGGTACATGTGAATGGCAAAACCTTGGAAAGTCAAAAGGATATGTTGAAGAAGGTTGAATGAGCGTCACGAATGAGAGGGTGAATGAAAAAGGAAAGGTAAAATAGAGAAGGGGTTTTAAAGGTCCCTATGAATAGTGACATAGAATATGGGCATTCATAGGTATTAATTCCCTATAAAAATGCATCATTGTTGGAGGAGAGAAAAAACACTCAAAAGTCACAACCTTTCGATTAAAGCATATGTGCCTATCATGTGAGTCGAATAAAAGGACGGAGGGTTGCATTCCTTAATCGGGCCAGAGGGTAAAATACCAGGTTTCTCTATTGTCTGTACACTTCACCCTTACAGGCTTTGGTCCTAGGGGGCTTATGTACATCCAAGATATTTTACCTAGACCAAGATATGAACACGGAATGACAAGAAACCAAAAGGTAACCCATGAGCCGCTTACCTACTCAGGTAAGACGGTGGATAGCTTTGTAGGTCGGGTCCACCCTAGCTCAAGATCAGAGATGTTCCTCATCTAATGACTCTTCGCATGAAACTGGACCCAAGTAGAGTCATAACGGTAAGCCATAATCTTAATGCATACGTTATGACTCTTTGAGTTAACTCTATTCATGGCAGCGACGACTGTTACATTATAATGAATGGAGAAATATATGAAGGGTTTTTTCCTTTAAGAGGGCATTTAAGAACTAAGAAATGATATAAAAGGGGAAGAGGGGTTAATGAAAGGATCATCTAGTTCACAGAAAAATACATAATACCATCATTTGCGACTCTCCCCGATCAGTAGCAGGGAAGTTACTATTTTAGTGGTTTTAGAAAGAACACAATATAAAAATAATTTCCTGGTTATGGAATTTACTTCAAAAAGCCAAAGTTTTACTGCGAAATTGAAAGTTACATTGATATCGGTTTCAACGCAAAAGTGTGAAAACGGTATCCGACCATTAAAATCCAGATCTTTAATTTGTAAAAACAACGACATCATATTATTAATAAATTAGGAACTATTAGTTTTCAAAAAGGAATTTTAGAATAGTAACTTGTAATGTACGACAACAGGCAACTACGGTTCCAAAATTTGGTATGGGTTGCGCGAAAGTGAGCATTATTCTTAAATTAATATTTCTATGAAAAGTATTTTTTTAGATTAAACTTAGGTGCTAAATTCTATACGAGTCCTAACAGTACTCGGAGATTACATTCTGGTCTCTGTTTTTATTAATTCTTTAAACAAGCTTATTTTAATCTATTTGTAATCAAAAGCAATACCCATTGACTTAGTTTTACATAGTAAAATTAGATATTGATACAATTGATTATTGGTCTCCGTGGGCTCAATATTCTTTTATATAAATCTGATATTTCTGTGTACTTGCGGAACGTATCAAGTTTTTGGCGCCATTGCCGGGAACCAATTTAGTCAATATCGTGACTCTGTTGTTGCACCGTATATACTAATGCACTTTTTTTTATTCCTCCCTAGTCGGTTCTATGCCAAGTACTCCCGCTTCCGAGGATGAGCTAAAGCAATCTAGACAAGCCATAACGTTTTCTTTATTTGAGAAGCAAAATCGAACAACTTCGCGCCCAATTTACCCATATGGTTGCAAACGATAATCTTCCTCTTAAGGACTGCGCCGTCTCATCTCAAGACAATCCGCACTTGAGCATTGCTCCCCTTCCATCGAGGCACACAATTTCGAGTTGAAACCTTGTTTGCTGCAAATCATGCAACAAAACCAGTTCTCTGGTAATCTAACAGAGAACCCCAACTTACATGTGTCCGTGTTTGTGCAATACATAGACACATTTAAAAGAAATGGCATAAATCCATAAGCCATTCGACTACGTCTCTTCCCATTTTCCTCGAGGGATAGAGCCAAAGCTTGGCTGCAGTCCCTGCCATAAAATTCCATCACTACATGGAATGAGCTAAAGAAGGCATTCATAGCATGCTATTTCTCACAAAGTATAATAGCTATACTAAGGAGACAAATAAACTATTTCAGAAATAAAGATGGCGACTCGCTTTTTGAAGAATGAGAGAGGTATAAAGATATGATGAGGCTCTGTCCATATCATGGTCTATATTAGTGGTTGATTATCCACACCTTTTATAACGGTCTTTTGTACAATACAAGACTGACCATAGACATTGCAATTGGAAGCACACTAATGGAAAAACCCTTTTAAGAAGCCTATCAACTTTTAAAAAGTTATGGCTCAAAACCACCATTAGTGGGGAAGTGAGCGTGATTATGTAAAAAAGTCCCAACCGAAGGGAGGAAATTACAAAGCCAATAACATAGACCACTTCAATGCTAAAGTAGACGCCCTCACCCAGAAGATTGATAATCTAACCATCACCTCTGCAACTATCGTAGGTGGCGTAACTCCAAGCTATCAGATATGTGGCGTACCTGGACACGTCACTATTGGCTATCAACTATTGACTGGAACCCCACCAGCCTAGGTAAACTATGCACAAGGGAATCCATTTTCCAATACTTATAACCTGGGCTAGAGAATCACATGAATTTCTCTTATAAGAATAACAATGCTTTGTGTGCTCCTAGTCTGCCACATACCACACCTTCAGGAACACCTACTGCTCCTCCTACACCTAAAAAGTCCAACCTATAACTAATGATAGAAAATTTTATCCAAACTCAATAAAACAAAGAGTTTATGACCTAGAATGTTCATACCAACGAGATAATTAAGCAAATGGAAAATAAAATTGATGACACGACTACTCACAGCAAGACATTTGAAATTCAGATTACTTAAGTAGCCCGACAATAAGCATCCTGATCAGTGCATATGGATGCATATTCTCTTATGTTTGTACTTAGGTATTTCCATGATTTTTTTTGTTTATTTTTATATTTTATGATGTTTTTATAATTTAGTTTATTTTTACCTTTAATTGATTTTCGTATTTTATTTTCAGCATTAGCAACTTTCATTGAAAAATCATAACTGGAGCTTCGGGAATCGGATCGGCGCGTTCTAATAATTGTTGGAAAGCCAAGAGAAATATCTACAACTTTCATTTTGGATACGAAAGTTGATTCGGAGTGCATAATTCTCAGTAATTCATTGAAGTTTCAGACGTTAGAAAACAATTTGTTTCAGGTCATTTTATGGGTCTGGTTTATGTTTTCGGCCTAGTTGGAGTTAGTAGTGAAAAACCCTATTTTGTTTATAAGGTTTGGAGCCATGCTAGAAAAGGGAATCTTTTTTTCTACGACATAATTTTTGCTTTGTACGAATCTTATGGAAAGCTAAATTTCCTGAGTTGATCTGCTATATTCACTTTCTGATACTTGAGGCTAATATAATTTTGCAATTTAATTCTTATTCCTTTTAACTCTATTATATATTCATCATTTGCTTAATCTGATTGTCGTAGAATAGTTTTTTTTTTGTTCGTCGGATTTATGTTCCCTAATTTTTATTGCGTGTTATCGTTTGCTTAATTCGTTAATTCGCTTATTTTTAACCGTTTGCTTAATTCGGTAAACAAGAAACATAATTCTTATAATATCATTCTCGCTTGTTGAATGTTATTGTGACCAAACAGGAATATTACCCGCTTAGGGAAGCGATGTTATAATAATGAATGATAGGTAGGAACCGAATTAGCATATTAGCTTATTTCATAATTACTTAATTTATAATCACTTATTTTCTCTGTTTTCATAAAAAATCCTAAAACGAAAAACCCCCATAAATCGTTACTATTCTTAGTTAATAAAGACAAGAATCCTTGCGATACGACTCGAGCCATTGTAGCTAACTACATATTTTAAAACAACTCATTTTTTATCCTCCTCTTCCAACCAGAGTTTTTCCAGGACAACCAAAGCCAAACCCAAGAGGAAACGTACATGCAATAACACTGTAAAATGGAGGAGAGTTGGAGATCGATGTTGAACAAAGAAATAAAGTGAAAGACACTAAGGGTAAATCGGTACCATCTGGAAAGGAGACAAATATGACACCACCTACAAAGGATGTAGCTGTGAAATATTCCTATGTACCTCCCCTACCATATAAACCTCATATCCCATTTTCGTAAAGATTTATATGACCCAATATAGAGGACCAATTTCAGATATTTGTTGAAGTATTGAATAAGTTATATATAAACATCCCTTTCATTGAGTCATTGTAACATATGCCAACATATGTCAAATTTATTGAGGAAATTCTATCGAACAAACAAAAATTGGAAGATATCGATACTGTAATACTGACTCAAGAGTGCAATGTTGTTTTCCAAAATAAGTTGCCTCCGAAAGTAAAAGATCCAGGGAGTTTTTAAATTCCTTGTGTTATAGGCATAATGAGTTTGGAAAAGGCTTTGTGTGATCTAGGGGGAGAGTGTGAGTTTGATGCCTTTGACCGTCTATGAAAAACTAGGCCTACGCGGTATGAAGCCAACTAGAATGACTTTGCATTTGGCTGATAGATCAGTCAAACATCTGGTAGGAATTGTAGAGGATATGCAAATAAAGATAGGAGAACTAGTCATCCCTACAGACT
The DNA here is from genome assembly GCA_948472305.1 of Vicia faba. Lineage (NCBI taxonomy): Eukaryota > Viridiplantae > Streptophyta > Magnoliopsida > Fabales > Fabaceae > Vicia > Vicia faba. The sequence goes on along the minus strand of OX451739.1, from coordinate 1,150,166,730 downwards.
TTGCTGTGATGGATGTCCGGGAAGACACTAAAATCCCAATCCTACTAGGTAGACCCTTCCTTGCCACAGTCAGAGCAGTTATAGATGGTAAAGGTGTAAAGCTTTCATTAAAAGTAGGGAATGAAAATGTCGAGTTCCTATTGTCCAAAATTATAAAATTACATACCTTTAAGAACTATTGGTGCATACTAGACATTGTGGCAAGGGATGTCAATGAATCCCCCTATGAAAGTCCCCCCTGACATAGAAAGAGTATGCCTAGTGAATGATACTATCCAGGATAGAAAAGACAAAGAGGATGAAACTTAAAATAAGGTAATAGATATAAGCCTTGTTACTCAAACTAGAACTTTAAGAATGAGGGATTAAAACTAGTACATAGGATGACTCAAAAGGTTAATAAGAAATGTCTATTGCCATACCTCGAGTGTGAACCTCCCCACAAAAAAAAAGAGAGACAAAGGTAAATCACCAGGGAGTTGGTTCGAGATGTTCAAATAGAATCATAAAACTGTTGGGCATGATGTTGAGCATAATGTCAATAATATAAGTCTGAAAAAGGCACCCTCTTGATCCAGAGGGCAAAGAAAGTCAAGCTACCGACGTTAAATGAAGCGTTGCATGGGAGGAAACCCACATGACTTTTTCTTCTTTAAGTTGCTATGTTTGTTTGTTTGAATTTTAGTAAAATAAAGATATGGATTGCTTGACTTGATCTTCTGACCAGGTTCTTCCTACCTCTTTTACACTTATTTTCGTACATTGAAGATAATGTAGGATTTAAGTGTAAGGGAGGCATTTACCGCTTTTATTTACTTTCTGTTTTTCCGTATTTTGCTATTATGTTAGTTTTATGTCATTGTTGTTTTTCATTTTGTAGTGTATATTTTAAGTCATTGCATATGTTGTCGATTCCTTTATACATGGTTTTCTACTTGTTATTGATTTCTTCCTGATACTTGAACCCCCTATGATTTTTTTTGAAAATACTTGGAATCTGTAGCATGATTAGAAAGTATATAGGATATAAAAGAGAGAGAGGTTAGGTTGAAAAAACTTGGGAAAATTTTGGAAAAATCGGCATCATCCTGACACCTCAACCCTCTCAAATATGGAGATCAATTTGAATACCTATTATGCCATAACCTTAAGTTCTTATTTCCTAGTAATCTTTGAGTAGTTTATATAATCAATCAACATTATCTATAATACCATAGTACGTAGGGAGGCCGATGCAAATAAGTGAATGATCATGTGCTTAATGAATAAATAAAATGAGAATGCGCCTTCTAAGTTAGGTGACCGTCACCATGTAATTTAGTCCAACGGTAGTTGAACCTTCAAAAATTAATGTTTAAATCCAAAATGAGAAAATTTAATGAAATTAAGATCATAGTCACCAACAAACTTGCCTAGTATGTGTGTGAAAAGATAACGGACTTAATATGATTGCGTTAGAATGAAAAAGGATGAATATTGATTAGTGAATTAGGTTTTTGCATAATGGCATGATTCTTATTGAGTTGTATAGGAGGAGGACTTTTGGACGCGAAATGCGGAATTGTGTCTTCGTGGTACCCTCGATGTGCTATTAGTACCTATGAGTCAATCATAGCCAAACCGAATTTTATAGCCACTTAAGAGTACTTGATTGTTATGGCTTCTTTAAGTCTTGTTGTACTTTACTACTTCATTTCATTGATTACTATTCTAGCTTACTTGCTTGAGGACAAGCAAGGGTTCGAGTGTAGTGGAGTTTGATACCATGAAAATACATAGTATATTTCGACTCAATTCATATGTATTTTAGTGTCAATTTTATATGTTTTTATTATGTTACATGGGAATTATCCATGTACTTTAGGTACTTTGTTAATTGGAGACTTGTGCGAGCTAAAACAATGAAAAATAGGACAAAATACAAAACTTGACAACATGACGCTCGTCAACCGCAGCCGACGCCTGTCAGCCAATGAAAATACATATTTTGAAAGCATGACGCCCATCAGCCTCTGCTGACGCCCGTCATGAAGATAAATTCCCGTTTTTTTGTGCATTATCTCAAATTTAGTATTTCCCACTTCCTTATTTTTCTCCACTATTCTACCCATTATACAACAGTTATTTGTACAAATTTTAGCTATAATAAGGACTTTAGAGTTCAGTTTTTTGGAATCCAATTTTTTTAGAGTTTATTAAGCAGAAAAAAATTAGTTTGAGAAGCGCTTATTTGCTCACACCGAGTGATAAGTGCACATTAGAGTTATATTCAGAATATTTGCAAGAAATATTTGGATCATTCGCATTGTAATCCTACCAGCATTAGATTTCCGAAATTTTATTTCGATAATTTTCAATACTAGTTTTTGAAGCTGTTTGATTTCAGTACATTTACTTTCGGTTTCTTCATATTTACTTTACTGGTACTTTTTTTATTAGTACTAACTTTTTCATATGATTTATAATATTATTATTATATTCATTATGTTTAATATGTTTGGTATATGTATGAAATTTAATTACAATAACAGTTACGTAACATTTATGTTCGGCTAAACTCTTAGAGCCCGAAATGTGAAGACCGTCATATTAACGGGACTCTGGAAATTTTAAAACACCATATTTTCAATATAAAAATAATTTTATGGATCTTGATTTTACTTCAAAAAGCCAAAAAATTTACCTCAAAAAGAGCGTTTCCAAGAAAGTTACAGTGATATTGGTTTTAGTGCGAAAGTGTGAAAACAATATTTGACCATTAAAATCTAGATCTTCAATTTGTAAAAATAGAGACAACACTTTATTAATTAATTTAGAACTATTAGTTTTCAAAAATGAATTTCGGCATAGTAACTTGTAATGTGCGACAATAGACAATTACAGTTCTAAAATTTGGTATGGGTTGCGTGAAAGTCAGCGGTATTTTTAAATTAATATTTCTACCGAAAATATTGGTTTTTAGATTAAACTTAGGTGCTAAATTTATATGAGTCCCAACGGTACCCGAATATTACATTTCACTCTCAATTTTTATTAATTCTTTTAAACAAGCTTATTTTAATTCGTTTACAATCAAAACCATTACTCATAACCTTAGATTTACATAGTAACAATAGATAATGATAAAATTTATTATTGGTCTATGTGAATTTGATATTATTTCATTTTACTCAGATATTTCCATGCACTTGCAAAACGTATCAACTTTCAATGCTCAGACACACAAGCAAGAAACTTCCAATGCTCAAACACACTAGTAAGCTAGGGACACTATATGCTCAAACGCACAAGCAAGAGACTTCTAACAATCTATCCTAATAATATAAAAGATTGTTTGGATAATTTCCTTGAAAACACATTTGAATTGACTCTGCTTTAAAAGGAATTATTTGTTGCATCCATGTTGTTTGTGCAGATTTTTGTTTGGTTATGCACGTGATAAGAAGAATACAAAATAACCTTTGAGTCTGATAGTGACCTATCAAAGTCTTCTTGGTCCTTGTGTTGAACTGTTTTAGATTCTGAGCTTTCAGAGTCTGGATCCTCAAAGGTTGACTTTCTTCAAACTCTGGTCTTCAGAAGTTTACCCCCTTCAGAATCTGAGGCTTATAAGATCCCCTTTTTAATGATGAAAAACAAAAGTGTTTAAAAATAATGGTTGTTAATTTAATTAACAAGTTAACTTCAGGGTATGAGGCTTATAAGGCCCCCCTGATTCTAAAAGTAAAAAAAAGTGGGGTTTATAAGCTCCCCCATAAGTTATATCCAAGTTAATTAAATTTGATCTTTAAAGCACACTAAAATTTATCTTCGGAATTTAAGCAAGAAATTAGTTCTTAACTATCAAATTCAGGTGCTTAGATACTTATGTATCTCACTCCCCCTTTTATCATCAACAAAAAAGTATAAGGTAAAGGAAATAAGAAAAGATACTAAAGAAAAAAATATCGTTAAACCAAGGAAAATGATTTTCAGCGGAAAAAAATTTACAAATATAAGAAAAACCAATAGAAGGTTCTAAGTTCTAAAGCCAAGGGTTTCTTCAGAAGCTCTAGAATGGCCTTGATGTCAGATACCATGTTTGTACGACATGTAACAAGTGACTTCAAATGACCATCTATTTCATAATGCTTGTTGACTAGAGAACCTTGATTAGCAACCACAATTTGAATATGATATCCCATATCCTCTTGATTAGTAGCAATAGAAGCCATTTTAGCCTCTAATTGCTCTTGCTTCTGGATGGAGGAAGCTACAAACTCATAAGAGAAAGTCTTCATATTTTTCAGAATTGTATCTACATAGGTTCTTAGAGTATCCCACTTAGCATCATATTCAATGGAGTTAGATGTTGTGAATCTCTCAGCAACCATATCATGAACCTTATCAAGGATATCAATCCTAAATTCTTCCATTTGGGCTTGTATATGAGATAGAGGGTTCATATAATGAGTTGGGTGGGGGTGGTGATGGGATAGGTGGAGATCTATCTTCAGAGAGAGATAAAATTATTGTTCCAGATCCTGACAAAACTGAAGGGTGGGAAAAACACAAGAAATGGGGGATTGAATTGGGTTTTCTAATAGGCTAATTTATGAAAAATAATTCGCAAACAAACTAGAAAGAATATAACTAAGGAAATACTATAAAAGACACTTTGGTTTATCCAAGTTCACCTATAACTAGGCTACTCTTGTCCACCCTCCTCGGGTGATTTCTCCTTCAACAAGGACTTAATCCACTAATCTCAACAAATTATAGATGCACGAGATACCCACTGGTGACTAACCACAACCATATAAGATTCTACCTGACACATTAGCCCTCTCAAGTATCAGACTAACAACCTAGTCACTTGAGGTAATAATCAATTCTTAACAGAATTACAATCAACTGTGTTTACAATGTTTTCTTCTAAATAAGTAGATTAACACAACTATGAAGAACAAAGTCTCTTATACAAATGATGAGCAACAACTGTTTGTATTGAGAACTCTAAGATTGACACACTCAAATATTTGTGCTTAATCTCTAATATCTTAACTCAATAATGATAAAAAACTCTCGTGTTCTTGATATTTACCTAGAAGAATATATGTAGATGTATATTGTGATACGGTGGGAGAACTGACTTGAGGTGTTTTGCGTTTGTGTTCGCAAATGTTGCGGTTTAGCAAGAGTCGCCATCGACTTTTCTTTTATCCAAAAGGAAAGGTGAAAAAAGCACATGAAAGACCTTTATAAATGTTTTCTTGAGTTCGGGGGGTAGATTATGAAAAGGGAAGGTATTAGCACCCTTTTCATCCATGGTTTTCCATGGGCTCTTAGTTACTCGCTAGATCACTTGATTTTATTTGAATGTGCTTGTGGTGTGGTTTTTGAAAGTATTTTGAAAATGTAACTCTGTAATGATTCTCGTTTCTATAAGAACGCATAGAAAGTGTTTGTTTCTAAAATAGTTCAAAATAGGTGTTTGTGGGACGTGTTTTTGAAAGTGATTTTGAAAAGGGTATCCTTTGTAACGGCTCTCATTTCTATAAGAACGCGTACAAAGTGTTGTTTTCAAAAGTGTTTCAAAAATGAGAGTGTTTGGTGCATAAAATGTTTTTGTTGTGAGCAAGCGAGTAACTGAGAGTGAACCTACCTACTCAAAAGGTCTTAAATATGCTTTTCCTTCTCCTTTAGATGTGGCTATCTTACCATTGATTTGGTAAGAAGCCCCATCGTTGGATGTGAAGGGATGGGCGTTGGGTAAACGTATGACCATGATAGCAATGTTGTGAGATGACTTAGCATTTTTATTTAGGGACTAAGATCATTTCGAAAGGCAAATTTGATAGCGTCATTGAGGGACTATGATCTTATATTTTTGTTTGTGCTAAGACATCCCACATGCATAACATGGCCATTTTGTAAGGCAACAAGTGGAGTTAACCTTAAGGGTGCATGTGTGAATAGTGTGTTTGATTTGCGTGCATTTAATCTTTGATTAGGGTTATCTACTTGTTGATTTTATCTCTTTCCATACACATCCTAATTACTAGCATATACGAAAGCAATAAAAGTGCGGAAATGTAAAGTCCTATGCTATTACAATATTTAGGGGATGGGGGTACATATGTACGAATAGGGATTGCAAGTAAAATTAAATCCTAAGTTATTATTACAACCAATTTGAAATGCATAATATAAGAAAGAAATTGACTTGTTTAGGAAATGTTTTTATCTTAAGGAAATAAGTTAAAAGGAAAATATTTTTATGTTTTTTATGTTAATATTAAAAAGGATGAAAAGGGAAATAAATGAAAGATAGAAAACAGTGTGCTGCTGTAAGAAAAACAACAAGAATCAGAAGTTCTGAAGCCATGCGCGCTATGACTCAGCAGGAAACGTCAATGGGTATCAGAAGTTGAGTTGGTAAACTCTGAGGTCCTGTAAGACACGTTAGAGGAAAAACACAGAAGTTCTGGATTGCTATGTGCTGAACTTTTGAATGTTAGAACAATGAAAAAATATTAGAAGTTCTGTATATTAAAAAAGTGAAGAGAACACAGAGGTTCAATATGTGCTAAGACAGTGAGTGAACATCAAAAGTTCAGTGTGTGTCAAAACAGTGAGTGAACAATCAGCAGTTCAGCATGTTATTAGCGTATGAAAATAATAAGTTCTAAGTGTTAAAATAGTGAGTGAACATCATAAGTTCCATACGTTATCAGCATGTAAGAATCAGAAGTTTAGTGTGTGTTAACAGTAAGAAAAATCATAGAAGTTTTGTGTGTTAAAACAGTGAAGAGAACTCAGAAGTTCTGTGTGTGTTTAACAATGAGAAAAACCATAGAAGTTCTGCATGTTAAAACTATGAATGAACATCAGAAGTTTTAATGTCATATTTCAACACTAAATCAACACATAAGTAATCTATTCAGTTTTCAACAATCAACAAGTTAGAAGGATAAAAGCACAACAGTTTACAGAAGTTCTAATCCTAAATCTAAATCTAGCCCTAATCAAGAAGTTCTGATCCAGATTTTTTCTACTTAAGCAATGATATGTACAACATTAATACTATGATATTTACATGTTAATGATGTTCACAATGAAAAACAAGCAAAGTCAGAAAGACATACCTTGAACCTGGAGCGTGGGCTTGGAGTTTTGAGTGGCTGCCTTTGGATGTTCTGGAATCAACAAGAGAAACGGAAGAGAAAATGCCAAGTTCTTTGATTCAAGGGGATGAACAAAGGTTTTGGTTTTCTATTTTGGATTTCTGGATTTTTATGAAGGCTTTAGACTTCCTTTTCTCTTTTGATAGTTTTCTCTTTCCAAAAGCCAGCCCCTTGAACGTGTGATGGAGCCAAGTATTTATAGATGAATTTGCTGTGATTTTGGGGAAAAAACAAGTGGGATTTGAACCTGTTTTGGCATCCTGCTCCTTTGCTTTTTCATCACAGTTTTCGTATGCTAGTTTGGTGCAATCATGGGATGCAGGCGTAGGCTGAACCAGCTGTTGGTCATAGGTCTGCAGCAGGTTGTATAAACAAGTTTTAGGATTTGGTCAAGTTCTGACCAAAGCGTTGAATATATCGTTCATGTGCTGAAGCGCTGCCATATTTTTGAAGCAAGCATGGTGGTTGTCAGCAGGAATTAAGGAAAAGCAAAAAGCAAAGCATGGGTTTAGTAGCAAAGTTGCTATCCCAAGATAGTAGAGGTACACGTGGTGAAAATCCTTTGGATAAAGGCTCAGAAAGGTGGTTGTGAGCATTAAATGAGCATTAAATTATGATGAGACTTATCACAACCAGAAATCCTGCAACGTGAAACTCTAAACCAAGGCTTAGTTCTGGATCAGAAGTTCTGCTTCAGCGTAGCATCCCATCTTCTGATCCTCTTATCTTCTGGCTCCAACATGTTCTGAAGGAGCTTTCAGACTTTCTAGAAATGCTTGCAGCATGCTTCTTAGCCTTCTTTGAATTACTATGGAAAACTCTGACTGAGCTCTTGTGAAAACTTGCCCAGAAGTTCTGCCCCAACTCTGTCTTGAGAATATCCAGAATTTGTTGAGCGTTATGGTGATAACCTGGTCAGAAGTTCTGAAATTGTCATATTTTCTTAAAAACTTTGAAAAAATTCTAAGTATTTAGAATTTTGACCCTTTTGGATTTTGATGAAACAAAACTTCATATTTCAACGTGTCTTGATGAAATATGATTCTTGAAGCTTGATTTTGATCCAAAATTCAAAGTTTGACTTTTCAGCATGCAAATGACCATTTTGCCCTTGTGAGTGATTTCCTTGGAAAATTTGTAGTTCAAGGCTTGGAAACTTGATAGAAGCAAACCTGGGATCCAGGGTGATCCCTTGTGAAATGAGAGGGCAAATTTTGGGGTACAACATATATAAATAGTGATTCTTCTTTTCTCTTGGTGTTTCACAACATTTCAGCAATTTGATTCAAGCGTGATAATGGTTGGTAGTTCTTTAATCTTCAAATGCTGATGAGGTCTCTTTATACATGCTTAAGAATAAGACTGTTGGTAGAACGAAGACTCCGCTTTCACTTTCTATCTACAGTAATGGTAGTATTTCATCATGGGTGACAACATAGTACAATACATAAGCAAGTAGTGGAATATTTTAATCGTATTAACTGTAGTGTAAACTTCGTGGCTAAGGTTCTTAAGACTTTATCTTCTAATGATTTACTTCTAATTGAAGTAGTAAGCTTGGAAGATATCTTGATCTTTTATTTGTCTTCTTTTCTTCTTACTGGATTGAGCTCCTTCTTTTCTTCTTTTCTTTGACATTGAGTTCCTTCTTTCTGATCCCTTGAATTTTGATGTTTGGATTGAGCTGAAAGCAACAGCTTATTGGCAGCCACATATTTGTTATTTGATCATTTCTTTCTTTGGTTGGAAGGATATTTTTTTATCTGAGAGCGATGATTTCCTTATAACATACTTGATTCCCTTTCTGATGAACATTCAACATTCAGTAGAACCACTGATGTTTCTGTAGAAATGGTCTCAATAGTTCTTATGTTGAGTGCAGTGGTTCTTCTGATGATATTTGTCTTCTTGTGGATATTACATCTGTTGAGTAGATTGGCTTGAGAAGATATTATCACTAAGCCAAAAATAAGATTACACAACACACTTTAGGCAGCACTTCTTATCAAAAGCGCTGCTAAAAGTCCATTTAAAAAAAGCGCTAATTTGGTCGCATACCTTAGACAATGCTTTCTAAAAAAGTGCTGCCTAAGAGGGTGAAAATGGTTTGATAAAGCGCTGCTAAAGGGGGGTTTTAGAAAGCGCTTGCAATAAACGCTGCTAAATGGGGTTGGTACTGTAGCGCTTTAGAAAAGCGCTGCCTAAAGGATGGACTTACAAAGCGCTTTATGAAAGTGCTGCCTAAAGGGTGGGCTTACGCAGCGCTTTGTAGAAGTGCTGCCTAAATGGGGGGGTTACGCAGCGCTTTCTACTAGAAGCGCTGGCTAAGGGTGGGCTTACGCGGAACTTTTAAAAAGCGCTGTCTAAAGTCTTGTTATTAAAAAAATAAAACACGCTTAGTATACACAGTAAGCTTATTATTTTCAGAACATTGTTTTCACGCCCATCACAATACCCTCACACAGCGCTTAAGTTCCATTTTTTTCCATTTTATTCTAAATGAAAATCGTTTCTATTTGTTCCATATTATTAAAGGTTCTCATCCTTCTTCCATTCAAGACCGTTTCATCCTTTTTTCCATTCACAACGAAGGTTCTCTTCTCCTCTAGGTATGACTTTTGATATATTTTATAATGTTGATATATAATGTTGCATTTGGTTTAGTTGGTAGTGTTGATAGGGTTGATAGTGTTGATTTAGTGTTGATTTAGTATTGATAATGTTGCATTATATTGTGTTTTATGTGGCATGTGATTTTTGCATGTAAGGTGTTTGTGAAAATGTCACAATGAGTTTTGTATGTAAGGTGTTTGTGTAAATGTCACAATGAGTATTGCATGTATTGATTGAGAGAAAATATATTCCAATACAATTAATCGAGCTATAAATTTTGGTTTGTGAGGTTGTTGTAATAACACTTATAGTGTTGAAATTGAAAGCACTTCACATAGAGTTGAAATTGAAATTGAAAGAACTCATATAATTGAAATTGTTTTATTAGTTTAATATTGTATTATTAGTAAAATATATGTTAGCAAGAATATACAAGATACCCCGGTTCTTACATGCGTCAAACTAAATTACTTTATGATTTCACTTTTTTTAAAATAGTTTTAAAAAAATATGATAAATTTTAGAGTTAGTTCTAAATATTAATTGCTAAATAATTAATATACATTTTTAGAAAATTAAAATTTGTTTTTTTTGAAATAAGTAATAATAATATAATATTTTTATATTATTATTATTATTATTTATTATATTATTATATATTAAAAAGGATAGTTGTAGTATTTATATTCTAATGTAATTTTTATTCTATAGATTTTTTATTATTATAATGAAATTAATTGATCATTATATAGGTTACTTGTGAAGAGTGGAGTTTCTGAGCGTTTCCAAGAATATTACACTATGTAGTTTCAGAAGTTGCTGATTTCTCTACAGGTATTAAGCTTTTCCTATGATTTTCTATGAATATGCCTAATTGGTATTAAGCTTTTTAGTATCTGTCCTTTTTTTTAAGTATTGTTTTTGTTTAGCTTACTTAATAGTAAGACAATGGATAAAAAATGGATGTCTGCCAACCGATTGTCCAAAGAGTACGAGAATGGGGTATTGGAATTCGTTAAGTTTACTGTTGAACATGCCGAAGACGCCAATTGAATGAAATGTCCTTACTTAAGTTGTTGTTTTGTGGGTCGGGTTGACACAGTTGGGTTGCAATCGCATTTATTGAGGCATGGAATTGATCGAAGTTACACATGTTGGATATTCCATGGTGAGAAAATTAACGAGAATGTTGAACCGGGGGATAGTACGACATATGCTTCAGACGACAATGGCACAGATACGTACGATGGTGATCGAGTCAAAGAGATTGCAGAAGCACTTGAAGAAGATCTTCAGGATTTCCCAAAATTTTTGAGATGTTGGTAAGCGATACAGAGAAACCATTGTATAAACGTTGCACTAAATTCACAAGACTGTTTGCGATATTAAAGTTGTACAACTTAAAGGCGGGCAATGGATGGTCGGAAAAAGTTTCGCAGAGTTATTAGGCATTATGAGAGATATGCTTCCAGGGGATAACGTTCTTCCTAATCAAACCTATGAGGCCAAAAAAATGTTGTGCTCTATTGTCATGAGCTATGATAAGATACATGCTTGTAAAAATGATTGCATTTTGTTTTGAAATGAATATGCATCGTTAAATGAGTGCCCTAAATGCGGTTTATCTCGATATAAGAAAAAATTGTCTCCAGCAAAAGTCATATGGTATTTTCCTATAATTCCGAGATTTAGACGCATGTTTCATAGTGAAACTGATGTAAGACACTTGACTTGGCATGAAGATGAAAGAATTATTGATGGAAATTATCGAAATCCGGAAGATTCACCACAATGGTCGAAAATTGATAATGATTTTCCTGATTTTGGAGAAGAAGCAAGAAACCTTCGCTTGGCATTATCTATGGATGGAATGAACCCACATGGTCTTCAAAGTATCTCATATACCATATGACCTATGATTCTTATGATTTATAACCTACCTCCATGGCTATGTATGAAGCCTAAGTACATGATGTTATCTATGTTAATTTCTGGGCCTAAACAACCAGGGAATGACATAGACGTATACTTGACACCTTTGATCAAAGATCTAAAGATTTTGTGGGAGAACGGTGTGGAGGTTTATGATGGATATAGGAAACAAAGTTTAAATTTAAGGGTGATGTTTTTTGGCATATGTTGTACCCCAAAATTTTCCCTCCCATATTTCTCAATACATTTCAAGTGAAGTCTTCAGATTGCTCAAGGAAGTCCAAGGGTTGACCAGACAAGCTCTCTCCTAAGGCAGTCTACCTCAAATTAGGGTTTCATGTTGCATCAAGATACTTGAGTCCAAGGGATCCCAAATTCTCACCATTTTCCTAATATGTTCTCAAGATTATCCATGTCAAGTTTCAAGCCTTGCAGAGGAAATTTGCTCAGTCAATTGCTCAAAGGCCTAAAAATCGACTGTGTTAGGGCAAAAGTCAACTGTGGCCCACATACAGTCAAACTTCAAGATTTTTGGTCAACATCCTCATTTTTAAGTATTATTCATCATTTTATCAAGTGTTGATCATGATTCCTCAAGGATTGCTCACAATTCATCAAAACCCAAAAGTTGCTAAATTAGGGTTTTGTAGGAAAAGTCAACTCAACTTTGACCAAGCATAACTTTCTCATACTTTATTATAAATGACCCATTCAAAGCTCATTTTGAATAGGATGAAATTCCCTACAATTAATCTTCAGCTCCCAAGTTCAAAATATGCACTCACAAGAAGTTATGAATTTGGACATTATAGGTCATTTTGAAAAGTCAACAAAAACACCTTTTTTGTCAAAGCTTCATACATGAAAATGGAAGAATCAATTGATATTAGACCAAACGGGTTGCTTAGAGGACATATTGATCTTTCTAAAAAGTCCAAGAACACCCTCATAGAGTCAAAATTGAATGAGTTATGCATTGGTGAAGTTGACCATTTTTGCAAAATTACAAAAAGTCAAAAGTACCTCAAATTGTAATTTTTGTCAAATAGGCCCAATTTTTTGTGTTTGTCTTGAGTTTGTAACATGGTCGATGATCCATGATCCTTCCCACTTGCCTTTATTTTATTTTTGCCATTTATTTTGATTTTTATTTCAATTTAATCAAATTAAATCAAAATAAAATCATGGAAATATCAAAATCATTTAAACCTTGAGATTTTGTGCATATTTCAGGTCTCTTATATAGCTAGCAACGGAATCAAATCGTGAAAGGCATGTTTGTACACAAAAAGATTGATTTCTCTTGTTTTGGAAAGATTGGATACAAGTGTGAATCAAGGATCAAATCTTCATAATTACAAAGATTAGATGCACATTTGTAAACCTAATTCACTCAATGATATATATTGGACAAATTCAGATCAAAAGGACAAGGGTTGGAGGCGTGTAGAGTGAAGAACAAACTTGGAAATACTCAAGAAAAGTAGCAATCTGTTTTCATAGTTCCAAGCATTTTCAAGACTCCCAAGCTATCTCATTCGCTTCCTGGGTGTGCAAGGAGTCTATACCAATCAATAACAAGTGTTTTCATGCCCAGAATCTGGTTCCACGACCCCCACGATTTGTCATTATTTTCAAAATCGTATCTCTTTATTCTTGCATCTTTATCATGTTTCAATGACATTTTGTAATCCTTAACATGTTTGCAAGCTAATGGTAACAATTAATTGCATTTTTGTTAGCTATACTGAAATCCACCATGGCTAGGGTTTTCTGGTTCGTTTTAGGGGTTTTGAGTGCAGGTAAAATTGGCCCAAAAGAGGGATGCTATGGTGTTCACAAGGTCAAGGCGAGTTGATCTGCATCATTAATTTTGATTTATTATGCTTGTGTGAGATTTTGAAAATTGCAGGGGTTATAGCTACGGACTTATGTCTGTAGGTAAAAGTCCCTGACTTTTACCAACGAAGACGGGAAGAAGAAGGTGACGTGGCACCACCCCATTTGCCCATTTGAAATTCGCGCGCTGTATAATCCTTAATTTGCATTTTTTAATATAACGTTTATTTGTTATATGATATAAAACAAAGCGCGCTAGTAGAGTTGGTCTGGAGGCATGTGGAAAAGGCTATAGGACCTGGGTTCGACCCCCAGGTCCCCTTGTTTCTTCAATATATTTTTTCTATACATAATTCCATGTGCAGGTTCCCAGAGCATCCACCATATGCCATCAGCTTGCAACCACTGGATCTAAAGCAGATCAAATCCAACGCTTGGCATGTGAGGGTCTACCAAAGGCCCCAGTCAACGTGAAACATTGGAACTAGGAGGGTCAACGTGGACCAAGGTTTTGGGCCCAGAATTGCTTATTGGCACCCCCCTCAATTGCTGATCACCAGGCCCATATTCTTATTCTTTTTTCTTTTATATTTTCTTTTAATTATTTTTATTAATTATTTCTCTCACAAATTTAATTCTTTTGTTATAAAAAAAAAACTCTTAAAAATTATTTTCATCAAATTAGATTTAGTTTTTATCTTTTATCAAAAATTAATTTAATTAGTTTATTTTAATTTTTAAGGTAACTTTAAGTATTTTGTAAATAAATTAAAACAAATTAGAAATTAGGATTTGTTTAACTTAATCTTTATTTTCTTTTCTTAAAATCACAAAAAATATAAATAGGTCAATTTAATTAATTTTCTTAATTTAATTCAATTAGTAATTAGGTTTGTAACATATTTAATTTAAAACCCTATTTTCTCAAAATAATCAAAACAACAAAAATAAATTTTCTTTTAATTAGGTTTAGACGGGGTCAAAACCCTAATTTTCCCTCGTTCTCGTTTCATCGCGCGCGTTTATTTATTTTTACAATATTAATGTAACTGCTCATGGGATGTAATAGTTTAATTAGGACTTTTTTCGTTTATTTATCGTTTTACGGGTTTTTGGCTATGTAATTAATCCCCCACCCGAAGCCTTGTAATAGCGTAGCTTTATTTTCCGCATTTTAATTTTCGCAAATATTAACTGTTAGATGTATGATGATAGGGTAGCATGACAAGAATGTATGATTTTAAAATGGTTAGAAAACCCTAAATGTGCAAAGATAATAACTTGAAATTGAATCACTCGCACATGCGCACTCCTAGGGTATACTCTCACTTCGGTTGCTTTCGGTAAACGATAATTAAGTATAGGGTGTTTTAGTGGTCACTCTCGTGTCTAAACAAAGGTCAAAAGTCCCGTTCGGAAATGTTGCCTCGGAAATGTTGCCTCAAATATGATCTTAAGACATTAGAGTTATTACTAAGACGTCCTAACATTGCTTTAGTGGTCGTACGTCCCTTTCGAATTGACCCTTACAACTCCAAACGACGGTGCTACCTACTCACTAATAGTGGGATAGCGCTATCTAAAGGAAACAAGAACAAAAACATTCTTTTTTCGAGTAGGTAGATGCTAGTAGGTACTTGCTCAAAATAAATCTTTTCCATACTTACACTCTTTTCAAACAAAGTTTTCAAAACAACTTCGTAACACTCTTGAAGACAGAAGCAAGGGTTAAATCAAAGTAAAACAAAAACTTTCAAAACACACAAACACAGAAGCAATTTTAAAATGATGAGCAAGTACCTAAGAGTTCGTGGAAAACCACAGATAGAAAGGGTGCTAATACCTTCCCTTTCTATAATCTACCCCCCGTACTCAGAATATCTCAAAAAAATGAATTTTTCTGTGCTTTTTTCCTTTCCAATTGGATAAAATAAAAGTCGGTGGCGACTCTTGCTTACCGCGACATTTTGCGAATAAAAAACGCAAAACGCAAACCAGCATTTTCCTAAAAACAATCTGGTTCTACCACCGTATCACAGAACTGGCGACTCTGCTGGGGAATTATAAGTGGGGTATACCTTAGGATTAGTTCATCATAAATTGATTCTATTGTCTGATTTGATTGCTTTACTTTTGAGGGTTTTGTATTGGAAGTTACTATAGATCTTAACCCGGATCTGAGTGACACCTTTTAGGTAAGTAGCAATAAATTGTAAGGGAACTGTACGGTGTAGACCGATACGGTTGAAGCAGTTTCTATGTTAATGTGGCACATTGGTTGGTACCGGTATCCCTTGTGGGGAAACGAGGAGAATACGGGGCTGCTATGTGTGTCGTTAAGCATCAACTGACCTTAGAACCTATAATTGACCAACTTGGCCATAGGAAGTAGTGAGATAGCCGGCCTCGGTATAAAGCTGAGAACTGGTTGACACTCGATACTACACTCATTGAGACCATACTCTCGAGATAGTTCCGGCCGCAAGAAAAGATTGTGTGAGCTGAAACCATGACCGATGGAGTATGGTCAGTGATATTGAGAACCTCTAGAACCCGGTTACTATTATTAGGACATGTTGAAACCAACTGAACTTCAAGAGGGTAATACCTAGACCCCATGCAAGCCTGAAACTTAAGGGCTCTTGTGTGACTTGTTTGCCTTTACCGTGTCTGTTATCTGCTATACCTGTTGTGTGTTTATCATGACATCATGCATCATGACATAGCATGCATACTTCATTATGCTAACCATTTCAAAGACCGATGGGATTTATCTTTGTTCTGTTTTGCAGATTATGGCTTCCATTCGCAGAAACACCATCCGAGTTAACTTTGTGCAAATACCTGCTCAACTCAAAGATTTAGCCTCAAAAGTTTCTGATACTTCTTCATTCATCATGAGACATGGTCAGCTTCTTAGTTTGGTTACCTCAAAGTTTGACGAGCAGATGATGAGTGTGCTTTTCCAGTTCTTCGATCCGGTGCATCATTGCTTCACCTTCCCGGATTATCAGCTAGTTCCCACTATGGAAGAGTTTTCTCACTTATTGGGCATATCCATCCTTGAGCAGATTCCCTTCACAGGTTTCGAAGAGACTCCTAGACCATAATACATTGCTTCAGCTTTACATTTGAAAAGGGCTGATGTAGTATCCAACTGGGATACGCGAAGCAGGGTTGAAGGTTTCTTAGCCAAGTTTCTGATAGATCAAGCTCAACTGTTCTGGGATAATTTAGACTTTCAGGCTTTCGAAGACATCTTGGCTCTCCTTATCTATGGTTTGGTTCTTTTCCTGAATCCAGATTCCTTCATAGATGTGAATGCGGTTAAGATCTTCCTGTCTCATAATCCTGTACCTACTCTTCTGGGTGATATCTTGCATGCCCTCTATACTCGTACCGTGTGTAGAAGAGGAACCCTCATGTGTTGTATGCCATTGCTGGAAAGTTGGTTTATTTCGCACCTCTCTAAGTCCGTGTTGAAGAATTAGAAAGGTTTAGGATGGTCTTACAGGATAATGTCCCTTGCCCATATAGACATTCTTTAGAGTTCTAAGGTATGGAAAGTGTTGCTGTCATTGATTGATGTGGTGGATACCCTAATGTCCCGTTGCTCAGAACCAGAGGGGGCATAACCTACAGTCCTTACTTAGCTTTACGACAGTTTGGTCACGCTCAGAGAGATGGTCCTCATGAGCTACTTGTTACAGATATTGTCCTTGACTACAAGGGGGACATTGATGAGCATCGCCGAATGTTTATACGAGCCTGGGGCATGGTGAACAGGTCTGACCCTCAAGATCTAGGACTAAAGACTTCTCTCCCTATGCAACCTTATCTCCAGTGGGTCCGAGCTCGAGCCCAGAAGCTTGGGATGCCTTATGAAGCTGTGTTTCCAGTGATTGTGGAGCCTACCAATGAAGAAAGTGTTCCTTATATGGTCCTTTATCCCTACATGCCTACTGATCTTGGGGCATTAAAGAGATCCTAGATTCAGCTGAAAGAGGAAAGGGATACCTACCGGGAGAAGTATCATGAGCAAGAGAGGAAGATCTTGAAGCTCACCAGGAAACTTGAGAGTGAAAGGACGATCAATGACTATGTCAGTACAAAGGGGAAGCGTCCATGCGATTTTTGATTTTTTCTTTTTCTAGTTTAGATTTGTTTTCAGCCTATTTCTTTTGTAAACGCCT
This sequence comes from Vicia faba, assembly GCA_948472305.1. Taxonomy (NCBI): domain Eukaryota; kingdom Viridiplantae; phylum Streptophyta; class Magnoliopsida; order Fabales; family Fabaceae; genus Vicia; species Vicia faba. Next base: position 1,150,148,987 of record OX451739.1, on the reverse strand, counting down.
TAAACGAATTGTTAAACATTTTTACAAGTTTAATCTAATAAAGTTTGTTTATTTCTTGGTTTGCAACTTTAAATCTCCCAAAGTCTTCGAAATCATTACATACGCATCCCATTATCATACACATCATTACATGTACCATTACAGGTTTCTCATCTTCTTCGCTGTTTATTTCAGCACGAAATGTCTTATGAAATACCTATCGATCAAGCCATCAAAGCTCTTCAGGCACAGAATGCCCAATTCCAAGAGATGTTCTTGAACTTGGCAAAAGGGCAAGAAGATTTGAAGACTCTCATCCTGAAGGAGAAGAAGAAGAAGAAGAAGAAGGTGGTTCTTCTGAATATGGGTCACAGATTTGGGAATAGGTTGCGACAGGAAGCTGATATGTCTCATTCATCCAAAGGAGGAGAGAATCAAGAGGAAGAAAAGGGTCCCAGTCCCGTGGTCTCTGATAATGATATCGATTTTGATGATGAGTAGTATCCTCCTGCTGAGGATAGGTACAAACAACTTGAAGACCGTCTGAGTGCTATGGAGATTCAGAAGATCCCTGGTTTGGATTTCGAAGATTTGGGACTGGCATCTGGGGTGGTGATCCCTCATAAGTTTAAAGCTCCGGTTTTTTCTAAGTACGATGGAGTATCCTGTCCAAAACTCCACCTTCGCTCGTACGTCAGAAAAATCCAACCTTACACCGCTGATAGAAATTTGTGGGTGCATTTCTTTCAAGATAGTCTGTCAGGGACTCAGCTTGAATGGTTTTATCAACTGGAAGGAGCTAATGTCTGAAACTGGGAGGACCTTGCTGCTGCTTTCTACAGGCAGTACCAGTATAACGCCGACCTTGCTCCCACTCGTACTCAGCTTCAGGGTATGTCTATGGCTGCAAGTGAAGGTTTTAAGGACTATGCTCAGAAGTGGAGAGATCTGGCTGGAAGAGTCCAACCCCCTCTGTCTGATAGGGAGTTGGTTGATATGTTTCTTCGGACGTTGTCTGGTCCATTCTTCAATCATATGATCGGCAGTTCATCATTTGGGTTTATGGAATTGATTTTAACTGGGGAGAGGGTAGAAGCTGGTATCCGAAGTGGAAAGATACAAAAAGGTGCTTCATCAAGTGCGATGAAGAAGTCTTTCACTGGTAAAAATGAAGCTAGTGCAGTTTACAGCTCGAGGAGCCAAAACAGACCTGAACACCGTCAAGCAATAAATGCGGTAGTAATATCAAGACCCACCGTTTCCCCATAATGCAACAATCAGCAAATAATGGAGAGACCGCAGAGAAAGTACACTCGGCTTGATATGACCTTGTCTCAAATTCTACCACAATTGTTGAAGACCAACCTGGTAACTCTGAGGGAAGCCCCAAAGAATCCAAGCACCACATCTCTGCTGTATAATCCGAATGTCCGCTGCGCCTATCACTCCGATAGCCCAGGTCATGATACAAACAAAGGTTGGGCCTTGAAGAACAAGGTGCAAGATTTGATTGAAGCCAAAGAGATTGAGTTTGACGCTCCGGAGAAACCCAACGTCATAACTACTCCTATGCCCAAGCATGGTCATGGAGTAAATGTTGTGGACGATGATTTATTTGTGACCTCCGTGGAAGAAATTTCTACTCCTCTGATGACAGTTAAGAAGAATATATTGTTGGCCGGTTTATTTTCAGGATGTGGCGAAGGTTGCCACCTATGTTCAATCCTGTCTGCTGGTTGCTACTTATTGAAATCAGGTGTTCAACGCCTGATGGATAACAAACAGATCCTGTTTGAGAAGACTATGATTCCGTTAGCTCCAATTCAAGATGTTTCCATCATAACCATTTCCGCCAATCCTTCCAAGGCTTCCTCGAGAAAGCCTGTTAGGATTACACCCGTTCCAAGAATCGCTCTATTAATCATTACTATCCCTGGTCCTATCCCATACACTTCAGATAAGGTTGTCCCTTGGCACTATGGGGCCGATGTGTATTACCATGGAGTTAAGAAAGACTTAAAGATTGAAGAAGCTGATGCTGATATCAACAATATTGTCGAGGCTAGCAAGGTCACAAGAAGTGGAAGACTATTTTCTCCCGAGATTTCCCCTCCGACTGTTCACAAACCTATTGTCATTCCATCTGCTAGTACATCAGCTACTGTTCCAATTCTTACTCCAGTTATCACCCTTGTCGCCGAGTCATCTGACACTCGGGGCAAAGAAATCACAGGTGAGCCTGCTTGGACGGAGGCGCCTAAGAAGATCATTGTAGAAACCTCTAAGCAGGAGATAGAGGAAATTTTGAAGATTATCGAGAAGAGTGACTACAACGTAGTCGAGCAGCTGGGGAAGACCCCGTCAAAAATCTCCATGTTATCCTTGTTATTGTGTTCTGAGCCCCACACAAAGGCTTTAATTGCTTTCCTCAAAACTGCGCATGTGCCATAGGAAACTCCTGCTGATCAATTCAAAAATTGTGTAGCTAGTTTGACTACTGATATTGGGTTGGGTTTCTCAGACGCAGATCTGACTGATAAAAGAAGAAATCACAATGATGCTTTGCACGTCTCAATCGAGTACAGGGGCACTACTTTGGCCCATGTACTGGTGGATATTGGGTCCTCATTAAATGTTTTGCCAAAGAAAGCATTAGATCGTCTGGACTGCGAAGGTTTGGTTATGAAGCCGAGTAATATTATGGTTAGAGCTTTCGATGGGTCAAAACGGATGGTTCACGGGGAAGTGGACGTCCCTGTTAAAGTTGGCTCTCAGACTTTTGCATCTACCTTTTATGTGATGGATATCCGACCATCTTATTCTTTCTTGCTGGGTCGCCCTTGGATTCATAGGGCTGGGGAAGTGACCTCTATGCTCCATCAGATGTTGAAATATCTAGTAAAAGGGAAGATTGTTACGGTGTGAGGAGAAGAGGAGTACATGGTGAGTCATCTTAATTCCTTTCGCTATGTGGAGATGGATGGGGAGTTCATCGAAACCCCGTGTCAAAACTTTGAAGAGGTCCCCCAGACTTTAGCGTCGACTGAAGTTACTATTAACAAACCTCCGATGAAGATGGCTTCCCTCAAGGATGCCAGGGCTGTAATTGAGAAAGGTTGGTGTGCAAATTGGGGTCAACTCCCTGACTTTGCACACAAGACTGACAAGTTTGGTTTGGGATTTACTGCAGAGGCTCAAAGAGCCGTTTGGCACGCGCGGATTGGAAGACATCCCCTGCACATCAGTAATTCGGGAGTGAATGCAATTCAAGATGATGATGAAGAGTCAAATATCGACAACTGGATTTACCCGACTACCAACGGTGGATTGAACAACTGGACGGTGAAAGACTTCGTGCCCGTTTCTTTTATTACACAGTAATTGACTTTTGTTTTGAGATTTGTAACTGACAGTTTGAAACTTTACGGCCCGGTGTCTTGCCCGAGGCACCTTGGCTTTGTTTATGAGGACTTATTATTTGTCATTTTCATATATCATCAATAAAGCATTGGACGTTTTCTTGCATTACAAATTTTGTGCTCCTTGTTTTTTTTCTTCTGTCTCACACTTTATCAAAACAGCTATTGTCTTACACACACTCACATATCATAATGCAGATCCATATCCACTCTGGATCCCATTGATAACAACTCTGCTACTGCCAGTTATGACTTTGAAAGTCCGATCAACCAAGCCGAGGACAAAGGTGAGGATGATTGTGAAGTGCCTGGGGAACTTGCTAGACTGTTACTTTAGGAAGAGGGGGCCATACATCCTCATGAAGAGCCAGTGGAATCAATGAATTTGGGTACGGAGGAAGACAAGAAAGAGGTCAAGATAGGTGCAAATCTGGAGCCTAGTGTAAAGCAACAGTTGATACAGATGCTATGCGACTATGTTGAGATTTTCGCTTGGTCTTATGAAGATATGCCTGGTTTAGACACTGACATTGTGGTACACCGACTGCCGACTAAGGAAGACCGTCCTCCGGTAAAGCAGAAGGTTCGTCGTATACGCCCTGAGATGTCTGAGAAAATTAAAGCTGAGGTCATGAAACAGTTCGACACCGGGTTTCTAGCTGTCACTTCTTACCCACAGTGGGTCACCAATGTTGTTCCGGTGCCGAAGAAAGATGGTAAGGTACAAATGTGTGTGGACTATAGAGATCTAAACAGGGCGAGCCCCAAAGATGATTTCCCGCTTCCTCACATCGATGTTCTGGTCGACAACACCATCCAGCATAAGATCTTCTCCTTTATGGATGGTTTTTCTGGTTACAATCAGATCAAGATGGCTCCTGAAGACATGGAGAAGACAACTTTTGTTACACAATGGGGCACCTTCTGTTACAAGGTAATGCCTTTCGGGTTGAAGAATGCTGTGGCAACTTATCAGTTCACTATGGTTGCTTTGTTCCACGACATGATTCACCATGGGATTGAAGTTTATGTTGATGACATGATTGCAAGGTCCCAGACTGAAGAAGAACACCTTGACCATCTCCAGAAATTGTTTGACAGGTTGAAGATGTTTAAGCTAAGGTTGAACCCGAACAAGTGCACCTTCAGAGTAAGGTCTGGTAAGCTGCTGGGTTTCATTGTTAGTGATTAAGGTATTCAAGTGGATCCTGTAAAGGTGAAGGCTATACATGAGATTCCAGCTCCCCGCACAGAAAAGGAAGTCAGAGGATTTTTGGGACGTCTGAATTACATTGCCCGATTCATTTCACATTTGACCGCTACTTGTGAGCCAATCTTCAAGCTGCTGAAGAAAGATCAAGTGGTAAAATGGAATGATGAATGTCAGACCGCTTTCAAAAGGATCAAAGAATATCTCCAAGAGCCACCTATTCTGATGCCTCCAGTTGGAGGAAGACCTTTGATTTTATACTTGACTGTACTAGATAAATAAATGGGGTGTGTGCTGGGGCAGCATGACGAGTCTGGCCGAAAAGAGCATGTTATTTACTACCTTAGCAAAAAGTTACCGACTGTGAGACCCGATACTCACTGCTTGAGAAAACTTGCTGCACTTTGGCATGGGCTGCTCGCTGGCTGAGACAGTATATGCTGACTCACACTACCCTATTGATATCAAAGATGGACCCAATCAAGTATATCTTCGAAAAGCCTGCCTTGTCCGAAAGAATAGCAAGATGACAGATGATCTTAACTGAGTATGATATCCAATACACAACCCAAAAAGCAATCAAGGGGAGTGTATTGGCGGATCATTTGGCGCATCAGGCCGTGGATGATTACCAATCCATGAATTTCGAGTTCCCATATGAGAACATCATGTTGGTGACCGACTGTGAAGAACCTGGACCGGATGAAGGACCTGAGGAGGGATCCCGATGGTCTATGTATTTTGATGGAGCTTCAAACACGTTGGGTAATGGCATTGGCGCGGTAATCATATCTCCTGAAGGCTGTCATACTCTGTTCACTGCCCGATTATGTTTTAACTACACCAACAATATGGCGGAGTATGAAGCATGCATCATGGGTCTTCGAGCAGCTATTGACCTGAGGATTAAGTTCTTGAGTGTATTCGGAGATTCTGCTCTAGTGATCAGTCAGATCAAAGGCGAGTGGTATACGAAGCACCCAAATCTTATTCCTTACAAAGAGTATGTACTGACGTTGCTCCCACACTTCGAGGAGATAAACTTCGAACACTTCCCGAGAGAGGAGAATCAGTTAGCAGACGCGCTAGCTACCATGTCTTCTATGTTCAATGTCAGGTGGGACAACTAAGCTCCCCAGATTACCATCGAGAGGTTGGACGAGCCCGCACATTGCTGTGATATTGAGACTGAAGAGGTAGCAGATAAACCCTGGTTTCCCGAGGTAAATAGGTATCTTGAGGCTCAAGAGTACCCCTAGGGTGAATCTGTTAATGACAAGAAGTTTCTGAGGAGATTCGCTGCGAAATTCTTTATCAGTAATGGGATCCTTTATAAGCGTAACCATGATTCAACCTTAATGCGGTGTGTGGACAAGAACGAGGCAGAAAGGATTATGGCAGAGTTACATGAAGGTACATTCGGAACTCATTCCAGTGGACATACCATGACAAAGAAAATCCTATGGGCAGGATATTATTGGTCTATTATGGAAGCCGATTGTTATCAGCATTCTCGGACTTGTCATAAGTGCCAAGTCTATGCTGATAAGGTGCATGTACCTCCAGTTCCTCTGAACATCTTGACAGCTCCTTGGCCTTTTGCAATGTGGGGCATCAATATGATTGGTGAGATCAGACCTACTGCGTCTAACGGATATCGTTTCATTCTGGTAGTTATTGATTACTTTACAAAGTGGGTTGAAGCAGCTTCCTTTGCTACAATGACCAAGAACGTCGTGGCACGGTTTATCCGACATAATCTGATCTGTCAATACGGTGTACAAGAGAGGATCATTACGGGCAATGGTACAAATCTCAACAATACGATGATCACCGAGCTCTACAAATAGTTCAAGATTCAGCATCACAACTCTTCTCCTTACCGGCCGAAGATGAATGGGGCTGTTGAAGCGACTAATAAGAATATCAAGAAGATTGTGCAGAAGATGACGGTGACGTACAAAGATTGGCAAGAGATGTTACCATTCACTCTTCATGGGTACCACACCTCAGCACGAACGTCGACAGGGGCGACACCCTACTCTTTGGTGTATGGCATGGAGGCAGTCTTACCCATGGAAGTTCAGATACCCTCTCTTCAGATTATGAAGGATGCATGTTTGAGTAAGGATGATTGGATACAGACCCGGCTTGATCAGCTGAACTTAATCGATGAAAAGAGTCTTACTGCTATTTGTCATGGTCAGACGTATCAAAAGTGAATGATCAAGGCATTTAACAAGAAATTTAGACGACAGGAGTATCAAGTCGGGGATCTGGTGATCAAACGCATCATACTGCCGCAAGGTGATCCCAGGGGCAAATGGACCCCCACTTACGAAGGGCTATTTGTGGTTAAGAACATTTTCTCAGGAGGAGCTATGATTCTAACCACCATGGTTGGTGACGACCTTCCTCACCCCGTCAATGCAGACATAGTGAAAAAATACTATGCATAATCAAAGACCCGCTAGGTCAAATGGACTAGGCAAAAATAAGGGCTTCTCGGCGAACCAAAAGGGTTCGGGAAAAAGTAAGGGATGAAAATAAAAAAAATTTGTACACCCGGCAAGTCGAAAACCTGAAAAGGCGGCTTGGGCAAAAAGGGGTATCCCGGTGGACTGAAAACCTGAAAGGGCGGTCCAGGCAAAAATTAGGGATTAAAGCGTAACACTATGTCTCATTGGATCTTCTTGCAACCAGACTTCGGTATCGACTATCAAGATCGGACGGAGCCAGTCAATTTGATCTACCTTTAACTAAGTAGCAAAGTGATGAGATGCTCGAGGATATAAAGGAAATAGCAGAGTTGGAACCCAATGATTGTATAATTTATCTTTCGGCAGCATTCTCTTACTAGGACCTCAGCCTCTTGTACAAAATGCCTATTACAGGCCAATTTCAAAAAAATCAATACAATTCATTTTACAACAAATTTCAAAATTGTTTTTCTTTTCCTGTTTTGTTTTGCAAGAACGTCCAATGATTCATTTTTGATATATGCGTTTGAAAATAATTGTTGCTCATAAATATTTACATGCGAAATAAAAGATGATTACTTGTAATTTTAGGAACAGGGGCAAGCAAGAAATGTCCAAACCTTACAGTTGCTCTATTCACCAGATACAGGGATAGACCCAACTTGAGAAAATGATAAAAGTATATACACTCCCCGCAGAGTAAGAGGTACCAGAATACAGTGGTGTTAATTCTTCCCAAGCAGAGTTCATCTTTCACCAAAAAGGGAAGACCATCCCCAGTGAAGTTTATTTCTTCCACAAACAGAAACTTTATCCTCGAAAAAGTTCATCATCGCCAGCAACGGTAATTCATCCCCAGCCGAGGTTTTTTTCTCCAAATCAGCAGATCTTCTAACAAAGTCTCTCTTCCCCACAGAGTCATTCTCTCGCCAGCTTATTCTCCAGCAGAGTTATTCTCCCGCCAATTTATTCTCAAATCATCTTCGGTTGTTATCCCCAGCGAACGAAACTCCTTTCTCCAGCAGCAATCTGGGATTTATTTTCCCCAGTTAGAGAATATCATAAAAACATTGCATATTCATGCATCATGACATGCACATATGCATCATACAACACAATCTCATTTATTTTGAGAACATCATTGCTCAATACATTTCATACATCTTGACATTATATACGACTAACCCTTTACCTTTCAGGGAAAGATACAATCAAATTCTCATAAAGATCAAGCTATGAAGCCCGGATCCGACCGAATAGTATCTTGATTTCCCCATCATATTGTGAATCCTGAAGAACGATCAGATAACAGTATCAGACACCGCGAAGCCTGGAATCGACCAGATAGTGGTTTATCATTGAGCTATGAAGCCCGGATTCGACCGGATAATAGTTAAATCCCCAACAAGTTATTGTGAAGCCTGGATTACGACCAGATAGTAGTACAAGGACACTACAAAGCCTAGAATCGACCAGATAGTGGTATATCTTTAATGCAAGTTATGAAGCCCGGATTCGACCAGATAATATCTTGATTTCCCCGAACGCCATGAAGCCTGGATTCGACAAAATAACGGTATATTACACCGTGAAGCCTGGATTACGACCAGATAATGGTAAAGACACTGAAGCCTGTGATTACGATCAGATAACAGTGAGGGACACTGTGAAGCTTGGATTTCGACCAAATAGCAGTCTACCCGGCCAGTTACTAAGAAGCCCGGAGTCGACCAAATATTAGTAGGCCTTAAAATCAAATGGAAGCCCGGATGCGACTGGATAACCACTTGATTTCTTCTGAAGCCTGGATTTCGACCAGATAAGAAGTAAGGTATCGTGAAGCCTGGATTACGACCAGATAGCATTATAGGACACCATGAAGCCTGGATTTGACCAGATAATGGTGTGAAACATCGTGAATCCTGGATTACGACCAGATAACGGTACAAGATGCTGCGAAGCTTGGATTTCAACCAAATAGAAGTTTACCTGGACAATTACTAAGAAACCCAGAGTCGATTGGATATTAGTGTGCCCTAAATTCAAGTTGAATACCGGAGGCGACCGGATAACAAGTTAATTCCTTATGAAGCCTGGATTACGACCAGATAAGAATTGAGAAATTGCAAAGCCTGGATTACGACCAGATAGCAAGTTTAATTTCATCTCCCCAGTAAGTCACTGTAAAGCCTGGAGCACGACCAGATAGCAGTCGATCTTATCACTATGAAGCCTGGATTAAGACCAGATAGTAGTTAATTTTCACCTCTTCGACCAAGAGACAATTCCCCAGTAGAATAACGGACGACCGAAGTTCCTAAAATTCAACTTTTCCTCAAGACAGAGATCATCATTCCCTAATGTAGTCTTCCTCAATAACAGGTATACAAGCTCTCACAAAGGAATCTCTTATGCGGTCGACACTACTTCGGATGGCATCTTTAAGCCCATCCTCCGTCACCAATATCCAAATGGCATCTATAATCCCATTCCCGACATCACAAGTACCACTTCATGCGAGTGCAAATTTCTAGGCACTCTAGTGTTCAATCATCTTCCACCTTCGGATCACGAAAGGCAAGCAAGCCAATATACATCCTCAGGTTTAAGAAGATTGAACAGGGGCAGCTGTTGTACCCCAAAATTTTCCCTCTCATATTTCTCAATACATTTCAAGTGAAGTCCTCAGATTGCTCAAGGAAGTCCAAGGGTTGACCAGACAAGCTCTCTCCTAAGTCAGTCTACCTCAAATTAGGGTTTCATGTTGCATCAAGATACTTGAGTCCAAGGGATCCCAAATCCTCACCATTGTCCTAATATGTTCTCAAGATCATCCATGTCAAGTTTCAAGCCTTGCAGAGGAAATTTTCTCAGTCAATTGCTCAAAGGCCTGAAAATCGACTATGCTAGGGCAAAAGTCAACTGTGGCCCACATACATTCAAACTTCAAGATTTTTGGTCAACATCCTAATTTTGAAGTATTATTCATCATTTTATCAAGGGTTTATCATGATTCCTCAAGGATTTCTCACAATTCATCAAAACCCAAAAGTTGCTAAATTAGAGTTTTGTAGGAAAAGTCAACTCAACTTTGACCAAGCATAAATTTCTCATACTTTATTAGAAATGACCCATACAAAGCTCATTTTTAAGAGGATGCAATTCCCTAAAATTCATATTCATCTCCCAAGTTCAAAATATGCACTCACAAGAAGTTATGAATTTGGACATTATAGGTCATTTTGAAAAGTCAACAAAAACACCTTTTTTGTCAAAGCTTTATACATGAACATGGAAGAATCAATTGAGATGATACCAACAGGGTTGCTTAGAGGACATCTTGAGGTTTCTAAAAAGTCTAAGAATACCCTCATAGAGTCAAAATTGAATGAGTTATGCATTGGTGAAGTTGACCTTTTTTGCAAAATTACCAAAAGTCAAAACTGCCTCAAATTGCAATTTTTGTCAAATGGGCCCAATGTTTTGTGTTTGTCTTGAGTTTGTAACATGGTCCACGAACCATGATCCTTCCCACTTTCCTTTATTTTATTTTTGCCATTTATTTTGATTTTTATTTTAATTAAATAAAATTAAATCAAAATAAAATCATGGAAATATAAAAATCATTTAAACCTTGAGATTTTGTGCATATTTCAGGTCTCTTATACAACTAGCAAGGTGATCAATTCGTGCAAGGCATGTTTGTACATAAAAGATTGATTTTCTCTTGTTTTGGAAAGATTGGATACAAGTGTGAATCAAGGATCAAATATTCATAATTACAAAGATTAGATGCACATATGTAAACCTAATTCACTCAATGATATATAGTGGACAAATTCAGATCAAAAGGACAAGAGTTGGAGGCGTGTAGAGTGAAGATCAAACTTGGAAAAACTCAAGAAAAGTAGCAATTTGTTTTCATAGTTCCAAGCATTTTCAAGACTCCCAAGCTATCTCATTCACTTCCTGGGTGTGCAAGGAGTTTATACCAATCAATAGCAAGTGTTTTCGTGCTCAAAATCTGGTTCCACGACCCCCATGGTTTGTCATTATTTTAAAAATTGTATCTCTTTATTCTTGCATCTTTATCATGTTTCAATGACATATTTGTAATCCTTAACATGTTTGCAAGCTAATGGTAACAATTAATTGCATTTTTGTTAGCTTTACTGAAATCCACCATGGCTAGGGTTTTCTGGTTTGTTTTAGGGGTTTTGAGTGCAGGTAAAATTTGCCGAAAAGAGGGATGTTATGGTGTTCATAAGGTCAAGGCGAGTTGATCTGCATCATTAATTTTGATTTATTGTGCCTGTGTGAGATTTTGAAAATTGCAGGGGTTATAGCTACGAACTTATGTCTGTAGGTAAAAGTCCCTGACTTTTACCAATAGAGAGGGGAAGAAGAAGGTGGCGTGGCACCACCCCATTTGCCCATCTGAAATTCGCGCATTGTATAATTCTTAGTTTGCATTTTTTAATATAACGTTTATTTGTTATATGATATAAAACAAAGCGCGCTAGTAGAGTTGGTCTGAAGGCATGTGGAAAAGGCTATAGGACCTGGGTTCGATCCCCAGGTCCCCTTGTTTCTTCAATATATTTTTCTATGCATAATTCCATGTGCAGGTTCCCAAAGCATCCACCATATGCCATCAGCTTGCAACCACTGGATCTAAAGCAGATCAAATCCAACGCTTGGCATGTGAGGGTCTACCAAAGGCCCCAGTCAACGTGCAACATTAGAACCAGGAGGGTCAACGTGGACCAAGGTTTTGGGCCCAGAATTGCTTATTGGCACCCCCTTCAATTGCTGATCACCAGGTCCATATTCTTATTCTTTTTTCTTTTATATTTTCTTTTAATTATTTTAATTAATTATTTCTCTCACAAGTTTAATTCTTTTTTTATAAAAAAAACTCATAAAAATTATTTTCATCAAATTAGATTTAGTTTTTATCTTTTATAAAAAATTAATTTAATTAGTTTATTTTAATTTTTAAGGTAACTTTAAGTCTTTTGTAAATAAATTAAAACAAATTAGAAATTAGGATTTGTTTAACTTAATCTTTATTTTATTTTCTTAAAATCACAAAAAATATAAATAGGTCAATTTAATTAATTTTCTTAATTTAATTCAATTAGTAATTAGGTTTGTAACATATTTAATTTAAAACCCTATTTTCTCAAAATAATCAAAACCACAAAAATAATTTTTCTTTTAATTAGGTTTAGACGGGGTCAAAACCCTAATTTCCCCTCATTCTCGTTTTATCGCGCGCGTTTATTTATTTTTACAATATTAATGTAACTGCTCATGGGATGTAATAGTTTAATTAGGACTTTTTTCGTTTGTTTATCGTTTTACGGGTTTTTGGCTATGTAATTAATCCCCCACTTGAAGCCTTGTAATAACGTAGCTTTATTTTCCGCATTTTAATTTTCGCAAATATTAACTGTTAGATGTATGATGATAGGGTAGCATGATAAGAACGTATGATTTTAAAATGGTTAGCAAACCCTAAATGTGCAAAGATAATAACTTGAAATTTAATCACTCGCACATGTGCACTCCTAGGGTATATTCTCACTTCGGTTGCCTTCGGTAAACGATCATTAAGTATAGGGTGTTTTAGTGGTCGCTCTCTTGTCTAAACAAAGGTCAAAAGTCCCATTCGGAAATGTTGCCTCGGAAAGGTTGCCTCAAAAATGATTCCTCGAATATGATCTTAAGACATTAGAGTTATTACTAAGACGTCCTAACATTGCTTTAGTGGTTGTACGTCCCTTTCGAATTGACCCTTACAACTCCAAACGACGGTGCTACCTACTCACTAATAGTGGTATAGCGCTGTCTAAAGGAAACAAGAACAAAAACATTCTTTTTTTCGAGTAGGTAGATGCTAGTAGGTACTTTCTCAAAATAAATCTTTTCCACACTTACACTCTTTTCAAACAAATTTTTCAAAACAACTTCGTAACACTCTTGAAGACAGAAGCAAGGGTTAAATCGAAGTAAAACAAAAACTTTCAAAACACACAAACACGGAAGGAATTTTAAAATGATGAGAAAGTTCCTAAGAGCCCGTGGAAAACCACGGATAGAAAGGGTGCTAATACCTTCCCTTTCTATATTGTACCCCCCGTACTCAGAATATCTCGAAAAAAGGAATTTTTCTGTGCTTTTTTCCTTTCCAGTTGGATAAAATAAAAGTCGGTGGCGAGTCTTGCTTACCGCGACATTTTGCGAACAAAAAATGCAAAACGCAAACCAGCATTTTCCTAAAAATAGTCTGGTTCTGCCACCGTATCACAACATAATTAATGATTTTCAAGCATATGGGAATCTATCAGGGTATTGCATTAAAGGTCAAAAAATGTGTCTTGTTTGTGAAGATGGAACCGATACGATGCAATTGGACCTTTATCAGAAGAATGTCTTTCTCGGTCATCGTAGATTCTTAAATTCTAAACATCACTACCGTGGGTGGAGAAAAGCATTCAATGGAGACACCAAACAATGTAAAGCTCCACCTGCATTGTCAGGTGACCAAATTTTTGAAAAGGTGAAAGATGTGTGTACTCAGTTTGAAAAGCCTTTTGCGCATACGGTTGTAAAAGGTGGGTGGAAGAAGAGGTCAATTTTTTTTTGAATTTCCATATTGGAAGTATTTGTATGTGAGATATTTTCTCGATGTTATGCATATTGAAAAAAATGTATTTGAAAGTGTTATTGGTATGTTACTCAATATAAAAGGAAAGTCTAAGGATGGCCTTAAAGCAAGGGAGGACATGGTAAAGATGGGAATAAGAACCGAATTAGGACCCATGAAGAAAGGAAGATGAACATATCTACCACATGCTGCCCATACTCTATCTAGAAAGGAGAAAAAACTATTGTGTAAGTTTTTAAGTGAAGTTAAAGTTCCTGAAGGATACTCTTCAGATATCAGAAGACTTGTGTCTATGAAGTTCCTTAAGTTAAAGAGTTTAAAGGCACATGATTTCCATGTCATAATGGAATAGTTTCTTCCAATAAGTATACTTTCTATTTTTCAAGAAAAAGTAAGAAGCACAATAATTAAATTGTGTTTTTTCTTCAGGTTAATTTGTAGTAAGGTGATTGATCCTGAGATCTTATCGATATTGCAAAAAGAAATAGTTATTACTTTGTGTGAGCTTGAAATGTTTTTTCCTCCCTCATTTTTTTACATAATGGTACATCTAGTAACAGAGACACAATTATGTGGACCAGCTTATTTGAGATGGATGTACCCTGCTGAACGTTATATGAAAATATTAAAAGGGTACGTGAAAAAACGAAGTCGTCCAAAGGGTTGTATTGTTGAACGATACATTGTTGAAGAAGCGGTCGAGTTTTGTACTGAATATTTGTCAATTGTGCAATACATTGGACCCCTCAAATCTCATATTTTTTAAAAAAGAAGGTAAAAAAGAAATAAAATTCTGACAACATCTAGGGATGAACGGGATCAAGTGATTTGTATGTTCTTCACAATGACAATGAGGTTGAGCCATATGTTGAAATGCACAAGGATGTACTATGAGGTGAGAATTAGAATAGAAATGAAAATTGGATAGTACGAGAGCACAATCAAAGTTTTATACAATGGTTTAAGGATCATATTTATTCAAACTTTTATTCAGATCCCGCTTCAATAATAGAAAGTTTGAGATGTTTGGCATATGGTCCAAGTTTGCATGTGTTTTCTCATAGCGCATACGAAATTAATAGATACACATTTTATACCAAAGAACAATATGATAAAAGTACTATGCAAAATAGTGGTGTCACTGTGATAGCTGAAGCAATGCACATTTCAAGTATGAAGGACTTAAACCCCAAATATGAAAATCTATCATATTTTGGGATTATCAATCGCATTTGGGTGTTTGATTACGAGAAGTTTTAGATTCCTATATTTGGTTGCAAGTGGGCACATAATACTGGCATATGAATGGATAAGTCCGGATTTTTGCAAGTGGATCTTAATAGGATGGGGTACAAAGATGAGCCTTTTATTATAGCCTCTCAAGCTAAAAAAGTGTTCTACTTCACTGACCCGGAGAGTACAAAATGGTCTATACTGCTTTTATCTAACAAAGTGATTGATGATAAAAGTGTAGATCAAGGTGATATTGATGTTGAGAATGAGTCGTATATTAGAAACGATCGAGATGAGAATATTATAGCTGATGAATCATATATCAGAAAGGATCATAATGAGGGAATTTGGATCAATCCATCCGTCCGCGTTCTTAAGAGACATGTAATTCACAATCCAACCAAGAAAAGAAAGAGATGTTAGAGAAAGAGGTAATATAGTAAAATGTTATATATTTCGTCATTCAATAAACTTATATATTTGTCATTTTAAATACTCAATTGATTATGGAATTACATATTTGGAATTATATATTTGTAATTATATATTTGTCATTAGATACTTATGTTTATATTTATTACAAGTTAGATGGCTAGTAAAGAGGATCACCCACATGATGATTCTATTAATGATGGAAAGAAAGCCGTTAATGCAGAGGAAAGGGAAATTAGAAGAGGAATAACTATTATGAAAAAAATCATTCATGATAGAAATAAAGGAATAAAGTATGATGTGCATTGGAATTTAAATGAGCAACTAATCGAACATAACGGTTCTAAATTGACAAGTTATATTGGCTCACTTGTAAGGAGAGAAGTTCCAATTACTTGTGATAATTGGAGAAGCGAGCTGTTGGATACCGCTAAAGACAAAATCTGGAGTGAGATACAGGTACCATATGTGATGTTATTTGTTTTTTATTATGATTATGTCTTTAAATTACTTATACTAATGCACTCTTTGTATGTTTTTCATAGAGGTCTTTCAACATTGATGATACCAAAAGAGCTTATTGTCTTCAATTGGCCGAAAAAAGACATAGAGGGTTTAGATCTTTTTTATCAAACAAGTATCTAAGAGATACAAAAAAATTTTTGTTGATGCCGAGCGTCCAAATATATATGCAGACTTGATTTCACCGGAAGAATGGGACACTTTTAAAGAAAAATGAAGAACCAAAATATTTTAGAATACAAGTGTCGTAAATTGCCAACGAGCATCAGGTCCCGCATATCCATACAGAAAAAGGCGTATGGGATATGCACGCTTACAACAAAAAATAATAAGTATCTATAAATTTCAATGATATACTTGTTCATCATGAGTTATAATTGATCTTATTTTTTGTCTTAATGTGTAGTTAAAAGAGGAGAATATTTCTGAAACATCTGTTCCGGAACATGTTTTATGGAAGGCTGCCCATGTGGGTAAGGATGGAGTTGTTAAATAAGAGGTTCAACAAATTTTTGAGAAATGTGTAAGTATAACATTAATAGTTAATTAAATCAAAAGTTTATTAACATATAATATTCATGCTTTTTCGATATTCATATAAATTTCAAGAGAATCTGTCTCAGTCTATATCTCCAGATGACTACGCTGATTGCAGGAGCATACTCAGTCGATCATTAGATATTTGTGAGTATTCCGGTCGGGTGAGGGGTATGGGACATGGGGTCACTACAACATCCTTGAAAAAGAAAAATCCAAAGACAAAATCTCCTAGCAATAAAGAACTGCAGGCAAAGTTGCTAGCATTAGAAGCTGAAGTTCATGAGTTGAGAAAGGAAAGATAAAGAGATCAATCATAAAGGTAAGCTTCAGGTTTTAAAGATACTAGTGACAAAGATAATGTCAATTGTAATGTTCAACCGAATATTTCCGAGGTAATTATATATATATCATTATGAAATTAAATTAGTGTAATTTATTTAATTGACATATATATATATATATATATATATATATATATATATATATATATATATATATATATATATATATATATATATATATATATATATTAAAAATGTCATATTTATTATTGGTTTTAGGGCATTTCACCCTGTCAACTCTATATATCGTCACCGACTTATCGGATGATTGGCAAGGGGAAAGTGTATAATACTTTGGGAGAAGTACTTCACCATAAACCGTTCCCCGCTGGATATTTGAAGGTATCAATTGATATTGCTTTAGAGGGGGGTGCGTTATTACCAATACCAGATGATGTTTCAGATGCAACAATGGTGGGAGAGGCAGTAGGTGCGTATGTTGCATGGCCGTAAAGTCTCATTCGCATAGATGATGAGGTATGATTAAAACCATTATGAACCTTTGCGTATTCAAAGTTTTTACGAACATTTTACGTACATTTTTTACATGGTAATGTTAGACTCCTACAAAACCCAAATCAAAAGATAAGGGGATGAGGCGGCAAACCGAGTCAGTTGCATCAAAAAAAGAGGTATAACATAATTATATGATATTTATGCATAGAATGATCTTATACTTCACCTAACTAATTATATGATATTTAGATGCATGCTAAAGAGATTAAACAAGTAAGTAGGGGTAAGAAGACCACGACTAGCAAAAAACCTACTTCTCAGTATAGGTCGTGCCTTCGGACATATATAGGAATAATAGATATTCCAATTGGTGGTACACGTCTTATACCTATGCCGACGAACATTTTTGGTTATGAATGCATGGAAGAAATTGGTAGAGAAGATATGGATCAAGTTTTTCAACATTTGACTTTAGGCCTCGGTGTTATCGATACATACATCAGGTATACTACGATCAACTATGTTTAATTAAACGAACAATTTATTTACTCATTTCAATGAATATAGTCTATTTTTGATGATATTTTTATTTAAGGTTTTTGTATGACAAAGTGATGCGCCCGCGTGGATTGGAAGAAAGATTCGCTTTCTTAGCTCCCAACACCGTCAACGCATGGTTAATCCTAACAAAACCAGATGATGTCATATCGTATGTACTCGGTTTATTTGTGGCTAGCAAAGATAGAGAAAAGTTGTTCTTTTTACCATATAATATTGTCCACGGGTTATATTTTCATCCTAACTTCATATATTATAATTTTTCGTTTTTTGACATTGTGTAGAAACTTTCAATCTAACATTTGTTTAATCTTATAGTGGACATTGGTTGTTGCTTAAAATTAATCCTGTAACAGAAATTTTATACTATATGGATTCGTTATACAATGATTGGACAACATACCCAGATTTGAAGAAGGTGATTGATATGTAAGTGAAATTGTTCTAAATATTCGTGTGTATATTTATTTATCTATGTGAGACTGTTCTAAATAGTTGTTTATATTTTATTATAGCATTCTACAAGCTTTTCGATCACAAAGAGGTATTCAAGTACCAAAGAGTAGAGCCAACAACATTACGTGGATCAAAGTGCAGATATATTTTCACAATTTCGATTATATTAGTGATGATACTTGATAAAACAAGTTAAGGGGTATATCCTGATATATATCCGTATTTTATTTCCATGTGTAGTGTCCTCGTCAACGTAATGGCATAGATTGCGGTTATTTCATATTGAGGTTAATGAAAGAAATGCTTCTTTTGGACCGAATAGAGATTCCATCCACGGTATGGATTTCTAACTTAGGAATTATTTTAATATTTCTCATAAAATGGCATAGTGTTTTAACTAAATCACATACTATATTATATTATTATGTAGTACTTTGACGAATTCAATTGTGCTCATTACTCAAAAGATCAATTGGATGAACTTATGGAGGAATGGTGTCAATTCATTATGGAGTTGAAAATTTTATAAGGTATATTGTCTTTCTTGCATTGATGAGAATTTTGAGTATAACTTCCGAGTTTTGAGTATAAATTTGAATAATTTTTTTTATCATGGTATGTGTTGTACCCCAAAATTTGCCCTCCCATATTCTTCAAAATTTGCCAAGTCAAAGCTTCAAATCTCCCCAAGGGTTGCACAGTTCAAGGGCCTCCTAACAGTCAAAAACTAGGGTTTTGGTTATGACAAAGAAAATGAAGTTTCCAAGGGTCCAATCAAGTCCCACATGCCTATAAATATGGTCAAGCATCCTCATACCAAGTTTCAAGACTTACAGCACAAAATTGCACAGTCAAAAACCCTAATTGCACTACAGTCAACTGTAGGGGCAAAATGGTCATTTGACAGTCAAAAGTTCAAATTTTTGGTCAACATCTCATTTTGAAGCCACAAACATCATTTGATCAATGCTTGATCATGATTCTCAAATTTTGGCTCAAAAAGTCTCAAGATGCAAAAGTTTCCATATTTGGACAGTTGAAAAAGTCAATTGTAACTTGACTAAGGCATAACTTCCACATGGATTATCAGAAAAATTCCATCCAAAGCTCATTTTGAAGAGAAAGACATTTCCTACAACTCCTCTTCACACTTCAAGTCCAAGAAATGCTCTCACAAAAAGTTATCAATTTCAACATTATAGGTCATTTTCAAAAGTCAACAAAAAGGGACTTTAAGTCAAAGGCCATAACTTGAGATTGGTAAATCAAAATGACATGGGACCAAAGGAATTGGTTAGACGACTTCAAGACCTTTCCAAAAGGTCCAAGAACATGAGCAAAGCTTAAAAATTGAGCAAGATATGCCTTGTGGAAGTTGGGAAATTTTTGGATATTTTGAAAAGTCAACTTTCCTTCAAATGTCTTAAAAATGCTAATGGGCCTCTTTTTCTTCCAAGAATCATCATCCAAAGCATGTGCACGACCATTTGGCCCAAAGGGAAGTTTTTCATCATTTTTATTTATTTATTTGAATTTTTAATGGCTAATAATTCATTTAATTAAAATAAATATGTGGAAAATGTCAAAGCAAGTCAATCAAATCTTTTTATGCATGGGATAACTTCAGATTTTCGTGCATTATTAGTTAGGGAAAGAATCCATGTGACTGGACATGATTGGAACCAAAATAGCATGAAAAAGATTTGAAAATTATGGCATGAAAATCAAATATCCTCTCCATCAATTCAAGGATCCTTTGGACCAAATTTCCAACCCTAATCATTCACACATATATACTGATGAAAACCCTAGTGTCCAGAACCTCTGAGCTGCACCAGAATTGAAGAAACACTTTTGCATTTTTTGTGAAAAAACTCAAGAACTGAAATCACGATTGCAAGGCTTTTCAAGATCAAATAACCACTCCATTAGCTTGCCAAGGTTACCAGGAGACTATTCCAATCAAGAATATTGTACCATACTCAAGGAATTGGTATATCAGAGTCAAACTTTTCACGAAAATATCCATAATCGTATCATGAATTTTATGCATTTTTTATGTGTTTTCTTTACTGATTCATACTAATTAATTGATTCTGAAGCTAACTGTGTGCTTTAATTGAGTTTTCACGCGTTATATGAAGAATCACCATTAAAGGACGCTAGGGTTCTTCAAACTTGAAATTGGGCGTTTCTGAATACTGTAAAATCAGAACACCTTAATACCATGGTTAAAATCAGGGAGCTTGGACGATTTGAAAGCACCCCTCGCGCCTAATTTATGTGGCCATATGGCCTAATCGCTATTTTGGAAAAGTGCACATTTTGGGGGGGTTTAAAACCCCCGCTAACCCTTTTTTATGTTTCAGGAAAATGCAAACGATGAAGAAGATGATGAAGTGTAAGACAGCAATTGGTTCATTTAAATTTCGCGCTAAAAAAGTCCACTAACTCACGTTTTGATTGATATTGTTTGTTAGTTACATTATAAACAAAGCGCGCGTTTGGTTCCATTGGCAAGGCATTTGGTTGGTAATCCCTGGGACATGGGTTTGAATCCCAGGTCCCCATCCCTTTCCATAATATTTTTTCTAACGTCATCCTGTGAAGCTTACCTCCTGAGGTTCGTCATACGCTCACAATCTCAACGCGCCACATGGCCTGTAACCACTATCCAAGGGTCCAGATGTGAAGAACATGATAGGCATGGGTCAGACGCGTCACACACTAGCCAAATAGTCAACAAGGACAAGGATTAATGGGCCAAAAATGCCAGGGTTTACCTCCAGTTTGGGGACAGCACCCCCATAGGTTTGCTTGTTTCATTATTTTTTTTATGTTTTCATATTTTCTTTGCTTTGTTTATTTTTTAATTAAATCTTTAAATTAACTTATAAAATATAAAAATAATACAAAAATCAGAAAAGACAAAATTAAAATATGTTTATTTAAATATTATCCTTTTTTGTAAATAAATAATATCATTTAATTTAGTTTTTAATTCTAGGGTTAATTTTAATATCTTTTCTTAATAAACTTAAAATTTGTAGAATTAGGTTTTAATTATTTTAATTACTTTTTTCTTTTATTTTCTCATCACTAATAATTAATTATTTATTTTTGTAAATAAAATTATATTAATTAATTAGGTTTAATTTTAGGATTTTAATAGTTTTTCTTAATAAATAAAAATTGTAGAATTAGGGTTAATTAATTAATTTCTTTAATTTCATTTAATTCTCTTATTAAAAATTCATAAATACAAAAACCTCAAAAACAACTTCTCTCTTTTATTTAATTTAATCAATTTCATAATTCTAATTTAATTTCATAACAAAGGGTTCAACGCCCTCGCTTTCAATTTTAATCCAATTCGCGCATTTTATTTTATTTCTTTTAAATATTGATGTAATTCTCCCAAAGCCATGTAACTCGGACATTTTATATTTTTCGCACTTTACTTTATTTTATGTCAAATCGGGTCCTGGATTTATTTTGGCGATGTGGACCCGCGCCTTTGTAATAGTTTAGGAATTTTATATTTCTCGCGACTTTTAACTGTTAATTAAATTGCATACAAGAATGAATGACAAAATAAAAAATAACGCGTAGATCACCAATTACATGACAAGACAAAATAAATGAACATGACACACAAATCACACACCACCCCTAGGGTACGCCTCACTGTTGCCTTGCCTCGAAAGGTGATCGTCGAGTAGAGGATGTCTTAGTAAGTCCTCATGATCCGGGAACCTGGCATGAGGGTAGCTTCTAAGGTATCTTCCTATTGCTCTGGTGATCACCATGTCCCGAACCTCGAATTGACCCGAACACCTCCAATGGTGGTGCTACCTACCTCTCAACGGTGGGATGGCACTACTTTAAAGGACATCTACACAGACGAATTCCTTAGGGTAGGTAGACGACTCTAGATACTTGCTCTAAAATCAAAACAAATCAAAAAATACCTTTCACACCGACACCTTTTCAAAAAGCTTTCGAAAGCAATTTTTCAAACACTCTTGAGGACTGATACAAGAGTCGAACTGGAATTTTCAAAGAAACTTTTTAAAACTCACCCTGAAAAGCAAACAAACAATTTTGAAAACACAAATGAGCAAGTACCTAAGAGCCCATGGATAACCATGGATAGAAAGGGTGCTAACACCTTCCGTTTCTATAAATCTACCTCCCGAACCGAGAGCAATCTCAATAAGGAATTTTTCTGTGCTTTTGTCCTTTCCATTTGGAGAAAATAAAAGATGGTGGCGACTCTTGCTTCCGCGACATTTCGCGAACCAGCGTTAAACAGTCAGTTCCAGATCCACCGATCACAGAACTGGCGACTCTGCTGGGGATATTTTAAAGTGAGGTGTACCTTAGGACTAAGATCACTGTGTTTTCAATTGCTTTGACTTGTTTGCTTTAAATTGTGGGACTGTCTTGGGAGCTCTATAGATCCTAACCCGGATCTGGGGATACCTTCTTAGAAAGTAGCAACAAGGCTGTGAGGGAACTGTGCGGGGTATACCGACATGGTTGAAACAGTCTGCTACGTTGATGTGACACTTTGGTGTGTACCGGTAACCCTTGAGTTCAGTCAAGGAGAGTACGGGGCCTCCGCGTGGTGTTGTGAAGCATCAACAGACCTTAGGAACCTTAATTGAACTATCTTGGCCTCTTTAGGGTAGTGAGATAACTGACTTTGGTGCAGTCCGAGGTTGGTTGATACTCGATACTACACCCAATTGAGGGTTGCTTTCCTGGAATATTTCGGTCGCCAGTTCAGTGGCTAAATCGAAACGATGAACAATGAAAGCAATCCCGTGATATTGGGACCCTTAGAACCCGGTTACTTCTAATAGGACAGGTTTGAGCCCACCAACTTCAAGAGGGTACTACCCAGACCCCATGCTGGCCTTAAACCTTAAGGGCTTGTCTTGTGTGCCTTGTGTGCCTTACATGTTTTGTCTTTGTAAATATCTGTGGTGTGTTTAATCATAGCATCATGACATCATCCAACATCATATGCATTGACTAACCATTTCAGGGGTTCGAATCTTCATCTTTGTTCTTGTTTTGTAGGACATGGAAACTGTTCGCAGAAAGACAATTCAAATCAGTCTTGTAAGGGTCCCTCCTCAGCTTAAGGAACTTATATCCAGGATTCTCGAGAGCTCTTCATTCAGTGAAAGACATGGAAGACTCATCAGCTTGGTCAACACCAACATTGAGGAAGATATGATAAAGGTCCTATTCCAGTTCTTTGACCCTCTGCATCACTGTTTCACCTTCTTGGATTATCAGCTGGTACCTACCTTGGAGGAGTTCTCCCGGCTCCTGAAGATCCCTATCCTTGATCAACTACCTTACAATGGTACAGAAAAGGAACCCAAGCTTGAAGAGATTGCTAAAGTCTTACACCTACAATCATCTGACCTCAAGGGACATTGGGAAGTTAGAAGTGATATCAAAGGGTTCTTAGCCAGGTTTCTGTTTGAAAAGGCCCATGAATGTTGGAACTCCCTTGACTTACAAGCTTTTGAAGAAGTGGTGGCCCTCCTTGTCTATGGTTTGGTGTTGTTCCCTAACCCAGATCAGCTTATAGATATCAGTGCTGTCCAGATCTTCATGTCCAGGAATCCTATACCTACGTTGCTGGGGGACATCCTTCACTCATGTTACACTCGAACCATGAGAAAAAGAGGTGTCCTTATGTGTTGCACTCCTCTCCTGGGAAGGTGGTTTATTTCGCACCTTCCACAATCAGTTTTGAAGAACGAGCGGGGTTTGAGATGGTCACAACGGTTGATGACTCTTACACATGCAGATATACATTGGTGCCCTCGGTCCAGAGAGGATGTCACTATCATTGATCGTTGCGGGGAGTACCCTAATGTTCCTTTACTTGGAATCAGAGGAGGTATCACTTACAACCCATGCCTGGCTTGGAGACAGTTTGGTTATGCTCGGAGGGATGGTCCTCATGACATGTTAATTCCTGACATAGTTTTTGACTTCGACAACGATGCGCAAGGACTTCGCCAGAGATTCATCAGAGCTTAGAGGATGCCAAGTAGGATAGACAGCAAGACACTGGGGCACAGGAACTCCATCCCATTGGAACCTTATCTCAAGTGGGTACGCGCCCGCTCCTAGAAGTTAGTAATGCCTTATCCTCATGTGGTCCCTGTAATCTAAGAGCCAGTCTTGGAAGGAGAAGTGTCCTACACCATTCAGCATCCTGACATGCCCACATCCTGGGAAGAGATGCAGAAGAGCTGGATCCAGCTTAAGGAAGAACGGAATTATCTTGAGACCAGTCTACATGCCAGTGAAAAGAAGGTCTTGGAGCTCACCCGCCTGTTGCATGAGGAGATGAATCTCAACACCTACATAGCTCCAAAGAGGATGCGTAGTGTCTTTTGGGATTGATTTGCTTTGTAATTTATGCCCATGAGGCTTTGATGTACTGAACAATTATTTCCTTAATGATAACGTGTGTTCTTTTTGTCTACAACA
This sequence comes from Vicia faba, assembly GCA_948472305.1. NCBI lineage: Eukaryota > Viridiplantae > Streptophyta > Magnoliopsida > Fabales > Fabaceae > Vicia > Vicia faba. The sequence goes on along the minus strand of OX451739.1, from coordinate 1,150,124,163 downwards.
AATTTGAACTTTCGAACCCCTGAATGCATTGCATAAACACATATCATTCATCATGTGCATAGCAGGTTTTCTTCTTTTCAGGTTGCTTACCGTTCTTCGCTGTTTATTTCAGCATCATGAATCCTGACTCATCATCAACTGAGATGTCCATCAAGGCTCTTCAGGCGCAGAATGCGCAATTTCAGGAATTAATCATGGGTTTGGCTCAGGGCCAGGAAGAGCTGAAGGCTCTGCTCCTGAAGAAGGAGAAGAAGAAGAAGAAGAGAACTGTTCTTTTCAACTCGGGCCGAAGGTTTGGCAACACTCTGCAGAATGAAGAGGCTGGTTCTTCTATAGGCAAGGGTAGTCCCCAAGGGGGAAAAGGTCCTAGTCTGGTAGTCTCCGACAACGAGAATGATTTTGATGAGGAACAGTATCCTCCTGCAGAAGACAGATACAAGCAGTTGGAGGACAGACTGAATGCAATGGAGATCCAACAAGTGCCTGGGCTGGATTTTGGATATTTGGGTTTGTCTACCGGTGTGATCATTCCTCATAAGTTCAAAGCACCATCTTTTACCAAGTATGACAGGGCGTCTTGTCCCAAGCTACACCTCAGGTCTTACGTGCGGAAGATTCAACCGTACTCAGTGGATAAGAACTTGTGGATCCACTTCTTCCAGGAGAGTCTTTCAGGGACTCATCTCGAATGGTTCTATCAGCTGGATGAGACCAAGGTTCGTAACTGGGAGGAGTTGGCTACTGCTTTTTACAAGCAGTATCAATATAATGCCGACCTTGCTCCTACACGTACCCAACTCCAGGTTATGTCGCTAGGGTCAAGTGAAGGTTTTAAAGAGTACGCACAGAAGTGGAGGGACCTGGCTGACAGGGTGCAGCCTCCATTAACTGACCGGGAACTCGTTGATATGTTCTTGGGGACCCTGTCCGGGCCGTTCTTCAATCATCTCATTGGTAATTCATCTGCATGATTTACCGACCTCATTCTGACTGGGGAAAGAATTGAAGCTGGTATCAAGAGTGGGAAAATTCAAGAGGCCACACCTTCTGATACTCACAAAAAGCCTTACACGGGCAGGAAAGAGTCTAATGCTGCATACGGTCAAAAGAGTCGTCGTGACCAACAGGCAGGGGCAGTCATGATCTCTGGTTCTGCACCACGCCGACAACCACAAAAGGGAAATCAGCAAAGGCCGGACGAGCCTAAAAGACAATTCACCAACATCAACATGTCGTGGTCACAAGCATTGCAGCACATGTTGAAAATGAATCTGATTGCGGTGATCAACCCTCCTGCAAATCCCAAGACCTCCTCTCCAAACTACAACCCAGAGGCAAGGTGTGCTTATCATTCTAATAGCCCGGGGCACGACACTGAGGACTGTTGGGCGCTGAAATATAAGATCCAGAATATGATCGATGCTAAGGAGATCGAATTCGAGCCTGCTGAGACTCCCAATGTGACCACTGCTCCCTTGCCAAAACATGGCTAGGATTGAGAGATTTTTGTTCATCTGAATTCAAGTTGTATTTTTCTTTTCTTGTTCAAATAAACAATTGTCATGACAAACTCTTTTATTTCATGAATGCATTACACATGTCTGTCTTGAATTAATTATGTTTACTATACTTAAAACTGTTTTCATACTCTTGTGATGATCAACTCTCGATTAATAATTCTAAGCCTCTTGAGGGAGGATGACGAAAACGATACCACAATCTACAGTATGCTTTTGAACTGACCCCGCTGACGAGGTACATGCATTGTTTCAATCCCTAAACACTGGAGTTATAAGGATGATAATCCCTCGTCAACCCATCTGAGCCAAAGAAGTAGGAGTTCTTCTTTTCAAAATTTAAAACCCTTAATCATAACCTGGGGCAGGGTAGTTCTCTCAGTTGATCCAAGTGCATAATGAATGACACCAAAGAGGTCTTTACAAAACAAAAAAAAAGACAGTGATGGTTCCAAATGATCATAAAGACAGGCAGTCATAACTTCTCAAAATAAAAGCCCAATAAGTCAAAACCTACGAAGGAGACTTACAAAACTGGGGCATCCCGCTGACTGTAGTCACAAAAGAACAGTTCAGGCAAAAAACAGGGATAAGAAAATCAAAAAAAGAGGTCCTACAAACCCTCAGCAAAAAAGGAAATGACTGCCTGTTCAAAATAAACTATCAACATCCGAATCATCACCGGAAAATCGGAGCAAAGACTCAAACAAGGTCTAACGTATGATCAACTGAGTTTAGGTTTGAAGAACATCACGAAGAGCGGGTGGGTACAAATAATTTGAGCCTTTATCCTTTGTTTCTTAAACCATGAACCAGGCCACGTTATAACCCTTAAAAGTCCTAGCTGAAGCATGGGTTAGTTCGAAAGGATACTGTTACGAAAGGTATCCTGACTCCTTAAGGCCTACGGTAAATACGGAGCTGACATCACGTTTTACAAACATTTACTTGTTTTATGAAAAAAAAATGCATTTTCAAAATCTTCAAGACAGACATGAGCTTTGCATTTTTGATATAACATTGTTTGCATATGACTATTTGTCTGAACAGCAGGGAAATTCGCACGATGAATACCTAGTGAACAAAAGCACTTCCAATCAAGGGGCAGACATGATCATTGTCCATCATCTGGGGCAGTTAAGTCAAGATTCGGAGAATCTCTCAAAGGCCAAACAGCCTGGGGCAAATCTCCGCCTGAGTCACTTGGGGCATTCCAACAACGAATCTTGCCTGATCAAACACCTTCTGGTGGCATGACAAAACACTTCTAACAGGGGCAACTCCCTACATTCTGAGAGCGTGGATATAGTCGAAAAGAATACTACGCACAATCAAAGACCCGCTAGGTTGACATACCTATGCAAAAATAAGGGCTTCCCGGCGAACCAAAAGGGTTCGGGCAAAATGAGGGATGAAATGAAAAATCTGTATGCCCGGCAAGTCGAAAACCTGAAAAGGCGGCTTGGGCAAAAATGGGTATCCCGGTAGACCGAAAACCCGAAAGGGCGGTCCAGGCAAAAGTTAGGGATCAAAGCGTACGACTATGTCCTGTCATCTTGTCACCTGCCTACCAGAAGAAGGTTTGTCCATCAACAACTATCAGCACCTCACAGGTCTTCCTCTCTCACCTCAGAAACAGGGGCAATAATGAGCCGTCAAGGCGATCCAGTTGCTCTGTCAACCAAAGTACCAAGGAAAGGTTAATACAAAGATGATTACCATCTACCTTTACAAATTCCAGATCGTGGGTTAACATCCGAAACTAAATAGGACAATCATCCACTTAATCATCATCAGGCAACCCTACACCGGTCCCTTCTCAACTTTCAGACCAAGTCTTACACGGACTCATCCTCAGAAAAAGCCTTACACAGACTTATCATCAAAATAACCCTACACCGGTTCCTCCTAAATTCTTACACGGATTTATCAAGAAGTCTTACACGGATTTATCTCAAGATGACCTTACCCCGGTTCATCAAGAAGTTTTACACGAACTTACCTCCAGATAACCTTACCCCGGTTCATCAAGAAGTTCTACACGAACTTACCTCCAGATAACCTTACCCCGGTTCATCAAGAAGTTTTACACGAACTTATCCTGCAGTAACCTTACCCCGGTTCCTCCAGAAGTCTTACACGGATTTATCTCAAGATGACTTTACCCCGGTTCATCAAGAAGTTTTACACGAACTTATCCTGCAGTAACCTTACCCCGGTTCCCCCAGAAGTTTTACACGAACTTATCCCGAAGTAACCCTACGCAGGTTATCTCAAAATTCTAGACGTAGTTTTATACGGACTCATCATCAGTAAATCCTACACAGGTTTCCTTCTCAAAACTCCAGATGTAGTTTTACACAGTCTCGTCACCCAGAAACCCTACACAGGTTCTCTATTTTTAAGGATGTAGTTTTACACGGGCTCATCGTCAAAATAACCATACACAGGTTCCCTTCTCAAGCTCCGAACGTAGTTGTACACGGACTCGTCATCAGTAAACCCTACACAGGTTTCATTCCTCCAAGATATGGTTTTACACGAGCTCATCATTAGGCAACCCTACATAGGTTTCCTCTGTCAATTTACAAAAATTACATCTCAAAACTTCCCCAGGAGAGTCCAATCTAGTTCCCAAGGAAAGTTGGAATTCATCTCCCCAAGCAGTAAGCTTATCCCCAGTAGATTCTGGAAGCTTATCCTCGCAGAACACGAACGCGTCTCCCGGCTTTATTCAAGATTTATTTCCCTACCAGGGTATAACTGGGTTATCCTCAGCCAAAAGCCACGGAAAGAGCGTCCTCGACAAAGTCTTCTTATCCCCAGCGAAGTCTATTAACACTTCCAACACAACAAAGGTATCCCCAGCAAGTTATTATCAACAACTCAACAAAGTACCTCTCTCCCCACAGAGTATTGCTTCCCAGCAAGATCATTAGAGTACTTTTCTCCCCGCAGAATGTTCGATTCGCCAAGCTTATCCCCCAACAGAGATATCTTCTCCTACCGGTATACTTGCAACTATCATCCCCAGCAGAGACAAAGCATCTATTCTTCAACATCAGCCCAGGAGTGACTTCCCGGCACCCGTCAAGGATTTACTTTCCTAGACGAAAAAGATATATTCATAAACATCATGTTTTCATACATTATAGCATGCATCTACGCATCATATTTCACAAATCTCATTTACGGTGAGAACATCATTGCTTGATCCATATCACGCATTGCATATGACTGACCTTTACCTTTCAGGAAAGATCCAGTTAAGTTCTCAGCTACATTTCAAGACCTAGACCGGTTCAGTTAAATCGACCCTAAGATTTTTCTGTTTCTTATCCCGTCAAAGGCCTTCTCTGGTTCAGTCAGATCGACCCTAAGATCTCCCTGTTTCTTATCCAGTTGAAGACATTCCAAGACCTAGACCGGTTCAGTTAAATCGACCCTAAGATTTTTCTGTTTCTTATCCAGTCCAAGGCCCTCTCTGGTTCAGTCAGATCGACCCTAAGATCTCCCTGTTTCTTATCCAGTTGAAGATTCCAAGACCTAGACCGGTTCGGTTAAATCAACCCTAAGATTTTTCTGTTTCTTATCCAGTCAAAGGCCTTCTCTGGTTCAGTCAGATCGACCCTAAGATCTCCCTGTTTCTTATCCAGTTGAAGATTTCAAGACCTAGACCGGTTCAGTTAAATCGACCCTAAGATTTTTCTGTTTCTTATCCAGTCAAAGGCCTTCTCTGGTTCAGTCAGATCGACCCTAAGATCTCCCTGTTTCTTATCCAGTTGAATATTTCAAGACCTAGACCGGTTCAGTTAAATCGACCCTAAGATTTTTCTGTTTCTTATCCAGTCAAAGGCCTTCTCTAGTCCAGCTAAATCGACCCCTAACAGATTTTCCTGATAAAGACTCAGTAGAAGATATCCAAGATTCTCTCAGCGTTACTGTTGAGGTTGAAGTCGCCCAAGATTCTCTCAATGATTACTGTTGAGGTTGAAGTCATTCAAGATTCTCTCAATGATTACTGTTGAGGTAGAAGTCGCCCAAGATTCTCTCAATGATACTGTTGAGGTTGTAGTCGCCTATGGTTCTCTCCCCGTTACTGCGGAGGTAGTAATCGTCCCCAGATTCTCTCAGCGTTACTGTTGAGGTTGAAGTCGTCCAAGGTTCTCTCACCGTCCCTGTTGAGGTAGTAACCATCCCTGGTTCATTCATCACCTTTTGAAGCTCCAGATCCAGCTCCTGTAACCAGTCAGGACACATCTATACAAAGAATTTGAAGACCAACTCCTGTAACGGGTCAGGTAATCCTTTTCTTTTTCAGGTACGCAAGCTCTCGCTAAGGAATCTCTTACGCGATCAACACCCAGATGGCATCTATAAGCCCATCCACCTTCCATCATCTCTCAGCATGGCATCTATAAGCCCATCATCCTATCCATGAATCTCCAAATGGCATCTATAAGCCCATTCCACCATCACACTACTATGTGAGCGCAAATTTCTAGGCACTCTAGTGTTCAATCATCTTCCACCTTCGGATTACGAAAGGCATGTCAGCTAATCTGCATCCTCAGGTCTAAGAAGATTGAACAGGGGCAACTGTTGTACCCCAAAATTTGCCCTCCCATATTCTTCAAAATTTGCAAAGTCAAAGCTTCAAATCTCCCCAAGGGTTGCACAGTTCAAGGGCCTCCTAACAGTCAAAAACTAGGGTTTTGGTTCTGACAAAGAAAATGAAGTTTCCAAGGGTCCAATCAAGTCCCACATGCCTATAAATATGGTCAAGCATCCTCATACCAAGTTTCAAGACTTACAGCACAAAATTGCACAGTCAAAAACCCTAATTGCACTACAGTCAACTGTAGGGGCAAAATGGTCATTTGACAGTCAAAAGTTCAAATTTTTGGTCAACATCTCATTTTTAAGCCACAAAAATCATTTGATCAATGCTTGATCATGATTCTCAAAGTTTGGCTCAAAAAGTCTCAAGATGCAAAAGTTTCCATATTTGGACAGTTGAAAAAGTCAACTGTAACTTGACCAAGGCATAACTTCCACATGGATTATCAGAAAAATTCCATCCAAAGCTCATTTTGAAGAGAAAGACATTTCCTACAACTCCTCTTCACACTTCAAGTCCAAGAAATTCTCTCACAAAAAGTTATCAATTTCAACATTATAGGTCATTTTCAAAAGTCAACAAAAAGGGACTTTAAGTCAAAGGCCATAACTTGAGATTGGTAAATCAAAATGACATGGGACCAAAGGCATTGGTTAGAGGACTTCAAGACCTTTCCAAAATGTCCAAGAACATGAGCTAACTTAAAAATTGAGCAAGATATGCCTTGTGGAAGTTGGGAAATTTTTGGATATTTTGAAAAGTCAACTTTGCTTCAAATGTCTTAAAAATGCTAATGGGCCTCTTTTTCTTCCAAGAATCATCATCCAAAGCATGTGCACGACCATTTGGCCCAAAGTGAAGTTTTTCATCATTTTTATTTATTTATTTGAATTTTTAATGGCTAATAATTCATTTAATTAAAATAAATATGTGGAAAATGTCAAAGCAAGTCAATCAAATCTTTTTATGCATGAGATAACTTCAGATTTTCGTGCATTATTAGATAGGGAAAGAATCCATGTGATTGGACATGATTGGAACCAAAATAGCATGAAAAAGATTTGAAAATTATGGCATTAAAATCAAATATCCTCTCCATCAATTCAAGGATCCTTTGGACCAAATTTCCAACCCTAATCATTCACACATATATACTGATGAAAACCCTAATGTCTAGAACCTCTGAGCTGCGCCAGAATTGAAGAAACACTTTTGCATTTTTTGTGAAAAAACTCAAGAACTGAAATCACGATTGCAAGGCTTTTCAAGATCAAATAACCACTCCATTAGATTGCCAAGGTTACCAGGAGACTATTCCAATCAAGAATATTGTACCATACTCAAGGAATTGGTATATCAGAGTCAAACTTTTCACGAAAATATCCATAATCGTATCATGAATTTTATGCATTTTTTATGTGTTTTCTTTACTGATTCATACTAATTAATTGATTCTGAAGCTAACTGTGTGCTTTAATTGAGTTTTCACGCGTTATATGAAGAATCACCATTAAAGGACGCTAGGGTTCTTCAAACTTGAAATTGGGCGTTTCTGAATACTGTAAAATCAGAACACCTTAATACCATGGTTAAAATCAGGGAGCTTGGACGATTTGAAAGCACCCCTCGCGCCTAATTTATGTGGCCATATGGCCTAATCGCTATTTTGGAAAAGTGCACATTTTGGGGGGGTTTAAAACCCCCGCTAACCCTTTTTTATGTTTCAGGAAAATGCAAACGATGAAGAAGATGATGAAGTGTAAGACAACAATTGGTTCATTTAAATTTCGCGCTAAAAAAGTCCACTAACTCACGTTTTGATTGATATTGTTTGTTAGTTACATTATAAACAAAGCGCGCGTTTGGTTCCATTGGCAAGGCATTTGGTTGGTAATCCCTGGGACCTGGGTTCGAATCCCAGGTCCCCCTCCTTTTCCATAATATTTTTTCTAACGTCACCCTGTGCAGCTTACCTCCTGAGGTTCGTCATACGCTCACAATCTCAACGCGCCACATGGCCTGTAACCACTATCCAAGGGTCCAGATGTGAAGAACATGATAGGCATGGGTCAGACGCGTCACACACTAGCCAAAAAGTCAACAAGGACAAGGATTAATGGGCCAAAAATACCAGGCTTTACCTCCAGTTTGGGGACAGCACCCCCATAGGTTTGCTTGTTTCATTATTTTTTTTATGTTTTCATATTTTCTTTGCTTTGTTTATTTTTTAATTAAATCTTTAAATTAACTTATAAAATATAAAAATAATACAAAAATCAGAAAAGACAAAATTAAAATATGTTTATTTAAATATTATCCTTTTTTGTAAATAAATAATATCATTTAATTTAGTTTTTAATTCTAGGGTTAATTTTAATATCTTTTCTTAATAAACTTAAAATTTGTAGAATTAGGTTTTAATTATTTTAATTACTTTTTTCTTTTATTTTCTCATCACTAATAATTAATTATTTATTTTTGTAAATAAAATTATATTAATTAATTAGGTTTAATTTTAGGATTTTAATAGTTTTTCTTAATAAATAAAAATTGTAGAATTAGGGTTAATTAATTAATTTCTTTAATTTCATTTAATTCTCTTATTAAAAATTCATAAATACAAAAACCTCAAAAACAACTTCTCTCTTTTATTTAATTTAATCAATTTGATAATTCTAATTTAATTTCATAACAAAGGGTCCAACGCCCTCGCTTTCAATTTTAATCCAATTCGCGCATTTTATTTTATTTCTTTTAAATATTGATGTAATTCTCCCAAAGCCATGTAACTCGGACATTTTATATTTTTCGCACTTTACTTTATTTTATGTCAAATCGGGTCCTGGATTTATTTTGGCGATGTGGACCCGCGCCTTTGTAATAGTTTAGGAATTTTATATTTCTCGCGACTTTTAACTGTTAATTAAATTGCATGCAAGAATGAATGACAAAATAAAAAATAACGCGTAGATCACCAATTACATGACAAGACAAAATAAATGAACATGACACACAAATCACACACCACCCCTAGGGTACGCCTCACTGTTGCCTTGCCTCGAAAGGTGATCGTCGAGTAGAGGATGTCTTAGTAAGTCCTCATGATCCGGGAACCTGGCATGAGGGTAGCTTCTAAGGTATCTTCCTATTGCTCTGGTGATCACCATGTCTCGAACCTCGAATTGACCCGAACACCTCCAATGGTGGTGCTACCTACCTCTCAACGGTGGGATGGCACTACTTTAAAGGACATCTACACAGACGAATTCCTTAGGGTAGGTAGACGACTCTAGATACTTGCTCTAAAATCAAAACAAATCAAAAAATACTTTTCACACCGACACCTTTTCAAAAAGCTTTCGAAAGCAATTTTTCAAACACTCTTGAGGACTGATACAAGAGTCGAACTGGAATTTTCAAAGAAACTTTTTAAAACTCACCCTGAAAAGCAAACAAACAATTTTGAAAACACAAATGAGCAAGTACCTAAGAGCCCATGGATAACCATGGATAGAAAGGGTGCTAACACCTTCCCTTTCTATAAATCTACCTCCCGAACCGAGAGCAATCTCAATAAGGAATTTTTCTGTGCTTTTGTCCTTTCCATTTGGAGAAAATAAAAGACGGTGGCGAGTCTTGCTTCCGCGACATTTCGCGAACCAACGTTAAACAGTCAGTTCCAGATCCACCGATCACAGTATGCATTTCGATTTTTTGGTTTTGTTCCAGGTTATAGGTGCAAATGTACAAGATAGAGCTAACAAGATCATTGTTGTTGTTTTTTAGAAATTCTCGAAGTTGTATGTAGATTAAACATCAATTTAGAATTTTAGAATTTTCAAGTTGTATCATCAATTTTCAAGTTGTTGTTGTATATATCATCAATTATATATATGTAGATTTTTTTATATGCAAATTTGGTGCATTTATATTAGATTGAAGCTACCAAATATGGTGAAAACCTGGTGCAAAATATGGTGAAAATCTGGATTTAAGTCTAATATTTAAAAAAATTTGTGAACATTAGACAATGCTTAATGAGAAAACATTGTCTAAAGTGGGGAAAAAGAACTGCCTAAAGTGGGGAGAAGCACTGCCTAAAATGTGAAAGCGCTGCCTAAAGTGGGGGATAAGACAACGCTTTTAAAGAAAAGCGCTGTCTAAAGAGATGCGTAAAATATAACCAAAAGCGTTGTCTAAAGAGAAAGCACTGCTAAAGGGGTACATATAGAAAGCGCTTCAAAAGAGAAAGCGCTGCTAAATGGGTGCATAAGAAAGTGCTTTAGAAGTAAAGTGTTGCCTTTACCCAAAGCAGCGCTGGTTTAGGCAGCGCTTTAAAACGCTGTCTATTGCCAAAAAAAGCGCTGTCTATCTGCTTGTTTGGTATAATGTATCCTTTGATCTTGTATTTTGATGGACTTTGAGATTTTGATTAGAAATGAGTCCATAAGATCTTCTTTCTTTAATCCATTCTTCTGATGGAATACTTCTGATGTTGAATGACGGTGCACATTCCATGAACTTTCTGAGTCTTTAGAATCATGACTTTATCTTCAGAAATCTGAGCAACAACTCTTCTGATGAGAAAATCTTGACTTCTAATCTTGGAATAAAACATTTCTTTATATGTGCTCAGAATCTTGACTTTTTCTTTAGAACCACAAGTCTTATCTCTTCTAATCAACTTGTCTTGACTTCTGATCTTCAGCGTTGGAAGCTTGTTTCTTGTCTCCTCTTAATTTCTGATCTCGAAGCAATGGCTTATCATAAATTCTTTCTTCTTTGAACCATATTGAGATTCTTTTCTTGTCGACCATTCATCATTCCATAGAACTACTGATGTTACCATATAAATAGAACTCAATGGTTCTTCTTTTGAGTGGTAATGTGATTCTGATGACATCTTGATTAAGACTATCCAGAATACTAAAAATTTATATCTTTACACTCAATGAAACCATTAGAACTAAAATTGTTATGCATAAAATATATGCTTGTTATCATCAAAACTTAGAGATTAAACACATATCCAAATCTTGTTCTTACAAGAATATCTTGTTCTCTTGAAGATGTAGAATGAGAAGATTGTATAAATGGAGGAGTTTGTTATTCAGGAGGGGTTTGATGTTCAGGACGGGTTTTATGTTTAGGGAATTGTGGTTCTAGTATGGGTTGGCCTTGTATAGCTTGTTCAATAGTAACTTCAAGATAGCTTCAGCAACAACTTCTATTTCCTTGGCATGTTCCTTTAGAAAATCAGCATCTGATGGTTCCTCCATAATATTTTTCTTCAAAGCAGATGCAAGAATCTTGGCTCCCACTTGCTTATATTCGCTAAGTAGGACATGAGCTTGTTTTTTCATCTCCCTGGCCCTACTTTTTAGAAGTTTAACATCTTCCTCTTCCTCTTCTTACTCAAGAGGTATAATCACCTTCCTCAGTTTCTTCATAGGAGCTGAGATTATAGAAGATGAAGTAGTCTTCTGAGGAGTTCTTCTATTTGTTCCACTTCTTGTCTTGTTAGGCATCAAGATAGTATAAGAGACTACACCATTCACCTTCTTCCGAACCAGAGCCACAACCTTCTTCTTTGGTGGCTTTTGAGTGTCCTTCTAAACTTTAGAAGCAACCACTTTAGCTTCGTTGAAGGCTTGTAAACATATTTAGGTGCCTCTGGAATATCATCCATAGTTATAATAACACAGGTGTCTTCTCTAGCCATCTTGATATACTCATGAATCATCTATGGGTTGTCCAGCTTAAAGATGATAGGAAAATCCTAAGGTATATAGTCTTGGAACTTCTAATCCTTAGACCAACTTCTGGATTCACCACTGTCTTCTCACTGATAATCTTCATATTTCCTATAATAGCACCAGACAGTAGGCTCTCACAGGATTCTTCCAAGTCCTGATCAGCATAAGTTTCCTTCAGAGTTTCAACCAATCGACTATGATGAAATAACTCATACATAAGCCTTGCATAAGGCACATTCTTCTTATCATGCTTCTGGCTTTCCTTGATAGCTTCCTAAAGGTGGTTAAATATATATGCATCCAAATTGATCTTCTCTCTATTTACCAGAACCCAAATTAAGTGCTTGTGATCCCATGAAATCTGTTCAATACGTCCTTCTCTGGGAATCAGACTACCAATCAAGATTTTGAATAGAAGCTTATATGAAATACGCATATTCTTTACCTTTCCAAAATCATCTGAGTTGGTAAACATATTTGATTTGACCATTTTTTCTTATGGTCTTCCATCTTTAGTGTTCATAACATACCTTACTTCATTATTCACACTAATAAGTTGAGCAATGTGGCTCTGAGTAATGGTCACTTCAACTCCCATTAATGCAAACCTAATTTCAACTTCATTGAACACCTTCAATCCCATATAAACTCTAGACTTACCTCTATTTGCTTCATCCTCATCAATATTTTCTATGACCTTGGAAGCAGCATTAAGTTCAACAAAAAATTCTACACTAACCCATAAATCCTTAACCAGATATGGGTAAGTAAGACCATTTAGAATTTTAAATTAAGCTATCCATCATTGAGCACCAAAATACCCCCTAAAAGAATACCTATTTACTATGAAAGAATCAAAATCCACCATTTTCTCCAGTATCAGCTTGAGATCATTCTCTCTGGCCTTCAATTTATTGGCTTGATTTTAAAACCCTTTCCATAATTTACTACCATGGGAGCTTATTGCGAAGAAGACACCATTGAAATGGAGTTTAGGTTTCTAAAGGGATTTATGAAAAATGGTTTCTTCTGAGAAGGATTGGGAACGAAAGTATGGGTTGTAAAGTGAGAGAGACAAGTGTACAAAATCTAAATACTGAGTGCTTTGAGTGGAAAGTGTTTTTCAATCTTGATTAAAACAAAATTTAATGACAAATGGGAGAAAAAATATTCAAAGCAATTAATCATAATCCAACGGTTAAAATACATCACCTAATACTCATGTCAGAAAACCTTTCATATATGTGACACATACATGGGACTAGTGTAAAAAAAAGGAAGTTAAAAGATTTTTCACTTATATGCTATCGGGGAGAAATAATCAGATTTTGAGCATCAGAGGATAAGGTGCTTCAGAGGCTACTATCCATAAGAGGATATTATTCATTAGAGGCTAGTTTGGAGCCTATGATCATAGTGGCTTCTGATCACCATCCCATTGATGATCAGTGTCAATGATTTATGTATCTATCACACCATTCTGAACATAGTCTATAATAAAAGGATGATTTATTTCTATGTGTTTGGTTCTAGAATGTATAATTGGATTATTTTTAAAAAAGATAGCAACAATATCATCATAAATGATTGGAATAATTCTTTTGAATCGCGCCTGTATGAAAAAAAGGCATCCATTAGATGTCACGACAGAGTTGAAGCATCAAAAAATTTCTTTGACATAGTAAGTTCCCCACCTAGCATCGAATTCTTTAGTACAGTAAGAATATGGTTAAAAATAAATCAGGGTAAGTTTAGAAGTATCAGCAGATTGTCAACCTAGGCATTAGACATATTCACTTCTAGAAAAATTGATGTTGTAGAGACAAAGTTTGTTCTTTCGTCTAAATAACGACTTGGGTAAAAGTTTGTTGAGGCCAAATTATCGAGACACAAGATTGGGTTGGTAACATACGATATTTACATGATCTTTGGAAATTCCTAGTCTGGTCAAAACCAATTTTGGAACAAGAAAGGCTTTTCATATTATAAGGGATTCCACCTCTTGATTACCATTGTGATCAAGGAATTCTCTAGCAAACCACTCAGGAAAATGGGTTCAATTAGGAAAGGCAACCATGAATAGAGTAAAGTTGTGACATTTTACGAACACCATAACATATCCTGTAAAAGATTCTTGCAAAGTGAGCCCATTATCAGTAGGATTCATCAAGGTCAATCAAGCACCTTCGATCCTCATATTCTCGATCTCTTTATCATTGTCATTGAGTTTATCAATCTGGAGTGATGGTTTAAACATGCCATTCAACCAGAATTGAAGTAGCCAATAAGGGCCAGCCAACAAAAAGTTAGTTCCAGGATTGAAGGTTTTCATAGCTTCGACAGTTAACCCCAAACTATCATATAAGGTGCCTAGTATCATTTGGATCTAGCATATATATTTTCCTTCATGCAGTTTATTAGCTAAGGTTAGAAATATTTTAGCCACTTTCAGTGATTTACAACTAAAGATACAACACAACAACCAAAGCGACAAGAAAGCAATATTCTCTTCGTCGGATACTTCATTTGTATTATGGTCATGATGATCGATTATATAGTGAATGAAGCTAGAACACTCTGTTAAAGCATATGATGTCTTCATTTCTTTCATTTGGGTTAAAAAGCTCCCCAAATGGTTGAAGACTTGCGATGGATGCTATATCGAAAATTGTTGGTATGATCATTCCAAAAAGGAGTTGAAAGGTATTTCATGTACTTTTCCAGAAATACAAGGAAGCAACCGATATGTTTTGGTAATATGAGGGAACTACTTTTGACAACTGAATTAAGTCGTAGATCCCCATATCTTTCCAGGTTTCAACTTTGTTCTTTTCGACTTTCTCTAGTCAATAGAGGCAATCTTCATGATTTTAAATAATGGATAAGAGAGAAACACTTGAAGATTATTTCTCATATAACCTAAGTTAATATGGTTCTCTACTTCAACAAAATATTTATCGTTAAGCTCTGTTGTATTAACTAAAATTGATTCCTTAGGTGTCTTCGTCTCATCGACGTTGTTAGCCTTAGAGAGTTTTGTTTGAACCGCCAATTTGGCGCTAAGATTATCAGCATTAGTCGATGGATTTTTCAAGCTAGAAATAGGCTTTGTGCGATGATAAGTAGGGAAGATTTCCCTCAGTTTCTCAGCATCTGCTTTAGGGTCAAGAAATGGACCCATAAACGCATAAGTTATTCCAGATATAGAGAAATATATTAATACCTAGGATTTATAGATGTGCAGTTTTTCTTCGTGAAGAGGTGGTTCAGGAAAATATTCTTGTTTATCGGAGATGAGTGGAGCTAAAATCTTAGTGACAAGAGGTAGAGATTCCTTTGAGCTCTTCGAGTCTTTGGAGTTCTTTGATTTGGAAGCAACCATGGTGAAAATCGTAGAAGGCTCAAAGAAAAGGTTTGATTTTTGTGATTTTTGGGAAGAAAACTGTGAGAAACTTGAAGAAGATGAGAAGCTAAAAAGGAAGAAACAAGAAAAATAGGAGAATCTATAGTGAAATTTTGGCACTTTTAAATGGATGTTAAGACTGATGTCCCAAAACCAAACCATATTTTCAAGGCAGATGTTAAGACATCATCTACTAACAAAATACTTTACCAAAACAATAAATTATGCAGAAGTAAATTGCAGAAGGTAAAAGACACAAAAAATTGTTAACCCAGTTCGATTTAACTCACCTACTTTGCGGGTATCCAAGAAAGCAAGGAAATCCACTATGATAGTATTAGTTCAAAGCTAAACAACCATATCGTACAACTTATCACCTAATCACTACCTTATGCAACTTCTACCTAGGAACCTCCTAGATATGAGAACCCCCTCTCACTTCCCACAGTCACCTCAGTGACAATACTCAGTTTTTCTTAAAAGATTTTTATTGAGAATATTGAACAATGAACAATCAGTCAAACTCTATGTATCAACATGATAAATGAGTGACATACACAAAAATACAACACTCTAAAAAGAATCCTAAACCCTAAGACTCTTGTATAATAAATTATCCTTATTTTTCTTAAGTTTCATTAGGTTTAGGTCTTTCCTTTTAAAGACCTTAGCTGTCCACGGGCTTCGAATTCTTTGCCAAATTTGTTATAGACGTACCAGCTGATGGCTGCACCAATTATGTAGAAAAATATCCTTGAATCATGGAACAAAATAACATAAGTTTCCTAAATTATCTCAACATCCAATTTTAGAAACTAATGTATAGTTGGAGATAAAAATAATTGTTCAAAATAAAATCTTCCTGGCCTGCACAAATAAGTGAGATCTATCTAAGAGAATTTCACAAAATCAAATCAAATCTATCAAGAAAGTAATAGCAGAATCTGCTATATCCGTTGGAAAGGATGAAACAACATCTTTCTCAACATTTGGTGTTAGTAGTACCTGCTATGACAATTGTTCAAGATGTCACAACATCTTGTCCAACATCTGGTTGTGATGCATGTTTTCCCAAATGAAACATGTTTTACCAAAATTGTTGCCAATCATAAAATTACAGACCTAAAAATCTCCCCCCTTGGCAAATTTTGGCTAAAACAACCGTTGTACCCCAAAATTTGCCCTCCCATTTTACTCAACACATGCCTATTGAGTTCCTCAACTTGCCCAAGGATGCCTAAGGATTGACCAGACAATTCTCCTACTAAGGCAATGAACCCCCAACTAGGGTTTCCATTTTCATCAAGATGTTTGAGATCAAGTTGTCTCAAATGATTCACATGGTCCTAATATGTCACCAAGATCATCCATTCCAAGTCTCATGCTTTGCTCAATAAGTTTTCTCAAACAATTGCTCAAGTATTGGAAAATCAACTATGTTAGGTCAAAAGTCAACTGTGACCTATATACAGTCAAACTTCAAGATTTTTGGTCAACATCAACATTTTGAAGTGATATCCATCATTTTATCAAGGGTTGATCATGATTCCTCAAGAAATTCTCCTAATTCATCAAAAGTCAAAAATAGAAAATTAGGGTTTTTATAGGAAAAGTAAACCAAACCTTGACCAAGCATAACTTTCTCATGATTTATCAAAAAATTTCCAATCAAAGCTCGTTTTGAAGAGAATCTAATTCCCTACAACTTCTCTTCAGCCCTCAAGTCCAAGAAATTCACCATTTGAAAGATACAAGTTTATATGTTACAAGTCATTTTGAGAAAGTCAATAAAAGCCACTTTTTTCCAAGACCTTTAACATCAAGATAACATCTTCAAAATCAAAATTTATCAGAAGAGGGATTGAAGTAGACATCTTGGCTTTCCAAAAAGTACAAGATCATCACCATGAGATGAAAATTGATCTAGTTATGGCTTGCCCAAGTTGGGAAAATTTGGGAAATTTCAAGAAATATGTGTGATACGGTGGCAGAACCGACTGTTATACTGGTTTGCATTTTTTGTTCGCAAATGTCGCAGTAAGCAAGAGTCGCCACTGACTTTTATTTTATCCAACAAAGGAAAAGGAAAAAGAACAGAAAAAACATTTTTCGAGATATTTCTGAGTATGGGGGGTAGATTATGGAAAGGGAAGGTATTAGCACCCTTTCCATCCATGGTTTTCCATGGGCTCTTAGGTACTTGCTCATCTTTTAAATATTTGATTAGTGTGTTTGTGTGCTTTTGAAAAGTTTTGATAATGCCTTAGTGCGGCGATTCACTTGATGGTAACCCTTGTATCAGTTCTCAAGTGTGTGATAAAATGTTTTGAAAACTTTAGTTTGAAAAGAGTTTTGAAAGTGTAGGGTGTAAAAAGTTGTTTGAGCAAGTACCTAACAGTTATCTACCTACTCGAAAAAAGCTTGTTCTTTTCCTCCTATCCTTTAGATCGTGTTATCCTACTATTAGTGAGTAGGTAACCCTAGTCGTTGGATGTTGAGGGACTATCGAAAGGGATGAAATGGTCATTGAAGGCAACATGTAAGGATACCTTAGCATTTCGAAAGGAATGTCATCATATAGGCGTAGGCAACATTGAGGGACAAGATCATTTCTCGTAGGAAAATCGAGGGACATTAAGGGACTATGATCTTTATGATGACTTTAACCGAGGGTCTTTGCTAAGATACCACTATGTTCGAGGGACATGACCATTGTTTCCGAGGCAACCAAGTAAGGTATACCCTAGGGGTGCAAGTGTGCAACAGTGTTTGTTTTCAGATATTTATCTTGTAATTAAGTGATGTTATGTTTAATTAGTTTACCGGCCTTTCCATACAATCCTATTAGTCTAAGCATTGCATAAAATATAGTAGTAGAAGGTAAAGGCGGAAATATAAACCTAGGCTATTACAGAGCTTTGGGGCAGTTACATAATAATGAAGAGTGCAAAAAAATAATCCTAAAACTATTACATCCCGGAAGCAATTACATAATTAGAAAAAAAATGCGAGAAAAGATAAATCTACGCTATTATATTGATTATGCGATCTATACAATTTTTCTAGAAATTAAAATGTAAAAGAATAAATAAAAAGAAATTAAGGAAAAATAAAAACCTACAATTCTAAGTTAATGTTTTTGGTGTGTTTTTGTAGAAATTTTTTTTAAGTTAATTATAAAAACCTAATTCTAACTAATTTTAATAAAAAAAAGTTAATTAACTTAATTTATTGATAAATGAAAAAAAGCGAAAAATTCAGTTACTAACTAAAACAAAAACCTAATCCTAATTTGTTAAAAAAATGGTTAATTAAAGGGTTAATTACAAAGAAAACCTAAAATCTAATTGTTTTCCTAATTTGCGGGAAAAAAGTTAATTAATTAAATTAAAGAGTTAATAATAATTAAAAAAAACTTAAAACCTAAATTAATTAGGGTTTGTAAAAAAAGTTAAGTTTGTCAATTAATAGGGTTTTTGATTTAAATAAAATTAGAGTTTATATGAATTTAGGGTTTTTAAGGAAGATATTAAGGAGAAAGAAATGGGGCAAAATAGGTAAAAAATAAGCAAAATTATACATATTGCCAGGGGGTGGGTGTTGAACCAAAAATTAATTTAAAACCTAAAATTAGATTAAAAAAACCTTAAAATTAATTATTCGAGTTTATTATGAAAAATCAAAGGTTTGTGAAAAATGTTAAGTTTTATGAAAAAGATTTTAAATAGAAAGAATGAAAATAGGTAAAAGGATAAATAGAAAGGAAGAAAACCAAAACCAATAGGGGTGGTTGTTGAACCCACGCCCTTAACCTTCTCAAGATGTCTGCCTCGCCATGCATTGATGGCTATTCTATTTTGGCCTCGGTGTTTTGTAATAACCCTGCATGGGACCCTGTCTAAATCTGCAGTGTTGAATCTCATGGACACATTAAATAAATTACTATATCATGAAATACAAATAAAGTAAATATATGAAATTTTTGTAATATTAAAATCGATATGACATGTATGAATGCTTCTATACCCTTTTGAACATGAAGATCAAACCAGCCTTATCCTTACTGGAGAAGTAGTGAGATGTGGGTTTGTAACAAGGATGGCTTGTTTGTAGTGAGATGGGGGTTTGTAATAAGGATATCAAGGTTTTTAGGGTTCTTGAAAGAATTTGATATTTTGACAGGGTTGTGGCAAATGCTTTTTTTTGTCGTGTCCTGTTTGTGTGAAAAAAGTGAGATTGTGTAATGAAAATTAGAGAAAAGATATGGGCTTTGAATGTGCAACTGGGCCTCCAATAACCACAAGCAATAGTGCATATTTTTATTCACTTAAGTCCGTTATGTTCTAGGCTAAATCGCAAGGGCTTAAATGCAATATTTGAAGTTAAAATGTGAAAACAAAATGTATCCGACATCGAGAAATAACCCCTGTCCGAAAATAGGATCAATCGGATAAATGGTGAATTAGTTATGAATTTTTGAAGTTTTGGCTCAGACAAACGTGTTTTGGGCTCCAGTGTCAACTCTGACACGTTCTTCAATAAAAAACTGGTATTGTTAGGAGCATAACCCGGTCTCAACTTTGGAAGAAAAGTTGTAGATCTCTGAGTCAGTGACCTTGTGTAAAAATATGGGCCCGGTCCGATAAAAATTGACCGAGTTATGAATTTTTTGAAGTTTCGACCCAGATGAAATGATATTCAGCATTCATGATTTTCAGCGCGTCACGCGCACTCTGAGTAATAAACGAAGACCTTTTGGATACCGTTCGAACTCAATACCACTTGTGAAAACTTAGCCAACTCAATTTGTGAAATGTTTGCGCAGGAAATAGCTCGATACGATGAAAATTGACCAAGTTATAATTTTCTGAACATGACGCAAATAAACTTCTGTCACAAATTTTCTGTATGAAAATACTTGATAAATCTGCATTTTAGAAGACCTTCTGATCGAAATTGGCTTCCAGCCGTGAGAGATGAAAATATGGATGACGTCAAGACGGAACTTTGGCCACTGGAATGGGTTCAAAACAAGCCAAGATATTCAAGTTATGAATTTTTTAGTGCGTAAAAACTGCACTTTCAACACACTTTTTCACCACATTTCTTCGAGAAAACTCACACATTCAGAGACCTTCTTTAAAGAATTGACTCTTGATCCGAACCTGAATTGGAGAATACGTTATCAGAGATATCTTGGCGAAAGAACACTTGAATATGACGCGTCGGGTTGGACTTGTGAATCTTTGAACCCCGAATCATTGCAAAACGGCGAACCGATCTTCAGCATGAAAAATACTCTGAGAACATTCATTGGCAAAATAAACGTCACTTGTAACCTGAAGAAGCTTGATAAATATACCTTTATTCCATAATCATAAAACCAATAATATGCGTGTATGAAAAGAGGGTAAATTTTGGGGTACAACAGCTGCCCTTGTTCAATCTTCTTAAACCTGAAGATTTAGATTGGCTTGTCTTCCTTTCATGATCTGAAGGTAGAAGATGATTGAACACTAGAGTGCCCAGAAATTTGAACTCGTCTGTAATGATGCTTGACTATGTAGGTAGTATCAGGAATGGGCTTACAAATTCCATTTAGAGGAGACGACGGAAGGTCACCAGAGATGGGCTTAAAGATGCCATCTAGAAGATGTGACGGAGAATCGTCGGAGATGGGCTTAAAGATGCCATCTAGAGGATGTTGATTTCCCGAGATATTCCTTTGATGTGAATTCTTGTTCCTGTCGTTGAGAAGGAATCTGCTGAGGAATGTTGGTCTCTGTCTTGGGAGAAATAGAATTTTAGGAGCTTCAGTTGTCCGTTACTCTACTGGGGAATCATCTCTTAGTCGAGGAGGTGAAAGTGAACCGCTATCTGGTCGTGCTCCAGGCTTTACAGTGACTTTCTGAGGATAATAATATTAACTGCTATCTGGTCGTGCTCCAAGTTTCGCAGTTGCTTACTGGGGAGATGAGATTAAACTTGTTATCTGGTCGTGCTCCAGGCTTTGCAATCTCAAAAATTGTTATCTGGTCGTGCTCTAGGTTTCAAAAGGAATTAAGTGGTTGTCTGGTTGCATCCGGGTTTCAACTTGATTTTAAGGCATACTAATATCCGGTCGTTTCCAGGCTTCATAGTAATTGGCCGAGTAAACTGCTATCTAGTCAAATTCCAAGCTTCGCAATACCTCATGCTGTTATCTGGTCGTGTCCCAGGATTCAGTAATTAAGATATTATCCGGTCGATTTCCGGGCTTCATAGCTTGAATTTGAGATATACCACTATCTAGTCGATTCCAGGCTTCGTAGTATTTTGGAGAAATTAAGATATTATCCGGTCGATTTCCGGGCTTCATAGCTTGAATTTGAGATATACCACAATTTGGTCGATTCCAGGCTTCGTAGTATCTTATATTGTTATCTGGCCGTGTCCCAGGCTTCACAGTATGATGTATTATTGGTTGACTATTATCCAGTCGATCTCCGGGCTTCATAGCTTTTTTAACTGGAATAGAAATCTTAGTATCAATTTGACTGAACCAGGGAAAACTTGTGAGAACTTCAACTGGGAGAGAAATGTTAGTATCAATTTGATTGATCCCGGGAGAGGTCTTGGATTAACTTTGACTGGCATAGAAATCAGGGGAATCTTAGCGGTGATTCGGCTGACCCAGACGAAAGTCTTAGAACATCTTCAACTAGAATAGAAACCTTAGTGTCGGTTTGACTGAACCAGAGAAAATGTTGGAATATCTGCAACTGGAATAGAAACCTTGGTGTCGGTTTGACTGAACCAAAGAGAACTCGTGAGAACTTGATTGCGTCTTTCCCTGAAAGGTAAAGAGTTAGTCGTATGTAATGTCATGATGTATGAAGTGTATTAAGTAATGATGTTCTCAAAATAAATGTGATTGTGTTGTATAACATGTATGCACATGACATGATGTACGGATATGCAATGTTATTGTGGTATTCTCTAACTGGGGAAAATAAATCCTGGACTGCTGCTGGAGAGTATGAGGAGTTGAGTTCTTCGTTTCCGCTTGGGATAGTGACCGAAGATGATGAGCTGGAGATTTACATCCATTCTGCCTGAGAATATTCTGCCAGGAGAGACTCTGTCTGAGAATAATCCTGCGGGGGAATGACTCTGTGGGGAAGAGAGATACTCTGTTAGAAGATCTGCTAATTTGGAGAAATAAACTCAGCTGGGGATGAACTTCCATTTCTGGAGAGAAGAGATTTGTTGGAGAGAAGAGCTTCTGCCGTCAGAAAAATAAACTCTGCTTGGTAGAAAAAACTTTATAAATTGTTTATGGTTATAAAGCTCGGCTGGGGAATGCAGGCATTAGCTTTCTGAATGAACCCGTTGGGGAAGGAATTCCTGCTTGGGGATGCAGAGGTCGGACCTTGGTTGTCTCGGCTCGTGGGGAATATAGGTATCACTGGCTTGTATGTGATAGTGACTTCGCTTCCACTTGTCTCTTCCCCTTGTACCATGATGGAAAAAGTACATGCGGAGATTTTGTGGATGGATCTATGTCGTGTTTCTACTTGAACATGTATTTAATGAGTGTCAGGATGACATCCGTCTCTGGATCGTATCTGAACTGTACTTGAAACATGTGTTGAATGAGTGTCAAAATGACATCCGTCTCTGGATCGTATCTGAACTGTACTTGAAACATGTGTCGAATGAGTGTCAGAATGACATCCGTCTCTAGATTGTATCTGAACCGTTTCTCGGTGTATGAAAATATTGAATAAGTAACAGAATGACATCTGCATCTAGATCATATCTGAACCGTATCTGAAAGCTGAATCTGAATGAATATCAGAATGGCATCCGTATCTGGAGCGTATTTGAACTGTATCTGAAAGCTGAATTTGAATGAGTATCAGAATAGCATCCGTATCTGGAGCTTATCAGAACTGTATTTGAAAGATGAATCTGAATGAGTATTAGAATGACATCCGTATCTGGAGCGTATCTGAACTGTATATGAAATCTGAATGAGTATCAGAATGGCATCCGTATCTGAAGCGTATCTGAACTGTATCTAAAAGCTGAATCTGAATGAGTATCAGAATGACATCCGTATCTAGATCGTATATGAACTATATCTGAAAGTTGAATCTGAATGAGTATTAGAATGGCATCTGTATCTGGAGCGTATCTGAACTGTATCTGAAAGCTGAATCTGAATGAGTATCAGAATGGCATCCGTATCTGGAGCATATCTGAACTGTATCTGAAAGATGAAACTGAATGAGTATCAGAATAGCATCCGTATCTGGAGCGTATCTGAACTGTATCTGAAAGTTGAATCTGAATGAGTATCAGAATGGCATCCGTATCTGGGGCGTATCTGAATTGTATCTGAATGAGTATCAGAATGGCATCCGTATCTGAAGCGTATATGAACTATATCTGAAAGATGAATCTGAATGAGTATCAGAATGGAATCTGTATCTGGAGCGTATCTAAACTGTATCTGAAAGCTGAATCTGAATGAGTATTAGAATGGCATCCGTATCTGGAGCGTATCTGAACTATATCGGAGAGCTGAATCTGAATGAGTATCAGAATGGCATCCGTATCTGGAGCGTATCTGAACCGTTTCTCGATTCTGGTACTCTTGCTGAATGCTAATCAAGGTATAAGTCTTCCACTGATAGACAGGTGACAGGACATAGTCGTACGTTTTAAATCCCTAACTTTTGCCTGGTCCTCCCTTTCGGGTTTTCAGTCTACTGGGATACCCTTTTTTGCCCAAGCCTCCCTTTCAGGTTTTCGACTTGCCGGGTGTACAAATTTTCATTTTTTTATTCCTAATTTTTGCCTGAACCCTTTTGGTTCACCGGGATTCCCTTATTTTTGCCTAGGTGTGTCAACCTAGCGGGTCTTTTTTTCATGCGTAATATTTTCCGACTATGTCCACGCTTTCAGGATGTAGAGAGTTGTCACTGTCCATAGTGTTGTGTTGTATTACTGTCAAAAATGTTTTCTTGATGGCACATGATTCGTTGCTGGAATGCATGCGTAATGCCCCAAGCGATTCAGATGGAGATCTGCCCCTGGTTATTTGGCACTTTTGGAGAGACTTCTCCAGGTGTGTTTAGACATCGTGTCATGCCCCTTGCTTATGGAAGACCTGTTATTGGAAGTGTCTTTCCCGCTGAGGTGATTCTGTCCATTGAGAGGATGTCTATTCATCGAATATCCATTGTGCGGATTTCTCTGCTGTCAAACAATTAGTCATATACGAACAATGTCATTTAAAGAATGCAAAACTCATATCTGTCTAGAAGTTTTTTTGAAAATGTGTTTTGTGTAGTAAAACGAAATTTGCAAGAATGTGCTATCAACTCAGGATTCATAACAAAGCCTACAGGAGTCAGGATACCTTTGTAACAGTATGCTCTCAAACTAACCCATGCTTCAGCAAAGACTTTTAAGGTTTATAACGTGGTCTGGTTCACGGTTCAAGAAACAAAGGATAAAGGCTCAAATTTTATTTTTACCCAACCCGCTCTTCGTGATGTTCTTCAGTCCTATGCTCAGTTAATTGCGCGTTTAGATCCCGATTGAGTCTTGAATCTTTGCTCTGATACTTGGTGATGATTCATAAATTGAACATTTATTTTGAAAAGGCGGTCATTTTTGTAATCTTCTTTTTGTCGAGGATTTGTAGTAACCTCTTTTTTTTGGTTTTCGTTATCCCTCCTTTTTCCTGAACTGTTTCTTTTGTGATTACAGTCAATGGGATGCCCCAATTTTTATCTTAAGTCTCCTTCATAGGTTTTGACTTAATGGGCTTTTATTTCGAGAGATAATGACTGCCTGTCTTGATGATTATACAGAACCATCACCATCTTTTGTTTTAGAAAGACGTCTTCAATGCCATTCATTATGTACGAAGCGACAGATTGTGACTGAATGCGCCTCTGAATTAACTGAGAAAACTACCCTGCCCCAGGTTATGATTAAGGGTTTTAATTTGTGTGAAAAGAAAAACTCCTACTTCTTTGGCTCGAAGGGGTTGACTAGGGATTATCTTCCTTATAACTCCACTGTTTAGGATTTAAAACAACGCCTGTACATCGTCAGTAGGGTCTGTTCAAAAGCATACTGTAGAGATTGTGGTATCATTTTCGTCATCCTCCCTCTAAGGCTTAGAGTTTTTAATCGAGAGTTGAATATCACAAAAGGAAATAAGAACGCATTTTTGAAATAGTGAATACGAATGAATTGATTCAAGACAAACATGTGCAATGCATTGATGAAATAACGAGGTTTGATATGAATAAATGTTCAAACAAATCAAAAGAAAATTACACATTGAAAATTCTAATGAACGAAAAGTCTTCTTGTGAGAACTTGTCACTTCAGATGGTATGCCTTGGAGGGATGGCAGAAGAACTCAGCCTGATCGTCTTGTGCGAATTCTAGCCCTCCTTCATCAATTAGGTCTTGAATTTTATTTCTCAATGTTCAACAGTTGTTGGTGTCATGTCCAGGACTGTTGGAGTGGTACACACATCTTGCATTTGGATTGTACCTTAGGGAGGCTATGTTGGGATTCTGAGGAGGGTCCCTTAATATAACCAACTTGGCCTTCAACAGGCGTTGCAATGCTTGAGCCAATGACATGTTGATTTCGGTGAAGCGTCTTTCAGATGTATTCTTCTTATGCTGATTGCCCCGTTATCATTGGAGAGGTTGTGGTTGGGCTCGTGATGTAGTAGCAATCTGGAAAGGTCTGTTCCTGACCAAACCAACCTCTTCTCTCACTGGGGGCTGATTAATGCCTTGATCCACAATTTTAACTGTTTGTTTCATGGATCTGCATCCATCTTGGTGAAGCTTGTTAAGGAAGACTCTTAGCCCTTCTTGTCCTCGAGCTAAGTTTTGGATAAGATCCATCTTCCCCAGCATATGGATTCTCATTGCTTCTACCTCAGCTTGAAGTTGTTCCAATTGTTCATCCTTGTTGTTGTCAGGACGTTCCTTGGTCAGATTCCTGACAAAGAGTGTTTTCAGGTCTTCTTGCCCCTTGGATAGATTCAGGAGAAATTCCTTGAACTGGGCATCTTGAGCTTGGAGATCTCTGTTATCTTGTTCGAGAGCCATTGCTAAAATAAACAGCAAGAACATGAGAGACCTACCTTGAAACATGTTTATGCAATGATATGTTTGATATATGTATGCAATGTTTTCAAAGATCTCGCGGGGGTAAACAAGAAAATGTCAGAAGTTGAGATTTTGAAGCTTTGATTGAAGAACTTTGTATCATTGAGAGTCCTTCGACGAGAGTCAAGCTCAGCATATCAAGTGGGTCATAGCCCCTGACTCAAGTTGTTGAGTTTTGATCTTCTGACGACATTGGCTTGAGGAAAATAAATCCCTTGCCCCTTGCTAGACGTCTGATTTATTGTAACCTGTATCACAGGCCCTCGAGATCCTAGTAATGGTTAGTCATGATATGCTATGGTATGATGTTATGATGTGTATGCTATGCGTTTAAGCAAAGGTGCGAAGTGATGTAAGCAAGTAAACCCTGCAAGAAATCCAAGTTATTGGATGATAACTGTAAACAAAACCTGCAAGGCACTCATGTTTTCAGGTAATAAAACTCTTCAAGTAGTTCAAGTTGTAAGCACACAAGTCACGCAAACAACCTTAGGTTTAGGCTTGCATGGGTTTTAAGGTTATACCCTCTTGAAGCTTAGTTGGTTTCAAACCTGTCTTAGAAAAGTAACCGGGTTCTAAAGATTCTTAATATCACTGATCATCCTTTATCGAGCATTATTTCAGCTCAAGCAATCTTTTCTTGCGGCCAAAATATCCTGAAAGTCTGATCTCAATGAGTGTAGCATCGAGTAACAACCAATCCTCAGCTTTATACCGAGGCCGGCTATCTCACTACTTTCTAATGGCCAAGTTTGTTCAACTAAGGTTCTAAGGTCCGTTAGTGCTTCACGACACCATGCGGCGGCCTCGTATTCTCCTCGTTTCCACACGAAGAATACCGGTACCAACCAAAGTGTCACACCAACATAGCCATCGCTTAAACCATAGCGGTCTATGCCATACAGTCTCCACAATCTATTGCTATTTACCTAAAAAGTGTCCCCAGATCAGGTTGTAGGATCTTTAATAATACCCAAACAAAAACCCTTAAAGATAAAGCAGGCAAAGCAAACAAGAAAGCAATTTAAAAATGACCTAGATCCTAAGGTAAACCCCACTTTATAAAACTCCCCAGCAGAGTCTCCAGTTCTGTGATACGGTGGCAAAACCGATTGTTATATTGGTTTGCGTTTTTTGTTCACAAATGTCGCGGTAAGCAAGAGTCGCCATCGAATTTTATTTAATCCAACAAAGGAAAAGGAAAAAGAACAGAAAAAACCTTTTTCGAGATATTTCTGAGCATGGGGGGTAGATTATGGAAATGGAAGGTATTAGCACCCTTTCCATCCATGGTTTTCCATGGGCTCTTAGGTACTTGCTCATATTTTAAAAATTTGCTTGGTGTGTTTGTGTGCTTTTGAAAAGTTTTGAAAATGCCTTAGTGTGGTGACTCACTTGATGGTAACCCTTGTATCAGTCCTCAAGAGTGTGATAAAATGTTTTGAAAACTTTAGTTTGAAAAGAGTTTTGAAAGTGTAGGGTGTAAAAATTTGTTTGAGAAAGTACCTAACAATTATCTACCTACTCGAAAAAAGCTTGTTATTTTCCTCCTATCCTTTAGACTGTGTTATCCTACTATTAGTGAGTAGGTAACCCTAGTCGTTGGATGTTAAAGGACTATCGAAAGGGACGAAATGGTCATTGAAGGCAACATGTAAGGATACCTTAGCATTTCGAAGGGACTGTCATCATATAGGCGTAGGCATTATCAAGGGACAAGATCATTTCACGTAGGAAACTCGAGGGACATTGAGGGACTATGATCTTTATGATGACTTTAACCGAGGGTCTTTGCTAAGATACCCATACGTTCGAGAGACATGACCATTGTTTTCGAGGCAACCAAGTGAGGTATACCCTAGGGGTGCAAGTGTGCAACAGTGTTTGTTTTCAAATATTTATCTTGTAATTAAGTGATGCTATGTTTAATTAGTTTACCGGTCTTTCCATACAATCCTATTAGTCTAAACATTGCATAAAATATAGTAGCAGAAGGTAAAAGAGGAAATGTAAACCTAGGCTATTACAGAGCTTTGGGGCAGTTACATAATAATGAAGAGTGGGAAAAGATATCCTAAAACTATTCCATTTCGGAAGCAATTACATAATTAGAAAAAAAATGTGAGAAAAGATAAATCTATGCTATTACATTGATAATTCGATCTATACAGTTTTTCTAGAAATTAAAATGTAAAAGAATAAATAAAAAGAAATTAAGGAAAAATTAAAATCTAAAATTCTAAGTTAATGTTTTCGGTGTTTTTTTGTAGAAAATAATTTTAAGTTAATTAAAAAAACCTAATTCTAACTAATATAAAAAAAGTTAATTAACTTAATTTATTAATAAATGAAAAAAAGCCAAAAATTCAATTACTAACTAAAACAAAAACCTAATCCTAATTTGTTAAAAAAATGGTTAATTACAAAGAAAACCTAAAATCTAATTGTTTTCCTAATTTGTAGAATAAAAAGTTAATTAATTAAATTAAAGAGTTAATAAAAAAAGAGTTAATAATAATTTAAAAAAAAACTTAAAACCTGCATTAATTAGGGCTTGTAAAAAAAAGTTAAGTTTGCCAATTAATAGGGTTTTTGATTTAAATAAAATTAGAGTTTATATGAATTTAGGGTTTTTAAGGAAGATATTAAGGAGAAAGAAATGAGGCAAAAAGGGTTAAAAATAAGCAAAATTATACATATTGCCAGGGGTGGGTGTCGAACCAAAAATTAATTTAAAACCTAAAATTAGATTAAAAAAACATTAAAATTAATTATTCGAGTTTATTATGAAAAATAAAAGGTTTGTGAAAAATGTTAAGTTTTATGAAAAACGTTTTAAACAGAAAGAATGAAAATAGGTAAAAGGATAAATAAAAAAGGAAGAAAACCAAAACCAATAGGGGTGGTTGTTGAATCCACGCCTTTAACCTTCTCAGGATGTCTGCCTCGCCATGTATTGGTGGTTGTTCTACTTTGGC
The DNA here is from genome assembly GCA_948472305.1 of Vicia faba. NCBI lineage: Eukaryota > Viridiplantae > Streptophyta > Magnoliopsida > Fabales > Fabaceae > Vicia > Vicia faba. The sequence goes on along the minus strand of OX451739.1, from coordinate 1,150,094,692 downwards.
CTCGGTGTTTTGTAATAACCCTGCATGGGACCATGTCTAAATCTGCAGTGTTGAATCTCATGAACACATTAAATAAATTACTATATCATGAAATATAAATAAAGTAAATATATGAAATTTTGTAATATTAAAACTGATATGGCATATATGATTGCTTCTATACCCTTTTGATCATGGAGATCAAACCAGGCTTACCCTTACTGGAGAAGTAGTGAGATATGGGTTTGTAACAAGGATGGCTTGTTTGTAGTGAGATGGAGGTTTGTAAAAAGGATTTCAAGGTTTTTAGGGTTCTTGAAAGAATTTGATATTTTGACAGGGTTGTGGCAAATGTTTTTTTATCGTGTCCTGTTTGTGTGAAAAAAGTGAGATTATATAATGAAATTAGAGAAAAGATATGGGCTTTGAATGTGCAATTGGGCCTCTAATAACCACAAGCAATAGTGCATATTTTTATTCACTTGAGTCCGTCATGTTCTAAGCTAAATCGCAGGGGATTAAGTGCACTTTTTGAAGTTGAAATGTGAAAACAAAATGTAGCTGACATCCAGAACTAACTCCTGTCCGAAAATAGGCTCAATTGGATAAACGGTGAATTAGTTATGAATTTTTGAAGTTTTGGCTCAGACAAACTTATTTTGGGCTCCAGTGTCAACTCTGACACGTTCTTCAATAAAAAACTGGTATTGATAGGAGCATAACCCAATTTCAACTTTGGAAGAAAATTTTTAAATCTCTGAATCAGTGACCTTGTGTAAAAATATGGGCCTGATCCGATAAAAATTGACCGAATTATGAATTTTTTGAAGTTTCGACCCAGATGAAATAATATTCAGCATTCAGGATTTTCCGCGCGTCACGCACAATCTGAGCAATAAACGAAGACCTTTTGTGTACTGTTCGAACTCAATACCTCTTGTGAAAACTTAGCCAACTCAATTTGTGAAATTTTGGCACAGGAACCAGCTCGATACGATGAAAATCGACCAAGTTATGATTTTCTGAACATGACACAAATAAACTTCTCTCACAAATTTTCTGTACGAAAATACTTGATAAATCCTCATTTTTGAAGACCTTCTGATCGAAATTGGCTTCCAGCCGTGAGAGATGAAAATGTAGATGAATTCAAGATGGAATTTTATCCACTGGAACGAGTTCAAAACAAGCCACGATCTTCAAGTTATGAATTTTTTAGTGCGTAAAAACTGCACTTTCAACACACTTTTTCACCACATTTCTTCGAGAAAACTCACACATTCGGAGACCTTCTTTAAAGAATAGACTCTTGAGCCGAACCTAAATTTGAGAATACGTTATCAGAGATATATTGGCGAAAGAACACCTGAATATGACACGCCGGGTTGGACTTGTGAATCTTTGAACCCCGAATCATTGCAAAACGGCAAATCGATCTTCAGCACGAAAAATACTCTGAGAACATCCATTGGCGAAATAAACGTCACTTGTAACCTGAAGAAGCTTGATAAATATACCTTTATTCCATAAGCATAAAACCAATAATATGCGTGTATGAAAAGAGTGTAAATTTTTGGGTACAACAATATGCATTGGGCAAATTTGAATTTTTAAGGCAATGGCTCAAATTCTTGAACTTCAAACATATTTCTAAGACTATAGAGGACCCCTAGGACCATTTTTGCATAGTCTTGATTTTATTTAATTAAAAAATCAAATAAATCAAGATTATTGCAAAGTATATGGACTGTTGTACCCCAATATTTGCCCTCTCATATTTCTCAAAGCATTTCAAGAAAGATCTCCAAGTTGCTCAAGGTTGTTTAAGGGTTGGTCAGACAAGCTCTCTCCTAAGGCAGTCTACTTCAAATTAAGGTTTCATGTTGCATCAAGATACTTGAGTACAAATGACCCCAAGTGCTCACCAATTTCTTAATGAGTGTCAGGATGACATCCGTCTCTGGATCGTATCTGAACTGTACTTGAAACATGTGTTGAATGAGTGTCAAAATGACATCCGTCTCTGGATCGTATCTGAACTGTACTTGAAACATGTGTCGAATGAGTGTCAGAATGACATTCGTCTCTAGATTGTATCTGAACCGTTTCTCGGTGTATGAAAATATTGAATAAGTAACAGAATGACATCTGCATCTAGATCATATCTGAACCGTATCTGAAAGCTGAATCTGAATGAATATCAGAATGGCATCCGTATCTGGAGCGTATTTGAACTGTATCTGAAAGCTGAATTTGAATGAGTATCAGAATAGCATCCGTATCTGGAGCTTATCAGAACTGTATTTGAAAGATGAATCTGAATGAGTATTAGAATGACATCCGTATCTGGAGCGTATCTGAACTGTATATGAAATCTGAATGAGTATCAGAATGGCATCCGTATCTGAAGCGTATCTGAACTGTATCTAAAAGCTGAATCTGAATGAGTATCAGAATGACATCCGTATCTAGATCGTATATGAACTATATCTGAAAGTTGAATCTGAATGAGTATTAGAATGGCATCTGTATCTGGAGCGTATCTGAACTGTATCTGAAAGCTGAATCTGAATGAGTATCAGAATGGCATCCGTATCTGGAGCATATCTGAACTGTATCTGAAAGATGAAACTGAATGAGTATCAGAATAGCATCCGTATCTGGAGCGTATCTGAACTGTATCTGAAAGTTGAATCTGAATGAGTATCAGAATGGCATCCGTATCTGGGGCGTATCTGAATTGTATCTGAATGAGTATCAGAATGGCATCCGTATCTGAAGCGTATATGAACTATATCTGAAAGATGAATCTGAATGAGTATCAGAATGGAATCTGTATCTGGAGCGTATCTAAACTGTATCTGAAAGCTGAATCTGAATGAGTATTAGAATGGCATCCGTATCTGGAGCGTATCTGAACTATATCGGAGAGCTGAATCTGAATGAGTATCAGAATGGCATCCGTATCTGGAGCGTATCTGAACCGTTTCTCGATTCTGGTACTCTTGCTGAATGCTAATCAAGGTATAAGTCTTCCACTGATAGACAGGTGACAGGACATAGTCGTACGTTTTAAATCCCTAACTTTTGCCTGGTCCTCCCTTTCGGGTTTTCAGTCTACTGGGATACCCTTTTTTGCCCAAGCCTCCCTTTCAGGTTTTCGACTTGCCGGGTGTACAAATTTTCATTTTTTTATTCCTAATTTTTGCCTGAACCCTTTTGGTTCACCGGGATTCCCTTATTTTTGCCTAGGTGTGTCAACCTAGCGGGTCTTTTTTTCATGCGTAATATTTTCCGACTATGTCCACGCTTTCAGGATGTAGAGAGTTGTCACTGTCCATAGTGTTGTGTTGTATTACTGTCAAAAATGTTTTCTTGATGGCACATGATTCGTTGCTGGAATGCATGCGTAATGCCCCAAGCGATTCAGATGGAGATCTGCCCCTGGTTATTTGGCACTTTTGGAGAGACTTCTCCAGGTGTGTTTAGACATCGTGTCATGCCCCTTGCTTATGGAAGACCTGTTATTGGAAGTGTCTTTCCCGCTGAGGTGATTCTGTCCATTGAGAGGATGTCTATTCATCGAATATCCATTGTGCGGATTTCTCTGCTGTCAAACAATTAGTCATATACGAACAATGTCATTTAAAGAATGCAAAACTCATATCTGTCTAGAAGTTTTTTTGAAAATGTGTTTTGTGTAGTAAAACGAAATTTGCAAGAATGTGCTATCAACTCAGGATTCATAACAAAGCCTACAGGAGTCAGGATACCTTTGTAACAGTATGCTCTCAAACTAACCCATGCTTCAGCAAAGACTTTTAAGGTTTATAACGTGGTCTGGTTCACGGTTCAAGAAACAAAGGATAAAGGCTCAAATTTTATTTTTACCCAACCCGCTCTTCGTGATGTTCTTCAGTCCTATGCTCAGTTAATTGCGCGTTTAGATCCCGATTGAGTCTTGAATCTTTGCTCTGATACTTGGTGATGATTCATAAATTGAACATTTATTTTGAAAAGGCGGTCATTTTTGTAATCTTCTTTTTGTCGAGGATTTGTAGTAACCTCTTTTTTTTGGTTTTCGTTATCCCTCCTTTTTCCTGAACTGTTTCTTTTGTGATTACAGTCAATGGGATGCCCCAATTTTTATCTTAAGTCTCCTTCATAGGTTTTGACTTAATGGGCTTTTATTTCGAGAGATAATGACTGTCTGTCTTGATGATTATACAGAACCATCACCATCTTTTGTTTTAGAAAGACGTCTTCAATGCCATTCATTATGTACGAAGCGACAAATTGTGACTGAATGCGCCTCTGAATTAACTGAGAAAACTACCCTGCCCCAGGTTATGATTAAGGGTTTTAATTTGTGTGAAAAGAAAAACTCCTACTTCTTTGGCTCGAAGGGGTTGACTAGGGATTATCTTCCTTATAACTCCACTGTTTAGGATTTAAAACAACGCCTGTACATCGTCAGTAGGGTCTGTTCAAAAGCATACTGTAGAGATTGTGGTATCATTTTCGTCATCCTCCCTCTAAGGCTTAGAGTTTTTAATCGAGAGTTGAATATCACAAAAGGAAATAAGAACGCATTTTTGAAATAGTGAATACGAATGAATTGATTCAAGACAAACATGTGCAATGCATTGATGAAATAACGAGGTTTGATATGAATAAATGTTCAAACAAATCAAAAGAAAATTACACATTGAAAATTCTAATGAACGAAAAGTCTTCTTGTGAGAACTTGTCACTTCAGATGGTATGCCTTGGAGGGATGGCAGAAGAACTCAGCCTGATCGTCTTGTGCGAATTCTAGCCCTCCTTCATCAATTAGGTCTTGAATTTTATTTCTCAATGTTCAACAGTTGTTGGTGTCATGTCCAGGACTGTTGGAGTGGTACACACATCTTGCATTTGGATTGTACCTTAGGGAGGCTATGTTGGGATTCTGAGGAGGGTCCCTTAATATAACCAACTTGGCCTTCAACAGGCGTTGCAATGCTTGAGCCAATGACATGTTGATTTCGGTGAAGCGTCTTTCAGATGTATTCTTCTTATGCTGATTGCCCCGTTATCATTGGAGAGGTTGTGGTTGGGCTCGTGATGTAGTAGCAATCTGGAAAGGTCTGTTCCTGACCAAACCAACCTCTTCTCTCACTGGGGGCTGATTAATGCCTTGATCCACAATTTTAACTGTTTGTTTCATGGATCTGCATCCATCTTGGTGAAGCTTGTTAAGGAAGACTCTTAGCCCTTCTTGTCCTCGAGCTAAGTTTTGGATAAGATCCATCTTCCCCAGCATATGGATTCTCATTGCTTCTACCTCAGCTTGAAGTTGTTCCAATTGTTCATCCTTGTTGTTGTCAGGACGTTCCTTGGTCAGATTCCTGACAAAGAGTGTTTTCAGGTCTTCTTGCCCCTTGGATAGATTCAGGAGAAATTCCTTGAACTGGGCATCTTGAGCTTGGAGATCTCTGTTATCTTGTTCGAGAGCCATTGCTAAAATAAACAGCGAGAACATGAGAGACCTACCTTGAAACATGTTTATGCAATGATATGTTTGATATATGTATGCAATGTTTTCAAAGATCTCGCGGGGGTAAACAAGAAAATGTCAGAAGTTGAGATTTTGAAGCTTTGATTGAAGAACTTTGTATCATTGAGAGTCCTTCGACGAGAGTCAAGCTCAGCATATCAAGTGGGTCATAGCCCCTGACTCAAGTTGTTGAGTTTTGATCTTCTGACGACATTGGCTTGAGGAAAATAAATCCCTTGCCCCTTGCTAGACGTCTGATTTATTGTAACCTGTATCACAGGCCCTCGAGATCCTAGTAATGGTTAGTCATGATATGCTATGGTATGATGTTATGATGTGTATGCTATGCATTTAAGCAAAGGTGCGAAGTGATGTAAGCAAGTAAACCCTGCAAGAAATCCAAGTTATTGGATGATAACTGTAAACAAAACCTGCAAGGCACTCATGTTTTCAGGTAATAAAACTCTTCAAGTAGTTCAAGTTGTAAGCACACAAGTCACGCAAACAACCTTAGGTTTAGGCTTGCATGGGTTTTAAGGTTATACCCTCTTGAAGCTTAGTTGGTTTCAAACCTGTCTTAGAAAAGTAACCGGGTTCTAAAGATTCTTAATATCACTGATCATCCTTTATCGAGCATTATTTCAGCTCAAGCAATCTTTTCTTGCGGCCAAAATATCCTGAAAGTCTGATCTCAATGAGTGTAGCATCGAGTAACAACCAATCCTCAGCTTTATACCGAGGCCGGCTATCTCACTACTTTCTAATGGCCAAGTTTGTTCAACTAAGGTTCTAAGGTCCGTTAGTGCTTCACGACACCATGCGGCGGCCTCGTATTCTCCTCGTTTCCACACGAAGAATACCGGTACCAACCAAAGTGTCACACCAACATAGCCATCGCTTAAACCATAGCGGTCTATGCCATACAGTCTCCACAATCTATTGCTATTTACCTAAAAAGTGTCCCCAGATCAGGTTGTAGGATCTTTAATAATACCCAAACAAAAACCCTTAAAGATAAAGCAGGCAAAGCAAACAAGAAAGCAATTTAAAAATGACCTAGATCCTAAGGTAAACCCCACTTTATAAAACTCCCCAGCAGAGTCTCCAGTTCTGTGATACGGTGGCAAAACCGATTGTTATATTGGTTTGCGTTTTTTGTTCACAAATGTCGCGGTAAGCAAGAGTCGCCATCGAATTTTATTTAATCCAACAAAGGAAAAGGAAAAAGAACAGAAAAAACCTTTTTCGAGATATTTCTGAGCATGGGGGGTAGATTATGGAAATGGAAGGTATTAGCACCCTTTCCATCCATGGTTTTCCATGGGCTCTTAGGTACTTGCTCATATTTTAAAAATTTGCTTGGTGTGTTTGTGTGCTTTTGAAAAGTTTTGAAAATGCCTTAGTGTGGTGACTCACTTGATGGTAACCCTTGTATCAGTCCTCAAGAGTGTGATAAAATGTTTTGAAAACTTTAGTTTGAAAAGAGTTTTGAAAGTGTAGGGTGTAAAAATTTGTTTGAGAAAGTACCTAACAATTATCTACCTACTCGAAAAAAGCTTGTTATTTTCCTCCTATCCTTTAGACTGTGTTATCCTACTATTAGTGAGTAGGTAACCCTAGTCGTTGGATGTTAAAGGACTATCGAAAGGGACGAAATGGTCATTGAAGGCAACATGTAAGGATACCTTAGCATTTCGAAGGGACTGTCATCATATAGGCGTAGGCATTATCAAGGGACAAGATCATTTCACGTAGGAAACTCGAGGGACATTGAGGGACTATGATCTTTATGATGACTTTAACCGAGGGTCTTTGCTAAGATACCCATACGTTCGAGAGACATGACCATTGTTTTCGAGGCAACCAAGTGAGGTATACCCTAGGGGTGCAAGTGTGCAACAGTGTTTGTTTTCAAATATTTATCTTGTAATTAAGTGATGCTATGTTTAATTAGTTTACCAGTCTTTCCATACAATCCTATTAGTCTAAACATTGCATAAAATATAGTAGCAGAAGGTAAAAGAGGAAATGTAAACCTAGGCTATTACAGAGCTTTGGGGCAGTTACATAATAATGAAGAGTGGGAAAAGATATCCTAAAACTATTCCATTTCGGAAGCAATTACATAATTAGAAAAAAAATGTGAGAAAAGATAAATCTATGCTATTACATTGATAATTCGATCTATACAGTTTTTCTAGAAATTAAAATGTAAAAGAATAAATAAAAAGAAATTAAGGAAAAATTAAAATCTAAAATTCTAAGTTAATGTTTTCGGTGTTTTTTTGTAGAAAATAATTTTAAGTTAATTAAAAAAACCTAATTCTAACTAATATAAAAAAAGTTAATTAACTTAATTTATTAATAAATGAAAAAAAGCCAAAAATTCAATTACTAACTAAAACAAAAACCTAATCCTAATTTGTTAAAAAAATGGTTAATTACAAAGAAAACCTAAAATCTAATTGTTTTCCTAATTTGTAGAATAAAAAGTTAATTAATTAAATTAAAGAGTTAATAAAAAAAGAGTTAATAATAATTTAAAAAAAAACTTAAAACCTGCATTAATTAGGGCTTGTAAAAAAAAGTTAAGTTTGCCAATTAATAGGGTTTTTGATTTAAATAAAATTAGAGTTTATATGAATTTAGGGTTTTTAAGGAAGATATTAAGGAGAAAGAAATGAGGCAAAAAGGGTTAAAAATAAGCAAAATTATACATATTGCCAGGGGTGGGTGTCGAACCAAAAATTAATTTAAAACCTAAAATTAGATTAAAAAAACATTAAAATTAATTATTCGAGTTTATTATGAAAAATAAAAGGTTTGTGAAAAATGTTAAGTTTTATGAAAAACGTTTTAAACAGAAAGAATGAAAATAGGTAAAAGGATAAATAAAAAAGGAAGAAAACCAAAACCAATAGGGGTGGTTGTTGAATCCACGCCTTTAACCTTCTCAGGATGTCTGCCTCGCCATGTATTGGTGGTTGTTCTACTTTGGCCTCGGTGTTTTGTAATAACCCTGCATGGGACCATGTCTAAATCTGCAGTGTTGAATCTCATGAACACATTAAATAAATTACTATATCATGAAATATAAATAAAGTAAATATATGAAATTTTGTAATATTAAAACTGATATGGCATATATGATTGCTTCTATACCCTTTTGATCATGGAGATCAAACCAGGCTTACCCTTACTGGAGAAGTAGTGAGATATGGGTTTGTAACAAGGATGGCTTGTTTGTAGTGAGATGGAGGTTTGTAAAAAGGATTTCAAGGTTTTTAGGGTTCTTGAAAGAATTTGATATTTTGACAGGGTTGTGGCAAATGTTTTTTTATCGTGTCCTGTTTGTGTGAAAAAAGTGAGATTATATAATGAAATTAGAGAAAAGATATGGGCTTTGAATGTGCAATTGGGCCTCTAATAACCACAAGCAATAGTGCATATTTTTATTCACTTGAGTCCGTCATGTTCTAAGCTAAATCGCAGGGGATTAAGTGCACTTTTTGAAGTTGAAATGTGAAAACAAAATGTAGCTGACATCCAGAACTAACTCCTGTCCGAAAATAGGCTCAATTGGATAAACGGTGAATTAGTTATGAATTTTTGAAGTTTTGGCTCAGACAAACTTATTTTGGGCTCCAGTGTCAACTCTGACACGTTCTTCAATAAAAAACTGGTATTGATAGGAGCATAACCCAATTTCAACTTTGGAAGAAAATTTTTAAATCTCTGAATCAGTGACCTTGTGTAAAAATATGGGCCTGATCCGATAAAAATTGACCGAATTATGAATTTTTTGAAGTTTCGACCCAGATGAAATAATATTCAGCATTCAGGATTTTCCGCGCGTCACGCACAATCTGAGCAATAAACGAAGACCTTTTGTATACTGTTCGAACTCAATACCTCTTGTGAAAACTTAGCCAACTCAATTTGTGAAATTTTGGCACAGGAACCAGCTCGATACGATGAAAATCGACCAAGTTATGATTTTCTGAACATGACACAAATAAACTTCTCTCACAAATTTTCTGTACGAAAATACTTGATAAATCCTCATTTTTGAAGACCTTCTGATCGAAATTGGCTTCCAGCCGTGAGAGATGAAAATGTAGATGAATTCAAGATGGAATTTTATCCACTGGAACGAGTTCAAAACAAGCCACGATCTTCAAGTTATGAATTTTTTAGTGCGTAAAAACTGCACTTTCAACACACTTTTTCACCACATTTCTTCGAGAAAACTCACACATTCGGAGACCTTCTTTAAAGAATAGACTCTTGAGCCGAACCTAAATTTGAGAATACGTTATCAGAGATATATTGGCGAAAGAACACCTGAATATGACACGCCGGGTTGGACTTGTGAATCTTTGAACCCCGAATCATTGCAAAACGGCAAATCGATCTTCAGCACGAAAAATACTCTGAGAACATCCATTGGCGAAATAAACGTCACTTGTAACCTGAAGAAGCTTGATAAATATACCTTTATTCCATAAGCATAAAACCAATAATATGCGTGTATGAAAAGAGTGTAAATTTTTGGGTACAACAATATGCATTGGGCAAATTTGAATTTTTAAGGCAATGGCTCAAATTCTTGAACTTCAAACATATTTCTAAGACTATAGAGGACCCCTAGGACCATTTTTGCATAGTCTTGATTTTATTTAATTAAAAAATCAAATAAATCAAGATTATTGCAAAGTATATGGACTGTTGTACCCCAATATTTGCCCTCTCATATTTCTCAAAGCATTTCAAGAAAGATCTCCAAGTTGCTCAAGGTTGTTTAAGGGTTGGTCAGACAAGCTCTCTCCTAAGGCAGTCTACTTCAAATTAAGGTTTCATGTTGCATCAAGATACTTGAGTACAAATGACCCCAAGTGCTCACCAATTTCTTAATATGTTTTCAAGATCATCCATGTCAAGTTTCAAGACTTGCAGAGGAATTTTGCTCAGTCAATTGCTCAAAGGTCCAAAAATCGATTGTGCTTGGGCAAAAGTCAACTGTGACCCACATACAGTCAAACTTCAATATTTTTTGTCAACATTCTCATTTTGAAGTATATTTCATCATTTGATCAAGGGTTGATCATGATTCATCAAGGATTGCTCAAAATTCATCAAGATTCAAAAGTTGCTAAATTAGGGTTTTATAGGAAAAGTCAACCCAACTTTGACCAAGCATAACTTTCTCATAATTTATGAGAAATGACCCATCCAAAGCTCATTTTTAAGATGATACAATTCCCTACAATCCATCTTCATACCCCAAGTTCAAAATATGCACTCACAAGAAGTTATGAATTTGGACATTATAGGCCATTTTGAAAAGTCAACAAAAAAACCTTTTTTGTCAAAGCTTCTAACTTGAGCATGGAATATAAAATTGATATGAGACCAAAAGGGTTAATTAGAGGACATCTCAAGCTTTCTAAAAAGTCCAAGAACACCTCCAAAAGTTCAAAATTGAGGAAGTTATCCATTGTTGAAGTTGGACTTTTTTTGCAAAATTGCCAAAAGTCAACTATCCCCAAAACGTCAAATTTTGCCAAATGGGCCCATTCTTTTTCACTTGTTTTGAGTTTGCATTATTGCCCACGTGCTCTAGCCTTGCCCATGTGTCCATATCATAATTTTATTAATTATTTTGATTTTTATTTGAATTAATTTGAATTAAATCAAAATAAATCAAATAAAATCAAAAACATTGAAAACTAAAGATCTTGTGATCATTTAAGGTCTTGTTACACAGCTAGCATCCTTCCAAACTCGTATCAAGGCATAAGGGTACAAAAAGATTCAAATCAAATCAAAATTGGAAGGTTGTAAAAGAAGATCAAATCAAATATTCAAGCATTGATAGAGGAAGATTTGGACAGTAAAAACAACCCTAATATATTGTACAATACATAAGGAGGCGAGGCAGACAATTTCAAGGGTTAGAGATCAGTTCTAGAGGAAGACCAAAGTTTGCAAAAAATAAGAAAAAGCTTGAGATCGAAACAGGGCATAGAGGCATCCTTGAGGCTTGGCAAGTATCTCAATCGTTTCCTGGCCATCTCCACAAGCGAGACCAATCAAAATCACGCATTTTCAGACCCTTCCAAGCACTATAAGTCGTTCACGAAGCAACCATGTTCTTGATTTCGTATTTCAGAAATTAGGCATTATTAACATGAAATAATTGCATATTTGTAATCACCATGCCATTTGCAAGCTTTTTACATTAGCCAATTTCATTTACATAACCTATATTGTGATTCACCATGATTAGGGTTTCATGGAGTTTTTTGGGGGTTTTCGTTTCAGGTACAATTGGTTTATATGATGGACATGGTTGTGATCAGTAGGTTGAGACGAATCCAACCATGGTCTTAGAGTCCATTTTTATGGCCTGTGCAAGATTTTGAGGGTGGCCAAGCTTGTAGCTACGGACCTTTGTCCGTTGGTATAAGTGTTTTGTTTTTTGGCCACAGAGAGAGGAAGAAGAAGCAGTCGTGTCGTCCATCCATAGGCCGGTTCAAATAACACGCGCGCTTTTTTCTTTTTATGATCATTGAATTTTGTTTTTTTATACTATTATTAATTTGCATTGTATTAACAAATGAAGCAACTTGGCCTAGTGGTCGCCACATCAGCGTTCAAGGATCCAAAGGCTGAAGGTCAGGGGTTCGATCCCTGCCTCCAGCAACTTTGCATTTTCATATTTGTTTTCAGGAAATCTAGTGCATATTCAAGCTTGAGGTCCACCATGCTCATCCCTCATCAAGCGTGCCAGATGGCCAGATCTGGTGGTCAGCATCAAAGGTGCACCATGGACTCAGTCAACGCACGTGTATGGGATCCCAAAAAGTCCAATGGACCAGCATTATTGGGCCAACAAAAATGCTTTCTACACCCTCAAAAAAGGCCCATTCTCACTCTTTCTCTTATATATTCTTTTTTTTTGTTTTAGTTATTTTATTTTATTTAATTAATTTCTAACCAATAAACAAATTTCTTTTTTTATCAAAAAAAATCACAAAAATATTTTTATCCAATTAAATGTCAAAAATTGTTTTTTTTAATAAATACTAACTAATTAATTAGGTTTTTAATTCTAGAATAACTTTAATTTGTTTTGTAAATAAATAAAATTAATTAGAATTAATTAGGTTTTAACTTTAGTTTAATTATTTTAATTTCTTTCTTAAATTAACAAAAACTTCAAAAACATGTCATTAATTATTATTTTTTAATTATTTAATTAATTTAATAATTAATTTAGTATTTAATTTAGGATTTAATTTCTATTCTTAAAATAAAAACAACAAAAAAAGACATTTTCTTTTAAAAGGGTCAAAACCCTAATTCACATTCGATTTGATTCCCCTCGCGCTTTATTTTTCTTTATCCAATTGATGTATCTGCTTCCGGTATATAATAATTACTTAGGACGTTTACTTTTTACCGCTTTATTTTATTTTCAAAGGGTTGCTTTTGGCGATGTAAATACCCGACGCCTTGTAATAATTTAGTTTAAATTCCGCCTTTAATTTCTGCAAATTATACAACTGTTAGATGTTTGGTAATAGGGTTTGCATGACAAGAATGAATGCTTAATCTTAAAATAAAAATTAGATCACCCTTAACATGTGCAAAGATAAAAATAACTGAAAACGAAACACTCACACATGCGCACTCCTAGGGTACACCCCACTTGGTTGCCTTTGTACATGGTCATTGAGTATAGGTCATTTTAGAGGTCTTCCTCTTGTCTAAAAGATCATAGTTTCCTTGAAACCGTTGCCTCGGATATTGTTTCCTCGAACAAATGATCTAAGACATTAGGGTTACCGCTAAGGCGTCCTAACATTGCTTTAGTGACCGTATGTCCCTCTTTCGAATTGACCCTCAAACTCCAACGACGGTGCTACCTACTATTTAATAGTGGGATAGCATTGTCTAAAGGAAATTAGCATAAAACGATTCTTTTTTCGAATAGGTAGATTGTTCTTAGATACTTGCTCATCCAAGACAAAGCTTTCTCACACTTACACAATTTTGCAAACAAAGCTTTCAAAAACACTTCATTACACTCTTGAGGACAAAAGCAAGAGTTAAATCGAAGTTAAAAACCAAAACTTTTTCAAACCCACAAGCACAAAGAAAAAATTTTGAAAATGATGAGCAAGTACCTAAGAGCCCGTAGATAACTATGAATAGAAAGGGTGCAAATACCTTCCCTTTCTATAATCTACCCCCCGTACTCAGAAAATCTCAAAAAAGGAATTTTTCTGTGCTTTTTATCTTTCCTTGTTGGATAAAATAAAAGTCGGTGGCGACTCTTGCTTACCGCGTCATTTTGTGAAAACAAACGCAAAACGCAAACCAGCATTCCAAAAAATAGTCAGTTCTTCCCACCGTATCATAGAACTGGTGACTCTGCTAGGGGATTATAATTGGGGTGTACCTTAGGAATAGTTCATCATAATGTTTTCAATTCCCTGATTTGCGTGCTTTATATTTGTGTGTTTGAATCAGAGTTAGTATAGATCCTAACCTGGATCTGGGGGATACCTTTTAGGTAAGTAGCAATAGACTGTGAAGGAACTGTACGACGTAGACTGATACGGTTGAAGTAGTAGCTACGTTGGTGTGACACTTTAGTTTGTATCGATATCCCTTATTATGGAACAAGGAGAATATGGGTCAGCTAAGGGGTCATTAAGCACCAACTGACCTTAGAACCTATAATTGACCAACTTGGCCATAGAAAAGTAGCATTATGCTACACTCATTGAGACCAAACTCTCGCGATGATTCCGGCCGCAAGAAAAGGTTGCCAAATTGGAATTATGACCGATTGATGGTGGTCAGTGATATTGAGATCCTCTAGAACCCGGTTACTATTTTTAGGACAGGTTGAACCAACTAAACTGAAAGAGGGTAATACCTAAACTCCATGCCAGCCTGAAATCTAAGGGTTACTGTGTGACTTGTGTGCCCTTACCATGTTTGCTATCTATGAATACTTGTGATGTGTTTCTATCATGACATCATGCATCATAACATTGCATGCATATTGCATTGGACTAACCATTTCAAAGACCAATGGGATTCATCTTTGTTCTGTTTTGCAGATCATGGCATCTATGCGTAGAAACACTATTCGGATCAGCTTTGTACAAATTCCTACTCAGCTCAGAGACTTGGTTGCAAAGGTCCCTGATACTTCCTCTTTTGACAGAAGACATGGGCACCTCCTTGGTTTGGTCACTTCCAAATTAGATGAGCAGATGATGAGTGTTTTGTGCCAGTTCTTTGATCCATTATACCACTGCTTCACCTTCCCAGACTATCAGTTGGTCCCTACTTTGGAAGAGTTCTCTGATCTACTTGGTATTTCTATTCTAGAGCAGACGCCATTTACAGGTTGGAAGATAGCTCTTAGGCCAGAGGATGTTGCTACATCCCTACATCTGACAAAGGCTGAGGTAATGTCTAATTGGGAGACTCGGAGTGGGACAAAAGGCTTCTTGGCTTAGTTCTTGGTTGATCAGGCTAATTAGTTATGGGACAGTCTAGACTTTCAGGCATTTGAAGACATTTTGGCTCTTCTTATTTATGGTTTGGTTCTGTTTCCAAATTCAGATTCCTTTGTTGATGTGAACGCGGTGAGGATTTTCATGTCCTATAATCCTGTTCCCACTCTCTTGGGTGACATTCTACACTCTCTTTATGCCCGTACTGCTCGGAAACAGGGAACCCTTTTGTGTTGTGCACCATTGCTGGAGAGGTGGTTTATTTCTCACCTCCCCAAATCTGTTTTGAAGAACAAGGAAGGCATGAGTTGGGCCTACAGAATTATGTCCCTGGCTCACACTGACATTATCTGGAGCACTAAAGACATGGAAGAAGTAGCTGTTATCGACCGGTGCGGAGAATACCCCAATGTTACTTTACTTGGAATTAGGGGAGGGATCACCTATAATCCTTGTCTGGCCTTGCGACAGTTTGGGCGAGCTAGAAGGGACGGACCTCATGAGTTGTTGCTTCTGAGCATTGTTTTTGACTTCCAAGGGGATAGTGAAGAGCATCATCGCAGGTTCATACGAGCTTGGAATAGGGTTCACAGGTCTGATCCGCATGAGCTAGGAATGAAGACCTCTCTTCCGATGGAACCATATCTCCGGTGGGTTCGAACCCATGCCCAAAAGCTGGGAATGCCCTACGAAGCTGTCTTACCGGTAATTATTGAGAGTACTGATGAAGAAGGGGTTCTTCCTACCATCCTCCATCCATACATGCCTACTGACATTGGGGCATTAAAGAGGTCTTGGATCCAACTAAGGGAAGAGCGGGATACTTACAGAGAAAAGTATCATGAGCAGGAGTGGAAGATCCTAAAGCTTACAAGGCAGCTGGATAATGAGAAGGTCCTCAATGACTATGTCAGCACCAACGAAAAACGACCAAGGGAGCGCTGATGTCTTTTGTTATTTCTAGATTTGATTTAATTTTTAGTATTCCTTTTTGTAACACCTTAAAGGCATTTGTCAAACATTGTTTCAAGTTTGTTATCTAATAAAGTGTGTTTCATTTTGGTTTACGAATTGAATCCCTAAAGTCTTTGAAATTATATAATATGCATTCCATTCCCATGCACCTCATTACAGGTACCCTTACAGGTTTCTCATCTTCTTCGCTGCTTATTTCAGCACATCATGTCTTCTAAAACATCGACTGATCAAGCTATCAAGGCTCTACAAGCTCAAAATGCCCAGTTCCAGGAAATGTTCATGAACTTGGCTAAGGGTCAGCAAGATCTGAAGACTCTTATCTTGAAGGATAAGAAGAAGAAGAAGAAGAAGACGGTCCTCCTGAATATGGGTCGTAGATTCGGAAACAATTTGCGAGAAGAGGTTGATTTGACTCACTCATCTAGAGGGGGGAGAATCAGGAAGAAAGGAGGGCTCCTAGCCCTGTGGTTTCTGATAACGAGACTGACTTTGATGAAGACCAGTATCCTCCGACTGAGGATAGGTATAAGCAACTCAAAGACCAGTTGAGCGCAATGGAGGTCCAGAAAGTCCATGGTCTGTACTTCGGAGATTTGGGTTTGTCATCTGGGGTGGTGATTCCCTACAAGTTTAAAGCACCAATCTTTGCTAAATACGACGGGGTCTCCTGCCCAAAGCTACACCTCCATTCGTATGTTAGAAAGATCCAGCCATACACTGCTGATAAGAACCTCTGGATCCACTTCTTTCAAGATAGTCTTTCAGGGACTCAAATTGAGTGGTTTTACCAGCTGGAAGGAGCTAGTATCCGTAATTGGGAAGATCTTGCTGCTGCTTTTTACAAGCAGTACCAATACAATGCCGACCTCGCTCCCACGCGTACCCAACTTCAGGGTATGTCTATGGGTGCAAGCGAAGGTTTCAAAGACTACGCTCAGAAATGGAGGGACCTTGCTGGAAGAGTACAACCCCCGCTGGTTGACAGGGAGTTAGTGGATATGTTTATGGGGACCTTGTCTGGTCCGTATTTTAATCATCTGATTGGTAGCTCATCGTCCGGGTTTACTGAGCTGATTATGACCGGGGAAAGAGTTGAAGTCGGTATTAAGAGCGGCAAGATACAAAAGGGTGCTTCGTCAAGTACCGAGAAGAATCCTTTTAAGAAGGAGTCAAGTGCAGTTTACAGTTCAAAAAGCTAGAATCGACCTGAACACCGCCAAGCGGTTAATGCGGTAGTTATATCAAGACCTACTATAGCCTCACAATGCAACAATCAACCAAGAGCCGAGAGGCTGCGAAGACAATTCACTCAGCTCCACATGACCCTGTCTCAGATTCTGCCGTAGTTGCTAAAAACTAACTTGGTGATTCCGAAGGAAGCCCCGAAGAATCCCAATACATCATCACCGGTGTACAATCCGAACGCCCGCTGTGCTTTTCATTCTGATAGCCCGGGGCATGATACGAATGATTGCTGGGTCCTGAAGAATAAGGTACAAGATTTGATTGATGCTAAGGAAATTGAGTTCGAAGCGCCCAAAAAGCCTAATGTTATGACTGCTCCTATGCCCAAGCATGAAGTGAATGCCGTAGATGAAGACTCGTTTGTGTTTTCTGTGGAAGACATTGCTACTCCATTGATGACTGTGAAGAAGAACCTTCTGTTAGCCGGTTTATTTTCGGGTTGTGGCGAAGGTTGCCGTCTGTGTTCCTTCCTACCTACTGGTTGCCATCTTTTGAAGTCAGGTGTCCAACGCCTGATGGATAATAAAGAAATTCTATTTGAGAATACTTTTGTTCCTTTGTTTCCTGTTGAAGAAGTTGCTATAATCACCATTTTCGACAATTCTTCCAAGGCTTCCTCGAGAAAGCCTGTTAGAATTACATCTGTTCCGAGAATCTCTCCCTTGATCATTACTGTTCCTGGACCTATCCCCTATACGTCAGATAAGGCTGTCTCATGGCACTATGGGGCTGACGTGTATTATCACGGGGTTAAAAAAGACTTGAAGGATGAAGAGGCTGATGCTGGCATCAGCAATATTGTTGGATCTAGTAAAGTCACCCGCAACAGAAGGCTTTTCTCCCCTGAGATCTCTCCACTAACTGTTCGGAAGCCTATTGTTACTACACCTGCCAGTACATCTACTATTGTTCCTATTCATGTTCCGATCCTTACCCCTGTTGCCGAGTCATCTGACACTCGGGGCAAAGGGACCACCGGTGAGCCTGTCCAGATGGAGGCACCGAGGAAGATTACTGTTGAAGCCTCTAGACAGGAGATAGAGGAAATTCTAAAGATCATCAAGAAATCAGCCTCTACCCCGTCGAAGATCTCTATGTTGTCCTTATTGTTGTGTTCAGAGGCCGATGCTAAGGCTCTGATTGCTTTCCTGAAGACTGCGCATGTGCCGCGGGAGACATCAACTGATCAGTTTAAAGATTGTGTGGCTAGTTTAACAACAGATAATGGGTTGGGTTTCTCCGATGCAGACTTGACTGCTAAGGGGAAGAATTACAATGACGCTCTACATGTCTCCATTGAGTGCAGGTGCACTACTCTAGCTCACATGTTGGTGGATACTGGATCCTCGTTGAATGTTTTACCCAAGAAGGCGTTAGACCGGTTAGACTGTGAAGGGTTGGAGCTGAAGCCAAGTAATATTGTGGTTAGGGCCTTTGACGGGTCCAAGAGGATGGTACATGGAGAAGTGGATATTCCAGTTAAGGTTGGTTCACAGATATTCGCATCTACATTCTATGTGATGGACATTCGACCATCTTATTCTTGTTTGTTGGGTCGCCCATGGATCCATAAAGCTGAGGCAGTAACTTCTACGCTCCACCAGATGCTAAAATACCCAGTGAAGGGGAAAATTGTTACGGTATGAGGAGAAGAGGAGTACATGGTGAGCCACCTCAACTCATTCTGGTATGTCGAGATGAACGAGGAGTTCATTGAGACCCCGTTTCAACATTTTGAAGAAGTCCCCCAGACGCTGGCATCAACTGAAACTGTTGTTGAAGATCCTCCAATGAAGATGGCTTCCCTCAAGGATGCTCGGGCCGTTGTTGAGAAAGGTGGGTGTGCAAATTGGGGCCAACTCCCTGATTTTGCACATAAGACTAACAAGTTTGGTTTGGGTTTCACTGCAGAAGCTCAAAGGGCTGTTCGACATGCACGGATCAGAGGACCTCCCCTGTTTATCAGCAATTCAGGAGTGAATGCCATTGAAGACGACGATGAAGAATCTGAGTTTGATAGCTGGATTTACGCAACTGCCGATGGTGGACTAAGCAATTGGACAGTAAAAGACTTCGTGCCAATTTCTTTTATTACCCAATAATGAGACTTTTGTTTTGAGTTTGTAACAGACAAATTTTTAAACTTTACAGCCCAATGTCTTACCCGAGGCACCGTGGTTTTGTTTCTGAGGGCTTGATATTTGTCATCTCCATATATCATTAATAAAAGCATTGGACGTTTCTTACATTTCAAATTTTGCGCTCCTTATTTTTCTTTTTTTATATATTGAAAAACAACTATTTTACACACACTCACATATACAGGTCTACATCCACTATGGATCCCACTGATAACGACTCTGCTACTGCCGGTTATGACTTCGAAAGTCCGATCAACTTAGCTGAAGACGAAGGTGAAGATGATTGCAAAGTGCCTGGTGAACTTGCTAGACTGTTACTTCAGGAAGAGAGGGCCATACAGCCGCATGAAGATCTAGTGGAAACGATAAACCTGGGTACAGAGGTAGACAAGAAAGAGGTCAAGGTCGGTGCAAATCTGGAGTCTAGTGTTAAGCAACGACTGATTCAGATGCTGCGTGGCTACGTTGAGATCTTTGCCTGGTCTTATGAAGATATTCCTGGGTTGAATACCAATATTGTGGTTCACCACCCACCTACCAAGGAAGACTGTCCTCCAGTGAAACAGAAAATCTGCCGAATGCGCCCAAAGATGTCTGAGAAAATTAAGGCTGAAGTGATAAAACAGTTTAACGCCAATTTTCTAGCAGTTACTTCTTACCCACAGTGGGTGGCCAACGTGGTTCGGGTGCCGAAGAAGGATAGTAAGGTTCGAATGTGTGTTGACTATAGGGATCTGAACAGGGCTAGCCCCAAGGATGATTTCCCTCTACCTCATATCGATGTTCTGGTTGACAACACCGCACAGCATAAGGTCTTCTCCTTTATGGATGGTTTCTCCGGGTACAATCATATTAAAATGGCTCCCGAGGATATGGAAAAGACAACCTTTGTCACTCAATGGGGTACCTTTTGCTACAAGGTCATGCCGTTTGGATTAAAGAATGTTGGGGAAACGTATCAGTGCACCATGGTCGCTTTGTTCCATGACATGATCCATCAGGAGATTGAGGTATACGTTGACGACATGATTGCAAGATCCCAAACTGAAGAAGAACATCTTGACCACCTTCAGAAGTTATTTGACAGGTTGAAGTTGTACCGGCTGAGGTTAAACCCGAACAAGTGCACCTTCGGGGTGAGATCTGGTAAGCTGCTGGGTTTCGTCGTAAGTGATAAAGGTATTCAAGTGGATCCTGCAAAGGTGAAGGCTATACAGGAAATTCAAGCTCCCCGAACAAAGAAAGAAGTCAGAGGCTTTCTAGGACGTTTGAACTATATTGCCCGATTCATCTCGCATCTTACTGCTACTTGTCAGCCAATCTTCAAGGTACTGAAGAAAGATCAAGTGGTAAGATGGAATGATGAATGTCAGGCCGCTTTCGAAAGGATCAAGGAGTATCTCCAAGAGCCACCCATTCTGATGCCTCCAGTTGAAGGGAGACTTCTGATCTTATACTTGATAGTATTCGATAATTCAATGGGGTGCGTGCTAGGGCAGTATGACGAGTCTGGCCGAAAAGAGCATGCTATTTAATACCTTAACAAAAAGTTTACCGATTGCGAGACCCGATACTGGTTGCTTGAGAAAACTTGTTGCGCTTTGGCATGGGTTGCTTGCCGGCTGAGACAGTATATGCTGACTCACACTACTCTATTGATATCAAAGATGGATCCAATTAAGTATATCTTCGAGAAGCCTGCCTTGTCCGGAAGAATAGCAAGATGGCAGCTGATCTTGACTGAGTATGACATCCAATACACGACTCAGAAGGCAATCAAGGGAAGTGTGTTGGCGGATCATTTGGCACATCAGGCAGTGGATGATTACCAGTCTATGAACTTTGAATTCCCGGATGAGAGTATCATGATAGTGACTGACTGTGAGACACCTGGACCGGATGAAGGAACTGAGGAAGGATCCCGATGGTCTATGTACTTTGATGGATCTTCAAACGCTTTGGGTAATGGCATTGGCATCGTGATCATATCTCCTGAAGGCTCTCATACTCCATTCACCGCCCGACTATGTTTCAACTGCACCAACAACATGGCGGAGTATGAAGCGTGCATCATGGGTCTTCGAGCAACTATTGACCTAAGGATTAAGTTCTTAAGTGTATTCGGAGATTCCGCTCTTGTGGTCAGTCAGATCAAAGGCGAGTGGGATACGAAACACCCTAATCTTATTCCTTACAAGGAGTATGTGTTGACTTTGCTTCCATATTTCGAAGAGATTACCTTTGAACACTTCCCTAGAGAGGAGAATCAGTTAGCGGACGCGCTAGCTACGATGTCTTCTATGTTCAAAGTCAGATGGGACAATGAGGCTCCCCGGATTACCATTGAAAGGTTGGACGAACCTGCACATTGCTGTGATATTGAGACTGAAGAGGCAACAAATAAACCCTGGTTTCATGAGGTGAAGAGGTATCTTGAGGCTCAGGAATACCTCGAGGGTGCATCTGTTAATGATAAGAAGTTCCTGAGGAGGTTCGCGGCGAAGTTCTTCATCAGCAATGAAATTCTTTACAAGCGTAACCATGATTCGACCTTACTGCGTTGTGTGGATAAGAACGAAGCAGAAAGGATCATGATAGAGTTACATGAAGGTACTTTCAGAACTCATTCCAGTGGACACACTATGGAAAAGAAGATCCTACGGGCAGGCTATTATGGGTCCACCATGGAAGCCGACTGTTATCAGCATTCTCGAACCTGTCACAAGTGCCAAGTCTATGCTGATAAGGTGCATATACCTCTAGTTCCTCTGAATGTCTTGACAGCTCCGTGGCCTTTTGCAATGCGGGGCATCGACATGATCGGTGAGATCAGACCTACTGCGTCCAACGGGTATCGTTTCATCCTGGTAGCTATTGATTATTTTACGAAGTGGGTTGAAGCAGCTTCCTTTGCTACTGTAACCAAGAACGTCGTGGCACGGTTCATTCGGCACAATCTAATTTGTCGATACGGTGTACCAGAGAGGATCATTACAAATAATGGTACAAATCTCAACAATAAGATGATCACCGAGCTCTGCAAGCAGTTCAAGATACAACATCATAACTCTTATCCTTATCGGCCGAAGATGAATGGGGCTGTAGAAGCGGCTAATAAAAATATTAAGAAGATTGTGCAGAAGATGACGGTGACATACAAAGACTGGCACGAGATGCTACCTTTTGCTCTTCATGGGTACCGTACTTCAGCGCGGACGTCAACAGGGGCAACACCCTATTCCTTGGTTTATGGCATGGAGGATGTCTTTCCCATTGAAGTTCAGATACCCTCTCTTCGGATTATGAAGGACACAGGTTTGAGCAAAGATGACTGGATTCTAACCCGACTTGATCAGCTGAATTTAATCGAAGAAAAGAGACTTACTGCTATCTGTCATGGTCAGACGTATCAAAAATGGATGATCAAGGCATTTAACAAGAAAGTTAGACGACAAGAGTATCAAGTTAGGGATCTGGTGATCAAGCGCATTATCCTACCTCAAGGTGATCCCATGGGAAAATGGACCCCTACCTACGAAGGGCCATTTGTGGTTAAGAACATTTTCTCAGGAGGAGCTATGATTCTTACAATCATGGATGGTGACGACCTTCCTCACCCCGTCAATGCAGACATAGTGAAAAGATATTACGCATAATCAAAGACCCGCTAAGTTGACTGGCCTAGGCAAAAATAAGGGCTTCCCGGCGAACCAAAAGGGTTCGGGCAAAAATAAGGGATGAAAATGAAAAAAACTGTACACCCGACAAGTCGAAAACCTGAAAAGGCGGCTTGGGAAAAAAAGGGTATGCCGATGGACTGAAAACCCGAAAGGGTGGTCCAGGCAAAAATTAGGGATTAAGGAGTAACATTATGTCTCATTGGATCACCTTACAACCAGAGTTCGGTATCGACTATCAAGCTCGGACGGTGCTAATCAATCTGATTTACCTTCAACCAAGTAGCAAAGTGATGAGATGCTCGAGGACATAAAGGAAATAGCAGAGTTGGAACCCAGTGGGATTGTTCACATAGCTGTTTTTCATTGTTTTTCACAAATTGTGTAAATTCTATTTGTTCGGCGGTGTTCTCTTACTAGGACGTCAGCCTTTTGTACAAAAACGCCTATTTACAGGCCAAAATTCAAAATCAATACAATTCATCTTCAAAGAAATTTCAAACTGTTTTTCCTTTATCTGTTTGGTTTTTCAAAGAACGTCCAATGTTCATTTTTGATATAAGAATTTGACATTAATTACTGCTCATAAATATTTACATGCGAAACAAAAGACGATTACTTGTAGTATCAGAAACAGGGGCAAATGAGAAATGTCCAAACTGTACAGTTGCTCTGTCCACCAGGCACAAGGTAAATTTAGCTGAAGAATATGGCTAAGGTGAATTCACTTCCCGCAGAGTAAGAAAAGGACAGTAATGTTAATTCTCCCTAGCTGATACTTGCAACTGCGAATGAATCGGTAATATCCTCCCCAAGCAGAGTTTATCTACCATCAGCACTAAAAAAGTCTTAATATCCCCGAAGGAGTATAAAATATCCCCAGTGGAGTTTGAAAATTCTCCCCAGCGCAGTCTGAAAAAGCTTCCCCAGTGGAGTGTAGAGAATCATCCCTAGTAGACTTTGGAAGGTTATCCCCAGTAGAGCCTAAAAGGTTATCCCCAGTGAAGTCGCAATTGGAAAATCATCCCCAGCGAAGTTCATTCCTTTCACAAGACAAGAGATTCAATCCCCAACAGCATTCAGTATCACCAGCAACAATAATTTATCCCCAGCTGAATTTATCAGCAGAATCCTCTACAGAGCATCTCTTCCCCACAGAGTAATCTCCTCATCAGTTTATTCCCCAGCGAAGTTATCCTCTCCTGCAGGTTTATTCTCACAATCATTTTCATTCGCTATCCCCAGCGAAAACGAATAATTCAACTCTTTTCTCCAGCAGCTATCCGGGATTTATTTTCCCCAGCTAAAAACATTACATTTCCATACATCATGACACATGCATATACGCATCATACAATACAATCTCATTTATTTTGAGAACATCATTTCCTGATACATATCATGCATTACATACAACTAACCTTTACCTTTCAGGAAGGATGCGGTTAAATTCTCACAAAATTCAAAGCTATGAAGCTTTTAACTTCGTTGAGTTACAGACAAGTTCCTAAATCTCAGCAGAGAAGTCTTCTCAGTTGAAATACGGGCGAGTTCTTAAATCTCTATGAAGATGTTTCTCTCCAGTTGAATTACGAACAAGTTCTTAAAACTCAGCAGAGATGTTATCTCAGTTGAAGTAGAGACAAGTTCCTAAATCTCGACAAAGTTTTCCTCCGTTAAAGTACGGGCAAGTTCCTAAATCTCAGCAGAGAAGTTTTCTCAGTTGAATTACGGGCAAGTTCTTAAATCTCGACGAAGATGTTTCCCCAGTTGAATTACGGACAAGTTCTTAAATCTCAGCAGAGATGTTTTCTCAGTTGAAGTACAAGCAAGTTCCTAAATCTCGACAAACTTTTCCTCCGTTGAAGTACGGGCAAGTTCCTAAATCTCAGCAGAGAAGTTTTCTCAGTTGAATTACGGGTAAGTTCTTAAATCTCGATGAAGATGTTTCCCCAGTTGAATTACGGGAAAGTTCTTAAATCTCGACGAAGATGTTTCCCCAATTGAATTACGGATAAGTTCTTAAATCTCAGCAGAGATGTTTCCCCAATTGAATTACGAACAAGTTCTTAAATCTCAGCAGAGATGTTTTCTCAGTTGAAGTACATGCAAGTTCCTAAATCTCGATAATGTTTTCCTCCATTGAAGTACGAGCAAGTTCCTAAATCTCAGAAGAGAAGTTTTCTCAGTTGAATTACGGGCAAGTTCTTAAATCTCGACGAAGATGTTTCCCCAGTTAAATTACAGACAAGTTCTTAAATCTCAACAGAGATGTTTTCTCAGTTGAAGTACAGGCAAGTTCCTAAATCTCGACAAAGTTTTCCTCCGTTGAAGTACGGGCAAGTTCCTAAATCTCAGTAGAGAAGTTTTCTCAGTTGAATTACGAGCGAGTTTTTGAATCTTGACGAAGATGTTTCCCCAGTTGAATTATGGACGAGTTCTTAAAACTCAGCAGAGATGTTATCTCAGTTTTAGTACAGACAAGTTCCTAAATCTCGACAAAGTTTTCCTCCGTTGAAGTACGGGCAAGTTCCTAAATCTCAGCAGAGAAGTTTTCTCAGTTGAATTACGGGCGAGTTCTTAAATCTCGACAAAGATGTTTCCCCAGTTGAATTACGGACAAGTTCTTAAATCTCAGCAGAGATGTTTTCTCAGTTGAAGTACAGGCAAGTTCCTAAATCTCGACAAAGTGTTCCTCTGTTGAATTACAGACAGGTTCCTAAATCTCAGCAGAGAAGTTTTCTCAGTTGAATTACGGGTAAGTTCTTAAATCTCGACGAAGATGTTTCTCCAGTTGAATTACGGGAAAGTTCTTAAATCTCAGCAGAGATGTTTTCTCAATTGAAGTACAGGCAAGTTTCTAAATCTCGACAAAGTGTTCCTCCGTTGTATTACAGACAGGTTCATAAATCTAAGCAGAGAAGTTTTCTCAGTTAAGTTACGGGCAAGTTCTTAAATCTCGATGAAGATGTTTCCCTCCAGTTGAATTACGGACGAGTTCCTAAATCTCGACACCTTAGTCGAATTACGGGCGAGTTCCTAAATCTCGACACCTCAGTTGATTTACAGACGAGTTCCTTTCTCTCAAAAAAGGTCAGACTTCCCCAGCGAAATCTTCCCCAACAACAGGTATACAAGCTCTCGCTAAGGAATCTCTTATGCGATCGACACTCCTTCAAATGGCATCTGTAATCCCATTCCCGACATCACAAGACAATTACCACTTCATGCGAGTGCAAATTTCTGGGCACTCTATTGTTCAATCCTCTTCCACCTTCGGATCACGAAAGGCACGAAAGCCAATATGCATCCTCAGGTTTAAGAAGATTGAACATGGGCAGCTGTTGTACCCCAAAATTTTCCCTCCCATATTTCGCAAAACATTTCAAGAAAGATCTCCAAGTTGCTCAAGGTTGCTCAAGGGTTGGTCAGACAAGCTCTTTCCTAAGGCAGTCTACATCAAATTAGGGTTTCATGTTGCATCAAGATACTTGAGTCCAAATGACCCCAAGTGCTCACCAATGTCCTAATATGTTTTCAAGATCATCCATGTCAAGTTTCAAGCCTTGCAGAGGAATTTTGCTCAGTCAATTGCTCAAAGGTCCAAAAATCGACTATGCTAAGGCAAAAGTCAACTGTGACCCACATACAGGCAAAAGTCACCATGACTAGGGTTTCGTGGAATTTTTTGGGGTTTTTCGTTTCAGGTACAATTGGTCTATATGATGGACATGGTTGTGATCAGTAGGTTGATACGAATCCAACCATGGTCTTAGAGTCCATTTTTATGGCCTGTGCAAGATTTTGAGGGTGGCCAAGCTTGTAGCGACGGAACTTTGTCCGTTGGTATAGGTGTTTTGTTTTTTGGCCACGAAGAGAGGAAGAAGAAGCATTCGTGTCGTCCATCCATAGGCCGGTTCAAATAACACGCGCGCTTTTTTCTTTTTCTGATCATTGAATTTTGTTTTTTTATATTATTCTTAATTTGCATTGTATTAACAAATGAAGCAACTTGGCCTAGTGGTGGCCACATTAGCGTTCAAGGATCCAAAGGCTGGAGGTCAGGGGTTCGATCCCTGCCTCCAGCAACTTTGCATTTTCATATTTGTTTTCATGAAATCTAGTGCGTATTGAAGCTTGAGGTCCACCATGCTCATCCCTCATCAAGCGTGCCAAATGGACAGATGGCCGGATCTGTGGTCAGCATCAAAGGTGCACCATGGACTCAGTCAACGCACGTGTATGGGATCCCAAAAAGTCCAATGGACCAGCATTATTGGGCCAACAAAAATGCTTTCTACACCCTCAAAAAAGGCCCATTCTCACTCTTTCTCTTATATCTTCTTTTTTTTTTGTTTTAGTTATTTTATTTTATTTAATTAATTTCTAACCAATAAACAAATTTCTTTTTTTATCAAAAAAAATCACAAAAATATTTTTATCCAATTAAATGTCAAAAATTGTTTTTTTTAATAAATACTAACTAATTAATTAGGTTTTTAATTCTAGAATAACTTTAATTTGTTTTGTAAATAAATAAAATTAATTAGAATTAATTAGGTTTTAACTTTAGTTTAATTATTTTAATTTCTTTCTTAAATTAACAAAAACTTCAAAAACATGTCATTAATTATTATTTTTTATTGTTTAATTAATTTAACAATTAATTTAGTATTTAATTTAGGATTTAATTTCTCTTCTTAAAATAAAAACAACAAAAAAAGACATTTTCTTTTAAAAGGGTCAAAACCCTAATTCGCATTCGATTTGATTCCCCCCGCGCTTTATTTTTCTTTATCCAATTGATGTATCTATTTCCGGTATGTAATAATTAATTAGGACGTTTACTTTTTACCGCTTTATTTTATTTTCAAAGGGTTGCTTTTGGCAATGTAAATAACCAACGCCTTGTAATAATTTAGTTTAAATTCCGCCTTTAATTTCAGCAAATTATACAACTGTTAGATGTTTGGTAATAGGGTTTGCATGACAAGAATGAATGCTTAATCTTAAAATCAAAATTAGATCACCCTTAACATGTGCAAAGATAAAAATAATTGAAAACGACACACTCGCACATGCGCACTCCTAGGGTACACCCCACTTGGTTGCCTTCGTACATGGTTATTGAGTATAGGTCATTTTAGAGGTCGTCCTCTTGTCTAAAAGATCATAGTTGCCTCGAAATGGTTGCCTCGAATATTGTTGCCTCGAACAAATGATATAAGATATTAGGGTTACCGCTAAGGCGTCCTAACATTGCTTTAGTGACCGTATGTCCCTCTTTCGAATTGACCCTCAAACTCCAACGACGGTGCTACCTACTCATTAATAGTGGGATAGCATTGTCTAAAGGAAATTAGCATAGAACGATTCTTTTTTCGAGTAGGTAGATAGTTCTTAGATACTTTCTCATCCAAGACAAAGCTTTTTCACACTTACACATTTTTGCAAACAAAGTTTTCAAAAACACTTCATTACACTCTTGAGGACAGAAGAAAGAGTTAAATCAAAGTTAAAAACCAAAACTTTTTCAAACCCACAAGCACAAAGAAAACATTTTGAAAATGATGAGCAAGTACCTAAGAGCCCGTAGATAACTACGGATAGAAAGGGTGCTAATACCTTTCTTTTCTATAATCTACCCCCCGTACTCAGAAAATCTCAAAAAAGGAATTTTTCTGTGCTTTTTTCCTTTCCTTGTTGGATAAAATAAAAGTCGGTGGCGACTCTTGCTTACCGCGACATTTTGCAAAAACAAACGCAAAACGCAAACCAGCATTCCAAAAAACAGTCAGTTCTTCCCACCGTATCACATGGGCCATTATCATTTGGGCTTGGTTTGGTACATGGAGAGGCCCCAATTTTCGTGTGCAGTAATGCCAGCTCAGTCTAGGTACATTCAAATTTGAAAATGGACAAAATCCCTTAACTTTGGCCAATGTTACAAATGGATATTCATGGCATTCAAAAGCTTGTCCATAGCTGTTACAAACATGGAATTTTCGTGTCCTCTCATCATTCTCTATATAAACGAGATTCTGAAAAGTATCAAACAGAGATACATGACCTGGAGAACCCCTGTCCAATTTGCAAAAAAACACTAAAGTTGTCAAACTCGAATTTCAATTTCCAGCTTGTTTCAGTCCCAAACAAGTATCAAAACATACTCATGGAGAGCCTCTAAAGCCATTGCAAGCATTCCTAAAGCCTTAAACATCAAGAATCGGGCCCTCTAACAGTAACGATTTGCATATCTTTTTGATTTCGATTCCTTTAATTCTGGAATCATAAACATGTTTCAATTCTATATTTATGTTTGTTATCATGTATATAAGGTATTTGCATGCTTAAATTTGAGTATAGACACAAGAATCGTACGAAGCCATTGTTAGGGCTTCAAGGTCCCAAATTGGGAACTTCATGTAGAGGTAAAATTGGGTCAAATCAAGGGCATCTTTGTGTTTAGGGGAATGAATGCAATATATTTATGCCCTTGGTTAGGATTTATCTTGCTTGTGCTGCATTTTTGAGTTTTGCAAGTTTGTAGCTATGGACAAAAACGGTCACTATAGCCTATAGTGATGAATCTGTCCGTAGGTAAAAGTCTGGTCTCTAAAGTGACGGTTGCAGGAGGAAGAAGATTAAGTGTCAATATCCCATTGGAAAGTTTGAATTCACGCGCGTTTTATGGGCACAACAATTAGTGTACATTATGTTTTATTTGTTTCATTATAGTCATGAATAACTGTCCAGCTCAATTGGTAGAAGACACGCTTGTGAAGGGAAGGACTTGGGTTCGATCCCAGGTCCATGCAGTTTTGTGTTTTCTTATTAAATCTTGCAGGATCCAATGCGCTATGACCTAGAAGGACCACCATATGTCCTCTGATCCCACCCTTTGGATCATCTCAAAGAAGATCCAATGCTCCAGAATTGAAGATCCATGGTGCATTCCCTGAAGGATGATCACACTGGAATGCACGTTGGAAATTGGGCCATCGCCTTTGGGCCTTGCAAAAATTCCAATTCACACCTCCCAGTTTGCCAAACAGTATCAGGCCCATTCATTATTTTTTGGTCTTTATTTCTTTATTGTTATTTTATTTTAATTGTCTTAAATTCATTTTTTTAATAACTTTAAATCATAAAATCAATAAAATGACAAAAAATATAGAATTAGTTTTTTTAATTAAAATTCGTTTTTTTGGAAATTAATTAATTTAATGATATTGAATTGATTTTTTTCATTAAGTAATGTTAATTAGAAAAAATTAGGTTTAATTCAAAAATATTTAGTTTTCTCAATAAAAAATAAAAAATATTTTCTTTATTTAAGTAGATTCTTTAGGATATTTAATTTATTCTCGCGCATATTTATTTATTTATTTTTTCCAGTTATTGTATCTGTTTCGAGTTTGTAATAGCTTTTAACTTAGGTTTATTACTGCTTTTATTTACCGCTTTTTCCCCAAGTTTGGTTATGTAACCCCCTCCCAAAAGCCTTATAATACTAGGTTTAAGATTCTCGTATTTTATTTTTTCGCTACTATTAACTGTTAGATGAATGATCATAGGATTAAATGGAAAGATAAATCGAATGTTTAAAACAGTAGAACACCCTAACTGTGCAAAGATAAACAAACTGAAATTAAACACTTGCACATGCTCACCCCTAGGGTATCTCCCACTTCGGTTGCCTCGGAAATACGGTCACTATTCTCGAACGTGAGAATTCTTAGTGGCTGTCCTCTAATTCAGAGATCGCAAGTCCCTTTCGAAGGTTGCCTCGGTAAAACAAAATGCGATCTTAGAACTTTAGGACAGCTACTAAGAGATCTTGCCCTGTTGCCTTAAGTGACTGTAATCGTCCCTTTCGATTATCCCTCAAACTCCAACGATGGAGCTACCTGCTCCTTAATAGTAGGATAGCACTATCTAAAGGAAATAAGAAAACAAACAGTCTTTTTCGAGTAGGTAGAAACTCTTAAGTACTTGCTTAAAACAACCATTTTTTCACACTTACACTTTTCGAAAAATGTTTTCAAAAACGCTTTATCACACTCTTGAGGACTGGCACAAGGGTTACCATAAAGTGAAACGCCACACTAAGGAATTTTCAAAGCTTTTCAAAACGCACAAAAAAGAAATTTCAAAATGAGCAAGTACCTAAGAGCCCATGAAAAACCATAGATAGAAAGGGTGCTAACACCTTCTCTTTCTATAATCTACCCCCGCATACTCAGAAACATCTCGAAAAAGGTTTTTTCTGTTCTTTTTCCCTTTTCCTTTGTTGGATAAAATAAAAGACGTTGGCGACTCTTTCTTACCGCGACATTTGCAAACACAAATGCAAAACCAGTATATAATAGTTAGCTCTGCTACCATATCACAGAACTGGCGACTCTACTGGGGAATCATGATTTATAAAGTGGGGTTTACCTTAGGATCTAGGTCATTTTAATTGCTTCTTTGGCTTGTCTTGTTTGATTTACTTTTAAGGAAATCTGTTTGGGTTGTTTGGATCCTAAACCCGGATCGGAGAATTTATTTTAGGTAAGTAGCAATAAACTGTGAGGGAGCTGTGCGGGGTATACCGACACGGTTGAAATAGTAGCTACATTGATGCGACACTTTGGTGTGTATCGGTAGCCCTTGAGTAATCAAGGAGAATACGGGACCGCTGCATGGCATCATAAAGCGTCAACTGACCTTAGCACCTTAATTGACCAACTTGGCTTTTTAGGACGTAGTGAGATAGCCGTCTTTGGTGTAAACCCAAAGTCGGTTGATACTCAATGCTACACTCATTGAGGTTTGACTCTTGAGTTTTGTTTGGTGGCAAGTCAATTGTCTATCGGAACAAAATTTGGGGGAAAGATCGGTGATATTGAGATCCCTTAGAACTCGGTTACTATTATAGGACAGGTTGAACCAATCCAACTTCAAGAGGGTGCTACCTTAAAACCCATGCAAGCCTAAACTTAAGGCTGTTTGTGTGACTTGTTTGCCTTTAATCTGAACTACTTACAGGGTTTTATTATCTGACAACATGATTTCCTTGAAGGATTTGTTTACAATCATTATCCAATAACTTGTATTTCTTGCAAGGTTTACTTGCTTACATAACCTTACACTTTTTCTTAACGCATAACACACACATCATAACATCATGCCACAACATTTCCTTAACCATTTCAAGGATCTCAAGGGTTTGTGATTCACATTATGATAGATCAGACATCTAGGAAAGGGAAAGGGGATTTATTTTCCTCTAGCCAATTCCGTCAAAAGATCAAAACTCAACAACTTGAGTCAGGGGCTATGACCCACTTGATATGGTTAGCTTGACTTTTGTATAAGGACCTTCAATGATACGAAGTTCTTCAATCAAAACTGCAAACTTCAACTTCTGACATCTTCTTGTTTACCCCGCGAGTCCTTGAAAACATTGCATACACATATCATACATGTCCTTGCATAACAGGTACTCCAGGTACAAGCTTCTTATCCCTTCTCTGTTTATTTCAGCAAGAAGAAATGGATCTTCAAAATGCTCAGTTCCAACAAATGTTCCTGACTCTGACCCGGGGGAAAGAAGACCTGAAAGCTCTGATTGTCAAAAAGAAGGCTAAGAAGGCAAAGAAACTAGTTCATGTTTTGAGTGTAAGAATAAGAATAAAACCAGCTAACCGAGCTCTAGACTTTACAGCTCCATCAAAGGGAGGGGATAATCAAGAGGAAGAAGACGAGGAATCAGATGAAGGAGACAAAAATCCAACGTCTGAAGAAGATGAACCCGACTACTCTAAGGAGAAATATCCTCATGCTGACGATAAATACAAATGGCTGGAGGATCGGCTCAATTCCATGAAGAGTCAAAGGGTGCCCGACTTGGATTTCGAAGATTTAGGTTTGGTTCCAGGGGTGCTCATCCCACCTAAGTTCAAAGTCCCCATCTTCGCAAAATAAGATGGTGTTTCCTGTCCCAAGCTTCACTTGAGGTCATATGTCAGAAAGATCCAGCCTCACACTGTTGACCGGAAGTTATGGGTCCATTTCTTCCAAGAAAGTTTGGATGACACTCAACTGGAGTGGTTCTATCAACTATAAAGAACAAACATTCATACTTGGGAAGACTTGGCCGCTTCTTTCTACAAGCAGTACCAATACAATGCTGACCTCGCTCCAACTCGTACACAACTTCAAAGCATGTCAATGGTTTCTAGCGAAGGCTTCAAGGAATATGCCCAGAAATAGAGGGATCTAGCTGGCAAGGTACAACCTCCTCTGAATGATCGGGAAATGGTAGACATGTTCATTGGCACTCTGACAGGCCCGTTCTTTAATCTGATGATTGGGAGTTCCTCATCCGGGTTCACAGAGATGGTTCTGACTGGAGAAAGGATCGAAAGTGGTATAAAGAGTGGGATGATCCCGATGGTTGCATCTTCTAATGCTGAGAAGAAGCCATTTGCTGGAAAGAGGGAAGCCAATGCTATGTATGGCCAGAATGGTCATAATAAGGTAGACTACAACTAATTTGTAAGGGCAGTGTTGGTCTTTAATTCGGCACACATGTAACGACCAGAACAACGGGGTAATCAGCGAAGGCAAGATGATCCTAAGAGACAGTTTACCAAGATCAACATGTCATTGTCTCAAGAATTACAACATATGTTAAGGATGAATTTGATTACGTTGATAGGATCTCATCCAAACCCTAAGACTTCTTCTCCTAACTAAAATCCTGATGCAAGGTGTGCCTATCATTCTGGCAGTCCTGGGCACGATACTAACGAATGTTGGGAACTGAAATACAAGACTCAAAATATGATTGACGCCAAAGAGATTGAGTTAGACCCTCCCGAGACTCCCAACGTGGTCACTTCTCCCATGCCAAATCATGTCCAGGATTGAGATAATTTTTGTTCATTTGAACTCTCAAGTTGTATTTTCTTTGTTTGTTCAAACAATTATTTTCATGTCAGACTTTATTATTTCATTAATGCATTTCACATGTTTGTCTAGAATTAATTTGTTTTCCTTATGCTTAAACTACTTTCTTACTTCCTTTTTGTGATATTCAACTCTTGATTAAAAGCTCTAAGCCTTTAGAGGGAGGATGACGAGAATGATACCACATGAAGAACTAAAAAACACAAGAAGGGGGGGGGGGGGTTAATTGAAAATTTTAAAAATCAAAAGCAATATACACGAGATTTTTATCCTGGTTCGCTTGATCTCAAACTACTGTAGTCCACCCGCCAAGTTAATTTCGCCTCTCTCCAACGAGGACTTAATTCACTTATCAAACTGATTAAAATTATACTTTAACAACTGCCAAAGTCTTCTTGAGTACAACCACAAACCGGTTTATATCAAGGAAAATGACTTAATCAAAAGAAAAGGTTTACTGTGTACTGTTTGTTTTTCCTTATAAAAACTGTATCACTACTGTGATGTACCACACAAATTGAATGTAGAATGAATATGAATTTTTGCATCCTTTTCGAGATTGTATGGAGCAATCGTGTAAAAATCATAAACGATTTACCATTTGATCTTGTTTATATAGGCGTGACAAATCTGTCCAAATGGAAACATGATAATGGTCACTTAATGCACTTTCCATACTGAGAAGATCCTTGTCTGAATGAAGCCGTTGCACATGATACTGCCTTAATGGAAAAGTAACGCTTCAGAACTTAGGAATCTTGCATGCTGCTTTACTTCAAGAACTTGGGAAGTCAGAAACGTAAGGTTCAGTTTTCATGTTAGACTTCTGTTCAGAATAAAAATATCTTTCTCTTTGGCGTAGATTCTGATCATCATACTTCAGAACATTCTGATTACTTAGCTTGAGTGCTTATGTGGCTTAACTTCTGATGCCATTTTAGTCAAAACTTCTGTACAACATAAAACACAAATTTAAAGTGCATATTTGTTCTTTTTGTTTGTTATCATCAAAATCTTATGAGGGTTGTAGAATCAAACTATGTTCTAACAATCTCCCCCTTTTTGATGATGACAAAAACTAGGGTTTTTCAATAAAAATTTACAGAACAAAAGATTAAGAGAGTCTCCCCCTGAGTTGAGTACTCAGATAGAGATGAGATACTTCCCTGAGGTTCCTTCGTACCACAACTTTTGATGCATCTCCTTCTGTCTTTATCAGATTTTGTTCTTGTTTAAGCTTTCAGAAAACAAATAAGAAGTTAAGATATTCAGAATGTTTGAGACTTAGTCCTGGTAAGCTGTTATTGAAAATATCTTACGTTATCCCTCTTTTTGTCAGGTATCAAGAAGCAATATAATCATGAATTATCAGAGTAAAAAAATATGATTTGTATTGAAAACAGATTGCAATGACATCTTTCAGAAACAAAGAAGATAAGATGAAGAATATAGAAAACAAGTTAAATAAAATCTAAGATGGAGGGGGAAGTCGTGTGACCAACGCTTCCAACAATCTCTTAATATGAGTGCATGATTCTTCCTACTTTCCCAGTATATCCTTGATTTATTTTGTAGAGTCTTCTTGTTTATCCAATATATCCCTTATTTCTTTGTTTGTGTCTTCTTGCTTATTCAACCTTGCATGGATTAAAGCATTATCCTTCTTCAACTCTTCCAGAGTTTGCATGACTAGAGACATAGCTGGTGTATCCTCAGAGGTTGCATGTCGTTCAGAACACTCTGCAGCATCTTCTGATTCAACTACTTCTTTTGTTGTGTAGCGGTAGAAATGTTCAAGACTAAGCCATTGGATTGACTAGACTTTATACAAATCAAAATAAAAATCGCCACCGCGCTTTATTGTTTCCAAAGGAATTGGAAAAGAGAGAATAACCCAAAAAAGGGGGAAAGATTCAAGGTAAGGGGGTTGGTTATGCAAAGGGAAGGTATTAGCACCCTAAACATCTACGGTACTCCGCAGGAGCCTCTTTGTAAAATCTGTATATTCTGGTTATAAAAATGTGTTGTATATAAAATGGATGGTGGAGGTGAGGAAAGAAATATATTTTTATGATTTTTGCACCCGCCGCGGTTGCGAATCTTTAGTGCCTACGTACCACCTTTCATGCAATAGGGGATCAGGGTACACGTAGTTCCTCTTTTAAAAGATTTGAAACATAAGTGTGTTGGTTAATTTTAAGATATAAGCCATCATCGTCATTGTCCGTGTGGAAAACATACTTACTACCCACAATTATGCGAAAGGAGAATTTGCATCATCTCAAAGTGGAGGATATGGCTTGGATTTTAATATCAACAATGCCTCACTCAACACCCAAGTCGAAAATGTATCTCTTCACTACATATTGTAGAAGTATAGTTGTTTGCATCACTACAAGGATTGACAAGAGTCTAATCTTTTAAGAAAAAAAGTTTAAGGGTAAAAGCCAAAAAGGAAAAAAAATGGTTTGAAATGAGATTGGTCGACTTTTAGTCTTCTCATCAAAAAATGTCAAAGTATTATTAAATTGATTGAGGTTTATTTATGAAAATGTTTTGAAAATGCATGGACCTAAGTCCAAGTTTATTATGAAAGTGTTAAAGTTTCAAAACAAGAAGAGTTTTCAAAAGGAGGGAGAAGATTTTTGAAGTTAAAGAAGATGGGAGGAGAAGAAGAGACTATCCTAAATCATAAGGTAAAAGCTAAGGAAAAGGATCATCTAACGAACAAGAAGCCAAAAATTTGACATTATGAGTCAAGATAGAATTCCCATTCTTTGGATTGAAACCAAGCAAGCAAAGATACTAGACCTCTTCAAATGTATTAAATCTTCACATAAATTGGGCAGAGTAACGGCTGTATACGGGTGAATTCCAGATTACAAATCAAGTATGCAATCACAAAAAAACCTGCACACAAAAACAATCAAGCAACCCAATGTCTTGAGGTAAACCTCAAGAGCTCCAGACAAAATAAACAGATTAAGATCACAAGGTCTCCAAGATAGGCCAAGGTTTGTAATCCTAAGTCCAGAAAAGTCCACTGCTCCATAATGCCAAGGATAGTAACTAAATAGTCCAAGTACCATTAAGAGTTTTTTAGGGTTTATGTTGATTATTAAGTATCTTAGGAAAAGAAAAGAAAAGAAAAGCTCAAGTGAGAAAAGTAAAAATGACAAGAAAATAAATGCTCGAGTGAGCAAAGATGAAAATGACATGGAATGTAAATGCTAAAAGTAAATAGTGCATAAAGCATAAAAGAATAAAAAGCATAAAAAATAAAGCAAGTTAATAATTAGTGGTTAGTTGGATGACCATCTTTAAACTTGCATTTGGAACTCATTAGAGGATTGGTAGAACCAAAGCCTCCACACAATAAGTTGCATTTGCTTTTTGTCAAGTATATCATCCATTTGGAATTCTCACAAGTACTATTTAATGATCAACGATGTTTAAGTGATCCACGTTGACCAAAGGTGTTGTAGATCCATTAGAGGATTGATAGAACCAAAGCCTCCACACAATGAATCTGAAGGTTATTGGATCAAAGAGATCAAATTAACATACTTGGGCTTGCAATCATAAGTTTGGGCCACGAATGATCATTTATTCGAATCGGGACAAAATTTAGCGCTATGTTAAGCAATCGTAAGTGAACTTATATAGAAGTCGCACCTATTTTAAGGTCGGTCAATAGATATCTATGCACCATTTGTTTTGAGACATGATATAGAGATCATGCTCCAATAACACTTAGTGCAATAAGAAAGGGATGAGATGAAGAGGGATTAGGGTAAAAAGATGAATAAACCACTTTTAAATTAAAAATTTAAACAAATTATTATTAAAATCATTCATCCATTTTGGTGGAGTTGAACTCAACACCCAAGATCTAATGATGTTAATAAAGTCATGATCAAAAGATCAACTCAAGACAACCAGAAAATAATCACAAAATAATACTATATTTAATACATACAATTAAAGGGTTAAAAAAAAGAGTTTAAAATAGAAAATAATGATAAAAATATCAACTATGTTCAAATTAATCAAGAAGTAAAAAAAACCATAGAAAAATCAGAACCTTGTCCAAATATTTTTATAAAAATTTTGGGAATTTTTAAAAGTCAGAAACTATTTTTCAAAATTAAAGTAAATGGGTAAAATAAACAAAAATAGTAAAAAATAGTAAAGTCAGAAACAAAAATAAAATAAAGTCACCAATATTTGTCACAATGTCATTGGATCATTCCATAATTTTTTCAGAATTTAAAAATGTGTAAAAGTATTTTTAAACATTTTAAATAAATCAAATAAGTGAAAAATTCATTAAAAAATACCAAAACACAAAATTAAATTATGAAAAAATAAAAATCAGAAAGAGAATAATTAAAAATATTTTTCATATTTTTTTTGGATTTTTTTGACTAAAAATGAATTTTCCATGATTTTTTGAAATTTAAAACAATTAAAATATAAAAATCAGAAAAAGAAAATAAAAGAAAAAGATGTGGACCATTGGATGAGAGTCAAAACGCACTAGTAATCAAATCCAAGGGATCTGGCGCACTGTGCATATCATGGTCTTTACTGAATAAAGCACTGAATCAAATGTAAATTCAGAAATTCAAAAAATACAAATGGCACGCTTTCATTGGTTAGAAGGTGACACGTTGGTTATCTTCAACCTCCAGCCTCACGAATTGCAGGTCTCTCAAACTGTAAAATTAGAAGCTCGAACCTATGCCATTCATTTCGTCTCTTCAAGACGAAGATAATCATACCCTCGCGCCATTTTTATATAAGTTGTAACTCAAGCAATTTGGAAAGAAAGTTTTGAAAGGGGATTTGAAAATTCTTGGTCAAAACGTGTTTCCAGATAAAAGTAAGTGTTGCGACTAGAACCAGGGCAATGAGAGCAACACAATGGTACCAAAGTTTTGAAGAATTGATCAAGGAATCTACCTATTAAAGTTGAGTTGCAGAGCTCTGAAACTGGACTTCTATGGAGCAATATAGGGCACGATTCTTTAATGTAATGGTATGGTTAGCTTCAGGGAAGATCAAGGAAGGTGAATTGATGGAAAAATTGGATTGAAAAAGGTTCGAGAATGGATTTTGAAGTTACAAAAATTTGAGTTATGGAGCAAGTTTGGCAGGGTGATTCTGGCTATCAAAGCTTGAGAAAATGAATGGGATAGTACATGTATTTATAGGAGAAGCAAATGGGATCAAAAGGAAGAGTGAATGATGCGTTTTGGAGTGAATTCGTGCAAACCTGATGCACGAGTGAAGTGTGATCCAAACTTCACCAAAACTAATCCAATTCTTGCGTTTTGATGCACTAATCCACTTGGGAAAATTGGATATTCATGTTTAGACCCAAAATGCGTGCTAATTTGATGTTTAAAGGTTGTATAATGAAATTCAAATTCTGACTTGCAGGGAAACTTCAACTCCAAGTTACCACTTTTGAAATAATGGAATTTCCATCTCAGGGAGAGTTAAGGCATGATTCTTGATGTTTTGGAAAGATGTGGTAACAAATTTTGCAATGGAAAAATAATGGAATCAATTGGAGGCTTGAGCTGAAAATTACATGGAGTCAAAGTTGGAGAAAAAGAGTTGACTTTCCATACTTAGAAATATTTCAAATTCTTCTATAAAAATGACCTATAATCTCTTGCATTCAAACACGGCTTTCCACTTAGAATTTGTTCTTGACCCAAAAATATGGAATGAAGTAGATCTCTTGAATGACATTTTGAAATTTGAATCGCTCAAAATCTCCAAAAATTGAGCATGTTATGACTTGTTGAAGTTGGCCAAAAATCATGAAATGACCTATAATCTTTTGCATTCTTAAGGAAACTTCCATCCATTTTCTTACTTTACACATAAAAGGAGGCATGAATTACACATCCTTAAGATCATCATGGAAAAAGAATGGGCTCAAGGTGATAAAAATTGGCCAAGTTATGGGAATTTGAAGTCATATATGGAAAATTAGGGATTCAACTGGATGACTTGTGATCTTTCTTCTTCACCAAGTTCCTTCCACATGAAAACTCTTTGGAACCTTTGAAGTGATGTGTTGGTAAATCCTTGAAGAGAAGAATGTTTTTGGAATCACTCAAAAATGACAAAAGATGAGCGAGATATGCCTCTTTGAAGTCCAAAACCCTAGCTTCTAGATCAAGAGAATGCTTGGTGGAACTTTGCCAAGTTTGAACAAACTTTTTGTGCCAATATTCTTCCTTTGTGAATAGAAATTTTTAAGGATAATGATGAGGACCTATGGCCACCAAAACCAATTTCATATCAACTTCAAAACTACTTCAATGGTGAGGTTTGAATCCCTCAAGCTTTTGACTAGGACATGGAAATAAACTCATGAACCCATGAAGAAACTTGTTAAACCTCATTGCTTTTACCTACATTATCAACAAGTAAGACAAACCAATATTGAATTTTATTAATTAGAGAGAAAAAATCAAAGTACAATTTCTATGATCACAAAAGCAAACAAATCAAGGTGCTTGGTAACTTCTCAAAGAGCAAAGCTAAAGATAGGGAGAAGAACCAAAGTCCCTAATATGATTTTGTGGTGATTGAAACAATATGGTATGATGAAGGGATCTTAGGGGCAAAAATTGGGGTACAACAGCTGCCCTTAGTTAAGTTTCTTCTATCCGGAGATAAGAAGGTTAAAAATCTTTGTGTCGACGTGATCAAAGACACTTAAATATAAAACAAAGCCCTGTTTTTGGCCCTAAGATTCCATGCAAATGTTTATGCATATGAATGCATATGAACAGAAGAGATACAAAGTAGAATTGGGGAGGCAACATAAAATGCAGAAGCAAAAAGCAATCCCACCAGGAAAATAAATCACTGGTAAACCACGAGAACAGAATCAGAGAGGAGGATAACAAACATCGACGTTCACTGCCGATGTACTATCGTCGTTCTCTGAATATATCATACCACCATTGTTCACTGATGATGAACTATCAACGTTCACTGAAGATAGCAAAAATATAACTAACACCGACGTTCACTGCCGATGTACTACCAATATTCACTGAAGATAGCAAACACCGATGTTCACTGCCGATGTACTACCAACGTTCACTGAAGATAGAAAAAAGATAACAAACACCGACGTTCACTGCCGATGTACTACCAACATTCACTAAAGGTAGAAAGAGAAAATATCATACCACCGCCGTTCACTGACGATGTACTATCAATGTTCACTGAAGATAGCAAGAAGATAACAAACACCGACGTTCACTGTCGATGTACTACTAACGTTCACTGAAGGTAGAAAGAGAAAATATCATACCACCGCCGTTCGCAGACGACGAACTATCAACTTTCACTGAAGATAGCAAAAAGATGACAAACACCGACATTCACTGCTGATGTACTACCAACATTCATTGAAGGTAGAAAAAGAAAATATCATACCACCGCCGTTCACTGATGATGAACTATCAACGTTCACTGAAGATAACAGGAAGATAACAAACACCGACGTTCACTTCCGATGTACTACCAAAGTTCACTGAAGGTAGAAAGAGAAAATATCATACCACCGCCGTTCACTGACGATGAACTATCAACGTTCACTGAAGATAGCAAAAAGATAACAAACATCGACATTCACTGTCGATGTACTACCAATGTTCACTGAAGGTAGAAAGTGAAAATATCATACTACTGCCGTTCACTGACGATAAACTATCAATGTTCATTGAAGATAATAGGAAGATAACAAATACTGACATTCATTGCCGATGTACTACCAACGTTCACTGAAGGTAGAAAGAGAAA
Source organism: Vicia faba (assembly GCA_948472305.1). NCBI lineage: Eukaryota > Viridiplantae > Streptophyta > Magnoliopsida > Fabales > Fabaceae > Vicia > Vicia faba. The sequence goes on along the minus strand of OX451739.1, from coordinate 1,150,052,796 downwards.
ATATCCTTTCACCGCCGTTCACTGACGATGAACTATCAAAGTTCACTGAAGATAGCAAAAAGATAACAAACACTGACGTTCACTGCCGATATACTACCAATGTTCACTGAAGGTAGAAAGAGAAAATATCAAGATTTCCAGAATTCTGGTGTTCTGCCAAGAACGGGTCTCGACTTCTTCTTTAACCAAGGAGATCTGCCTGGAAAGGGTACTATGTAACTTGTCTCAAATAAACAGACTACCACTTATTACCAAAAGGGAGCTGCAAAGAAAAATGGCTTTCCAAGGATAGAAATATGACTTCCCGGAGAAATGCCATGATATTCCCGCTAAGGAGATAAACTCTCCTTGTGCAAAATAAATTCACAAGAAAAAAATTCAAAGTTTTCAGAAATCCATAATACATGACATCGTCATGAAACCACAAATCCAATTCAGAAAAATACCAGAACAAGATGGCCAAAGCAGATTCATCCTTTGAGAAATAAACTCAAGAGGGAAGACCAAATTCAACTAAGCCAAGAGTGTTGCAGGAAAGGTCAGAATACAATGTCAATGAATGATGATTTTAGCAATGCATGATGTATGTATGAATTTATGAGTGCTATTGTGCATATGCTGATAAAAGGGATACATAGTCAGTGCAGACAAACGAAATTGGCTCAGTTAATAACAACATTGGGCTAAGATTTAATCGGAAAGATCAATCCAGGAAAGGTAAAAGAGACTACATAAACCAAACCTATTACATTAACTTCACTAAGGGGAAACAAAATCTGAACGTAGCTTAAATCAAACAGACACCGGGATAGAACATCCTTCTTCCGGTTTCATCGGGGAAACAGTTTTCCAAAAGCAACATGACTATTGGAGATTGCAAGATCAACCTTAAATAAATAAAACTAACGTCGAAACAACCAAACCTCACAGGGGAATTCAAGCCTTCCTCCCAAGAGAAAAGAAAATGCCGGTTGAAAATTTTCACCACGAACCCTCATTCCAACAAGAGATGCCCTGGGATAACCCTCCTGGGAGATCAAGAAGTCAACACTAGGGCCGATACTATAAAAAGATCAACACCTCAACACACAAAGGGAATAAAACCTTTCATCACATGATGGAAGACTTTGCTGGGGAAGTTGGAACGAAGGCTTCTGACCATGCAAAACAAAATCAAAAGCGAATCAAGACTTGACTGGGGATAATGGAATCACCAACCCAAATACTGTACTTTGTTCCTACTGATATTGTCTTTAACTATCTGGGAAACACACAAAGATTGCACACATACCAACAAAATGACCCGAGAAAACATTTATGAAGGAAGTAAAACTTCTTAAAGCAACCAGAATTTGTTCATCCCTGGGATCACCATTTTTGTTGTCATTGTTTCATCAAAAATCCCAAAGTAAATTAAATTGTAAAGATCTCTTTTTTTTTTTGAAAAGTCAACTTTTCTTTTTAATCTCTTTGCTTTAAAAGTTATTATAAGTAATAAATGAAGTCTTTGCAAGCTAAATAAAATTAAGAATACAAAGAATTGGGCAAAAGCTCGAATTTCATTAATAGAATGGTAGTCTGCGAATGGCGAGACTCCATGGATGATAACAAAATTTGGGAAATGGTAATACATAATTGTTGTACCCCAAAATTTGCTCTCCCATTTTCTCAACATTTCTCATCACAAAGCCCTTGGAGATCAAGATCCAGTTAGGGTTTCATCTGCTCAAGACTCCTCCTTGCACTGTTGACCCAAATTAGGGTTTGTGTTTGCACAAAGATGTTTTGACCTTAAATGCCTAAGATGACTTTCATGCTTCATATTGGACCCCCAAGTTCATCCATACCAAGTTTCAAGTCTTGATTCTAAGTTTTGCCCAGTCAATTGGACAGTTGACCTGAAAATCAGCTGTATTGGGGAAAAAGTCAACTGTGGCCAATTGATAGTAAAATCTCATAAAAATTGACCCACATCAACATTATGAACTCACATGGACCATTTGATCAAGTTTGGATCACAATTCCATAAGAAATTTGATCAGATCACCAAAAGGGCAAAATGGTCATTTTCAGGGTTTTGACTGTACAAAGGCAATTTTTGACTGTTTGACCTAGCCAATGGCAAACCAAGCTCACATATGGACTCAAGGACCCCATGGAATTGTCTTGACATGCTCAACAAGTTCAAAAGATCCCAAATGCACAAGATTGACAGTTGAATTTCCCAGTCAATTGACCAATTTTGACTGTATACTGAAAAGTCAAACTTTGACTTTTTGGTCAAAATCAAGAGTCAAGATCCATTTTTCATCAAAACATGCCAAATCATGAAACTTGTTCATCAAGAAATCCAAAATTTCAAATTAGGGTTTGAAATGAGAATTTTTCATAACTTAGAATTTTTCTAAGTTATGAAAAACCCTAATTTTTTTCCTAACTTTGTCCCACTTTCTCACCAAGATTCATTTGGATTCAAGCAAAAGTCAAAACATGAAAGTTGTAGCCTATTGCATAATCTGCAAAATTTATTCACAAAGTTTTCCCAAAAGAGGCTTGTATCTCAAGTTACAATTTTTGGAATAAGGGTACTAAACAATTCTTAGCTTAGTGAAATTTTGACCTTTTTAGGCAAGGTTTTTACCTAACTTCAAGACCATTTTTCACATACTTCCACTTGGAATTTCAATTTGCATTTCAAATATGGATTATAGTACACATTCCAAGCTTTCCAAAATGTCCAAGGACCCATCAAACAACCTCATGACTTGAGAGAATCGAATTTTGTAATATGGCAAAAACTCACTTTTGAATTGGCCAATTTCCATGTTCATAACTTGTGCAAATTTCTCAAATCAGCATGCAACTTGATTACAGGCCTCTAAACCATTCAACACTCATAAATTTAATGCAAACTCTTTGTGCCAAGACCATGTTCTATGTGTTCAAGCATTTCATGATAGATTAATCCCAAAATAGATAAAGCACTTTAACCATTTTTGCAAAAGTAAGCTTTATGTCAAAATGAAAATCCAAGAAGTACAGATCAAATCCCCTTGGCACAAGTTTAGGGACTAATCACACTGATTAATGCCAAGGTTTGCAGCATGTTATGGGGGCCTCTACCTGTCTAAACACCAACTTGGCTTTTGGTTGCTTAAAGTGTAAGAAATATGGCATAATTAAACACAACTTAGCTCTCAACAATAGAACCCTTAAGCAAATATTTTGTACACATTCAAGACATCCTAACTGAGCTAGCACACGACTCCAACACCTCCATTGCCCTCTAGAATACAGAACCACCCTCAAACTGCCCAAACAGAGCTCCTACTGCAGTTTGAGTGCCAACTCTCATCCCTTTCATGCATTCTTGCTAAAAGATCATCAAACACATTCCCTAGCATCACTTGAAGCTAATCCAAACATAAAACACGACCTGTAACTCCTCTAATCAGTTCCATCATTTTCACTTTCTTGTTTTGCAGTTGAGGGTCCATAGCTCGATTCAAGGTGTTTCAAAGCAAAGTAAGCATTGGAATAGCATCACTACACTTCAGGCAAGCTGTACAGATCATCATCTTTCCCTGAAAGCTCCCCCATTGTCAGATACAACTTCAACTGAACAGGTATCTTCTTGAACTTCTAACTCTTAGTGTAGGCATCATTAGCTCTAAGTTTGTGAATAAGAAGTGTTCTACTCATGCCCCTGAATCTGTACATACTTTTACTTTTCATTTATTTTGCCTGAGCTATGAGAATTTAAGGTCTGAATGTTGATAAAAACTTAGGTTAGGATTTGGGAATGATGAAATTCTCTCTCATTTCTGAGAGTTAGGATAAGTTCTTTACATATTTAGAATCGTGATTCAATGCTTAACATTTCTTATGTTGTAAGTTTGTGCAAAAGATCAAGGAATTCAGATGTTTGAATTGATGTTCAGGCGCGCGTTTTTGAACATCTTTCTGTCCAGAGGTTGAAGAAGAAGCCACATGGGCTGGGCCTGCTTTGATATTTCTTTTCACACCATGTTTTTGGTTTTACACCCCCTGAGCCCATTTTGTTTGTTTTATTGATTTTTTGACTTTTCTTTTTTCATTCTGGTTTATTTATTTTTCCTCATGATATTAAAAATATAAAAATAATTTTTTACACCATTTTTGAATTTATAGGCATTTATTTGTTTAGATTAGTTATTTGTACATAAATAAATAAATAAACACTTTTTATTTAAAATGCTAGAAAATAATGTAAACACATTTTATTTTCATTTTTATTTTGTTTTATCTTCTTAAAATATTTTGTATAAAATATACTTTTTTTTTTATAAATATTAGATATTATTATTTTTATATATATAATACATATTTAGAAATCAATACATATATATATATATATATTTTTTTTTATTAGAATATTTAGTAAATAATACAAAAAATATATACATTTTATTTTTATTAATATTTAATAGTAAAAATACCATTTTGACAAATATACTTCATTTTCATTTTTGTTTCATATATAATTGATAAATATTATACATATTAAGTAGTTAATATATTTACTTAATAAAATTAGGGTTTTGCCCTTAGAACACAAAAACTCCAAAAAATAATACTTTTTTTTTATTTTGTTTATTTGACATAAAAAATACCTTTTTTTCCATACATATAAAAACCTTTTTTACATCTTGCATATTTATTTTATTTTCCATTTAATTTATGCAATTAATTACCTTGTAAATAATTCAATATTGATGTAATAGCTGGATTTAAATTCCTTGTCGATATCCCCCATTTGAACATTTGTACCCCCCTTCCCATATTGTGTTGTAATAGTGTAGGAATTTTACTTTTCGCATTTTAACGCTTTTTAAGTATACCATGCTAGAATTAGGGTTTGTATGCAAATAAAACGAACAAAAATAGTTTGACCTAATTTCAAGATAATCAAGCATGAAAATGGACAACACATATCACACTTGCACCCCTAGGGTATTCCACTTGTTGCCTTCAATAAATGGGCCATATTACATGTTAGGTTTCTTTGGGTAAAACAAACAATCAAATGATCATAGTCCCTCGATGACGCTTTCGAAAAGTTGCCTAAAATGATCAAGTCCCTTTCAAAGAAAAATTGCCCAAAGATACTTAGCACTATTGCAATTATGGTCTAAACGATGACCCGCGCCCGTCCCTTTCACATCCTAACACAAGATTGTCCACCAAATACAATGGTGGAACAAAATTGTTAAAAGGGTTAAAACATAGCATAAATCTTTGAGAACTTTAGGGTAGATAGCTCTTAAGTACTTGTCAACTTGCAAAAGAAAACACTTGCCTATTTTCAAACCACACTTCACAAACACTTTCAAAACAAACTTTCAAAAAACCTTGAAACATCTTTTCAAAAAGACAAACACCTTTTGTAAAACATTCGAGTAAAGAATTGTTACAAGGGTAGCCTAGACAAGGCATCTTTTTCAAAACATTTTCAAAACACACACAAAGCACCATTTCAAACAATTGAAAACCAAGGCAAGTTGATCTAAGCAAGTACCTAAGAGCCCATGGATAACCATGGATAGAAAGGGTGCTAATACCTTCCCTTTCTATAATCTACTCCCTGAACCCAAGAAAAATCTTAAAGGTTTTTGCTGTGCTTTTTAAACCTTTCCTTAGGATAAAATAAAAAGTCGGTGGCGACTCTTGCTCAACCGAAACATTTGCGAAAACAAACGCAAAACCACAGTCAGTTCCCCCACTGTATCACAGAACTGGCGACTCTGCTGGGGAAAATTTAAAAGTGGAGTAACCTTAGGGCTTAGATCACCCTCTTGCATGACTAATTGTTTGATTTGATTTCTTTATATTTTGGCTCTCTTGTTTGGGTTTGCAAATCCTACACCCGGATTTTGGGAAACATTTCATAGATAGCAATACGTTGTGGAAACTGTACGGGGTATACCGACACGGTCGAAGCAATAGCTATATTAGTGCGACATATTTGTGAGTACCGGTAACCCTTGAGTTCAATCAAGGAGAGTATGGGGCCGCTGAGTGATGTCACTAAGAACTAATGACCTAGAACCTTACTTGACCATCTTGGCCTTTTATTAGGGGTAGTGAGATGACCGGATTTGGTGCAGTCCGAAGTTGGTAGATACTCGATACTACACTCATTGAGGGTTGTTTTCTTGGAATATTTTGGTCGCTAGTTAAGTGGCTAAACCGAAACAATGAACAATGAAAACAATCCAATGATATTGAGCTCCTTAGAACCCGGTTTCTATTTATAGGACAAGTTTTTAAGCCAACTACACTTAAGAGGGTACTTACCTATGAAACCCCATGCAAGCCTGAAGCTAGGATTTTGTGTGAATTGCTTGTACATATGTTTTGTGCATACATCATAAACATCCTAAAACATCATATGCATTCACTAACCATTTCAAGGGTTTGGATCTTCATCTTTGTTCCTGTTTTGTAGGTCATGGAAATTCCTCGCAGAAACACCATCCAAGTCAACCTTGTGAGAATTTCTCCTCAACTCAAGGAGCTCACCTCAAGAATTCCGGAAAGCTCATCCTTCAGTGAAAGACATGGTAGACTGCTCAGCTTAGTCAACACCAACATTGAAGAAGACATGATGAAAGTGCTATTCCAGTTCTTTGACCCTCTTCACCACTGTTTCACTTTCCCTGATTACCAGTTGGTGCCCACTTTGGAGGATTTTTCTCAACTCCTGAGAATTCCTATCCTTAATCAACTACCCTTCAACGGTACAGAAAAGGAACCAAAGCCGGAAGATGTTGCTCGAGCGTTACATCTACAACCATCCGACATCAAGGGGCATTGGGAAACCAGAAGCGGCGTCAAAGGATTCTTAGCAAAATTCTTGTTTGAGAAGGCACAAGAATGTTGGAACTCATTGGACCTACAAGCCTTTGAAGAGATTGTGGCACTCCTTATCTATGGGTTGGTCTTGTTCCCAAATCCTGACCAATTGGTAGATGTCAACACCGTCAAAATCTTCTTGTCCAGAAATCCAATACCAACATTGCTTGGGGACATTCTTCACTCATTTTACACACGAACAATGAGAAAGAGGGGTGTTCTCATGTGCTGTACTCCTCTCCTTGCAAGGTGGTTTATTTCGCACCTTCCACAATCTGTCTTGAAGAATGACCAAGGCTCAAGGTGGTCCCAACGGTTGATGACTCTTACTCACTCTGATGTACATTGGTGTTCTCGGTCCAGAGAAAATGTCATCATCGTCGATCGTTGTGGGGAGTTTCCTAATGTTCCTTTACTTGGAATTAGGGGAGGTATCACCTATAACCCTTGCCTAGCCTTGAGGAAATTTGGATATGCACGGAGGGATGGCCCTCATGACATGTTGATTCCTGACCTAGTTTTTGACTTCGACAACGATGCGCAAGGACTTCGCCAAAGATTCATCAGAGCTTGGGGGAGGCCCAACAAGGTTGATAGCAAGACTCTGGGACACAAGAACTCCATCCCTCTTGAGCCTTATCTCAAGTGGGTACGAGCCCGAGCCCAAAGTCTGATGATGCCTTATCCTCATGTACTCCCTGTGATTAAAGAGCCCGTCAAGGAAGGAGAGGTTCCCTACACCATCCTACATCCTGACATGCCTACATCGTGGGAGGAAATGCAGAAAAGTTGGATTCAGCTCAAGGAGGAACGGAACACTTTTGAAGCCAGCTTCTACGCTAGTGAGAAGAAGGTTCTAGAGCTTACCTGCCGACTCCATGAGCAAGAGGCCCTCAACACCTACATCGCACCAAAAAGGATGCGCAATGTCTTTTTATCTTGAGAAGTTGTTTTTGTAATATTTGGCCCATGGGCATTTATGTACTAACAAATTTCTTCTTATTAATATGACGTGTGTTCCTTTTTGTTTACAACAATTTTGAATGTTCTAAATCCTTGAATGCATTGCATACATAAGCATATCATTCATCATGTGTATAAGCAGGTCTCACTCCAGGTTTCCTTATCTATCTGCTGTTTATTTCAGTAGGATGGATCTCGAGCAAACAGTCAAAGACCTACAAGCTCAAAATGCACAATTTCAGCAACTCCTGACAACCTTGGCTAAAGGTCAGGAGGATCTCAAGACCTTACTGGGGAATAAAGACCCAGTGAAAAAGAAGAAAAAGAGACTCGGGGTGGCTACTTTAGGGAGAAGATTTGACGGAGAAGCTCGGAGAGTGCTTGAATTTCCTCCTACTTCTGATGAAGGAACCAGCAAAGGAGGTGGGGCTGCGGTACCTTCCGAATCCGATGTGGAAGAAGAGGAGGTCGAAGAGGATGAAGATTATTCTGATCAACAATACCCTCCAGCTGATGATAAATACAAGGGTTTAGAAGACAGGTTGGCCGCCATGGAGCTACAAAGAGTACCGGGTTTGGATTTTGAAGACTTGGGTTTGGTCGCCGGGATTGTGATTCCCCCAAAATTCAAAGTGCCAGTGTTTGTGAGGTATGATGGGCTGTCCTGCCCAAAAATGCATCTCAGGTCCTACGTAAGAAAGATCCAACCCTATACGGCAGATAAAAACCTTTGGATTCATTTCTTTCAAGACAGCCTTTCTGGGGCTCAATTGGAGTGGTTTTATCAGCTAGAGGGAACCAGCGTCCAAAATTAGGAAGATTTGGCCACCGCCTTCTACAAACAATATCAGTACAATTCTGACCTTGCTCCTACTCGTACCCAACTTCAGGGTATGTCATTAGGAACAGGCGAAGGATTCAAAGAATATGCACAAAAATGGAGGGATTTGGCTGGCAGGGTGCAGCCTCCTTTAACCGACCGCGAACTTGTTGATATGTTTCTGGGGACCCTATCTGGGCCATTTTTCAATCATCTAATTGGTAACTCTTCCGCGGGGTTTACCGATTTGATCTTAACAGGTGAAAGAATAGAAGTTGGCATCAAGTCAGGAAAGATTCAGAAGGGTGTTGCTGCAAGTGTTGAGAAGAAGCCTTTTAAGAAGGAAACAGCTGTGGTATATTCTCAGAGAAGAGCAGGGAAGACTGAGCGCCGGCCGACCGTGGGGGCCGTAATGATTCAAAACCCTTCAAGTGAGAAGCCTCGCTATAACCAATCCAGACCAAATCAACAACGAGTGGAACGGCCACAACGACAGTTCACCCGTATTAATATGACTCCAGCGCAAGTGCTTCCCCATATGTTGAAGTTGAATCTCGCCACCATCAAGGAGGCACCAAAGAATGTGAATACGTCCTCTCCGCATTATCATCCTAATGCTAAATGCGCCTACCACTCTGACAGTGTCGGGCATGACACCAATGATTGTTGGGCACTCAAGCATAAAATCCAAGACCTGATAGAGGCGAAGGAGGTGGAGTTTGACGCTCCGGAAAAGCCCAATGTGATATCTGCTCCCATGCCAAAGCACGGCCGAAATGTCAATGCCATTGAAGAAGATTTGTATGTTGCTGATGTTAATGATCTGATAACTCCTTTGTTAACCATTAAGTTGAATCTGTTAAGGGCCGGGATCTTCCCGGGATGTAAAGAAGACTGCTATTGTTGTTACTCTCTGCCGTTTGAGTGTCCATTACTGAAGAAAGGCATCCAAGGCCTTATGGATAGTCGACAAATTTTGTTTGAAAAAGTTTCTACTGTTCCAACCCATATCGAAGATGTCTCAATCATAACCATTCACGCCAATCTTTCCAAGGCCGTCAGAAAGCCTGTTAAGATTACACCAGCTACGAAATATGTTCCTTTGAAGATAACAATGCCAGGGCCTGTAACACCCCGTTTTCAATTAATTGATTTATTTAAATTTGGGAATTTATTTTATTAGAATTAATAAAATAAAAAGAATTATTTATTTTGGAGTATTTGAGGAAAATAAAAGAAATAAGGAATATTGGGATTTTTATGTTATTGGGCTTAGATGTTGTTAGTAAAGAGTGGGGGTGCAGAGAAATAAAGTTATGTTTGGGACTTAGGCCATTTTCTCATTTTTGGTTTTCACGTAAGAACAGAAGTTGGAATTTGGGAAAATAGAGCTCTGAAGAACGGAGAACGAAGAACATCGCTCAAGAACTCAAAGCTGCTAATTGATAAGGTAAGGGGGGTTTATACTCGATTTATATTTGTTTATGGGTTTATGTACGGTTGATTCGGGTAATCGTAGGAAATCCCAATTGTTAGATGTTTCTAGGGATCGATAACCTTAGGATTGAACTTTGTTAAAAAAAAAAGGTTTAAGTTCCCGATTTTATGAATCAATTAGAGACCTTAGGTTCCTATGATGGATTGGATGTCTTTGTACTATATTGCACCGCCGTAGAGAGGTATTTTCGTGCAAAAAAATGGGTATATGAGCTGCTGCAAAAACAGAAAAATTGGGTTCGCACTCATCAACACGGGCGCGTTGATTTACGCGGGCACCCGTGTTGATTCACTGTATGCTGATGAAAATGTGTTTTCTGGCCATAATTCAACACGGGCGTGTTGATTAACACGGGCGCCCGTGTTGATTCACTGTGTTGGCATAAAAATGGGTTTTCTGGGCACAATTCAACACGGGCCGTGTTGATTTACACGGGCGCCCGTGTTGATCCCCTGTTTTGTCAAAAAAACGTGTTTTCTGGACACATTTCCACACGGGCAGTGTTGTTTTAAACGGGCACCCGTGTTAAACCTCCTGTGTTGGTTTTTAAACTATGTTTTCCGTGCATGTTGTTAAGTACGGATTGATCCGGTTTTGATGTGCAGTGTTTGACATGTTTTGAATATGTGTTTATTGAATTCCTAGTGTTGATTGATGTGTGTATCGAATAACGATTGTATGTTATGATACCAACACTATGTGGATCTTATTGTCATGCTTTTAGATGATGTTATCAAGCATGAATTATGATATAACTTGATATGATTGATGTTTAATAGTATGCTGAGTGGTTACATGCTATTCCTATCATGTTATGTTTGATATTGTTGATGTGCATGATATGTTGATTGATGTTCATAGTATGCTGAGTGTTACATACTTACATATCATGTTGCATTTGTTAATTCCCATTGTGTGGAATTAACATGGTGGCCAATATACGTGTCCGCGATATAATGGAACGTTGAGGTGGTAGCCGTTTCCGCGATATAATGGAACGGTGAGTTATCCGTGACCCGCGATTTAATGGGGCGGTGAAGTGGTACCACATGCATGGGTGTGTTGCATTACTCGAATATAACATGAATGGATGATTTTTCCAATGTTATATTTGATTGTTTGTATGCACGTATGATTTGATAAATGGTTGATGATGTTTGGTGAATATTTGCAAATATGAAAGGCAATATGTCATGGATATATGAATTGTAAAGGTTTTGTAAACTATGAAATATGCTAATTATTGGGTGATGCTTATGATTTCGTGAATTGATTGTTATGAATGTATAACCAAATGTATATTTGAGAAGCTCACCCTTACTGTTGAATATTTCAGATTGAGGAGCTTCGCTCAGGTGCTTGGCGAAGGCTTATCGTGTCTAGTTTAGTTTCATTTTAGTATGTCCGGGTCATGCTCTGATAGTTGTAACTCCGGGAACGTTTGGTTGTCGAGCTGCTTTAGTCAGACTCGTTTATTTTCTTTTAATTGTTATAATATGACGTTGACTTTCCCAGGTGTTAATCCCTGATGATTTTGGAAAATATTATAACATTTGATTTTATTAAATAAATTATTCCGCTGTGTAGACATGTATGAGTTACCACTAAAATTATGCATGACAGGAATTTATTTTATTAAAAGAGAATTGTAGCATTCCTCGATTATTACATGTACTCTGAGTTTATAATTTTTAATATTTGCGAAAATTATATGCGGGGTTTTAGAGGGTGTTACAATAGTGGTATCAGAGCATAGTCGGTCGTTGTGACCAGAGTCTTGAGTCAGTCATTCCTTTTCGTATGCGACTAGTGCAAGGTAACACTGTCGATACTGTATTCTGATGTGGAGTATGTTTTAATTCTCAGGAATATGGCTGGAAGAGGTAATGGACGAAATGATGCTGCACTAGCTGAGGCTTTGGGGATGTTAGCTGGTGTACTTGCTGGAAACCCAACTGGAGGCGTGATTGGTGCCGATAGGCAATTGGGAAATTTCCAGAGGAACAATCCTCCGTTGTTCAAAGGTACACATGACCCCGAAGGTGCTCAGAAGTGGCTGAAGGAAATCGAAAGGATTTTCCGTGTGATCGATTGTGCTGAAGATCTGAAAGTCAGATATGGTACGCATATGTTGGCAGAAGAGGCCGACGACTGGTGGGTTGCCACAAGGACTGAAATGGTTCAGGATGGAGAGGCACTGACTTGGGCTAACTTCAGAAGGACTTTTCTGAGGAGGTACTTTCCTGAAGATGTTCGGGGAAGAAAGGAAATTGAATTTTTGGAGCTTAAGCAGGGCAATCTGACTGTTAGTGAGTATGCTACTAAGTTCACTGAGCTGGCAAAGTATTATGCACACTACAACAATGATGAGGCTGGAGAATTCTCTAAATGTATCAAATTTGAGAATGGTCTCCGAGATGAGATTAAGCAGGGAATCAGGTACCAGCGTATTCGTAGATTTTCTGATCTGGTGGATTGTAGCAGAATCTTGGAAGAAGATATTACCAAGAATCGGTCGTCTCACTCTCGTGGGGCTGTTGATAAAAGAGGGAAGCAACATATGGACCGTGGCAAGCCATATGGTAGAGATAACCAGAGATCAGGCGGTTGGAAAAGGCCTAGTGGGGGAGATTCTAAGGCTCCTATCAGATGCTACAGGTGTGGTGAGTCTGGTCATCACATTCGAGATTGCAAGAGTGATGAGAAGAAGTGCTATAAATGTGGAAAGGCTGGTCATTTGTCTATTGATTGCAAAGGGAAGTCTGTTACTTGTTACAATTGTGGCGAAGAAGGTCACATTCGTCCGCAGTGTCCTAAGCCTAGGAAGGATCAGTCAGGTGGAAAAGTGTTTGCTTTGTCTGGATCTGAGACTACCCCAGAGGATCGATTGATTAAAGGTACGTGTTTTATTCATGGCACACCTTTAGTTGCAATTATTGATACTGGTGCAACTCATTCTTTCATTTCTTTGGATTGTGCTGAGAGGTTGAAACTGGACATATCTGGTATGCGAGGTAGCATGGTTGTTGATACTCCTGCATCGGGTTCAGTGACAACTTCACTCGTATGTAGGAATTGCCCTATTGAGATTTTTGGTAGAGGTTTCGGTATGGATTTAGTGTGCCTACCGCTTGAACAAATCGATATTATCCTTGGGATGAACTGGTTGGAATTTAACCGGGTTCATCTGAACTGCTTTGCTAAGACGGTGATTTTCCCAAAAGCAGTTGGTGTCGAGAATTTGACTATGACTGCTAGGCAGGTGCAAGAAGCAATGGAAGATGGTGCTAATGTGTTTATGTTACTTGCTTCGTTAGATGCAACAGGAAAGGTCAGGAGTAGTGAATTGCCAGTGGTGTGTGATTTTCCAGAAGTCTTTCCTGATGATGTTGGCGAGTTACCTCCTGAGAGAGAAGTGGAATTTTCTATAGATTTAATTCCTGGTACGAGACCGGTGTCGATGGCGCCATATCGTATGTCTGCGTCTGAATTGGCTGAATTGAAGAGTCAGTTGGAAGATTTACTGGAGAAGAAGTTTATTCGTCCGAGTGTTTCGCCTTGGGGTGCTCCGGTATTGTTGGTTAAGAAGAAAGAAGGTTCTATGAGACTGTGTGTTGATTACAGGCAATTGAACAAGGTAACCATTAAGAATCGGTACCCGTTACCGAGGATTGATGATTTAATGGATCAGTTGATTGGAGCCAGTGTATTCAGTAAGATTGATTTGAGATCTGGATATCATCAGATTCGTGTGAAAGCGGAAGATATTCAAAAGACTGCTTTTCGAACGAGGTATGGGCATTATGAATATTTTGTTATGCCGTTCGGAGTTACTAATGCACCTGGTGTTTTCATGGAATATATGAATAGGATTTTTCACCCATATCTGGATAAGTTTGTTGTGGTTTTTATTGATGACATTCTGATTTATTCCGAGAATGACGAAGAACATGCGGAACATCTCAGAATTGTGTTAGAGTTGTTGAAAGATAAGAAGTTGTATGCAAAGTTGTCCAAATGTGAGTTCTGGCTGAATGAAGTTAGTTTTCTTGGACATGTGATTTCTAAGAATGGTATTGCAGTGGATCCTACGAAAGTAGAAGCGGTATCTCAGTGGGAAGCGCCGAAGACTGTTTCGGAAATCAGAAGTTTTCTTGGTCTTGCAGGTTATTACAGAAAGTTTATCGAAGGATTCTCAAAGTTAGCATTGCCGTTGACGAAGTTGACTCGTAAAGGACAAGCGTTTATTTGGGATTCTGATTGTGAGAAAGGTTTCCAAGAATTGAAGCGGAGATTGACAAGTGCTCCTATTCTGATTTTGCCGAATCCGGTGGAATCTTTTGTGGTCTATTGTGATGCATCTCTGTTGGGTTTAGGTGGTGTTTTAATGCAGAATCAGCAGGTAGTTGCGTATGCTTCGAGACAGTTGAAGGTTCATGAAAGGAACTATCCTACTCATGACTTAGAGTTGGCAGCAGTTGTGTTTGTCTTGAAATTGTGGAGACATTATCTGTATGGTTCGAGGTTTGAAGTGTATAGTGATCATAAGAGTTTGAAGTATCTTTTCGATCAGAAAGAGCTCAATATGAGGCAAAGAAGGTGGTTAGAATTCCTCAAAGATTATGATTTTGGTTTGAATTACCATCCTGGTAAGGCAAATGTAGTTGCAGATGCTTTGAGCAGGAAGTCCTTGCATATGTCTATGATGATGGTTCGTGAATTGGATTTAATTGAGCAATTCCGAGATTTGAGTTTGGTTTGTGAAAGTACTCCGAAGTGTGTTCGTTTGGGTATGTTGAAACTTACTAGTGGTATTCTAGAAGAGATCAGGATCGGGCAGAAATCCGATGTTAATTTAGTTGATAAATTGACATCGATCAACCAAGGTCAAGGTGGTGAATTTAGGATTGATGAAAATGATGTTATGAGATTTGGCGATAGAGTTTGTGTTCCTGATGTCGCAGAAATCAAGAAAAGTATATTAGAAGAAGGACATCGCAGTGGGATGAGCATTCATCCGGGTGCCACGAAAATGTATCATGATTTGAAGAAATTGTTTTGGTGGCCGAGAATGAAAAAGGAAATAGCTGAATTTGTGTATGCATGTTTAATCTGTCAGAAATCGAAGATTGAGCATCAAAAGCCATCTGGGTTTATGCAACCGATGTTTATTCCAGAATGGAAGTGGGATAGTATTTCTATGGATTTCGTATCTGGGTTGCCAAGGACTCCTATGAATTATGAAGCGATATGGGTCGTTGTGGATAGGTTGACTAAGTCTGCTCATTTTATACCGGTGCGAATGGATTACTCGATGGAGAGATTGGCACAGTTGTATATTGAGAAAATAGTGAGTTTGCATGGAGTTCCTTCTAGTATTGTGTCAGATAGAGATCTGAGGTTCACTTCGAAATTTTGGGAAGGATTGCAGAAGGCTTTGGGTACTAAGTTGAGATTGAGTTCAGCTTACCATCCTCAGACTGATGGACAGACGGAGAGGACGATTCAATCGTTGGAAGATTTATTGCGTGCTTGTGTTTTAGAGAAAGGTGGAGCTTGGGATAGCTATTTGCCATTGATTGAGTTTACTTATAACAATAGTTACCATTCGAGTATTGGTATGGCTCCGTTTGAGGCATTGTATGGTAGACGGTGTAGGACGCCTTTGTGTTGGTATGAATCTGGAGAGAGTTCGGTAATTGGGCCAGAGATTGTTCAGCAGACTACCGAAAAAAAGATCAAATTGATTCAAGAGAAGATGAGAGCTTCTCAGAGTCGTCAGAAAAGTTATCATGACAAGAGGAGAAAGAATTTAGAATTCAGTGCTGGAGATCATGTGTTTATGAGAGTTACTCCGATGACGGGTATTGGTCGGGCGTTGAAGTCTAAGAAGTTGACTTCGCGTTTTATTGGTCCGTTTCAGATTACGGAAAGAGTTGGAGAAGTTGCTTATCGCATTGCTTTACCTCCGAGACTTGCGAATTTGCACGATGTTTTTCATGTTTCTCAGTTGAGGAGATACATTCCAGACCCATCTCATGTAATCCAAATAGATGATGTACAGGTAAGAGATAACCTGACAGTAGAAGCATTGCCTATGAGGATAGAAGATCGGGAAGTGAAACAGTTAAGAGGTAAAGAGATAGCATTAGTGAAGGTTGCTTGGGGAGGTCCAGCAGATGGAAATATCACTTGGGAGCTGGAGAACCAGATGAAAGAGGCTTATCCGGAGCTGTTCGTCTAAGGTATGTTTTCGAGGACGAAAACTCTTTTAGTGGGGGAGAGTTGTAACACCCCGTTTTCAATTAATTGATTTATTTAAATTTGGGAATTTATTTTATTAGAATTAATAAAATAAAAAGAATTATTTATTTTGGAGTATTTGAGGAAAATAAAAGAAATAAGGAATATTGGGATTTTTATGTTATTGGGCTTAGATGTTGTTAGTAAAGAGTGGGGGTGCAGAGAAATAAAGTTATGTTTGGGACTTAGGCCATTTTCTCATTTTTGGTTTTCACGTAAGAACAGAAGTTGGAATTTGGGAAAATAGAGCTCTGAAGAACGGAGAACGAAGAACATCGCTCAAGAACTCAAAGCTGCTAATTGATAAGGTAAGGGGGGTTTATACTCGATTTATATTTGTTTATGGGTTTATGTACGGTTGATTCGGGTAATCGTAGGAAATCCCAATTGTTAGATGTTTCTAGGGATCGATAACCTTAGGATTGAACTTTGTTAAAAAAAAAGGTTTAAGTTCCCGATTTTATGAATCAATTAGAGACCTTAGGTTCCTATGATGGATTGGATGTCTTTGTACTATATTGCACCGCCGTAGAGAGGTATTTTCGTGCAAAAAAATGGGTATATGAGCTGCTGCAAAAACAGAAAAATTGGGTTCGCACTCATCAACACGGGCGCGTTGATTTACGCGGGCACCCGTGTTGATTCACTGTATGCTGATGAAAATGTGTTTTCTGGCCATAATTCAACACGGGCGTGTTGATTAACACGGGCGCCCGTGTTGATTCACTGTGTTGGCATAAAAATGGGTTTTCTGGGCACAATTCAACACGGGCCGTGTTGATTTACACGGGCGCCCGTGTTGATCCCCTGTTTTGTCAAAAAAACGTGTTTTCTGGACACATTTCCACACGGGCAGTGTTGTTTTAAACGGGCACCCGTGTTAAACCTCCTGTGTTGGTTTTTAAACTATGTTTTCCGTGCATGTTGTTAAGTACGGATTGATCCGGTTTTGATGTGCAGTGTTTGACATGTTTTGAATATGTGTTTATTGAATTCCTAGTGTTGATTGATGTGTGTATCGAATAACGATTGTATGTTATGATACCAACACTATGTGGATCTTATTGTCATGCTTTTAGATGATGTTATCAAGCATGAATTATGATATAACTTGATATGATTGATGTTTAATAGTATGTTGAGTGGTTACATGCTATTCCTATCATGTTATGTTTGATATTGTTGATGTGCATGATATGTTGATTGATGTTCATAGTATGCTGAGTGTTACATACTTACATATCATGTTGCATTTGTTAATTCCCATTGTGTGGAATTAACATGGTGGCCAATATACGTGTCCGCGATATAATGGAACGTTGAGGTGGTAGCCGTTTCCGCGATATAATGGAACGGTGAGTTATCCGTGACCCGCGATTTAATGGGGCGGTGAAGTGGTACCACATGCATGGGTGTGTTGCATTACTCGAATATAACATGAATGGATGATTTTTCCAATGTTATATTTGATTGTTTGTATGCACGTATGATTTGATAAATGGTTGATGATGTTTGGTGAATATTTGCAAATATGAAAGGCAATATGTCATGGATATATGAATTGTAAAGGTTTTGTAAACTATGAAATATGCTAATTATTGGGTGATGCTTATGATTTCGTGAATTGATTGTTATGAATGTATAACCAAATGTATATTTGAGAAGCTCACCCTTACTGTTGAATATTTCAGATTGAGGAGCTTCGCTCAGGTGCTTGGCGAAGGCTTATCGTGTCTAGTTTAGTTTCATTTTAGTATGTCCGGGTCATGCTCTGATAGTTGTAACTCCGGGAACGTTTGGTTGTCGAGCTGCTTTAGTCAGACTCGTTTATTTTCTTTTAATTGTTATAATATGACGTTGACTTTCCCAGGTGTTAATCCCTGATGATTTTGGAAAATATTATAACATTTGATTTTATTAAATAAATTATTCCGCTGTGTAGACATGTATGAGTTACCACTAAAATTATGCATGACAGGAATTTATTTTATTAAAAGAGAATTGTAGCATTCCTCGATTATTACATGTACTCTGAGTTTATAATTTTTAATATTTGCGAAAATTATATGCGGGGTTTTAGAGGGTGTTACAGGGCCTGTCCCCTATGTTTCTGAGAAGTCGATACCATGGAACTACGGCGGTGACGTCTACTACCATGGTATTAAACAAATCGAAATAACTGAAGAAAGTTCGGATGATGAAGAAGCCAGCATTGGTAACATTGCAGGCACGAGCAAAATCACCCGGAGCGGGAGAATATTTTCTCCAGAGATTGCCCCTCCAAGAGCAATCTTTGGACCCTCATCTGCCGACAAGGTCATCCCTGCACCAATAAAACTCTCTGCTAGAACCCCTTTGATTGAGGATGTTGTTGTTCCTAGTACTGTCTCTCCTACCGCTGCTGATAAAGGTAAGGGAATCCAAGATGAGCTCGTCAGGACGAGGGCTCAACCCTTGGTCATCCCGGAAACCTCCAAGAAGGAAATGGATGAGATCTTGAGGATAATCAAAAGGAGTGATTACGATGTGGTAGAACAACTGGGGCAAACCCCCTCAAAGATCTCCATGCTGGCACTGCTACTTTGCTCGGAAGCGTACGCTAAAGCTCTGATAAAATTCCTGAAGGCAGCCCATGTGCCCCAGGAAACCTCTGCAGATCAATTTCAAAATTGCATGGCTAGCCTGACTGCGGACAATGGATTAGGTTTCTCTGATGCCGACCTAACTCCTAAAGGTAAAAACCACAATGATGCTTTGCACATTTCAGTCGAGTGTCGAGGAACCACTCTCGCACATGTCTTGGTCGACACTGGTTCGTCGCTGAATGTATTGCCTAAGAAGGACTTGGACCGACTAGATTGTGAAGGGTTGGAGTTGAAGCCGAGTCATATTGTTGTCAGAGCTTTCGATGGTTCGAAGAGAATGGTCCATGGGGAGGTTGAAATTCCCACCAAGATAGGCACTGAGGTGTTTAAGTCTACTTTCAATGTGATGGACATCCATCCGTCATACTCTTGCTTGTTGGGTAGGCCTTGGATACACCATGCTGGGGCAGTCACCTCCTCCTTACATCAGATGTTGAAGTATCCTGTCAAGGGAAAGATCATTACTGTCCATGGCGAAGAGGAGTACATGATTAGCCACTTAAACTCTTTCAGATATGTGGAGGTTGAAGGGGAGTTCATTGAGACACCTTTTCAGCATTTCGAAGAAGTCCTTCCTGAGATAACAGTAGCAAAGTTGGTAGCTGAGACACCGAGGCAGATGGCCAGGATGGCATCTCTGGAGGACGCAAGGGCCGCAATAAAGGAAGGGAAGAATTCAGCATGGGGGCAGTTACCTGACATTCCACATAAAACCGACAAATTTGGATTAGGGTTCACTACCGCGGGCCAGAAAGCTATGCGCCGTTCGAAGATTGAAAGAGCGCCAGTCAAAATTTCTCCCTACGGAATCAATGCTTTGGAGGACGAAGACAAAGAGAGCAACATCGAAGAGTGGATTTACCCAACTGTCAAAGGAGGATTGAGCAACTTGGAGGCAAAAGACTTTGTCCCCATCACTTTTATTCATCAGTAATTTATCTGTCAGAAATTTCTCATTTGGTCTGTAATATTTATTTTCAAACAATCCGTACACTATCTTTTCACCTCATGCCTTGCCCGGGGCATGTAGGTCCATTTGTAAGGGTTTTGATTATTTTTCATATCCATATGCCATGTTTAATGATTCATTGGACGTTTTTCATTTGATAAACTGCTTGTGTTCATTTTCTTTCCTTTTGCATGTTTGTTTAAGGATGGCTATCCCTTACACACACCCACACTCACAAATGCAGGTACCCATCCACTCCGGATTCCATGGGTGACAATTCTGCTATATCCTTCAATAACTCTGAAGATCTGGTCAATCAAGCCGAGTATGAAGATGACGAAGGTTGTGAAGTACCAGGGGAACTATCCAGACTTCTACAACAAGAGGAAAGGGCCATCTTACCGCACGAAGAGTCATTGGAAACTGTCAACTTAGGGACCGAGGAAGACCGGAAGGAGGTGCAAGTGGGTGCCAATCTGGAACCAAGTGTCAAGGAACGCCTGATACAGTTGTTGAATGAGTATGTTGAAATCTTCGCTTGGTCTTATGAAGACATGCCGGGTTTAGACACAGACATCGTGGTTCACCGTCTCCCCACAAGAGAGGATTGTCCACCGATCAAGCAAAAAGTTCGCCGAATGAGGCCTGACATGTCTGAAAAGATCAAAGCAGAAGTAATGAAGCAATTTGACGCTGGCTTTCTGGCTGTTACGTCCTATCCTCAATGGGTCGCTAACATCGTTCCAGTACCTAAGAAAGATAGCAAAGTCAGGATGTGTGTGGACTACCGGGATTTGAATAGGGCCAGCCCCAAAGATGATTTTCCACTTCCACACATTGACATTTTGATCGACAATACAGCTCAGCACAAAGTGTTTTCCTTCATGGATGGATTCTCGGGCTACAATCAAATCAAAATGGCCCCCGAGGATATGAAGAAAACAACTTTTGTCACACAATGGGGCACTTTCTGTTACAAGGTGATGCCGTTCGGGCTGAAGAACGCAGGGGCGACTTATCAACGCGCCATAGTAGCTTTATTTCATGATATGATACATCATGAGATCAAAGTTTACGTAGACGATATGATAGCTCGGTCACAAATAGAGGAAGAGCACCTTGAACATCTAGAAAAGCTGTTTGCCAGGTTGAAAGAATACAAACTCAGGCTGAATCCAAGCAAGTGCACTTTTGGAGTTAGGTCTGGTAAACTCCTGGGATTCATTGTAAGCAACAAAGGCATTGAAGTCGATCCAACAAAAGTGAAAGCAATACAAGAAATGCCTGCTCCCCGTACTGAAAAGGAGGTTAGAGGGTTCTTGGGGCGCTTGAACTATATCGCCAGATTCATCTCGCATCTGACTTCTACCTGTGAGCCAATTTTCAAACTCTTGAAGAAAGATCAGGTAGTTGAATGGAACGATGATTGCCAAGCTGCTTTTGATAAAATCAAGGAGTATTTGCTAGAACCTCCTATTCTGATTCCACCCGTCGAAGGAAGACCATTGATCATGTATTTGACCGTCTTGGATAACTCAATGGGGTGTGTTTTGGGCCAGCATGACGAGTCTGGTCGAAAAGAGCATGCTATTTATTACCTTAGCAAAAAGTTTACCGACTGTGAGACTCGCTACTCACTGCTCGAGAAAACTTGTTGCGCTTTGGTATGGGCTACTCGCCGACTAAGGCAGTATATGTTGACTCATACAACCTTGTTGATTTCCAAAATGGATCCTATCAAGTATATCTTCGAAAAGCCCGCTTTATCTGGAAGAATAGCTAGATGGCAAATGATCTTAACTGAGTATGACATCCAGTACACCACCCAAAAAGATATAAAAGGGAGTGTACTAGCTGACCATCTGGCTCATCAAGCTATCGAAGATTACCAACCCATGAGATTTGACTTCCCAGACGAGGACATCATGAATTTAGACAACATTGAAAGTAACGGACCGTATGACGGACCCGAAAAGGGATCCCGATGGACCCTGTACTTTGATGGAGCTTCAAATGCACTTGGAAACGGTATCGGTGCGGTACTCATCTCCCCGGAAGGTTGTCACACACCTTTCACGGCCCGACTTTGCTTCAGCTGCACAAACAACATGGCTGAATACGAAGCTTGCATCTTTGGTCTCAAGGCTGTTATAGACTTGGGGATCAAATCTTTGATCGTATTTGGGGACTCAGCTTTGGTTATCAGTCAAATCAAAGGAGAGTGGGATACCAAGCATCCTAATCTTATCCCGTACAAAGAACATGTCTTGACATTGTTGCCTCATTTCGAGCAAATTACCTTCGAGCATTTCCCGCGAGAAGAGAATCAGCTAGCAGATGCCCTAGCTACAATGTCTTCCATGTTTAAACTCAACTGGGATAACGAGGCTCCCCAAATCACCATCGAGCGAATGGATGAACCTGCGCATTGTCATGAGATTAATACCGAAGAAGTAGTGGAACAACCCTGGTTCCATGAAATCAAAAGGTATCTCGAGACTAGAGATTATCCCGAAGGAGCTTCCGTAAATGACAAGAAGTTCTTAAGGAAATTTGCTGCCAAATTCTTCCTGAGCAACGACATCCTTTACAAACGAAGCCATGATTGTGTATTACTCCGATGCGTAGACAAAACTGAAGCAGAGTTGATCATGACTGATATACACAGCGGCACATTTGGCACTCACTTGAGCGGGCATACAATGGCTAAGAAGATCCTAAGGGCAGGCTATTACTGGTCTACCATGGAAGCTGACTGCCATCAACATTCCCGTACTTGCCACAAATGCCAAGTATACGCTGACAAAGTTCATATCCCTCCGGTTCCTCTCAACGTTCTGACTGCTCCTTGGCCATTTGCAATGTGGGGCATTGACATGATTGGAGAGATCAAGCCCACGGCTTCCAACGGACATCGCTTCATCCTAGTTGCCATTGACTATTTCACCAAATGGGTCGAAGCAGCTTCCTTCGCCTCTGTTACTAAAAATGTGGTTGCCCGCTTCACCAAGCAAAATCTCATATGCCGGTATGGTGTTCCAGACAGGATCATCACAGACAACGGTACAAATCTGAATAACACAATGATCACTGCATTGTGCGAACAGTTCAAGATTTATCATCACAATTCATCTCCCTATCGGCCAAAGATGAACGGTGTTGTTGAAGTTGCGAACAAAAACATTAAGAAGATCATTCAGAAAATGGAAGTCACTTACAAAGACTGGCATGAGATGTTACCGTTTGCTCTGCATGGATACCGTACGACGACACGTACTTCAACCGGGGCAACCCCATTTTCTTTGGTATATGGCATGGAAGATGTCTTGCCTATGGAAGTCCAGATTCCTTCTCTAAGGATTATGAAGGATGCAGGTTTGAATGAAGATGATTGGATGCAGACCCGACTTGATCAACTCAATTTGATCGACGAGAAGCGACTCGCTGCTATATGCCATGGTCAGACGTATCAAAAACGGATGATCAAGGCCTTCAATAAGAAAGTAAGACGTCAGGTGTATCAAGTCGGAGATCTCGTAATCAAGCGGATTATCTTGCCGCAAAGTGATCCCAGGGGCAAATGGACTCCTACATATGAAGGACCATTTGTGATCAAGAGCATATTTTCTGGTGGTGCAATGATTCTGACCACCATGGACGGCGACGATTTGCCGCACCCTGCGAACGCAGACATAGTCAAAAGATACTACGCATAAAATAACCCGACAAGTCGAAAACCCGAAAGGGCGGCTTGGGCAAAAATGGGCATCCCGGTGAACCGAAAACCCGAAAGGGCGGTTCAGGCAAAAGTTAGGGATAAAAATAAAAAAAATCTGTACACCCGGCAAGTCGAAAACCCGAAAGGGCGGCTTGGGCAAAAAGGGGTTTCCCGGTGGATCGAAAACCCGAAAGGGTGATTCAGGCAAAAGTTAGGGAATTAAAGCGTATGACTATGTCTCGTCGGATCACTTCAAGGACAATCTCTCCATCTACCAGTTCCAGGTTTCCGATCAATCCAGTCATCGGCAAACGAAGCATTGAATGGACAGATATTCGGAGTTGTGAAGGCTATAGCGGAATGGAATCCCATGGAATTATTTCACATAGCCATCTTTATTTTGTATAAATCTTTCAAGTATTTACGACAAAATCCTCTTACTAGGATGATTGTCTCCTTTGTACAAATATACTCAGAGAAAGTTAATACAAATACTTTTCCCAGAAATTTGTGTCATTTCCTTTCACTTTTTCTCTTGCACTATTTGTTTTATTTTGAGAAACGTCCAATGTTTTATTAAAAAGGCATATGCATTTGAACATAATCATTTCCTTATGAATCAAGAACGAGGATTACTGATAGGTTGAAGATACAGTTGGATATCTTGATACCCTTTCAAAGGAAACCCCCAGGAGATTTAGAATCCATATCCCCCAGCAAGTCTTGAGGCTTATCCCCAGTAGATTCTGGAAGCTTATCCCCTGCAGAGTACGGACGTCTCCCGAGCTTTATTCAAGGTTATTCCTCACAAGGCCTTATAACTGGGTTATCCTCAGCTTATTGCCACGGAAGATCGCACTCGGCAAATTTATTCCTATCCCCAGCGGAGTTCATCAAAGTTCCCCAACATAACTTATCAATACAATCCCCAGAGGAGTTTATCTTTGTAATCCCCAGCCAAGCTAAAACTTCAAATTATCAATCCCCAGCGAAGCCAGACTAATGAACCTTCTCCCCACAGAAGTTTGGGAGGGCAAATCTTGAGTTCCCCAGTGAGGTCGCCAGAAATACTTCCCACCAAACTGAAGATTCTCAGTCTTACATCCCCAGCATGAGTCTATTAGATTGGAACTCCCCGGTAGAAGTCATCAGGAATTCTCTTCCCCAACAACAGCCAAGGAATTATTCGTCCCGGCAGCAGTTAAGATGCTTTTATCTTCAGCCATCTAGGATTCATTCTTATCCTCAGAAAGATAGCTCATCAGCTTACATACGCATTCATTTACATTCATATCATATAACATACGTTGCATCATGCATCATGACATTGCATACAACTAACTCTTTACCTTTTCAGGTAAGACCAGTCGACAGACAAAAATCATTATCTTCCGAGATTTCTTTCCAGGAATAGTTCGGGTGTGACCCAGACACGGCAACATTCTAATGCTTATTCCAGATTTATCCAGATGTAGTTTCGCACAAGCTCATCATCAGGGAACCCTACACCGGTTCTTCCTCCAAATTCAAGACTTCTGAAAACAGTTCACGGGTTCTCCAAGTAACGGATGTTAACTTATCGCTTGTTCAGTTTCTTCTCAAGACTTCTGAAAACAGTTTATGGATTCTTCCCAACAACGGATGTCAATCTACCACTTGTTCAGATGCAACCTTTGAAAACAGTTTACGGACGCTTCCCAACAACGGATGCTGCTCTATTGCTTATTCAACTTCAAGACTTCTGAAAACAGTTCACGGGTTCTCCAAGTAACGGATGTTAACCTATCGCTTGTTCAGTTTCTTCTCAAGACTTCTGAAAACAGTTTATGGATTCTTCCCAACAACGGATGTCAATCTATCACTTGTTCAGATGCAACCTTTGAAAACAGTTTACAGACGCTTCCCAACAATGGATGTTGCTCTATTGCTTATTCAACTTCAAGACTTCTGAAAACAGTTCACGGGTTCTCCAAGTAACGGATGTTAACCTATCGCTTGTTCAGATTCTCCTCCAGACTTCTGAAAACAGTTTACGGATTCTTCCCAACAATGGATGTTAATCTATCTCTTGTTCAGACTCTTCTCAACCTCTGAAAACAGTTTACGGATGCCTCAAGATACGGATGTCAGTCTATTGCTTATTCAGACCCCAATTCAGAGATGGTTCTAAACATGGACACCTTTCTGATACTCATTCCAGATGGCATCTTTAAGCCCATCCCCGACAAGTTTCTGTCACTCCTCCCGATGGAATCGTTAAGCCCATCTCCAAATGGCATCTCTAAGCCCATTCCCGCATCCATTGCTTTGACGAGTGCAAATTTAAGGGCACTTTAGTGTCCAATCTCCTTTTACCCTCGAGTCGCGAAAGGCAAACTTGCCAATCTAACTCTTGAGATTCAAGAAGATTGAACAGGGGCAACTGTTGTACCCCAAAATTTGCTCTCCCATTTTCTCAACATTTCTCATCACAAAGCCCTTGGAGATCAAGATCCAGTTAGGGTTTCATCTGCTCAAGACTCCTCCTTGCACTGTTGACCCAAATTAGGGTTTGTGTTTGCACAAAGATGTTTTGACCTTAAATGCCTAATATGACTTTCATGCTTCATATTGGACCCCCAAGTTCATCCATACCAAGTTTCAAGTCTTGATTCTAAGTTTTGCCCAGTCAATTGGACAATTGACCTAAAAATCAGCTGTATTAGGGAAAAAGTCAACGGTGGCCAATTGACAGTCAAATCTCATAAAAATTGACCCACATCAACATTATGAACTCACATGGACCATTTGATCAAGTTTGGATCACAATTCCATAAGAAATTTGATCAGATCACCAAAAGGGCAAAATGGTCATTTTCAGGGTTTTGACTGTACAAAGGCAATTTTTGACTGTTTGACCTAGCCAATGGCAAACCAAGCTCACATATGGACTCAAGGACCCCATGTAATTGCCTTAACATGCTCAACAAGTTCAAAAGATCCCAAATGCACAAGATTGACAATTGAATTTCCCAGTCAATTGACCAATTTTGACTGTATACTGAAAAGTCAAACTTTGACTTTTTGGTCAAAATCAAGAGTCAAGATTCATTTTTCATCAAAACATGCCAAATCATGAAACTTTTTCATCAAGAAATCCAAAATTGCAAATTAGGGTTTGAAATGAGAATTTTTCATAACTTAGAATTTTTCTAAGTTATGAAAAACCCTAATTTTTTCCTAACTTTGCCCCACTTTCTCACCAAGATTCATTTGGATTCAAGCAAAAGTCAAAACATGAAGGTTGTAGCCTATTGCATAATCTACAACTTTTATTCACAAAGTTTTCCCAAAAGAGGCTTGTATATCAAGTTACAATTTTTGGAATAAGGGTACTAAACCATTCTTAGCTTAGTGAAATTTTGACCTTTTTAGGCAAGCTTTTTACCTAACTTCAAGACCATTTTTCACATACTTCCACTTGGAATTTCAATTTGCATTTCAAATATGGATTGTAGTACACATTCCAAGCTTTCCAAAATGTTAAAGAACTCATCAAACAACCTCATGACTTGAGAGAATCCAATTTTGCAATATGGCAAAAACTCACTTTTGAATTGGCCAATTTCCATGTTCATAACTTGTGCAAATTTCTCAAATCAGCATGCAACTTGATTACAGGCCTCTAAACCATTCAACACTCATAAATTTAATGCAAACTCTTTGTGCCAAGACCATGTTCTATGTGTTCAAGCATTGCATGATGGATTAATCCCAAAATAGATAAAACACTTTAACCATTTTTGCAAAAGTAAGCTTTATGTCAAAATGAAAATCCAAGAAGTACAGATCAAATCCCCTTGGCACAAGTTTAGGGACTAATCACACTGATCAATGCCAAGGTATGCAGCATGTTATGGGGGCCTCTACCTGTCTAAACACCAACTTGGCTTTTGGTTGCTTAAAGTGTAAGAAATATGGCATAACTAGACACAACTTAGCTCTCAACAATAGAACCCTTAAGCAAATATTTTGTACACATTCAAAACATCCTAACTGAGCTAGCACACGACTCCAACACCTCCATTTCCCTCTAGAATACAGAACCACCCTCAAACTGCCCAAACAGAGCTCCTACTGCAGTTTGAGTGCCAACTCTCATCCCTTTCATCCATTCTTGCTAAAAGCTCATCAAACACATTCCCTAGCATCACTTGAAGCTAATCCAAACATAAAACACGACCTGTAACTCCTCTAATCAGTTCCATCATTTTCACTTTCTTGTTTTGCAGTTGAGGGTCCATAGCTCGATTCAAGGTGTTTCAAAGCAAAGTAAGCATTGGAATAGCATCACTACACTTCAGGCAAGCTGTACAGATCATCATCTTGCCCTGAAAGCTCCCCCATTGCCAGATACAACTTCAACTGAACAGGTATCTTCTTGAACTTCTAACTCTTAGTGTAGGCATCATTAGCTCTAAGTTTGTGAATAAGAAGTGTTCTACTCATGCCCCTGAATCTGTACATACTTTTACTTTTCATTTATTTTGCCTGAGCTATGAGAATTTAAGGTCTGAATGTTGATAAAAACTTAGGTTAGGATTTGGGAATGATGAAATTCTCTCTCATTTCTGAGAGTTAGGATGAGTTCTTTACATATTTAGAATCGTGATTCAATGCTTAACATTTCTTATGTTGTAAGTTTGTGCAAAAGATCAAGGAATCCAGATGTTTGAATTGATGTTCAGGCGTGCGTTTTTGAACATCTTTCTGTCCAGAGGTTGAAGAAGAAGCCACATGGGCTGGGCCTGCTTTGATATTTCTTTTCACACCATGTTTTTGGTTTTACACCCCCTGAGCCCATTTTGTTTGTTTTATTGATTTTTTGACTTTTCTTTTTTCATTCTGGTTTATTTATTTTTCCTCATGATATTAAAAATATAAAAATAATTTTTTACACCATTTTTTGAATTTATAGGCATTTATTTGTTTAGATTAGTTATTTGTACATAAATAAATAAATAAACACTTTTTATTTAAAATGCTAGAAAATAATGTAAACACATTTTATTTTCATTTTTATTTTGTTTTATCTTCTTAAAATATTTTGCATAAAATATACTTTTTTTTATAAATATTAAATATTATTATTTTTATATATATAATACATATTTAGAAATTAATACATATATATATATATATATATATATATATATATATATATATATATATATATATATATATATATATATATATATATATATATATATATATATATATATATATATATATATATATATATATATATATATATATATATATATATATATATATATATATATATATATATATATATATATATATATATATATATATATATATATATATTTATTAGAATATTTAGTAAATAATACAAAAAATATATACATTTTATTTTTATTAATATTTAATAGTAAAAATACCATTTTGACAAATATACTTCATTTTCATTTTTGTTTCATATATAATTGATAAATATTATACATATTAAGTAGTTAATATATTTACTTAATAAAATTAGGGTTTTGCCCTTAGAACACAAAAACTCCAAAAAATAATACTTTTTTTTTATTTTGTTTATTTGACATAAAAAATACCTTTTTTTCCATACATATAAAAACCTTTTTTACATCTTGCATATTTATTTTATTTTCCATTTAATTTATGCAATTAATTACCTTGTAAATAATTCAATATTGATGTAATAGCTTGGTTTAAATTCCTTGTCGATATCCCCCATTTGAACATTTGTACCCCCCTTCCCATATTGTGTTGTAATAGTGTAGGAATTTTACTTTTCGCATTTTAACGCTTTTTAAGTATACCATGCTAGAATTAGGGTTTGTATGCAAATAAAACGAACAAAAATAGTTTGACCTAATTTCAAGATAATCAAGCATGAAAATGGATAACACATATCACACAATCACCCCTAGGGTATTCCACTTGTTGCCTTCAATAAATGGGCCATATTACATGTTAAGTTTCTTTGGGTAAAACAAACAATCAAATGATCATAGTCCCTCGATGACGCTTTCGAAAAGTTGCCTAAAATGATCAAGTCCCTTTCAAAGAAAAATTGCCCAAAGATACTTAGCACTATTGCAATTATGGTCTAAACGATGACCCGCGCCCGTCCCTTTCACATCCTAACACAAGATTGTCCACCAAATACAATGGTGGAACAAAATTGTTAAAAGGGTTAAAACATAGCATAAATCTTTGAGAACTTTAGGGTAGATAGCTCTTAAGTACTTGTCAACTTGCAAAAGAAAACACTTGCCTATTTTCAAACCACACTTCACAAACACTTTCAAAACAAACTTTCAAAAAACCTTGAAATATCTTTTCAAAAAGACAAACACCTTTTGTAAAACATTCGAGTAAAGAATTGTTACAAGGGTAGCCTAAACAAGGCATCTTTTTCAAAACATTTTCAAAACACATACAAAGCACCATTTCAAACAATTGAAAACCAAGGCAAGTTGATCTAAGCAAGTACCTAAGAGCCCATGGATAACCATGGATAGAAAGGGTACTAATACCTTCCCTTTCTATAATCTACTCCCCGAACCCAAGAAAAATATTAAAGGTTTTTGCTGTGCTTTTTAAACCTTTCCTTAGGATAAAATAAAAAGTCGGTGGCGACTCTTGCTCAACCGAAACATTTGCGAAAACAAACGCAAAACCACAGTCAGTTCTCCCACCGTATCACAATAATGGAAAAGATACATTGAGATACAATGACCACTATCCCCCTAACAACTTTTGAAATCCTGAGCAGCAGCCTCCGTTGAAGTATGGTGAGGATCTGAGAAGATTGTTGCTTTGGTGATCAAGTTTCGTCTGACGTAGTTACTTGCCAAGAAAATCCCTAACTTTTGCCTAAGTTGCCCTTGCGGGTTTTCAACTTAGCGGGAAACTTATTCTATTTATGTCTCTAATTTTTGCCTAGACCGCCCTTTCGGGTTTTCGGCCTACCGAGACGCTCCTTTTTGCCTAAGCCTACCTTTCAGGTTTTCAACTTAGCGATTTGTTCTTTTATTCTTTAGGTGAAGTATTTCTTGACTGCGTCAGCAATCATGGGACCTGGGAACTCCTCACCATCCATAGTTTCAAGAATTAATGCACCACCAGAGAAGGCTTTCTTGACAACATAGGAACCTTCAAAATTGGGAGTCCACTTGCCCCTAGAATCAGCATTGAAAGACATGAACTTTCTGAGCACGAGGTCGCCTTCTCTGAATTCACGAGGTTTGACCTTTTTATCAAATGCTTTCTTCATTATTTTCTGATATAACTGCCCATGGCACAAAGCTGTCGTTCTCTTCTCTTCAATCAAATTCAATTGGTCAAACCTGTTATGAACCCATTCATCCTCTGTCAATTTAGTTTCCATTATCACACGCAGCGAGGGAATCTCTACCTCGACAGGGAGTACATCTTCCATTCCATACACTAAGGAAAACGGGGTCGCTCCTGTTGAAGTGCGAACAAATGTTCGATATCCATGCAGAGCAAAAGGGACCATTTCATGCCAGTCCATATAAGTGACAACCATTTTCTGGATAATTCTCTTGATATTCTTATTACCAGCTTCAACAACCCCATTCATCTTTGGTCTGTATGGAGATGAATTATGATGGACGATCTTGAATTCTTCACACAATTCCGTCATCATCTTGTTGTTCAAATTTGAGCCATTGTTAGTGATGATTCTGCTTGGCACACCGTATTGGCATATAAGATTGTTTTTGATGAAACGCACCACCACCTGTTTGGTAACATTGGCATATGAAGCAGCCTCTATCCATTTGGTAAAGTAGTCAATTGCTACCAAGATGAAACGGTGTCCATTCGAAGCCTTGCGTTCTATCATCCCGATCATGTCAATACCCCACATAGAGAAAGGCCACGGTGAGGAAATCACATTGAGCAGTGTCAGAGGCACATGGATCTTATCTGCATAAATCTAGCATTTATGACACTTCTTTGCAAATTTGTAACAATCGGATTCCATTGTCAACCAATAATATCCTGCCCTTAGCATCCTTTTAGCCATTGAATGTCCATTAGCATGAGTTTCGAATGAACCTTCATGGATCTCATGCATCAACATGTCTGCTTCGTGTTTATCCATGCATCTGAGCAAGACCATGTCAAAATTTCTCTTGTATAACACATTTTCACTGAGGAAGAAACTGCCTGCCAATCTTCTCAGTGTCCTTCTATCTTTCTTTGACGCACCAAACCAGTATTCCTGAGTCTGAAGAAAATGTTTGATATCATAATACCAGGGTTTTTCATCTGCTACCTCCTCTGTCACAAACACATGAGCGGACCTATCTAGCCGTCAAACTGTAATTCGGGGTATATCATTCCAAGCATTTACTTGGTACATGGAAGCCAGAGTTGCCAGAGCATCTTCCATTTGGTTTTCATCTCTAGGAATGTGATGGAATTCAATTTTATTGAAGAAGGGTAGTAATCTTCTAGCATAATCTTTGTAAGGGATCAATCCAGGGTGACGAGTATCCCATTCTCCTTTAATCTGATTTATTACCAAAGCTGAATCACCATACACATCTAAAATCTTGATTCTAAGATCAATAGCTTCCTCAAGACCCATGATGCAAGCCTCATATTCCGCCATATTATTAGTGTAATCAAATGTTAATCTTGCAGTAAAAGGAATGTGCGATCCATGAGGAGTAACAATCACAGTACCAATTCCTTTACCATAAGCATTCACAGCTCCATCAAATACCATACTCCAACGAGATTTAGGGTCGGGGCCCTCCTCAGGCAATGGTTCATCATAATCTTTCACTTTTAATAACATCACATCTTCATTGGGGAATTCATATTCTGCAGACTGATGATCTTCCACCGGTTGATAAGCAAGGTAATCTGCCAACATGCTACTTTTAATAGCTTTTTGAGTGTGGTATTCAATATCATATTACCACAAACAACATCTGCCAGCGGGAAATTCTTCCAGTAAGAGCAGGCTTTTCAAAAATATACTTTATTGGATCCATTTTGGAGATTAACCAAGTAGTATGATTTAACATATACTACCGCAAACGCTTTGCTGCCCAGGCTAAAGCGCAACACGTTTTTTCAAGCATTGAATACCGCGACTCATAATCAGTGAACTTTTTGTTGAGATAATAAATGGCGAACTCTTTCTTTCCTGTTTCATCCTGTTGACCCGGAATACAACGCATGGATTTATCTAACACTGCCAGATCCATAATCAACGGTCTTCCTTCTATAGGAGGGAGCAAGATAGGAAGTTCAAGCAGATACTCTTTAATACTTTCAAATGCCCTTTCGCAGTCATCCGTCCACACACAACCTTGATCTTTCTTCAACAACTTAAAGATCGGTTCACACGTTGCAGTCATGTGGCAAATAAATCTGGAGATATAATTCAAACGCCCAAGGAAACTCCTGACTTGCTCTTCAGTTTTTGGCGCTGGAATTTCTTAAATTTCCTTGACTCTGTCAGGGTCAACTTCAATTCCTTTCTGGCTAACAATAAAACCCAACAATTTCCCCGATCTAACTCCGAAGGTGCATTTATTTGGATTCAGGCGGAGACGATACTTCCTCAAACGCCGAAACAACTTCAACAAATCTTCTATATGGCCTTCTTCAGTTTGGGATTTGGCAATCATATCATCAATATATAGTTCGATTTCCTTGTGCATCAGATCATGGAATAGGGTTGTCATAGCCCTCTAGTACGTTGCACCAGCGTTCTTCAACCCGAAAGGCATCACTCTGTAACAGAATGTTCCCCAGGGTGTCATAAACGTTGTTTTTTCCATGTCCTCAGGAGCCATTCTTATTTGATTATACCCGGAAAATCCGTCCATGATCGAGAATACCTTGAATTTTGCTGTGCTATCCACTAACATGTCAATGTGAGGCAATGGAAAATCATCTTTTGGACTAGCTTTATTTAGATCTATGTAATCTACGCACATGCGGACTTTTCCGTCTTTTTTTGGTACTGGGACAATATTGGAAATCCATTGAGGATACACTGAAGTCACAAGAAAACCAGTATTAATCTTATTTAGGACCTCCTCCTTGATCTTTACTTCCATATCTGGACGGGTTCTTCTCAACTTTTGTTTAACTGGCGGACACTCTGGCTTCAACGACAAGCGATGTGATAACACGATTTTATATCGTATAAATCGACTTAATTAATGCAAATAATTCATGTTTTTATTTAATTTATTTTATTTTATTTCCATATTACGCTGGTATTTCTTTGTTTCAGGTATTTTGCCTTAAATAAGCTTATGTGAAGAAAAATGAAGAAATAGATGCAATTTAGTACAAAAATGAAGATAATTGATTAATGTGGTGCAGAATACTAAATGGGGGTGAAAAGAATGACTTTTTCCAAGGCCCAAAAGACCAAGAACACGTAGAAGCCCAAGGGAACACACGTTCCCCACTTCAGCTTGAAGGGACCGACCGGCCCACTAAGGGGAACGACCGGTCCGACCCACTTCAGCTGAGTGGAACGACCGTTCCCTCCCCTTTCCTATTTTCACGCCATTTTCTCCTTACACGGAACGACCGGTCCCAAGTCAATGAAGAAACCAACTTTTGCTATATTTCCGTACACGTCTTCAGCACGTTATGCAACAAAGTCCACTAGCAATATTTTTTGGATATTCAGTTTTACGTGGATTGACCTTTTGGGATACAGTTATTTTACAAGCATTATAAATAGAAGTGAAAGCCAAATCCCAAAGGTCGGAGAATTTTTGCAAGATCGTACTATTTTCAGCAGAGCAAATTTCCTTCCATTTTAATTTTTGTTCTGCCCTTTTCCTTTATTTTTATTTCATCGCATTGTTTTTATTTTCTTTTCTTCTCCAGTTTTCTGCCTTTATTTTTCGTACAACAATTTCTACACCGGGAATTGTTGTGCAATTTTATCCGGTTTAACCTTACGTTAGATCCGGTATTTTTACTTTTCTTGTTGTTACGAAATTCAAGATTCGAAGGGTAGATCCAGCCGACTTGTGGTGGAATACTCGAAGGATTTGAAGAATGAATATTTACTTGAAGCTATTGAAGTATTTCTACATTTTCATCAGGTTTTCATTTATACGCTTTATTTAATATATTTGTATGATCTCTGTTCTGAGTATGTTTCTATTTCGCCGTTTCCTAATTAATAAACCTTGCATGATTAATTGTATGAACATGTCTGCCTAAACCGATTAAATATCGGTATGTAAATTAACCAAATAACGGGATCCGAAATAAACTGGCTTAAAATTATTTTGTAAAAGAAACTTCTTTCATGGTTTTAATATTCAATTAAATTGTTTAAGATTTTACAAACCAATAGAACGGAAGTGTGAGGTTTTAGAATTGATTAAGGTTTTTACTAATAAAACGGAAGTTTGAGGCTAAAACCAGATAGTGATTATTAGGCATTGTTTTTAAAGAGGTGGAAGCATTTTAAAAACAATTAAATTTTATTCTGTTTTTAAAAATTACTTTTGAATCCGGCGGAGTGACGGAAGCACACGTTAGGGTATTAATCGTATAACCTGAACTAATAGAACGGAAGTGTGAGGGGAAGGTTTTTAGACAAATAAAGTTTGCGTAAAGATAATTTTTGACCAATTTAAGTAAAAGCCAGTGGAAATTCGGAACCCAAAATTTAGGTGAAATACATACCGGTATTTATAATTAAAAATTTTATAACTAAATTTAGTAATTAGATACCTTTCGTTAATTAAATTAATATCAGCCTTAGCTTTACCCAGTAACCAAAATTACGGTAGATCGATTCATAGTCCCTGTGGATTCGATATCTTTTAAGACTACGCGATAGGACTGTGCACTTGCAGTCTCCAGATTTATAGACATACAATGTCGCGATCATGATGCTCGACAATGTCTGTATCTAGACCAGGCATATCTTGATAAGACCAAGCAAAAATATCCACGTACTCTTTCAACATCTCAATCAACCCGCTCTTCACATCAGGATGCAACGATGCTTCAATCTTCACCTCTTTCGGATCTTCTTATGAACCCAAATTAACCACTTCCAAAGGCTCCTTATATGGTTGAATGGTATTTTCCTCGTGCTCGAGCAACCGTGAGACCTCTTCTGGAATCTCATCATAATCTTCTTCTTCAGCCCCAAACACAGGACATTCAAAGTTGGGAGAGGGTGCAGGGTCATTGTATTCAACGGGTTTTTTAATTAATCTGCACATGTGATTTATGATTGCTTTTAGAAACTGACACATATAACAAATGATCATGCAGATTAATTTCCAGTTAATATTTATTTTGAAGGGTTTTTTTTATTACCATTTCCCAAGAAAAAGGCAGAAAATAAAAGACATAATTTGGAAGCAAAGACAACTTTTATTAATGATTTTAACAATTATAGCAAACAGATAAGCCCTACAACATCAATACTTCCACCTTGGGCAGAGTGAAAGCTTTTCAAAAGAAAGAAATAGATTAACAAAACAAATTACTTTGAAACATGTATGCAAGAAGGGATATTAATGGTGATCCAATTTTGAACTCGGACTCCATGCGTCACATAATTTGGTACTTCCTGCTCTGCTTCATCCTCTTCAACAACATTAATTCCAGAACCAATCGGATGGAGGTAGCCTCCGCTGCGGAAAATATCTTGATAACTGTTCACAGAAGACTTTGATTTCCAACTTCTGCCTTTACCATTCCTCGAAGAGAAACCTAAACCAGCTCTGTTTTTGTTCACGGGTGGATCCACAAGTCGTCCCCAAACTCTATTATGACCATTGCGCACAACCTGTTGCGCATCCTTTAAAGAAACCACAAAATTCTCATTCTTCCTTATGTTGTCAATGGATAGGGCTTGGAACTGGGTTCCAATAGCAGCCTCATCCGCTTCTACAATACTGAAAGAGGATAGTTGGGATATCAGCAATGCCTGCTCCCCATTTATGATCACCACCTTCCCTTCACGCACAAACTTTAGCTTCTGATGTAGAGTTGAAGTGACAGCCCCTGCTTTGTGTATCCATGGCCGTCCATGCAAACAACTATACGCGGGAATAATATCCATTACCTGGAAAGTTATCAAGAACAAATGTGGTCCTATGTGGATGGGTAAGTCCACTTCATCGATGACAAATTTCCTCGACCAATCAAAAGCCTTCACAATGATGCCACTCGGGCGCATAGGTGTTCCCTGATACTTTAACTTTATGAGGGTACTTCTTGATATAACATTCAACGCATATCCGTTATCAATTAGCACATTAGATAGCGAGTCACTCTTGTAGTTCATGGATATGTGAAAGGCCAGGTTATGATTCCTCCCTTCATCTGGTAACTCATCATCGCAGAAACTCAAGTTGTTACATGATGTAATGTTTCCAATTACGTTGTTGAATTGATCCAATGGCATGTCATTCTCTACAAAAGCTTGGTCTAGTACTCTCATTAATGATTCCCTATGAGCGGAGGAATTCATCAGTAAAGCTAGGATGGATATCATTGAAGGAGTCTGCAATAGCTGATCTACAATCTCGTAGTCTCTCATCTTAATCATCTTCAAGATATCATCCACTTCTTTCTCTAATGTGGCTCCACTAGTCTCTCATGCAGCCTTCTTAGGCTCATCGTTCTCAGCAATTTTCTTTCCAGCAACAACATCTTTTCGAATAAATAGCGCAAAAACACGACCACGACGGGTCACCCTGCAATTATTAGCTATATTCCCAACATCTGGCATTGGCTGGATGGGAACTTCCATCCCATCTTCTAAGATTGTAGCGTTGTATTTGTAAGGCACAGCCTTATCTGATTGGTAGGGAATAGGACCTGGCAGACTAATTATCAATGGGGTAACAACTGGTTTGCTATGGTACTCCACCTCAAGATGAGCGGGTGTACCAAAACAAGGTACAATGACGTTTACACCTTCCTCAACAGAATCAACCCTCAAAAGGTCATTTTCGACAAACAAATCTTCGTCTGAAGAGAAATACTCATCCGTGGAGGCATATTCTTCCTCTGACTCTTCCTCCATCAAACAAACTTCAACCATATCAATCCCATGAGAATCATCTCTCTGTCCTATTATCTTGATAGTTCGATTTTCTAACAGAAGCTGAACACCCTCTCTCACAATAGAACATCCTCTGGGGTTCTGACAACAAACAATGCAAGATCTATATTGGTGTTCTACCTGACCAGCAGTACGGCAAAAGGTAGCATGCAACTGTACGAGATCTTCATTTAAATACTCCACATTGAAAATTCTGAATTCACCAGGACATCCAGAAACCATATTCACTTCCTCTTCATACTCTGCCCTAGGCTTGATTATATGGATTAAACCTTCATCCATCATCTCCTATAAATCAGCCTTTATCTTCTCGCAACCCTGGATGTTTGTACTGCAAATAGAACAACCGGCGTGGTCATGCGTATAATAAATGAATTCACATAGGTCTGCGTGCATTTTCACCAGATCTCCTCTAACTAGATTAATGTCAAAAATCTGGAAGTCCCCTAGGCAACCGGCCACCATATTCACAACATTCACTCCCCCGTGCTTGGGTTGAGGATTGTCTTTCACATTAGGTCCC
Organism: Vicia faba; assembly: GCA_948472305.1. NCBI lineage: Eukaryota > Viridiplantae > Streptophyta > Magnoliopsida > Fabales > Fabaceae > Vicia > Vicia faba. The sequence continues at coordinate 1,150,014,340 of OX451739.1, read as the reverse complement.
ATGTCTTTAAAAGATAAAATTCCATAATTCACCAACCTTTGCACTTCAGTCCTTAAAGGATAACAATTTTCAACACTATGCCCTGGTGCTCCCTGATGAAAGGCACACGTCTGGTCTGCTTTGTAATACCAAGGCAAAGGCGATGGTACTGCTGGAGGTGGTCGTGTCTGGACCAACTTCTTCTGAATCAATGCTGGTAGTAGCTCTACATAACTCATAGGAATATGGTTATAGTTCTCCCTTCTCTGATTATTCCCTTGGTTCCCCTGCTTGGATTGTCTTTGATAAGCAACGGTAGTTGGAGCGGCATTTATAACAGGAGTCACTGAAGCAACTTGCTGGTGACGCTGTATATTCCTTCTAGGAGCATTCACTCTCCTCTCTTGTATGCCATCATTGGTATTACCATCTTTCTTCTTTGTAAACCCATAAGTTGGCTTCTTCATACCTCCAGATCCTTCACCCTTTGTCAAACGGCCTTCTCTTACTGCCTCTTCTAGGTGGACACCCATCCCTACCATCTCTGTAAAATCACTCGGGGAACTCGCTACCATTCTTTCGTAGTAGAAGGCCCTCAGCGTCTTCAGAAAAATTTTAGTCATTTCTTTCTCCTCCATAGGAGGAAACACTTATGCTTCCACTTCGCGCCATCTCTGTGCATACTCTTTAAACGATTCTCTGTCTTTCTGAACCATGGCCCTAAGCTGGTCACGATCGGGTTCCATGTCCACATTGTACTTGTATTGTTTTATGAATGCTTCTCCCAAATCATTAAAGGTATGGATGTTGCGCTGTCTAAACTCATGTACCATTTCAACACTGCACCGGTCAGACTATCCTGGAAAAAGTGAATCAGCAGACGCTAATCATCGGTGTGGGTTGACATTCTCCTTACATACATTACCAAATGAGCACGAGGGAAAGTGTTGCCTTTGTACTTCTCAAACTCAGGGACCTTGAACTTAGCAGGCACTCTAACATTTGGGACCAAACACAACTCATTGACGTTCTGCCCAAATAATTCTTTTCCCCTTAGAGCCTTCATCTCTCTTTGCATTCTATCAAACTGCTCTTGGAAATCATCTATTCTGACATAAAGACCGAAATCTTCACTCGGCGGAGGGAAAGGACGACACGCATCTTCAAATGGAACCAAATTCACCGAAGGAGGTGCAACAGGAATAGTATGCACCATAGGAGGTGCTGGAGTAACAACATTTGGAACCACTGGAGCATCTTGGGGGCCCAAATTGATACCTTCAGGTGCATAATTCTCCGACATTCCCCATGGATAACCCTGAGGCATACGGTTCTAAACAACAGTCGGAGTAGCAGATACGGGAACAACAGGATCTTCAGCATTTGCCCTTGTTGGTTGAGGTTGAACACTTGGTGGCTGATTCTGAGCAGCCACCAGAGCTTCCATCAGAGTAGTCAAATTGGCCAATCCAACGTTCAGAGTAGAAACTTCTTCGCGCAGCTCGCGATTCTCCTGTTCCAAATTGTCCATCTTCTTTTTGAAGTTAGCCCGAGTGTTGTAGTGATGAGTCAGTTTGCTATACGAAGCAAAGAAGCTGGGTAAGGCACCTGTGTATGCATAATAAATGCAATAAATATGTGCAATATGATGCATGTCATGCACCTGATTATTTTTATTCCATCATTTTAATATTTCAAGGGATTTAAGATCTATAGACATATTGCAAACATCAAAGAAATAACGCATTTGAAATACTGAAAATTCTTTATTATAATAATTTCAAAATGGATTACAAGTTTCAATGATCCCAAGTACAAGATGAAAATACAATATAAAAATCCTGAGAGAAAGAAACTGATAGAGATCAATTTGTACGCTGGCGCTTCCCTGTGAGTCTGGCAATCTGAGCCCTCAACCTCTAGTTTTCTTCCACCTATCTGACGGAAACCTCCTTCCAATCATTTGAAGCAGGAAGTGAGTAATCAACACCTGTTTGAGGCTTGGGAGAAAATAAATCCCCTTGCCTCTCCATAAACTCCACCTCTCGACTCTCAAGGATCTCGATCAAATCATCTTTCTCCTTCAAGTCTGCTTTATAGGAACTCTCTAAAGTCTCAAACTTTTTCTTCCAGGCATCCCTTTCTTGATGCATCCTAACCAAAGCGAGCTGCAGTTCTTCTAGGTCTTCTAATAAAGTAGGAGCGGTCTTCACAAATAAATCAGGCATGGGTGCCTCCCGAGTATACGGCATTTTCAACTGAATGGCTCTCGATCGGACGCACTGAAGATATGGCTCTAAAGAAACAGCACCCCTAGGCCCCAAATCCTTCCTACTCTTTATATGAATGTGACGCTAGGCCTTCGCAATCTGCTCCCTAGCTTCCTTGTGGTCTTCTCCATCCTTCACAAAGAAACTACTCAAATGAATGTTGTTTGGTTTATCTCTCATCGGATATCCAAGCTGTCACCGTGCAAGAACAGGGTTATATTTAATTCCTCCCTTTGTACCAAGAAGAGGTACACTGGGGAAACTACCACAACTGTCAACAATCTCTATATCATGATAAGCTCGATGATACCAATCAATATTCAAGTGAGTAAGTGCCATGATCTTAGGAGCCCAACGGGGTTCCTTCTTGACATCCCAAAAGGCATCAGACTGAGGCATATGAGAGATGAACCATCGGTACAATAAAGGCGTGCAACAGATAATCATTCCTCCATGATAATAACTCTGAAGATGAACAGAGTAATAAGCATCACCCAACAGTGTAGGAATCGGGTTTCCAATCATGAAAATCCTGATAGCATTGATGTCGATAAACTTGTCCACATTAGGAAATAAGAACAAGCCATAAGCAAGTAAAGCAAAGATGGCCTCAAAAGCAAACGTACTCTTCATTCTGGAAAAGTAATGAGCTTTCTCCAATAAGAACTGAGCTGGTAATCCTCTAATCCCTCCTTTAGTAGTCATATGGGCTTCCACCTCAGACTTCCCCAAATGAATCAAAGAAGCAATCTCATGTGGTTTTGGCTCACCCTCCAAACCAGTAAAAGGAACACGATCGGTAACGGGTAAATCCAATAGATAGGAATACTCCTCCAGTGTAGGCATCAGCTGATAATCGGGAAAAATAAAGCAGTGATACACCGGATCATAGAACTGGACCAAGGTCGAGAGAATACCCTCCTTCATCTTCAGCTTCGTGAGAGGAATAATAGATCCATACTTCTTCCGAAAGTCTGCAGGATACTCAATCTCTAGAATCAGACTGATCAACTCATCTATCTTGGGATCCTTGAGACTGTATTTCCCGATCTTTCTCTTTCCAGAATCCATGGTTAAAAGTACCCGAGATATTCACAAATAGTCAACCTGTAAATCCCTTGAAATATTATTTTCTTCAAAAGATGCTTATGAGTGCATGGATGCATGATGCAACAATCACACACAAGATCACACATATAGGGTTCATAGGTTCAACGTCACGAGCATGAGGTCAAAGGTACTATCCATAAGGTATTGGTCTAAGAGTTATCACCTGCAGAACAAGGTTCAAGAGGTTCCCAGAGTCTACATCCTTCCTTCGGATATTACCAACTTCCCGATTAACTCGGTAATTAGTAATATTCTCAAGAAAGACTCATCTGAGCGTAGTATCGCGTGACAACTATTTCCGGATTACTCCGTCATAGCTTCTGCACTACACCTAAAAGTCCAAGGTTGGTTTGGTATTCTACGTTCCTCAGTTTCAGCAGGCTCCCAGGTCGAAAGCAGTAAGTCTTCCCGATTACTCGGTAAAAGACACTACAGTCAAAGGGGCCTCCACTGAGTGGGGGATCTCATGCCTCCTTTTTTGGGATTACTCCCTCAAAGTTAACATGACTATACCGCCCGTCCTATCTTAAAGTTTTCCCAAGTCCGGGTATAGGACCTATGAGTAATCACCAAGCACCTTGAAAACCAGGAAAAATCCAGACAAACATATATACAAATTATAAAACATAAACAACAATAGCACATATACAGATATAAACAAAGATAGGCTTAACCCACTTAGGGATGGACCAGCAAGAGGTTAATCTCTCCCCAGTGAAGTCGCCATTTTTCTGTAGAGGTAGAAATGTTCAAGACTAAGCCATTGGATTGACTAGACTTTATACAAATAAAAATAAAAATCTCAACCACGCTTTATTGTTTCCAAAGGAATGGGAAAAGAGCGAATAACCCAAAAAAGGGGGAAAGATTCAAGGTAAGGGGGTTGGTTATGCAAAGGGAAGGTATTAGCACCCTAAACATCTACGGTACTCCGCAGGAGCCTCTTTGTAAAATATGTATATTTTGGCTAAAGAAATGTGTTATATATAAAATGGATGGTGGAGGTGAGGAAAGAAGTATATTTTTATGATTGTTGCACCCGCCACGGTTGCGAACCTTTAGTGCCTACGTACCACCTTTCTGTAATAGGGGATCAAGGTACACGTAATTTATCTTTTAAAATATTTGAAACATAAGTGTGTTGGTTAATTTTAAGAGATAAGGCATAACCGTCATTGTCCGTGTGGAAAACATGCTTACTACCCACAATTATGAGAAAGGAGAATTTTCATCATCTCAAAGTGGAGGATATGGATTGGGTTTTAAAATCAACAATGCCTCACTCAACACCCAAGTGAAAAATGTCTCTCTTCACTATATATTGTAGAAGTATAGTTGTTTGCATCACTACAAGGATTGACAAGAGTCTAATCTTTTAAGAAAAAAAGTTTAAGGGTAAAAGCAAAAGTGGCAAAAAATGGTTTGAAATGAGATTGGTCGACTTTTAGTCTTCTCATCAAAAAATGTCAAAGTATTATTAAATTGATTGAGGTTTATTTATGAAAATGTTTTGAAAATGCATGGACCTAAGTCCAAGTTTATTATGAAAGTGTTAGAGTTTTAAAACAAGAAGAGTTTTCAAAAGGAAGGAGAAGATTTTTGAAATTAAAGAAGATGGGAGGAGAAGAAGAGACTATCCTAAAGCATAAGGTAAAAGCTAAGGAAAAGGATCATCTAACCAACAAGAAGCCAAAAATTTGAAATTATGAGTCAAGATAGACTTCCCATTCTTTGGATTGAAACCAAGAAAGCAAAGATACTAGACCTCTTCAAATGTATTCAATCTTCACAAAAATTGGGCAGAGTAACGGTTGTATACGGGTGAATTCCAGATTACAAATCAAGGATGCAATCGCAAAAAAAACTACACACAAAAACAACCAAGCAACCCAATGTCTTGAGGTAAACCTCAAGAGCTCTAGGCAAAATAAACAGATTAAGATCACAAGGTCTCCAAGATATGCCAAGGTTTCTAATCCTAAGTCCAGAAAAGTCCACTGCTCCATAATGCCAAGGATAGTAACCTAATAGTCCAAGTACCATTAAGAGTTTTTTAGGGTTTATTTTGATTATTAAGTATCTTAGGAAAAGAAAAGAAAAGAAAAGCTCAAGTGAGCAAAGTAAAAATGACAAGAAAATAAATGCTCGAGTGAGCAAAGATGAAAATGACATGGAATGTAAATGCTAAAAGTAAATAGTGCATAAAGCATAAAAGAATAAAAAGCATAAAAAATAAAGCAAGTTAATAATTAGTAGTTAGTTGGATGACCATCTTGAAACTTGCATTTGGAACTCATTAGAGGATTGGTAGAACCAAAGCCTCCACACAACAAGTTGCATTTGCTTTTTGTCAAGTATATCATCCATTTGGAATTCTCACAAGTATTATTTAATGATCAACGATGTTTAAGTGATCCGCGTTGACCAAAGGTGTTGTAGATCCATTAGAGGATTGGTAGAACCAAAGCCTCCACACAATGAATCTCAAGGTTATTGGATCAAAGAGATCAAAATAACATACTTGGGATTGCAATCATAAGTTTGAGCCACGAATGATCATTTATTCGAATCAGGACAAAATTTAGCGCTATGTTAAGCAATCGTAAGTGAACTTATATAGAAGTCGCACCTATTTTGAGGCCGGTCAATAGCAATCTATGCACCATTTGTTTTGAGACATGATATAGAGATCATGCTCCAACAACACTTAGTGCAATAAGAAGGGGATAAAATGAAGAGAGATTAGGGTAAAAAGATGAATAAACCACTTTTGAATTAAAAATTTAATCAAACTATTATTAAAATCATTCATCCATTTTGGTGGAGTTGAACTCAATACCCAAGATCCAATGATGTTAATAAAGTCATGATCAAAAGACCAACTCAAGACAGCCAAAAAATAATCACAAAATAATAATATGTTTAATACATACAATTAAAGGGTTAAAAAAAGAGTTTAAAATAGAAAATAATGAGAAAAATATCAACTATGTTCAAATTAATCAAGAAGTAAAAAAAAACCATAGAAAAATCAGAAATGGGTCCAAATATTTTTCTAATAATTTTGGGAATTTTAAAAGTCAGAAACTATTTTTAAAAATTAAAATGAATGGGTAAAATAAAAAAAAATAGTAAAAAATAGTAAATACAGAAACAAAAATAAAATCAAGTCACCAATATTTGTCACAATGTCATTGGATCATTCCATAGTTTTTTTAGAATTTAAAAATGTGTAAAAGTATTTTTAAACATTTTAAATAAATCAAATAAGTGAAAAATTCATTATAAAATACCAAAACACAAAATTAAATTGTGAAAAAATAAAAATCAGAAAGAGAATAATCAAAAATATTTTTCATAATTTTTTTGGATTTTTTGGACTAAAAATGAATTTTCTATGATTTTTTGAAATTTAAAACAATAAAAATATAAAAATCAGAAAAAGAAAATTAAAGAAAAAGATGTGGACCATTGGATGAGAGTCAAAACGCGTTAGTAATCAAATCCAAGGGATCTGACGCGTTGTGCATATCATGGTCTTTACTGAATAAAGCACTGAATCAAATGTAAATTCAGAAATTCAAAAAATACAAATGGCACACTTTCATTGGTTAGAAGGTGACACGTTGGTCATCTTCAACCTCCAACCTCACGAATTGCAGGTCTCTCAAACTGTAAAATCAGAAGCTCAGACCTATACCATTCGTTTCGTCTCTTCAAGACGAAGATAACCATACCCCCGCGCCATTTTTATATAAGTTGTAACTCAAGCAATTTGGAAAGAAAGTTTTGAAAGGGGATTTGAAAATTCATGGTCAAAACGTGTTTCCAGATAAAAGTAAGTGTTGCAACTAGAACCAGGGCAATGAGAGCAACACAATGGTACCAAAGTTTTGAAGAATTGATGAAGGAATCTACCTAGTGAATTTGAGTTGCAGAGCTCTGAAACTGGACTTCTATGGAGCAATATAAAGCATGATTCTTTAATGTAATGGTATGGTTAGCTTCAGGGAAGATCAAGGAAGGTGAATTGATGGAAAAATTGGATTGAAAAAGGCTCGAGAATGGATTTTGAAGTTACAAAAATTTGAGTTATGGAGCAAGTTTGGCAGGGTGATTCTGTCTATCCAAGCTTGAGAAAATTGATGGGATAGTACATGTATTTATAGGAGAAGAAAATGGGATCAAAAGGAAGAGTGAATGATGCGTTTTGGAGGGAATTCATGCAAACCTGATGCACGAGTTAAGTGTGATCCAAACTTCACCAAAACTCATCCAATTCTTGCATTTTGATGCACTAATCCACTTGGGAAAGTTGGCCAATCATGTTTATACCCAAAACACGTGCTAATTTCAGGTTTAAAGGTTGTATCATTAAATTCAAATTTTGACTTGCAGGGAAACTTCAATTCCAAGTTACCACTTTTGAAACAATGGAGTTTCCATCTCAGGGAGTCTTAAGGCATGATTCTTAATGCTTTGGAAAGATGAGGTAACAAACTTTGCAATGGAAAAAGAATGGAATCAATTGGAGGCTTGAGCTGAAAATTACATGGAGTCAAAGTTGGAGAAAAATAGTGGACTTTCCATACTTAGAAATATTTCAAATTCTTCTTTAAAAATGACCTATAATCTCTTGCATCCAAACATGGCTTTCCACTTAGAATTTGCTCTTGACCCAAAAAGATGGAATGAAGTAGATATCTTGAATGACATTTTTCAATTTGAACCACTCAAAATCTCCAAAAATTGAGCAAGTTATGACTTGTTGAAGTTGGCCAAAAATCATGAAATGACCTATAATCTTTTGCATTCTTAAGGCAACCTTCATCCATTTTATTACTTTTAACATAAAAGGAGGCATGAAGTACACATACTTAAGATCATCATGGAAAAATAATGGGCTCAAGGTGATAAAAATTGGCCAAGTTATGGCAATTTGAAGTCATATATGGAAAATTAGGGATTCAACTAGATGACTTGTGATCTTTCTTCTTCACCAAGTTCCTTCCACATGAAAACTATTTGGAACCTTTGAAGTGATTTGTTGGTAAATACTTGAAGAGAAGAATGTTTTTGGAATCACTCAAAAATGAGAAAAGATGAGCAAGATATGCCTCTTTGAAGTCCAAAACCCTAGCCTCTAGATCAAGAGAATGCTTGGTGGAACTTTGCCAAGTTTGAACAAACTTTTTGTGCCAATATTCTTCCTTTGTGAATAGATATTGTCGAGGATAATGATGAGGACCTATAGCCACAAAAACCAATTTCATATCAACTTCAAAACTACTTCAATGGTGAGGTTTGAATCCCTCAAGCTTTTGACTAGGGCATGGAAATAAACTCATGAACCCATGAAGCAACTTGCTAAACATCATTGCTTTTACCTACGTTATTAACAAGTTAGACAAACCAGTATTTCATTTTATTAATTAGAGAGAAAAAATCAAAGTATAATTTCTATGATCACAAAAGCAAACAAATCAAGGTGCTTGGTAACTTCTCAAAGAGCAAAGCTAAAGATAGGGAGAAGAACCAAAGTCCCTAATATGATTTTGTGGTGATTGAAATAATGTGGCATGATGAAGGGATATTAGGGGCAAAAATTGGGGTACAACATGTTGCAATTTCCTTTTCTGGAGAAGTAGTCAGAGGGTGACTATCAGAACCTGGTTCAGTGGCTTCTGAAGGTTGGTGCTCTTTCCATGGAGCATTTTCCAGGAGAAGAATTTCTTTCTTGTCCCAGTGACTCAGAACTTGGTATTTGAAGGCTTTCAGCTGATCACTGAAGTTCTGCTGAGCCATCTCATAACTCAATTCTTTCAGCCTCTGGGATTCAGAGTTGAACCATTTTCTGAATTTATCCCAAAGAGAATCAGAAGCAGCAGGATTAGAAATCTCTAGGCTTGCTTGCTTCAAAGAAGTAACCCATTCCTGTATTTCTGTTTCAAAAATCAACAAGTTCTTACCAACATCTGTTTTGGTTAAGGTTTGTTTGGGTTTGGGAATGGCAATTTTATTTCAGGTTGAAGCTAGATGGTCCGGTGCTTCTAGATCAATGACAATTCTGAGATGATTAGCTGGACGGTTAATTGGTGAGGGAGTAGGAGAATCAGAAATCAGGATTGGTGAGTGAGGAGTGTTTGGTGGTGTGGAATCATATGGTGAAGGTATTTATGGAATATCATGGATGGAGAGAGGTAAACGAACCATAAGAGGTTCTGTTATTCCATGAATTAGGGTATTGGTATCAGAGTCTATAAAGGAGTCTTCTGATTGGTTTGCTTTAGCGTGTTGATTTTCTGGTACAGGGGTTTCATAATTTGTATTTTCAGTTTCAGGACTGAGAGAGTTTTCAGTTTCTGGTTGAGGAGAGTTGAGGTTTGGATGTTCTGGTTGTGTAAAGTGAAGGTGTGGATTTTCTGGTTGTTGGAAGTGGAGGTTTGGATTTTCTGGTTATGGAGAGTGAAGGTGTGGATTTTATTGTTGTTAAGAGTGGAGGTTTGGATTTTCTGGGATTGGTGAATGAAAGTCTTGGTCAAAAAGTTCAATATCAGATAAAACTTTTGCAAGTTCTGGTTGATTTTGTTCTGGATTTGGATTAGGGGAGTGAGGTTCATTTAAGAAACTACCAAGAGTTACAAATGGATCAAACTCTATGTCAAAATCCTCAATGTTTGTGGTGAGGGGTTTTCTGTTGGTTGAGGGGGAACTGTTTCAGATGTTGGGAAAACTATAGATTCTACAATAGAAACAAAAGATGTGTTACCTTTCTTTTACGCAAATTTGGGTGTCCTCTGAGATTATCCTTCTCCTGCTGCCTTCCTCTTTCTGGATTTCTTCAGCACAACATCCGGAGCTGGCTTGTGCAGGTCACAGATGTTGAGTTCTGGGATAGTTCCATCTTCCTTGCAAGCTTCAAGGTATCTGACCATAATCTTTGGAGAAGCATCTATCTCAAAAAATAGTGGAAAATCCTTCAGAGGGATTCTCCTAGACGTGATTACTTCATGAGAAGCAATTGTTGGTTCCTTCTTAATGCTTTCAATAATCTTCATTTTCTTCAGATTCTTGGCATTTAGTGGTTTCCCAGCACTTTCTTCCAGAGTGCTGATCTCCCGAGCCTCTATCAGATGTTCTATCAGCCTATTTTCCGTAAGAATGTATGAAATCAATCTTCCCAGAGGAATCCAATCCCTCTTTGTTCTTTCTTCTTCCCTTGTTTCCTTCACACTTGTTCTCAGATGATTGAAGAGCAGGCGTGGAAGGTTTATTTTGGTATTCTTTGCAATGAAGTACAACAGAAACTGCTGATCAATGTTGATGTAATCAGGAGAGCTTGTAGGCTTCCTGTGATTTATGCAACCCAGAATGATCCTGGCCCAGATTCTACAATAATCTTTCAAGTCTCTTATCTTGCTGGATGGCTGTCCATAAGTGAAAATGACCCTAGAAATATATTTTAGGTCAAAATACTTGTCAGCCATGTCAATGCATATGACTCCGCCGCCATTGTACCCGATAAGTTTCCCAATTATGTCTTTTGTAATCACTATCTTCTTCCCCATAACATATGACGTAACCTGATGGTTGGATGAAGTAGCATGAATCAAGAATTCCTTAACAAGAATAGGAAATACTGGACCCAACAGACAATCAAAGTATTTGTTCCATCCCTGAGCCGTCACATCTTCATACAAATCAAACCCATTTTCCTTTAAACTCTCAAAATCAATGATCAACTCACATAGAACTTCAAGATTATCTACCAGTGTGAGCAACATTCTTATAGGTTCCTCATACTGTTCTGTTGAAGAAGAACAAGGAGAATTGTTAATGATTTTGATGCTTGATGAGGTTGCCATTGTTCACACGAATTTATTGCAGAAAATTGAGAAATTGGGTTTTTTTGCAAAAACGAGGGCGAGAGAAAATAATGGATGCAGTAAGAAGTGAATGAATTAGTGAAATTTTAATTTATAAACACTTTTGAAAACTTAATCAGTAAGAAAGAGAAAATAAGTAATGATTATACTGAAATTATGAAACCTGAAATTAGGGGATAGCGTGTAGATACTGAACAATTACCATTGACAGATGTCTCAATGCATCCAATCAGAGCCTTAGACCCTTCAGAATTTAAACGCGTGTTCAGCCTCAGAAGGTGGCTTGTGAGAGGATGACAGATGTTTGATGGTGTGAACTGCACGCCTCTATCTTTGAAATGAAAGGTTCAGATCTTCATAGATAGATTCTGAAGCAACTGTACTCCTAACTTCTAAAGACAAATTGATCAGTTGTTCACCAAAAAAAAAATTCTGAGGTCTGTGTCAATAAATTTTAACGAGAGCATTCCTTTCTGAATATAGTCCCTAATAAAATGATGTTTTATTTTTATATGCTTAGCCCTAAAATGAAAAATAGGATTTATGGATAAACAGATAGAAGCAGTATTATCACAGAAAATAAGGATGTTACTCTCAATTATGTTGAAGTCTTCAAGCTGACTTTTCATTCAGAGCATCTGTGTGTTGCATCCAACAACTGCAATGTATTCAGCTTCTGCTATTGACAATGCAATTGTGGACTGTCTCTTCCTGGTCCATGAGATCAGATTGTCTCCCAGAAACTGGCAGCTTCCAGAAGTACTTTTATGTTCTACTCTGTCTCCAGCAAAATCAGCATCACAATATCCTACTAAGCTGTATTCATTGGATTTTCTATAAAACAAACCCAGGTTAGTAGTACCTTTCGGATACTTAAAAATTCGCTTAACTGCTGTTAAGTGAGATTCTCTAGGATCTGATTGGAATCTAGCACATAAACAGACGCTGAATAAAATGTCAGGTCTTAAAGTTATTAGATAAAGGAGAGAACCAATCATACCTCTGTAGATTTTCTGCTCTACCTTTTTACGTACCTCTTCCTTTTCCAGAATACACGTGGGATGCATTGGAGTCTTTGATGGCTTACATTCTGAGAGGTCAAATTTCTTCAGAAGTTCTCTGATGTATTTTCTCTGGTGAATGTAAGTTCCTTCTGGAGTTTGATTGATTTGAATGCCCAGAAAGAATTTAAGTCTCCCATCAGGCTCATCTCAAACTCTGCCTGCATGCACTTAGCAAATTCTCTTCTCAGAGAAGGTTTAGTAGATCCAAATATAATATCGTCTACATAAATCTGACAAAATAAAATGTCATTCTTAAATGTCTTACAAAACAGGTTGTATCAAATTTTCCTCTGGTAAATTCCTTTTCTAACACAAAGTTACTCAGTCTTTCATACCCAACTCTGGGAGCTTGTTTCAGACCATAAAGTGACTTTTTTAGTTTGAAAACGTATTCTAGGTGTTTGGAATTTTCAAATCCAGGGGGTTGGTGCACATATACCTCTTCATCAATGTAACCATTTAAGAATGCGCTTTTGGCATCCATCTGATACAGAGTGATGCCATTGTTTACAGCAAAAGAGATTAAGAGTCTGATAGATTCTAACTTGGCGACTGGGGAAAAGGTTTCTGTATAGTCTATCCCCTCTTGCTGACTATAACCTTGTGCAACCAGTCATGCCTTGTTTCTGATGACTTCTCCTTGCTCATTCAGTTTGTTTTTGAACACCCACGTTGTTCCAATGACGTTGAATCCTTTTGGTTTGGGAACCAGATCCCATATGTCATTTCTGGTGAATTGGTTTAACTCCTCCTGCATTTCCAGAATCCAGTCATTATCCAGAAGATCTTCATCAACTGTTGTTGGTTCAATCAGTGATACCAATCCCATGAGGGATTCTTCAAAATTTCTGAATGTTGATCTTGTTCTAATTGGATCATCCTTCTTTCCCAGGATCTTATCTTCAGGGTGAGCTATGCTGCTTCTGGATAACTTTTTCTGGAGTTGGTCAACAGAAGGTACTGGAATTCTTATGACATTTCCTTATGACGTTGTTGGAGCGTCTCTGTTGGGAACTTCTGATGAGTTGCCTTCAGCACCTGTGAATTCAACTTCTATATCTACAAAATATTCATTCTGCTTTGACTTTTGAGGGTCAAGCTTATCATAAAATCTAACACTGATTGACTCTTCAACAATCTATGTTTTTGTATTGTATACTTTGTACCCTCTTGAGCTTTCATAGTATCCTAACATAATACACTTCTGTGCTTTAGAGTCAAAATTGTTCAGATGATCTTTAGTATTCAGAATAAAACACGTACATCCAAAGGGATGGAAATAAGAAATGTTGGGCTTTCTGTTCTTCCACAATTCATATGGATTCTTTTCAAAATAAGTCTTATAGAGATTCTATTCTGAATGTAAAACATTGTGTTAATTGCTTATGCCCAGAAGATCTTAGCAATGTTAGTCTCAATTATCATGGTTCTGGCTATTTCTTGCAATGTTCTGTTCTTTCATTCTACAAATCCATTTTTTTGGGGAGTTCTAGGATAAGATAAGTCATGCGAAATGCCTTTTTCATTGAAAAATATTTCAAAATTTTTGTTTTCAAACTCTCCACCATGATCACTTATGACTTTGACAATTCTAAGATCCTTTTCATTCTGAACTTGGTTATAGAAAGCAACGAACATAAAATGTGACTCGTCCTTGTGTCTTAAGAACTTTACCCATGTCCATCTGCTATAGTCATCTACGATCACTAACCCATACTTCTTGCCACTAACAGACGCAGTCTTCACTGGTCCAAATAAATCTATGTGCAGAAGTTCTAATGGCCTAGAGGTGGAAACAACATTTTTAGCTTTAAAAGCAGGTTTTGCAAATTTGCCTTTCTGACATGCTTCACACAAAGCATCTGAGCTGAACTTCAGATTAGGATGTCCTCTGACTAGATTGAGTTTGTTAATCTGAGATATTCTTCTCATACTAACATGCCCCAATCTTCTGTGCCAGACCCATTGCTCGTTGTTAACAGAAAGAAGACATTTTACATTCTTACTCTTTAGTTCAGAAAGTTTTATCTTATAAATGTTGTTTTCCTCTTTCCATTAAACAGGATAGTTCCAACTTTCTGACTAACAGCTTTGCATGAATTTTGATTAAAGATTATATCATAACCATTATCACTTAATTGACTTATGGATAACAGGTTATACATCAATCCATCAACTAACAACACATTATTAATAGAAGGAAGGTTACCATTACCTATTGTTCAAGAGCCAATGATCTTCCCTCTTTGATTGCCTCCAAAACCCATGCAGCCTCCAGGTTTAAGTTCCAGGCTTTGGAACATATGCTTTCTTCCCTTCATGTGTCGAGAGCATCCAAAGTTCAGGTACCATGATTGGTGTTTTAGCCTTGCTGCTAAAGATATCTACTACATATATAATTTTGTCCTTAGGTACCCATATCTTTTTGGGTCCTGGTTTGTTAGTTTTACCAAAATTCTGTTTGAATTTTGGTTTGGCAGAATAATCATTGCTAGTGTATTTCAGATCATGTGTGTGCCCATAAGTGAAGTGAGATTTTAGTGGTGTGCGTTTAATTACTAGGTCCATGACTTTCTTAGGTGGAGATACCTTACCTTGGTATCCTATTCCATTTCTTCCATTTCTGCTAACTCCATAGATCATTGAAGCCATCTTGCTTCTATCTATGTTTTTAGCCAGAAACTTCTGAAAGTTGTGATCATATTCTTTTATGATTTTATCAGCACTGCTGGAAGCCTCTGAGAATATTTCTTTGATATTTTTGTAAATCATTTTCTAGTTTTGAAATCTTTTAGTTTAACTCAGAATTTTCTAATCTAAGACTCTCAGTTTCTTCAGAGTCAGAAGCAAGATCGTTTTTCAGGTTCTTGAATTTGACTCTGAGCTGCTGATACCATTCCAGAATTTCACTCAGACTTTCTCCTAGTTCAGCTTTGGTAAAATTAATAGTGAAGTCAGGAAATACCTCTTGTGTCTGATTATGAGTTTGACCCATATGCTTCGCTGTCTTCTGTCACATTTTCCATAAGAGCAATGTTGGCTCTTTGATTCTAAGTCTGTGTTAGAAGTATTTGAATCATCCGATATTGCCATGAGACTTTTATTCTTCTCCTTGAAGAACTTCTTTTTGGGCTTCTCCTTCTGAAGCCTCGGACAGTCACTTTTGTAATTCCCCTGTTCATTGCACTCATAGCAGATGATGTCTCTGTTGTTTGACTTTCTGAGACCAGACAAAGCTTCAGACCTTCTGTGTCCAGAGCAGGGCTCAGACTTTCTGTATCTGGAGGAGGATTCATTCTGATTCCCTGATCTTATGGAGTTTCTGAATTTTCTTTGCCTTTGCTTCCACAACTGATTAACCCTTCTAGCGAGAAGAGACAATTTGTCTTCTTCTGATGAGGATCCATCATAGGTTTCTTCCATAGCCTGCAAGACCTTAGAATCAAGTTTTTTGTTATATTTTAATGCTAAAGGCTTACCTTGCTTCTGAGGCTCGTCATCTTCTAGTTCTATCTCATGGCTTCTGAGGGAGCTAACAAGTTCCTCCAGAGATATCTTGTTGAGATCTTTAGCCAGCTTAAGAGCAGTGACCATTGGCCTCAATTGCTTTGGTAAATTTTTGATGATCTTCTTTACGTGATCAGCAGTAGAATACCCTTTGTCAAGAACTCTTAGCCCAACAACTAGAATCTGGAATCTTGAGAACATCGCTTCTATGGATTCACTATCTTCCATCTTGAAAGCTTCGTATTTCTGAATGAGCGCGAGGGCCTTGGTTTCTTTAACTTGTATGTTGCCTTCAAACGTCATTCTTAGAGAGTCAAACATGTTTTTGGTTGTCTCTCTGTTTGAGATCTTCTCATACTCTGAGTATGAGATGACACTGAGAAGAATTGTTCTAGCCTTCTGATGATTTTAGAAAACATGCTTTTGTTGGTCAGACATTCTTTTTCTATCTATATTCTAACCACTTTCATCCACTGGATGCATGTATCCATCAATTACCATATCACATAAGTTAGCATCATGAGCCAGAAAGAAGCTCTCAATTTTGTCTTCCAGTAGTCCAAATTTTCTCCATCAAAGACTGGAGGTTTACCGCTGATTCTGTCCTTGTCATCATGATAGTCATTGCTGATGTTTTGGCTTGGTCCCACCATAGTGTTTTTCTAAAGCTTGGATCTTGTATTAACACGGTTAAGTGTATGAACTCAGAACCAGGCGCTCTGATGCCAATTGAAGAAGTGAAAAACACAAGAAGGGTGAGTTGAATTGAAACTTTTAAAAATCAAAAGCAATAGACACGAGATTTTTATCCTGGTTCGCTTGATCTCAAACTACTCCAGTCCACCCGCCAAGGTGATTTCGCCTCTCTCCAACGAGGACTTAATTCACTAATCAAACTGATTACAATTATACTTTGATAACTGCCAAAGTCTTCTTGAGTACAACCACAAACCGGATTATCTCAAGGGAAATGACTTAATCAAAAGAAAAGGTTTACTGTGTACTGTTTGTTTTTCGTTACAAAAATTGTATCACTATTGTGATGTATTACACAAATTGAATGTAGAATGAATATGAATTTTTTCAGCCTTTTCGAGATTGTATGGAGCAGTCGTGTAAAAATAGTAAACGATTTACCCTTTGATCTTGTTTATTTAGGCGTGACAAATCTGTCCAAATGGAAACATGATAATGGTCACTTAATTCACTTTCCATACTGAGAAGATCCTTGCTTGAATGAAGTTGTTGCACATGATACTGCCTTAATGGAAAAGTAACGCTTCAGAACTTAGGAATCTTGCATGCTGCTTTACTTCAGAACTTGGGAAGTCAGAAATGTAAAGTCAGTTTGTGTGTTGGACTTCCGTTCAGAATCATAATATCTTTCTCTTTGGCGTAGATTTTGATCATCATACTTCAGAACATTCTGATTACTTAGCTTGAGTGCTTCTGTGGCTTAACTTCTGATGTTGTTTTAGTCAGAACTTCTGTACATTATAAAACACAAATTTAGAGCGCATACTTGTTCTTTGTGTTTGTTATCATCAAAACTCTTATGAGGGTTGTAGAATCAAACTATGTTCTAACACCACAATCTCTACAATATGCTTTTGAACAGACCCCACTGACGATGTACAAGCGTTGTTTCAAATCCTAAATAGTGGAGTTATAAGGAAGATAATCCCTAGTCAACCCCTTTGAGCCTAAGAAGTAGGAGATTTCTTTTCACACAAATTAAAACCCTTAATCATAACCTAGGGCAGGGTAGTTTTCACAGTTAATTTAGATGTGCATTCAGTCGCAAGCTTTCCCTTCATACACAACAAATAGTGTAGAAGATGCTCTCCAAAAGATGATGATGGTTCCACATAATCATTAAGAACAAGAAGTCATTATCTCTCAAAATAAAATCCCGGTAAGTGAAAACCTATGAAGGAGACTTAAGAGAAAAACTGGGGCATCCCGCTGATTGTAATCACAAAAGAAACAGTTCAGGAAAAAGAAAGGGATAAAAAAAAAAAAAGGTTACTACAAATCCTCGACAAAAAAGAAAAGGTTACAAAAATGACTACCTTCTTCAAACAAACGTTCAATTGCTGAAATATCACCAGAATATCAAGGACATGATGCCAAACTCAGTTGGGATTCAAATGCACAATTAACTGAGCATATGACTGAAAAACATCACGAAGAACGGGTGGGTACAAATAAATTTTGAGCCTTTATCCTTTGTTTCATAAACCGTGAACCAGACCACGTTACAACCCTTAAAAGTCCTAGTTGAAGCGTGGGTTAGTTTGAGAGCATACTATTATAAAGGTATTCTGACTCCTGTAGGACTTACTTCGAATCCTGAGTTGATATCACATTCTTGCAAATTTTGTTTTACTACACAAAACACATTTTCAAAAAAACACTTTCAAGACAGACATGAGTTTTGCATTCTTCAAATAACATTGTTTGCACACGGTTAATTGTTCAAATGGCAGAGAAATTCACACAATGAATATTCGGTGAACAAAAAACTCCTCAGTGAAAAGGATCACCTCTAGCGGAAAAACACTCCCAACCAAAGGGGAACGGCATGATCAATGTCCATCATCTGGGGCAATCAAGTCAAGATTCAAGGAATCTCTCAAAGATGTCAAATATCCAAGGGAATATCAATATCTGAATCACTTGGGGCATTGGGTATGAATCCCAACAACGAATCCTGCATGATCAAACAAACATCTTCTGGAAGTATGGCAACACTTACCACTATGGACAATGACAATTATCCGTACCCGGTGAATGGGGACATAGTCGGGAAACACTACGCATGAACAAGGATCCGCTAGGTTGACTAGCCTAGGAAAAAAATAGGGATAAAAACAAAAAAAATATGTACACCCGGCAAGTCAAAAACCTGAAAAGGCGGCTTGGGCAAAAAAGGGTATCCCGGTGGACTGAAAATATGAAAAGACAGTCCAGGAAAAAGTTAAGGATTAAAGTGTACGACTACGTCCCGTCATCTCGTCACTTGTTTAGTCAGTAGAAGGTTTATTATCCTAATCAGCATTTAACAAACACCCCAGGAGTTGGGATGACACTCAAACCATCCACAAAGTCACTGTAGGTACTTTCTCCAGCAGGTACAGAGGCATGACATCTTACTAAAAAAGTCGCTGCCATATCCTCAATTTATAACCTAGTGACGTCATGTGCTCTCGTATCCCCGAAAGAACAGGGATTTCTAGCTACTGCCCCGTCATCAGGTTTTCCCCAGCGAAGTCGTCAAACTTGTCAGGATTCCCCATTAGGATTTCACAAAATCCTCAAGCGTTGCACAGAGCTTTCCTTCCCTAACAGAGTTTATTCCTCTAGCAGCGGAAGATTATCTCCTAGCAGTTCAGTTTTAACAAAATCTGAAGACCTAAATTCTTCATCGCCAGTTGAATTCAGGGATTTATGTTCCCTAATTCAACAACGCTGCAATAGAACAAGTGATACATTCACATATTGCATTCATACATCATTCTACAAACATCATAGCATATGCAGTACAAATGCATACGACACAATCTCATTTATGTTGAGAACATCATTACATAATGCATTTCATACATCATGACATTGCACACAGCTAACTCTTTACTTTTTCACGAAAAATTGATCAACAGACAGTTATCATCAACAATTTCCAATAGGTCCAAGACTAGCTCCTGAAACCAAGCAGAGTAATTGTCTGCGCGACCAAATACAGCTTTACACGGGCTCTTCATGAAGCAATCTTACACAGGTTTCTCCTTCTCCTTCTGAAACACAACTTTACACGGGCTCGTTATGAAGCATTCTTACACGGGTTTCTTCTGACTTCCAAATACAACATTTACGGGCTATTCATGACACAATCTTACACGGGTTCCTTCTCATTCCTTCTGAAGTTTTACATGGACTTATCCCGAAGTAAACCTACCCAGGTTCCTTCTAAAGTTTTACATGGACTTATCCTGAAGAAGCCCTACCCAGGATCCTTCTGAAGTTTTACACGGACTTATCCCGAAGTAACCCTACCCAGGTTCCTTCTGAAGTTTTACACGGACTTATCTCGAAGAAGCCCTACCCAGGCTCCTTTTGAAGTTTTACATGGACTTATCCCGAAGAAGCCCTACCCAGGCTCCTTCTGAAGTTTTACACAGAATTATCCCAAAGCAGCCATACCCAGGCTCCTTCTGAAGTTTTACATGGACTTATCCCGAAGTAACCCTACCCAGGTTCCTTCTGAAGTTCTACACGGACTTATCCCAAAGTAACCCTACCCAGGTTCCTTCTGAAGTTTTACACGGGCTTATCTCGAAGTAACCCTACCCATGTTCCTTCTGAAGTTTTACACGGGCTTATCCCGAAGTAAACCTACCCAGGTTCCTTCTGAAGTTTTTACACGGACTTATCCCGAAGTAACCCTACCCAGGTTCCTTTTTAAGTTTTACACGAACTTATCCCAAAGTAACCCTACTTAGGTTCCTTTTGAAGTTTTACACGGACTTATCACGAAGTAACCCTACCCAGGTTCGTTCTGAAGTTTTACACGAACTTATCCCGAAGTAACCCTACCTAGGTTCATTCTAAAGTTTTACAGGACTTATCCTAAAGTACCCTTACCCAGGTTCCTTCTGAAGTTTTACACGGACTTATCCCGAAGTAACCCTACCTAGGTTCCTTATGTAGTTTTACATGGACTTATCCCGAAGTAACCCTACCCATGTTCCTTCTGAAGTTTTACATAGACTTATCTTGAAGCAACCCTACCCAGGTTCCTTCTTACAATTTGCCGATGTAGTTTTATCCAGACTCATCCTAAAGCAACCCTACCCAGGTTCCTTCTTACAATTTCCAGATGTAGTTTTACCCGGACTCATCCTAAAGCAACCCTACCCATGTTCCTTCTTATAACTTCCAGATGTAGTTTTACCCAGACTCATCCTAAAGCAACCCTGCCCAGGTTCCTTCTGAAGTTTTACACAGACTTATCCCGAAGCAACCCTACCCAGGTTCCTTCTTACAATTTCCCGATGTAGTTTTACCCGGACTCTTCCTAAAGCAACCCTACCCAGGTTCCTTCTCACAACCCTACTACTCAGGCTTTATTCCAAAGCATCCCTACCACCCAGGCTTTATTCCGAACCAACCCTACTACCCAGGCTTTATTTCGATGTAACCCTACTACCCAGGTTACTTCTCATAGCCCTACTATCCAGACTCCTTTTTCATGAATTACCTGACCCATTTTTACATGGACTTGTCCCGAGAAAGCCCTATACAGGTTCCTTCTCTTTTATCTCTGGACAACAGTTTACAACACTGTAAAACCGGGACCCGACCAGATACGATCAATTTCATATTCCCTAGTAAGTCGCTGTAAAACTCGGACTCGACCAGATAACAACTCACTTTTGTCTCATCAATCTAAAGTTAATTCCCCAATAGAGTAATGGATAACCGAAGCTCCTAGACTCTATTTCCCAGGAAATAAATCAGCATTCCCCGGCGAAGTCCTCCTCAACGGCTGGTACAGGAATTCTCGCAAAGGAATCTCTTATGCAACCAATATCTTTTCTGGATGGCATCTTTAAGCCCGTCATCGCCTTCCAAATGGCATATGTAAGCCCATTCCAGATATTATCGATCGACATTCACTTCATGCGAGTGCAAATTTCTGGGCACTCTAGTGTTCAATCATCTTCCACCTTCAGATCACGAAAGGCGGACCAGCCAATCTACATCCTCAGGTTTAAGAAGATTGAACATGGGCAGCTATTGTACCCCAAAATTTGCCCTCTCATTTTACACAACACATGCCTATTGAGGTCCTCAACTTTCCCAAGGATGCCCAAGGATAGCCCAAGATGTTTTAGCTCTAATGGTCTGAAATGCTTCCCATGGTCCTAATATGTCCTCAAGATGATCCATGCAAAGTTCCATGATTTGCTCAATAAGTTTGTTCAGATAATTGCTCAAGTATTGGAAAATCAACTATGTTAGGTCAAAAGTCAATTGTGACCTATATACAGTCAAACTTCAAGATTTTTGGTCAACATCAACATTTTGAAGTGATATCCATCATTTGATCAAGGGTTGATCATAATTACTCAAGAAATGCTCCTAATTCATCAAAAGTCAAAAATAACAAATTAGGGTTTCTTTAGGAAAAGTCAACCAAACTTTGACCAAGCATAACTTTCTCATAATTTATCAGAAATTTTCCAACCAAAGCTCATTTTGAAGAGAATCCAATTCCCTAAAACTTAACTTCGTCCCTGAAGTCCAAGAAATTCACCATTTGAAAGATACAAGTTCATACATTACAGGTCATTTTTAGAAAGTCAATAATAGCCACTTTTTTCCAAGACCTTTAACATCAAGATAACATCTTCAAAAGCTTAATTGGTCAAAATATGGATTGAAGTAGACATCTTGGGATTTCCAAAAAGTAAAATATCACAATCATGAGATAAAAATTGATCAAGTTATGGCTTGCCCAAGTTGGGAAAATTTGGAAAATTTCAAGAAATATGCATTGGGCAATTTGAATTTTTAAGGCAATGGCTCAAATTCTTGAACTTTAAACATATTTCTAAGACCATAGAGGACCCCTAGGACCATTTTTGCATAGTCTTGATTTTATTTGCATTTTATATTAATTTTATTTAATTAAAAATCAAATAAATCAAGATTATTGTAAAGTATATGGGACATTATCATTTGGGCTTGGTTTGGTACATGGAAAGGCCCTAATTTTCGTGCGCAGCAAGGCCAGTTCAGTCTAGGTACATTAAAATTTGAAAATGGACAAAATCCCTTAAATTTGGCCAAGCTTACAAATGGATATTCATGGCATTCAAAAGCTTGTCCATAGCTGTTACAAACATGGCATTTTCGTGTCCTTTCATCATTCTCTATATAAACAAGCTTCTGGAAAGCATCAAGCGGAGATACATGACCTGGAGAACCCCTGTCCAATTTGCAAAAAAACACTAAAGTTGTCAAACTCGAATTTCCATTTCCAGCTTGTTTCAGTCCCAAACAAGTATCAAAACATACTCCTCGAGAGCCCATGGAGCCATTGCAAGCATTCCCAAAGCCTGAAACATCGAGAATCGTGCCCTCTAACAGTCACGGTTTGCATATCTTTTTGATTTTGATTCCTTTAATTCTGGCATCATAAACATGTTTCAATTATATATTTATGTTTGTTATCATGTATACAATGTATTTGAATGATTTAATTTGAGTATAGACGTGGGAATCGTATGAAGCCATTGTTAGGGCTTCAAGGTCCCAAATTGGGAACTTCATGTAGAGGTAAAATTGGGTCAAATCAAGGGCATCTTTGTGTTTAGGGGAATGAATGCAATAGATCTATGCCCTTGGTTAGGATTTATCTTGCTTGTGCTGCATTTTTGAGTTTTGTAGGTTTGTATCTATGGACAAAAACTGTCACTATAGCCTATAGTGACGAATCTGTCCGTAGGTAAAAGTCTGGTCTCTAAAGTGACGGTTGCAGGAGGAAGAAGATTAGGTGTTAATCTCCCATTGGAAAGTTTGAATTCACGCGCGTTTTCTGGGCACAGCACTTAGTGTATATTATGTTTTATTTTTTTCATTATAGTCATGAATAATTGTCCAGCTCAGTTGGTAGAAGACACGCTTGTGAAGGGAAGGACCTAGGTCCGATCCCAAGACCATGTAGTTTTGTGTTTTATTATTAAATCTTGCAGGAACCAATGCGCTATGACCCAGAAGGACCACCATACATCCTCAGATCCCACCCTTTGGATCATCTCAAAGCAGATCCAATTCTCCAGAATTGAAGATCCATGGTGCACTCCCTGAAGGCTGATCACACTGGAATATATGCTGACAATTGGGCCAACGCCTTTGGGCCTTGCAAAAATTCCAATTCACACCTCCCAGTTGGCCAAACAGTACCAGGCCCATTCATTATTTTTTGGTCTTTATTTCTTTATTGTTATTTTATTTTAATTGTCTTAAATTTATTTATTTTAATAATATTAAATCATAAAATCAATAAAATCACAAAAAATAAAGAATTGGTTTTTTTTTAATTAAAATTAGTTTTTTTGGAAATTAATTAATTTAATGATATTGAATTGATTTGTTTTCATTAAGTAAAGTTAATTAGAAAAAATTAGGTTTAATTCACGAATATTTAGTTTTCTAAATCAAAAATCAAAAATATTTTCTTTATTTAAGTAGATTCTTTAGGATATTTAATTTATTCTCGCGCGCATTTATTTATTTATTTTTTCCAATTATTGTATCTGTTTCGAGTTTGTAATAGCTTTTAACTTAGGTTTATTACTGCTTTTATTTACCGCTTTTCCCCCAAGTTTGGTTATGTAACCCCCTCTCCAAAGCCTTGTAATAGCTAGGTTTAAGATTCTCGCATTTTATTTTTTCTCTACTATTAACTGTTAGATGAATGATCAGAGGATTGAATGGAAAGATAAATCGAATGTTTAAAACAGTAGAACACCCTAACTGTGCAAAGATAAACAAACTAAAATCAAACACTTGCACATGCTCACCCCTAGGGTATCTCCCACTTCGGTTGCCTCGGAAATACGGTCACTATTCTCGAACGTGAGAATTATTAGTGACTGTCCTCTAATTCAGAGATAGAAAGTCCCTTTCGAAGGTTGCCCCGGTAAAATAAAATGCGATCTTAGAACTTTAGGATAATTACTAAGAGATCTTTCCTTGTTGCCTTAAGTTACCGCAATCGTCCCTTTCGATTGTCCCTCAAACTCCAACGATGGAGCTACCTACTCCTTAATAGTAGGATAGAACTATCTAAAGGAAATAAGAAAACGAACAGTCTTTTTCAAGTAGGTAGAAACTCTTAAGTACTTGCTCTAAACAACCAGTTTTTTTTCACACTTACACTTTTCGAACAAAGTTTTCAAAAATGCTTTATCACACTCTTGAGGACTGACACAAGGGTTACCATAAAGTGAAACGCCGCACTAAGGAATTTTCAAAGCTTTTAAAAACACACACAAAAGAAATTTCAAAATGAGCAAGTACCTAATAGCCTATGGAAAACCATGGATATAAAGGGTGCTAACACCTTCCCTTTCTATAATCTACCCCCCGTACTCAGAAACATCTCGAAAAAGGTTTTTTCTTATCTTTTTCCCTTTTCCTTTGTTGGATAAAATAAAAGACGGTGGCGACTCTTGCTTACCACGACATTTGCGAACACAAACACAAAACCAGTATATAACAGACAGTTCTACCACCGTATCACAACAACCTTTGCACAATAAATCTGGAGAAGAGGAATAAAACCACAAACAATAAAACAAAATCTATATGAAAAAACATGCAAACTTTGTACAAATTGCAAACAAAAAATCAGAGATAAATGCAACTATAGAGAGACCCAGCCTCACACATAACTCTTTTTTAAACTCCAAAATTCTTTAGAGATCAGATGTCATGAGAACATAGCCAAAATAACACCAACACAACACAAAAAACTAAGAACTATAACACAATGCTCAACAACTTCCGACAGGACCATTACTCCCCTGACTCATATAATCAATACTCCCCATCTAGGGAACATCCAAACAATCAAAATATGAATTGTCTAAGTTCACACATCAGAGGCACATGCAACAGAAGAAAAAAAACAAGCATCACAAACAAAAACTAAGAGAACCAGAGTAACTAGAGTTCTCCACAAAATACTTCAGGAAACATGTCAAGACATCTGGGATGACATCAGACACACACACATCAGTAACAATAGCATAACCAAAAACACTCGTAAGCACCAGAAACAAGCATGACAGAGAATCATGCTCCCCCTAAACAGTTGCATACATAGCAAGCAACAACAAATAATACTCTCCATAAGAAGTAGTACAGTCCTATCACAATGTTAATCAACATGTCAAGACATTTGACATGACATCAACACCAGGACATCCAAACTTCCAAGCAAAATCACTAACACTTTACTCCCCCATTTTAGCCAAAAATTGACACAACTTAGAGCAAATGTACAATAGCATTGGAAGCACACATGCATACTGTAACACGGTGGGAGAACTGACTTGGGTGTTTTGCGTTTGATCGCAATTGTTGCGGATAGCAAGAGTCGCCACCGACTTTTCTTTTATCCAATAAGGAAAGGTTGAAAATAATAGGAAATACCTTTCGAGATTATTTCTTGAGTTCGGAGTGTAGGATATGAAAAGGGAAGGTATTAGCACCCTTTCCATCCTTAGTTATCTACGAGCTCTCAGTTGCTTGCTAGATCACTTGCTTTTGATTGAAAATGTTCTTGTGGTGTGGGTTTTGAAAGTATTTTGAAAAATGTCTTTGTAATGATTCTCGTCTCTATAAGAATGCATACAAAGTGTTGGTTTTGAAAATAGTTCAAAGAGGTTTTTGTGGAATGTGTTTTTGAAAGTGATTTTGAAAAGTATCTTTGTAATGAATCTCGTTTCTAGAAGAATGCATACTGTTGTACCCCAAAATTTGCCCTCCCATATTCTTCAAGATTTGCCAAGGTCAAGGTTCAAAATCTCCCAAAGGTTGCACAGTCTAATGGCCTCCTAACAGTCAAAAATTAGGGTTTTGGTTCTGGCAAAGAAATTGAAGTTTCCAAGGGTCCAAACAAGTCCCACATGCCTATAAACATTGTCAAGCATCCATATGCCAAGTTTCAAGACTTACAGCACAAAATTGCACAGTCAAAAACCCTAATTGCCCTACAGTCAACTGTAGGGGCAAAATGGTCATTTGATAGTCAAAAGTCAAAAATTTTGGTCAACATCTTATTTTGAAGCCACAAACATCATTTGATCAATTCTTGATCATGATTCTCAAAGCATGGCTCAAAAAGTCTCAAGATGCAAAAGTTTCTATTTTTGGACAGTTGGAAAAGTCAACTGCAAATTGACCAGGCCATAACTTCCACATGGTTTATCAGAAAAATTCCATCCAAAGCTCATTTTTAAGAGAATGACATTTCCTACAACTAATCTTCACACTTCAAGTAGAATAAATTCTCTCACAAAAAGTTATCAATCTCAACATTATAGGTCATTTTCAAAAGTCAACAAAAAGGCACTTTAAGTCAAAGACCATAACTTGCGATTGATAAATCAAAATGACATGAGACCAAAGGCATTGGTTAGAGGACTTCAAGACCTTTCCAAAATGTCCAAGAACATGATCAAATCTTAAAAATTGAGCAAGATATGCCTTGTGGAAGTTGGGAAATTTTTGGGAATTTTGAAAAGTCAACTTTGCTTCAAATGCCTCAAAATTGCTAATGGGCCTCAATTTCTTCCAAGAATCATCACCCAAAAGCTATGCACGACCCATTGACCCAAAGGGGAGTTATTTTCTTATTTTTAATTAATTAATTGAGTTTTTAATCCTATTAATTCATTTAATTAAAATTAATTATGAAAAATACTAAAATAAAGGTTTTGAATCTTTTTGTGCAGCATATTCTCCCATTAAAAGCTCAATATTTCGTGCATCCCTCAAAAGGAAAGAATCTTCAATGATTGGCATAAGAAAGGCATGAAAAAGATTGAAAAAGATGTTTGAAAATCAAATATGCAAAATCATCAATGCAAAGGACTTTGGGCTCGGATTGTTAACCTAATTCACTCCACATATATGCAAGAACAAAAACCTAATCCTAAGAACAAGAAAGTTGCGCTAAAACCTCAAGAACAAACTTGCATTTTTTCACAAAAATCTCAAAACTGTTTTCATAGCTGCAGTGTGATTCAAGGTCTCAAAACTATTCCAAAGGCTTGCTGATACCACCAGGAAGAGATTGCAATCAAGAACATAGACTCTGACCTCAAGAATTGGTATAACCGAGTCACCCTGTTCATAACATTTTGCATATTCGTGTTTGTATTTTCAGGCCATATCAATGCATTTTAATGTTTGATTTGTACTAACATAATCATTCCAAAGCTAATGGTACCATTCAAATGAAGAATGGCTGCCTGTACAAGAATACACCATTGATGCTTGCTAGGGTTTCAGAAACCTCAAAAGAGGGGTTTACATATCTGGAAAAATTAGGCCATGAAACTTAGACCAATGCACTCGTGACATTCCAACGAATCCAAATCACTCCTCGCGCCCTTTTTATATTCCCTCATGTGCTAATCGCTATTTTTGAATGTTGCAGTTAGTGGGGATTTAAAACCCCCGCTATTTGATTTCTTTTACAGGCAAAGAGATGAAGACGATGCATAGGTGTCATAACGTTATTGGGTAGTTCAAATCCTGGCGCGCGTTTTGTTAAAGTCCCACTAATACTTGCTTTCTCTCTCTTAATGATCATGGTCCATTAGATGTACAAAGTGACGCGCCAGCTCAGTTGGTGGATGTGTTGGCAGGCATGTACTGGGACCTGGGTTCGATTCCCAGGTCCCCCATATTTCCCTATGTTTTTTCTTGTAACTTGTTCAGGTACACTCTCCCTTCAGTGGTCCACCATGTACGCGTATGCTTGAGCTTGCCACATGTCCAGCAACTCCAATCCAAGGGCCAGGATGGGCAGTCCACCATGGACACCAGTCAACTGCTTCCCACTCAATCAGAGAAGTCAAACAGGGCCTTGCACCTGTTGGGCCAGATTACTCACAATAAGCCTCCAAATTGGGACAACCACCCCCCATGTTTGCATTTCTTTCTCTCTTTTTATTCTTTTCTTTTAATTATTTTAATCATGTTAATTGTTTTATTTAAATCCATAAAATTAATTTTCATAAAACACAACAAAAAAAAAACCAGAAATCATTAAAAATAAAATATGTTTATTTAATTTTTATTTCTTTAAATAGATTTTGTAAATAAATATTGTTAATCAATTTAGTTTAATTTAGGGTTCTTTTTAATTTTAATATTTTCTTAAATAAACTAAAAAATGTAGAAATTAGGGTTTTAGTATTTTTATTCTTTTTCTTAATAAATAACTTTTTTTTTTATTTCTTATCATTATTAATTATTAATTATCTTTGTAAATAAACTTGTAATTAAATAATTTGAGTAAATTAGGTTTAAACTTTAATTCTTTTCCTTAAATAACTAAAAACATGTAGAATTAGGGTTTCTTTTCTTTTTTAATTTTCTTTATTTTCATAAATACAAAAACACCAAAAATAACTTCTTTTCCTTATTAAATAATTTAATTAATTTGTAATTTCAATTTAATTTCTTTAAAGGGTCCAACGCCCTCGCACCTTCGATTATGATTTCTTTTCGCGCGTTTGCTTCTATTTTTCATTCTAAATTTATGTAATTGCCCCAAAGCCTTGTAATAGATAATTAGGACATTTACTTTCCGCCCTTTTATTCAAAATCGGGTTTTGTTAAGTTGGCGATGTATGGACCCGCGCCTTGTAATAGCGTAGGACCTTTTATTTTCCGCATTTTAATTTCCGCACCTTTTAACTGCTAATCACATGAAAGAATGAATGGCCAAAAATAAAATCAACGCGTAGATCACCAAATGCATGACAAGACAAATATTATCTGAAAATGACACACAATTAACACACCACCCCTAGGGTACGCCTCACTGTTGCCTTGCCCCTCGAAACGTGGTCGTCGAGTAGAGGACGTTTTAGTAAGTCCTCATGTCCATGAACATGGCATGGGGGTAGCTTCTAAGGTGTCATACTATTGCTCTGGTGACCACACTGTCCCTAAACTCGAATTGACCCGAACACCTCCAACGGTGGTGCTACCTACCTCTCAATGGTGGGATGGCACTACCTTAAGGACATTTACACAGCATAATTCCTTAGGGTAGGTAGATGACTCGTAGATACTTGCTCTAATTCAAAACAAATCAAAAACCTCTTTTCACACTGACACTTTTCAAAAAGCTTTCAAAAACAATTTTTCAAACACTCTTGAGGACTGATACAAGAGTCGATCTGAAACTTTCAAAGAAACTTTTTCAAACCCACTCACCTTGAAAAGCAAACAAACCTTTTGAAAACACAAATGAGCAAGTATCTAAGAGCCCATGGATAACCATGGATAGAAAGGGTGCTAACACCTTCCCTTTCTATAAATCTACCTCCCGAACCGAGAACTAATCTCAATAAGGAATTTTTCTGTGCTTTTGTCCTTTCCATATTGGAGAAAATAAAAGACGATGGTGACTCTTGCTTACCGCGACATTTCGCGAAACCAACGTTAAACAGTCAGTTCCAGATCCACCGATCACAGAACTGGCGACTCTGCTGGGGATCTTATAAAGTGAGGTGTACCTTAGGATAGTTCATAACTGTGTTTTCAATTGTTGTGCTTTGTTTGCTTTATTATTGGGGGTTGCATCGGAGATACATAAATCCTAACCCGGATCTGGGGATACCCTGTTAGGTAGCATAAGCTGTGAGGGACCTGTCCGGTGTAGACCGACATGGGTGAAGCAGTGGCTACGTTGGTGTGGCGCCTTGGTCCGTACCGATATCCCTTGTGTTACAACGAGGAGAATATGGGTCTTCTGAGGAGTCATTAAGCACCAACCGACCTTAGAACCTTAAATGACCCAACTTGGCCAATAGAACAGTAGCAGTATGCTACGCCCATTGAGGCTAAACTCTCGTGATGGTTATGGCTGCAAGAAAAGATTGCGATGCTGGAGTTATGACCGATTGAGGGTAGTCATTGATATTGGGATCCTCTAAGAACCCGATTACTTTTGATAGGACAGGTTTGAGCCCACCAACTTCAAGAGGGTAATATCCAAACTCCATGCTGGCCTAAACTCTAAGGGCTTCTCTTGTGTGACTTGTGTGCCTTCCAACTTGACTACTTGCATGCTTGTTATCTGACACTTGAGTTTATTGCAGGTTTTGTTTATAGTCCTTAATCGGGACTCATAACAGGATTTACTGAGTTTCTTGCAGGTTTTGTTTACAGTCCATAATTGGGACTCATAACAGGGTCTATCTACATTACCCCATGCATAGCATAACATCATACCATTGCATGCATCCTACCTAAGGACTAACCTGTTTCAAGGATCTCAAGGGCTTGTGATGCAGGTCATATTGAACCAACTGTCCAGCAAGGGGCAAAGGGGACTTATTTTCCTCTAGCAAAGGTTGTCAGGGGCTATGACCCACTTGATATGGTGAGCCTTGACTCTTGAAGAAGGACTCTCCACAACATGCAGTTCCTTCCATCAAGTTACAAAATGCAGATTTTAACAATTTTCTTGTCTACCCTGCGAGATCCTTGAAAACATTGCATGTATATCATACATATCATTGCGTTACAGGTACCCTTTTGACAGGTCACTTACCTTTGTCGCTGTTTATTTCAGCAATGGCTTCCCAACAAGATAACCAGGGTCTTCATGCTCAAGAGACTCAGTTCAGGGAGATCTTCTTAAGCCTATCCAAGGGGCAAGAAGAGTTAAGGATACTCCTCATGGGGAATCTGGCCAAGCAAAACCCCAAAGATGACAAGGACGAATGACTGAAACGTCTGCAAGCTGAAGTAGATACAATGAAAACCCAGATGCTAGGGTAAAGGGCTCTCATCCAAAGTTTAGCTCGGGAGCAAGGAGAGCTGAGGGCCATGATCAGTCAGCTTCATCAAGACATGAAGCAACCAGCCCAAGTCAGGGACCAAGTCATTAATCAGCCTCCAAGAAGTCAAAGGGTTGGGCCTCTCCAAGCTGCTACTATTTCACAGGTCCAACAACGACCTCGCCAAGAACAAAGGACTGATCAGAGCAAGCCAGACAAGCCTAAAAGGCATTTCACCAAGCTCAACGTGTCACCGTCTCAAGCCTTACAACAATTGTTGAGGTTGAATCTAGTGACGTTAAGGGACCCTCCTAAGAATCTCAACACAGCCTCCCCAAAGTACAATCCTGAGGAAAGATGTGCATACCACTCTGACAGTCCAGGACATGACACCGACGACTGCTGGGCTCTGAAGAATAAGATCCAAGACCTGATTAATAAAAGAGTTGTGGATTTCACCCAGATGGGCCAGGCTGAATGCTCCTGTCATCCCTACAAGATGCACCAGTTGAAGTAACAAGCCCTGAGACTAGAAGACTTTTGTTCATTAGAATTTTTCAAGTTGTGATTTTCTTTTGATTGTTCAAACATTTATTCATGTTAAACATTGTTATTTCATTAATGCACTACACATGTCTGTTTTGAAGTAATTATTTCGTATTCACTATTTAAAATTGCTTTCATTTTTTGTGATGTTCAATGCTCGATCAATAATTCTAAGCCTCTTGAGGGAGGATGACGAAAACGATACCATGACATTTACAATATGCTTTTGAACAGACCCCGCTGATGAGGTACATGCATTGTCTCAATTCCTAAACACTGGAGTTATAAGGAAGATAATCCCTCGTCAACCCCTCTGAGCCAAAGAAGTAGGAGTTTTTCTTTTCGAAAATTAAAACCCTTTATCATAACCTGGGGCAGGGTAGTTCTCTCAGTTGATCCAAGTGCACAACAAATGACACCAAAGAGGTCCTTACAAAAAAAGAAGACAGTGACGATCCCGGATAATCATAAGGATAGGCAGTCATTATATCTCAAAAATAAAAGCCCAATAAGTCAAAACCTATGAAAGAGACTTACAAAACTGGGGCATCCCGCTGACTGTAAATACAAAAAGAAACAGTTCAGGCAAAAAAATAGGGATAACGAAATCAAAAAGAAAGAGGTCCTACAAACCCTCAACAAAAAAATAGAAATGACTGCCTATTCAAAATAAACTGTCAACATCTGAACCATCACCGAAATATCAGGATAAAGACTCAAACAAGGTCTAACGCACGATTAGATGAGTTTAGGTTTGAAGAACATCACGAAGAACGGGCGGGTACAAATAAAATTTGAGCCTTTATCCTTTGTTTCTTAAACCATGAACCAGGCCACGTTATAACCCTTAAAAGTCCTAGCTGAAGCATGGGTTAGTTCGAAAGCATACTGTTACGAAAGGTATCCTGACTCCTTAAGGCCTACGGTAAATACGGAGTTGACATCACGTTTTACAAACATTCACTTGTTTTATGAAAAAGAATGCATTTTCAAAATCTTCAAGACAGACATAAGCTTTGCATTTTTGATATAACATTGTTTGCATATGACTATTTGTTTGAACAGCAGGAAAATTCGCACGATGAATACCTAGTGAATAAAAGCACTTCCAATCAAGGGGCAGACGTGATTATTGTCCATCATCTGGGGCAATTCAGTCAAGATTCGGAGAATCTCTCAAAATTCCAAGATAACTAGGGGCAAATCTCCGCCTAAGTCACTTGGGGCATTGGACAGGAATTCCAGCAACAAATCTTGCACGATCAGACATCTTCTGGTAATATGGCTACACAATGCTACTGACAGGGGCACCTCCCTACATCCTGAGAGTGTGGACATAGTCGAAAAAATACTACGCACAATCAAAGACCCGCTAGGTTGACACACCTAGGCAAAAATAAGGGCTTCCCGGTGAACCAAAAGGGTTCGGGCAAAATA
Organism: Vicia faba; assembly: GCA_948472305.1. Lineage (NCBI taxonomy): Eukaryota > Viridiplantae > Streptophyta > Magnoliopsida > Fabales > Fabaceae > Vicia > Vicia faba. The sequence goes on along the minus strand of OX451739.1, from coordinate 1,149,980,939 downwards.
AGGGATGAAAATGAAAAATCTGTACACCCGGCAAGTCGAAAACCTGAAAAGGCGGCTTGGGCAAAAATGGGTATCCTGGTGGACTGAAAACCTGAAAGGGCGGTCCAGGCAAAAATTAGGGATCAGAGCGTACGACTATGTCCTGTCATCTCGTCACTTTCCTACCAGAAGAAGATTTGTCAAATCGGCAGTCATCAAGCACCTCCACAGGTATCTTCTCCCACATCAGAAGCAGGGGCAATAATGAGTTGTCTAAGCAATCTAATTGCTCTGTCCACCAAGGTACCAAGGTAAGTTCAGCCGAAGAACATAACCAATATACCTTAATTCCCCAGAGAGTGAGCCAGTAAGTCAATGCACTCTCCCCAAGCAAAGCTATGTTATCAGCCTTAAGGAAGTTGGGTATCCCCCGCAGATCTCAACATTCCCCAGTACAATATACGAATATTCTTAACAAGCATCCCCGGCAGTCTTGGTCTAAAATTGTTCCCCGGCGGTATACCAGACATTCAGTGGAGTCACTTCCAGTACATCTCAAAATTTCCCCAGGAGAGTCCAGCGTGGTTCGAGATTTCCCCAGGACAGTTTGAATCATCTCCCCGGAAGTAAGCTTATCCCCAATAGGTTCTGGAAGCTTATCCCCTACAGAGCATGAACGCGTCCCCCGGTTTTATTCAAAGGTTATTTCCCCACCAGGATATAACTGGGTTATCCTCATCCAAAAGCCACGGAAAGATCGTCCTCGGCAAAGTCTTCTTATCCCCAGCAGAGTCTATTAACACTTCCAACATAACAACGGTATCCCCAGCGAAGTTATCATCAACATCTCAACAGAATACCTCTCCTCCCACAGAGTATTGTTCCCCAGCAAGATCGCTAGAGTAGTTATTCCCCGCAGAGTAATCTCTTCATCAAGTTTATTCACCAACAGAGTTATCTTCTCCGACCGGTATTCTTGCAATCATCATCCCCAACGGAAACGAAGAATCTCACTCTTCAACATCAACCCAGGATTTGACTTTCAGGCATCCGTCAAGGATCTATTTTCCTAGACGCAGATACATTCATAAACGTCACATTGTTATACATGCATGAACGCATCGCACAATCTCATTTATGTTGAGAACATCATTGCTTGATCCATATCATGTATTGCATATGACTGACCTTTACCTTTCAGGAAAGATCCAGTTAAGTTCTCAGCTATATTCCAAGACCTTGCCTGGTTCAGTTAAATCGACTCCTAAAGATTTTTCTGATGCCGATCCAGTCAAAGGCCTTCTCTGGTCCAGTTAAATCGATTCCTAAAGATTTTCCTGATAAAGACCCAGTTGAAGATTCCAAGACCTTGCCTGGTTCAGTTAAATCGACTCCTAAAGATTTTTCTGATGCCGATCCAGTCAAAGGCCTTCTCTGGTCTAGTTAAATCAATTCCTAAATATTTTCCTGATGAAGACTCAGTTGAAGATTCCAAGACCTTGCCTGGTTCAGTTAAATCGACTCCTAAAGATTTTTCTGATGCCGATCCAGTCAAAGGCCTTCTCTGGTCCAGTTAAATCGATTCCTAAAGATTTTCCTAATGAAGACTCAGTAGAAGACATCCAAGATTCCTTCATCGTTACTGTTGAGGTAGTAATCTCCCCAGATTCTCTCATCGTTACTGTTGAGGTAGTAATCGCCCCAGATTCTCTCATCGTTACTGTTGAGGTAGTAATCGCCCCAGGTTCTCTCATCGTTACTGTTGACGTAGTAATCGCCCAAGATTCTCTCATCATTACTGTTGAGGTAGTAATCGCCCCAGCTTCTCTCATCGTTATTGTTGAGGTAGTAATCGCCCCAGGTTCTCTCATCGTTACTGTTGAGGTAGTAATCTCCCCAGGTTCTCTCATCGTTACTGTTGAGGTAGTAATCGCCCAAGCTTGTCTCATCGTTCATGTTGAGGTAGTAATCGCCCCAGGTTCTCTCATTGTTACTGTTGAGGTAGTAATCGCCCCAGGTTCTCTCATCGTTATTGTTGAGGTAGTAATCGCCCAAGATTCTCTCATCGTTACTGTTGAGGTAGTAATCGCCCCAGGTTCTCTCATCGTTACTGTTGAGGTAGTAATCGCCCCAGGTTCTCTCATCGTTATTGTTGAGGTAGTAATCGCCCAAGGTTCTCTCATCGTTACTGTTGAGATAGTAATCGTCCAAGGTTCTCTCATCGTCTCGTTGAGGTAGTAACCATCCCTGATTCATTCATCACCTTTTGAAGCTCCAGACTCGATTCCTGTATCTCGCCAGGGCACGTCTGAAGAGGTTGAAGATTTGATTCCTGTAACCAACCAGGGTGCGTCTATATAAAGAGTTTGAAGACCAACTCCCGTAACAGGCCAGGTAATCATTTTCTTTTTCAGGTACGCAAGTTCTCGCTAAGGAAACTCTTACGCGATCGACACCCAGATGGCATCTATAAGCCCATTCACCTATCCATCACCTCTCAACATGGCATCTGTAAGCCCATCTTCCTATCCGTCAATCTCCAAATGGCATCCGTAAGCCCATTCCCCACATCACATTACTATGTGAGCACAAATTTCTGGGCACTCTAGTGTTCAATCATCTTCCACCTACGGATTACGAAAGGCACGCCAGCCAATCTACATCCTTAGGTTTAAGAAGATTGAACAGGGGAAACTGTTGTACCCCAAAATTTGCCCTCCCATATTCTTCAAGATTTGCCAAGGTCAAGGTTCAAAATCTCCCAAAGGTTGCACAGTCCAATGGCCTCCTAACAGTCAAAAATTAGGGTTTTGGTTCTGGCAAAGAAATTGAAGTTTCCAAGGGTCCAAACAAGTCCCACATGCCTATAAACATTGTCAAGCATCCATATGCCAAGTTTCAAGACTTAGAGCACAAAATTGCACAGTCAAAAACCCTAATTGCCCTACAGTCAACTACAGGGGAAAAATGGTCATTTGACAGTCAAAAGTCAAAATTTTTGGTCAACATCTTAATTTGAAGCCACAAACATCATTTGATCAATTCTTGATCATGATTCTCAAAGCATGGCTCAAAAAGTCTCAAGATGCAAAAGTTTCTATTTTTGGACAGTTGGAAAAGTCAACTGAAAATTGACCAGGGCATAACTTCTACATGGTTTATCAGAAAAATTCCATCCAAAGCTCATTTTGAAGAGAATGACATTTCCTACAACTCATCTTCACACTTCAAGTCCAAGAAATGCTCTCACAAAAAGTTATCAATCTCAACATTATAGGTCATTTTCAAAAGTCAACAAAAAGGCACTTTAAGTCAAAGACCATAACTTGAGATTGGTAAATCCAAATGACATGGGACCAAAGGCATTGGTTAAAGGACTTCAAGACCTTTCCAAAATGTCCAAGAACATGATCAAAGCTTAAAAATTGAGCAAGATATGCCTTGTGGAAGTTGGGAAATGTTTGGGAATTTTGAAAAGTCAACTTTGCTTCAAATGCCTCAAAATTGCTAATGGGCCTCAATTTCTTCCAAGAATCATCACCCAAAAGCTATGCACGACCCATTGACCCAAAGGGGAGTTATTTTATTATTTTTAATTAATTAATTGAGTTTTTAATCCTATTAATTCATTTAATTAAAATTAATTATGAAAAATACTAAAATAAAGGTTTTGAATCTTTTTGTGCAGCATATTCTCCCATTAAAAGCTCAATATTTCGTGCATCCATCAAAAGGAAAGAATCTTCAATGATTGGCATAAGAAAGGCATCAAAAAGATTGAAAAAGATGTTTGAAAATCAAATATGCAAAATCATCAATGCAAAGGACTTTGGGCTCAGATTGTTAACCTAATTCACTCCACATATATGCAAGAACAAAAGCCTAATCCTAAGAACAAGAAAGCGGCGCTGAAACCTCAAGAACAAACTTGCATTTTTTCACAAAAATCTCAAAACTGTTTTCATAGCTGCAGTGTGATTCAAGGTCTCAAAACTATTCCAAAGGCTTGCTGATACCACCAGGAAGAGATTGCAATCAAGAACATAGACTCTGACCTCAAGAATTGGTATAACCGAGTCACCCTGTTCATAACATTTTGCATATTCGTGTTTGTATTTTCAGGCCATATCAATGCATTTTAATGTTTGATTTGTACTAACATAATCATTCCAAAGTTAATGGTACCATTCAATTGAAGAATGGCTGCCTGTACAAGAATACACCATTGATGCTTGCTAGGGTTTCAGAAACCTCAAAAGAGGGGTTTACGTATCTGGAAAAATTAGGCCATGAAACTTAGACCAATGCACTCGTGACATTCCAACGAATCCAAATCACTCCTCGCGCCCTTTTTATATTCCCTCATGTGCTAATCGCTATTTTTGAATGTTGCAGTTAGTGGGGGTTTAAAACCCCCGCTATTTGATTTCTTTTACATGCAAAGAGATGAAGACGATGAATAGGTGTCATAACGTTACTGGGTAGTTCAAATCCTGGCGCGCGTTTTGTTAAAGTCCCACTAATACTTGCTTTCTCTCTCTTAATGATCATGGTCCATTAGATGTACAAAGTGATGCGCCAGCTCAGTTGGTGGATGTGTTGGCAGGCATGTACTGGGACCTGGGTTCGATTCCCAAGTCCCCCATATTTCCCTATGTTTTTTCTTGTAACTTGTTCAGGTACACTCTCCCTTCAGTGGTCCACCATGTACGCGTATGCTTGAGCTTGCCACATGTCCAGCAACTCCAATCCAAGGGCCAGGATTTTTCCAGAGAAGTCAATCAGAGAAGTCAAACAGGGCCTTGCACCTGTTGGGCCAGATTACTCACAATAAGCCTCCAAATTGGGACAACCACCCCCCATGTTTGCATTTCTTTCTCTCTTTTTATTCTTTTCTTTTATTTATTTTAATCATGTTAATTGTTTTATTTAAATCCATAAAATTAATTTTCATAAAACACAAAAAAAAAACCAGAAATCATTAAAAATAAAATATGTTTATTTAATTTTTAATTCTTTAAATAGTTTTTGTAAATAAATATTGTTAATCAATTTAGTTTAATTTAGGGTTCTTTTTAATTTTAATATTTTCTTAAATAAACTAAAAAATGTAGAAATTAGGGTTTTAGTATTTTTATTCTTTTTCTTAATAAATAACCTTTTTTTATTTCTTATCATTATTAATTATTAATTACCTTTGTAAATAAACTTGTAATTAAAAAATTTGAGTAAATTAGGTTTAAACTTTAATTCTTTTCCTTAAATAACTAAAAACATGTAGAATTAGGGTTTATTTTCTTTTTTAATTTTCTTTATTTTCATAAATACAAAAACACCAAAAATAACTTCTTTTCCTTATTAAATAATTTAATTAATTTGTAATTTCAATTTAATTTCTTTAAAGGGTCCAACGCCCTCACACCTTCGATTATGATTTCTTTTCGCGCGTTTGCTTCTTTTTCATTCTAAATTTATGTAATTACCCCAAAGCCTTGTAATAGATAATTAGGACATTTACTTTCCGCCCTTTTATAATCGGGTTTTGTTAAGTTGGCGATGTATGGACCCGCGCCTTGTAATAGCGTAGGACCTTTTATTTTCCGCATTTTAATATCCGCACCTTTTAACTGCTAATCACATGAAAGAATGAATCGCCAAAAATAAAATCAACGCGTAGATCAACAAATGCATGACAAGACAAATATTATCTGAAAATGACACACAATTCACACACCACCCCTAGGGTACGCCTCACTGTTGCCTTGCCCCTCGAAACGTGGTCGTCGAGTAGAGGACGTTTTAGTAAGTCCTCATGTCCATGAACATGGCATGGGGGTAGCTTCTAAGGTGTCCTACTATTGCTCTGGTGACCACACTGTCCCTAAACTCGAATTGACCCGAACACCTCCAACGGTGGTGCAACCTACCTCTCAATGGTGGGATGGAACTACCTTAAGGACATTTACACAGCATAATTCCTTAGGGTAGGTAGATGACTCGTAGATACTTGCTCTAATTCAAAACAAATCAAAAACCTCTTTTCACACTGACACTTTTCAAAAAGCTTTCAAAAACAATTTTTCAAACACTCTTGAGGACTGATACAAGAGTCGATCTGAAACTTTCAAAGAAACTTTTTCAAACCCACTCACCTTGAAAAGCAAACAAACCTTTTGAAAACACAAATGAGCAAGTATCTAAGAGCCCATGGATAACCATGGATAGAAAGGGTGCTAACACCTTCCATTTCTATAAATCTACCTCCCGAACCGAGAACTAATCTCAATAAGGAATTTTTCTGTGCTTTTGTCCTTTCCATATTGGAGAAAATAAAAGACGGTGGCGACTCTTGCTTACCGCGACATTTCGCGAAACCAGCGTTAAACAGTCAGTTCCAGATCCACCGATCACACGTACAAAGTGTTTTAACTTTTAAAAATGTTTTAAAGGAAAGTGTTGGTGTGTAAACATGTTTTTATTATGAGCAAGCGAGCAACTACGAGCATCCTACCTACTCAAAAGGCCCAATGTTTGTTTCCTCCTCCTTTAGATGTTGCTATATTACCATTTATTTGGTAAGAAGCCCCAATTAGACGTTTTAGCAATTTTCATTTAGGGACTAGATCGTTTACCAAAGGAAACATTGAGGGTCATCGAGGGACTACGATCTTTTATAAAGGGTCTTTTCTTAAACGCCCATATTCGAGGGACATGACTATTTTTCCGAGGCAACAAGTTAGATTACCCTAAGGGTGCATGTGTGCAAATAATGTGTTTGATTTGCATGCATTTAGTCTTTGATTAAGGTGATCAACTTGTTCGTTTAATCTTGCCATACATCCTAATTACTTACATTTGTACAAAAGAAATAAAAATGCAAAAAATAAATCCTACAGTATTACAACCATATTAAATAGCAAGAAAATGTAAAGACAAAATAAAATAAAGAAATAAAAGTGGGATTTATCAATTCAGGCAGCAACACTCTTCGATTCTGTCCTTCTTGGCTTCCTTCGATTTAGGCCTGGAATCAGTAAGGTCACCCTTTTCAATTTCATCCTTTTCCCGCTTCTTTCGATTGGGGCCTGGAGTTAACATGAGGTGCACTCTTCGCCTCAAAATCTTTGTTGCTTTCTTCGATTGCAGGAATTATAGGCCCTCAGGTTAAGATTCAAAAGGCTTGAATATTGAGCCAAACAAAGGATATAGAGAACTTGTTTTAAACTTTTAAAAATGCAACATTCAAGTGTAACTTTCGAAAGCTACAACCAAGGGGTTAGCACAAAATTATTGGGCCTCAAAATCCAAAGCCTAACTAGTCAGGGTTGAGACTTTCACATATAGGCAGTAAGGATAGAAGGTTAAAGCATGGTCAAACGCCATAGATGAAATATCTACATTTTCTCATTATTGGTATGTACACATGATATTTAAATGAAAGAGTTCCATGTTTAGAGAGAACTTACCTCTTGAAGCGCTTAAATTGAAGGAACTGCAAGTGGCTTCCTTGGTGATGAATGGAAGTTCGTTAGAGTCTCCTTGAGGCTAGTCCAATTACTACTTTGTTTGCGCAGTCACTGAATCGAAGGAGGGTATGTGAGTGAATCGAAGGTTACTCTATAACAGGTATGTGAGTGAATCAAAGACTATTATATTGCAGTTGGGGAATGGGTCGAAGGATAGTTATCTGGAAACTTAAGGAGTGAATCGAAGGGTTCAATTAGTGTATGAAGGGGTCTGAGTTTTTTAGGAGTGTTAGGAATATTTGAAGAAAAAAATGTTGGATAGTGTTTGAGCGTTTTGAGAAATTGATCACTTTCTCACAACAAGAGTTTTTTTGCAACTATCCAGGGGGGGGCCTAAGATGTGTGGTAGAGGCTCATATTCATAGGTGATTTGGTTGATGTTTTAGGAGGGAAAACAAAAGAAATTTGAACAAAAAGGGCATGTTGTTCTTGTAGCTTTCGAGGGGCAGTATTCGTATGCCAAATTGGTGCAAGAATAAGGGCAGTGTTGCGGGACTGTTGTGCAGCGGTTTTGAAGTGTTAGGGCCAGTGTATCAGGCCTGAACTTGGCAGCACATGGGACTCTGGCCAACAAGTATCTTTGGATATCTCAACCTTTTGTTTTGACCCCTAGCCTTATCCTTCGACCAGACTCCTTTTCAGACAACAACATTTCTTTTCAAATCAAAGTGTTCTTCGAATGGCTCATATGTGTATCCTTTGAAGGGGCCCAAATATGTGTCTTTCGAATAGGCCTTTTGTATGTTCCTTCGAATGTGCCAGTTGTAAGTGTCATCGCACAAAAACTGTATGTGTAGATTCAAAATGTTTCCAAGGGAGATACTGCCCAGTCGAAACTAGCGGAAAGTAGCCAATTCTTGGTGGGCGCCATTGCCTTGTGAATGCCAGCCAAGGGGGGGCTTTTGGCCTGAAGGGAGTCCTAGTTTCTTTATGAGTTGAAGGAATCATGCAAAGGGAAAATGGCCTCTGAATTGAAGGAAAGCTTTAGGAGGTTATTTCTTTATGACTCCAAGCAAAACATTGCAAGGAGCCTTTGCTCAAAAAAAAGCTTGTATGAAGAACCACTGCCCACTCAAACTTGCCTTCAAAGGGTCATATGGCCAAACGAAAGATGTACCCAAACTTGCATTCGAAGGAAACCACAAACCCATATGAAGAAAGTAACCAAAGTTTGTATTGAAGTGGGCCACATGCCCAACCGAAAGAGATATGCAGGAAGCAAAAATGCCCAAACGAGGCATGCATCAAGGGAGGTCCACATGCTAAAACAAAAGAGGCATGCAGGAAGTAAAAATGCCCAAACAAATTGTGCATCAAGGGAGGGCCACATGCCCAAATGAAAGAAGCATGCGGGAAGTAAAAAATGCCATAACGAAGTGTGCTTCAAGGGAGGGCCACATGCCCAAACAAAAGAGGCATGCAGAAAGTAAAAATGCCCAAACAAAGTGTGCATCAAGGGAGGGCCACATGCCCAAACGAAAGAGGCATGCAGGAAGTAAAAATGCCCAAACAAAGTGTGCATCAAGAGAAGGCCACATGCCAAATGAAAGATGAATGCGGGAGGTAAAGGATGTATGCAGGAGATAAACTGTGTAATCGAAGGATGTCAAAAGGAGGTAAACTGTGCAATCGAAGGATGCCAAATAGGAGGCCTTTGCCTCCTGAATCGAAGGATGCTAATAGGAGGCCCTTGCCTCCTGAATCGAAGGTTGTCATTTCAAATGGAAGCAAATACTAAGTCGAAGCTTGCATGCAGGGGAGAGTTTAGTCGAAGTTAAGCATGAATCGAAGCAAACTTGTTTTTCTTCAATTTTGTCAAAAACTCAAATTTATCTACTCTGCTCTTTCAATGGTTTCCTCTTTGACCCGATGCTTGAAAATCCAATATAATCCATAGAAATTACAAGGGAATTAAAAATCCAATTGTACTTGTGCAAATTTGAACATTTGAAAATCCTTATGAGGAAATGTATTGAGAAATAAGAGGGCAAATTTTGGGGTACAATACCTGCCCCTGTTCAATCTTCTTAAACTTGAAGAGTTAGATTGGCGCGTCTACTATTCGTGACTTGAAGGTGGAAGAATATTGAACACTAGAGTGCCCAGAAATTTGTACTCAATGATGTGGTTGTTGATTGTATAGGAAATGAGCTTAAAGATGCCATTTGGAGAAATGATGGATAGTTTTTGGAGATGGGCTTACAGATGCCATCTAAAGATGATTGTTGACAGAAATTAGACTAAGTTTAAGCTTGACTTCAACTGGAAAAGAATTAGAATAAATTTTTGGTTGATTTAGCTGAAACAGAAGAAGCATCTACTAGAACAAAATCAAGATAAACCATTGATCGATCTAGACTGAACCAGCAAAGGTCTGGAAAAGAATCAGAATAAATCTTTTGGAGTGATTTATTCGAATCAGAGAAAGTGTCTACCAAAAAGGAGTCAGGATAAACCATTGATTGATTTAAACTGAACTAGTAGAGGTCTTGAATAATTTTTAACTAGAAAGAATCAGGATAAATTTTTGGAGCGATTTATCTGAACCAGAGAAAGTGTCTACTGGAAAAGAATCAGGATAAACCATTGATCAATTTAAATTGAACTATTAGAGGTCTTGAATACTCTTTAACTGGAAAGAATCAGGATAAATCTTTGGAGAGATTTATCTGAACCAGAGAAAGTGTCTACTAGAAAGGAATCAGGATAAACCATTGATTGATTTAAACTGAACCAACAGAGGTCTTGAAAATTCTTTAACTGGAAAGAATCAGGATAAATCTTTGGAGAAATTTATCTGAACCAAATAAAGTATCTACCGGAAAGGAATCAGGATAAACCATTGATTGATTTAAACTGAACCAGCAGAGGTCTGAAGGAAGTATTTGTCATGTAAATAGTCACCCCGTCCTATTTCGAGAATTGATCTACAATCAATTTATACACAGATAGTTGTCTTGTTTTGTTTTAGGTATTAATCTAGAACTTGTTTTTGTTGGTCGTAGATATAATTGTCTTGTCTTGTCGAAAATTGTTTGATGATAATTTTATGTAGATTAATCTGTCCTGAAAAGGTAAAGAGTTAGTTGTATGCAATGTCATGATGTATGAAATGCATGGCATAATGATGTTTCTTAAAATAAATGAGATTGCAATATATGCATTTGTGTTGTCGATGCTATGATGTATGAATGCAATGTATGAACATATTAGTTATTCTGTTGCAGTGTTGCTGGACTGGGGAAAATAAATCCATGACTGTTGCTGGGAATGAGGAGTGTAAGTCTTCATATCTTGCTGGAGTTGAAGTGTTGACAAATGGGTTTCCATTTTTTAGAGAAATAAACTCTGTTGGGGAAGGGAAACTTTGTGCATTGTTTGGGGATTTTGTGAAATCCTGTTGGGGAATCCTGATACCATTAGGTTGCATTCTAGAGATATGACAGTGGTCCTGTAGCAGGATGCCTCTGCCTCTACTCCCATTGGAGAAAGTACCTGCGGGGATTTTATGGGATGGCCTATAGATGTTATCAGGTTTCTTAAATCCATTAGTAATTGTCTTTCTATTTTCTTTTCCTTTTTTATGCGATCATTTGTAAACAATAATTATGTTCAAATGAATATGTTTAAAAATAATCACTAGATGTTTTTGCAAACAAAACAGGAAAGTAAAGACAAATAGCTTTGAACTTTTAAAGGAATAGATTTGTATTAACTTGAATAAGAATTTTTGTACAAAGAGACGAACATCCTAGTAAGAGAATTTCGTTGTAAGAACGAAAACTATACAAAGAAAGACATCTATGTGAAACAATCCCATGGGGTTCCCATTCTGCTAAAGCTATTATGTCTTTGAGAGTCTCATCCACTTGCTGCTTTGTCCGAAGCTGATTGGATTGATTAGTACCGTTTGAGTTTGACAATTGATACTGAAGGTTAGCTGTAAGGTGATCCAACGGGACATAGTCATACACTTTAAATCCATAACTTTTGCCTGGACCACCATTTCGGGTTTTCAATCCACCGGGATACCCTTTTTTGCCCAAGCCGCCTTTTCAGGTTTTCGGCTTACTGGGTGTACAAAGTTTTGTGTGTGTATATCCCTAATTTTTGCCTAGGCCAGTTAACCTAGCGGATCTTTTTCATGCGTAGTATCTTTTAACTATTTCCGAGTTTACAGGGTGTGGAAGGTCGTCGCCGTCCATAGTGGTTAAGATCATGGCCCCACCATAAAATATGTTTTAAATCACAAATGGTCCTTCGTATGTAGGAGTCCATTTGCCTCTGGGATCACCTTATGGTAGTATGATACATTTGATTACCAGGTCATCAACCTGATATACCTGACGTCTGACCTTCTTGTTAAAATCTTTAATCATACATTTTTGGTACATCTGACCATGGCAGACAGTCGTAAGCCTATTCTCATCAATCAGTTTCAATTGGTCAAGTCTAGTTTGAATCCATTCATCTTCATTCAACCCTACATCCTTCATGATTCTCAAAGTAGGTATCTAGACTTCAATTGGTAGGACAACTTCCATACCATATACCAAAGGAAAAGGAGTTGCCCCTGTTGATGTACGCGCCGTGGTACGGTAACCGTGGAGAGAAAATGGTAACATCTCATGCCAGTCTTTATAGGTCACTGTCATCTTCTATGAGATATTTTTGATGTTTTTATTAGTGTTTTCTACAGCATCATTCATCTTTGGCCGGTAAGGAGAATATTTATGATGCTGGATTTTTAATTGCGCACATAGTCCGGTGATCATAGTATTGTTGAGATTGGTACCATTATCTGTAATGATTCTTTCCTGAATACCATACCGATAGATAAGATTATGTCTGATGAATCTGGCCATAACGTTCTTGGTAATAGAAGCAAATGAAGCTGCCTCAACCCACTTCGTGAAGTAATCAATGGCAACAAGGATGAAGCGGTGTCCATTTGAAGCTGTAGGTCTAATCTCTCCAATCATGTCAATGCCCCATATTGTGAATGGCCAAGGAGCCGTCGGGACGTTTAGAGGAACCGGAGGCACATTGTGATCGGTGGATTTAGAACTGACTGTTTTAGCTGGTTTCGCGAAATGTCGCGGAAGCAAGAGTCACCACCGTCTTTTATTTTCTCCAACATGGACAGGACAAAAGCACATCAAAATTCCTTATGAGATAGTTTCTCGGTTCGGGAGGTAGATTTATAGAAAAGGAAGGTGTTAGCACCCTTTCTATCCATGGTTATCCATGGGCTCTTAGATACTTGCTCATTGTGTTTTCAAAAGATGTTTGCTTTTCAAAGTGTGAGTGGGTTTGAAAAAGTTTCGTTCAAAGATTTCTGAATAACTCTTGTATCAGTCCTCAAGAGTGTTTGAAAAATTGTTTTGAAAGCTTTTTGAAAGTGTCAGTGTGAAAAGAGTTTTGATTTGTTTTTGAAGAGAGAAAGTATCTATGAGTCGTCTACCTACCCTAAGGAATTAGGCTGTGTAGAAGTCCTTTAGGTAGTGCCATCCCACCATTGAGAGGTAGGTAGCACCACCGTTGGAGGTGTTCGGGTCAATTCGAGTGTAGGGACAGTGTGATCACCGAAGCAACAGTAGGACACCTTAGAAGCTACCCTTATGTCCTTGATCCTTTTTAATCCGAGGCAACCGTTTCGAAGCAACTATTTCGAGGCAACTATTCCGAGGCAACTTGTTTCGAGGCAACTGGATCATGGACATAAGGACTTACTAAAACTTCCTATACTTGACGACCACGTTTCGAAGGCAACAGGTGAGGCGTACCCTAGAAGTGGTGTGCGAATTTGTATGTTGTTTTCAATTAAGTTTTATCTTTGATCATGGCATTGTGAGCTACGCTTGTTTTTAATTAGCCATACATTCTTTCATGCAATTTAGAATTTAAGAGTGCGGAAAGTTAAAAGCGGAAAGATAAAGCTACGCTATTACAAGGCGCGGGTCTATACATCTCCAAAGTACAAAGACTCGTTTGATAAAAATGCAGAAAGTAAATAAAATACCTAATTACTATTACAATCCTTGAGCAGTTACATAATATTCAAAAGAAAATAATGCGCGAAATTAAAATTGGACGTCCGAGGGTGTTGACCCTTTGCTTGAAATTAAATTGAATTAAAAGCTAATTAATTATTTAATTAAAGAAAGGAAGGAAAAGAAAATGTTTTTATGTTTTTGGTATTTAATGAAAATAAGAAAAAAGGATTAAAAGGAAACCCTAGATCTAAGTTTATTTTAATTATTAAAGAAAATATTAATGTTAACCTAATTTAATAATTGATTAATGTACATGTTTATTTACAAAAATAAATAGTAATTATAATAATAATAAATAATGAGAAAAATGATTTAATTAAGAAAAAGATGAAAATGTCAAAAAACCCTATTTCTAGATATTTTTTATTTATTAATAAAAAAGATTAAAATTTAAAACCTAATTTAACTAAATTAATTGTTAACATTTATTTACAAAAATATTTAAATGGTGAAATTAATAATAATTAAATATATTACATTTTTTTGGTTTCTGATTTTTTATGGAAAATTATTTTATGGTGAGAAAAAAAACAATTAAAACAATTTAAAAAGAATTAGAATTGAAAAGAAAATAAAATTAAAAAAAGAGGCAAACCAACGGGGTATCAGGCCCAGAGGGAGGTTTGTTTGAAGCAAATTTGGCCCATGAACACAAAGCCTGTTTGACCTTTCCAGCTTGAGTGCGTGTGGTTGACAGGGGTACACCCTGGAATTCGTTCAGTGGCCCTTGGATCAATCATCATGTCCACTTGGCAGGCCTAAGCATGGGCGTGTATGGTAAGCCTTTGGTTGAACGCTGCATAGGAACATGTTATAACAAAAATCATGGATTAAATGGGGGGACCTGGGAATCGAACCCAGGTCCCAACGCTTAAGGGACACGTTGCCAGCCAACTGAGCTATTGCGTTTCTTTGTATACATAATGGATAGACAATATAATATATACAAAACAATGGTTAGTGGTATAAGACAAAAAATTACGCGCCATATTTGAATCTCCCAACCATGCCTGGACACGCTAGCCTTCTTCTTCGCTTATCTGCAAAAACATAAAACAAGTAGCGGGGGTTTTAAACCCCCACAAACTGAAACCTGTAAAAATAGCGATTAGAAGAGGGGTTAATATAAAAAGGGCGCGATTGTTTCAAAGGATTCGTCTTGTTGCCACGAATATGTCCATACAGGTTTGGTGGTCTAATTTTACCATATATGAGAACCCCCAATTTTGACGCTTCTGAAACCCTAGGTTTCATCAATGGCAGATTTCGATTCAAGCATTTTTAGAACAATTAAACTATGCCAAAAGTTCCAGGGAGATGTTCGTAACACAAATCAATGATCCAAACACATGAATGATGCATAGAAATTGAAATTCGATTATGGACATATTTATGAAAAAGGTGATTCTGTTCTACCGATTCTTGGAGTATGGGGACTTGTTCTTGATTGCAATCGACTCCTAGCAATGTCAGGAACGTAATGGAAAAGGTTTTAAGCCTTGAATCGCCCTGCAAATATGAAATCAGTTTCAAGCTTTTTTGTGAAAATTTGAAAATTGGTTATCTTTTCTCAGCAGCTTTTTCGTGTCTCTCTGAATTAGGTTTCCTTGTGCATATGTATGTGAAGCATTCTAGGTCAAAAACAAGCCCATAAGTCCATTGAATTAATGATTTGAATATTTGATTTTAATCATATCTTTTTCAATCTTTTTTTCATGAAACCCTTGCCAATTGTGGAAGATATTGCCTTTTGATTGATGCACGAAATCTTTAGCATATAATGAGTATATTTGCTGCAAAAAAGATTTGAAAAAGCATTATTTGATATTTTCTCATAATTAAATCTAATTAAATGAATTAATAATACTAAAAATTCAATTAATTAATTAACAATAAGAAAATAAATCCCTTTGAGCTCAATGGGTCGTGCATAGGCTTTGGGTAATGATTCCAGAAAGGATTTGAGGCCCATTAGCAATTTTGAAGTGTTTTAGGCAAAGTTGACTTTTCTAAATTCCCAAAAACTTCCCAACTTCTACAATGCATATCTTGCTCAATTTTGAAGCTATGAACATGTTCTTGGACATTTTGGAAAGGTCTTGAAGTCCTCTAACCAATGCCTTTGGTCCCATGTCATTTTGATTTAACAATCTCAAGTTATGGTCTTTGACTTAAAGTGCCTTTTTGTTGACTTTTGAAAATGACCTATAATGTTAAAATTGATAACTTTTTGTGAGAGCATTTCTTGGACTTGGAGTGTGAATATGAGTTGTAGGAAATGTCATTCTCTTAAAAATGAGCTTTGGATGGGGTTCTTATGATAAACCATGAAAAAGTTATGCCTTGGTCAAGTTATAGTTGACTTTTCAGCTGTCCAAAAATAGAAACTTTTGCATCTTGAGACTTTTTGAGCCATGCTTTGAGAATCATGATCAAGAATTGATGAAATGATGTTCGTGGCTTAAAAAATAAGATGTTGACCAAAAATTTTGACTTTTGATTGTCAAATGACCATTTTGCCCCTGCAGTTGACTGTGAAGCAATTAGAGTTTTTTGATTGTGCAATTTGATGCTGTGAGTCTTGAAACTTGACATATGGATGCTTGATAATGTATATGGGCATATGGGACTTGATTGGACCCTTGGAAACCTCAATTTCTTTGCAAGAACCAAAACCCTAATTTTGACAGTGTTAGGAGGCAGTTGGACCGTGCAACCCTTGAGAGATTTTGAACCTTGATCTTGCCAAATCTTGAAGAATATGGGAGGGAAAATTTTGGGGTACAAAAGTTGCCCCTGTTCAATCTTCTTAAACCTGAGGATGTAGATTGGCTAGCGTGCCTTTCGTAATCCGAAGGTGGAAGATGATTGAACACTAGAGTGCCCAGAAATTTGCACTCACATAGTAGAGTGTCAGCAGTATGATGGTGGAAATGGGCTTACAGATGCCATTTGGAGAGATGATGGATAGGAGGATGGGCTTATAGACTCCATCTGGAAAGGTGATAGAACCTTGTCGGGAATGGGATTATAGATGCCATTTGGAGACCATCGGGAGGATGGGCTTATAGATGCCATCTGGAGGTTGTCTGTTGAATTGTAATTTTTTATAAGTTGAAAGAGGGAACCTATGTAGGGTTTCCTGATGATGAGCTCGTGTAAAACTGCATCTTTGAATGAAGGAAACCTGTGTAGGGTTGACTGATGATGAGCCTGTGTGAAACTGCATCTTTGAAGGAAGGAAACCTGTGTAGGGTTTACTGATAATGAGTCCGTATAAGACTGCATCCGAAATGGAGAAGGAACCTATGTAGGGTTACTTTGATGACGAGTCCGTGTAAAACTGCATCTGAAATAGGGAAGGAACCTGTGTAGGGTTACTTTGATGATGAGCCCGTGTAAAACTGCATCTGAAAAGAGAAAGGGAACCGGTGTAGGGTCGCCTCATGATGAGTCCGTGTAAAACTGCATCCCGGAAGAAATCAAACCTGTGTAGGGTTTCTGATGACGAGTCCGTGTAAGACTGCATCTTTGGAAAGAGAGAACTTGTGTAGGGTTTCTTTGACAACGAGTCCGTGTAAAACTACGCCTGGAGTTGAGAAGGAAACCTGTGTAAGGTTACTTCGGAGTAAGTTCGTGTAAAACCTCTGGAGGAACCGGGGTAAGGTTACTTTGGGATAAGTCCATGTAAGACTTCTGGAGGAACCGGGGTAAGGTTATTGCAGGATAAGTTCGTGTAAAACTTCTTGATGAACCGGGGTAAGGTCATCTTGAGATAAATCCGTGTAAGACTTTTTGATGAACCGGGGTAAGGTCATCTTGAGATAAATCCGTGTAAGACTTTTTGATGAACCGGGGTAAGGTCATCTTGAGATAAGTCCGTGTAAGAATTCTTCTGAAATAAAAGGAACCGGTGTAGGGTTACTTTGATGATAAGTCTGTGTAAGCCTTCGTCTGAAAATTGAGAAGGAATTAGTCGTCAATAGATACACCCTGGCAAGATACAGGAATCATATCTTTGAACTCTTCAGACGTGCCCTGGCAAGATACAGGAATTGAGTCTGGAATTAGTCGTCAAGAGATACACCCTGGCAAGATACAGGAATCGGATCTTCAAACTCTTCAGACGTGCCCTGGCAAGATACAGGAATCGAGTCTGGAATTAGTCGTCAACAGATACACCCTGGCAAGATACAGGAATCAGATCTGGAATTGCGACAGTTGATAGTAATTATCTTTGTATTGACCTTTGTCCTGAAAAGACAAAACGTTAGTTGTATGCGATGTCATGATGTATGACATGCGTGATGTTCTCAAAATAAATGAGATTGTATGTTCGTGATGCGTATGTGCATGCTATAATGTGTGAATGTTTATGAATTGTGTTTTCGTCTAGGAAAAGAAATCCTTGACGGATGCCGGGAACTTGAATCCTGGGCTGATGTTGAAAAGTAGCGTTTCGTTTCCGCTGGGGATGATGGTTGCAAGAATACCGGTAGGAGAAGATGACTCTGTTGGGGAATAAACTTGGCGAATAGATTACTCTGCGGGGAGTGTACTCTGTGAGGGAAGAGAGGTATTTTGCTGAGATGTTGATGATAACTCCGCTGGGGGTACCATTGTTGAGATTTGATGAGCTCCGCTGGGGATAGGAAGAACTTCGTTGAGGACGATCTTTCCGTGGTAAATGGCTGAGGATAACCCAGTTATATCCTGGTGGGGAAATAACCTTATGAATAAAGCCGGGAGGGGCGTTTGTGCTTTGTAGGGGTAAGCTTCCGGAATCTACTGGGGATAAGCTTCAAGACCTGCTGGGGGGATTGATTGAGCTCTCCTGGGGGAACTTTTTAGATTGGACTGGGGAAGTGGCTCCACTTGTAGTGTCTGGATTCCGCCGGGGAATAATCTTAGATCAAGACTGCCAGGGATGCTTGCTAGGAATGTTTGTATACTCCGTTGGGGAATATTGAGATCTTCTGGGGATTCCCAACTTCCTTAAGGCTGACAGTAGACTAACTCTGTTTGGCGAGAGTGTTGCTGACTTGCTGGAGATACGGTGCCTTGTTGGGGTTGATAGGAGACCAAATTCTTGGGAGAGAACTGTTGAGTCTTGTCTTACTCTCTGGGGAATTAAGATATCTTGGTTACATTCTTCAGCCGAACCTACCTTGGTACCTGGTGGAGGTTTTGATAACTGCCGATTGACAAATCTTCCTCTGGTAGGCAAGTGACGAGATGCCGAGACATAGTCGTACGCTTTTGATCCCTAATTTTTGCCTGGACTGCCCTTTCGGGTTTTCAGTCCACCGGGATACCCATTTTTGCCCAAGCCGTCTTTTCAGGTTTTCGAATTGTCGGATATACAGATTTTTTTTCATTTTCCTCCCTTATTTTTGCCCGAACCCTTTTGATTCGCCGGGAAGCCCTTATTTTTGCCTAGGTGTGTCAACCTAGCGGGTCTTTGATTATGCGTAGTATTTTTTCGACTATGTCCATGCTCTCAAAATGTAGGGAGATGCCCCTGTTGTCGTGTTGCCATATTACCAGAAGATCTTCGTTTGATCGTTCAATGGCCCAAGTGATCTCGATGGAGATTTGCCCCAAGTTGGTTGGCCTTTTGAGAGGTTCTCCGAATCTTGACTTAACTGCCCCAGTTGATGGACAATGATCATGCCATGCCCCTTGATTGGAGGTGCTTTTTTTCACTAGATATCCTTCGTGCGAATTTCTTTGTTGTTCGAACAAAAAAGTCATATGCAAACAATGTTATTTTAAAAATGCAAAGCTTATGTCTGTCTTGACGTTTTTGAAAATACATTTTTCAGTAAAAACAAGTGAATTTTGTAAACTGTGATGTCAACTCGTCATTTTACCGCAAGCCTTAAGGAGTCGGGATACCTTTCGTAACAATATGCTTTCGAACTAACCCATGCTTCAGCTAGGACTTTTTAGGGTTGTAACGTGGCTTAGTTCACGGTTTAAGAAACAAAGGATAAAGGCTCAAATTTTATTTGTACCCACCCGCTCTTCGTGATGTTCTTCAATCCTAAACTCAGTTAATCGTGTGTTAGATCGTGTTTGATTCTTTGCTTTGATATACCAGTGATGGTTCGGATGCTGACAATTTAGAATAGGCAGTCATTTCCCTTTTTTGTTGAGGGTTTGTAGTACCTCTTTTCTTTTTTTGATTTTGTTATCCCTATTTTTTCCTGAACTGTTTCTTTTGTGATTACAGTCAGCGGGATACCCCAGTTTTGTAAGTCTCCTTCATAGGTTTTGACTTATTGGGCTTTTATTTTGGGAGATAATGACTGCCTGCCTTTAATTATTCGGAACTATCAGTGTCTTTTTTTTTGTTTTGTAAGGACCTCTCTGGTGCCATTTGTTATGCACTTGGATCAACTGAGAGAACCACCCTACCCCAGGTTATAATTAAGGGTTTTAATTTTCGAAAAGAAAAACTCCTACTTCTTAGGCTCAAAGGGGTTGACGAGGGATTATCATCCTTATAACTCCAGTGTTTAGGAATTGAAACAATGCTTGTACCTCATCAGCGGGGTCTGTTCAAAAGCATACTGTAGAGATCGTGGTATCGTTTTCGTCATCCTCCCTCAAGAGGCTTAGAATTGTTAATTGAGAGTTGACATCAAAAAATGAAAGCAGTTTTAAGCATAGTAAACATAATTACTTCAAAACAGACACGTGTAATGCATTAATGAAATAACCAAGTTTGACATGAAATAAAATGTTTGAACAATCAAAGAAAATTACAATTTGAACATTCGAATGAACAAAAGTTTTTCAATCCTAGCCATGTTTTGGCAATGGAGCAGTGATCACATTGGGAGTCTCAGCAGGCTCGAATTCGATCTCCTTGGCGTCGATCATATTCTGGATCTTGTATTTTAACGTCCAACAATCCTCGGTATCGTGCCCCGGGCTATCAGAATGATAAGCACATCTCGCTTCTGGGTTGTAGTTTGGAGAAGAGGTCTTGGGATTTGCAGGAGGGTTGATTACCGCAATCAGATTCATCTTCAACATGTGTTGCAGTGCTTGTGACAACGGCATATTGATGTTGGTGAACTGTCTTCTAGGCTCGTCCGGCCTTCACTGATTTCCCTTTTGTGGTTGTCAGTGTGGTGCAGAACCAGAGATCATGACTGCCCCTGCGTGTTGGTCACTGTAGCGATAAAAATGTAGCGGGGTAAATCGGAGATCGAATTATTGATTAATTCGTCTCACAAAAGCAAGAGTCGCCACCGCGCTTTATTATTTCCAATGGAAAAGGGGAAAGAGCGAAATAAAAACCTAAAGTATGCAATGTAAAATAATACTTTCTAAAAGTAATGAAAATACAAGGCGTTTTTGAAAAGAGATCTATGGTTCGGGGGTTGGTTATACAGTGGGAAGGTATTAGCACCCAATGTATCTATAGTACTCTATAGGAACCTTTTGAAATATCTGTTTATTAAAATGTTTGTTTGATTAAAAAATAAATTGTTTTGGCCGAAAAGGGGAACGGACGGGTTTTTGAAGGTACGAAGACCTAATGTCGAAGTTTTGGCTTAAAAGGTATAAATTTTGAAAAGATTGAATATTTGGGGAAAAATTGTCTTAAGTTTTAATGAAATGCAGATGTTCGCGTGATTGGACTTGAGGACATGAAGTCAACAAGTTTAATCATTTTTCTCTTGGATTAAGAAGTAAACAGAATAATCATGTAAATACTGAATAATCAAACAGACAATTTAAGTAGCTAAGTGATATACAACTATAACAATGATTAAATAACAAACTAAAAGATATGAACATGCATTTTTTATATTTTTGTTTAATATTAATTAAAGCGAGGGAATTAATTAAAGAAAATAAAATGTTTTTTAAGTTTTTATTTTTTTATACGTATTTTTTTATTAATATAAAGTATTATTTAAGAACTATTAAATAAATCTAAACTAAATTAAAACTTTAAAAGTTATTAAATTAAATCTAATTAAAATAATACTAAAATTTCTAAATTAATCCTAAAGTTAAATTTAATAAAAATTGGTCACATTATTAAAATTTGTTTTAATTAAATTATACCTCTTATTTGATTAAGTTTTATAATTAAACTAAATTAACAAAATTCTAAAAAAAAACTAAAAGAGAATAAATAGGCAAAGGTGTATTAGAAATAAAGGGTTAGATAAACAAATGTATGAGCCAAAGGGTTCTAAGGGTCCAAAACAGAAATAGGATGGGGGTGTTAAGAAACTCGTTTGGGCTTGTAGGCAGGAAACCGGTAAGGTCCATTCATTGAAACAAGGTTAGGGTTAAACACATTTTGTCTTAGTTTTGTTAGGGTTAGCAAAGGGGTTAAGGTTACAGCGCCGCTGCTCTTCGTCTCGTTCTGGATTCGTCTTCTTCATGCTTTCATGCTCTCGCCTCTGACCTTCCCTTGCCCGAGCCACCAACGCCTCTTCTTCCCTATGTGTCGTTCAGTGATACGGTGTGAAGGTGACGATTCGTCCATTAACGCATTCAGTTTTTATGATTTTTTGCATGTTTATGATTTGTATCTGTTTTGATTCTGACTTCATTTTTACATGGGGTTTCTGTTGAGATATTGGAAAGGAAGAAGAAAAACAAAGCTACCTTTATGAAAAAGGAGGAAGAGGCGTTCCGGGGGCTTACTGGCAGAGGAGTGAAGCGCGGTGGCTTGGAATCCCGGTATTTCGTTTCTTACTTCTTTTGTTTAGTGATGAAAATCCTGAAAACAAAAACTTTATCTTCTTCCTCTTGGTAGCCTTTGTATGCTTCACTGTTGCCTTCGAATACTTTTCTTCTCTTCTTCTTTGTTGTGCTTCAGTTGTTTTATTGGCCTATGATGGAATATTCTGAGGCCTTTGTGTCGCCTTGAACATTTCTTTTTGTTTGGTTGAGGCTGGAAACAAATTATTGATGGTTAATGGTTTTTTGTATGGATTAACAGTGGTTAAAGGTTTGATGGTGTTTTTGGCTTTTGTATGGATTGACAGTGGTTTAAGGTTGATGGTTCATGCTGGTTTTGCTTCAGGTTTGGCCTGGTTTTGCTTCAGGTTTGGCCTGGTTTTGCTTCAGGTTTGGCCTGGTTTTTGGTTTGTGTTACAGGTTATCGTTTTTGAAAAGGGATAAGGCTTTGGCTGGATAGTAGGTTGTGTTTACTAGTTTTTTAGGCCATGGTTAATGGTTATGGCTTGAGACAAAGGTTTGTTGATAGGGGATTGTTTGTTAGGTGAGGCTTTTATTGGTTTATGCAGGTTATGGCCTTGGTTTCTTTTGTTTCAGCAGGTTTGGCCTTCGAAGAGTTTACTGGTTAGGCTTTGAAATGGTCATGGTTTTGGCCATAGTTTTGACATGGTTTGAATGCAGGTTGTATGTATGTTTTGGTTTATGTTGCAGTTTGAGTTATTTGAACCCAGTTTTGGTTTTTTGGCTTCCAAACGGTTATCATCCCTGAACTTTTCTTGAAGGGTTTGTTGTTATAATAGTTGGTTGGCCTTGAGGCTTTGGACGATTCAGGTTTTGAGTATTTTTTACTACTCTTCTCTGATACTTCTGCACTCTAATACTGTTTTATTCAGTTTGTCTATATTCTTTTTCTATGTTTCCTTCTCTTTACTGTGTTACTGCTGTTCTGTTTTATATCCCTTTTCTGCCTAAAGCCAAAACCTGTAAACCCACACTCTTTCTCTCTTCTCTCTCCTTAGTACAGTTTGACATTAAAATATGATGTTATGTACTTGTTCTGAAAAAGTAAAAGCTAGAAAATGATGAGAATTAGAAATATATTGCTTGCATATTTGGTTTTAAACTGCACATTTCTCTTTGTCAACTGCATTGTACAGTATGGAGCCTTTGTATTTTGACTTCTTCCCATGCCTTGGGTAGTTTACGTTGCATATTGGCTTTGAAAATGTAACTTGACTTGCATATGCTGTTTTGCTTTTGAAATATGCAGTGGATTTTGAATTATGCAGTTTACAATAAAAATGTGCAATTTTGACAAAAGTGAATTTGTGCATATTTTTAACTTGTGCATTCATATTTATCAAAAAAAATTCATCCCTTTTTGTAAACCGGGAGAAATCCCGTGATTTGCAAAGAGGGTAAAAAACTGATTCCAGCCGTTTGCTTTTAATGATGAACGCTAAATTAATTTTTTGCTTTTAATTATATTTTCATTTCTGACTTTCTTTTAATTCTTTGCAGGTAAAATTAAATGAGCATTAAAGAAGTATTGGATAGAAGATGAAGATTTAGAATCTTAGAAAAATTAAAATAGTTTTTATTTTACTTTAAACATTTATATAATTGTCATTGTAAATACTTTGTACATAATAAAGTATTTAAACAACAATTGTAATAATTAGAATAAAGATGAATAAAATTCTATTATTTTGCTAGTTAATTCTTTTCTTCTTTCCAATTATTTATTTTATCATTTATAATTCTTTAAATTATATAATAACTGAAAATCAATTCCAATTATTTAAATTTAGAATGATAAATAATTAAATAAACATCATTGATCAATTAACTTCTCTTCAATTATTTACTTCATTATTTATAATTCTTCTAAATTATAATAACTGAAAATAAAATTTCAACTATTTAAACTTAGAATGATAAATAATTAAATAAACATTGTTGATCAATTAACAAACTTCTTTTCAAATATTTACTTCATTATTTATAATTCTTTAATTTATATAACAACTGAAAATAAATTCCAATTATTTAAATTCAGAATAACAAATAATTAAATAAACATTGTTGATCAATTAACAAACTTCTTTTCAAATATTTACTTCATTATTTATAATTCTTTAATTTATATAATAACTGAAAATAAATTCCAATTATTTAAATTCAGAATAACAAATAATTAAATAAACATTGTTTTAGCATTGATCGATTAATAAATTTAGCGTTTCAAAAATAAACAGCTCTTGACTTGAAAAGTTATGAATTTAAAATATGCTTTGAAAATTGATAAAATAGGTCAAAAAAACTTGCAACGTAATGATGCAGATGGGAGATGGTATCTTAGGTCAAAATTTGGGGTACAACAGTCACGACGACTCTTTTGACTGTATGCAGCATTAGATTCTTTCTTCCCCGTGTAAGGCTTTTTCTGAGTGTCAGAAGGTGTAGCCTCTTGAATCTTCCCAACCTTGATACCAGCTTCAATTCTTTCCCCGGTCAGAATGAGGTCTGTAAACCCTGCAGATGAATTGCCAATGAGATGATTGAAGAATGGCCCGGATAGGGTCCCTAAGAACATGTCCACAAGTTCATGGTCGGTTAACGGTGGCTGCACCCTGCCAGCCAGGTCCCTCCACTTCTGTGCATACTCTTCGAAACCTTCTCCTGATCCTAGCGACATACCCTGGAGTTGGGTACGTGTAGGAGCGAGGTCGGCATTATACTGATACTGTTTGTAGAATACAGTGGCCAAGTCCTCCCAGCTGCGGATGTTGGCTCCACTCAGTTGATAGAACCAATCGAGTTGAGTTCCTGACAGACTATCCTGAAAGAAGTGAATCCACAAATTCTTGTCAGTCGTGTAGGGCTGGATCCTCCTTATATATGACCTGAGATGCAGCTTAGGACAGGAAGTCCCGTCATATTTTGCAAAAGCAGGTGCCTTGAATTTGTGTGGGATCACTACCCCAGAAGACAGACCTAGATCTTCGAAGTCCAGGCCGGGCACTTTTTGTATTTCCATAGCACTTAGCCTGTCTTCTAGCTGTTTGTACCTGTCCTCAGCTGGAGGGTACTGTTCATCATTGTAATCGGTCTCGTTGTCGGAGACTGCTGGACTAGGCACCTCTCTCTCATGGGGACTGTCTTTCCCAACAGATGGGGTAGTCTGCTCAACTTCATTTTGTGATCCATTCCCAGATTTGCGTCTAGGGTTGAACAACACCGTCCTCTTCTTCTTCTTTTTCAAAAGCAGGGTCTTCAGATCTTGTTGCCCCTGGGCCAAACTCATGATCAACTCTTGGAACTGGGCGTTCTGAGCCTGGAGAGCCTTGATGGATTGCTCAGTAGATGATTCAGGATTCATGACGATCGGCTTAAATAAACAGCGAAGAAGGTAAGAAACCTGTAAAAGGGATACCTGTAATGCAATGATATGTATGTATGCATGCAATGTTTTCAAGGATCTCGCGGGGTAAACAAGAAAATTGTTAGAGTTGGGATCCGATAGCTTGATTGAAGGAAATTCATGTTGTTGAGAGTCCTTCTTCAAGGGTCAAGGCTCACCATATCGAGTGGGTCATAGCCCCTGACAACCTTGGCTAGAGGAAAATAAATCCCCTTTGCCCCTTGCTGGACAGTTGGTTCATCATAACCTGCATCACAAGCCCTTGAGATCCTTGAAATGGGTTAGTCTTTATGCAGGGTGTAGGCAATGGTATGATGTTATGCTATGCATGGAGTGATGTAAGTAGTCCCTGTAATGAGTCCCAATTAAGGACTGTAAACAAAACCTGCAAAGAACTCGAGTGTCAGATAACAAGTATGCAAGTAGTCAAGTTTGAAGGCACACAAGTCACACAAAAGAGCCCTTAGAGTTTAGGCCAGCATGAATTTTGGGGTACTACCCTCTTGAAGTTGGTGAGCTCAAACCTGTCCTATCAGAAGTAACCGGGTTCTAAGGGTCTCAATATCATTGGATTGATTTTTGTGTTCATCGTTTCGGTTTAGCCACTGAACTGGCGACCGAAATATTCCAAGAAAACAACCCTCAACTGAGTGTAGTATCGAGTATCAACCAACCTCGGACTTCACCAAAGTCAGTTATCTCACTACCCTAAAGAGGCCAAGATGGTTCAATTAAGGTTCCTAAGGTCAGTTGATGTTTCACGACACCACGCGGAGGCCCCGTACTCTCCTTGACTGGACTCAAGGGTTACCGGTACTCACCAAAGTGCCACATCAATGTAGCAGACTGCTTCAACCATGTCGGTATACCCCTCACAGTTCCCTCACAACCTTGTTGCTACTTTCTAAGAAGGTATCCCCCAGATCCGAGTTAGGATCTATAGAACTCCCAAGACAGTACCCACAATAATAAAGCAAATAATTCAGACAATTGAAAACACAAGTGATCCTAGTTCTAAGGTACACCTCACTTTTAAAATGTCCCCAGCAGAGTCGCCAGTTCTGTGATCGGTGGATTTAGAACTAACTATTTTAGCTGGTTTCGCGAAATGTCGCGGAAGCAAGAGTCGCCACCGTCTTTTATTTTCTCCAACATGGACAGGACAAAAGCACAGCAAAATTCCTTATGAGATAGTTTCTCGGTTCGGGAGGTAGATTTATAGAAAAGGAAGGTGTTAGCACCCTTTCTATCCATGGTTATCCATGGGCTCTTAGATACTTGCTCATTGTGTTTTCAAAAGATGTTTGCTTTTCAAAGTGTGAGTGGGTTTGAAAAAGTTTCGTTCAAAGATTTCTGAATAACTCTTGTATCAGTCCTCAAGAGTGTTTGAAAAATTGTTTTGAAAGCTTTTTGAAAGTGTCAGTGTGAAAAGAGTTTTGATTTGTTTTTGAAGAGAGCAAGTATCTATGAGTCGTCTACCTACCCTAAGGAATTAGGCTATGTAGAAGTCCTTTAGGTAGTGCCATCCCACCATTGAGAGGTATGTAGCACCACCGTTGGAGGTGTTCGGGTCAATTCGAGTGTAGGGACAGTGTGATCACCGAAGCAACAGTAGGACACCTTAGAAGCTACCCTTATGTCCTTGATCCTTTTTAATCCGAGGCAACCGTTTCGAGGCAATTATTTTGAGGCAACTATTCCGAGGCAACTTGTTTCGAGGCAACTGGATCATGGACATAAGGACTTACTAAAACGTCCTATACTTGACGACCACATTTCGAAGGCAACAGGTGAGGCGTACCCTAGAAGTGGTGTGCGAATTTGTGTGTTGTTTTCAATTAAGTTTTATCTTTGATCATGGCATTGTGAGCTACGCTTGTTTTTAATTAGCCATACATTCTTTCATGCAATTTAGAATTTAATAGTGCGGAAAGTTAAAAGCGGAAAGATAAAGCTACGCTATTACAAGGCGCGGGTCTATACATCGCCAAAGTACAAAGACCCGTTTGATAAAAATGCGGAAAGTAAATAAAATACCTAATTACTATTACAATCCTTGAGCAGTTACATAATATTCAAAAGAAAATAATGCGCGAAATTAAAATTGGACGTCCGAGGGTGTTGACCCTTTGCTTGAATTTAAATTGAATTAAAAGCTAATTAATTATTTAATTAAAGAAAGGAAGGAAAAGAAAATGTTTTTATGTTTTTGGTATTTAATGAAAATAAGAAAAAAGGATTAAAAGGAAACCCTAGATCTAAGTTTATTTTAATTATTAAAGAAAATATTAATGTTAACCTAATTTAATAATTGATTAATGTACATGTTTATTTACAAAAATAAATAGTAATTATAATAATAATAAATAATGAGAAAAATGATTTAATTAAGAAAAATATGAAAATTTCAAAAAACCCTATTTCTAGATATTTTTTATTTATTAAGAAAAAAGATTAAAATTTAAAACCTAATTTAACTAAATTAATTGTTAACATTTATTTACAAAATATTTAAATGGTGAAATTAATAATAATTAAATATATTACATTTTTTTGGTTTCTGATTTTTTATGGAAAATTATTTTATGGTGAGAAAAAAAAACAATTACAACAATTTAAAAAGAATTAGAATTGAAAAGAAAATAAAATTAAAAAAAGAGGCAAACCAAGGGGGTATCAGGCCCCGATGGAGGTTTGTTTGAAGCAAATTTGGCCCATGAACACAAAGCCTGTTTGACCTTTCCAGCTTTAGTGCGTGTGGTTGATAGGGGTACACCCTGGAATTCGTTCAGTGGCCCTTGGATCAATCATCATGTCCACTTGGCAGGCCTAAGCATGGGCGTGTATGGTAAGCCTTTGGTTGAACGCTGCATAGGAACATGTTATAACAAAAATCACGGATTAAATGGGGGGACCTAGGAATCGAACCCAGGTCCCAACGCTTAAGGGACACGTTGCCAGCCAACTGAGATATTGCGTTTCTTTGTATACATAATGGATAGACAATATAATATATACAAAACAATGGTTAGTGGTATAAGACAAAAATTACGCGCCAGATTTGAATCTCCCAACCATGCCTGGATACGCTAGCCTTCTTCTTCACTTATCTACAAAAACATAAAACAAGTAGCGGGGGTTTTAAACCCCCACAAACTGAAACCTGTAAAAATAGCGATTAGAAGAGGGGTTAATATAAAAAGGGCGCGATTGTTTCAAACGATTCGTCTTGTTGCCACGAATATGTCTGTGATCGGTGGATCTGGAACTGACTGTTTAACGCTGGTTTCGCGAAATGTCGCGGAAGCAAGAGTCGCCACCGTCTTTTATTTTCTCCAAATGGAAAGGACAAAAGCACAGAAAAATTCCTTAAAGAGATTGCTCTCGGTTCGGGAGGTAGATTATAGAAAGGGAAGGTGTTAGCACCCTTTCTATCCATGGTTATCCATGGGCTCTTAAATACTTGCTCATTTGTGTTTTCAAAATGGTTTGTTTGCTTTTCAACTGTGGGTTTTAAAAAGTTTCTTTGAAAATTCCAGTTCGACTCTTGTATCGGTCCTCAAGAGTGTTTGAAAAATTGCTTTCGAAAGCTTGTGAAAAGGTGTCGGTGTGAAAAGTATTTTTGATTTGTTTTGAAATTTAGAGCAAGTATCTACGAGAACCTACCTACCCTAAGGAATTCGTCTGTGTAAATGTCCTTTAAAGTAGTGTCATCCCACCATTGAGAGGTAGGTAGCACCACCGTTGGAGGTGTTCGGGTCAATTCGAGTTTAGGGACATGGTGATCACCAGAGCAATGGGAAGACACCTTAGAAGCTACCCTCATGCCAGGTTCCCGGATCATGAGGACTTACTAAGACATCCTCTACTCGACGATCACCTTTCGAGGCAAGGCAACAGTGAGGCGTACCCTAGGGGTGGTGTGTGATTTGTGTGTCATGTTCATTTGCATTTATCTTGTCATGTTATTGGTGATCTAACGTTTGTTTTTATTTTTGTCCATACATTCTTTCATGCCATTATTTACAGTTAAAAAGTGCGAGAAGTAAAAGTTCTAAAGCTATTACAAAAGGCGCGGGTCCACATCGCCAAAATTTCTCGAACCCGATTTGACAGAAAAATAAAGAAAGAATAAAGAAAATAAAGAATTAAAAGTGCAAGAAATAAATTACATGGCTTTGGGAGAGATACAACAAAATTATAAAGAAATAAAATAAATGCGCGAATTAAATAAGAAATCGAAACGAGGGCGTTGGACCCTTTTTACAAAATTGAATTAAACGATGAATTAATTAAGATTAAAAAGAAAAGAGATTGTTTTTGGTGTTTTTTTAGTATTTTATGATTTTTTTATGAAAAAGAATTAAATGCAATTAAACCTAATTCTACAATTTTTATTTTATTATGAAAACATTGAATTTTAACCTAAAATTAACCCTAATTAATTTACATGCAATTTAATTATAAAAATAAATATTTAATTATTATGGAATAAAAGAAAAAAGATGAAAATTAATTAAACCCTAATTCTACATTTTTGATTTTTATTATGAAAATATTAAATTAAACCCTAATTTAATAACTAAATGAATTAATACAATTTATTTATGAAAATACTAAAATAAAACATTTATTATATTTTTTCTCTTTTTCTGATTTTTTATGTTTTATGAAAACATTAA
Source organism: Vicia faba (assembly GCA_948472305.1). Taxonomy (NCBI): domain Eukaryota; kingdom Viridiplantae; phylum Streptophyta; class Magnoliopsida; order Fabales; family Fabaceae; genus Vicia; species Vicia faba. Next base: position 1,149,950,557 of record OX451739.1, on the reverse strand, counting down.
ATTAATTAAACAAGCAATAATTAAAAGAAAATAAAAATTATAAAAAATAAAGAAAGTTAAGAAAATTTGCAAACCAAGGGGGGTTGTAGTCCCCAACATGGAGGTTTTTTTCCAGTAATCTGGCCCACTAGCAATTGGCCCTTTTGACCTTTTCCAGGCAGCGTGCTGGCGTGTTGACTGGGGCTCACTATGGTCTTCAACTCATGGCCTTTGATCTGACGCTCTGGGACACGTGGACGTTGATTTTTGAGGATGCACGGTGTGCTTTGCTATTGAATCTGCATAAGAATATGAGTTGAAAAATAATATTGAAAGGATGAAGACCTGGGGCTCGAACCCAGGTCATTAACATTGCCAACCACTGTGTTTACCACTGGACCAATTCACACGCGTTTAACATATAATAACCAACAAATATTATAAAAGAAAACAAAAGCGTTAGTGGGTCTGAGCGCGAAAATTTAAACAGGCCAATCGTTGGTAGCCACCTAGCCTTCTTCTTCCTTATTCCCTGAAACATAAAACATAGGCCACGGTTTTCATGGTGTTCCCTTAGGCATGTTTATGAAAAATAGCGACTAGCCCAGGGATCATCATAAATTAGGCGCGAGGGTGGCTTTGTCTTCGTCCAAGTGTGCTGATCATAACCATGGCATCGTGGTAGGCTAATTTTACACTATCTGAAAACCCCCAATTTCAAGCTTGCAAAACCCTAGAAAACAATAATGGTGAAATCGTATATAGCATGCAAAAACTCAATCAAGATAGATGGTTAGCTTCAGAATCACACAAGGAACATGAATCAAATATTAAAATTCACAAAAAATGCATGAATTGAGATGCACGAATTAGAAATTTTCTTTGTACAGGTCCAACTCGTTTTACCAATTCTTGAAGTTATGATGGATGTTTTTGATTAGAATCGTTTACTGGCAACCCTGGCAAGCTAATGGAATAGGTTTTGAGGCTTGAATCGACCTACAAATTGGTTTTCAGTTTTGAATTTATTTGCAAAAATTTCAAGTTTGATGATGGTTTCTAGCGCAGCTCAGTGGTCAATTGCATTAGGGTTGTGTTCCTTGTATATGTAGTAATGATTTAGGTCAAAAATCTGATCAAAAGAATCCAAGATTTGATTGTTCAATATTTGATTTTCCAAGCATTATTTTTTCAATCTTTTCCATGCAATTTGATACCAAATCATGCCAAAACTTTCCAAAATGATCATGCACGAATCTTGAATGTCCAATGAGAGTATTTTCTGCACAAAGAGATTTGATTTCATTAGTTTTGTATTTTTCATGTATTTTATTTAATTAAATGATTTATTAATAATAAAAAATCCAAATAAATAAATAAAAATGGAGAAAAACTTCCCTTTGGGCCTAATGGTCGTGCACATGCTTGGGATAATGAATTGTGGAAGAAAAATGGGCCCATTAGCAATTTTAGGTCATTTGAATCAATGTTGACTTTTCCAAAATATCCAAAAATTTCCCAACTTCTACAAGGCCTCACTTGCTCAATTTTTAAGCTTTGCTCATGTTCTTTGACATTTTGGAAAGGTCTTTGAGTCCTCAAACAATGCCTTTGGTCCCATGTCATTTTGATTTACCAATCTCAAGTTATGGCCTTTGACTTAAAGTCCCTTTTTGTTGACTTTTGAAAATGACCTATAATGTTGAAATTGATAACTTTTTGTGAGAGAATTTCTTGGACTTGAAGTATGAAGATGAGTTGTAGGAAATGTCTTTCTCTTAAAAATGAGCTTTGGATGGAATTTTTCTGATAATCCATGTGAAAGTTATGCCCTGGTCAATTTACAGTTGACTTTTTCAACTGTCCAAATAAGGAAACTTTTGCATCTTGATGATTTTTGAGCCAAGCTTTGAGAATCATGATCAAGCATTGATCAAATGATGTTTGTGGCTTCAAAATGATATGTTGACCAAAAATTTGAACTTTTGACTGTCAAATGACCATTTTGCCCCTACAGTTGACTGTAGTGCAATTAGGGTTTTTGACTGTGCAATTTTGTGCTGAAAGCCTTGAAACTTGGTATGAGGATGTTTGTCCATATTTATAGGCATGTGAGACTTGATTGGACCTTTGGAAACTTCATTTTCTTGATCAGAACCAAAACCCTAGTTTTGACTGCTTAGGAGGCCCTTGAACTGTGCAACCCTTGGGGAATTTTGAAGCTTGTCTTGGCAATTTCTTGAAGAATATGGGAGGGCAAATTTTGGGGTACAACAGTTGCCCCTGTTCAATCTTCTTAGATCTGAGGATGCAGATTGGCTGACGTGCCTTTCGTAATCCGAAGGTGGAAGATGATTGAACACTAGAGTGCCCAGAAATTTGCGCTCACATAGTAGCAGTGATGATGGAATGGGCTTATAGATGCCATTTGGAGATTGATGAAATAGGATGATGGGCTTATAGATGCCATCTGGATGTTGATCGCGTAAGAGATTCCTTAGCGAGAACCTGCATACCTGCAAAAAAAAAAATGAATACCTGACATGTTGCAGGAGTTGGTCTTCAGATGCTTGGTATAGATGTGTCCTGACTGGCTACAGGAGCTGGATCTGGAGCTTCAAACGGCGATGAATGAACCAAGAGTGGTTACTACCTCAACAGGAATAGTGAGAGAACCTTGGGTGACTTTAACTTCAACAACGCTCGTTGAGAAAATCTTGGCGGGAATTACCATCTTCGCAGTATCGGGAAGAGAACCAATAGGCAATTATAATCTCAAAAGCGGACTTTTGAGAAGAACCTGGAATGGAATTATCATCTCACGCACCGTCGGGGAGAGAACCATAGGAAATTATAATCTCAAAAGCGGACGTCTGAGAAAAACCTGGGATGGAATTATCATCTCACGCACCGTCGGGGAGAGAACCATAGGAAATTATAATCTCAAAAGCGGACGTCTGAGAAAAACCTGGAATGGAATTATCATCTCACGCACCGTCGGGGAGAGAACCATAGGAAATTATAATCTCAAAAGCGGATGTTTGAGAAAAACCTGGGTTGGAATTATCATCTCACGCACCGTCGGGGAGAGAACCATAGGAAATTATAATCTCAAAAGCGGACGTTTGAGAAAAACCTGGGCTGGAATTATCATCTCACGCACCGTCGGGGAGAGAACCATAGGAAATTATAATCTCAAAAGCGGACGTTTGAGAAAAACATGGGCTGGAATTATCATCTCACGCACCGTCGGGGAGAGAACCATAGGAAATTATAATCTCAAAAGCGGACGTCTGAGAAAAACCTGGTAACTTCTACTGAGTCTTCATCAGAAAAATCTGTTGGGAGTCGATTTAGCTGGACTAGAGAAGGCCTTGGACTGGATAAGAAATCTTTGGAGTCGATTAACTGAACCGGTCTAGGTCTTGAAATATGATGGAGAATTTAGCTGAATCTTTCCTGAAAGGTAAAGGTCAGTCATATGCAATGCATGATATGGATCAAGCAATGATGTTCTCAACATAAATGAGATTTGTATGATATGATGCGTCTATGCATGCTATAATGATGTATGTGAGGTTTTATGAATGTGTTTTTCGTCTAGGAAAGTAAATCCTTGACGGGTGCTGGGAAGTCACTCCTGGGCTGATGTTGGAGAATTGATTTATTGCTTCCGCTGGGGATGATAGTTGCAAGAATACCGGTAGGAGAAGATAACTCCGTTGGGGAATAAACTTGGCGAATGGAATAACTCTGCGGGGAGAAAAGTACTCTAGCGACTTTGCTGGAGAGAAATACTCTGTGGGGAGAGAGATACTTTGTTGAGTGTTGATAGTAATTTGCTGAGGATACCCTTGTTGTGTTGGAATTGCTAATGGACTTCGCTGGGGGTGAGACGACTTCGTCGAGGACGCTCTTTCCGTGGCTTTTGGCTGAGGATAACCCAGTTATATCCTAGTAAGGAAATAACTCTTTGAATAAAGCCGGGGGACGCGTTCGTGCTCTTGTGGGGATAAGCTTCCAGAATCTACTGGGGATAAGCTTACTGCTTGGGGAGATGGATTCCAATTTTCCTGGGGAAACTGGATCGCACTCTCTTGGGGAAGTTTTGAGATGCGCTAGAAGTAACTCCACTGGATGTTTGATATGCCGCCGGGGAACAATCTTTAGACCAAGACTGCCGGGGATGCTTGTTAAGAATATGTATATTGCTGCTGGAGAATGTTGAGATTTGCTGGAGGATCCTCAACTTCCTTGAGATTTGATAACTCTGCTTGGAGAAGAATGCACTGACTGCTGACTTACTCTCTGGGGAATTAAGATGTACTGGTCATGTTCTTTAGCTGAACCTACCTTGGTACCTTGGAGGACAGAACAATTAGATTGCTTTAGACAACTCTTTATTGCCCCTGTTTCTAGTGTCACCTGTAATTAATCATTTGTTTCGTATGCAAATATTTATGAGTTAGCAAATTATTGTCAATGCATATATAACAAATTGAACCTTGGACGTTCTTCGCAAAACAAAACAGAAAAATAAAAACAGTTGGCACGTTTAACTGAAAAGTATATTTGTATTGATTTTGAATGGCCTGAAAACAGGCGTTTTGTGTACAAGAGGCTGACGTCCTAGTAAGAGAACGCCGCCGAACAAAAGAGTTTATACAAATTTTGTACAAAAGAAAATAAAACAGCTGTGTGAAGTGAATGATCCCACTGGGTTTCAACTCTGCTATTGCTTTTATAACTCTGAGCGTCTCATCACTTGATGACCTTGGTTGAAGGTGAAGCTGACTGATCGATGCCGTCTGAACTTGATGTAGATACCGGATTCTGGATGCAAGGTGATCCAATGAGACATAGTATTACGCTTTTATCCCTAATTTTTGCCTGGACCGCCCTTTCGGGTTTTCAGTCCACCGGGATACCCATTTTTGCCCAAGCCGCCTTTTCAGGTTTTCGACTTGCCGGGTGTACAAATTTTTTCTTTTCATCCCTTCATTTTGCCCGAACCCTTTTGGTTCGACGGGAAGCCCTAATTTTTGCCTAGGCATGTCAGCCTAGCGGGTCTTTTTTCATGCATAGTATCTTTTTACTATGTCTGCATTGGCGGGGTGATGAAGGTCGTCACCATCCATGTTGGTTAATATCATTGCTCCTCTTGAGAACACATGTTTAACCACAAATGGCCCTTCGTACGTAGGGGTCCATTTGCCCCTTGGATCACTCTGAGGAAGGATGATTCGCTTGATTACCAGATCTCCAACTTGATATTCCTGTGGTCTGACCTTTTTGTTAAATGCCCTGATCATCCGTTTCTGATACGTCTGACCATGACAGATAGCAGCAACCCTCTTTTCATCAATAAGGTTGAGCTGATCAAGTCGCGTCTGGATCCAATCATCTTCGTTCAGGTTTGCATCCTTCATTATCCGGAGAGAGGGTATCTGCACTTCGATCGGTAAGACTGCTTCCATACCATAAACCAAAGAGAAAGGAGTTGCCCCGGTTGACGTCCTAGCTGAGGTACGGTACCCATGTAGAGCGAACGGTAACATCTCGTGCCAATCTTTATAAGTCACTGTCATCTTCTGCACGATTTTCTTGATGTTCTTATTTGCTGCTTCGACAGCCCCATTCATCTTCGGTCTGTAAGGAGAAGAATTGTGGTGTTGTATCTTGAACTGCTCGCAGAGCTCAGCGATCATCTTATTGTTCAGATTGGTACCGTTGTCTGTAATAATTCTCTCAGGGATGCCGTATCGACAGATCAGGTTATGCCGAATGAATCGTGCCACAACAGTCTTGGTTACCGTAGCGTAGGAAGCTGCTTCAACCCACTTCGTGAAGTAATCGATCGCTACCAGGATGAAGCGATGCCCGTTAGATGCCGTAGGTTTTATCTCACCGATCATGTCTATGCCCCACATTGCAAACGGCCAAGGCGCAGTCAGAACATTTAGAGGAACTGGAGGCACATGCACCTTGTCTGCATAAATCTGGCATTTATGGCATGTCCGAGAATGCTTGTAGCAGTCAGCTTCCATGGTGGACCAGAAATACCCTGCCCGAAGGATCTTCTTCGCCATAGTGTGACCACTGGAATGTGTACCAAAGGTCCCTTCATGTAGCTCTTCCATGATCCTTTCTGCTTCAGTCTTATCCATACAATGCAGTAGGGTTGAATCATGGTTTCGCTTGTACAAGATGCCGTTGCTAAGGAAGAACTTTGCCGCGAACCTTCTCAGAAATTTCTTATCATTGATAGAGGCACCTTCAGGGTATTCCTGAGCTTCCAAATATCTCTTCACCTCATGGTACCAAGGTTTCTCGGTCACCAATTCAGTCTCGAGATCGCAACAATATGCCGGTTCGTCCAGTTTCCAGATGATGATTCGGGGAGCCTCATTATCCCATTTGACCTTGAACATAGAAGACATTGTAGCTAACGCGTCCGCCAGCTGATTCTCTTCTCTCGGGAAGTGTTCAAAGGTTATCTCCGTGAAGTGGGGGATCAAGGTCAACACACATTCCCTGTAAGGAATAAGGTTCGGATGTTTCGTATCCCACTCTCCTTTGATCTGATTGATCACCAGAGCGGAATCTCCGAAGACACTCAGAAACTTGATCCTTAGGTCGATCTCAGCTTGAAGACCCATGATGCACGCCTCATACTCCGCCATGTTGTTGGTACAGTTGAAACATAGTCGGGCAGTGAGCGGAGTATGAGTGCCTTGAGGGGATATGATTATGGCACCGATACCGTTTCCCAAAGCGTTGGAGGCTCCGTCGAAGTGCATAGACCATCGGGATCCTGGTTCAGGTCCTTCATCCGGTCCAGGTACTTCACAATCAGTCACTATCATGATGCTTTCGTCCGGAAACTCGAAGTTCATTGATTGATAGTCATCTACGGCCTGATGTGCCAAGTGGTCTGCCAATACACTTCCCTTGATGGCTTTCTGGGTTGTGTACTGAATGTCGTATTCCGTCAAGATCATTTGCCATCTTGCTATTCTCCCAGACAGAGCAGGCTTTTCGAATATATACTTTATAGGGTCCATTTTTGAGATCAACAAAGTAGTGTGAGTCAGCATATACCGTCTCAGCCGGCGAGCAGCCCATACCAAAGCGCAGCAAGTTTTCTCAAGCAGTGAGTATCGGGTCTCACAGTCGGTAAACTTTTTGCTAAGGTAATAAATGGCATGCTCTTTTCGGCCAGACTCGTCATGCTGCCCCAGCACACACCCCATTGAGTTGTCGAGCACTGTCAGATATAGTATCAGAGGTCTCCCTTCAACCGGTGGCATAAGGATAGGTGGTTCTTGGAGATACTCTTTGATTCTGTCGAAAGCAGCCTGACATTCATCGTTCCAACGTACTACCTGATCTTTCTTCAGCAGCTTGAAGATTGGCTCACAGGTAGCAGTCAGGTGCGAGATGAACCGAGCAATGTAATTCAGGCGTCCTAAAAAGCCTCTGACCTCCTTCTCTGTCCTGGGAACTGGCATCTCTTGAATAGCTTTGACCTTAGCAGGGTCCACTTGGATACCTTTGTCACTTACCACGAAGCCTAGCAACTTTCCAGATCTTACTCCGAAGGTGCACTTGTTCGGGTTCAACCTTAGCTTGTACAGTTTCAGACGGTCAAACAACTTTTGCAGATGATCTAGGTGCTCTTCCTCAGTCTGAGACCTCGCGATCATGTCGTCAACATATTCTTCTATCTCATGATGGATCATGTCATGAAATAAAGCGACCATGGCACGTTGGTAGGTTGCCCCAGCGTTCTTCAACCCGAAAGGCATGACCTTGTAGCAGAAGGTGCCCCACTGAGTAACAAATGTAGTCTTTTCCATGTCTTCAGGTGCCATCTTGATCTGATTGTAACCTGAAAAGCCATCCATGAAAGAGAACACCTTATGCTGAGCTGTATTGTCAACAAGGACATCAATGTGAGGTAGGGGGAAGTCATCCTTGGGGCTGGCCCTGTTCAGATCCCTGTAGTCGACACACATTCTGACCTTACCGTCCTTCTTAGGTACCGACACCACATTAGCAACCCACTGAGGGTAAGAAGTCACTGCAAGGAACCCGGCATCAAACTACTTCATAACCTCGGCTTTAATCTTTTCAGACATCTCTGGACGCATACGGCGGACCTTTTGCTTAACCGGAGGGCAATCTTCCTTTGTTGGCAAGTGATGGACCACAATATCGGTATCCAACCTGGGCATGTCTTCGTAGGACCAGGCAAAGATCTCCATATAATCATGCAGCATCTGAGTCAACCGTTGCTTCACGCTGAGCTCTAGGTTGGCACCAATCTTTACTTCTTTCCTGTCTTCCTCAGTACCCAAGTTTATTGTTTCCACTGGCTCTTCATGGGGTTGAATTGCCCTCTCTTCCTGAAGCAACAGTCTTGCAAGCTCGCCAGGCACTTCGCAATCATCTTCACCTTCGTCTTCGGCTAAGTTGATCGTATTTTCGAAGTCATAACTAGCAGTAGCAGAGTCGTTACCAGTGAGATCCAGAGTGGATTGAAACCTGTATGAGTGAGTGTGTGTGTAAATACAGCTGTTTTGAAATATATGTAAAGGAAGGAAAGACAGAAAAGGAGCATAAAGTTTGCAATGCGAGAAAACGTCCAAGATTTTCATTCATGATATATGAAATGACAATTTATATGCCCTCACAAATGAAACCACGGTGCCTCGTGTAAGACACCGGGCCATAGAGTTTATTATTGTTTATTACAAATAGCAAAACAAAGAAATTTATTACTTAGTAACAAGAGAAACAGATAGGTTGTCCTTTGCACTCCAATTATTAAGTCCACTGTCGGTTGCCGGGTAGATCCAGCTATCAAACTCAGCTTCATCCACTTCGTCTTCGTCCCCAATAGCATTTACTCCATGAGCAGGCAGGGGAGCTGTCACTACATTGGGCTTCTCAGATGCCTCAAACTGTACCTCCTTGGCATCAATAAGGTCCTGCAGCTTACTTCTTAATGCCCAACAGTCATCAGTAGAATGCCCCGGGCTATCTGAATGGTAAGCACAACGAGCATTTGGGTTGTACTTAGGAGATGCAGTATTGGGGAACTTCGGCGCCTCTCTGATAGTCACTAAGTTGGTTGAGAGCAACTGCGGTAAGATCTGCGACAAGGTCATACTCAACCGGGTGAATTCTCTCCGGGGTCTTTCAGCCCTTTGAGGATTGGTCGGCCGAGGAGCGGCAGTAGGCTTGGCAATCGTTACCACACTGACAGATTGGCGGCGTTCAAATCTTTCTGATCTCCGGGAGCCATATACATCACTAGCCTCCTTTTTGAAGGGTTTCTTTTCAGAACTAGACGATGCACCCTTCGGAATCTTACCAGACTTTAACCCAGCCTCAATTCTTTCTCCAGTCAGAATTAAATCATTGAACCCTGCAGACGAATTCCCGATAAGATGGTTGAAAAACGGCCCAGATAGGGTCCCCAAGAACATGTCTACCAACTGCCGATCAGTCAACGGAGGCTGCACCCTGCCAGCCAGGTCTCTCCACTTCTGAGCGTACTCCTTAAAACCTTCACTTGAACCTAACGACATACCCTGGAGTTGGGTACGTGTAGGGGCAAGGTCGGCATTATATTGATACTGCTTGTAAAAAGCAGTAGCCAACTCCTCCCAGTTACGAACCTTGGTCCCATCCAGCTGATAGAACCATTCGAGATGAGTCCCTGAAAGACTCTCCTGGAAGAAGTGGATCCATAAATTCTTATCCGCTGAGTACGGTTGGATCTTCCGAACATAGGACCTGAGATGTAGCTTGGGACAAGACGCCCCGTCATACTTAGCGAAAGATGGTGCTTTGAACTTATGAGGAATAATCACACCAGTCGACAAACCCAGATCTCCGAAATCCAGCCCAGGTACCTGTTGTATCTCCATAGCATTCAGCCTATCCTCCAGCTGCTTGTAACGGTCCTTTGCAGGAGGATATTGCTCTTCATCAAAATCAGTCTCGTTGTCGGAGACCACCGGACTAGGAACCCTTGCCTCTTGAGGAGTACTCTTGCCAACAGAAGAACCAGCTTCTTCATTCTGCAAAGTGTTGCCAAACCTTCGGCCCGAGCTAAACAGAACAATCCTTCTCTTCTTCTTCTTTTCCTTTTTCAGAAGCAGAGCCTTCAGCTCTTCTTGGCCCTGAGCCAAACCCTTGATTAATTCCTGGAATTGCGCATTCTGCGCCTGAAGAGCTTTGATGGATGTCTCAGTTGATGACGAGTCGGGATTCATGATGCTGAAATAAACAGCGAAGAACTGTAAGCAACCTGAAAAGAGGAAAAACATGCTTTGCACATGATGAATGATATGTGTTTATGCAATGCATTCAAGGGTTCGAAAGTTCAAATTTGTTGTAGACAAAAAAGAACACACGTTATCATTAAGGAAATCATTGTTTAATACATCAAAGCCTCATGGGAAAAGTAATACAAAATCAAATCAATCCCAAAATACACTGCGCATCCTCTTTGGAGCTATGTAGGTGTTGAGATTCCTCTCCTCATGCAACAGGCGGGTGAGCTCCAAGACCTTCTTTTCACTGGCATGTAGACTGGTCTCAAGAGAATTCCGTTCTTCCTTAAGCTGGATCCAGCTCTTCTGCATCTCTTCCTAGGATGTGGGCATATCAGGGTGCTGAATAGTATAGGACACTTCTCCTTCCAAGACTGGTTCTTTGATCACAGGGAGCATATGAGGATAAGGCATCACTAACTTCTGGGAGCGGGCGCGTACCCACTTGAGATAAGGTTCCAACGGGATGGAGTTCCTGTGCCCCGGTGTCTTGCTGTCTATCCTACTTGGCATCCTCCAAGCTCTGATAAATCTCTGGCGAAGTCCTTGAGTATCGTTGTCGAAGTCAAAAACTATGTCAGGAATTAACATGTCATGAGGGCCATCCCTCCGAGCATAACCAAACTGTCTCCAAGCCAGGCATGGGCTGTAAGTAATACCTCCTCTGATTCCAAATAAAGGAACATTAGGGTACTCCCCGCAACAATCAATGATAGTGACATCTTCTCTAGACCTAGGGCACCAATGTATATCCGCATGTGTAAGAGTCATCAACCGTTGTGACCATCTCAAACCCCGCTCATTCTTCAAAACTGATTGTGGAAGGTGCGAAATAAACCACCTTCCCAGGAGAGGAGTGCAACACATAAGGACACCTCTTTTTCTCATGGTTCGAGTGTAACATGAGTGAAGGATGTCTCCCAGCAACGTAGGTATAGGATTCCTGGACATAAAGATCTGGACAGCACTGACATCAATAAGCTGATCTGGGTTAGGGAACAACACCAAACCATAGACAAGGAGGGCCACAACTTCTTCAAAAGCTTGCAGGTCAAGGGAGTTCCAACATTCATGGGCCTTTTCAAACAGAAACCTGGCTAAGAACCCTTTGATACCACTTCTAACTTCCCAATGTCCCTTGAGGTCAGATGACTGTAGGTGCAAGGCTTTAGCAATCTCTTCAAGTTTAGGTTCCTTTTTTGTACCGTTGAAGGGTAGCTGATCAAGGATGGGGATCTTCAGGAGCCGGGAGAATTCCTCCAATGTAGGTACCAGCTGATAGTCCAAGAAGGTGAAACAGTGATGCAGAGGGTCAAAGAACTGGAACAGGACCTTTATCATATCTTCCTCAATGTT